>CM059573.1:26649890-27899890 GCA_030386875.1 Morinoia aosen
TGAATTGAGACCTACAAGAAGGTACAGATGTGATGTAACCTGAAGTTAAAGTCTGTAACTTTCAATAAAGCGTTTAAGCGAGGCTTATCAGGACGACCAATACTTGGTTAACAATGGCACTTAGAGATCACTAGCGGCGTTACACTTTCCTCATTAGATTCCTAAATAATTGATAGTGAACTCGCAACTGTTACTCCACGATTTTAACCCACCATGTAATTAAAAAATTTTAAAGTGTGTTAAATGATTAATATAGCTTGGCCTTTGATAATAAACCATGTTTATTCCGCCATTAATACTTGAAGACGTTTCTCAAAGTCATCGTCAGTCTCTGGAAAATCTATATATTAATACGCTAACCTGTGCGTCACGCCCTTCAACATCATTGCGGTATCTATGATACGGGTTGGCTCGTGTCGGGTCACGTTCCATTAGAGGGATAGAGGGAGAGAGAGTGAGGGTGAGAAGGAAGGAAGAGAGAGGGAGAGGGGCAGGGGGAGATGAAAATTGTTTAATGTTTTTAATTTTTTTAAGATTTTTGGAATTTTAATATTTAATTTTTTTAGTTTGTTGGGATAGGATAGGTTAAGATAGGATAGCTTAGTACATGTTATGTTAGGATGGGTAAGATTAGAATGTTATGATAGAATTTGTTGGGGAATGTTGACCGAATTTTTTCACGGGTTCACCTAGCTTATTGATGACACTCTCCGTGGAATTTCCACGGGCCCTGCTAGTAATATATAATGCGGCAAATAAATTTCAACGAACCTTTGGTCGTCAGTAAAAAAAATTTTCAACCACGTTGAGGTCCCGGAGGTGGCAAGCATATGTACGAGAGGCACAAAATTGTATAGGCTTTGTCTCGAGAAAGTGACAATTCAGATGCACGTATGGTGCGGTAACCTAATTCCAACCTTCGCTCCTTACTGCAGAAATACACTGCATCGGCTACAGCAAATTTTCGACATTGTTTGCTGAAGATTTCCACGTCAACTTCGAATAATTAAATTATGGTAATATGGGGTTAAATTAACAGACGTGGGAGAGATATCGATAGCCAGCCATTGCCCGCTTCACACTCGCAGTTATTGAACTTAAAAAAGGTAAATTAGAAAAAAAAACAATTTTAAATAAAATTCTTCAAAAATAAGGGTGGGGCTCCAATGTGATCTGCGTGTTACTCCTGTGCATCTATAGCACAAGAATAGAAAGTATCAGAGGATAACTGACCCTTTCTCACCAAATGGTGTACAATTGTACTATGGGGAATGAAACACGATGAAGTTCGCATTACATACGAAAATAAAAAATCTGTGCAACAAATCATGAAATACTACAAATCCTTACACTATGTAATTTCACGCTAAAAACAGCCAAAGCCAGAAACTAACAACAAAAATCTGAATACCATATCGATGGGGGATTTAATACCATTTAGAGCCAAAAGTTGTTTAGCTCTGTATTTTCGAATCACTGAGTTTTTCTTATACAATCTTGAAAAAAAAAATTATCCACACAACCTGAAATAAGACATGGAAAGTATATATTTAGAGGAAATATATCAGCAAAAAGTTTCTCACCACCAATACATTACGATAGCAAGCACATGGGACATAGAAAAGCGTTTAGATGCGTGTCTGGATGTCGAAACTGTCTTTATTGATGGAGGGATTGTGTGCGGCCGACAATGTGACACATCCAACAAATAATCCCTTATTTCAGAGTAGGGAGTTTACACTAATGAGTATGAATTTAAAGAAGTTAAATTTTCAATGAGAGGCAAACTCAAGTAGTTATTATCAGTTAAAGCGCTCGTGAGTAACATCGTGCGTTTGGGGTGAATAGCAGTAACCTGCACTGCATCTGAACAGAGCAGTAACCTGCACTGCATCTGAACAGAGCAGTAACCTGCACTGCATCTGAACAGAGCAGTAACCTGCACTGCATCTGAACAGAGCAGTAACCTGCACTGCATCTGAACAGAGCAGTAACCTGCACTGCATCTGAACAGAGCAGTAACCTGCACTGCATCTGAACAGAGCAGTAACCTGCACTGCATCTGAACAGAGCAGTAACCTGCACTGCATCTGAACAGAGCAGTAACCTGCACTGCATCTGAACAGAGCAGTAACCTGCACTGCATCTGAACAGAGCAGTAACCTGCACTGCATCTGAACAGAGCAGTAACCTGCACTGCATCTGAACAGAGCAGTAACCTGCACTGCATCTGAACAGAGCAGTAACCTGCACTGCATCTGAACAGAGCAGTAACCTGCACTGCATCTGAACAGAGCAGTAACCTGCACTGCATCTGAACAGAGCAGTCCCCTGCACTGCATCTGAACAGAGCAGTAACCTGCACTGCATCTGAACAGAGCAGTAACCTGCACTGCATCTGAACAGAGCAGTAACCTGCACTGCATCTGAACAGAGCAGTCCCCTGCACTGCATCTGAACAGAGCAGTAACCTGCACTGCATCTGAACAGAGCAGTAACCTGCACTGCATCTGAACAGAGCAGTAACCTGCACTGCATCTGAACAGAGCAGTAACCTGCACTGCATCTGAACAGAGCAGTAACCTGCACTGCATCTGAACAGAGCAGTCCCCTGCACTGCATCTGAACAGAGCAGTAACCTGCACTGCATCTGAACAGAGCAGTCCCCTGCACTGCATCTGAACAGAGCAGTAACCTGCACTGCATCTGAACAGAGCAGTAACCTGCACTGCATCTGAACAGAGCAGTAACCTGCACTGCATCTGAACAGAGCAATAACCTGCACTGTAATGAAACAAAGCAATAACCATGCACTGTAACGAAACAAAGCAATAACCTGCACTGTAACGAAACAAAGCAGTAACCTGCACTGTAATGAAACAAAGCAATAACCTGCACTGTAACAAAACAAAGCAATAACCTGCATTGTAACGAAACAAAGCAGCAACCTGCACTGTAATGGAACAAAGCAGCAACCTGCACTGTAATGAAACAAAGCAGCAACCTGCACTGTAATGAAACAAAGCAATAACCTGCACTGTAATGAAACAAAGCAGCAACCTGCACTGTAATGAAACAAAGCAGCAACCTGCACTGTAATGAAACAAAGCAGCAACCTGCACTGTAATGAAACAAAGCAGCAACCTGCACTGTAATGAAACAAAGCAGCAACCTGCAGTGTTACGAAACAAAGCAGCAACCTGCAGTGTAACGAAACAAAGCAGCAACCTGCACAGTAACGATACAAAGCAGCAACCTGTACTGTAACGAAACAAAGCAGCAACCTGCACTGTAATGAAACAAAGTAGCAACCTGCACTGTAATGAAACAAAGCAGCAACCTGCACTGTAATGAAACAAAGCAGCAACCTGCACTGTAATGAAACAAAGCAGCAACCTGCACTGTAATGAAACAAAGCAGCAACCTGCACTGTAATGAAACAAAGCAGCAACCTGCAGTGTAACGAAACAAAGCAGCAACCTGCACTGTAATGAAACAAAGCAGCAACCTGTACTGTAACGAAACAAAGCAGCAACCTGCACAGTAACGATACAAAGCAGCAACCTGTACTGTAACGAAACAAAGCAGCAACCTGCACTGTAATGAAACAAAGCAGCAACCTGCACTGTAATGAAACAAAGCAGCAACCTGCACTGTAATGAAACAAAGCAGCAACCTGCACTGTAATGAAACAAAGCAGCAACCTGCACTGTAACGATACAAAGCAGCAACCTGCACTGTAATGAAACAAAGCAGCAACCTGCACTGTAATGAAACAAAGCAGCAACCTGCACTGTAATGAAACAAAGCAGCAGCCTGCAGTGTAACGAAACAAAGCAGCAACCTGCACTGTAATGAAACAAAGCAGCAACCTGCAGTGTAACGAAACAAAGCAGCAACCTGCACAGTAACGATACAAAGCAGCAACCTGTACTGTAACGAAACAAAGCAGCAACCTGCACTGTAATTAAACAAAGCAGCAACCTGCACTGTAATGAAACAAAGCAGCAACCTGCACTGTAATGAAACAAAGCAGCAACCTGCACTGTAATGAAACAAAGCAACAACCTGCACTGTAATGAAACAAAGCAGCAACCTGCACTGTAATGAAACAAAGCAGCAACCTGCACTGTAATGAAACAAAGCAGCAACCTGCACTGTAATGAAACAAAGCAGCAACCTGCACTGTAATGAAACAAAGCAGCAACCTGCAGTGTAACGAAACAAAGCAGCAACCTGCACAGTAACGATACAAAGCAGCAACCTGTACTTTATAACGAAACAAAGCAGCAACCTGCACTATAATGAAACAAAGCAGCAACCTGCACTGTAATGAAACAAAGCAGCAACCTGCACTGTAATGAAACAAAGCAGCAACCTGCACTGTAACGAAACAAAGCAGCAACCTGCAGTGTAATGAAACAAAACAATAACCTGCGCTGACTAAGAGCGCTCCCAACAACTATGCTGCAAGTTAATCATGCGGTCGGGACGTAAGCAGTTGAGTCACCCCATCACGGAATTGAAAGTTGCGTTCTGAATTGTAATGAGAAAATCAGATCCAAAACATTTTAATTGTGTCGTCAGTTTCTAACGACGCACGTGCGCCAGTTACACAGTACTCATGAAATAAACATAAGGCTGGGTTTTAACAACGGGAACTAGCATACTCAGTACTATCGATCGGAAAATGTTTTTAAATTTACATCACTGTTATTAAATTTACAAAATACACACACACACCTAGAGTTTCTTTTCTACTCCGAGTAATCAGAAAACACCCCAAGACACGTATGGAGAAGTAGCGAAAAAATGTCATCTCTTCTTGTGACTTAGAAAAAAAGATCAGCGCTCATGAAAAATATACCAGCTTTGCTCTCAAAAATCCTGATAGCACCGAAGGGAAATTCCCCTCTCTAGCTGGGTCACAACATCCAGTAGCACGACCATCATCTTTCAGTCGTTGCCAGCCGCCATTGCCTAGGACTGCAGCCTTGACGGAGTTCTGATATTCATTTACCCAGAAGTTTGCAAGTAAAGTAGGTTAGGACCAGATTTCTCCTAAGGGTAAATCATCACTCAATGAAACGGATTGATGAAAGAAATACTGTCTGCCGTACGCGATGAAGCCTCACTTTCAAAACGGTGAAGTAGTATCCTCTCCTGGAGGCATTTTGACGAGTCGGCAATACTGTGCAACGTGTCACCGTCAAGCCACAAAAAATCTTCACACCATGATGGCTGTTCGGTACCCGCATCATCTTGCCAAGAACGGCCACTCGCACTGACTAAAGCCGTAATGCGCAAAGAAACTTTTCTTACGGTAACCGATTTTTACTTAAAAAAATAACTCGAATTTTGATAATTAGAATCCTCATTCGAGCTCATACTGTATTTTTGTGGATAATACGCAAACACCATCATCATCAAAGCCTACATTATCAAGACCGTACACCTGAATAATGACCACTGATTAAAGTCTTGCAGAGTCGTGTTATCACTCCATTATACTCGTCCGATGCAGTAAAACCCTCACATTGAAAAAGTTTAACCCCGAGTTCAACTTTTTTCTGAGCATATATAGTTTACCAAGGATAGCCTCAAAATTCTTCGGTAGATAAAATCATTGATGCTTCGATTAAAGAGTTAAACCATATTTATTTTCTATATCTAAATCTCATCCTTTCACGATGAACATCAAGTACATAACAAACAATAAAAGCACTAATTAATCTCCATGGAAATAATGAAGAAAGTCGTGACCAGTGTAAAAATGATCCCACAGTGATTGAGAGGTGTATTTAAGAGAGCTTTTGCGCGACATTTTAGTGTAAAAGAAAGCATAGCGCAGTGCAAAGCCTTGTTTCTCTGAGAACATGAGTGGTTGGGAGAATCTGAAAAAACATAGGCAATGTATGGATGCGTACTCATAAGTACTTGGAGGTACACGGAAATTTAACTTGAAACAATGAGAAAAAAACGTGATATCGAAGCTTCAACCCTGAAAAAGAAGTAATTAGACAATTTTCAGCTATCCCACACATCAGTACAAAATAGTAAACCAGAGTAAAAAGAAACATATTTTCTAAGAAATATTTTCGAGTCTTAGATTTCTTCCTCTGTGATGGAATGCAAAGTTCAAAACCTAAAATTTACTAATATGAATGAGCTCAAATACATATAAAACAAAGATGAACACTGCAACATTAGAAAAAAATAACAAATACAGTTGCCACCTGTGCACGCAAATGTACATTTCTATGAACACAAACACACACGTACGTACATGCATTTTTGACACTTGGTCAATTAAATCGTATGACAATATCCAACTTTACGGAACTTTGATCCATGTTTCAACGTCTGTAAATGGAATTGATTCGAAAATTCAGATGCGACGTTAATTTTTTTGCACAGCAAGGCACGGTAAATTTCGAGACATGATAGCAGTGTCTTGGACTGCGGCAACAATCAGTAAGCCTGAGAAAGATATGCGTAGGGGCGGCCAATTTCCCGATCAATTATTTAGTTTTACGGTGAAAAATTAACTTACTGGAGAAATTTACTAACTTGTAGGACTTATAAGACTGAATAGGACTGCAGGCGCACTTACACAACTACAAACAACCACTTCTCAAGAACATTTTCAGCCTTTGCTCTCGGTAGAACACTTAATCTAATTTCTATAAGTCATCTGAAGCGTGTGCATTCATTTTAGTTCAGAGTCTGATGCTTTACCGCTCGTGCCAAGAAGAAGACACGTTCGACAGGTTACGATCAAGGACAACAAATTTAGTACCGTACAATATCTTTGGGATACCTACTATAAGCTTGGGTCATGTAGTGCAACCTAAGCTTAGATCACGCACAGTACGCTTGGGTCACCTGCCATAAGTTTGAGACAAGCACAGTTCGTTTGGGTAACGTATACAAGGAGTTTGGCGGCCATCACAAAAACACAAACATCCCATCACACCCAGAGGCATGCTAAACATCCAAAATATATAGAATGAAAGCGCATTCCTAATAGATGCCGGCAAAAAATTAAGACAGTGGAAGTACAGCTTCGAATAAAGAGCAAAAAGCATTTTGTAATTTCCCTAGAGCACTTAACATTCATAAATTTGGAAATCAATTGCAGTATTATATTCGAGCGCATTATAATTTCTTAGCCAATTTTCGTTGTCTAATGCAGGAATCACAGCGTTGACCTAAACTAGTCCTAAAGGGTCGTTAGGCATTGCTGAATTCTGCAATGAGTATAGTACGAGACGAAACTGCATACCAGAACATCATCCCATCTGCAAGCAAAATAAAATGGACAGGTACTTTCTAACTATTTACGACAATCTAAATGAAAATTAGCTTGATGATGAGGTGATGCGATAGTTTTCTTAAAAAGTCTTCGAATTCTGTCGTTATCCGGCTGCTAAGCAAAACCAATCAAAACTTCACTTGCAACTATTCTGAAACGTGAAACTTCATCTCAGGCGAAAAGTGATCGTGTTCCAAAACCTTTTTGTGGAAAAAAATGAAAACGATCACCAGGAAACAGAGAATAAACTCGTGTTACAAGACAAGCTATGCAGCGGGACTACCAGGTGCCGAACGGCAGGTCAGAAGAACAAAAGATGCAGAAGAGGTGGAACTAGGTACGAGTTAAAAATATTTGTACAAGGTGGACACCAAAATGTAAACAAAGATACGACTATTCATTATCCCACAAAACTTTGAAAATGCAATGGAAATAAATTAATGAATGTTTTCGAGTTGAACTTCAACCTATTTGAAGCAATTAAACACAGGCTGACCCATTCGCCCTATAACGCCCTTTGTATCGCAAACTTCCAGTTAAAACAATCCTCTAATTATTCCCTTTACATAGCATATTGCTGCTGCAGTCGTTCAAAATAATTTCAAATACAATTATCTTGGTTGTGTAGCATTCAAACAGTTAAATGACTCTTTACGTGAAGAGAACATTTGCAACTAGATAGCATACGAATAGGAAAACAAGAAGGGCTACTTTGAAAGTGGGAAACATTCAAATTTGAATCTAATTAAACGAGCATGAGTCAAATGAGAGGAGACTATGAGCGTTGCTGATCGTTTGGTTCGCCCGAGGCCTTACAGGACCACTGAAGTCAGTGAGGTTGACAGAAAAATAATTCGAAGAAATCACAAAAAATCAATGTTACAAATGACCGAAAAATCACAGATATCGAGAACGATTACGTTCAGAAAGCGTAGAGAAAGTCTAGGAAGAAAGTCTACTGGGTCTAAAAATATCAACTTTTACTGCTTGTTGCAAAACAAAATAGAGTGACTTCACCGATCAAAAAACTTTTGAAAAAGTAGAGGAATGACACGCTTGAAAATTTCATACTCAGAGAAAAACAGTTTTTCACTGGTAAAGGCAAGTGCGATATGGCTGTTGTGCCTCCCGAAGAATGATCTCCGTTGTTTTTTGTTCCGAACAGAGTAAAAATCAACAAATATGCGCGCCAAGGATATATTGCACGATGATCTTAGTCACTGTACCAAAGAAGTGCATCCTAAATGAAATTGTACCTTTGAACAAGATGGTGCAACCTGACACAGAGCCAACATCACTCGATCAGAACTTGGTGGAGGAACTATTGTCCAAGATTCAAGAGCAAAAACGAACGGCCTCCGACTTCCCCTAATTTGAATATCGTTGTTGAGTACTTGTGGCAGTTCTTGAGAAAAAGGCCTGAGCTGAGCTCTGCAAAATCTTTAGATGTTTGGAAACGAATATTGACTGAAGCAATGTCTTTAATTGATCAAAACATCTTGCGTACATCGGTCTAAGGCTTTTCTTGCAGATTGAGAACCTTTGTGAGAGCAAAACAAGATCATTTTGAATGAACTTGATTTTTCTACAACATTTATGTTCATTCATCTTGCGTGCGTACGCCATATATTCAAGCGAATAATTTATTCATACGTGTTTATTTGGCAGTATTTATGAAACAATCTGTATTAGTGTTTACTACACCGTTTAAGATAGCAATGTCTCAATATTTGACCAAACGACACCTTAAAAAGGTCAAAATCGTACAAGCACGAGAACAAATCTCTTTTTTACAAAGACAAACTCTAAACTTCACCGAATTGACATTATCGAACTTAGGAGACAATAATTCGTTGAGCAAAAACGTTTGGAGTATTTCTAACACCTTTTCGAGCACATCACCAGTCTAACTTTCTCGCTGCAGCATCTATGATTGTAGCCGCTCAAGTGCAATCTCTGCACTGGGCCGATAAAATGATACTTACTCCAGCAAAAAAAGTTAGACTGGGTCGTGGATCATGGCAGCTCGCCACAGCTTGTTAGAACGTGACATTAGAGTTTGGAGCAAAAGGAATGATGAAATCTGTGGATATGAAAATTGTGCGTAACATGCAACACGCAACCTGTACAAAGCAACATACTTCAAGTAACGCAGTAGGCAACATAACACAAGCATGATGCTGCAACCAGCACGCAACGAGTTACTGACACACTGCACGCAGGCAGTATGCGCAAAGCAAAGCACTGCAAGCATCAAGCACCTATCCCTGGCGGCGACACGAGGTGCGGAGCGCGGGTCAGCTTACAAACAACCGTACTGGGCAGCCGCATGAAGGACTTCTGGAGGCTGCCTCGGAAAACAAAAAAAACGAAGAATATATCTACGTTTCTCGGTGTCGTCTGCTACCCAGGGAGTACACGAAGCGAAGACAAGTTTGGTCAATTCATTTAGAGAAAAAACATTCCCTGAAGATATTTAAACACCAATATGAACAGGATAAAAATGTATCCGATGAAGAGTAAAATAAAGTCCTTCTACCTTGAACTTAGGCTACAATAGCCTTCAACAACAAGTGTTGTTGTGTCCTCAATGAGTAGCTAAGGTTATAGCCAAGATATGTATGTCAATTCCCTACTTTACGAACACTGACGAGAACAGGCACAGTCTGTAAAGCCTCCTCGACAGCAATATGAGAACGGGCCCTGGGCAACCAATGTGCTCAACCCCTACGATAGCCGCTCCGAGGAATATAAAGTAAATCGTCGATACTGTCAATCAAGCATTCGTTAAAGTGGCACTCGATCAAAAGTTGAAGTTTGGAGGCCAATAAGGGTTATAGATCAGCAATTACTCAATATGAGAGGCGCACACTTGAACAATATTCAAAGCTGCATGAGTACGACGCATTTCTACAAGTGAAATTCCACCAAATTTTAAATTATCACAAGGATTTGCAGCATTTCATTTCAGAGAATTATATTATATTTAAGTTCAAGTCCAGGGTCTCCACGCTATCATCTTCCACGCACATTTGAGGGTAATCCAGTTTAGCGATGTAACCTCATTGCGTAACAAACCACAATTTTTGAAAGCTATTCGCAAAGTGCAATTTCAACGTTTGGGAATACGAATTTCATAATTTTTCGAAATTAATTTTCCACATCGTGCAGGGAGAAACTTACAAATTTCACGAAGAGCCTTGTTACGGTTTTTGGTCTATATATAGACTTACTAACGTTCATTAAAAAGATTATCGTATTAAGGTTTTTGTGATGCATGCTAGCAGTTTGATTTTCCCTGATTGAATGAGTTTGCACTTCCAACCTTAAAATTCGATATTCATTAAAAATTTGACTGCTGATGTCTGAATTGATTTTCATGAACTGGAGTACTCATAAAGGTTCCGTTTCATTACTTCGAATTCTCACCCAAAACGTCAATTCATCTCCTTGCTGCTGGCAGAGCCCTCTTCGCTGTTTACGGGCTCTCTGCACGAACATGCCTTGGTGAACATTCATCTCACCCGTCCAAAATAGATCGGCAATCAACAGTGAAGACTACAATAGATAACCCCAATTTTAAATAGTTTTCACACATTCTAACTTGTTTTGCTATGCAATTGAGTAAAAATATGTCATTTTCGAGAAGAAACCAAGGCCTTCATATTCTTACAACAGGCGCATCCAATTCAATGCGAGCAAACTTGCTGCTTGGACCATTTTCTCGCGCAGAAACTATTCGTGACAGACCCCACAGGTTTCTTCCTCCCTTGCTTATCACTTCCTATAATTTTTTTGACTGATCAAGGATCATGACATAAAGACTTCGTATTTTCTCATGTATTGATGTTTCGCATCAGTTTTCGTCATTAGAATGCCTTCCTTGCCAGTAATACCTCATTTTCCCTCCATTTTGACGCTATAGCTGCACAGCGCAAAGCTAGCTTCATCCCAGATGTTGAACTAAAACAACGCAAATTGCCACGAATCGCATGGAGATTTGCAGATCTGATTTTCTCAGCCCACTAAAAGTGTATCACAAATTGTGCATAGCATCGTTTTGAATAATCATGAACATGGAGTTACTTTCTAACTTCTATTCATAATTCAAGAACTACATAATCAAGGTTAACACACTGTACAGTAGTTGGTTTCTAGTCGTCCGAGTCGTTCCGATGTTGCAAATGAAGGTTCTTTGTTGGAGGATAGGTAACACACGTCACACTCGTGCGAAGCCGTACAATCGGCCTTGTGATGGAAATAGGTCGACCACTCACGCACTCACGTTTCACACTCAACATTCCGTGGTTTACAATTTAACTTATTTTCTACATAACTTCGACTTTAATAATCTTCATTATAGCTGCTTTCCGCAGTGGACGTGGATTGTTGAAGTTGTATCTATGATACTGTTGAGAGGGCCCTCCACGTGTCCAAAAATCTATTTCGTCAGTGTCATTAATGTCCAATAGCGCTTCTATCTCATTGTCCAGAAATACTACTCTAACTGTTTTCTGGGAACTACAGAAATTCATCAATAAGCCTTTCCGACTCCGCTCAGTAAAAACTTGAGTTGACCCGGTTTTAACTTTTGAAAGAATGCACCCAACGACTTCAAATTACTCTCAAATGAAAGAATGAAACATTTCACTTTCCATATTGTACACACGACTCTAACTGTTTTCTGGGAACTACAGAAATTCATCAAAAAGCCTTTCCGACTCCGCTCAGTAAAAACTTAAGTTGACCCGGTTTTAACTTTTGAAAGAATGCACCCAACGACTTCAAATTACTCTCAAATGAAAGAATGAAACATTTCACTTTCCATATTGTACACACGACTCTAACTGTATTGTCCAGAGATACTACTCTCATATTAAGATTTTTGGGAATTATTAAGATTTTGGGAAAATGCTTCACTTTAGGAAAAGTCAAAAACCTGCAGTGAAATATCTTATATACTAGTAGTGAAATATTTTATATCTTATATAATACGATGTGTTGCGAGGCCAGTTATAGGTAAAAGCGCGAAAAAACTGCGATAGACGTTGGAATGTATAAGCCGTTAAGCCGGCCGTCGCTTGGGCATGGGAACAGGCCTCGCACGAAGGCGCGATACGAGGGTTGGCCTTAAACAAAAGCCGCAACATCTACACCAATGAACGCTTGCCAAGCGATCACGCGAGAAGGTGTGGCACAAGAAAGCGGGCACCTAGCCAATGAAATTTCGAGACGTCAGGACAAGGAAGAATTCCTCCAATCAGCTGTAAAATGCTGTCATTGTAACTGCGAATATTCGTGAACATTCGAGAAGGATCCGAGACGCGCATATATAAGGAGGGTAGATGAAGACTCGTGAGGGATTTTTCGGCTCGGTGACGCTACGAGAGAGACGCATAATCAAGGAGGTGTTTTGCAGCCGGAATACCGGCAGATGCCGGTATTACCCGGCATAATACCAAGTCCGGTGTTGACTGCAAACTTTCGACATGAGCAGCTAAAATCTAACATCCAAAGTGAAAGTTACCCATCGAAGTTTCGAGAGGAGGCGTCCAGTGTATCAGCAAACTTCAAAGTACTAACGTGCACCCGGAGTCGTTCGAAGCACCTCAGCTGCGCGGTATTAATCGACAAGCGTCAAAGTGTCAACAATTCTACAGAAAGCATTCCATTTGCTCCTATATCAACTCCAAATTCGCAACAACTCCGCCTTCTCCAGCAAGACAATTGTCCACGTTTATCTTCAAGCCAGCAGTAATGTCGGGCGCTGAGAGCTCTGCAGTGGCGGGCAGGCGTGGCGTCGCATTTCTCAACCCGAGCGCAAGCACAGCCAGGCCGGCCGGCCGCAGCATCGCCGAACGAGAAGAGACGACTTAGTCCGCGTATAGGCTTCAGAATTGAAGAGGAATCGAGCATCCATGGAATGGAATTAGGTCAGCTGCAGCCGCACGTCACAGCAGAGGGGAAAGTGTATAGTTGTCGGCAGGGAGAATTCGGAAAACGAGAGCTCTTAAGTGCAAATTGAAAATGGAGAGTTACACACAGAAAAGTGTTAGCACTTGGCGAGTGTTTATAGTAGTGAGAGCTCTTTTAGGTGGTGATTGAAGTTCAATTTCGGATGTAGATCAGCACACAGAAAAGTGTTTTTCAAAGTATCGTGAAGAATCATCTAATTTATAGGCAATCGATTTCCTGTGTTTATTGAGTCGAGAATCGACTTCCCGTTGTATGATTCGACACCGTGTCACAATTCCAGGTTAAATCGTGATGTGTTACTCTCGCAAATATTATGATTTGTGTTACTGTGGAGCCGGCTGTTTGTGTGCGCGTAAATCGTTGTCAGCGAAGGAGTATGTGTAACTCGAATTTTCGGTAAGCATCACATTTATGTCAGTGCCCTTTCAAATCATTTCGTTCCCATGCCTTGTGTGTTTATAAACGTGTTTCCCAATAAATTAATGTAAATCTTAATAACTCTTTTATTCTCCATGTCTGGTATGCAGGTGTACGCAAGCATAAAGGATAATACTATAACATGTGTGGGGGTTGCAATTCCCTCAGCGTATGGGCAAGGGGGGGGGGGTCCTAAACCCGCCCCTCGTCTCCGTATCGCAACATCATAGATTGCGAACTCCTTTCACACATTTGAGTACTTCCCCCTACAATGCCACCAGCAGCGGCTACAGCGATAATAGCATGTTCGCTGGAAGTGGACGGTTGGTAGCAGTCATGAATGCAAATGTGGATGCTGTGTCTAAAGAAATAGTGTCAGTGACGGCCGCCGCACCTGTGTTGACCGGCACTAATCATATTTTGAAAGTTTTTCTGTTTCCTTCTTCTACTCACAAGATCTCCTCCTATTCTGTGCTTCGCTCAAAACGTTGCGCTTCATTTCCATGAGATTAAGAGTTATCTCGAAATCATTACTTGCTATGGTCAGTAATTAGTCCCACACCTGAATGTAGGGCTTCATTACAAAAGTGTGCTCGCAACAACACCTCTACATCTTGACGTTCTGGCCCTGTAATGTATAAGAATTCATTTCATGTTACCATAAGTGTACTGATTCACAAACTACTTGGCGAGGCAAATATCAAAGCTCAGTACGACAGAGATATCCGACACTGGTCTAAGCCATGTGTACTTTCTCTATGCTTTCATCAGCAAGCGTACACTCTACAATTATCAACTTACACAATTAAAAGGCTTTTTTACTAATAAATTCTTCAATATAAAAATCTAGTCGCTCGCTATCACAATTAATAACTCTGAAAAACAACTCTCTGCCCATCCCATTCTACGTTGCTATTGAATATCTATGTTTTGTCACAAATACATGACTGTCCCTCCACTTGCGTTTATCTGCATAATATAAATAAATCAAATAATAACCTAGTGTTGTAATCGTTCTATAGTATATCTAAAATCCGTAATGCCAACTGAGTTCAAGAGACATCTCGCAAGCTATGTTACGCAACATGTCCGAAGATCCAACATGCAGTTAAAGTCTACATGTAAAGTGGCGCTGTGGCTGTGGTGACTTTAATGCTAAAGCAGGGACCCTAAATCGGAGGTGGAACTTAATGTCCACTTCCAATACAGTAAATCAGAGAAAATATTTGTTATGGCTTATAAGTATCGTTTAGACTACCGTACGGTAGTGTATAGTCACCGCGAGCCGCCTGTCACGCACTGATCACTCTGGCACCGATGCTCACTGAGCCCTCAGACAAGTACCCATCAGAAGACGGCTTTGACTATCGGTCAATCAATTCCCTCAAAAAACTCTAAAGCCAAAGACACGTTAATGGAGAGTTCCTCTCAGGCCACAAAATGGAAATTTCATAGTTAATTTTTTTAAGCGATACGAGCATGAAGAACATACGTACACACGAGCTCATCATGCGCTGACTTTACAGCCGACTGGACCTTGCCAAAGGGAATACGATAGCGCAAACATCACAGCGTTAGAAGATCTTAAAAACAGAAAAATAGACCACCTCCATTCCCACAACAGAGAGAAAAATTCAAAAAATTAGTAAAGAGGGGACACAGATGTTGAGAGAAAAAGAAAGAAGAGACAAGCCCTTTTGATTCGTCCGATAAATGCGTTGCATATTTAAAGGAGCCCTTCATATAACCCTCTACTAAAGCTGTCAAGAAAGTAGTAGCGTGAGTACTCACATGTGAATTGTGACTGAAAAGTATTCTGTACATATGAAACGATCGATGCTTACTCGTTGCCCGTCGTTTCACATCAATTCAAGAAAAAATTAGTTATCAAATTTATAAAAAAATTTTAAACAAATTTTAGTGCACGAGTCGCTCCCAAAATATTATGAAGAACTGCTAATGACGTCATCGCGCGTAGAATACAATGATAAACAACTGTAAACTAATTTATCGCACGTGAAACAGAATGATTAATTTCGCAAGAACACAAATAGCTAAGAACACAAATAGCTAAGAACACAAATAGCTAAGAACACAAATAGCTAAGAACACAAATAGCTAAGAACACAAATAGCTAAGAACACAAATAGCTAAGAACACAAATAGCTAAGAACACAAATAGCTAAGAACACAAATAGCTAAGAACACAAATAGCTAAGAACACAAATAGCTAGTACACTAGCCTCATTCGTGGGTCACTAAAATGAAGTCTTTGCGGGCTGAGACAGACACCTCTTCAGTAGGGCGGTATGATAATAGGCAGGAAGTGTGCGGCGACTTTCACTGGAGCATGACACGCTCATGCAGCACGCAGCTCCAGACTCGCATTCGCCACGTGCAAAAACTTTGGCGTCGTGTAGAGTTGCCGTAAGTTTCACTATCATATGCGGGTTTGCACTTACCCAATAGTTTTAGAAACAAGTCACAAAAAATTCAAGCTATATCCAAGTGGCTCAAAAACAAAAACTCATTAAAATCCACCCGCTTGAATAAGTGTGAAAACTAAATCTGAAATATTATTAGATAAACAACCCGTCTTTCATGCATTAGTTATGAAGAATATTGAATGATATGAACATAATTCATCAGTAAGATAAAACATTCAGTAACTTTGTCATCTCAACAACTAGTGGCACGTCTCCACAAGTCATCGATTCGTCCGTTCGTGTTTTTTTGTGAAGTTACCCGCGTAGTCACATACTCATACTTCTTGGTTTCCTTTCTTTGAAAGCACCTTTTTTCTTAGCCGAGAACATTCGATGGACTTAAGACACAATGCTGGATGAAATTCATGGCCTTCCAACTGAGATTGTTAGGCCCTCAAGCCAGTGATTGAGAGCCTGACTGGCAGATAGGTTGGATACGCGAGGAAGACTTCATCAAATCATTAACAACTCAAATAATTATTTTATACCAGTTTTGGAAGCGTCATACGTTGCATAAAAGTAGTTCGAAATATTGAGATTTATTTTGGAACTAAGCAACCATGCTCGTGACTGCTGCTTACCCTCCTGTGATTCCTTCTTTCGAAAAAAGAAATGGCAAGCACCTTGCTAGTGTAATACCTCATTCGATAAAGAATAAGCTCTCCGCACTCATGTCGTGAGAAGCAGATCAATATTGCGAGGACAGTTTCTTTTGTCGCTCAATCATGGCTGAGCGCTTGAAGAAGACTTCCGATGCATGATGCACTGTACCTCGCACATTTGAATGTAGTTCATGAAAGGAAAAAGTGACTGATTTTGTCCAGAGTGTCAGCTCCTCACAGCGAGAGCATCGCCAATGTTTCAAACCATTATGAGGAGGCAAAGGCTTTTCTGCCTAGAGGTACAAGCGATGGGAAGTGTTCGATATTTATCAAAATTGGCGTTCCCATACTCGAACCACTCGTGTTTATTATCCAACAGTGATGCACTTATTAATAAAAACCTTGTTGGCACAGTTTTTTATTCCAAATAGATGTTTCTTCTTCCGGCGAATGAGCCACACAGTGATACGTGACAACTTTTGTGAGGCTGAAGTAAAAAAATTGATGCCAACGCAGAGCTTTAAGCACAAGTACAGTAGCTTAATTCTGAGTTACAGTAACTGCTTTCAATAATCTAAGTATAGTTACTAAAGTGGAAACTGTAAAGACTTGCATCGTAAAACGAATACGAATGTTCGCATCGAAGAAAATTACCGCCTGTTTTCGCATTCTATAATCCACGAAGAGGCCGCAAACATTGGCATGACCTTTCCGGCATGTGGCAACACCACCCATGACGCGGCAGCGCATGCTCGGACGACACGTGCCTGCACAACACGAGTCAACTCAGTGTCACGGATGTCAGCTCAAAATCTACCGTAAGAAATTAGGCATTTGAAATTGCCGAGGCGAATACGTAGCTAGCAGAAGAGCAACTCATGTACGACAATGTAGACTCTTCCGTTGGTATTTAATCAAAGGTTTCAGCAATGGTTTGATTTGTGTTAATTACAAACATGGTACACTACTGATAATGTACTGATGTGTCATATGTTAGTTTACTTATATTTGAATTTTCTTATGTTACCTTCTGCTCTCACAGTTCTTAATACACTTGTGCTTAATTTTCAGAAACGGATACGCATATAACCTGAGATGCTGAAAAATTTAAATCCCTATACCAATACAGTCACCATTATAAAGCACACACCAAGTACATTGCACATCGGCTGATTGCGGGAATAAAGGATTGCCGTACTTGAAAAAGTTCATTTGGAAAGGAAGCGCCCGTTTCCCTCTCCCTCGCCCTTCTACGCGCACCCTTCTACATCATTCCCCTCACCTTTCTGTATCATCCAGTCAGAAATTGTGTGGTGTCAGCAAAAGCCAGGTTACCTCGACCGGTGACGATGTGCGCTCAGAGTTCAGTTCTCATGGAACTGATCATACGAAAAGCAACATCAGATATACGTTGCATTATTATTAATCTCCCACTGCATTATTACTAATTTCATCATCTGCGATTTGAGACATCCTTTGTGCCACGCTATCTTGTGTAAGAATTACCGCCCACCGACCCCTCGCTCACTTTGACGTTAGGCACGGACGACCCAAAACCCAGTGCCAAAATTTACTTGAGGAGGCCATAGCACGTGAGCCACATAGCGATATCGACAAATTTTAACAATTTTTTCATGCTAAAACACAGACAATCGGTTACGGTTAGATTGGCATCATGATGGATTAGATAGGAGTTACGCTTGGATTAAATTAAATTCAAAAAGTATGTATTTACGGACCAGTAACCTTAAAGCAACATGGGGTACTCTAATAGTATAAATACTTATAATAACATATGATAATATGTAATAACTGTAATTTTATTTTCATATTGTACCTACCTTCAACTTGAATTATACAGAACTATTTTTCCTATTTGTAAGATAACAGACGAATACCCCACTGTAAAATTACTTCGTCTCTCATGCGTTCCTGATACTCTTAAAATGGCATAAAATCTTGGTTTATATGCTAACGGTTATGTAAGTACCCATTGTTCATGTGAAGATGTAATAAATGGAGTATATTTTATGTACAGTATATTTTAGCAAATATATTGATTCTTTCCCCGACAGCTAATGAGCTAGGCTGGTTCGGAACATTTGTGATAGTAAAAGGAAAGATGCAAATAGCTGATTATGTTTACTTATGACTGCACCATGACCACATCGTATCTCAGACTCATTGGTGATTGGTAACAGGAGAAGACATGCGCCTGTATAACATTTCACTCAGAAAGAACACACCGACAAAAATTCAGGCGTTAATCACGAGATGAAAGTATATAATTTGATAAAAATACAAAATTAGTCCGTTAGTGGGGAGATTGTTACAGAAAATTTGTATCGTTTCCAGATGAGCTCCGCCACTAATGCAACACACAAGTTCATTCACTTGTAACTTTCGAAATAATGCACTTATCGACTTCAAATTACTCTCAAACGAAAGATTAAAAAATTCTTTCGTTTGAGAGTAATTTGAAGTCGATGGATACATTATTTCGAAAATTACAAGTGAGTGAACTTATGTGTAGCATAAGTGGCGGGGTTTATCTGGAAAAGATTCGAAAATTTGATTAGGCTAAGATTTCGTGCGCAAATTATCCACTAGATAGCCTGTAAAATTGTATTCCCGTTAGAAACACAAAACACTGCATCATGAAGCTGTCCGAAAACTTAGTTGAATAATATTTCTGCAGCAAATAGGTGCAGTAGAGCTGTCGCAAATATTTTAATAAAGCGGAAAATGCACGAGCAAGAAAGTCTGGATCGTCGCGCGTGCACTACCATTCTGTAAGCGAATAGCCAGAATTTCCTGTTCGGAAATAACATGTAATCGAATTAAGAGCAAAAACGTTACTCGATAATTCTGAGGCAGTGAAAATATTTGGCAGATATTCAGTTTCACAAAATTAAAGGAGAAACTTCTCAATTTCGAGTATTTGAGTTGGTAAAGTTGGCTAGTTCATAATCCGCTGCTCGAGGTGGCCAGGCTAGACCCAGAACTTCCTCACGAAACAGAGAAGGTTACGTTACGTAACCTCCGCAGGCAGTAACTAGGTCGTTTAGCACTGGCAGTGAAATCGTCATCCACGCTGAGCCTGCGCGTGATACACCAAATTTCGACACGCATCATGCGGCCTAGTACAATAAATAGTTTAAGAGAACAAAGATACGTCCAGTACGCTATTTGCCCAGATTTTCTTCACAGAAGTAGGATTCCGACAGGTCGCTCCAGAGAAGCTTTCAAAATATTTCCGAAGTTTTTTAACGCATTTGAAGGATAAAACTCGCAAGACGAGGCATGGCAAGGCATTGCGAATGAGGTGCGAGGAGCAAGAACTGCGTAGCATCGAAAAAAGTGCGAAATTTGCATCGCAATGGAAAACTTTCAGACCAGAAGTGAGATAAGTAATAGACTGCCAGCAGAGACAGGATGATGGCTCCGATCAAGCTCTCTGATGCATAACCACAATAACAAGGGAGGTTGTGGAATACCAACAAGGGAACAATGTGGAATACCATCCTACATAATGTTCCTCAATCTGATCGTTCATAAAAAATAATTCACCTGCAGTGATTTGAGCTCAACAACCCGGGTAAAATATGTTTTTTATTGCAATCACAAATGTGGTTTATCCGGTGTTCATTCAAAAGTCACATCAAAGTCCGCATTTCGTCACAATCTCCATGTGATGTGGGGAAACTACATGGAACTACCCTACCATTCCACACGCGCTTCGCTCGAACGGCTGAACACAAGGCGGGTCCCGATGATCAGTTCTGCCTTTGCGCTAGTCGAGGTGTTCCGAGCTACCTTTCAACTTTGAACATACAAAATGATACAGTGGACATACATCCGACTCGTTAGCAGGCCAAACGTTTGAGGTAACATTAAATGATAGCCCTAGAATCAAATTACTCATATTGCGCTCGCTGGTGTCGACCTTCGCTGTCAAGTACGATGACATCCTTCGGTTGCCCCTTTGATTGCAGGCCTTGAGCGCTCCTCCAAAATATGTAGTTATATTGATGGCAGTTTTGATTTCTGGGTTGGTCCATCTGTCTTAAAAAGAACATTACTTCCCTGCTACAGGGAACACTTCAACACCACGACGAGAGAGGTTGGCCTGTGCATATCGTTCATTTATTGCGGGATTTAAGTTCTTGTCTCATCGTTAATTAATGAAAAATTGCAATGTGAATAAATAATTTAAAAATTCCTATTTGAATCGCTTTGAGAAAACTATACGCTCTCAATTATTTTAAGTGCAACAGAACGCACATTTACAACACTGTGGAAGAGTATTTGAACGCGAAAAATTAGCAACCAAAATTGTGTGGTTATACTGTGAAACTATAATTTTAAACGTTTTGAACTTAGTTATAGTGGTGGATGAGACACCATCTTCAGCTAATGACATGCCTTGGTAAAAATGGATTGATTACACTCATAAACAATATTTTTCGCTTCAATGTACGTGGAACTTTCTTTGACGCTTAGAGCTGTATTGACTTCTTCGACCATAACTTAAACGTTTATCGACTCACATAATATGTTGTTAAGCCATTTTGCTAACCACCGCATTGCTAATAATTACAATTTTGCTCATAAAAACTCTAACTTCAGCGTAAGGCAGTAAAAACCTATATAAGTATATAGCTGTCAACACAGCATTCAGCAATTGACACTACGATATAATCTGCAAAAATTTCAGCGGCGAAGCGAGACCGAGAGATGTGAACCCCGATATCGCAAGGGATGACTCTCATTGAATCTTGTATGCACCGTACTTGGGAACTCCGCCATCCGCCAAATACAGTCCCACTTCGTTCTTCACTATATGATTGCTTTCACCTGGCTGTAATTTGAGTATCCAAAGCCTTGATAAAATCGTCGCCAATACTGAGCGCCTCTATCAAAGGATTTCATTATTAGAATCGCGTGACTGAGACAGAGGTGTGTATATAGTGCGGTGAGCTGCATGCTGATCCAACACGGCTAATTTAAGGCCCCCTCAGGGCCCTCACACGTGCAAATGTATCTGCAGACATATCTGAACTGGTGCTGAATTCATGCGTTTGTACGCTTATTTCAGGTTGGCACAGACTGTATGAGGCAGATGAGCTATGCTTGATAATTTTGGAGCGACCGGCTGTAAACCTTGACACCACGTCAGTGTAAAGCCAGCCTTCGTGGGGGGCTCGCGACTGTACTCTGCCTCTCTCCCTCCTTATGCACTTCAATAAACAATTTCACATTCACTACTTTTTAGAAACCATTCTTTAGCCCATTTTGAGCGAGCTTTTACATCTCTTTTTTTTCTTATTCATTGCAACTGTACGAACTCGCCATCTGGAGTCGCTATTCTTGTGCGTACTCTCCGCCTAGCTGCTACTGGCATACTGAAGCGTGTGCCAGTCTTTGTCAGGGACAGTCTTTGTCAAGTTTGCAGTGTGTTGTTTGCATCGTGTGAGGGGCCTTGAGACCGACAAACCAAATTCAGTTCAGATTGTCTGCCGACATATTTGTACGTGTGAGGGGGCCTTAGGGCACTTCGAGACAAGCATCGATGGACTTACATTGAAATAGATTGCCGAAATTAGTGAGTGAATACTCATTACTTTCTAGTGAGTGAATACTCACTACTGTGGCACGCCTTATAAATAGGATATCGCTACGGTGGGCAGTCAGTTCACAACGCAAGTTTAAAACAACACAAAAAATCATTGTTATTTTTTCATCGGGAAGAGTCCGCTCTTCGTAACATGTAGTTTACGACAAAATTATTCATCATTTCACTCATCAATAATTAGAATTTTTGAATCTTTTTTCAAGAATTTAACGGTTTTGCGATGTCCAATTTTTTATATGTTATCAACTGTAAAAAAATATATAACTCTGCAATCCCAAAGAGAAATCAAATCTGACGAAAATAAATAAAAAATTACATTAATGACGAGAAAAAAAACAAAACCCGCTAAAAGAAATCGTTTTAAAGGTTTTAGTTCGAGTATTTATGAGAAAATTCTTTTTTTCTTTCATGAGTGAGACAACCTATAATATTCAATCCTAAGATATATGAATTAGATAATGAATTTTTCCGTTATTCCGGATAATTGCATGAAAATTGTGGTACGACGTCAACATGAACATAAAAAATTATAATAAAGAAAGAAATCGCCAACCGTGTGAATACGTTCAGTACTTCGTAGTCAAATCAAATGAAAAAACTGGAGACTTGACGTTTTTGAAATTTTGTCGGAACTTTGGGAGACAGAACAAAGTGTTGATAAAAATTACTACTTAGAAGTAATTATAAATTATTTTTTAAGCTCAAAAAGGCAAAGACATTTAGCCAGAACAAACTTAAACTTTAAAGCGAATCCATAATATAGGAATGTATTAGCTCAAGGGCGAACGGAAAATGAAATGCAATAAAAAGAATAATGAAGACTGCATAATCATGAAATTATAGCAACGCACAAGTCTTAGATCAACTTACCTAAGCTAATTTGATCAACTTGGCTACAGCTAGGTTGATCATTTATTTTCCAGCAATATATTGATCTCAAGCATTCGTCTCCGTAGGCGTTTGGCTCCAAATTAAAAAAAAACGCCTCCGATGAATCCAAGCAATTCTTTTTGAAAATGAATGAAAAATTTAGACGCTTGAAATTTATATAAATAGTTGGGCTCCAAAATGTTCAGGAATAAGAACGTGCGGACATGTAGGCACAGAAAACTGTCCTAACAAAAATTTTAACTCATCTCGTTTGAAAATTGCCGAAAATAATTGGTAAAATTAATGTACATGAGCGATAATTTTATTGAATTTTAATATACCTTGAATTCATTTTCCCTACTGTATATTATATTTTCTTGTTATGTTTTATAAACATAATCTTTCCGTAAGAAATTTGAAATTCATTTTTAATTCTACGGACTACACAATTCGAAAATACTCTGCATCAAACGGACTTTAAATTAAATGAAATAAGTAAAAATGTTTCATTATGACAGATATGCTAATAATTCCGACACAAATTGAGCATAAAAAATTTAGACCTGGTTGAACTCATGAAAAATACAAATCCTCAAATTAAAATAACAACTATCATGGACAAGTACTGTACTTTCCCTTTTCAAAAGTAATCGAAAATTAATTTGAAACTCAAATTAATTAACTCCACAATATTTATTAATTAAAAGAGAGAAAATTAACTTTTCACTAAGGAACTCCAGTTACCCGGAAGGATCAAACGAGAATGAGAAAATGCTCATTACATATTACACCTATTTCACAATATTTTAAGAATTACAGATGACTTATTTCGTAAGGGTCTAATAGGATAACTTTCTATCGAGCGTTGTAGTCTCTGTAATTACTGGAGTGATGCAAAATTAAACACCAACGAGAAGCTGAAATGCAACCTCAGATGCTCGTGAGGAGAACAGTAGTACAATGTTGTCCTCAGTACATGGTAAAATGAGTTTTTGGTTCGAGGAATACAGAGAAGAACCAATTTTAAGAAAGACACAATTTAAATTAGATAATCTTTAACATGACATTCCAAATAACAGTCTAGAAGAATGCCAAGAAAAGCTCAGAAAAGTGGATAAAAAGTGTCAAATCATTTCACTTTAATAACGCTGAACAAAAATATTAAGAAATTTTCGATCAGAATGAATCTTGAGGAACTGTCACTCGAACCTTCAGTGAGAACAATGATCAAAGAGTGAAGAACGATGGCCGAGGATATCTCAGTTGGACGATGCGTTCGTGTGCAGCAAAATACTCAGAAAGTAAACAATGACGGCCGTAACTCGCTAGATGACATTTCATCATGATATTATTCAGAAAACGCTCAAAATAAATCTCAGTGTGTAAGTAGAGACTCGTACCTCCTACGCACGTGAGATGCGCTGCGAGGTATAACAATGCCCCCACTGCCTCACTCCCAGGCAATTAACTACAAGCAGGTAAGCGAAAACTTGCGTCATAAAAACTCCAAGAAATGCGTAACGATATCTCATACGTTGAAAGAAAAGTATTCATGTTCAATTACCCATCAAAGCGCTAGTTAACTGTGGGAAAATTTCTTAGTCGTTTTTTAGTAACAATAACTTTAAATTTTAATCTGCTAGCTCATTGAAAAAAGAAAAATCGGAAAAAGTGGAAATATAGCTAAAAAAAGGTGTTGCGTTCTATGGGATAAAAAACAATTCCTACAACTGTATTACCTCAGAGCTCATTTAACTAACTGCAAGGAATCCTCATGAGTGGTTAAAATTTCGTTTCAAAAATTGTCTTTTCCACAAAAGTAATGAATCCATGCTACTTGAAGCATTTCACAGTTGACTCCAAGACAACACATTATTCTATAAGCAAACCAACTGAGATTCTTCAGGAATGTTAAGCATTAAGATAGTTACAATTAAAAATATTTAGAATGTGTTTGGTGTTTGGCGACACCCTGTATTTTCTTCACGAAATTTTGATGAGACGCGATGTTAGGATTTTCTCATTAGGTTGTGGGCCGTTTTCTATCACTATCTTCACAAGCTGTTATCATCCCTTAACCTAAGCGATGTGGCTAGGTCAAAGGCTGATATTACCAATGCCTTTACTACCTTGACCTTAACAGAAGAGACCCAGGAGAGACCCTCACTGCAGAGAAATGTACCTAGACAACGGAAGTGACAGTACACTGACAGAGCTACCACAAAAGCAAGTAATCGTTTGCATTGTGAGGCAGAAACTCCATGGAAGCTACAGAAACAAGAAAAACAAAAAGACAGCCAAGCTAACAACAGATGAAATCCCTCAGCCCTCTAACCCGCGTTGTTGATCCAGAGGAGTGTCGCAGCCACTAAATCTTTAGAGATCTCAGTTACCTCCTGACATCGGCATAGGCTTAAAGATCACAAATTCCCTTCAAACTGCGACGCCTCGAATTGAAGCCTCCAATATTTCATTATATGCATATTAAATTGTCCCGAGTGCTGGCGGGTCTCTCTTTTTTATTACAATTCGTACTGGCGTCAGAATTTAATGAATACAAGTACGAGGGTTCACTTCAGTTTTAAAGCGCTTAAGTTCTATACAACTTGAAGTATCAAAAACATGAATCAACTTTTTCATAAGATACACATATACATAATAATATGACGAATGCCCCAGAGGTAAATGCCAGGACCAATGGAAATATTCACACTCACTGTTTATCACACACAAATCAAAACCACGTAAGCCTCCTAACGAAAGGTTATTGTCTGGGATGTACTAACCAATATGATGTACGGTCTCTTATATTTTCAACTTATTATACAAGAATGATCTGTAGAACGAGTGCAATACTCACCGAGAACAGGCAGTTGTGCTAGTAGAGCGCCAGGCACGTTGCCTAGCTCTCAATTCGCGGTCACTTGGAATGAGCAACAGAAAACCAGTACTTGGCGCAATTATTATTGAAACGAAGTACATATACACCACACGACACTCACAAAGACCATATTTTCATCACTGATCACCAAAACGGCACATGGAAAACTTACTTCTCAACAATATCACTACACAGCATAGGCCACGACTAAGAACACTTTGTATTACGTTATAGTTTCGCTTATTCAACTGAATTTCCTATCGATAATTATGTGAAAACAAAAGGTGACACATTTTTGCTGCAGCGAGGGAGAAGGTAAAATAACACATGTAGAATTCAAAGAAACCATATCTCAAAAAGAGCTGATACGGCAAATATTATACCCAAACTCAAGTTAAAAGATAAATATACTAAACATATTAGTGCAAGTAAGACAGTTCAGCCGTCCCTTATGCATTATCACTCTCTTCACAGGCGTACGAAGTAAGAGTTATAAATAGTAAGTGTCAATGCGGTGTAACAAGAAACTGACATTTCTTCAATTTTACGGCACATCTCGCACGTAAGAAGTAAACTGAGGTACTAGAACGAGGTACGAAAAATAGAAGATTTTAACTTAAAGCTATGGCGTCAAAACTTTCTCGACTTGCATAACAGGGCAAGTATATGGTATATGCGATCGCCAAATCAATATAACTGATGAAAATGGTCTGCATTTGCCCAATAACTAAGCAGTTTAACGATGTTCGACACACGTTACTACCCATTGTGCTTGCGCATGCCGATATCGATGATTTTCTGTGCTACTCTATCAATTATTTCCCAAGTTGCAAAACCACGAATTTTAGCTGGAGATTTCAAGTAAAGCGCAAATTTAGAGCCCAACAACTTTCAAGGATAACTCTCGACACGTGTCTGTTGAATCTGGGGAAAAGAGAGGAAGAAAAGCAAGGCTTTAGGTTGGTCGAGAGAGGCCCCGGGCGATGTATAAAAAACTCGATGACGACGTCCAAGCTGAACAGACTCCTCAAAGTATGACTTGCGTTAGCTGCTTGGCAGCTTTAAAAAAATTAAACGTTAAATTTTACAACAATACAGAAGACTAAAAAAATATGCTCACAAACGACGGTGAGTTTCGATTTGACAACTGAAACGTTAATTCAACATAGTAACTCAGCTCCGATTCGTCGTCCACTAACAGTTTCAGGTACTTGAAAATTCACGCAGTAACACAAATGTTACAGGCTTCTTAACTCAGTATACTATTTGAAAATCCAGGTGATGTCAAAAATAACTAGTCTCCATCTACTGTACGACGCTAATTTCAATCAAACGATGAAGCCTGACTCAAATTTGATCGCCAGCATGATATTGCCCGCGGGCCATCGCCCCTCTCTCCCTGGGACTTCCTGCCGTCCAAAGTGGCAATTAATTATTGAGCTGCTGCTCGCGCTAACGATTCTGAGATTTTCTTGGTACGTTGCGAAATGAAGTTGATCCGCAGCCCGTGCGTACGCTTGAAGAAGTTTGAAACGCACCTGTGATCTAAGATACATTCTACATGAATTATGAGTTTCATTACATAGTATTCGGTTACATTGGAGGTAAAAGTTATTCGAAAATCGAATAATACCCAAAAAATGCATGTTATTTGGCAAATGAAAAGTAAGACATCCTAATAAACTAGCTCAAAGCAATATGGAGACGCAGGATAAAACTTACAAATATTCCTTTCAAGCTAAGTATACGCGACAGACAATAGACCATTGTTTTACACTGCATATATTAATGACTCATCCCATTATTGCGCTGGCGGTAAATCTTCATCTATTTTTACAACATCAACATTTACTGCGTGTGTGAGTACAGCACAGCAGTAATTCTTAAAGGCATGTATTCATTTTCTATCTACCAAAAAACTGCCACTAATCATTTTCTATAAAAATTTCGCGCCCAGAGTTTTAAAATTACAAACCACTAGCAAATAACTAGTAGCTTATATAATTTTCACAGATTTTTTGGGAATTAATTAGGCATTAAAATATTGTATTTCCAGTTGCAGCGCAAAAACCAACGTGCGTTAGCAGCAGACATGCGAGGCCGGCGATTCTGTCGGCCATCTTCCTTTGACAAACAGATACGAAGATATTGCCTTGGATCTGATGCTACGAAGCAAAGTTATTCAGAGGAGCTAGCTGGTTGGAAAGGTTTTCAATAAGAACACAACCAATCATTTTCTCCTGAAGGAAGCCGGGAAGATCATCAGCAGATACGAGGTAGGGTAAATGTTGCGTAAGACGTCCGCTGCACAATACTATATAGTGGACTCTCTCGCATCGCATTCTGGTATACACAGACGTTGCAAAATACAAAAGCTACCATTATGCAAATGAAGACGCTCGTTACGCACAGATGGAGGAAACGTGCTACCTCCATCCTCGAGCAGCTGAGCTTAGAAAAATTTTCAAAAAATTATTTTTGTTGTTATTCTTCCGTTTCAAATTCACTCCAGACCGCTTGTGACCACTATTTTACAAATCATTACACTCAACTTTTCTAACCGAATCATCATCAGTATAACCGAAGAACCACGCTGATTACACTGAAGGTATTTCAATACAAAATGCTTTCCAAGTAAAACGCGATGTCTGCGGTAGCGTCCAGCGAACAACCGTGTTCTTGGAAGACCCCAAAAGCGAGGCACTCCAATGACAGCTCTACAACTGCAACCATTTCCAGCAACTAGGGTTCAAAGTCGCACACAGCTAATGCTGTTAGCCATACGTACTAAACTTTCAACTTTTCCCTGAAACGAGCCAGGCTGTGTACGAACGATTGCTATGCGTGTACACGCGCATGTGTGGACTTGGATTCATTTTTATTTTAACATTAATCAAACAATGGACAAGGGAACCATGAAAATTGTATGCATATTTTGAAACAATATGTGAAAGGAAGGATTAGGTTCTACTCTCTACAGCCCGTACAATCATAGGGTATGTATTAACAACCAAAAAACGTAAATCACGATGATGCATCGGCGAGTAAAGCGCTCAGGCTGACAAGGTCAGTACAATTCCACCCTATTACGAAATTGGCGTCCATGAAGAAAGAATAAATGCCAAGAAAACGAACCAGCGGACGCAAGGTGACGGCTCCAGCGATCGAGCAATGGCTGTCCTTGAGAACGGAGGGAGGAAAATAATAAACTTAAAGTTGAAGCTGGCTTCGTCCGGTTCATTTCACCAATATTGCGAGCGAGAATTTTGATAGCTGATGAACCAAGAGGATTAGAAATCGGTCTAAATCTTCAGGTCAAACAGTAGTCAAATTTGACGAAAGCTCGAAGTATGTCGAAGATTTACGACTAATGAGAGCTGAATTATCGTCAATTTGAGTAATAATTATGGCTTCGTGTGATGGAAATGTGTAAAATATTTTTTACCGTTGACTCGCGATCAAAGAAAAAGCAACAACGCGGTAAAGAAACTCTAAATAGCTTAGTAATTACATCTATATATTTTCATGACCGTAATTATTTCAGAGTAAAAATTTAATATTTCATCTTTTGGCTCCACATTGTTTGGACTATTCCTAAATATTCGCATTGACCCATCATGTCTTTGGGGTTGTTCTAGATTTGGCGAACGCGGGCGGTGACGGTAGTGTCATCGTTGTAGCGAATTGCACTTTTAATTTAATATTACACCGTTCGGAGCTTTCGCGAGAATGGATACACGCAAAACACACATTCCTCTGTTGAACTGCAGAATACAAAACAGAGTTTTTCTTTCATTAAGCGTTGAATTAATTCACAGTTTCAAGTTGTAGTACATTCCTGATGAAAACCTGTCTAGTTAATAGCTAAGAGGTGAACGCACTTCTCGATTCGCTTGTGATGTAAAGATCCCACTTTGAATTGAGCAGAGGAGGGTGTAAATTTTTTAAATTTAAGTTTATGAAACTTAGAAAAAGGGAATATATGAGTTCATGTTGATTTTAATTGATGTAACAGTAAATCCTTTATACCCCTAGGTGGACGAAATTTTAAGCGGCTGATAGTTCAGTGTGAAACTGATACTTTTGAACATAGCGCTTGATGAGATTTGCACACCGCATTTCGAGTCTCTGAGCCGATTATGTTGGTGTGGACGTATTTTGCAGCGAGCGGCGTGACCGCAGCGCCTGGAACAATGGACGCGGCGGTGCCTGGTGAAATTCCACCTCCTGAAGCAGCGGCGCACACTTTCGAAACCCACCGCCTGCTCCGGCCGAGCTCCATGTATAGAAAAAACACACTAATGGTTTAGAAGGGTGTTGGGCTCCTGAATTCGCTGTCGTTGGAGTCGTGGACAGGAGGATTTCATATTAATATGTAATGATATGTAAAGATGGAAAGTGGGGAAATGCTCGAACAAGAACTTCAGAGTACATATTATGACAGTAAAGTTTCGAGTCCAAGAATTGATGCAAAAAGTATTTTGCACTGCACGGCAAGTTTTCAAAAGCCAATGAATGAACCGGAATGAGTGGTTAGGGTCAAAGTTACATTAATCAATGCCGGACAAACAAGTAGTCCTAAGTAAAAGAACCGGTCCGAAGCACTTGAGCTCCCTGCCCTGGCACTGTAGCTACTGCACGGCAAACAGCATATTGCAGCTACGCTAAAGGTCATCCAGCTTGCATACACAATACTAGAACGTAAACACGGGCACAAACACAACATCCACCGGCACAAGCCTAAACCAAACTGCACCAATAAGAGTCTGTAGGAAATCTATTCATATACATCCTACGAAGTAATTAAATCATCGCTGCGTCCTTGCTTTGGAACAGATCACTGACGCACTTGCTCGTTCGGCGACCGCGCAACTGGAACTGAGAGGAGCTTACTTCAGCCAGGCTGTAGCAGCTGAGTTAAAGGGCCACCTGCATCCCACTTGTGGGTGGCGGAGTAGCAGCGGGGCATCGTTGCGGTTGTGCACCCTACTCTCATCCTCTCCAGCGCAGAATATCCTCAAGTGTAAGCGGTTATCGCATATTGTTTGGAAATCGTAATAAGCTTTTACGCATTTCGCTCTTTGACCAAGTATGTGTGATTCTGGTACGGAGTGAGGGCCTAAAAAAAATTACAAATTGGAGACCTGAGCAGTTCACCACCTTTCAATGCAGAAGAGGCGCAAAAACGAGCAATTCAACAAATGCGGTGGTAGATCCAACATAGAATGGAGTAAAATTTAATAAATTACCTATTGACACAAGTTGTACCTGTTATCGACTTGATTGGCAGTCACCAAAATTGAACTGAATGCTTTTATGCTTGTCAGTTTAATAAGATTGGTTTGAGCATTTGACAGTGGTAAGAAAAAATGTACAAACCATCGAAAGTAGTTTTCAGTTATGCATCTGTTCGTAAGTATAGAATATCCAAAAGTGCATACGCTGAACTCACAAAGTTGTTTATTATTGTATACAGTAAGAATTGTAGCTTCGCTCCTGCCAAATCGCTTCTCTCATTTCAGGAATATTTTGTTCTGAAATTTCTAACTGTTGCATAATTTCTTCAGTACTTAACAAACAAAGACAGAAAATGAGTGCTTACTTCATCCAATTTTGAGACCGACTTAGACTCCATCAATTCTCACTTTCTGCTGGAGTGAAGCGCCAGTGGCCTGTGAAATACCAGTGCAATGAACTTAGTTTTCATCAGTTTATTTATCAAACATCTCATGACACGAAGGAGGAAATTAAAATAATATCATGATATTTTTTTATTCCATTTTGTACTGTTGATAAGGAAAAATTTGTCGCACTTGTATAGTGCGCCATGAGGGAGATCTAAATCCTTAAATAAAATGAGTAGGATAAATAAAAAAAATCCACACAGAAAGTTAAAAAGTGAAAGAATGGCGAAAATGGAGCAGATCGAGGGAGCTATTCACTTCAGGTCAACTTATGTATAATAAAAAATGCACACTTGCATCGAAAGAAAATGAATGCTTGTGATACTTAAATTGGCTTGATATTTCCACGAAGCAGCGTAGCAGCACTGTCCATCGCTGCTAACTCGATGCAAATAAAGGGCTCAATGGAAACACGGTGTAGAACCAACCATGCGTTTCTGTATCAATGTGGACTCTACTAAAACAGACATACACTGGACATATTTTTCATAATGGAATACATGTAGTGTGAATAGAAAAGTATTTTGCCAAAAGTATACTTTTTACTACAAGTACTTTCTTCACTCCAAGTATATTGCCAAAAGTATACTTTTCACTACAAGTACTTTCTTCACGCCAAGTATATTGTCAAAAGTATACTTTTCACTGAAAGTACTTTCTTCACGCCAAGTATATTGTCAAAAGTATACTTTTCACTGAAAGTAATTTCTTCACTCCAAGTATATTGCCAAAAGTATATTGTAATGAAAAACGTAAATTGCCCCGTGAAAGAAATCTGTTTAGTATTTAGTCACAGTGCCTCCATTTCCAATTAAAGCCATTGGCATTTCCTGTATGCGTTTACAAAATCCTGGCCAAATTTCGCTGGAATCTCGAACAATTCTTTATTGACCAACACCGTTAATTTATTGAAGTTGGCCGGTCGTCTTGCTTAGACCTGATTTTTCAATTTTTCAGATGTTTTCCGTCCGGTTCTCATAGCGTAATAGGTTAGGCATGTCAGTATTTTGATGTTGTTGCTTTGGAACTATTCGCGAATTACCACTAAGAGTCGGGGAACTGCCCTATTGAAACAGAAATTCAGATCCAAGATCGAGATGCTTAGCAAGTTTTTGCCCATGATCTTCTGAAAACTAAATAGTTTCAGCTTTATTGCTTTCTTTTTGTACTTATTTCCACCCGTGCAGTTTCCATTTAAATGAAAAATGCGCCAATCTCTTGAACTTTACTTGAAATTGAAAGTGATGGCCGACATCTGTTCCGGTCTAATATTCCCTCTAATAAATACACACACATTCTAATATGTACCCCTCTAATAAATACACACTCAACTGATTGAGTCTACTGGATTTCCTACCTGAGTACCAGACTCGTGTAATGGTACAATTTAGTGGTGATAGTGGGTCATTCTACGCAAGATCAACCATGAGTGCACCATTGGGAGAGCCAGCTGGTCGTACATGGGCACACCCTCATGAGTTGGAAGTCATCAAGATCACCTCCAGGTGACTGACTGCTCAATTTCAGTATCTCTCATTCCGTACACTCGTTAGGAAATACTTCACTGCATTAATAACAGCCATCTTGCATTCTTCATCCAACCCTGAAAGACAGCTCATGCCAATCACATTCGGTGATATGACTCTGACGAGCCTCTGGTTCTCTCCATACTGCTTTAAAATTCTATTCATGTGGATCTCTCGATTTTGCTCATTTTTACCACACTCCGAAACGAGATGTTGCTCGGTTTTTTATTTCTTACTTTCGCCCTACACACAAAACCTATTATTCCCGTCAATGTATCTTCACGAACGTTTTTACACACATAATGTTTTGCACCGCAAACAAGAGGCGAGTTCCAAAGTTTCCATCATGGAACATCTCAACTTTTGGGACATTCTCTCCGGCATGCAATTTAAAGTAAATATACCACACATGCAATGCTTCAATTTATTCAGCCCCTATTCCTTTGTTACCCTGTCAAATTCCTTTTTTCTCTTCTCGCAAGCCCACCCAGGTTCATCATCTAGGTTCATCAGAGGCCTGCTAATTTTAACGCGAAAAAGTTGTTTAGATACTTAGCATTGTGGCAGGCCAACAGCAGACTTTCTTGCAAAGGCTCTCACTTAGATTCCTCAGAAAAATTCATTATACTCCCCTGACATTCTGCATGCGTCGGTTCAATTCGAACTGTGTTTTCAGAAAAGCCTTCATCATTCGCATAGGAAACAAATTCCACCCCAGATCAACTCAAATTGATTCTATTTGTCTCAACCGTGAGGCCCCTAACATCAAACGCCCCACTCTATTCTGCAGCCCTACCAACTTAGCAAGGTCTCTTCCAGTACTGGCCATATCATTCATGCCGTACATGACAATAGGCACTACGATATATACTTCCATATTCCCTTAACTCATTCATACTTGTTTGCTCTACACTTGGCCGCGCTGTAACCTTCCACACCACAGGCTAATTTTTCCCATTTTCTCACATTTTGTTCCCGTGCATCCATATGCACTAAATATACATCCGAGTTACTTACGTTCTTTTGCTTTGCTTATTCTTCCAATTTCATCGGCATTTATAATCATAAATTAACATTTATCTCCACCAAATTTTACCTAGACATTTTTATGGTATCCATTGACAATCTGAAGTATAGTTTGTAGTTCCTGCCCTGACTCACTAACAACAACTTCATTTTAGTTTCTCCTCATTTTGTCGTCTGATGGCCGCGTTGGCGACCTACCAGCTCGTCTTTCTAGCTTGTCAACCGTGCAACCTCAGAGCGACTTCATAACCTCCAGCACACACAGTCATCCTTTTGAACTCAGCCTACACCTGAACACTTGGTACTGCGAAACATAAACTCTCTCCTGTTGAAATATCGAGTGGTTTGTTTTAATCGCATTCATTAATTAGTTAGAGGCACGGACTAAAATTTGTTGATGTGAACTATTTCTGTTTATTGTATTCACTTCTTATTTATTTCTGACTCCTCTCGAAGAGGAGTTACTTGTTGGTGAATGTATAGGTTGTTCATTTAGGTTTTTTGTCAAAGTTCGATTTCTACTGGGTTACACTGTCTCTTTTTCTGAACTGAAAATCTTATAGGGGGTCACAACTATCGTATCAATAGTGCAGAAGGCAGTATTATTGAGCCTGACTAAATAGAATAAACCTTCGAACCTAAGTTCAATCGCACGGTTGCGTTTCTTTGTCTTAACCTGCCGTGCTACGTCGGAACGCCCTCTAGAAGTTTGTATGCTGTTATACAGGGTTTCCTCCCCAAAAATGAACCAAACTTTAAACTATTTTAGCTCTTAGGTTGTTGTTGATAATTGAGTTCTGTAAAAACCAGTGTTTACTAAATATTTCTCTCTTCACACAAAAAATTGTATTTTGTTGGCGTGCACAGAATTATTTCAGTACCATTTTTATGAAACTAACTAGAGTACATTTACTTCGGTAGCGAACACTCTGTACCAAATCGTGAGGCGAAAAAGATACATTGAAATGGAAATGAAATAATTCATTTTAATTAAAATTACAATGAAGTAATTCATTTTAATGTCAATGTATTTTTGATACGACTTTTACTTTTGTCCATTTCCATGTTCATTTCCATGTTTTGAAGAACTATTTCTCTCCTGAACACCTTAGATGGGAGAGTTTTTGCCATGCTATTGATATGTTCTTATAATAAATTGAAATGTACTTTTTGATAACTATTATATACTTTTGGTAGTAAAATATCTCAATTTAGTAAAAATTTTTTGTATTTTCGGATCCCGGAGCAAATGTATTCTCAGTTTTTTACTTAAAAATGGTTCTATAACAATTCTGTGCACGCTAAGAAAATACAATTTTTTGTGTGAAGAGAGAAATATTTAGTAAACACTGGTTTTTACAGAAGTCAATTATCAACAACAACCTAAGAGCTACCGGGACACTCGGTATACTTGAGTGCGTGTATGTCCTACTAATGTAAAGTATCATGTCCTTACGATTCGTATATTCATGTTTTGTATTTGTTTGAATTTGTCTGGTATTCCTTTTGTTCTTTCTTTTTGTAGTAGGTTACACAAGGGGACAGGTGCCGACGTTCTTTCTCCTTCTCTCCATTAATGTCACCAACTAAATGATAATACGCTCTCTGCCATTGTCTCGCCCATTGTCATTAACTAATGTAGTGTTTAATGAATTGGTTCATAATCGACATTTCTCTGACCCTGGGGATTGATAGGGGAAAGCGGAGTTAAATAAGATCATATCTTGTTACAAGTAGGAATTAACACTGTAAGGGACAAGGTGTGGGGTCTTCAAATATAGGTTAGGTAGGCCTATTGCTGAAATAGAATTGGGATTTAGTGTTTTGTTAAAGATCACCTTCTTTCGGTTCACTGGCGTTCATTTTCAGTCTCGATTATCTTATACTTCACCTTTAATCTTGTTTCATAAACTTCTTTCAATTTTGCTGTTTCCATGCGCAGGGCATGTACGCAATTTGGGTATACATAGATTCCTTGTTCTCCTTCCTAACCAAATGGTATCTTCTTCCTTCCTCTCTTGGAGCGCTTTTTTTGTTGTAAGGGAGGCTTTATATAACTCATATTTCAATTTATATTATTCTTTTGCCCCGATAAGTGCCGCCATCTTCGCGCTGTCTACGCCAGGCTCGTGGTTGTACTTGAACCGAACCTGAAAATAAGACACGTCTTGTCCTAACACATATTCTCCATCGCCTTACTGCCATATCTCCTATTTTTAAAAGCAAGCATCCGCTGTTCTGCATCATTATCAAACTCACCTTCATGTTGATACATTGCCGATACATGGTTTCTTGTTTCACAGTTTACAAATATATAGCCCGTGGCTGCCTTCCATTTCTTTATTTGTGTTGTATGACGCAGTTCCCTTGTGTAACATTAATGCAGGCTCTCAAATTCATTTCCTTCACAAAAATCATGGAAATTTTTGCTCATTTGCTTTCATATTTTAGCCAAGTATACCAACATTACTTCCACTGATTGAAATCACCGGGTTCCTGCAATATTCTCATCACAAATTTCTTCTAAATTCCATTTCAAATCTTTCTTTGCAGTTAGACTGTTAGACCAACTCCACCACCCTTTTTCTGTCTCTTCACACGTTCATTACCATTCATTTGATGTCCATTGGGTTGGCCAAAAAATTCGTTCGTTTTTTGAATGTCATTTTTCTACCGGGACATTAATTTAATAAACATTAATTTTATATTCTTATTCTCTAAATCCTGTAATCGGTACAGCGAGCACACTTACGTCAGTGTGTAATACGAGTAAGCCTCCGAGTAGGAAAGTTCTAATATTTATGCTTCCATTCGAGCCTTTCACATGGTGAACCAAGCAGAGCACTAATGATTTCTAATTCTTTTTACTCTAAAAAAGGAAAGAAATCAACAGAAACTACCCGCACACATGGCAAATACAGGGGATGGACGAAATAAGGGTAACGCCTAACATTTTGGAATAATAATCTTTGAACATGTTATGAACAATCAAAACTTGACATATTTTAGTATTTTATTGTTTATCATAGGAGCTATTTGATGTTTTATTCAAATTCAGTCTATTTTACAGATATCTAAAAGAAAAATTTGATTATAATCTTACAATAATGGTAGACCTCTCTTACTTTCAATGAGCTAAATTGTTCGTGCTCGTATGGCAGGTGCTATTGTAACAGGAACTGTCCAAATGCTTGTCGTTTGAAGAGGTACTGTCTCAAAAGTAATGACTGCCTTTGAAAGAGAAGTAAAAACGTCCTCAGCAAAGCACAGGTCTGCCGAAAGTCAAAGTTGTCTGAGAGAGACCGTCGGACTCTAAATCGAACTGGTAGAGAGAGTCGTAAGACCAAGGCTCTCAAAATCACTACAGACCTCAATGAGCATCTACAGAATCCAGTTTCCATAAAAACTGTTCATTGGATTCATTTCCATAAAAACTGTTCACTGTTCCTCTGCTCTTAAAGACAAATGTTTGGAAGCGTTTCGAGTGGTGTAGAAACCACCAGAATTGGTCCGTCGAGCTGTGGAAAAATGTAATTTTCTCTGGCGAATCATCGTTTACCTTATTTCTGACCTTCGGCCGAGTGTACGTTTGGAGACAGCCGAAAGAAGCCTTTAAACCAGACTGCCTTCTCCCAACCGTAAACATGACGGGAGTTCTGTGATGGTCTGGGGTGCTATTTCTAGGAAATCCGCCGGGCCATGGCATGGTGTCCCTTCATTGAGACGTTAAACAGCCGAGACTATTTAGGAATTTTGGGTAATCAACTTCATCCTACGGTTCAAGGACTGTTTCGGAGGGGATCGCCACCTTTCAAGATGATAATGCTCCAATCCATACACGTAGAATCGTTAAAGAATGGCACTAGGAACATTCTAATGAAGTTGAGCATCTCATCTGGCCACCACAATCCCCAGACCTCAACATTATTGAGCATTTATGGTCGGTTTATAATAATCAGGTAAGAAGTCGATTTCCGCCGCCAATCTCTAAAAGAACTGGAGAGTGTTTTAACTGAAGAGGTTGCTAAAATTCCTTTGGAAAGAATTCACAATTCGTATGAATCAATATCTCGGAGAATTGAGGCTGCAATTGCCTCAAAAAGTGGACCTACACCATATTAAATTATATTTTGTGGATTTTCCAATGTGTTTCTATTGTATTGTTCAACCCCTTGTGTTTGTGGAACTGTTGTTTTCTTTCTTTTCTGAAGCAAAAAAGCATTAGATATCGGTAGTTCTCTACTTGGTCTACCATTTCATGCGCTCGAATGCTTGCAAAAATGTCAGAGCTTCTCTACTTGCAGGCTTATTGCACACTGACGTAAACATGCTCGTTGTACCGAGTACAGAATTTAGAGAACAAAACCTAAAACGATCATTAGAAGGTCGGAAAGATGACATTCAAAAAACGAACGAACTTTTTGGCCAACTCGATATTTTCCTTCCACTCTAAGCTCGCCCTCACCCCATCTCGCATCTGGTCTCCACCACACAAACACAATGCAGTCCTACTTTTTCAAGTTCTTCCACACAATCATTTCCCTTTCTTACATTTCATCCGCATACATTATGCATCCAAATTTTACTGCGCTGCCATTGCATCCGTACACGCTTTGCTGACTCTCTTTTCTTCATTCTTTCCTTCTCTTTTGAGGTGATGAATGGCTTTAATTCAAGTGATTTACCTCTTTGTAGCCTCATCTTGTAAAACGTGGACTCCGTCTTCTAAGAAGCACCTCATCATGAAGTAAATCATCCATCTCCAAGAAGTTGGAACCTGGTTCTAGCTCTTTTAAAGTCACTTCCATCGCACTTAGAATCTTGCTATGGAAATCTGAATTCACATCCTTACGTACCTGTTCACACACATCACTGGCAGCACACCTCCTCGATTGACACGTAACTGATACTCCTACATTATTCGTTCCTGCACACTCTACCACTCTCATTATTGCATTCCCGGTACATTCTTTCCAACTCAAGCAGCTTATTTAGCCCTCTTCCACTACCACCATACTACCAATATTGATTATAAAGATCATTGGAGCATATGTATGCACAAATTTCTGTCCCTCCTTTTCCTCTCAGGCTTGTGCAGTCACTACTTCCACTCAAGCTAATATGCTAACTTTCCTTATTTACCATGTAATTTCCACGTATACGAATTTTAGGTAAAGCTATTTCTGGCACACTTTTTTTCGATCATGGCTACCATCCTTTCTCCTTTTTCCAATCATCTTCTACACACATTCATCCATAGTCCATGCAGCTCCTCACTTATTCCTGGCACATCCATATTTTTTTTCATGCACAGTATCCTTCCTTGCATCCATCATGTTCAAATAACCAATATGGTTCTTTTTTTCACCATTTACCATTCTCTTACCTCCTGCATCCTTCTCACTTTTTTCTCCGTTTTAGCCTCCTCGCTTCCGTTTGATTCGTCTTACGCTCTATTTCGTCTTTCTCAAAACAACTTTACCTCTAAACTTTCATTCTACTCTCTCGCCTTCTTTTTCAAATCATGTAAGCACCCAGAGTCAAACAATGCCTACCTTAGTTCTCCCTGGTACAATTCACATACACCGTTGCAATACTACTAATTCAACCACATTCCATGCGTCCTGTTTTCAATCCACCTTACATTCTTACATGAGCATTCAAGCTTATTTTTCCACGAGCCATCCTATATTCTATTTCAAAGCTCTGAATCCCATTATCTTAGGCAGACTAAAAAACTACAAAAATAGATGTTCTTTCCCTCACATACCGGTCACAGAAATAGTGTTATCTTCAATATAAGACGAATCAGTCACGCACCAAACTCACAAAAACGCTCACATTAAACTCGACACTAGCAACCCAACAAACGAATCACTCATTCACTTTACTCATGGGTGCTCTCGAAGCAATCCTCGTTCAACCAACTTGAAATATATCGACAAAATATTATATTAGTACTACTCACTCGTCACTAGTATAACCAATTACACATCTTAGGGTTCAGCTGTTATAATTAGTATTACCATTATATTCCCGCCGCACGCTTCTCAGTCGAGATGGTGTTCTTGGTGTACGTCAGTGGCATCATTTTATTGACACGAGTGACATCATTTAGGCCATACAGTCGTTTTTTGATTTCATCAAACCGTGAAATTTGTTCAGAAACTCATTACTTCAAGGTTACGTTAGCATGGTGAAATTTAGATGTTAAACAGCGTTTCTTCAGTAATTGAGTCTTGCGAGATACACTCGTGATTTGAGTTTTGAAGCTGAAGCCGTTACTGATTTTTACTTTACAGAAATGTGTTCCAACAGCGCTATGATTTTCTAGAAGTTCATCTAATATCGTGAACGAATTAGTTTCAATTAAAATTACGTTGTATGTTTAGCGAACTCTTTGAAACCAATCAGGGTGAACCAAATCTTACATGATTTTCAGTGGTCCCAATTCTCACCCATCCCTCCACAATGTAACCTACAGTGCTTGAAGAGATATTTAGGTTTTCAGAAGTGTTTCGATAACTCATTTTTGTCGTACGCACTGAAATGATCCGATTTTTAGCAGCTTCTGCTAATTTTCTTTGTGTCGGCACCTTGTAGTGACCTAAGACTGGCTGCAAATGTACAATTAACCCTAAAATCAGGCAACCTTACATCGCACCCCTTAAATGTTTTGTTTAAAGATTTCCTGTCCACTCAGCGGTCTAAGCTCGCTGAATTCACATATCTGAAACTTTTTTCAAAATATATCCCAGTTATTTTTCCATATCGTTAACTAAATAAATATTATATTTCAGTGTTTAGTGATGAGTGAGAATGAATGTTTTTCTTGATTGTGTAATGGTTTAGTTTTTCCAGAAACCATTAAGAAATTAATTATCTAAACGGTCCCAATATTTGTTTCGCCTTACTTCACAGTACGCAGCATTAATTGCGATGCCAGCATCACCAGAACGCAAGCTCGCTCATCAAAGCGCCCGACGAGCTCGAGCGCCTGTATTTGCGTTGCGTGGCACACACCGTAGAGAAATTCTATCCCTCTTACCTCAGAAAGATTAATGTGCAGCCGACTCAAGTGCAACGGCCGATGAATTTTTCCCCTAAAGACCGATTCCCAGTGGAAATAATGTGCTACATCAGAACACATATGAGGATAAAAAGGTATTTTAACCACATTATGAAATAAGTTAGATTAGATTTCCTCCTACTCAAAGTTCCATAGTTTATCGATGTTTTACGGGCTCGAAGTTTCATTGAGTGAGCAGGAATTTAAATATAAACTTATTTATCCTAAACTATATTTAACATGACATAAATTTGTTCTCCTGTGCTAGTGAATACAATTTTATTTAAATGCAATTGCAGCATGAACTTTGTTTCTCTCACTAGAAAACTAATTACCTTGGTACATTTGAACTGTGAAATTTACTCTAGCTCAAATGTTCATGAGGCAACATCCAAAAATTGTACTTGACAAACATCCATGGCTTAATTCTTAATTATGGGAAATTCTCAGGGAATATACAGGGTCGGTAAAAAACCCGTTAAAAAAGTAGCCCACCTGTTTTGAGGGTTTTTTTATCGGATTCCAGGATCATAAATTCTACTCATAAGTAATTTATTTTAGTGCATACATTAATGATTTGTGTGCGTACCGTGTGAACACAGCTTGAGCTACTCCTGTCAAAAGCAGTTACTGCCTACCTATCAGGAGGACGATTTTGTAACTCATAAATTTCCAATTTTCCGGCTCTCTCAGTCCTGTTGTCAGTGTCGTCAAGTGTAACATGATCCTGCAGGCTCGGCATCTGCATTAGCTTTTTAGGCTCACTAGCTTCCAGTCTACAACACAAGATAGCACGGTCTGCACCTGCCCTAACTCTGCTGGCATCCTGTCTGCAAGAGATGGTGACGATTGGAATTATGAAAGGCAGTTGGTTGTTTCCACAGTCCATATGAGTTGGATGGGTGTGAGAGTGCGAGTGTTCGCTAATCAGTTTCTTCTTAGGGCCTTAATAATTTCTATTATTGAATAATTAAAATTACGTAACTCCTATCAGATGTATTTTGTGCCTTTAGATTAATAAAATTTGATGACCGTAGTCCTATATGTCAATAACTCCCAATTGATGTGTTCCGTTTCCTGCAGATCTTGCACTGTATGTGATTAATTAATACACCAGCAATGCCTTCAGGTAGTAAAAGGAAACAATGAGCGCACTGGGGTCATGTAACCGAAATAGAAGATGACACACAAAACTAAAGTTAGTGGTGACTTTTTCAGTGACAAAATAAGCAACAATGTAGAGAGGGTGTGGAATAATTTTTGAAAAATGTGAGGAAAAAAAAACAGAACAAACAGCAGATCAGAAAGAAGGCACAACAGAGCAGGAAGAAGGCACAACAGGGCAGGAAGAAGGCACAACAGGGCAGGAAGAAGGCACAACAGGGCAGGAATAAGCCACAACAGGGCAGGAAGAAGGCACAACAGGGCAGAAAGAAGGCACAACAGGGCAGGAAGAAGGCACAACAGGGCAGGAAGAAGGCGCAACAGGGCAGGAAGAAGGCACAACAGGGCAGGAAGAAGGCACAACAGGGCAGAAAGAAGGCACAACAGGGCAGAAAGAAGGCACAACAGGCAGGAAGAAGGCACAACAGGGCAGGAAGAAGGCACAACAGGGCAGGAAGAAGGCACAACAGGGCAGAAAGAAGGCACAACAGGGCAGAAAGAAGGCACAACGGCAGGAAGAAGGCACAGTTAGCCCTGCTGGCTCAAGATGTGGCTCTGCAAATACTGAAGTTACTGGCATCAGTTAGACGTCTTCCTTTTCTTCAGCATTAGCACCAACTCCAGCGAAGTCATCTGCTGCACCACCAATTTTGTGTTTCGGATTTTGTGTTTGTTATAAGTACCTCTCAAGAAGACAAATAAAAAAATATATGTTCAAATGGCAAAATCTTTCACTAGTTCAAATATTTATTTTAATGTAACAGAAAATAAATAGTTCCACAAGTTCTGTTCTGTGATGCGACCGGGATACATACTGCTAGGCCATACCGCTAGTTGGCATTGTCTGTTTGGTGTTGGTTTGGAGCAGGGAAAGCTTAAATGCTCTTTAACATTTCAAACATTTGAGGTCAAATGCTGATCTCTAAGATAATGCAATCAAGACATACCACTGGCAGGAGTAACTTCCACATGATGGTACAATTTGTGTTGTACAGTCCATTGGAGGTAATTAAGGTTCAAATTAGATTCAATATATTAAGTTTATAAATGGAACCAATAAAAGAAGAGCAATAAATCCTGCATGGTGCCCTTCTTACAGGTTAGTGCATTCATATGTGATTTTAATTTCACAAAACCTACAAGACATGGTGTTTTTCTTTGTTTTTATGTGTTGTTTTGGGTAGGTTTTTAACCCCGGGAATATATCAATTTAGTAAATTACAACCCCAGAAAGTGTGCCTAAGCTACGTTACGCAAAGTGACAATCATTATTTATGAGTCATTCTGATATTCAAACAAAGCATACTTCCTATAAATGGCAAAAAGGCGCTGTGTTATTAAATGGCGAAAGGCCGGAGCCAGCGTCAGGGGCGAGAAATTTGCAAAAATCTGCTGAGAAACTAGACCTGGGAATTGCGTGACTGTTCCAGGTGAGCAGTGATACGAAGCATGCAACTAAGGTTACTCCTGAATGCTCCAAGAGCAGTAACGTCAAGATACTGACGTTATGTAGTCAATAAACGTACTTAAATCGGAACAAAAATTTATGAAAGAAATCAAAAATAGGATCCACGCAAGACGACCGACCAACCTGAATGTGTTAAAGGTGTTTACCAGTGAGGAATAAGCTATGATTCCACTCAATTCTGGCCAAGATTTAATTATCTCTTACAGGAACTGCCAAAAGCTGTAATTGCAATTGGAAGTTTGCAACCACATTTTAGATAGTTTTTCAAGCGTTCAAACGCCTTTTTGACAGCATATTTTTTTTAATTTCTAGTAAATTCTGCAAAAGCGATAAATATACATGTATTCGATACCTAGGTATTTTTATTGGTGTTAGTCGTATACTTTTTGCCGTTTTCATAGGAAAATTTCTCCAATGAATGCTTTAAAATGAAAGTTTCTTCCGCCCTGGCACTTGTTTCCCGTCACTGTAGAGCAGTGGAGTTCATTGCGCGCCTCGCGATGACTCATTTCACTGCTCTCGAAAAATATATTAATTAACTAATCAATATTTAATTAAAAAAGTATACGCTAACTTGCAGGAGCTGCGGCTCTCTCAGTCAATGCGTCTGACCGAAGTGGCTCTCTTGCAAAAATTAGTGAATAACACTGCTGTATATAGAGAGAGCCTGCCTCATATAGGGAGGAATCTTCCACGACCCCATCTGACCAGTCCAACGAAGACCTCAACTCCCTAAAGTAAGGAAGTTCTCACACACACCTTCTCAAATTCAATTGATGCACTTAATTCCTCAGGCCTATTTGCATGTAAAATTCCTAATTAACACAAAAAACTGTTTCGAGTGCCCAAACAATACCAGCTTTAGTTGTGGTAATCCTTTTGGTGCAGAATTCAGTTTTTATTTTATTACAAATTATATCACCACCATTTTATCACGACAGCGAAGCTCATTTTCTCCAAATGGCCTTGAATTGTTCATTAATAGAACTCTTAAAAGAAATAAAATCTGTCAGCTTTTCAGCTTGAACAGCGATAAACAATAAAATCTGCAAGACTATTCAGACAACCTGAATAAGTTTATTTGTGAAATCAACATCCTCGAAAAGCACCATATAGAGCGCTAGAAATATCTTTAGAAACACAAGAAAAATTTTAATTTAGGCAATGTTTGCACCAAATATAAGTCCTAGTATATTGAAATTGTTCTCTAAATACAGATACAATTAATCCTAGAGTTATTTGAGTTTGAAGTTAATTTAAATTGAATATAGTTCATTTCTTTCTGATTTCCTCAATATTCACCGTGACAAATTTTTTGACACATAAGTGAAAAATCAATGATTAAATTGCAAATTACGATTAAATATTTCCTTTACTTTTCAGAGTGGTAGGAGTAAGCGATTAAAAAATTACAAAATAATATTTAATAATGGGAAATGGCTGAAAATAAACTGAAAGTGAGTGTGAAATAATCATGACTTTCAGAGACCAAAAGTTTATCAATTAGAGGCATTACAAAAAATGGAAGATTTTCGGAGGCTGTGCATTCATATTTCATTAATCCAAACGACTATTTGAGCAAAAATCCAGGATGACGACCAAAAATCGTTAGTCCAGCAAGGGGTGGAAGGATTATTCGAAGTTTGAAATCGAATATTGCGTTATCCTGCAGAAAATTGAAGGATAAAACCAATTGTAAGTCATATAAGAACAATTCTAAGATTTTTGAACAACGGTGGATTAGTCAACATTAAAAGAAAGCAAAGGCCAGAACTATCTCAGAGGCACAGGAAGCTGAGGCTCGAATTCGTTAAGAAGCACCAGACATGGGATGTCCAGTGGAAGTGTTGTGTTCTAAGGTGAAAAAAAAATAGACGGACCATACGGTCTACTACAATACTATTGGCATGACAAAGAAAGTGCTTCAGAGACCTTATCCACCCGAGCAATAATGGCGGCGGAAAAATAATGATGTGGGGAGCAATAGCTGCATTTGAGATCATTGTGAAAGGACGAATGAATACAGCAGGATACGTTCAGTTGTTTAAAAATGCAAGACTAAAAGGTAAAGAGAAATCATGTGGTGAAAATTGGACATCCCAGCAAGATAATGCTCCCCATGCTCTGGTCTTAATAAAGTTCTCTGAGAATAAAAATATCATAGTATTGTCGTGGCCAGCAAATGCTACTGACTTAAATATCATCGAGAACATTTGGGAACACCTTGTAGGAAAGGTTTATGAAAAGGGAAAGAAATTTGATTTATTTTATGATCTCAAATAATCAATCTTGATTTCATGGACCAAAATTCATCAAGAATGACTGAAAAAACGAGTTTTGAGCATTAAAGATAGGATTCATGAAGTGTAGGCGGAGAAAGGTTGAGCTACTCGTATCAAAAGTGATATGATATAGTTCTTTTTTTATTTGTTCGTGTTTTGTCAGTATGTTCCTAAAGTTTTGTTCTCATTTTTGTGCATTAATTTATTTAAATATAATTGGTTCGATTTTTTATTGTACAATACACTTTAGAAGGACCTCTTCTTTATTTTCATTTCATCAAAACATTAAAATAGAACAGTACATGAAATACAGCCATTTTTGCTTTGTTTCTAAAGATTTTTCAAGTACTGTATTTCACCATGAGTTGGCTTTAATTTAGAGAATGCTCAGTATATTGAAAGTTGGCATCAGATTAAAATTAAAATATATGGTTGGAAACAATCCCATAGCGAGAGCCATCAGCAAATTTTGCCTCGTACATTGGCAAATTCTAGGATTCCTATACAGCTCCAATTAATTTTAGGCTGAATGATTTTATAAAGAATTTGAAAAATATATTACCTCATACTTCTGTTAAATGTCATCTTATTTCATTGAAGCGATGATGATGGTGGAAGTCTTTTTTTTAACCTGTTTCAGCACGTCCCGTAATGGTTCCATTCTGCAGACACCCATGTATAGGATTGCTATGATAACGCACTTATATCAAGATAGGCTGATAAGCTACAAACAACATTTAACACATTTAACTGTGTGCGAGCGCATCGTCATCTGAGAATGACATTGGTGAACAACAATACGCTCGTTAATGGGACTTCATCACTAATGGCGTTCATGAAATGGATCGTGTCATCCATTGACTCGAGGATTAACTCTTGTACCTGAGACGGACCAAGTTCTAGGTACAATTTTTAGGAAAAATTTAGATCTGGGAGAATTACTCACTTATTAAGGCTAAAATGCATAAATGTTAAGAAATGTCTGATTTCAATATCATTTGAGGCAGTTCCAAGCATTCACCGTCATAATCGTACAGCTGCTGTTGAGGTATATAATGGCGAGACAAAATCAGAGGTTAGGAAGTTACTGAAGGTGCCAAAATATGTATACGGTTTGTCACTCAGCTCTGGTTCATCGAATTTGGAACGACCAAAGATCATTTCCCACGTAGTCACCCTTGAACTCCTTGCTTGCTCAAAACTATAAAGATGTCGGAGTAAAAGTTAGACGGAGCTCAAAGCTATTAACATGGAAGTTTTCCTGAGAAATGAATGTGAGTGAAGTATCCACGAGGAACATTGTAAACACGACTTATGATAAAACAGCTGGCTCTCTCAAACCTCTTCAGGAATAGTAAAAAAAGCTATGGAAAGAATTTTGAGAATAAGTTCCGTAAAGAATACACACAGATGACGTGTTTTTCGAAGAGTAATTTCTCACAATAAAAAGGCGATATTTGGCCGCGGGAATAGCGGAGTGCTGGCAAAGGCCCTTGCAGACATACAACCTAGCCTCGTGAAAAACAGTCTTCAGATGTCGAAAGTTTATCTTGGTTATCATGTAGGGACTGTAGACTGGCATTTATATAATACAAAAAAAAAACTTCCATTTTAGCAAAACAAAACGCAAAAATGAACACTAATTAGTAAACTGGGAAAATTCTAACAGTAACCTTTATAGAAGCTGAGAAAAACTTTAAAACTTTTCTTTCACATTTTAATAACACATAGCGCCCTTTCACACGTCAAATAAAACTCACGGGCGGTGTTAAAAGGAACAGGCTGACAGAGAGGTTCAAATGACGTCACTGCGAAAAATTTAATAGTAACACATGTTCAACTTTCCTCGTATCATGTTGTGGCTTTGCATAGAGTAAATTCCATCGTTTCACACAGCTATGCTAGTTTTGTGCATGAATTTAATTCGCCAAAACCGATGAGTTTGCATTATTAATTTAAACAGCTTTTATTATGTTAGTGTAGAAGTCAGTTAACCGGTAGGCTTCTTCAGGGCGCAAAGGATAAGTAAAAGGTCTACGTTAGTCAGGTTTGTCCACCCAGTGCTATAGGTGCTGGCGCCCACTGTAGAATACTCTCAGCTTACCTCTGCCATAGACAGGCCTTGGGAACTTCTGTCTTCATGCCCACTTTGCTTTTAGTTTTTTGTCGCCTCTGTCTCTTCTTTGTTTTTCTTCCTCTCCCTACGTTACTTGCCGTAATTATCCGCTGGCAAAATGTGGGAGAATACCTCGTTCATAGATTCTATAGCAATACTAAACGGTCCCTTCTCTTTGCTCCTTTGAGGTTGCCTCTGTTGTGGCTAGGGATTTTCAAACTATGTAATATTATAACAATGATAACAACGAAAAAAATATCATTACCTATTAAACACGTTTTCTGCGATGGGTTAAACTGCATGAAGTTCAATTTTCACTTTAAATTTTAAAGCAATTGTTGTAAGCAATTTTGAAAGTAGCAAACATAAACTAGACTGTGCCTATAGTTAGCTTTGATTACGTATTTATAAAAATTGAGTTGGTGACTGCAGGTCGGTCAGCAGCATTATGAAAATCCCCTTAGTGAATGAAAGGCACGGTGGGGCCTTTCGCGGGAAACTTGTTATGATAAACTGCCTATATTTCTTATTTTTTAAGGTTTAACCGAAAACGTAATGATCAAACCTATCCTATCCTATTCAAACATGACCTAACGTGAACTTATCGTCTAAGATTTAACATGAAACAAATCGTGAAAACATTAAAGTTTCGCTATCTATCAGGTTGAAACAGAAGTTTTGTCAATTTTTTAATTTGAAATAAAGTAAAAATCCTGTCAAAAATATATTTAGTTTTCAACATAGTCACAATTTTTATTAATTACATCTTCTCATTTGCTATAAGCTTTATAATTCTTTCTTCGTAGAATTTAGCCAGTTTGGACTAAAAAAAAAAGGAACTAGTTTAATTTCAACCTCTTTTCTTAAATAAGTCTTTGTCTCATTAAATGATTCTGTAAGCTCATGAAAAGATGAAAATCGGTTGAAGCAAAATCGGGAGAATATGGGGTAAATGTTGAGGATTAACCGGGAATCGATTTTCAAGTTTTCGAATCCTAAACATAGTTCATTAGAACGAAATAAACAAGGTTTCTTTTATGCACTTTCCGTCGTAAATGACTATTTTACGAATTATAGCGGTAGGTTTAGTTTCGTCTATGATGACGAATGCGCTCGAATAAACAGCTACTCACTGATTTTCGAATTTTTGTTGCTTGAATCATGGTTATAACATCGAAATGAACTACTTTCCTTCTACACTTTTTTCGTCAAATGAATATTTTACGAGTTAGCGCGGTAAGTTTAGTTTCGTCTTTGATGACTAGTGCGCTGGAAGCGTGACTCCATTGCAGTGTTGCCATACGCCGGGCTCGATGAATTACTTCCCGCTTCAAACACTTGAGTTGCGGTAAGTAATTTACCGCTATAATTTACGTGAGGTTAACTCGAAAAATACTTATTTACGACGGAAAGTGCACAGAAGAAAACTTGTTTATTTCGATCTAATTAACTATGTTCAGGCACCGAAAAATCAAATATCGTTAAATATCGTTAATCCTCAACATTTACCGAATATGGTGGCTGATGCATGACTTCCCAGCCAAATTCTTCAATGAAATTTTTGTTTGCTTTTGAAGTGCGGGGTCTGGCATCGTCATGTGCAGAATCACTCCTTTTCGATTGATCAAAAAAGGAAGTTTTCCTGTAAAACTGCTTTTAAACGAGTTAGCTGCTGACAGTAAACTTCAGATTTTATTGTTTGATTGTCACCCATTAATTCATAATAAACAATTCCCTTCAAATTCCACCATACACACAAAAGAATTTTTTAGGGTGCAGTCCACTTCTCGGCTGTGGAATTGGCTTTGAACCGCGACTCAGCCACTGTCTTTTGCGCATAACATTGTTGTAAAGGATCCACTTCTCGTCGCCAGTTATGATTCGGTCTAAAAAAGGGGCCTGAAGTTCACGAGATCGCTGTGAAACACAACAGGTCACAAGCTGTTGCCTGTTGATTTCTGATAAATTGTGTGGGACCCATTTCCACGGCCTTCAAGACTCTGCCAGGTCTTTTCATTTCCCGATATATTGTCATATGGCTTACATTAAAGTTTTTTTCTCAGTTCTCTAGTATAGTGCAGGTTGGATTTTCATCAATGGCAGCTTGCTATTGCTCAGAATTGAGTTTTATTGAGCATCCTGCTTTCGGTTCGTCTTTCAGACTGAAGTCATCCTTTTTGAAACATAAAAACCATCTTCTGCGGGTCTTTTTATTCACAACATCATTTCCATAAGTGTCTTTAGAGTGTTTTTGCAGCTGAGCTTGCAGTATTCCCTTTATGAAATTCAAACAGTAAAATATGCCTGATATGCTCTTTACCTGGAGTGTAAATTAGGGCTAAAAATAGTTATTAATTACGAAAATTACCATATAATCTGAAAGGAAAAAAAAATTATTAATTACCATAAATAAACACACAACATTAACAAGCTAAATTGAAGTAATCGTGCCTAAACAAATAGCTCAAAAATTGGACAGAACGAGCATGCGCGCGGCTGACGCGGGCTGCCTCCTAAGGGGAATTTTGGGGTTTAGTTACATGTTGTCCGCTGCCCGTAGCCAACATTTTTATCCAAATTATGCTCCAATTAACGTGAAAAGACAAATATATCGTGTTTGCTCAATGTATCAAAAGATGACAGCTCGTCTCACTCGGAGGAAGATGATGCTCTGCTATAGTCTCTAACTCAGCAATGCATCTCGCAATAACATGAAGCAGCAGTCAAGGTTATGGAGATACAGTTGCGCTTGTGACAAAATAAGAGCAAATATGTTGCATGGGAGTGCGATGTTTTTTAAGGCAACCGGCCAGCACACCACAAACATTGATCATCAGCTACGTAGGTGCCTTAGAGAAACTCTTCCCTCAGCGTCGGGAGAATCTAAAAAAATTACAGTCGCTGGCGCATTTGCAAAAAAAAACTGTGCACACATCTGAGCGATTGCAAGGTGGGCGTAAAATTGCAAACTTTGCCCATCACGTTGACTGCGTATTGGGACGTATGTGTACCTCTAGGTAAATTGCTCATTAGCGTATGGGTGTGAATAAACAGCATTTCAATTATTTCAACATCTTTTTTTAGAAAAGATTTTAGCATACGAGGTAAACTATCGTTGTGCTATTACTATTACACTTTTTACACTTCTTAGAAAAGATAAAATTTTTTCGAGCAGTTAAAACGTTTTTTTAAACGCTACTAATTACCACCTAAATTAAATTCCAGTAATAACCGCTCAAACGCAGTCAGTTAAGATTTCACTTGATCCTTTGTTTGCTTCCCGACGGGAACTCCAGTTCCCAGACTGACTAGTTATTTCAGATTAGGGAAATTGACAAAATTTCAGGGTAATTCAACTAGTAGGGAAATAATTTGAAGTAAATGACAAATATCAGGGCAACTAATAATATTCCTGCAACTATGTCTTTTGACACGCTAGAAGTTTGACACGTGCAACATGCTATTGATATCCACTCAATTTTAGCTTCGTAGTGTATGCAATACATTTAATCTCTTTTAATTTACGGTAAGTTTTTCATACGTGCATGTATTTACAGATAAAATTAAGCAGAAACTAAATTGTTTTTTTTTTCTCAGATTTTTCGGCCATTTTTTTTGCGTCGAAATATACATTTTCAACGCATAATTTTTTTTTTAATTTAACACTTAGACCACGGAGTGGTACAAATGTTTACCACTAGGTAAATTGTTCATACACGCACCAATGTAAATGTATAACATTTCAAACCATTTTGCGACCTTTTTTGAAGAAATTTTTCATACCATGAAAATATTATCGAGCTCGTACATTTTGTACATTTCTTACAAAGAATATAAACTTATTCAAGCAAATAAATCGATTTTGCCAGTCTGTTTTTTACAACCTAACCAAATCAACTTCACAACACGCGCAATCGTAGTCAACGTGCCGAAAAGGAAGAAAGCACCTGCTTATGCAGAAAAAAAAACATGCTAGGGAAATTTTGCTGATATTTCAGGGTAATGACTGAAACTATATTAGAAAATTTTCTCTTAAAATTATAGTGCTGGGAAGGAAAGGGTTAAGCACCTTATTACCTTACTACATGTATAAAAAGGAATTTTACCTGTGTTTATGAACTTCATTAAATCTTACTTTTTCTGAGAATTGTGATTACACTCATCCTCCGTCATCTTATGATCAATGTTTTTTTCATTCTGGCATTCTCCAATTGTATACATTTTGTGATCATGCGTCCACTACTTCTACCTCAGACCCAGGGTTGCGGAGTTGGAGTCGGGAGTCGGAGTCGCATGTTTTAGGGTGGAGTCGGAATAGGAGTTTTTCCGAATGTGGTAGAGTCGTTGTGGGAGTCTCTATTTTTTGAAGCCTTCGACTCTAATTATTGCTGAAATCTAATTATAATTGTTTAAACCGAATGTAAACAAAACGGAGCTAAAATACTATTGGTGTTAGTCGTAGGAGTTTTTTAGCTCAAAGCTAAGCAAAGCTGATAAGCTAAAAAATACGCACAATTTTTGTTGACTATTTTGTTCAAAGTACGAAACAGCGTATACCTAACCCCTAATGCTGTCATTGATATCCATTCTTTGCCAAAAATTTAAAGCTATGTTGTAATACCTAAATACTGCTAGTCTTCAGGTTATGTTACCATTACTGATAATGAAAATTAATTGGAATATTCCAAAATAATAACTGGAATATTAACATATTTTTTGGGCAATATGTTACTTCATATTAATTTTGTGGTGCTGCTATAGCGTGAGGTCCACCACACTATAGCATAAGATCTAATTCTATAGCTAATGCTATAGCGTGAGGTTAGGTTATTAACGGATATTCCTTATTATTATACATTTGATGTAGCGATAAACACTTCATTCTTAACATCTTAAACTGTACCTGGGTAGGCGATATATGGTGGTAGACCTCACGCTATAGTAGCACCGATTTTGTTTTGTTTACTTCCTAGTTTGGTTCTGTCACAGTTACATTGTCTTTCACGATATCATTATCATACTTCATTTTTATCTTCAGATCACTTCTTAGTTTTCAAGTACGCATACGCTGATAAGAAGCTTTTTATAATTATGCCTCAATAATTCAAAAAAACTGAAATAGCATCTGTTTTTCGCCATTATGTAATTAATTACTTCTTCATAAGGGAGATTTGGAAACTTTTTAAAATAATCAATATCGACATTAGGATGTATGAAAAAATTAAAGTCAAATGCAAACAAGCTACAGTGGAAGAAATAACATAACACTACCAAACACCTGACAGTCACACACATGTTGTAACTGGGAGCAATGCAATGCCTCAGCTACAATAATTAATGGTTGTTGCATTTTATGCGATAATACAAAATTTTTCGCTGAAATTGTTCCAAAATCTACAAGAATATACAATAAATAAGAATTGGGCGTTTATTAATATAAAGTATCAAATAGATGTTAAAAGAGAATGAAAGAATGGTACTATTTAACGTACAAAGAAGCTAAAAGTGGCTGCCAGAAACGTCAGGCCAGCTGAGACATAAGCTTGCGAACGACTTTTGCTTATATATCACTCGGAATACTTTTTCATTAACTCTGAGTTGCGTTGGATATTTTAACTGATTCTGAAGGAGTTTTAGGCGCTGATTTCAAATCTGAAATTAGATGCTTCTATAAGCTCTAGTTTGTATGCAGTTTGAGGTTAATGAAATTGTGCAAATGTGAACTTGCGTAAACCATGCATTAGCATTTTCACGTCCATATATAGGGTGTTTTTTTGCTCGGACAATTTTCAACTATAGGTAGAAAAATCAAAATAAATCAATTTTCACGAATGGTAAACTGCCCAAAACTTTTTAGTTTTAGAGTTTTAAAGATTTAACGAAACTTTAAAACTTGGAGTAGGGGACTACGTGCGCGCCAATGTAAGCGCTAGTCTTGACAGTTCCAACCCCTTTAGATCAGTTTTTTGTTATTTATATGTTGAAACCTGCAAACATTTTACAGTTACGAAAAATATTTGCTACTTGAATTTTCGTTAGGAAATTAAAATCGGGCCATCAAACATAGACTTTAGAGTAGTTATTTCATTAAATTAATAAAAGCCTCATTTTTACAATTTGTAAGAAAATTTTCATCAGAGGTATTGTAGGATATTAATAACAAATCATATATTAACGCTCAACTTTTATTTAACAAACTAGTCTTATTACAGAAGGTGTTGAAAATGGCCTCCATTAACTTCGACGCACTTAGAACATCTATCATAGAGTGAGCGCCATTATTACAAATATTATTAAATGCTTTATAGCTTGAAACTGCAGATATTTTCCCTAACCGTAAAATGCTTGTAATTTTTATTGTAAAAATAACAAAATCTTGCTTTAGTGGGGTCGGAACTATCAAGACAAAGCACTGACATAGGTGTGCACGTGGTATCCTACTTAAAGTCTTAAAGTTTTTAAGTCCTTATAACTCGAAAACTAAGGAGATTTGGCATTTCATCATTCGTAAAAAGCGATTTATTTTGAGTTGTTTCACCAATGATTGCAATTTGTCCACACAAAAAAAAACACCCTATGCAGGGGGTTTCAGAACATGAGGTACAAAATTGCACACCAAGTAGAAAATAGCCAAATAAACACTTTTTCTTCTATGAAATTTCCCGAAAAAAATTAGGTTTTTGAGATATTAGCTGTTTATTATTTTGATGGATTAAATTCAATGACACAAATGCTCGCAATATTTATTTAAAATTTACTTTACAAAAATTGTTCAAAATGTGTTGCACGTCCTACATCAATGTACTTTTCAAATCTTAGCCTTAATTAACGATTGCCGGATATTAGGAAACAAGTCTGGCATTTTAGAAATCTCACCAGCTGCCACTGCAATTCTGGCTACGAGATCTTCCTCAGATTCAATGGGTGTAGTAGAAACAAGCCTCTTCAAGTGTCCCAAAAAAAAAGAAATCGAGAGGAGTCATGTCTAGGAGGCCATGCAACAGGACCATTTTGCCTGATTCGCGGAAACATAGAGAGTAATTAAATTTCATACCATAAAACAATAAACATCTAATATCTCAAAAACTTGATTTTTTTCGGAAAGTTTCATTGAAGAAAATGTGTTTATTTGGCCATTTTCTACAGAGTTTGCAATTTTGTACCTCTTGCTCCAAAACACCCTGTATATGGATAGCTTCTAATATTTTGATCATTCTTCTTTTGTTCCAGTTCAAACTTAGCTTCCAAAGAGAGACATAATTACAGAAACAAGCCTGGTGCCTTCTGCTACATATGTGGATGCTACACGCCCAATAGTCAGAGACGTAACATATCCTCGTTCGTCAAGCGTGCCTGCAAGGCATATTTTGAAGTTCATCTTGGTGATCAAGCCAAGCAATGGGCTCCTCATGTTGCTTGCCACAATTGTGAGGAAATGCTTCGTGACTGGACAAAAGGAAAACGCAAGGGTCTGCTTTTTGGAGTTCCAATGATTTGGCGTGAACCCACCAACCATGTAACTGACTGTTATTTCTGCATGGTAGACACAACGGGTGTTGGGAGGTAAAACCGATATAAGATTACCTATCCGAACATTCCGTCAGCTATTCGTCCTGCTCTGCACTCTGAAGAAGTTCCTGTTTTCAAAGGCTTTCCTTCATTGGATGATAAAGACATTGGACATGATACAAGCGAACAAGACAGTTGTGGCAGCGAAAAATATTATTGTCAGAAAAGTGTTCACAATCGGAAAACTGTTCTTCAGACATGAACCTTTCCTCGTCCCCAAGCCTCTTCCCCAGCCTGAACTGAATGATTTAGTGCGGGATTTAGGTCTTTCACAGGAAGCATAAGAGCTTTTGGCATCAAGATTACAAAGCAGAAATCTTGTTGATCACTCTTTTGAAGTATCATATTTCAGAAAGCGTGACCAACTTTTTTGACTTTTGGAAGACAGATACTTTGTTTACTGCGATTTCATCCCAGGGCTTCTCAAAAAACTGGGTGGTGTACCTTTCTATAGCCCTGCTGAATAAAGACTCTTTTTAGACAGTTCAAAACGCAGTCTAAAGTGTGTTCTTTCATCTTTCACACAATGGCGATGTTTATGGAGCAGTACCTGTCGGTCACTCAGTGCATTTGCGGGAAGACTATGATGATAGGAAAATGGTCATGGATCTATTGAAGTGTCATGAGCACAATAGGATCATTTGTGTAGACTTAGAGCGGTCAACTTTCTACTTGGACAAAAGAAAGGTTTCACCAAATGTTGGACATCCGAGCACGCGACAGACATTGGGTACAGAAGGGGACCTATTCGGGACACCCTTGAGGCAGGCATGCCAAATATCACACAAGGCCCAATTGTAAGCAGAAATTAGACCATCTTTCCTCCTCTTCACAGCAAAATAAGTTTGATGAAGCAGTTTATCAAGTCACTGGAAGCCGAAGGTGAATGTTTCCAACACATCATCACAGCTTTACCAGGGTTATCATTTGAGAAGATCAAAGCAGGGGTGTTTGATGACCCACAGATTCGAACCCTAATTCGTGATGATCAGTTTATTGCTACGATAACCGCTATAGAAAAGCAAAATGGTTGTCCTTTGTGACAGTCCTTCAGAACTTCCTTGGAAACAATAAGGCGGAGAACTACAGTGAACTTGTGAACAGAACGCTACTCGCTTTTCGTGATCTCGGGTGCAACGTGAGCATCAAGCTTCAATTTTTGAATAGCCACCTTGATAAGTTCCCTGACAACCTGGGGGCTGTGAGTAAAGAAACAAGGAGAACGATGCCACTAAGACCTAAAGGTCATGGAAGAACGCGACCAAGGGCACTGGGACAAAAGTATGATGGCTGACTACTGCTGGAGCATTAAACGAGGTTGCCCAGATGCAGTGTGCAAACGTAAAAGTTACAAACGCGCATTTCTTCCTGAATAAAATACACAAAGAAATTGATAAGCTTTCATCATCTGTGGTGATGTTCTGAAGGATGCTAATCTAATTTTGGGATAAAGATTAATGTTTCATTATAAACGCTATCAGAAAATACGGCACAACCAACAATAGTATAATTTACTCGCAAATCCCATTTCACTGTTCTGTTTTATTTGCCTTAATAAATATACAGAAATGACTCTCATACCGTTTTAAGATTCAAGAGAACGAAAGAATTGTGGTTGATATTGCAATTTCCCATAATAACGAAAAATTTAAAAAAATTAAAAACGTCAAATTGCATAAAATTTGTAGCTTGCAGACAAAACCGATTTCAGATTTAAAATCAATACACTCAATTTGATTACAAAAGGTCTTTTTTTAAATGCAACTAAATGAATGTTACGAGTGTGATCAGTCCCATTCTCAAACTTCAAAACAAGCGTTTCGGAACATGTGGCCACTTGAGAAAATTTATCGCCATTGGACAATAAGAGCTCAACTTTTCTAAAATAATCATATTTGTCTGGTAGTTTGACCCCGTTACTATTTTATGGTTTATTCACGATAATGGTATTATTAGAGCCTAATTTTTGAAGAATCAAGAAATTGAGTTATTATACGACTCAACAAGCATATAAATTTATAAATCTGTCAAATTTGAAGTAGAATATGTGAGTTAATGTTTTCAATTTAGGTGAAGTGTATTTCTCGTATTAAGAATAAAGAGATTATTGTCAAGCTTAGCAAAACTACCAAACATGCGCCTGAAATCTAAAAATTATCAATGAAAATTCAATTTTAAGATAAGGAGACCAAAAACTGAGCCGTAGCTTAAAATATAAAAACTTGCCCTGCACAATTATAGCACTCATAGCACCACAGCACGAGTCAAAAAATATCATCTAGGTGTTTGTCATGCATAAATATTGCACAAAGCTTCAGCGAGCTTCACATACTAGTGCGTTGCAGATACTACTATTTAAAAACCACCTCACACATTGATGCATCCCATCAACATCATATAAATAGACATTATTCAGAATATCCTGTACTTACACCAGAAACATCTCAGCGTCGTAATACATCGTCTTAAACACTTACACGGGCTACACAGAATGGAAGTTGCGACTCGAATCATCACATTATCGAAAAATCGGTATCAAATATAAATAAGAAATTACCATCACGAAGTAAATAACTTACTGAGTGAGTAGACATCTCTTACAACAACTGAACTACCTTACCATCACCTACCGAACACTTGTCAAACTTACAGAATTAATGCAGTAAGCTGTCAGTGCAGCCCTATAGATATGCTACAGAAATTCAGAAATCATTTTACCATTGCCCTCATGCAGGAAATTTCAACAGTGCGAAGTATTTACTAGTTATATCCAGGGTGTTCATAAGGAACACACTTTGAAAATGGACATCAAAATCTAAAAACATGAACTTTTAATGAAAAAGTAAAAATCCAAACATTCATCATTTATAAGAAATCGAATCACAAAGGCTAAATGTACATGGGTTTCTAAGAAAATTTTTCAAACTTTGCATTTTGTTGGATGGCCAAATTATGGTAACATTTGTTCACTTCAATGATGTCTGCTATCAGTAAACGTTGCAAAATAGTTCCGACAATGAAACACTGAGAAATTCTAAAATGGCAAATATGTTCATGGCATATGGGTCGACGAATGGCAATGTCTATGCATTATGAGAAATTTTAATTTTCCAGAAATTTCTGTTAGAAAATTAGAAACTATTTCATTTTACGTTTGCTAAGCCATCTTACTTATTCCTGTCGACAATAATGAGCACCACAGCCGTCAGTTCAATGCAGCGGTACGAACGCTTTTTCCAAAATTAGGAGTAATTCCTCATCTTTATTTTGTTATTTTTCTCTTTACTGTATTAATATTTAACGTCCTTATGACAAACATACCCTGAAATACATTTTGTGTGTACACCAATATACAGGTTTATAGAAGTGAGGGTTGTGCAAAGTTTTTAATGAATTAAATTTTGGCTAATGTTGTCTCGCTATTTCAAAATCATTCTCGAAGATGTTTTCAATCGATTTCGGCTGAGCTGGGGGAGGGGGTAATTTAAACATTTCATAATTCTTTTATATTTTTCCGTGCGTTCAACGCACACTAGCACTGAACTTTCAAATCGAAAAACTCTAAATTTCCCAAATTAAAATTATCACTTTGGACCATTGTTCAATCTACTTATATGTGCCAAATTTTGTAAATATTCGCCACTCAGATGTGATATCGGGCCTCCATGGTACTCCATTTTATCCCATGTACACATGTCCGTATAATGCTGAAGAGTTGCGTTGTTTCTTGACTGTAACCTGAGTTTTCTTAAAAATTTCTATGAAGAAATTAAAAATCAGTTCATTTTTACGTTTTTCGAAGTGTTCTTTTCCTTTTAGTTATTTTTTTCCGAATAATTTTTTAGGTGTAGTTGGTAGGGTTTTTTGATCGTTTTACTCTATGTATGTATTTTTTTCTTATATTCATTTTCAATAAGTATATATATTAATATGCATGTGTACGTATGTAGGTATATATATGTCTACATAAATAGATATACAAGTTTCTATTTCATTTCTTTACGCGAAAACCATCCCGTTAATACATTTTATTGCACTAGCGAAATAATTCAAAAATAGATCTATCACTTCCCCAGAGGGCATTTCTGTGAATCGGAATAATGACATATACAATTAGTGAAATAAAGCGCAATTTGAGCATATGAATCGTGGTAAAATTATCTTTCTGTCCGTATGTTGTACAAGCCATGAATTTTGATGTTGAGTATATGTTTGTTTACGCATTCCTGCCAAAATTTTGTAGAATTTTGTAGAGTCAATCATGAGTGGTAACCGGCTTACACTGTATCTCCATTTTATCCCATGTACCCATGTCCGCAAGATGTTGCAGAGAATATCGAGAAGATATGAAATATGTTTCTTTTGTTGTTGTTGTTCCTCGACGGTAACTTGAGTTTTCTTAAAATTTATTTTAGGAAATTAAAAAACAATTCATTTATACGTTTTTCGAAGTCCTTTTTCTATTCCTTATTTTTCCCTAGGTTATTTCTTACGATTACACAGATCTTTGGCTGTCATTTTAAATGTAGAAAGAGCAAGATTATTTTATATGTTTGCCAGTATTTTTCTTATATTCATTTTCAATACGCATATATATGAATATGTGTGTGTAAGTGTGTGCATGTGTGTGTATGTGTGCGCACGCAAATATGAATGTCTATGAATCTGTGTGAACATGCACACGTTCGCACATATATATACACACATGTGCATATATATGTTTCTATTTCTATTTTTGCGTAAAAGTAAAACCTCTGGACACATTACATTTTACCCACACCTCTGCGACCAGTTAACACTGAACCAAATTCCAGAAATAAACAAACTTATTGCGCTTGCTTAATGATTCATAAATTCACTTTCTGCGGTCCTTCCGAACCAAAATCCCGCTATGATTGCGGAGAGTATAAATAATGAACTTCATAAGATTTCATTGTGGCTTAAAGCTAATAAAATAAGCCTTAATATCGATAAAACTAAATATATTACATTTTCATACAAGAAAAATTTATCACTCCCACGCATTAAAATTGGCGAAGGTGAAATCGAAACTCATGTAAGTTTCTGGGCATCATAATAGATAAACATCTGACCTTCAAAGAACACATCGCTCATATTAGCACTAAATTATCAAAATCCATCGGAATCCTAAATAAAGTTGAAAATTTTCTGCCTGAAACAGCTTTACAAATGCTCTACCGAACGCTCATTTATCCATACTTGCAATACGGAATAGAAGCATGGCACGGAACTGATAAAAATAAAACCAACAAAATTTTTACTCTGCAAAAAAGAGCCATCAGAGCGGTAAAGAACCTAGAATATAATGCTCACACAAATGATTCATTCAAAAATTTCCAAATACCTAAACTTTCGGATCTCAATAATGTCTCCATTTGTAATTTCATTTACAAAACATTAACAAATGATGGCGACAATTGCCTAAAACAATTATTAACTGCGCAAACTGGTCATCACGACCATTTAACCCGAAATAGAAGTAAATTCATGCTTCCCTATGATTCAAAGGCCCGGTCGCAACGCAGTATCCTCTTCGTTGGAACTAAAACTTGGAACTCAATACCTGCGGAGATCCGTGAAATTAATTCTTACGAGGTATTCAAAAGACATCATGAGTCTCACTTCCTATCAGAATACTAGTTGTTTAAGATCACCTAGTCACATCTTGCCTCTTGCATGTCTGGTCCTAATAATGTAACTTGCCAAGGGTAAGATAACCGATTTTCAGTCTGCTCTTAAGTCGTTTTATTGAATATATTGTTAAATATAGCCGATTTTACCTATACTGCAAAATACAGCATCAAATATCGATTAATTATCTCTTTGATCAGTCTCAGGCGAAACTAGGTTAAGTGGATTAGGTTAAACATTATTGTACAAGTTAGAATAACGTGGTGATAGGATGCCCTAGAAGTCGCTGAACTTGTTCGGGCCCACAGGTAGCTATACTCTATTTTGCCGTTGTACTAGACTTGAGAAACATTCTACCTCTGTATCTCCTGTGGTAAATAAATTTTTTAAATTGTTTAAATCGATCTATCACGCCCCCGAAGGGCATTTCTGTGAATAGGAGAAATTAAAAGTATAAACAGACAAATGAAATAAAGCGCTCGTGCAAAAATTATCTCTATATTTGTATACTGAACAAGCCATGCATTTCATTTTGAGTGTAAGTTTTTTTACGCATTTCTAGATGTGCGTGCTGTGTTGCACGATGTTCCTTATAAATTACTTAGTGACTAACCAATACTTGATTGTCATTTACGATGGGGTTGAAATCTGCTCCGGTATAGCGTTTTTTGTCTTTTTCTTACTTCGATAATTTCCACTAATAACTAGGAAGTTCCGAAGTATTCTTTGTCAGTATTCGAATTATTTATAAGTTGTTAGCCATCTCTTGGAATATAAAATATCTAAGAGATGATATTTTTCATTTCTTATTCAACTACCCTTGACAGAGTTAGACTATTAGCACGCCACGTATGGTTTCTCTATTAGTACGCCTCGTATATTTTGTCTATTAATATGCCTCGTATGGTCTATCTATTTGTACACTTCTGATAGTTTGTCTATTAGTACACCTCGTATAGTTTGTCTATTATTATGCCTCGTATGGCTTATCTATTTGTACACCTCAGTTGGTTTGTCAATTAGTACTCCTCGAATGGAACTTTTGTTTTAGGACTTCTTATTTTAAGAAATTTTTGAAAGCCAATATGTTGGCATGTATCTCATGTGGCAACTTGGAAATGAACGTTTTTTTCTGTCTTTCTTTCTTTCAGTCATGGTTTGCATGCAGAGCGGTTTTCCCCGGTCATTTGCCTGATCATTGTGTTTTTTTGAGGTCGTGCCCGCGACAGCGAGACATTAGAAGATTTCAGGTAAATAAAAAGGTAGTGGGTGATCGTTATGGGCTAGCTAGCGATGAGGACGAAGAGCAAGATCAAATATAAATTTTTTTTAAATGAGCCCGCACGCCAGCACCAGAGCCGCGGCTATGCCTCCCATATCTCGAGGCCTGGCCATAAAACTCGCGATGCCGTTGTCGGAGATTCAGCGCCGTTAATGATGAATCGAAGGGACAAAGTTAAGTTAACTCGTATATATCGTTGATTTCTTACAGAATAGGCTAACAAAGCTTTAAAAATATATATTATATTTTTCAGTATTGCTTTATATTACTGAAATATATTCAGTAATGCTTTTACTGCCAAATTAGTGCGTAAAAATTCAGTTTCCTGTGATGATTGCTGATACGACATGAAATATAATAGGAGTGATGTCGAGCTTACTTGAGATCGGTATTTAGCCTGCGCCAGCAGCTTCAACAAATTAAACTAAGTAAATATTGTACTCACGCATTTTCTGGTAATATCAATAGCTTAGGGTCGGTCCTCATTCCATCACTAGAGCACATGAGTTTCATGATGTAAGGCTTCTTATCACCATTTTCTGCCTCACGTTGATCCTATATAACACGAGGATGCCCAAAACAGTCATTTATATATAACAAAAATTAGGCACTGATCAGCAAGCCAACAAGAAAATACACTATAGGACACATACACATGCCTAGGCAAAGGGCCCGATCTTTCAAGCGTTGTCTCGCTCCTATATTTATTTCAATTCCCTTCTATAATAGTCATTTAAATCCTTACGTACGCCATAAATGGACGCTCATAAAGTACACCATAAATAGGCTCGGTTAACGCCAGCTTGTATAAGCATTAGGTTATAAGCAAAAGAGATGTATCCAATGGATTGTTCGCGATAAGCATTTGTATGATTAGTTCCGTGAAATTTCCATCACAGCTTTTATGATGCGTGTGAGTGATAGAAAATTACACATGTGGTGAGTAAAGATGTGTAAAGATATATTTTGTACTCATTGTACCTGTTAATTTCGCACTTTCTGATTTATGCGCCCGGCCAGCCCTGTTCTCTGGAAATAGGCAAAAGAATGGAGCAAATTCAATTTCATCCATCCGATCAATCACATATGACGCGAAATCTCTGACTAGTGTGACGTCCCGATTTCTATAAACGAGCCTGGAAACGTAGGAGACATTGCTTTTATTCTCGTAAACTGCTTGCATGTCGGGTTGTGAATAAGAACATTAAAAATACACAAATCTATTGCGTAATGCAAAAAAATGTCCAGCGTAATGCAACAAAATCTCCGGTATTCCGTCACTGGCTTGGATCTGAAAATTTAAACGTTCGAAACTGTATTAAGTGTTCAAACAAATGGTGGACAGTGGGTAATAGATGAGGCAAAATGGAGCCTGTTTTAAAGTCTCGTATCTCTAGCTTATGAATTTCTTCTGAGTCTTTCTTGCGACATGAGACCGCACATCATCATGGAACAGAATTCTGCCACATGGATTCACTAAAGCAGGTCTTATTTTTTTGCGAGCGAACATGCATTTCAATGAATTTATGGCAGTAAGTTTTTGCTTTAATGTTCTGATTGGCTTCGAGAAAGCTGTAGTGGACAACACCAGTCGCAGATCACCCGTCACCACAATATTTTGGAGGTACAACTTTGGGAAGTATTTAGGGACTCTTCAAGATGTAGTTACTGACCCGATAAGATATAATGGTCATATAAAAACCCTCTTTCGTAGCAAGTAATCATTTGATCAAGAGAAGAATCAATTGCATTGCATTGAAAGAATACCGAACACACTTCAAAACGCTGAACTTTTCGATCTTCACTGAGCTCTTGTAATACCCTCTGTCGTGTTTTTTCACCTTATCACTCATCTGTAAATGGCAAGACACAAAAATCCTGCGAGATATTTCTGGCACTTTGACATGAATTTTGCTCAAAAACTTTTTTATCATCAAAATTGCGTGACCGCCGTCTGCCTACTTCATGAACCACGCATCAAGGTTCTCATGACCCCTACGAAAATTTTGAAACCCTATCCTCGTTCACTCTCCTGTCACTTGTGGCTCCTCTTCCCTGCGCTCTGTTGATATCAGCAGCTGTGTAGGAAGCATTGTGCCCTAGCTTCAACTCGAGAGAGCAACACAATTTCATGATTTAAGGCTTCTGAGCTGCAGAAATGTTTTCAGCCTGAAAAAGTTGAAAATTATTACTCAGCACACATTTTAATTTATGTCCAAATTCCTCTGAATTATACTGACAGCACTTTGCTGAAATGACATTTCCAAACACTAGCACTTAATTGGAACTTCAGTTATTATTTTTCAGACAAGTTAATACACAGAGACATTGCTACAATTAGTTTTTTCTGAGATTAAATAAACAGTCTCTAGACCATTTTATTATTAAGAACAATAAACACGTACAATTCACCGGATGTATGATATAAATAGTGCCACTCAAAAATATTGGATATACCTAATTGTTTGTCATTTCTTTATTCTGCTTGAAAGTTTTTTGTAGAAATTCAAGTCGCAATATATTCAACTGCATGTGGAAGGAAAATTAGAAAATTAATGCTGAAAGTTGTAGAAATCAAACTCTGAAATAACACCATGCCAAAGAATTGGATATACAGTTTCTGTTCAATGTCTGACTATTCTGAACCAAAGAAAATTATGGAAAGCTATCATGGCGGATAAATGTAAAAGTACAGAAAGATCCTTTCAGTACTCAGATTTAAACATACCCCCCCCCCCCCCCCCAAAGAAAAGCTGGGATTGATATAGGGAAGGACACCATGAGCTGCGCACTCAATCACACTGACCTTAAACTTCAAACCACGAGAGGAATTTTCATCGCAGAAGCTGGGACTTGTAACCGCCCCTTTGAAGCTTGATAAACTTATGGGGACATAAGCAAGAAATTAAGGAAATAGCTATATCCGGCACCAAAATTGATATCTTTGAAAGGAAAACTTCAATATAATTTAGATTAAAAAATTAACAGCCCTTAACACTCACAGCACCATAACCACAGCGATGTTTGGAGGTGGCTCCATCACGTTATGGAAATTATTTTCATTGTCAGGCGATAGTGAATTAGAAATGATGAGAGAAAAGATGAACGGTTGAGCATATCCTGAAATTCTCTCAAAAATCGGAGAACTGCAAGAACATGATGGTATGAGTGAAATTTTGAGTTTCAAGATGAGAAGGATCTAGAACACCCAGCCAAATTGTTTGAAGAAGTGAGTCGACCGATTAGAACCCAGTTGAAATTTGGGAAAGTTTTAGAGGCAAAAGTTCAGAATAGGAACAGTCAAAATTTTAATGAACTGAACAGTTCTTCTAGAAAGAATGGGAGGCTAAATCCCTGCAGATCTTGGTAACAACCTTGGGCCCAACTATGGAGAGCGGCAAGAAGCAGATAAACAAAATGAAGGCTTGGCAACATAATATTAATTGAATGCATTAAAATGTTATTTAGCAATTTTTGAATTTTAATTTATACATTTTTTCTGCAGCTGATTTTTAATTGCTTTTCATTCCCGGTTAAATTTATTGCACTAAATAATATTAAGTAAATTACAACTATAAATTTTACCTCATTATAAAGATATGACATAAATGTGATTTATTGTGATTTTTACCTTTGCGTGTAACTGTAAAAAATAACGTAAATACACACATCAGGCTAGTTTTTATTAGAATTGTATTAACCATTGTTTTCTAAGACCGTGTTCAAAGAAGTCTCAAAATACAAGAACCTAGACGAAACACTCAGCAAATTCGATCTTCTAAATGAAATTCTCGTTTTATTGTGAGAACCAACCTCTCCTTTTCTAATAAGCATCATTTTTTGCCCAGTTTGCCGCTGTGCAAGACCATTCTTCACTACTTGTGGCATCAGGCGGAAGAAATTATATGTTGTACAGCTCGGTCCTTTAGTGAATTAGAAAAAAACTGATGCGGAGTGCATAATTGCAAATTTCTTCATTGAGTTTTTTGCTAATGTTATTGAAAATTCATTACATTCATGCGCCTATCCTGTGGTGTTTAAAGCCGCGTACTCACTTGTAGACATGTTGCGCGATGTGTCTATAGACCTGGTCTATAGACATATCTATTGACCGTCTATCGACATGTCTATAGACCGTCCATAGACATGTCTATCGACCGTCTATAGACCGTCTATAGACACAGGTTTTGCCTCGCCTTGCGTCCACATTATGATTTGAATTTCTCGTTTAGTCTCAGGCGGTACGTCATGGAGGACATTGCTTTGTGCGGAGTAAGTTCCTGCTTAGCGCTAATTGCTAGTGAAAGAACGAGAACACGTAAGCCTTGGTGGAGTCGCGAAGTGTTTGCAGAAAGACTTAGTTTCGGAATTTCATTATTAAATAAATTAAGACTAGAAGACGCCATGGGTTTTCGAAATTTCACACGCCTAACCATACTGATTTCGAAGATTTGCTGCTGATGGTTGAAGGACTGATAACCAAAAAGAATACAAAATTTAGAGAATCTATCACAGCTTCTCTACGACTAGCAGTCACACTGCGTTTCTTAGAAAGTGGAGAGCCTCATGTATACCTTGAGCAGGCAATACCTTGAGCCTCTAAGCAGGCAATACCGCGGATGGTACCAGAGGTTTACGAAGTAATTATTTCATCATTAAAACATGTAAAGATATATATGAAACACGAATTTACATTAAACGAAAGTATTTATTTAAGTTTTGGACCTCCTTTCTAATACGCTCCGCACTCGTGCATAGGGGGGAATATTTTACAGAAAAAAAGCCTATGGCCCACGATAACTCACGTATCTTATTAAAATTATATTTGTCAGGGCTTAAAATAGATGCCTCTAACTCAAATGCTCAAATGATTTAACGGTAACGTACCGTTGGGTATTAAAAGTACAAAAGATTTCACTGTCTATACCTGTTAATTTTTCAAAGAAAAGCTGCGAGTTATATTGACATGTACTGCTTCCTTGTTCATATTATTCCAGTACAATAGTAAATCTTGCGCAAGAAAGCAAGCAAGATAGCGTTCGACCACAAAAAATGGAGCTAATTATACTCTTAGTACGTAGTAATAAAATCAAAAAAGAAGAAAATCCGAATGGATGAATCTTACATCAATATTGTTCTATTATGAACTAAGGTCCTCTACTTTCTCATCAAAATATGCTACTAACGACTTTTCTAACATCGCCTTTCATGAACAAACTCACAAGTTTCAGTCATTATTGTTCTAATTACAAATTGGTACAGGTGTTCGTGCACTGCAGAAATTCTTGCATGTCGTTTATACCTTCAACCCTTGACTCTGATTGCTGCTGAAATGGAACAGGTGATGTATTTGTATTTGCAGAATAACCGTCATGCGAATCGTCAGACAATGGGGAATGTGATGGGTTGGAGGTGGAAGATGTATGGGGTCACATTTTACGAGAAAAGTAAAAAAATAGCCACTTAAAAATATATAGATATTTGTTAAATAAAACCTCACAATACTAATTAACTTGAAACATTGACAATATTGTGTCACCAACCGATAGTCATACGATATAGGTAAAAAATTACCAAGTATATTTTCTCATGGTTAATGCGATAAAATGTTGTCAATTTTGTGTAAATTGCCCATGAAATGACCAATCCGGCAGCCCTGTGCGTATCGTCTATCGTTGCAAATGTCGTATATACTAGCAAAACGTGGCGCAACATGTCTACCGTTGCACGCTGTCTCCCATACCGATCGGGAGACCATAGACCTGAGACTTTTGGTCGCGCAACCGACTCGCAGATGACGGTTGGTCTATAGACGCGTCTACGTAGACTGCGGTAGACAGGTCTCAGACACCAAAATCGCGCAACATGTCTACAAGTGAGTACGCGGTTTTTTAAGGCCTGTCCAATACACTGTGCCGAGCAAACGTTCCGAGTTATTCGTCACCATGCAGAGCGAGGATTGTCACGTGAACTATAAATGCTATCATCTTCAAGTATTTACAACCATAGCTGACCCATATAAGCACAGGCGCTCTCAGTATCCGGAAACACTTCACAACTTTATCATTCTTTTACTCGCTTTCGAGAATCACCCAACCGAGGTGCCATAATTCCAATGTTTTTTTACATGCTTAAGGTTTGATAAGTGAAATGAGCCCGTGAGGGGCATGTTAGAGGGGGGAAAAAAGAAACCTTTTAAGCAATTTTTCACATGTTCTCGACCGTGAGGTGAATGATTGATTCCTATCACGGATGTGAGGCAGTCAATCGTTAAACACCATAACTTATCTCTCAAAAATGACAAAAAACTTGTCTTGATGGTTAGTGATTAAGTCAATAGGGATTCCCAGTTAATAGTGATTCAAATGCCACTACACCAGGACCAGACAGGAAAGTCAAGTCCCAAAACACAAAATCGATTGCACTGTTAAACTATTTATACGAAATCTGTAAATGATATGTATCTACAAAATCCAATCGTAAATATTTTCAAAAATTAAGTGGTACGCTAATTAAACGACGAAAAACCACTGCTTACTAGAATTCACGATAAAAAACTGAAATCGTTCACGCATGGTGCAGGTAAAATCATTCAGATTTGAATGTACAAAATTTACCACGATAAAAATTTCCATATCCCACATGTACAGTAATATTAAATTTTTACTCAACCCCAAAAGATAAAAACATTCCACAAATGACCCCGCACGATTTAAATGTTCTCTTTCACAATGAAATCCAAGAAGTGAGATTAAATTATCAATTAACAGCGTAGTCAACGACATTCGTTACGATATTATACTCATTAGCAACCTTAAACTCAAAAACAGCGGTCAAGACATTCAATTGCTGCACAGTTTACTGAAATTACAGAGTAAAGGTGGGTGTACACCTTAATGCAAACTTGATAAGCTTACTTGCGCAAGTATTTTGCACAAGCAAACTTGAGGGTATTTAGGACAAGACTTGCGGAAGTATTAGACTTGCTCAATTCACTTGAGACATGATTGAATTTGAATCCTTTGAACATGTGCAAGTCTCGCTTGTGCAAGTGAAACGTAGCGTGTGAACCATAGCCTTCCTAAAGAGAAGATGCCTTGTGGCTTCAAAATGGCGAATCAGGAATTGCTCGAAGATTTCAATCGGGAATACGAGAATAATCCATGTCTTTAAAGGCAAGCTAAACCGTCAGATTATCATCATAAACAGGAAAAAGATGCTGCATATAGTTGATTAATAAACAAGTTTAAAATTGTTGATAAGAATGGGAATAAAGATGCAGTTGTAAAGAAAATCAATTGCTATAGGACTAATTACCGAAAGGAAAAGAAGAAAGTTACCCAGTCACATCAATCCAGCGCTGAAACTGTCGAAATTTACGAGCCCGCACTGTGGTATTACCCCATATTTCACTTCTTAGATGACCAGGAAACGCTCAGAAGTTTGTCATCCAAATTTGAGAACTCACAGGCAAGTATACCTCTATTTTAAGTTGGTATCGCGAGTTAAGTAACTGTTGCCGGACACAGTGCAATATTTAGTGGTTATCATTGTTGTAGATATTTTACCGATTGCTTTTCTTCAGTAAAACATTTGGAATGAACAACTGTTAAACTGTATGATTGAAAAACTATAAATTTCTCGAGAGAACGGTTGTTATTTTCGAATATTAAAGACAAAAACCTGTAGATAGTGGCATAAATACGATAGATTTTTGTGTCTTGCACCGAACATGAAAGAGCCACTCATTATTTAAAAATGGACTAATTTAAAATTCTACTTGGCTAATTTTTTGGTTAAGTTTACTACTTTCATTGTTTTACGTTATATATGTGCATTATCACATTGGTTCGTTTTCCAATTGTAATAGCCTGAATAAAACACACAGAATTACAATAGGTACATAATAGTTAGTTCACAAAACAATACTTTCAATGTACAAATCTTTGTTACCAAGGCACCTGCCCTTCATGGTGGAAGTAGTTCACGAATTCTTTTCGGACTAATTTTGCATTCGATGTTATATCGCCCGCAGTATGAGAACTTTGTAAAGGGCCATGTGAGAATTACCTGATGCTAGTCCAGGACTGACTTGGCCATTATCCAAGTCCTCGGATGCTAGATAATCCGGTAGTGCGTAGGACTCACACACAGTTGACATCAAATAATTATGCAACGCTACAGCTGCCTTTACGACTTCATCAATATGGTCTAATTCTAAATTGATGGTGGTGTGAAAAATTCAGAACCGTCCTGTTAAAATTTTAAATAAGTTCTCTACTATCCTTCGTGCTCTAGATGATCAGTAATTGAATATCTTTTTCTCTGTACAGTTTAAATTGGTCTGGTTTTATGGCTTAACACGTCAGTTCTCAGTGGGAAAGCATTGTCTGCAAGGTACACATACGGCCGTTCACGTCTACCGAAAGCCATTTCTTTTTCTTTCGAAATGTTAAGCGAATTACCCTATAGTTTTCTGAAAAAAATTGTACTCCGCAGAACACCTCCGTCTGAAACTCTGTCATTCGTCCCAAAATCAAATGAACTAAATTTATATTGTGTGTCTATAATGGCAAGGTGCACCATACTATGTCTTTGATTGTAATTATAAAAAATAAGCTATTTCCAGCAGGGGGAATGATCTCGACATGTTATCCATCCAGGCAGGCAGCCGAGTAATCAATAAACTTCAAATAGTGTCATAATTAATTATTCATATGTATTTTCAGGAAGAAAATGAGCAAGAAGTTTAACCTGACTTCCACGACCCTGTTGAGGACACTGGGCCACCTACACCAACAACGGAAAACTCATGAAGTCCAGTCGAAGGAACCCCTGTTACGGAAAATCCGAAAAGAATCCCTGTAACGCCCATTAAAAGGAGCAATGACAAATGTGACACCGTGTTGGACACCAATGAACAGCATTTCATGAAGCCCAAGCAGAAAGAAGATCGGTACGATGTTTTGAGTAAAACTGTGGCTATAAAAATTAGGGACATGGCAGATAACAAGCAACGACTACTAGCAGAGAAAACGATCAATGATGCACTTTTTATGGCAGAAACAGGACAGTAGACCATGGCCCGTTCCACTCGTAAGTGTCCATCTACACATTCAGCTTCTCCTACTTCCCAACTTTGAAGCATTAGCTCTGATGTCCATAGTAGCGCTGATGTCCATTTTCAACATAGAAGACCAACATACTTTCCATTGCGATCTCCCGATGTGGTGAAAGACAATACCTCAACTCATTCGTTAGCATCCTTTGTTTCTACTTTTAGGAATGAATATTGTACATAGCTGAATGTGTGTATTTTTTTACAAATATTAAATCATCATCTCGCGAAAATGGAAAATCAAATTAATGAAATATGTATAACGTAATATAAGCTTTCACTTACTTTCAAGTAATCACTTTTTAGAACTTCATAAATAGCTAGGCAGGCTTCAGGAACTATGTAGCTCATAGCCTGGGGAGAAATTATGGTTGTGCATTTTAGGTCTTCATAACTTATTCCAGTGACGAGAAATCGCAATGTTGCAGTTGGTCTTTCGTGGGAAGATTTGCTGCTCTCATGATTATATCCTTCTTTTTAATTAACGGTGTTAACACGGACAAAAGATGCACGTGTATTCCTTCGTTCATTCTAAGATAATTATGCCAATCGCGTGGATGTATCTTCAACTCACTTAACCAATTAACATGAGAATATGCTTTGTTTTTCAACCATGCACTCTTCACACCACTAATTATTTTTCTTCTTTTGTGCTTTTCGTTTATAGATAAGAAAAAACCTGCCAAAGCAAGCGCGCCATCGTCTGAAGTCATAGTTACAATTTCAACTGGAGGCTTGTGCAAGTACGAGTATACCTGTACCGTGTGGTGGCAAATGGAAATATTCCTATACTTGCGCAAATACTTGCGCAAGTACGCTTGTCACGTTTGCAGTATGAGGCATACCCGTTTTAAGAATTTAAATGTGTTTGTTTAGCATTCAAACGGCCCTTTCTTTTCATACAAAACTGCGCTCATCAGTCACATATGCTAGCCGTAACACACGCGTCACACATTTTCAACAAACGACCTTGATCTGTCTTTGTGGGCCTATTACATGTACAGTACATTGCACCCAGAATGGACTGATTTATGAAGTTAAATTTTTAATATTTGCCCATTATTCAATACACCACATCCAGGATGGTGTCGTGGAGACATCATCACATCCCCACAACAGCTAGAGGTTAGTACAATAACCACATTGGGAAGCCGTTTCACTCCAGAAACGGTACAAATGCGGACATACAGTACCAAACTTTCTAACTCATTGTCCGCATAAAAAAATATATCACAAGACTGAGTCCAGCTGATCAAAGGATTACTCAACCTCTACATTGTTTTGGAGCTAATCAAAATATCTGATCACGTACAAATCATTACGACTCGCATTGTTCATTCCGCTCAAATACTCACAAAAGTATGCTACACCACAACAAGTACAAGTTTTGTTAGCTAGAAATATTTATCTCAACCACCAGCCTGACAAACAGTTACACAGACGCTGGTTTTCCCGATGTACTTACGATATTTTTATGACCTTCCTTCAAGAAAACTGTGGCACATCTGCTGATTTCCTTAGATCAGCTTTCGACCTCTCCGACGCCTTCACGCCACCAGCGCAGAGTAGAACACCTCTATAAAACTAACGAGTGTGGTTCCGACCTGATGCTACCGGCTCTCTAATTTCATTAGTTTGTTTATGATCCCAGTTATGGATTTGTGTTATTCATGCATGAGTCTGGCTGAAAGACTGCATTCTGCAAATGTGTTGTTCGCCTAGGATTCATCTACTAAGAACATCCAATCTCGGCTCACCTCCGCAGCTCCAAGGTCTCTTTGCTAAGATTGCACGCGGGCGCGCCTGCTTGTAATATAGGGATGCACAGCAAGAATTGGTGAGCATTGCTGACAGTCTAGTGGTCTATCGTACCTATCCTTGAAATGAGTGAAAGGTTAATTAGTCATTACATGTATAGTGAGCCGAAAGCTTCAATATTTTGGCACTGTGCCTCAATAATGTTCAATTTTGAAATACTGTCACATAAGTAAATAGTTTTATTCTCGTATCTCGTAACTATTTAATTTCCTTTACTGCGTTACACTAACTGCACCTAACACTGTCAATCACACGAGTCTCTCACCGTAATCATGGAGATTTTTAACTGCTGTTACTCGCTTATCATGTACAAACTTGAGTTAATTACGTACATTACACCCGTGACAGCGTTCTGTCACCGTTAACACACGGTTCCATTCCTATAGTCTTCATCAAAGGACGTAACATTAACAATTTAGACAAGTCTTGCACGCAATACATGATCCGCACGTTCACATGTACATAAAGATTTAGTACTAATTACCATTTGGATGAGCAATGAAACGTGAAGATCTATACGAAAAAATTATCATTCTCAGGGTTCACAATACATGCCAAGAAAGAAAAAAATACGTATTTACAAATAATATGATTATAAGAACTTACGCAATCATACTAACTCAATATTGGTCGATATGAATAATACACCAAAAATTATTTGTAATGCAGCAGATGTATTGCAACTCGTAAAATAATGCAGCACACTATTACTATGAATCTCAGAACTATTAGTATGAATCTCTTCTACTGTAGCCCAGACTCTCGTGCTGTATCTTGATCATCTGAACCAGTAAATCTAGATACTTCAGTTTCTGGCATCAGTACAAGCGCGTGAAGTGATAAATACTTCTGAACTATCACTTTGGAAGAAAAAATTGGATCACATGCCGCACATCCTGTGAAACAGTCGCATCCCACATCTGTTCAGGTCATGCAAGCCATGGCTGAGCAAGAACTTATAAATTTTAGTTAGACCAAATTTTTAATAGTATTATATTATATTACAGACCCAGGATTAGATTCTCTGACCAAAATTCAGGCCGCACCTGTGTATACCAGCACCTAAAGTTCAGCATCAGAACCACAGGCAAAGTGCTTCAGTTCCCGTTAGGGTAGCAAGTGAAGCTGTCACGTTTTGATGGATTCTCTCGCAGCTCGCGAGCTAATTTCTTCTGGGCGGTAGCAGAAAAATTTTCTGCTTTTCTATACATATATGTAAAACTCTGTTCTATTACAATCACTCAAATAAAAATATGAGTGTTATTTCCAAGTAAACCTGATCGATGTCTTTTCAACAGTGATTTCTTAAATGCCTCATTACTAGGCCATGGGCTCAACAACGGTTGCCCCCTGTTGAGCCGATATCTAATATGGACTCCAGGGTAAAGTGAGGAAATAAATATATATATGCTCTCCTTCATCCTAACGAGGAGGAACACCGGGCTGGCATTTCAGAGACTCGAACCAGTGATCATCCGTGAGAGATGCGCGCTTTCCGGCAGTAGGCCGCGGTGACCACGGAGATTAAATACAAAACTCGCTACCATTGTAGCCAGTGTTGAATGATGGTATTCTATCGCTTAAGATAACTTCTCGAATCCCTCGCAGAAATTATTGCATTAGCATAGGTTTTGAATTCGAAAAATATTGGAAAAAAATTAAAAACCAAGTTTCGTTTCAGACCACTGAGAAAAGTAATCATTTTCCGCTAAAATTCTAGGGTAACAAGGTGGTTCTTGATCTACTATACGAAGGAACTTCAAATTTGCTGCAGTTTTAAACACAAAATATTTACTATTTTTGAATATGTCGCCCAAGTTTTACCGTCATCCAAAAGGAGAAGGAATTGAGCTCCATCAACCCCCACCATTTTCAGCCGTTCTTCCCCAGACACTCTCATTAACCAAGCTCTTATTTTTAAACCATTTCACTTGAATACTTCATATTCATCTGAATTTGAGGCGGAAAAGTTTTTTTGCGTGCACTCATGTCACTCGAATTTTCAGTCATCCAAGGAAGAGGGAGCGATATTCCCCTCACCTCTATCGTGATCAGTCGATTTTCCTACACATATTCAAGTTGACCAAACTTTTATTTTTGAACTAATGCACCTAGAACACTCAAATTGAACTCCAATGAAGCCCAAAACTTTTTCTTTCTATTTTCACATAAAGCACTGAAGTTTCCACTTCACAAAGAGGGGTGGGAACGAGGTCTTTATTACGCCCCGTTGCTTTTGGAAGGTTTTCCTTAGAACGCGCCTTAACTCAGCTGCTATTTCTAAACTGTGACAATTCTTTTCTTCTATAATGCTTTATTAAAATGAAAACAATAGGTATAATGAACCAAGACGCTTATATCATTGCTGAAATTTATTTAATCTCACAAATGCTAAGCAGACTTTCATGACGTTAGAAATATAAAGTAAAAAAATCGTTGCTTAACAATTCAAATTTGTCTATATCAATCCCTTGTGGGTCAACGGAATTCCGGAACGTTCATTGCATCATACAGTACATTTGTATTAGCCTGCCACAGTATTGGCAACTATTCGATCAAAATCACAGTCATCAACACTTCCATCACTTACATTATAGTCGGATTTTTGAATTACTTCAATATCTCCTGTGTCTGATTTGTTGCTGTCTGAATCCCAATTTGATGCTAAATCAGAATCGTAGGGCTTCTCAATAATTGGTGTTTTGCCATAAAACCATAAAGTGTGAATGGAAACTTTTAAATGAAAAAATTTATACACAATATCCAGAAAAATAAGGAAAATTCTTAGCACGAAAATGCCCATGGCATTTTCATGCTATCAAGCAAAGGTTTTATGCTGCAAATGACAGGAGTTTTCTATACTTCAAATTTGTATGTTCTACACATACACCATTTATGATAAATGATGATAAATATAATAGTTACAAAGTAACAACTGTAAAAATTACCCATTCTTAAACAATTACCGGGTTCCAGACGAACACCGCCAACCAAAGAAGGGCTATGCTAAAAAATTCAATGTTTGATAAAATCAAAGCATGCAATCTTTTTGCTGGAAAAATTAACGAAGAATTCATTTTACCGCAACTGAAAAATCAGCAGCAAAAATTTTCATAAGAAATAAAGTTCAACAGCATCCATAATTTTCGTTGGTTGCCTCGCAGAATTTTCTTTATATATCTCCTAAAGAAATTGGTGAAAGTGCATTGAAAATTGTCTAGTATATCTAGTGAAACTAGTCTGGCATATGTCTAGTATATCTAGTTTATCTACTTGTCTAAATCTAGGATAAAACGAAACATTTTATCAAAGTATACCCATTAGGAATACGTAACAACAAGAGCATTCGATGAGCAAAGGAAGAATTTAAGAGGGACATCAAGATAACGATTAGATATGGTGGATTCCGAGACTCTTTAGAGAACTGCAAAATTACTTTTTCCCATTCTGCTCCAACTCATTTCGAAAAATATTATTCAATTGAGTTAATAGGCCCGACCATAACAATCATTAGATAATTACCAGGATCATAAGAAAGGTCCTTTAGCGCTGTCTTGTGATAACTACATTTATACCAGCATGAAAAATTATAAAAGAAAGAGCCGCCAGCAAGTGAAGACGTGAAAACGAGTCCATTGTAATCATCGCATCTGACGATAATGGTTATGCATTGATTTTCCTCAACAGTTAAAGGCTGAGGACAAACATTTGCTGATTATTTAGGTGACAATGACAACGCCTACAGGCGTAAAACAAAATGTTTAACTTTTTCTGAGGTTACGAAAATAAACAAAATAATAAAGAAGCCCAAAGATCGAAGTAAGGTAAATGGATAATAACGAAAGAAAGTCTTGGTAAAAAAGTACTTGCCTCCACTTTTCGACGCTTTAATCAAAATGCATGAATTGAGCAACCCAAACAGAATAAAAGTATTCTTATTGAAAAGAATGAAATGGAACAGAACAGAGTCAGGTTTGTGCGCAGGAATCCCCGAAAGTTACTTCCAATGTACAATAATTGACATTTCTCGACGTTGAGGCTCATTTGCCAGGTTGCGGTTCATTGGAGGAGACAGTTCAGATCCACTTAAGTTGTAATTCTGTCTCGCTCGGTGAAGGCCCAGCGACAAAGTTTTGTGTTTCACCATCAAGTTAAATAGCAACATTTTTATCATGAATGTTTGCCCAAACTCTTTCAACGCTCCATGAAAATCGAAAGACTGTTTGTTAGCGAAAAAGTTTTTGTATTAATTTATCATTTCAGAAAATTACATTCTGGTGTTTTACGATGTACAAAGCCTATTTACCAGTATGCCTCAAAGTTTTGGGGCGCATTGTGGTATCGAGAAATTGTTGCAGGTAAATTAATCTTTTCGAGATACTTCGCTCACATCAGAAGCTATTTTGAATTAACCTCCTCAGCATCTGGATTGAATTTAATTGTGTACTTCTTGTGGATTCGAGAATTGTATCAACCTGTGAAAGGAATGTCAATGGGATCTCGAATCTCAGTTGCATTCGCAAAAATAGCAAAGCAGTCAGAAGATCAATTCCTCGCAAAGACTCCTTGTCAGTCAGATCGATGATGTTCAAACTACACTCCTTGGAGATATGCTTCATGCGTTTCTCTAACATATCAAAAGCTTAAATATTTACATCCACTTCACCATAGAATAAGAAAGTAAAGAGTACATTCTGTGGCTGGATATTTTCGTTTATCGCTCAATTGAGGGCAAGTTGTAATTACACTAACAGAACAATGCAAGCCTAGAAACATTAGATTTTTCAGTTGCTGAACTTACCTCAAAAATTAAGCCAATAAAATTGCTCTATCTTTTAGAGAGAAGCGACTGTTTTTCGATTATGGCGAGATAAATTTTCCGATATTTGTATGCGCAGAAAGACTCCATCCTTGCTTTTAATTGACAGTAAAGTTTTTAATGATTTTGGCCCCTATAGCTGGTTGGCGAAGTTTTTCTGGGCCCTGAGGATCATTTTAGGATTAGTCATTTTGCAGTGTTGGTTTTGAATGCTTTTAACGTTTTCAAAATGTGTTCTTCTGTTTTTATCGTCAGGTTTATTTATGTTACGTACCAACTTAAAATGGAAATTTTTCCGCCATTAGCATTGCAAATTGTTCATCTGGGGTCCAATTTAACTCCATGGGTCTTTTTGTGACAGCAATTTTTCTTATTTCCCAGATATTGGGATAAAATTCGTTCATTTTGAGGTGTCCATTCTCATGTCAATGTTTAATGGAAAAACAGCAATTATTGATGTGCCAGACGATGCTGTTTTAGCCCCTGATTGTGATTCAGGCCGTGACATCTCAGACATACAGTAGAAGAAATTAAAGTAATTGGAGGATACCGTAATATACATAAGTGACAGCAATGTTGGTGACAGTAATTTTTATCGTGAAGATGTCATTACTCTGGCTGATAAAAATAGATGTATTTTTTGGTGCAATGAACGTTCCTGAGCTCCGCTAGCCAACGAAGGGCTAATTTTTAAAAGTTTTAAATTCTTAACAAACCACTTTTGTGCTTTGCCTTTCGATCGTCCTGAATGTCTGCTTTTCACTTGCTTGGTTAAATCAATTTCGTTCATGTTAAAAAAGTTTGTTAGTTTACGAGACCAATTGTTCTGAATACCACAATACATTGTGTAAGAAAAGAAATTGAGAATACATTGTGTAAGAAAAGAAAATTGACCAAACGCAGCAGAGGATGATGGGTGTGTAGTGGTCTCAACGAGCGGTCCTAAAGATCCATTTTTTTAAAAGTAACTTTCCACAATTGCTGCTCTCTCCTATGTGCGTATAGCCATTTTAAGGGGTTTCAAAAGTATGTTATTGTTGAATCCGTAAATCATGTTTTGACCTGTGTTTCATAAGTGCAACAACTATCAATGTTCCACTTTCAATTGCATTTCACGCGAAATTTGCCCCCTTCAATGTTTTTGTTTAATGAATATATTAAATAATGAAATTATTTCTGCGCCACACTGTAAACGTGCACATAACATTATTGGTTTGAAATTGAGACTATTTCTAAATAATTTAACACAATAGTTTGTCAATAAGAGCCTGGTCAATCTGAGAGTTCATAGAAAAACTGCGGGAGGATTGAAAGCTTCACTTTCTTCCCCCTTTGAATGAGAGAAAATATCTGTGGTACACTCAAAGATAGTAAATGGTGTGAGATTAAATTCAAAGCTAATCTGTAGTTCCTGTGTGCTATAGCTCAAGAATTATTTCAGATTTTTACGGAAAAGTTGAGTGGTTGCAAGCGTAGTTCCTCGAGTGGTCTACAGACGGTACTCAGGTAAAAAAATTACGAGGTGGAGCGATGTATTGAATTTGAAACATATCCTACAGTAGTTTTTGATCAATTTTCTTAAATTAGGAAAAAATTTTCTCGTAAAATCTGATCCGCAACTATGAACTTGGCTGTCCCTGTTAGATTTACGTTAAGAGGAATTAAAATTATGAGATATTCGGAGACATATTACATGAAAGATCATCTTCTGATAAAACGATGCATCACATCCTCTATTAATGATCACATCTCAATATAATTCATACATTTTGGATCTCATTGCACGCGTTCCGCTCAAGATGTGAGCAGTTCCTGATAAATTGGCAACGCAAATTATTAGTTGATATTCGTAGATGACACAAATGAACGAATCGTTTTGATCCCTAGTCGTAACAGGTCAACCTTAGTCGTGTGTAACGATCTGTTGTTCTATGTCGAGTTCTTAGGAAACTGTGTACTAAAGCTCCAAATGCTATGGTTTGGTTCTAAAATTCTCATTGTGCTTTTTCTCACATTTCGCATGTATACCTAGAAGTGATCGTCACGAGTGAGCCGTTTATTTAGAAGTAATCTTTTATAGCATCATTGTTTTCGAAATGTCTCGTTTCCGACTTTCGATTCAGCTGCCTGATTAACTTAAAGAGGCCGTCTGGGTACGGTCTTGATAGAAATCGGGATATGTGTTGATTTTCTGTTTTAATATGCATCTTATAGAGGATTTTCTTGCGCTTCCATTGGTACTTTCCGTTTACGTCTACTCCGAATAGTGCGCCCACCAGAGGGGGGGAAGCGATGGGGGTTGTCATAATAAGATTGAAATATCAAAACTTCGTTGTGTATCCTGTATACCGGCGTTTAGGATAGATGTACGAATCAATCTGTATTTTCAATGTTAAGGTTAATTTTTAGTTGATTAAAACCTGCCTAAAGGTTTTTGCTTTTTATTTCACGACAGGGGTGGCGTGACCTTGAACCCTCCCCCCCCCCCCCCCCTCATTATTGGGGTCAATTGAGCGTGTTTCTCTAGGGGAATAGCAATATAGTTCGTTCATGGGCTACTCAAAGTGCTTCCATTATACAAACGAAACATTTTAATGTTTTTTTATAATTTTTGACAATTTCAGAATTTAGCTGCTCTGCCGTATTTATGATACCGCAGCTTTCATTCATAGTTCGATGACAGCTGCAGTATTATAGCTACGGCTATGGCGAGCACAGCAATTCAAAGGGCTTAAAAAGAGCTACAAAACGGAGGAGTTGACTTCAAAAAAAACGTATTTTGGTCGAAAAAAATGAAAAAAAATAAAAAAGTGGTTGTTTTGAAGAATTACACGTATTGTCTTTTGTTGTATATTTTTTCAGAGTTACAGAGCTACAGCAATGTAAATTATATCAATCGAAAGGGCTTAAAAAGAGTTAACAAACGCTTAAGAGTTCATTGTAGAAAATCCTGTAGTTCAAAAGATAAAAAGATAAACATTTTTTTTTGTAAAAACACGTTTTTCTGGAAACATGATAATTAGTTTCTCAAATGTATCTTCTTCCACAATTTTAGAGCTACAAGAATGGTTTATATACCATTCGATAGGACTTAGCAAGGAGTATCCATAAGCAATGGCATTTTTGGATACATTTATTATTTTGAAAATTACACGACATGAAAAAAAATGAAGAAAAAGTCAATTTTTTTTATTTTTAATTCCCAAAATCCACAAAAAGAAGTTATCGTAATTCCCTATTGCTTATGGTTATATAGGCATATAAGCAATCTGAAAACGAAGTACTGGTTCTGTAACTTCAAAATTGTAGAAGAAGATAGATTTTAAAAAACCCATATTTTATCATATTTTTCAAAAAAAAAGTGCAGATACAAAAAATTTTGTCGAAGTAACAATTGATCTTTGCATCATTTCACACCTACTATGAAAATTTCAGAGAAATCCATCCATAAATAACGGACTTTTTTTTACCCAGACGGTCTCCTTAACATTTTACGTTCACGTGTCGAACAGCTGCAATGCCGCCTACATCTCAGGCATTGGCAGCTGGTCCCGTAACTCTAGTTACTACGAGTGGAGGCCTGACGTTTTGGTACAGCAACTTCACGTAATTTATTGAATGTAATGTATATGATGGTTTCAGCTATAATTACATATGATATACGAAATACGTCGATCAGATGATTGTCTAAACGTAGGTCAAATGTGTTAAAATTTGTGATAGGAGAGAAAATATTTTTCTACATTGAATTTCCAATATTATCTCTTACAGAAATTTTATCAATCAAAAAATATGAATTGCGTTATTTCTCTCTTCGGACAGAAGTGTTAAATGCTGTTTTTCTCTAAAAAAGTGTTTGACACTAGTCACTGAAAAAAAAATAATATTCTTGTCTCATCCTGCAGCTCTCACCATCTATAACTACTGTCAGCTATCACTATCACTTGCCTGAAAGAAACATTCCAATTAAGGGTTCATGTATTGAAACAAATTTACCAAGAAATTTCTATTTCGTGGGTTTGAAGGTAGTAGTTTTAAAAATCAGAACTTCGTCTCCCTTTCCAGAAGAATGATGTCGGAGTCTTTCAAAGTTTTCAAAAAATTGCCCCGCTCTTATTGGCTGGTGTGGATAAACGAATGAATGCGAGGTACGCCTCACGATGACTCTGTTAGTGTTTTGTATGTACGAAAAAGAGTTTAAATCTACAAGGAATGTCAATTTTTCTGCGAGTCTCACGAGTCAAGTGCGTCTTGTAAATCTAACCAATCTGGGATCACTTCTCTTCAAAGGTTTTCCATTGTCTTAAAAAAGCAATGCAGCTGCAGCACAGTGCTTTAAATGGGCTGCCGTAAGGTAAGTCAGTTTACTGGCCAAATGGTGTTAGGGAAATAGAACATCATTGGTTCTTTTAAGATATGTTATGCTTAGTTGGTTTAACTTACAATAGGTTAGATTAGAATTGCCTAGATTTTTTGAAAATACGTAAAGACAAGATAGGTTAGGTTAAGATAATTCAAGCTAAGGTGGAATGTGTTAGAATGGGAGAAGCGGAGTTTAGATATGCTAAGGACATCGTAGGTCAAGAAATTCGTGTATTCTGTTTGTCAGACGTATAAATAATATGGGAACTCATTCAAATGCAGCACACAACAAACAGACCAAAAACATCCTCCATACGGCAGGTCAAGTCAAAGTAGTATGAAGGGAAAAGTTTACAAACCCTGACAAGCTAAACTCATTCGTACGAGAAAGTCAATCACGCCAGACTTTCTTATTCATACTCGAAGATCATCCATACGTCAGATACAATATCTCATGCTCCATTCTTAATTTCTCGACGCAAGTTACCTCACGTCCAGCAATAGCAGATAGCAGCCTCAACAATCACATGCGTGAATTTTTTTTTCCAAACGATCATTTGGAATCACGGACCAGTTACCAGGAATTCATATATTGCTATCTCGTTTTCTCTAGACATTCTGATCATATTGCTCTTCTTAAGGTCGTTTTACATTGACGGTTTCTTCGCAATCCACACCGTCGCTCCATCCCTCCAGTCATTGCTGTGGGCGGAGTAAGTTCCGCCCACAGCAATGCGAAATGACCCTTATTGCCACGCTCACGGTAATTAAGGAGCGGCAACATTCTGCGTGCTAAATATTGGCGGTGTGCACTGCCAGTCAACAGCGTTCAATTGCACTTGAGACCATAGAGAGCATGTGTAGTCATGGCTTACATATTATGTAGTAAAAAAGAAATTAAAACTCCTATCGAAAAATGTAAAGAATTTCCATGTTTATGGAACGTTAAGCTCGCAGAGTATAAAAACAGAGTGTCTAGAGAAGATGCTTTTAAATGAATAGCATCTCCCTTCCAAAATTATAATATTGCAATGGTTAAAATGAAAATTCAAACACTGAGAGGCCAAGATAGGAAACAGCTTTCCCTATTCAAAAAATAAAAGAAATATACACTGCGTATGTAAGCGTAAAATTAATTACAGTGTAATTAAAATGTGCACAGTGTACATTGCTCTCAATATAAGAACTTCAAATACACGGAAAACACTCGGCAGGTGTCATTAGAAGATTATTCAAATTCAAGAAAAAAGTACACCTAGAATTTAGTAATTGGTATTTATTTTTTCTTCCCATTTACAGTGTTTTTTGAAGGTAATTTGGTAGTATAAAAGTTTTTACAATATTACCTTTTTACTTCCGCAAATTATTCTGTAAATATTCTGCAAATTGTTCTGCCAAGTATTCTGTCAGTATTGCAACAGCAATACTGACGATTGCCGTCTCTGGGGAAGGAGCGTCGTGTTGAGCCGCAATGCAAAAGCAAGCCGGGGAGCTCTGACGCTCAATCCTCTCGTGGGAGGAGCTGTAGAAAGTTCACCGTCGCTCCATACCGCTGGCGTAAAATGAACTTTACTGTTTTTCCGCGGTCGTGCTCAAACTACTGATTGTACGGAACTTGGCCTTGTGTTTGATCAAGATTCAACAAAGAACAAATCCTACTTCGGACGACCGGACGCTCGTCACACAACATATTCGTTCTACAAATTCTCAAGAACGTAATTGTTTTCATAGTTTTACAAATTCCTGTGACAGACAAATGGTAGTGTTCAACCAAAACTTCCTCCTAATTAGGTAGAGAATTACAAGTATGATGTATGTATAGCAGTTTTGTCGAGAACATTGTTTTCAGCTACATTTACATAATATTTGCATATGATCTGTCCAGTCTTTGGCTTTCTCTTATAATTTTTTCAGGCAGCCTCGAATTTTCATTTGGTCATTGGTGAAGAGTATGTTGAAAGGTCGGTGGCTTGTATTGCGGTAGTAATGTTTTGAAAAGTTTTATGAGTTTATCGCATGGTTTGGCGTGCGTTAAGGCTGACAGGCGAATAGTAATGATCACGTCACCAGTGCGTCGCTTCTGTCTCATCTCCGTGTCTATCGTCAATTGTGTGCTTTCTGAAGTTATTTTTTAGAAAGCTTTGGGAAGCCTTTGCGATTCCTGCTCTTAGTGTTATTGATTGTATTTTTTTCAGAGAATCGAAATATTGTGGCAAATGGTTTCGTTCATGTCTTGCACAGAGGAATCCGTATTAGGGTATCTGAGTAGTTCTGAAAGCTCACTACTTACTTCTTTTGACATGAGCGGATTTAACTATTTAAATTATTGTTAGTGTACAGAGTGGTTGCTAAAAATGTACACCTTTTATAACTGCTATAACCTTTTTCACAGACAAGATGGGAAAATAAAACTGGTCCTGTTGGAAAGAATGAGTTGATTTTTTAATTTTTTGCATTTACGAGCCGAATTCGTGTCATCATCTTAGGTTATAGTTCTTCAATCTTTCAATATTTTCCGCTGTGCGTTCAGAAACTTTTCTGCCGGATCTTCCTTTATTAATGTTTCTCACAATAAACTGGGGTTGCCACTTTTGGAAGTTCTTCTGAATTGTTATTTTGTTATGTTTGAATCGGTATTCTAAGAAGAATTTCCTTTGAGTCCCGACGGTGGATTTAATTTTCTTCATTTCTTCGACGCTGAAGTGATGAAGTCAGTAGTGTCATGTTAGCTGATAACAGTAATCTTCTCAACTGCACCCTTGATGTTTATGCTTATTTGATGGGTTTACCAGATACGTAAGCAAACGTTGAATTCTGTTATTTTGGATGTTCTATATTACAGTCTTCTATTTCAAATATTTAAAAGTTATTAGAATTTTAAAAGGTAAACATTTTTATAAACCACCCTGTACCTCAACTCTTGATCTACATTCGGAATAGTGAGGTGCTCTTGTGACTTATGGAAGGGGTTTTTGTTGCATATATGAGTATGTAACGCATTTAACAAACAAACATGTGTATGATGTTTTCTAATTGCATATGATGGATGTATATGATTTTTTCTAATTTCACAATATCTTAGAATACAGCAAACAGAAACTGTCTTTGAGTAAAGAATAAAGCACATTTATTTGACGATTGTTTTGATTTTCAGCCGCGCAACCTTGATGATGTTTGCAGCAGTCAGTAAATCTTATCATTTTGAATCGTCCTCGTTCTCTCAACTACTAAATTTCCTTTGTCGAGGTTTGTTAATTATATCGAGGCCGTTCTATGCGCTCGTCTCTCCCATAAAATGACTAAATCAAATTGTATTTCTCCTTCTCTGCCGTCGATTAGGTTGAATCAAGTTTGTCGACTGCAGATCCATTTAACCATCGGGCACTGCATCTAAATTAGCTTGTGCGGTACTTAACTTTCCGCACCATATGGTATTTAAGCCTCAAAAAAGTCTGTGTAATTATTGAATCAGGTGCTGCTGGTAGTCTTGAGCTGCATGCGGAATGGGAGTGTGTCGTTTTGCTCGGTAAAATAAGGTGGTCGTTGAGATATGAGTTGTGTGTGTATTGTAAATTGCACAGCTTACGAACTACATCGAGTAGGGAGGGCTGTACTTGAACAGGGGAGGTGTGGATAGTGATGTTCTGCTGGTCCCCGGTAAAGTGCTTTTATGGACCCTGGGGTTTTAATTTATAAAAAAAATAACTGATTGAATACATAATCCAAAAATATATACACAAATCAAAACACGAAAAATAGTATATGAAAGCGATATCTCTCAAAAAGTCATGGAGAAATCTCTCATCAACGCCGCTATTTCCCCGAACACACTTCATTCTTTATTCAAGCTCTCATGCCACGAAAACAGTTTACTTACGAAGTTAAACTTTAAGTATAATAAATCAGAAAGACAGAGCAACATTTTGTACTCTATCACAACATAAAAGGAGAAGAGGACTGGGGAAGGACAGTATCTGTATGAATAGAAAAATTTGTTAACAGAATGCGGTAAAATCATGATATAGGAAAGGAAAGAGGTAGTAGGAGACAGAAAAACTACCATTTATACATAATTCGATAACAACGAGTTCGTAAGTATTTGGCTAATGGAGGAATTTAGACCTGTTGGGTTCTTGCATAAAATCTAAAGTAACGTGATACATAGTTTCAGGTGATAAGTATTTTCTGATACGGAGACTAAAGAATTACTCACTGTGGGACCCCTTGTCTAGAATATTTTTCTTTCGTAAAAGAGGGAAGGAGCGAAGTCCTCCTTACCACTCCGCATCGAGGTCTGGGTGCCGTTTTGCGCTCTCGAGCAGGCAAGAGACCAACCGATCGTCTTGTAATCTTTAACACTATTTCTTTAAGCATGATCTCGTCTCTCGTCTTTAACCCATTGAACGAAGGTACTTCAAATAACTCTTATCGTGAAACTCGTGAAATCATGGATTAGGCCCTGTGTCAGAAAATATCTCTGTAGATTAGTTGGAGTTAGGTTGGATTATAAGCTGAGGTAAGATTGGGTTAGAATTAATAGTTTGGTTAAGATTAGGTAAGGTTGGCTTAGATGTGACTAGGTCAAGTTGTGTTAGTTGAAATTCAAAAAATTCTTTATCGGACCCTATTTCAGAAAAAAAACATTTATGTGTTACGTTGGATTTGGTTGGATTAAGTTGAATGAGGTTAAGTTAGGCTTGGTCAAAACGTTTTTTGGGGATGGGTTAGCTTAGGAGCAGTAACCTACTATTGCTTTACCCAATTTAACTTATCATACCCAAACAAATAAATAGAACCTAATTTAGTCTGTCCTAATCAAATTTGATATGATCTTATATAGTAATTCAAAGATAACTTTGTTTATTTATTGATACTTCAGAAAATGTAACTTCCCCTTAGGTAACTATCTTTACCTGAACCACTCAATCTAACAACACCTAAAGCAACCTAACCTGATCTAACCTAACCAACCTCACTTACCTAATCCAACCTAACTAACTTGCCTAACCAAACCCAAGCTAGCCTAACGCTTTCAGTGCGACGTGCGCCACCGGTGGTACACGGAGGTAATTTTCATAATGCTGCTGACTGACCAATAGTCACAAACTCAATTTTCATAAATATTTAATCAAAGCTAAATACGATCCAGTTCATGTTTGGTATTTTCAAAACAGTTTACTACAATTGACTTAAAATTTGGGTTCGGTGTTGAACTTAATACTTAGTTGCCGCAGTCAAAGTGTTAACCTTGCTTTATCTACTCCAATGTTCTTGAACCTAACCCAAATTCATCCAAACTAATCCAACCTAACTCAACTTAACCCAATTTGACCAAATCGAACTTAATTGATGTTTTCTTTCAGGTTTAAGGTTCGACAGATAAACTTTAGGACTTTAACTTGAGAGTAATATCATGTGTGTACGTGTAATAGGTGAAGAATGATGTCCAGGTTGAAAGTGATAGTTTTAGTGCTTTATGAGAAGGAGAGCGTCATCCCTCCTTCTCTCATTGAAGAATTAAAAATTTTCTGATACCCTAGAGAATTGTCTGAGCTTCAATTTTGGAGTAATTTAAAATATCCAGGATGAACGGGTGAGAAATGAGACGTTCATCAAAATCCCATTTGGATCGTTGCCCTCCATTAATGAATGAAGATAGTTTCTAGTACATGTAAGGATGTCTAATAAATTCCCTGAATTTTAACGTATGAGGGGTTTGTAATGTCGACGTTCTTGGATGAACAAAGAATTTTTACTGTCTAGGATTCCATTTTAAAATTTTTGATCTACGATTCATTTGAAATGTCTATGCGTAATAATTCAATAATTACCTCAATTTTAATGAGTTCAAAGAGATATCTGAATTGGATCTTCAACAGGGTTCTCAAAATGGTATTTCAGTAAGTGTTTTGCGCTATATTTTCACTCTACAGTATGTGTCATTATTCAACTGCATTATCAGGTTATGTAAACAATTCCAAATAATGCACAAGCATTTGTAGTATTGCAAATACATTACACTGGCATCAACACCAAGTGGTTAGGAGAGCTGGTCGGTCGTCGGACTCGGTCGAGGACGGACTTGCGGGAAAAATGGTCCAGTAAAATGCGAGGGAAAAGCAATCGCACTAACGTTACAAATCACTCTATTATTGAATGTGTTCGCTACCCCTTTGAGCTGCAAAATAAAATAAAAAAACTCTGGTCATATTTTACTATCATCAGTGGATATTAGACGCAATCCCAACAGGGCAGAGCTGGCTACAAGTGTGCAAAGCTGGGCCATGTTGCGACCTCTATAAAAAAACTCTGGTCATATTTTACTATCATCAGTGGATATTAGACGCAATCCCAACAAGGCAGAGCTGGCTACAAGTGTGCAAAGCTGGGCCATGTTGCGACCTCTAGCGAGCGAGCGAGCTCTAGCGCCTTTCTGAAGTGACGTTATGCCCTCAGTTGTGTTGTAGCTAACCTGCACCTCCCCCACTCCTCTGCGCCCCACCCTCCCGTCTGATCAAACATAGCGTAGAAATCCCTGAACTTATTTGCTCAAAATACCCAAAGAAAGTATTTTCATTTCCACTCACGAAAATTTTTGCAATGTATCCAACCCGACCTCTCAGTTATGTTTCTCGATCTTCCTCTTACCGGCGTAGAAAACTTGTTCCACCGCCGAGCAATTAGTTACTTCCATTCCTAAAATTTGTAAGTTTTTGAAATCAGTCTCAAAAAGTTCGAATTCTTTTTATAAATTTAGTAACTTACCGTCCTACCGACAGCGAGATTTTGAAGTGAACTATTTAAATAAGAAAAACTGGTGTGTGAGAAGCTGTAAAATATTTACACTCGTCGAAACTTATCGGATTAGGTGTGCTTCTATTTGAATTTCCGAAACACAAAATAAATACTCTCCCACTCGTAAAGTTAGACCCATTTCAGACGATATTTTTCGATGATCCTAACGAATTATTGCTTTGAAAAAAAGAAATTAAATCCTTCCGTATGGAGAGATAAATCTGACCGAGGAAAAAGAAGGATGCACCTCCACTGTGCGATACTTTCCCCTCCCTATCCGGCTTCCCCGAATGGAAAAAAATTACCGATTGCGTTTTCTCTTAATATTTCATTTTATTAATAATTTCCCAACTTTTGTACCCGATGTCATCTTTTTGTAATTATTAAAATTTCATTTACTCAGGGAGAATCCCTCGGTAAATGAAATAATCACGATCATTCTGGAGTTGCACATGATTAGTTTAAATCATACTTACTAAATCAGAAGCAATATTTTGGCATTGACGATGCACAATCAGAACTACTGACAATCAGCAATGGAGTACCACAAGGGTCGGTCCTTGGGCCTCTCCTCTTTTTAATCTTTATCAACGATATAGTTAAATCTACTTCATTGTTAAAATTCAGACTTTTTTATCGACGACAGCACGCTCTTTGCGGCTGTTCCAAATGAAAATCCAATTTTAATTGCGGAGAGCGTAAATAATGAACTGCAAAAGGTTTCAATGTGGCTTGAAGCAAATAAAATATGCCTAAATATCGATGAGACAAAATACAATATATTCTCATAGAAGAGACCCATGTCTCTTCCACACATTAAAATTGGTGATGGTGAAATTGAAGAAACCGACTCCTGTAAGTTCGTGAGCATTATATTAGATGAACATTTGACATTCAAAGAGCATATTGCACATATCAGTACTGAAAAATCAAAGTCCGTTGAAATCCTTCATAAATTAAAAAATGTATTGCCCAAAGAAGCTTTAAAAATACTCTACCGAATTATCATTTCACCCTATCTACAATACGGAGTAGAAGCTTGGCACGGAATTGATAGAAAAAAAGTGATTTGCTCTTTGGGCTACAAGAAAGAGCCATTAGAGCAGTAAAGAAATTAGAATATAATGCTCACACAAACGGTTCATTCAAAAGTATAAAAATACGTTTTTGGATATCTAAAATCTCTTCATGTGTAATTCCATGTACAAAATACTAACTGATGATGGCGACCGAGAATTCAAACAATTATTAACTGCACAAACTGGCCATCATGATCATTTACCCTAAATAGAAGCAACTTCATACCTCCTCATTATTCAAAATATCGGTCACAACACGGTATCCTTTTCTTTGGAACTAAGAATGGGAATGCGATCAGTGCTGAGATCCTTGGAAAAAGTTTTTACAAAACTATCAAAACGAATCTTGAATCCCTCTTCCTATTGGAATATTAATCACATACGGTTATCAAGTAAAATTTTTTTCTGCTATATTTAACAATTTAACAATTTAACAATTTATTTACCACAGGTGATACAGAGGTAGAATTTTTCTTAAGTCTAGTACAATGGTCAAATTTGAGTATAGCTACCTGTGGGCCCGAACAAGTTCAGCGACTTCTAGGGCATCCTACCATCACGTTATTCTAGGTTGTACAAAATGTTTAACCTAGTTCACTTAACCTAGTTTCGCATTAGACTGATCATTGAGATAATTAACTCGATATTTTATGCTGTATTTTACAATATAGGTCAAATCGGCTATTTTTAATAGTATGTTTGATAAAACGATTCAAGAGCAGACAGAATATTGGTTATGGTACCCAAGGCAAGTTACGTTATGACATTATCATTAGTTACATGTAGGAGGCAAGATTTTGACACGGTGATCTTACACGACTAGTATTCTGATAGGAAGTGAGACTCAAGATGTCTTTTGAATACTTTGTACGAATTACATTCACGGTTCTCTGCAGGTATAGAGTTCCATGTTTTGGTTCCAACGAAGAGGATACTGTGTTGCGACCGGGCCTTTGAATAATAAGGAAGCATGAATTTACTTCTATTTCGGGTTAAATGGTCGTGATGACTAGTTTGCGCAGTCAATAATTGTCTTAGGCTATTGTCACCATCATTTGTTATTGTTTTGTAAATGAAATTACAGATGGAGATTTTGTAGAGATCCGAAAGTTTAAGTATTTTTAAATTTTTGAAAGAATCATTTGTGTGAGCATTATATTCTAGGTTCTTTACAGCTCTGACGGCTCTTTTTTGTAGAGTAAAAATTTTGTTGGTTTTATTTTTATCAGTTCCGTGCCATGCTTCTATTCCGTATTGCAAGTATGGAAAAATGAGCGTTCGGTAGAGCATTTGTAAAGCTGTTTCAGGCAGAAAATTTTTAACTTTATTTAGGATTCCGATGGATTTTGATAATTTAGAACCAATATGAGTGATGTGCTCTTTGAAGATCAGATGTTTATCTATTATGATGCCCAGAAACTTACATGAGTTGGTTTCTTCGATTTCACCTTCGCCAATTTTAATGCATGGGAGAGATACATCTTTCTTGTATGAGAATGTAATATAATTTTTTTTATCAATATTAAGGCTTATTTTATTAGCTTTGAGCCACGATGAAACCTTGTGAAGTTCAGTATTTATACTCTCCACAATCATAGCAGGATTTTGGTTCGGAAGGACCGCAGAAAGCGTACTGTCATCGGCAAAAAGTATGAATTTGAAGAATGATGTAGATTTTACAATATCATTGATAAAAATCAGAAACATGAGAGGCCCAAGAACAGATCCTTGTGGAACTCCATGGCTAATTGTCTGTGGGTCTGATGTTGCGTCGTCAATGACAACGTATTGCTTGCGATTTGTTAGGTATGACCTGAACCAATCATGGGCAATCCCTCGAATGCCATAACGGTGTAGTTTCGAGAGTAGTATTTTATGGTCCACACAATCAAATGCTTTTCGAAAGTCAAGAAATACAGAAAAGACAGGCTTTCCTTCATCTATATTAGAATAGAGGAATTGTAAATGATTTAATATAGCCTGTGTTGTTGATTTTTTAGAGCGAAAGCCGTATTGTTTATCGTAAAGAAATGATTTTTGTTCAAAATATGAGTACATTTTTTATACACAATCTTTTCGAATACTTTGCTAATAATTGGTAGTACGGAGATAGGTCGATAATTGTTTACACAGGTTTTTTCACCACTCTTAAAGATAGGGGTTACTCTAGCAACTTTGAGGGAGTTCGGAAAAGTGCCTAGCAAGAGAGACTGGTTAATAATATTTGATATCAGCGGGGCTACAATGTCAGCAATAACTTTAAGTACTTTAGTCGGAAACGTTTGTAACCCACTCGATTTATTTTTCATGTTATTTATGCGCGTAATTACATCGGAGGAGTTTGTAGGCGTAAAGAAAAAGGAGTTGGGTTCTCGAATATGATCCATAAATTCCAGGTGATCAGTAGGTTCACTTCTAATACCATCAGCTATAGTTTTCCCTACGTTTACGAAGAAGTTGTTAAAGAGATTAGCAATTTCTTTCTTCTCATGGTATTTTACATTATCTTGAATAACACATTCAATTTTCTTTTTATCAGCATTATTCGGTTTACAGCAAGAGTTAAGGAGATGCCAAGTCTTTTTAACGTCAGTTTTGAATTGAGTAAACTTGAGCGTAAAGTAGTTCTTTTTTGATGTTCTTATCTGGTTTGTTACACAGTTTCTGAATAGGTTATATGTTTCTCTAGATATTCGCCCTTCGTAAAGGAGGGCTAGGTACGCTTGACGTTTCTTTATATTTATCACGATGTCTCTAGTAATCCAGGGCTTTTGTTTATTTTTCGGGGTAACTGTACGAGTTACAATTGGGCAACACTGATTGTATGCGGTCATTATAGTTTCAGTCAACTTTACTACGGCTTCATCAATGCTCGAAGCATTATTGTTTTGTTGAGAGATGTATAATATATTCATTGATTCTTCTAGAACGGTGCGCATTTCTTCAAGATTTTATTCGTTTATTTTACGATATGAGTAAGTTTCAGCCCGTGCCTTGGTGCAAGCAATATAGACATTTTTCTTAATAAGAAAAACTGGGAAGTGATCTGATAAGTCAGAAGTAATTATTCCAGCAAGAAAATCACTTGGATCTGTCATAAAGATATTGTCAAGCAGCGTAGCACACTCTGAGGTTATTCGTGTAGGCTTTGTAATGATCGGAAGGAAGGATTGAGACTGAAAGGTTGTTAGGAAATTAGAGATTGGTTCATAGCTTTCATGTTTCAGTAGATCATAATTGAAATCACCGCATATTATTATGTCATTGTATACGGGCCTGCTGAATTGAGAAATAATACGATTCAGCTCATTCTGGAAGGATATAGGACAGGCTGTAGGAGGCCTATACACCGTTCCAAGCACAATGCGTTTACCATCTCTAGTCAGTTCTACGAAGAGTGATTCTATATGATCCTGATTCATTGTTGCACTTGCTATGGTTTTCGAGTTTATGTGGTTAGATATATATGTGCTGATGCCTCCGCCCCGCTGGTTTTTTCTTAGCGAATGGTAACTATGATAATTTTCAAATCGAATCATGCCTTTAGTCGAGTCATCTAGCCAGCTTTCGGTGAAGCTAATCACATCTAGGTTATATTTAAGTTCAGTAATAGTACATTGTATCTCTTCCAATTTTGGATAGAGTGACCTACAGTTCCAACACAGGAGTGAGAAATCTCGGTCAGTTATTCGTATAGTTTCGTTGAATTTTGATATATTAGTATACCTACACTCTTGAGAGTCGTTTAGGTTTGGATATATTCTGTTCAAATGATTGAGATCTGGGTCGATTTCCTCGGATATCTCAGGGTGATCAGTCATTTAAAATTAGTAAACAGTAAGAATTAGGTACTATACAACTTAAAACGAAATACAGAGTCATGCTTTAAGGGATATTCCTGTCTAAAAAAACTAGCTTATGAAGTCCGAGAGAATAGAGTATATAGAAAAAAATCTAGTGCGATTACGTGCGCTCGGAAACTCTCGTCATCAGTGTACGGCAGGTAAAACCAACGTACCGCGATTCACAACGTGAACAACTGTATTGTTATACCAGAGACGAGCACAGCGAGGGTCGCAGGAGGTCTTTGAAACGGAATAAAGAACCAATTATAAAATTATTCACAGAATCATTTGAATTTTGAGTTGCGGGAAAAACTTGTTAATAAGGAATTTAGCATCCTCACTAAGTTTCAATGACTGATGGCCAAAATACGGCAACTTCACAAAGAAAGCTTGTTGACCACACGACTGAACAGATTGCGAGTTATCATAAATTTTTGATAAAAATTTATCAATATGTCTATCAATAACAGAAGAAAGAAATTCGTTTTTGGCAAAATATCGTGGTAAATATTTGCACTATTTGTGTGGGTATTGAAAGTTAGAGCACACAATTATTAAAAATACTTTTGGAATACTTCATTAGTGAATTAATTCTTCACATTTTGGTTTTGTTTTACAGAGATTTTGCTGCAGATTGACTGTTAGTCCGAAACGTTCAGTTTTATTAAATTATTTTCAATAAAAATGACAACGTGTAGCGATTTTCGCCTCGTTTTTTATGACTTATTTTGATTGGATAATTTGCATGATAAATGACGTAAATCTTAAGTTTGCTCCTAAGCGTTTTCTAGAATATACTGTTCCCATTTAGCCCATATTAACTATTTTTGTAAAAATTAATCATCGAATAATGAGAGAGCTAATTTATTGATCAGTTTAGTATCCGCCTAGGGTAGGTAAATTAGAATAAATATCAGGTGTCGGATAAAATCATAGAAACACCTAACATTTTGGCATCATAATCTTCGAACATGTTATAAACAATTAAAACTTTACATGTTTTAACGTTTTATTGTTTATTATTGTTGCCATTTGATATTTTATGTAAATTAACAGTTTTTTACGAATATCTAAAAGAAAAATTTGTTTATAACCTTATAAAATGGCAGACCTCTCTCACTTTCAAACAGGCCAAATTGTTGGTGCTGGTATGGCAGGTGCTAGTGTAACAGAAACTGCCCGAATGATAGACGTTTCAAGAGGTACTGTATTAAAAGTAATTATTGTATTTGAAATAGAAAGAAAAACATCCTCAGCACAGCACAAGTCTGGCCAAAAGTCGAAGTGATCTGAGAGAGACCGTCGGACTCTAAATCGAACTGTTAGAGAGGGTCACAAGACCACGGTTCTTAAAATCACTGCAGACCTCAATAAACATCTACAGAACCCAGTTTCCACAAAAACTGTTCGTCGGGAGCTGCACTAATCTGGATTCTACAGAAGAGCAGCCATTAGAAAACCTAAGCTATCATATACAAATGTTTTCGAAGCGTTTAGAGTTGTGTAGAAACCACCAGAATTGTTCCGACGAGCAGTGAAAAAATGTGATTTTTTCTGACGAATCATCGTTTGCCTTATTTCCGACCTCCGGCCGATTGTACGTTTGGAGACAGCCGAAAGAAACCTTCAAACCAGATTGCCTTCACCAAACCGTAAAACATGGGGGGGGGGTTCAGTGATGATCTGGGGTGCTATTTCTTCGAAATCCGCCGGACCAATGACTTCCCTTCGTGGAAGAATTAACAGCCGAAACTATTTAGGAATTTTAAGCGATTAAGTTCATCCTATGGTTCAAGCACTGTTTCCGGAGAAGAACGCCATCTTTCAAGATGATAATGCCCCAATCCATACAGTTAGGATTATTAAAGAGTGGCACGAGGAACATTTTAATAAAGCTGAGTTTCTCATCTGGCTACTTCAATCCCCAAACCTCAACACTATTATAAGCATTTATAGTTGGTTTTGGATAGCCAAGTAGGAAGTCGATTTCCGCCGCCATCGTCTCACAAAGAACGGGAGAGTTTTTTCACTGAAGACTGGGCTAAAATTCATTTGGAAATAATACACAATATCTATGAATCAATACCTCGGAGAACTGAGGCAGTGATTGCCTCAAAAGGTGGACCTACACCATATTAAAATATGTTTTGTTGATTTTCCAAAGTGTTTCTACTATTTTTTAAAACCCGAGTAACAGTGCACCTTAAAATAGCGTTGATAATAATAAGCCCTAAAAGTCACTGAACTTATTCTGGCGACAAGTAGCTATACTCAAATGCATCCATTGTACTAGACTTGAGATACAAGCAATTGCTGTATCACTTGGGGTAAATAAATTGTCTTTAAATTATTTTGTCTGAACAACTGAAAAAATTGGCAACGTGGTCCCCCAAAAATATAAATAAACAATTAATTCATGATATCAACTGACGAAGTTTAGGAAGCAGACAAAATACATTTGAAACAAACGCCGAATATCTCTATGACTAACCAACCCTCACTATTATGACGTCCTTGTTGAAGGCCGACCCCTGCTGTCCCTTTTCCTTGCCTTCATTCTCCAAGATTAAAGGGCAATCCTATCGCCTCTCAGTCACAAGCTAAGATACTTCGGTCAATCGCTTGAACTAGTCTCGTTCTTCATAGGACTCTTAACGAGCGAGGTAAAAATGAAAATCATACTCAATTAGAAATACATCGATAAATGTATTAAAATCACTTCGTTCTCAGTATTTTATTATAGACTTGCAAAATTAGCCTCCAATATATCCTCATGCGATTCGCTCCTCACTTCGGACAAGGGCTGTATTTAAACAAATACTGGCATCTTCCCAGACATTCCATGAAATGCTCATGACGAAAACCGAAATACGTCTTTGCTAAGCGGTAGGACACAATCATCACCATTGGATCTTAATTAATGCTCAAAAGGCTGTAGACTCTCAGATAGCCGCCAGTTCTCCCATTAAAGGATGCCGTTCACCTTCCAAAGCAACGTCAGAGAAGAACGTTCCTAGCTGTCAAACCTCATCGCGCACCATAACCACCAGTACCTCATCTCAGCGAGTGCAACAGCGCTTCATTTGCTCACCAGCTTTGCGTCAGTAATCATGCTCAGGCTGGTTCATCATCGACAAGGACACAGACACCAATTTCATCATCAGTACGCGGAAGAATTCCAAATGTAGGCGATCAGTTAGAACCTGAAAAATTAAATTGTGGTGTTGTTAATAATAATAATAATATTAAGCAACCCTTTTTAGGCATTTCATGCCTAAATCGTTGGCAATTATTTGTTGTATTGGAATCAAAGTCGAAATCGGAATCGGATTTGGGAGTTTGGTGTGCCGACTCCCAGTCGTGCATCCAGGGTTGCCGAGTCGGTGGAGAGGAAGTCGGTAAATTCTGGAAAGATGGAGTCGGACGGAGTCGCCAAATTCTGTAAAGGTGGAGTCAGAGTCGTAAATTCATTCCTTCGACTCCGCAACCCTGGATGCAGGGTTGGGAGTCGGCACACCAAATTCCCAACTCCGACTCCTACTTCGATTCCAATACAACAAATAATTTCCAACGACTCCAACCAATAAACACTAAAACCACTGACATTTCCATGTTTACTTGCTCTCCTTATTTCAATCAACCATTGCCCACCTTGTCTCGCTTTCTGAGTAGCTTTTAGTACAACTACTACATTTAACATTATTAAAAAACAATGTTACTTCGTTTAGTGTAATCGCATATGTAAAATGTAATATACTTTATTTGACGTATGTTTTCATTCGTGAATGTTTTTTACTCGTTTCTCATTTTGATAACGCTAATATCACTTGGTTGAAGGATTTCGATAATTTGTCATGTAAGTGTAATAGTTTAGGAACTAGTAAATTAGTGTTCGCGAAAAATACGAAAATACGATTTCCCGAGAAAATCGGCCGCCGGCCATTGAGGGGCCACGGGAACCTCGCTCCTCGCTCCCTCGCTCCCAACCCCCCCCCCCCTCGGAGGAAGAAATTACACTATTTTTCCGGGTTATTTAGGGGTTCCATTGGAGGGCCCGAGTTAAGATCCTGATGTCCTGCGCTGCCAAACCTTCCTGGTTTGGTTTTCAGCGACTGCCGAGGGGCAGTTGTGCTACTGTAATTCAAGACTTTGCAACACTAATGAATTATACTGCACTGGTGTCAATACTTTCCTTCACCCGCCGTCATTTTCGAAAGAGATGACCCATATAAGTTTTTCAACCATGGCCTTTACATCAAGATATTAGAAGATATATAACTCATCTTATTTATTAATTTCATTGGACATCACCTGCTTTCTTCTTATTCATGTCGTATTATGTTATTACAAGCCTTGTTGGACAATTTTTATTTCTGGCTCTCGTTAGCATATTCTGACAGTATTATTTAGGTAGTCACAAATTACTTCAAGTATGTTGTAAAAGGTTTTGGTAAGCATTGTGCAACAATCCTGTTCATGTTTCTGACTCCAGTGAACTTTTTTGCGCCAGCATCATTTTGGAATAAAAATATCACAAATTTGTGGTGGCATAAAATATTTTCTCCGAGCGATCTATTTGGTATACTGGTTGATACGTAAGAACGAAAAGAGGATTCCAAATATTGACCACTTAGTCTTAGACGCAGAGTTGTTTAAATCAATCCATTTTACCATTAACATTTATCCCTGAAATTGCAAGCTACTAAACTTGTCATAAATGCTCACTAACATGAGCCTATTTCATTAATAGTTTGATGCATTATCTTCTGTTTTTTAATTATTAATTATTGGTGTTTACACGCATTGTCAAACTTGAATTAACCTAACAAAGGGAATGCTTTTTTCTTGTTTGTCTTTCAATCACTTGTTTCGAAAATTGACTCGGGTACTACGAGACCCAAGTGAGCTGATCAACTAAGAATCTCTGTGTTAGGATATTTTAAAACCAATGATGTTTTTGTAGTTTCTTTCTTGAATATAAACTATTTTTCTTTTTCTTCATGCTCTCATTGGTGAATTAAAAATTTTCTGTTATGTGACACCCTGGAGAATTGTCTGAGCTTAGATTTAGAGTCATTGAAAGCATCCAAGTAAAACGAGTAAAAAACTAGACGTTCATCAAAATACTATTCGGAAAGTCGAGTCTTCATTGAGGAATGGAAATGGTTTCTAGTATAGGGATCCGTAGGAAATCCCTTTATTGGGTTATTACCTAAAACATTCTAGAAATGGGTTCAGGCTCTGCAGAGTTGGTCAGTAGGCTAATGATAAATTACAAAGTACCCAAGCTTACTTTAGCAGCTCAAGTGCCCAAGACAACTGCTATAGAAGACAAAAATTCAAAACTTGAATAACTCAAAAATAACCCATCAGCAAGCAGAATGTCATTTATGTAGCACGTTTTAAATGTGTTCCTTTAGTGATTCTTTGGAACGGAATTTTTCATTTCCGTGAGCGTATTAAACTGCATATTGACCAAAATAATAATTCAGAATATAAGTAAGGCATAGCACATAAAAATAACCCAGACCATCTAGAAAGATCATATATAAAATTATTCTAAAATTTGCCTTGAAACTCAAGGTAAAATTATATATTTAGAAACAGAAAGGAAAAATTAACTCTGAGAAGGGTGCATATAAAATGCAATGAGATCAATTATAAGCTTAAGCAATGAATTATTTCAAGCATAAATTATCATTCCTACTAAACAACGAATGGCTATATGTTACTTGAAGTATATAAACCAATTATAAACCCCATTTACCGACGTTGATACGCTACGTCAGACCACATAGGTCACTCCCAATTGTTACGTCCATATCCTAAATAAATGCCTGCAAATAACTCATTTGAATAACATATTAGACATGGCTAAAAACCTTCTAAACGCTTCCTCATCGACTTTTCAATAACAAGTCTTCAACAAATTAATTTAATTGAATTTGCATGCACATTCTTTTCTCCGCGTCACCAAATTGACCTTTACTCACGTTGTCGAGTAGTATTCCAACAACCTACACAGACAACGCTGCTCTTTCTTTAATACTACTCACTGACAAACTTGTTAAATTACTTAGCATGCAATGGTCGAGAAGTTAATTTGACTGTCAAGACACATAAAGTTCACGTACCGTTCGACACACAAATGACAGATAATGCTCTAATGAGGCAGACGTGAACAATGGCCGTCCACTCGTCCACTTTAGATTTCAGTGCTGCCAAAATGGCATAAAATCTAACGAAAATTTTTAACGGCTTAACCACTACGGTAACTCTGACGGAGCCACTTTCTACGTTTTGTTTTAACGATTAGTTCAAATGCCTGTTAACCTACTCTTTACAATTCCATCAAGCTTGTACTACAGAATAAGCTACTATAACCATACTAGATTCAGTGGTTTCAACCGTAGTTACCATAGAATTTATTGTATTTGTTTTAAGTCAACACTTCTGTCATAACAAGACGCATTTTATTTACTTGTAAAATTTTACGTACTTCTAATTTGATCGCAAGTAGACAATGATATTATTTACATCAATAGGTGAGTTTTTCACTATAGGCTTAATTACCATAAACCCTTGCAATGTTTTTACAATATTAAGGGGATCACTTCAGGTCCTTGCCGGGCCCCTGTCAGTCCGGTGAGCTTTTTATATTTTTTTCTGCTGGAAAATGACCCTTAGGTGGTGGACTATTAAGTCCTCAAATTTTATGGCGCTACGGACGCTAGATCCCCCTCCCCCCTAGGGGGTGGAATGGGGACCGAAAATCCTGAATTTTCGACCACATATAAAAACAAAACAAAACGGGAAAAGAAAAATTTCAAACCGTAACTTTGTTTACAATACTTTAAGAACTCTAAAACTGTCTTTGGTTTTGTTCTAGCATGAAAACTCAATGACTTCCATTCCTTCGAAACATCAATAAAAAATGAACTGCAAATTTCGACAAGTCGCGCGAACGGAAACTTGAACGCACTCTTTCTCCCTAAAAACAGGGTAAAAAAGACCGGCAGGCGCCAGAATTTCTCGAGATTTCTTGAGTAAAACTCGTGCGACTTTACACTTCAGTTGGCAAACTATAACTCTTGAAAGAATGCATCTATCGACTTCAATATACTTGCAAATGAAAGAGCGAAACATTCTCTTTCTCTCTGATATAAACAACACCCTAACGGTTTGCCGAAAGCTTCAAAAATTATTCGCTAGACCTTGCGCACTCGCGCGCAGTAAAAACACTTCAGTTGGCAAACCATAACTCTTGAAAGAATGCATCTATCGACTTCAAAATACTCGCAAATGAAAGAGCGAAACATTTTCTTTCTCCCTGATATAAACAACACCCTAACGGTTTGCCGAAAGCTTCAAAAATTATTCGCTAGACCTTGCGCACTCGCGCGCAGTAAAAATACTTCAGTTGGCAAACCATAACTCTTTAAAAAATGCATCTATCGACTTCAAAATACTTGCAAATGAAAGAGCGAAACATTTTCTTTCTCCCTGATATAAACAACACCCTGACGGTTTGCCGAAAGCTACAAAAATTCTTCGATAGACCTTGCGCACTCCCGCGCAGTAAAAACACTTCAGTTGGCAAACCATAACTCTTGAAAGAATGCATCTATCGACTTCAAAATACTCGCAAATGAAAGAGCAAAACATTCTCTTTTTCTCTGATATAAACAACACCCTAACGGTTTGCCGAAAGCTTCAAAAATTCTTCGCTAGACCTTGCGCACTCGCTCGCAGTAAAAACACTTCAGTTGGCAAACCATAACTCTTTAAAGAATGCATCTATCGACTTCAAAATATTCGCAAATGAAAGAGCGAAACATTCTCTCTTCCCATATTGTACACACGACCCTAACGGTTTTCTGGGAACTACAGAAATTTATCGATAAGCCTTTCCGACTCGCGCGCCGTCAAAAAACTTAAGTTGACCCGCTATTAACTTTTGAAAGAATGCACTCATCGACTTCGAACTACTCTCAAACGGGCTAATATTAGTATCCTGTATGTCTAATTTTTTCTGTAACTGCAGTTGTGTTAATTTCTGAATAAGTTTTCTACCTAATATTGTCAACGACTTTTTCATGGTGGAAGATATCGTAAAAATTATAGCATAATTTGGATGAATTCAACCTGCAGATGATCGTTTGAAGGTCTGGACTCTTTACATATGAACTGAATGCATCCCTTACATTTATTCTAGCTCCTACCTCCTGATCTTTTCTCCGGATAGCGTACAGCAAAGACGACGACCACGACCCATCTGTTCTTCTTTCGGTGAATCATAGATGCCGAGGCTTGAGTGGCTCCTTTGGTCTCATTTACTGCTCCCGTATTCAAGGCTTTGTGATGTTTATGCCTTTCATTACAACCCCACTATAATGGAAAACTGCCAAAATCAGTCTGCCGCTATTGTGAGACTATAATTTGGGCTATAAAGAAGCCTTTATTCGAAAAACTTAAAACATTTCGTCTCATCTAAAAATTTAAAACATTAGGAATTTTCTTAGAATTTAAAACATAATGAATTATCTCAGAAGTTACACAATTTCTAAATATGTACAAAATTTTTAAGTGTTTGAAAAATTTTAAAAATTTGTAAAATGATTCTACAGAAGTGTAATTATGGGCGTATCTGAGCTGGAGGCTTCAAAACCTGCCACATGGAACCAATTTTAATCGGTGAGACATGCACGTCATATAAACAAATCAGTCTTCATAATATTCCTTTTTTAAATACTATTCCTGTCCCTACTTTACAATTGAAACAGCAGAACAGGAACGCTTTTTATACATGCAGCTTATTATTCCCCTATCTTACGCGGGAATTGTGACACGAAAGATATTTTGTTTCTGATTGCATCACAACATATTTGCTATCGGTACTAAATTTGTCTAACAGTTGAAAACGAACGTTCTACAGGAGCCATTTTTTCAGGAGCCAAGCTAAATCTCTTCGATCATGAAAATTGTTTCAATAAGGAATTATTTCTCCGTAGATTTATTTAATGCGTCTTCTTCTAAGTTTTCATCTTCATATTTCACTTCGCAATAGGCCTCTGATTCCTTTGGAGAATCCGGCGATGATTCATCTTTTTCCGATGATTCATCCTTTTCTCCATGTTTCGTGTCGTTTGCAAATCCTTTGGTGCGCGTTATCAGCGTTGTCTGGGCAAAAACAGTTATCAATTTAAAGATTTACGAACATGATTCTTCAATTACATTTGTCTTCTGTATTTGAAGTCCATTCATTTCACTCTATGTTTAAAAATAAAGTTTTCTCATGATTTGAAGTGTACGTACATTTTATTGAGACACCTTGTTTGTATACGAACCAACAATGACTAGATATCAATGATAGTATTAGATAATAGGTATAGATACTGACACAACTGAACTGACACAAAAAATAATGGTAAAAATGATAATAAAAATTAAATCAACATTTCAATGGTCGAATATCTTATTAAGAGAAAAATTAGAAAGAGCAAATGTTGAGGCAGCAAATGAGAGGTGAGTAGCTAAGACTGCTGACGATGTTAGCCGAGCGACAGCAAAACGAAAGGTTACAAATAGGTATCTGAAAAGTGGATACAATGAACTCAGCACATGTGAGTCGGATTTCTTTATTATTTTTTGCCTCAAATACTTTTCGCTCAACAGAAAGAATAATCTTAACAGAAAGAATTAACCATTGCTTCACCACTTTACTTTAGACAATGGGAACAGATTAGAAGAACTTACTTTAGAGCAATTCCCCGCAGATGCTGAGGCGTTTCTTTGTGGAAATATTCATTGAGACGAACTCCTCCGGTGGGAGGTTCTCGGGATTTTGCGCATTTCATCTGTGAAGCAAAAAATGAAAGCCGAGTATAAGTGAATTTAAGCCGTGGCGGGCATTGACCTTAGAAATATTAGTCCGATTGTGAACTTCTGATCCTGATCAATGGATAATTCCGAATACGATTATCCGATCCTAAAATTTTAACGGCGATCCCAAATTTGCAAAGCATTTGTTCTTTAAAGTTTTAAAGCCGTAAATAAACAAAATAAAATTAAAATGCTTCACCCAAAAGCTAAGAAATGCGCAATCTGATTTATTGGTCATTTGTTTTGAGGTTCGAAATAGCGTAGTTCTACCTAATACTAAATACTCTCATTATTGTGGGTTCGCACACGTATATATGTGATACCTACGAGTGCGAAATATAATTTTCGTACTGCAGCAATAATGCATACTTTAATGTTAAAAAGCCGGAATTAGTTGTCGAAAGCATCTTGTATTCATTCTATTTATTTCTGTTTCTCTGATTTCCCCTTCAATTGATACATAGGATGTAGAAACTTTTTGTAAATGTATTGCAAGTTACTTGCAGAACTGCTGAGCTGATGTAATACATTGTACTCATAAGAAGAGTGGGAACTCTGTACGCTCTTAATGTGTCTATATATTCTATACGAGGGATTCCTGAAAACGATCTTTTCTAGTCTTTCTCTTGCTTATGCTTTGAAGTATTGATTGATAATTACTAGTCTTTGCAGAAACCTAGAGTTATGTTGTGATTATAAATATTTCTAGTCTTTACGTTATGATACATTGACAATGGCTGTTCTTTGGCAAAATCTGAAGCTACGGCCTGATACATTAAAACTTCTGGTTTTCAGGTTATGTAATCACTATTCATTATGAAAATTCAATTAGCTTGTTTAAATGCTAAAACTGGAATATTAGTTGATTTTTTCCTGCAATACATAGTCCATACGTACTTGAAATTGATTTCTTTGTTTTGTTTACCTCTTTGTTTTTAAGTCACGTTAAAATTTATTGATAGGGAGAATTTTTCCTCATTTCTAAAGTGATTCCTTGAAGTTTGTTTGGTTCTTTAAGAGTTATATTCTATTTCACTATTTCATTTCCATATTTACTTTTGATCTCCTGATCACTCCCCAGTTTCTAAGTCAGCATATGCTGAAATGGAAATTTTTCATAATTATGTTCTAAAAATTTTAAGAAGTGAAATAGTATCTGTTTCTCGGCATTATATAATTAATTACTTCTTCATAAGAAAGTTTTCGATATATTGTTAGTCAATAAATTGCGGTCTTGGGGCACATGAAAAAATAAAATACGACGTAATCGAGTTACAGTGAAAAAAATAACTCAACAGCAGCAAAAACTTCACTCAGTAACACAAATGCTGTAGCTAAAAGCTATGCACTATCTCAGCTGCAATAATTGTTGCATTTATGCCATAGTACAAATTTTCTTGCTGAAAACGTTCCAAATTGCGCCAAAAATAAAAAATGGAAGGATTTTGGCTTCTATTAAAAAAAGAAACTGACAAATGCTTAGTAAAATTCAGACGAGAATAAAAGACAGTATATATTTGTGTACAAAACATAGCCACCTATTTGCCTCCATTTCTGGGAAGGCGGTAAAAAAACCGTCGAGTGTATAGCGGCAGTAGGCGGCTGCATTGCTGCCATCGGCGTTAAATAATCCGCTCGTTAATTTTTCCGCTCAATGTGTCCGAAACAATTTAATCCTACTTCTGGTACGGCCGCAACGGTAAAAAATCCAATCGAAAACAAAACGCCAACTGTGTCACCGGCCTAACAGAGCTGATTCATGTCACTCACATAATCAAAATAGTTGAAAAGTTATCAGGAGGCTTCCTAATCTGAAATAAAAAGGAGAGAACTAAAACTACCGTATAAAACATTTACTCGAATTAAAAAATTGCAAGTAAACCTATAAAATTGAACGTTTCAAGCATTCGCTCATCTTCAGCAAAATACAAATTTACATGAAAAGACATGAAATGATTTCAGTTGATGATAAATTAGAAAAAAACTAACCTTAAAAACCACCGGTTAATTATTTATAACGAAAATAACTAAGCTGATTATTTTAAAACGGCTTACATAAATGGAGTGCACATTACGCACACGTAGAATTAAGAAAGTGCCATTAATCTGAATTGAAATTCAACATGTGAGACAATGCTAGGCAGCTCATAGATTTTTTGCGTAGTGCAAATGGATCAGCCAACATCACAGCATTGTACGTACGTTTTAAACCAAGAGATTTCCAATTACATTATACATTTATCTTGCTTGCAGTACAATTCATGGCGATCGTTTACATGAATCGTAATACCCAAATTACAGGTTTCAATTACGAGAATACAATATTTCTTACGAGAATACAATATTTCTTCTATATAGCTTAATATATGCGACCCATATGGCATTGTCCGCCAAACTTTATGCGCTTTGATACTTTCTTCCACACAAATAAATGAGAGAAATCAAGAGAAAACCAGAGAAAAAGATGAATGGAAGGAAAGGCGGATAAACAAAAAGAGGAAATTGCATCCTTTGTTAGAAATGAAATTATGAGGTCTTGATGGTAATACTTACACGTAGAATTATCTGAACTTGAAAATTGAAGGGGGGCACGTCTTTTCTAGCTTTTGAAATCGTGATCTTTCTTTACGATATCGTCTATAACAAAATTGCACCATTAGCTTCCCGTAATTTTTTTCTTTACTTTGAACACTATTGCCTTCAAGCGTTTTTAAAAAATCTATTTCACGTTCCATTTCAAGTGTTTCACTTTACGAGATTGTCTTTTTGTGTTCCTAAATTACTCAGGCAATACTACAGTTCTCCAAAATTTCAACATAAACTTGAACATCGGAAGTCTTTTCCACGTGCAACTTTCAAGTTGAACCAGACACTAGAGCAGCCGTAACGACACTATACCCCGAATGTTATCCCGATGCGTGAGACCGCTGTGCGAGAAGGAGAAACACCTAAACAATTTTAGGGCTTTAGCACAGTCAGCATAACTCCCCTAAAGCAAACATCATACAATGATTATAAATATTGACATTAGCCATTGCCCAACCTGTCTGCTCTTCACTGTCGCCTTTAGTACGACTACATTGAACATCATTATAAAATAATTGTTATCGCGTTTGATATAATCGCATATGGGGAATGTAACAAATACACCTTTTTCACTCCAAATTAATCTAGGTCAAGTTCAAGTTGACCAAAGTCGAGTTCGATTTAATTCAAGTAAAGTTCAAATTAATCCAAGTCTAATTCATTTTAATCCATAACAAGTTCAAATTAGTCAAAGTCAAAGCCTAATGGGTGAAAAAAATTGAATTTCACGCATATAAATTTCTATTTAGGTATAAATAAATCCTCGATACTACCATGCGTAACAAGAAGTTACCTTTTGAACATAAATTTTTAAATGGATGCATTCTGTCATTAATGTGAAAATTTTGAACAACTGTAATGAGTAGGCCTAGTATGATTCGAAGTTTTTATAATTGACTTGTAATTATCACGTCGCTCAAATGTATGAATCACACTCGATCTGCCTCTTGATGCTGGATATTAGGTACATTTTGAGACAGCTTTTCTTTAAATTTCATTACTGGTGGAAATTTTATTTATTCCTTCCTGAAATGAAAACCGATTGTCTTGCTCATCACATCCAATAGGTACATATATAGCACAAAAGAGGTTGAAATTAAAGAGCGACTATGTCAATTCTGAACTCAACTTAGGGTTGGATTGATTTGAACTTGACTTGAATTAAATTCAACTTGACTGGAGTTAAATTGAACTTGACTTGGATTCATTTTAAGTAAAAAAGGTGTATATTGACGTATGATTTCGTTTGAGCATGTTTGCCCCTTATTCCTAATTTTGATAACGATAATTTCACTTGGTTAATTTGTCTTGTAAGTGCAATAGTTTAGAAATTAATGTTGGCACAAAACGAGGTTAATCGAGAAAATTGACCGACCATGGAGGGGCTACGAGAGTGTCGCTCCCTGCCCCACACGGGGGCGTGAAAAATATTTTTAAGTACGTAAAAATGTTGTTTTCGCCACGAGAATTAATTTGGTACCAATTTCAAGATTGTACGTCTTATAATTCAGAAATTAATCTATTTGTCCTGGTAATTCAGAGGTTCTTTCGAAGAGTCTTAGATCGGATCTAAAAATGGGCTAGCCGGTAATTTACGCAGAGGAAATTTATATATGTTTTTATTTGAAAGTTCAGTGCTAGTGTGGGCTGAGAGCACACTAGCACTCAGTAATTTATATGATAATATTATATAATAGCTAGGTAATAAATATAAGTAACTAAAAAACATAATCCTCGTAATGCATACGTGTAAAACACTCTCGTTAGGGCGCACTTGTATTGGGATATGAGCAAACCAACACAGGAACTGGTGATTGGAGGATTCAATGTTAAGAGTAAGTTGGACAGATTTAAATTATTTTGCGTCTAAGATTATGAGGTCGACATTCAGAATGATTTTTTTCCGTTCTTAAGTATCGATTAGTTTACCAAAATAATGAGCTCGAAGTGAATAACATGTTTTATCGTAAGACATATATAAAAAAATTACAAACTACGCTGATAATACTGGCACAAAAGAGTTCACTGGAGATAGGGAAATGAGGATTGTTGTACAATGGAAACCATAACATTTGCACCATAGCTGGAACAGTGCGAAAAGTTAACTACCGAAAATAGAGTTGTGATAATAAACTCAACAGCGTGAGAAAACGGAAGTTGTCCGACACGACTAACAAAAACATTTTATGAGAAAGATAGGGAAATAAAAATGAAAAAGGGGAAGAAAACTGTGCACACTTGATCCAAAAGTGTTTCCGTATTTTGGACTCAGAAAAGCTATGTGAATCATTGTATCGCCAAAGTAATTAGATGAGTTCGTAATAGGCATAATCAAGTAGCGTATAGGTTCGGTCAAGAGAAGTAGAGAAAGCAAAATGAAAGGCAGAAACAAGGATAATGAATCTCTGATTATGAAACACAGCAATTGACTGACATTTAAAACAGTAGTTCCTGGGTTTCGAAGAAAACGAAACGTGAGGGGTATAAAAAATTTCAGAAAGAGGGGAGACAAATGAAAATGCAGTTGTTCAGGCCATAGCATGCGCGGCTTATGGGGTAAACAATTTAAACAATTTAAACAATTTATTTATCACAGGTGATACAGAGGTAGAATTTTTCTTAAGTCTAGTACAATGGTCAAATTTGAGTATAGCTACCTGTGGGCCCGAATAAGTTCAGCGACTTCTAGGGCATCCTACCACCAATTTTTCTTAAGTCTAGTACAATGGTCAAATTTGAGTATAGCTACCTGTGGGCCCGAATAAGTTCAGCGACTTCTAGGGCATCCTACCATCACGTTATTCTAGGGTGTACAAAAATGTTTAACCTAGTTCACTTAACCTAGTTTCGCATTAGACTGATCATTGAGATAATTAACTCGATATTTTATGCTGTATTTTACAATATAGGTCAAGTCGGCTATATATAACAGTATGTTCGATAAAACGATTCAAGAGCAGAGAGAAGATTGGTTATGGTACACAAGGCAAGTTACATTATGACATTATCATTAGTTACATATAGGAGGCAAGATTTCGATACGGTGATCTTACACGACTAGTATTCTGATAGGAAGTGAGACTCAAGATGTCTTTTGAATACTTTGTACGAATTACATTCACGGATCTCTGCAGGTATAGAGTTCCAAGTTTTGGTTCCAACGAAGAGAATACTATGTTGCGACCTGGCCTTTGAATAATAAGGAAGCATGAATTTACTTCTATTTCGGGTTAAATGGTCGTGATGACCAGTTTGCGCAGTCAATAATTGTCTTAGGCTATTGTCGCCATCATTTCTTAATGTTTTGTAAATGAAATTACAGATGGAGATTTTGTAGAGATCCGAAAGTTTAAGTATTTGTAAATTTTTGAAAGAATCATTTGTGTGAGCATTATATTCTAGGTTCTTCACCGCTCTGACAGCCCTTTTCTGCAGAGTAAAAATTTTGTTGGTTTTATTTTTATCAGTTCCGTGCCATGCTTCTATTCCGTATTGCAAGTATGGAGAAATGAGCGTTCGGTAGAGCATTTGTAAAGCTGTTTCAGGCAGAAAATTTTTAACTTTATTTAGGATTCCGATGGATTTTGATAATTTAGAACTAATATGAGTGATGTGCTCTTTGAAGGTCAGATGTTTATCTATTATGATGCCCAGAAACTTACATGAGTTGGTTTCTTCGATTTCACCTTCGCCAATTTTAATGCATGGGAGAGATACATCTTTCTTGTATGAGAATGTAATATAATTTGTTTTATCGATATTTAGGCTTATTTTATTATCTTTGAGCCACGATGAAACCTTGTGAAGTTCAGTATTTATACTCTCCACAATCATAGCAGGATTTTGGTTCGGAAGGACCGCAGAAAGCGTACTGTCATCGGCAAAAAGTATGAATTTGAAGAATGATGTAGATTTTACAATATCATTGATAAAAATCAGAAACATGAGAGGCCCAAGAACAGATCCTTGTGGAACTCCATGGCTAATTGTCTGTGGGTCTGATTTTGCGTCGTCAATGACAACGTATTGCTTCCGATTTGTTAGGTATGATCTGAACCAATCATGGGCAATCCCTCGAATGCCATAACAGTGTAGTTTCGAGAGTAGTATTTTATGGTCCACACAATCAAATGCTTTTCGAAAGTCAAGAAATACAGAGAAGACAGGCTTTCCTTCATCTATATTAGAATAAAGGAATTGTAAATGATTTAATATAGCCTGTGTTGTTGATTTTTTAGAGCGAAAAACGTATTGTTTATCGTAAAGAAATGATTTTTGTTCAAAATAAGAGTACACTTTTTTATACACAATCTTTTCGAATACTTTGCTAATAATTGGTAGAATGGAGATAGGTCGATAATTGTTTACACAGGTTTTTTCACCACTTTTAAAGATAGGGGTTACTCTAGCAACTTTGAGGGAGTTCGGGAAAGTGCCTAGTAAGAGAGACTGGTTAATAATATTTGATATCAGTGGGGCTACAATGTCAGCAATAACTTTAAGTACTTTAGTCGGAAACGTTTGTAACCCACTCGATTTATTTTTCATGTTGTTTATGCACGTTTTACATCGGAGGAGTTTGTAGGCGTAAAGAAAAAGGAGTTGGGTTCTCGAATATGATCCATAAATTCCAGGTGATCAGTAGGTTCACTTGGAATACCATCAGCTATGGTTTTCCCTACGTTTACGAAGAAGTTGTTGAAGAGATTAGCAATTTCTTTCTTCTCATGATATTTTACATTATCTTGAACGACATATTCAATTTTCTTTTTATCGGCATTATTTGGTTTACAGCAGGAGTTTAAGGAGATGCCAAGTCTTTTTACGTCAGTTTTGAATTGAGTAAACTTGAGCGTAAAGTAGTTCTTTTTTGATGTTCTTATCTGGTTTGTTACATAGTTTCTGAATCGGTTATATGTTTCTCTAGATATTCGTCCTTCGCAAAGGAGGGCTAGGTACGCTCGACGTTTCTTTATATTTATCACGATGTCTCTAGTAATCCAGGGCTTTTGTTTATTTTTCGGGGTAACTGTACGAGTTACAATTGGGCAACACTGATTGTATGCGGTCATTATAGTTTCAGTCAACTTTACTACTGCTTCATCAATGCTCGTAGTATTATTGTTTTGTTGAGAGATGTGCAATGTGGGCATTGATTCTTCTAGAACGGTGCGCATTTCTTCAAGATTTGATTCGTTTATTTTACGATATGAGTAAGTTTCAGCCCGTGCCTTGGTGCAAGCAATATAGACATTTTTCTTAATAAGAAAAACTGGGAAGTGATCTGATAAGTCAGAAGTAATTATTCCAGCAAGAAAATCACTAGGGTCTGTCATAAAGATATTGTCAAGCAGCGTAGCACACTCTGAGGTTATTCGTGTAGGCTTTGTAATGATCGGAAGGAAGGATTGAGACTGAAAGGTAGTTAGGAAATTAGAGATTGGTTCATGGCTTTCATGTTTCAGTAGATCATAATTGAAGTCACCGCATATTATTATGTCATTGTATAAGGGCCTGTTGAACTGAGAAATAATACGATTCAATTCATTCAGGAAGGATATAGGACAGGCTGTAGGAGGCCTATACACCGTTCCAAGCACAATGCGTTTACCATCTCTAAAAAGTTCTACGAAGAGTGATTCTATATGATCCTGATTCATTGTTGCACTTGCTATGGTTCTCAAGTCTATGTGGTTAGATATATATGTGCTGATGCCTCCGCCCCGCTGGTTTTTTCTTAGCGAATGGTAACTATGATAATTTTCAAATCGAATCATGTCTTTAGTCGAGTCATCTAGCCAGCTTTCGGTGAAGCTAATCACGTCTAGGTTATATTTAAGTTCAGTAATAGTACATTGTATCTCTTCCAATTTTGGATAGAGTGATCTACAGTTCCAACACAGGAGTGAGAAATCTCGGTCAGTTATTCGTATAGTTTCGTTGAATTTTGATATATTAGTATACCTACACTCTTGAGAGTTTTTAAAGTTTTTAAAGATTATGACGACAATGATACAATCAGCTAATATGGTTTACGCGTAATAATAACTGTAGTGGTAAATAAAGAAGAATTCACAGTAACATTGGTTGGTGAAAGATTACTAATTGCGATGTTACAAAATGTGACACAGAGATGTCATAGATGTTTACACACACATCTATTATTTATTTGTTATAATATTGGAGTTCGACATCACTACATTGGTGCAAACAGATTGCTGAGGGCGTTTTCATAAGTTCACATACACGAGGGAATAAGTTTTAAAGATTATGATGACAATGATACAATCAGCTAATATGGTTTACGCGTAATAATAACTGTAGTGGTAAAAAAAAGAAGAATTCATAGGAATATTGATAAGTGAAAAATTGCTGATAGATTATAATGACAATGATATAATCAGATTATAAGAAGATTACAACGACAATGATATAATCAGATTATAAGAAGATTACAACGACAATGATATAATCGGCTAATATGGTTGTACGATGGCAGTGGAGGGCAGAAGCGATTATCAGATTATAAGAAGATTACAACGACAATGATATAATCAGCTAATATGGTTTACGCGTAATAATAACTTTAGTGGTAAAATAAGAAAAAATTCACAGGAGAACCTTACTCTCTGTCATCCTCGCAGGAAGAGTATGAGAGTTTAATTATTCAATCACCGTTGCAAAATGAATTGATGTTTAAAATGAAACAAATTTCAAATTTTTAGATGCAATAGTTTAGAAATAAATGATGGCGGAAAGTGAGGTTAATCGAGAAAATCGGCCAACCATTGCGAGGGGAGGAAAACTTCCATCCATGCCTCGCCAAGAAACGTTTGAGAGTTATATTATACACTCACCGTTGCAAAATGAATTGATTTTTAAAATGAAACCAATTTCAAATTTTTAGGTGCAATAGTTTATAAATAAATGATGGCGGAAAGTGAGGTCAATCGAGAATATCGGCCGACTATTGAGGGGCCACGAGAGCCCCACTTCCTGCCGCCCACGGGGGCGTAAAAAATTATTTAAATACATAAAAATGTTGTACTCATCACGAGCATTAATTTGGTTTTAAATTTAAGATTCTACGTCTTATAGTTCAGAAATTACCCTATTTGTACATACCCTATACCTCGGGAAGGGTCTTAGATGAGTTCTCTAAAATGGCGCGCCGGTCCTAAAGTACCTGTTTCGCAGTAGAAAGAGTAAAAAAGACATGCCTTCAAAGCTGAAACACTGACATAATTTTATGATAAATAGTTGAATGTGAATATCAATAATTAAAATGTGAGAATTGGTACAAAACAAACCGAAGTGCATAAATAAGCATTTCAATGGTTGAACATATAAATGAAAATAATAAGAAAAGCAAGGTAACACAAAAACTTATTTTGAGATAATACCCATGAGGATAAGACAAATAGTAAGGTAATGGGTTTAGCAAATGCTAAATGAGTTTCGTTGTAGTCTTAAAATTTTTAAGAAACAATTGATGCGTGACAGATTTCAGCTTTCGCATATTAAACTGTAAACGCTTTATTACAAATAAACGATTAATTTTTAGTTCATATTCAGAGTGAGAGTCTTAATCTGACTCATCACCAATTACCCAGCTAGACGCCGTGGTTGTTTTGCTGAAACTGCAATCGGCTGCTGAGTAGCCCTCACACTGTTTAGGAACCACAGACCTGCGCTGGAGGTATATTCTTGCTCTGTACATGCGACTTTAGTTCTATTTGAATCGTTTTCGTGTAAGGTTGCCCTTTTCATTGGCCACAGGAGGGCCACAGGAGACCTTAATCGGAAATTCAGCTGATCAACGATCAAAGCTTGTGGCTCTTACGCCTATTTAGAAGTGTCAGTGTATTATTTTGTGCATTGTTCTGTGAAAATAGAGAGGGAACTCGAGCTCTTGAAATCGTTACCGAGCAAAAGCATTAAAAGCAAAAGTCAACTATTTAGGAAATTATCAAATAGTTTAGGAAGTAGGCGATATAGCAGAGACCGACATAGATTCACAAAATTAGAAGCGACGAGTGCAGCGTTAAACTACCAAGTGGCCAGAATCATTCAAGTAAGTTTATAAGCTCAAATAACTTTTACTCAAAGCTAGTTACTGTCAAAAGTAATTACAAAGATAGGCCTTCCCGATCTTAGCATACGATGGCGTAAAAGATACAATTACTCTCTGTTTTTAAGCTTCATAAAAAAACAGTCCAATATCGCACGTTGTGAATATTATGTGTTTGAAAATTTAGATTAAACTATAATCTTAATAGTGCGACGATGACTCTTGCAAAATATAATTCCGATCACGATCCCGATCTTAACAGAAAAAATTACAATAAAACGAAAGAAGAAAAAAGAACAACAGTTTATTTCCAATAAAGTACAAAGAAGAAATGTTGATGCATTGGTTTTTAAAATACCTTAACATTAACATCCTTAACTGATAATTACACATTGGTATCGTATTACTGATGTCAAATGTACAAACAAAAAATGACTGACAGAAAAGCACAACAAAATGAGTTCCTTTCGTTGCGTAATCTGATTTCGATAGTGCATTTAAAAAAAGTAACTAAGAAAACATCATCCTCGTAACGCTTAGTTGAAAACATTCTCGTTAGTGCGCGCATGTATTGAAATAAAAGCGAGAAACGCATTCAAATGCTTTTACCTTGAGATCCTCAATTGGTATTCATACATGGTTAACGTAACACCCATGATAATAGTCGAAACATGATTCGGAGAAAAACACGAAAAAAAAGCGCTTATCTTTTTTGCGGTGGTCGGATTTTCGTAGTGCATTTAATACAAGCTTTTAAGAAAAATAATGGATGTGACGCATTGCTGAAGAACCCTCTCGGTAGTGCGTACTCGAATTGAAATATGAGCATAAGAACATAGGAACTAGTGATACGAGCGTGAGGGATTGATTTTAGGAGTAAAATGGGCAGATTTGATTTATTTTGCGTCTAGAACTATGAGGTCGACAGTCGGGAATTGGGGGGCAATTTTTCACACTGACGCATCATCTACACCTTTTTCACTTCTAAGTCAAGTTCAATTTAATCCAATTCAAGTTCAATTTAATCCGAGTCAAGTTCAATTTAATCCGAGTCAAGTTCAATTTAATCCAAGTAAAGTTCAATATAATCCAAGTCAAGTTCAAATTAATCCGAGTCAAGTTCAAGTTAATCTGAGTCAAGTTCAAATTAATCCGAGTCAAGTTCAAATTAATCCGAGTCAAGTTTAAATTAATTCAACCCTTAGTTGAGATAAAAATGACGTAATAATTTGTTGATTTGAGTTTTTTGTTGAATATGTATCTATTGGATGTTATAAGCAAGACTGGTTTCGAAGATTTAATTACACTCATAGATATTTATACACGTGAAATTCCACTTTATCACATATATGAAATCAAATACATGCATGTACAAAATATTGTCATTGGACGATATGTAGATTTAATCTTTAAAAGAAATATACAAGTGCGATTCACTGAGTACTAATGTACGATTCCGTTTGATTACAATTTATGCTTGTACATTACTACCCAGATACATTCTTGCATTAGCAATATAAATGTTGCCATCCATTCTAATTCCGTGTTAGTCATAGTGAAGAAATGTAGGATCCATTTTCAATACACAATAATAACACAAGAAACATTGTTTCTAATTTAATACAGATTTTATTTGTGTGTGTTCACAATTCAATATATAATACTTTTAAGACTTCAATAACTTTTATAATATTCATTTTATGAATATTTAAGTCTTAACGGTGAATCGCACTTGTATATTTCTTTTAAAGATTAAATCTACATATCGTCCAATGATAATCTTTTGTACTTGCTTGTATTTGATTTCATATATGTGGTAAAGGGAAATTTCACGTGTATAAATATCTATGAGTGTAAATAAATCCTCGAAACCAGTTTTGCTCATCACATCCAATAGAGCCATATTTAACAAAAAGAAAAAGAAAGAAAAAAGAAAAACGGTTTATTTCCAATAGAGATGGTACAAAAGTACCATCATTGGTTTTTAAAATATCTTAAAATTAATACACTTAGATGATACACACACACGAGTATTGAAAAACTCGTGTCACTAGTCAAAAGAAATGATTGAGGGCAATGAACTCCTAATCTAGCTTAATCTACATTTGATAAATGATAGTTGTAAGAGATAACACAATTTCATGGACGATGCATTTTCATTGTGGGGTGGAAACACTTTTGACAGTTTACATGTACATGACATAAAACTTCGCAATTCTTGACGCCAGGAAATAATATATGAAATTGCTTGTTTCGGTCAATGTTCACAAGTGTCATTTTAAGGAAGCATGAAAAAAAGAAAAATATATATATATATGAATATATATCCATATACACACATATGTACACATACGTATGCATGTGTGTATATATCCATACACACACTCACACACACACACACACACACACATATATATACATATGTGAACATATAAGCATGAGGACCAAGAAGATTATAGGTTTTGTATTTCTGATTCAACAATTTTAACATAACGGTCATTAGTTAACAAGCATTTTATTTAAATATAAATGGATGATCGCACAACAAATGTATAGTTTTTACATGAATGCTTTACAATACTGAAGATATGACGAGTTAGGTAATGTTACAAGTTGAGAGTGCACAGAAAAAAGACCATTATCTCTAGTAAAATGCTAGTTGTCAGTCTAGTACACACATATGTGCACGTATACATGTAAATATTTACACATACACATGCACCCATATACCCACGCACATATTTACACCTAACTCGTAAGCATACACAAATGCATTTCTATGCATCGAGGCAATACATACGCATTCTACAGAGTGTCATACGCATAGCGTGGACACGTACACATTTACACAAGTAAGCATGTGCGCAAATATCAGCGTAAACTAGTCAGTATAAACCAGAATTCCAATCGAGGGAAACGGAGAAAATATCTTTTATTATAGCATGAATTTTATAAAATTTCGTACTAAAAATAGTGGCACAAAACAGTCTACTTAAGTCAGAAACATGAAAACGATTGTGGGACGTGAATAAGAAAGAAAACATTAATGTCCTATAAAGGTTTCATATTAGAAAAAAAAATCACATTATCTTTGAAATATGGCGCAAATTGTCGTCAATTGATAAACAAACATAGGTATCACATTATTATAAGCATATAACTATAAGCCGAATAAGTATATTACTACAGTATAAATGGATGATCACACAACGAATTTATTTTTTTTACATGGATGCTTTACAATTTCATATTAGAAAAAATACATTATCTTTGTAATATGGTGCAGAATGTCTGTAATTGATCAACACACACACACACATAGGTACCATGACGGTCTAGTTTGATGCTTGCACAGAAACGGAGAGGAATGACATAAAATGCACCTTCGACTGGTTCATCTACTCTAGTGCACACAGTTGTACGTGCACATATACACACCCATATGCGCACATACACCTATATACGTACACACATATACAAGTAAGCATGTCCGCAAATGACAACGTATAGGCGGTCAAATCATAATACCTACGCATACTTCAAAACTGTTGTTTGATGTCTTGAATTATAAAACAATGAGCGAGGGAGATTGTTCAGCAATGGAGATACCAGGTAAATGAGAATCGTCAGTACTCATTCAGTATGTTCTGTAACTAAGGATTATTTTTGAGACACAAGATGACGAGTTATTTTGGCTTTAAATTCTTTCGGTCTTTGAGGGACTTTAATACTCAGGGGAAGTTTGTTCCACAGTAAGGCGCCTGATATGGACAGAGCCTTCTGCCCTAAGTGAGATGAACGATAGTTGACTAAGACATTATTGTTTCTGTTCGGTTTTTGATTGGTTACAGTGGGTGGATGGAAACGCACTATCTCAGCATTGCTCTAAGGAAGATATAACGAGGAGAATACGTATTGGGCCTTCTGCATGAGGAGCCTTTCTTAGATAGGGATCCAGCCGAGTTTATTGAGGAGAGGGGTTACGTGATCACTTCTTTTGAAATTACCGTTGCATACCACCTTGGCTGCAAAATTCATGCATTTTTGTAAGTCCCTTTGAAGGTATTGAGGTAAGTCTCCCCATACTAGGCTGCAGTAGTCAATGCGCGATAACACAAGGGATTGAATGGCTAATAATCTGGATTTTTCGTCTAGCATACGTTTTATACGATGAAAAAACATTAAAGTTCCGTAGATTGTGTTGCAAGTAGTCTCATTTTGAGATTTGATGGACATATTTCTATCGAATCAGATACCTAGATTTTTAACTTTTTCTGATGCATTAATTTTATCATTTCCAACTGCAAGAGTAAGATCTGAAGTTTTTTTAATTGCATCTTTGGATCCAAAAATAATGCATTGTGTTTTATTTGCATTTAATTTGAGAGTATTTCGGTCGTACCATGATTTCAGGCTAGTCAGTAAAGTTTCGGCTTTAATTTGCGTCTGTGGTATTTCCGATACAGAACTTGTTATTGCAATTTGAACATCATCTGCATACATTGAGATCCGTGTGTTAGAAGGCATTGGAGGGAAATCATTAATGAAAATAGAAAACAGTAGCAGACCAAGAATGGATCCTTGGGGAACACCAAAATTGTTTTGAATGAATGGGGACAATTTGTTTTTTATGCGGACTGCATGAGATCGATTTGACAAGTAACTTTCAAACCATTGCGTGTCTATTCCCAAGTTCAGTATTTTACGTAGAAGTCTTTCATGTTGGACGCTATCGAACGCCTTAGAGAGATCGAGTAGGTATATTTTTTCAGATATATTGAGCAGAGCGTCTTGAGTGCTAGTATTTCTTCTATAGGCATATTGATTTTGGTGGAGTTAATTTGACTCGTCCAGGTGAAATGACAGTTGATTTGTCACCACTTTCTCCAATAGTTTGGACATGACAGGCAAAAGACTGATGGGCCTGTAGTTTGATGCTGTATTTAGGTCACCACTCTTGTGCAACGGTCTAATAATGGAGTATTTCCATTGGCTTGGAAACGTATTGGTTACTATTGATGTATTAATTATCAGACGAATCCATGGTGCTGTAACAGGGAAACTGTCTTTGATATATTGAAGACTGATACCATCAAGTCCAACTGCCTTTGTGTTTTTTAGTGAGTATAAGATGTTTCGTAACTCTGGTAAATCGACAGGGCATGGTCTCCACTTGACATCAGTCCTCGAGGGTGCAGTGGGACATGAATTTTCAATTGTCGTTTCATCTGGTTTGGTACACACTTCACTGAAAACTTGAGCCCCTACTTTTGAAAAGAATGTGTTGAAATCCGTGGCTGTTGCCAAGGGATTTTCAAAATTACTTATGCGATCTAAATTTTTATATGGGGCTACCTCACTAATGATTTCCCAAGTTCGCTTCGGGTTATTTTTAGCCGTTATCAGTGCCTGGTGGAAGTGAGTTTGTTTCGCTTCAGTGATTTTCTTTCGAAGAATTTTTTCATGTTCTTTATATCTCTTGTATAAGGTACTGTTTGATCTATTGTTTTTGTACTCTCGCAAGTTAGCTTTCTTTATTCTGCTCATCTCTTTAACTTCGTCAGTAATCCAAACAGTCCGTTTTGGCTTGGTTTTTTTGGTGACGTAAGGTGCACATTCGTCGAGAGCTGCTGTGAAGTTCTCGTTGAAAATTGACACTTGTATGTCAACATCGTCAGATTGCATCATTTTCTGGAATTCGGTAGACCTATCGAGTAGTTTTTCTTAAAATAGTTCTGCTGAATAGTGCCTTTTCGAGCGATAGGTCATTAAGCGGTATTTTTGTCTTTCCTTCGCAATATTAATTTCACATTCTATAGAGTGGTGATCGGAAATAGAAGGTGATATTACTGTACTAAGTATTGCGGTGGGATTATTTGTGATTGCTAGATCGAGGAGAGTTGCAGAGACTTTAGAGATGCGAGTCGGTTCTTTGACCATTTGTGATAAGCTTAGTTTATACAATAGTTTGCTTAGCTGATTGTTCATGTCCGTTAGGTCAACATTGAAATCTCCGAAAGCAAAGAATGATTTTTTTGCCTGAAGGATTTCTTTGAAGGTTTCCTCAATGAAATCTAGTGTTAGATTTAGGGGAGACGATGGGTGCCGGTAAAGGCTGCCAATGATTATTGATTTGTGTTTATTTATTTGCACTTCTAACCAAACCATTTCAATGCCTTCGCAAACTTTATTCGCTAGTAGTGAAGATGTTGAGTACATTTCTTTCAGAAAAATACAAGATCCACTACCTCGGCTGGTTTTAGCGCCATCGTAGCGGTACAACACGTAATCAGGAATGTTAAAAAATGAACTTTGGGTTCGTGAATCAAACCATGTTTCTGAGACACACAAAATGTCAATTTTTTCAGTGACCAACATTACTCTGATTTCATCCAATTTACCATTCAGGCTTCGAGCATTTACATGCTTGATTTTGATTTTACCTATATTAGCACTCTTTTTAAAGGTAGCGAGGTTACTATCTCGATGGGATCGTTCAGGGGATTTATCGAAATTGTCTAAGTTGCCCAGGGTGTTTGGCCCAGCATCTGCTATGTAAGAAAGTCTACTATTTGGCTGGGCAGCGGCACTTTATCAAAATGAGGTAACCCCGGTCTGATTTTTGCCTTGTGTGACAAGAGCACTGTAGTGATCGTTTTTACGATGGAGCAGTAGTGGAGGGTTATTATTTGATAACTCTGAAATGGGAACGACTGATATTTTCAAAACACAATGATCTCGTTCATCCAGGACGAGAAGTTTTTGGCCTGTCACATTTGAAATGATTAGTGGTATAAGGTCTACAGCAGCTTGGTCAAAATGTTTTTCGTCAATGTAATTATCTATGAGGTTTTGCATGTCGCCACTGTTCTTGTCAAAAAACTTAGCATATGTGCTGTAGTTTGCTTTACTCTCTGTTTTGATTGCAGCCTTTAGGGAATTGTAATTCCATTTTGATGCTGGTTGTTTTGTAAGTAGATGAGCTACTGCGTGGAGGAGGCAGTGTCCATCGGCTTTGGTGGGAATCAGTTTTATGTTCCATGATCGTTTCAATTCATCCATTGTGGAATTCATGCGTTCACAAATGGGGCTGGAGACGTTTTTTTCGCACTTTTTTCATCATTAAGAGGTTCTGAGAGGTGCGGGGAATTTACGTTTTTCTGGCTCTGAATTCCCGTTCTGTGGTGATTTCTCGTATGGGGATTTGCAGAGAACTGAGAAATGCTCGTGTCAATTATATTTTTCTGGTGATGATCGTGCATACCGTTGGGTAGTGGATTTTCCATCGATTGTCGACTGCAATTTTGCAGCGATTTCTCTCTTCCTGTTGATTTTACTGCTTCCGAGTATGTGATTGGATGTTGATTTATACTCGTGTCTGAGAGGGGCTTTTCATCCTCTTCATCAGCATTGGATAGCAATGAAAACCTATTTTTTTGTAGGCACTCCGCAGTTGTTTGTGGCGGATGCAGGAGAGGGCTTGTTATATGAGGGCAAACATCGGGAGGAGAGGGGAGGAGTAGGGTTTGTTATATGAGGCAAACATCGGTTTATGCTGCTGGAGGTTTCACGTGGATAGGCGGTCAAATTAGAACAATCATTCAACTCATTTTGTTGTTTTGAATAATCATTAGAGTATTCAATTTCTTCATTCAGATCGTGGGAGTTTCTGACACAGGAGATAAAATGTGAAGTTAGTCTCAAAGGTGATTTTAGAGCAATTTGTTGAAGAAAATGATGCGTGTCTTCTCGCGTAACGGGCCAAGTGCGGACATTGTTGTAAGCTTCATCAACAGGACCGGTTTTTACATTTGCTCGCAGCGGAATCAGTTTAAGACCAATTTTTCTGCACAGGCTCGATGCCATGCACAATTGCTGCCCACTGCAGGCACTCACCACATAAATACGAGAAAGAAGATTCTTTGTCATGATCAGATTTTTTAATTTCGTGAGATTTTGGGACGAGAGGCTCAAACCTTTGAAACTAATTATATAGTTCCTGAAAGGAGGTGCGCGTTCAATCTCATCATAGAGATCATTTAGACGTTCCGAAGTTATGGTCTGAATCCTGCATGCACTATCAATGTCATCTCTGTTGATTTTTGTGAGACTATTGTCTCCAACGAGAAAAGTGTCTAAAGGGGATTTCGCATAAGGATGGTTACTCGCAGCTACCACCGGCGTAAAATCATGAGCGCTGATACGATAATTTAAAGCAAAAAGCTGTTCTGTAATCACTTGAATATTTGATACAGTGGAAAAAATCGACGCTGGGCTTGGGGGACAATTTTGTCTCAAAGCTTTATTGAGAAATGCAGCTGTAAGAGACAGCGTGTCATTTATTTCGTGAATAATTTGGGAACTGGTCATTTGGAGAGGATGTAAGTACCCATCAAAAGCGGTAACAGGTCTGGTTGTATTTTTCTCCACTGAAAATATTACGTTATCCTCGCAGTTTACGCTCTGACCTATTTTACTGCTAGTATCAGCTGCTGCGTATGCATTTTCAAACATAACTTCGCCGCCTGAAAGGTCTACACACAATTTATCATTAAAATTATAATTAAAATTACCCCTTATGCTTTTTGACTGGTTGCACACATCCAAAATTTTATCGCGTTCTAACGATGACGTTGGTGTTTCCGTCGGCGGTGAACGATTTTGAGCTTTCTCAGTGACGCAGGGCAGGGGCGACGTCGCCATGACGCAATCGTTTCGGCGAGACGAAGGAGCTCGCAGTGCTGTTGCAGCTTCCGCCAGTGAGGACGTATCTTCTTCACTAAAGATTCTCGGCTTTGTGGACGATTAATCTTCTCGGACACAGTCCAAAGCGTGGGGTTGAGTCGCGTGCTGCTTGTACGGAATTTCTTGAACTCGCTTCGGGTGTGCCCGTAGCAGGTTTCAGAACTTGAGAAGATGAATTATTACTGGGAGCTGGATTATTACAAGCAGCGCCTGAGAGATTTTCGCCCGTGTCAGATGACTCTGATTTTGCAGTCATTAGTGATGCTTCAGGGGCTGAGAAACACTTGCTGATACCAGACTTCACGAACGTCCGAGAAGCATTTTTCGTTTTGACTGTTTGAGGACCTTGAACTGATGGATTCACAGAGGCGGATTTATTAGGTCTGCCTTTCCGCTTTATGGCTGGTGCTTTACGCTTTTTACTGAGCTTTTCGTACGAAGCTGTACTGAAGGATGTTTTTTCAGATGGGGCAACCTTCCGAGTAGTTGAACGAGTTCTATATTGATACATTGTGACGTTGATAGAGAGGAAGAAAAATTAAATTTTGTTCATTGGGTTAAAGTAGAAGACCTCGCCTTTTAAAGGTAGATAAAAAGAGACTGCCAGTAGGAAAGCAAGGAAGGGGTGTAAGACAGAGGAGGACAGAGTGTGAGCGGGAGGAGGGGGCAGGATGCTTGCGGTCGGCAGAGCAGCGTTGCTTGCTGTCCTGCTTGGGGAAGAAAAGAGAAAAGAAAAAAAAGAAGAAAAGAAGAAAAAGAACTTCAACTCTTCCATCAGAAGATTGCTCTGGTGAACTTTTCGAGAAACGTCGGATTGTTCAAGTTTACTTCACATTGTGGAATTATGCTCTGTCTGTGAACACAGGCTTACTATGTTTAACATGGTAAATTATTTCCGAAGTTGCTGGATCAAGTTTATTTAATTTTTATATTTAAAAGTTCCTTCAAAGAAGAAGAAGTTTTTTATCCTTCTCACATTTAACGTCAATAGTTAACCGAAATTGTCCATCAAAAGAACATGATAATAAGGTAAGCTAATTTTTTGAATCAAAAATTGAATGAGTACATTAGAAATTTTCAACATTCATGCTCTATATTAACAAAAATAGTTCACAAAAAAATGGTCACCATTATTTTCCATAGATGCGAGTTTGACAGAGAACACTTTCTATTTTGTTTCAGGAGATAACGTCACTTGTTCTTCCACGTTAAGAGTGGAGGTGTTTTTGAGGGATGGAGTGGAGATGGAGGGGGGATGGAGGGGGCAGGGGTGTGCTTGTTCGCGCTGCCCCTCACCGACACTGCGAGAGCAACACAAAGTTTTCACATCTCGCCACTCTGATCTGCTTGTTAAAATGATCATAATTGAATCACCGAAACACTGAAAGTTCACTTTTACCATTTAGTTAGGTATACGGCACATTCACGGACACACAGTTCTAATTTCGTACTTCGTGGAGTTTTCCTTCCCTCACATTCTGAAACAATTTAGCTCCGGTAACATGGAGCGTGCGTCCACGGTGACAGACAGAACTCAAATTAAAAAATTATTACGTCATTTTTAAGTCAATAATAATAATAATAATAATGAAGGCATCTACGGATGCTTTATTTCCAATCAAGGCTGATACATATCACCTTGTACATTGGATTTTCAAATGCCTTATAACTAACGCCAGGACGCCATGACGCTTTCCCCGGTCAAGACCGGTACCCATTTCAGACACCTGGGTGGAGTGGGGTTTTGTGCTTGGAATTTTTCTCCTATACCCAACAGAGAAAATCGCCACCGCCAGCGCCGAGAATCGATCCCGGGTTTCCCGCACGGCGGCAGAACCCCTAGCCACTTGCGCTATGGCGAGCACACATCTCAATTAAATTGTATGAGAGTACATCAGACCTCGAATCGACATATCATTCGTCGTAGAATTGTTGTCAAAGACATTGCAGTAGATAGTTTCAGATTTTAACAATTTAAGCGTGATTACTAATTTATACCACTTTCGCACAGCGAAGCTTCGTGTATTCTCCGAGGAAAGCAAACATCAACAGCTGACTTTATTTTAAAAATGTATGAACAAACTAAAGGCAGAACGATAGAATCCGAAAAAGACTACAAAATCGTTAAGAAAAAAGTCATTTCAAATCTAAGTGAATTTACTGAACGTTGGTCAAAGAAAAAAGAAAAATTGAAGCAATCTTACAGCTCAACAGCTAAAGAGAAAGCCAAAGTCCGACAGGGTCGTCTATGTGAGAAAGATGACACACGCAAAACGCAATCGAGCCACGTTTGCGATATCTTGAAGCTGGCGAAATTTCGCCCTAGAAGCATTTCAACGTCGCCACGAAAGAAGGAGTCGTACAAGAAAGTTAAATACAATGATGAACATAATCAGAATGTCAACAAAGAAAAATTGTTCTCTTTGGAAACGTACAAATCAGAAGAAACATACTCACCAAGTGAAATGATGTGGCTCAGTCGTTTTGGTCTAAAAAGGAAGGATAAGGATAACATCCTGCAATGCTCCAGTTGCCTCACAAGTGACACGATAGAAGGCTTCGCAAGACTTGTTAGAAATTGCCATCCTCAGTATAAATTCGACTCGCCGCTGACGTGCTTTACTCCACCGCCCCTGAGATACGCCAGCGAAAAATTTATACAAGTCTTTAATACTACCTACAACCAGTGCAAGGTCACGCTCAAAAAGACTGGTTACGAAAGTGCGAGTGACGGCGGTACCCATTGGATAGTCATCACCAATGCATTGTCCCGCGACCGGTCTGAAGAAGGTGTAGCACATGTACAGCACATTTGTTCTTCAAACGGCGCACCAAGTACCGACGTAAAAGAGTATCTGCAGAATATCTATACAGGCATAAAGACAATAAGGAAACTGATTATTGAATGTGTAACAGTACAACATCAAATGGACGCATCCATGCAGTTGAGGACCATTCTCTTTAGCGTTCGTTACGTCCGTGGTAAATGGTCATGATCCCAGCCTTATAACATATGTCAAAGACAGAATGAGAAGACACAATGTCTTCTGCCTCGAGCAAAATGTAGTTATGGATTTTCCAGCGTCAAAGAAAGAAAGAAAAAAAAAGAAAAACAGTATATTTCCAATATAGATGGTACAAAAGTACCATCATTGGTTTTTAAAATATCTTAAAATTAATACACTTAGGTGATACACACACACGAGGATTGTAAAACTCGTGTCACTAGTCGAAAAGAAATGATTGAGGGCAATATACTCTTAACCTTGCTTAATCTACATTTGATAATACATGTAATGATAATTAAAAGAGATAACACAATTTCATGGACGATGCAATTTCATTGTGGGGTGAAAACACTTCTGACAGTTTACATGTACATGACTTAAAACTCCGCAATTCTTGACGCCAGGAAATAATACATGAATCGCATTGTTTCGGCCAATGTTCAAAAGTGTCATTTTAAGGAAGCATGAAAAAAAATGTATATATATGAATATACACCCGTATACATATACATATATATATTCATACACATATATACATGTATATATACACATATATATATTCATACACATATATACATGTATATATACACATATGCATACACATATATACACGTACACATGAGCATGAGGACCAAGAAGATTATAAGTTTTGTATTTCTACTCCAACAATTTTAACATCGCGGTTATTAGTTAATAAGCATTTTATTTAAACAAAAAACGGATGATCGCACAACAAATGTATAGTTTTTACATGAATGCTTTACAATAATAAAGAGATGACGAGTTAGGTAATGTTACAAGTTGAGAGTGAACGGAAAAAAGACCATTATCTCTATTAAAATGCTAGTTGTCAGTCTAGTTCACACATATGTGCACATATACATGTATATATATATACATACACATGCATGCACATACCCACGCACATACTTACACCAAACTCGTAAGCATACACAAATGCATTTCTATGCATCGAGGCAATACATACGCATTCTACAGAGTGTCATACGCATGGCGTGCACACGTACACATATACACAAGTAAGAATGTGCGCAAATATCAGCGTAAATTAGTCAAAGAGAAAAGAGATCTCACTGATGAAGAAGGAAAGCTGGTCGGACTATACGGAGAAAGAATTTTCAAGATCGAAGAGATTCAGCTTGACTCCTAATCAAATCGCTCCTGTAGAACTTTCGTTTTCAACTGTTAGAGAAATTTAGTACCGATAGCAGAGACGAAATATATTTTGTGTCACACTTCCTGTGTAAGATAGAAGAATAATGAACTTCAAATAATGAACAGCATTCCTCTGCTGCAGTTTCAATTGTAAAGTGGTGACAGAAATTGTGTTTTAGAAAGCAATATTATCAAGACGAATGTGTTTCTTTGACGTTCATATCACACCAATTGAAATTGGTTTCATGTGGAAGGTATTGAAACCTCCGGCACAGATACTCCAATAATACACTTCTGTAGAATAATTTTGCATATGCTTAAAAATGTTTTAAATATTTAGAAATAGTGTACTTCTGAGAAAATTACTTATGTTTTAAATTCTAAGAAAATTCCTGTTTTAAATTTTTAGATAAGACGAAATGTTTCAAGTTTTCGAATAAAGGCTTCTTTATAACCCAAATTATAGTCTCACTATAGCGGCAGACTGATTTTGGCAGTTTTCCATTATAGTGGGGGTTGTAATGAAAGGCATAAACATCACAAAGCCTTGAAGACGGGAGCAGTAAATGAGACCAAAGGAGCCACTCAAGCCTTGGCATCTATGATTTACCGAAAGAAGAACAGATGGGTCGTGGTCGTCGTCTTTGCTGAACGCTATCCGGAGAAAAGCTCAGGAGGTAGGAGCTTGAATAAATGTAAGGGATGCACTCAGTTCATATGTAAAGAGTCCAGACCTTCAAACGATCATCTGCAGGTTGAATTCATCCAAATTATGCTGTAATTTTTACGATATCTTCCACCATGAAAAAGTCGTTGACAATATTAGGTAGAAAACTTATTCAGAAATTAACACAACTGCAGTTACAGAAAAAATGAGACATGCAGGATACTAATATTAGCCCGTTTGAGAGTAGTTCGAAGTCGATGAGTGCATTCTTTCAAAAGTTAAAAGCGGGTCAACTTAAGTTTTTTGACGGCGCGCGAGTCGGAAAGGCTTATCGATAAATTTCTGTAGTTCCCAGAAAACCGTTAGGGTCGTGTGGACAATATGGGAAAAGAAAATGTTTCGCTCTTTCATTTGCGAGTATTTTGAAGTCGATAGATGCATTCTTTAAAGAGTTATGGTTTGCAAACTGAAGTGTTTTTACTGCGCGCGAGTGCGCAAGGTCTAGCGAAGAATTTTTGAAACTTTCGGCAAACCGTTAGGGTGTTGTTTATATCAGAGAGAAAGAGATGTTTCGTTCTTTCATTTGCGAGTATTTTGAAGTCGATAGATGCATTCTTTCAATAGTTATGGTTTGCCAACTGAAGTGTTTTTACTGCGCGTTAGTGCGCAAGGTCTGTCGAAGAATTTTTGTAGCTTTCGGCAAATCGTTAGGGTGTTGTTTATATTAGAGAGAAAGAGAATGTTTCGCTCTTTCATTTGCGAGTATATTGAAGTCGATAGATGCATTCTTTCAAGAGATATGGTTTGCCAACTGACGAGTAAAGGCCCCGATAAACTGGCGTTCATGACTCGAGAAATTGCGGCAGTGGATCCGTCCGCCAGTTGAAGTGAGAACTGACGACATGATACACTCAGCACGCAAGGTGAAGCACCGCGGACTGCAATGCAAGGCGTCAGTCTGCCTCAGCGTGTCGTACGGGTAGGTGTGCTGTTGCGACCAGCCGTATGGAGCGCATGATTAAGGGAAGCATTTTCCGGGGGTTTTTGGGGGCATCCGAGTCCAAAGGTCGATTCTCCCGATTTTGTTTTTATTGCTTTAAATGAGTTAGAGACATGTCCCCGAATGTCTGTAAAAATATCAGGAACCTACCCCAGAGCTAACGTCCCTCCCGGGGGGGGGGAGGGCATCCCTCTTACGGACCTTTTTTTTCATTTTTGAACCTAAAGCAATGAAATTTGGTATACTGATAGGAAATGCAATTTTGAATCATTTATCATCAATGACAAAATGCGATTTTCTTGAAAAGAAAACGGGAAATCATAGAAAACGACATTTTTGGGGGGTTTTCTAAATGCTTCTCCTCCTACAGTTTTTGAGCTACAGTAATGATTTTGGTATCATTGAATGCAGAATAACGTGGACAAAAAAAAAAAAATCTGAAATTTTCAATTTTTTTCCATTTCATTTTTTTATATATTTCATCATTCATATTCCTCATCCCCATCCGAATATTTTTTTTATTATTGAATTTAGAGCAATGAAATTTGGTATACTGATAGGAAATACAATTTAGAATCAGTTATCATTTATGACAAAATGCGATTTTCTTGAAAAGAAAATCGGAAATCATAGAAAACGACATTTGGGGGGGGGGGGGGGGGGATTTCTAAATGCTTTTTCTCTGATAGTTTTTGAGCTACAGTAATGATTTTGGTATCATTGGATGCAGAATAACGTGGACATTCCAAAAACTTGAATGCTTTTCCTCAAATTTCCAATATAAAAATTTAAAAAATTAAAAAGAAAAAAAATCAAAATATTCTCAAGAAAATTCAAATTTATGACGTCATAACTTTGAAACAAGAATGAATTTGAAAAACTTCTCAATACATTGTAAAGCCCTTGTTTTTCTGCATCCAATGATACCAAAATCATTACTGTAGCTCAAAAAATGTAGGAGGAGAAGCATTTTGTTTCTTAAAAATAGGTTTTATAAAAAATTATATATATACTTATATTATTTGCTAAGGCTTTTTAATTTACAAAGCTAGAGCAATGCGGTTTGTTGCATTTGAAAGTGAAATGTGTGTTCTACCTATAATACGGGGCGATTTTCCAAATTGTTTCTGTAAAGCTTTCCATAGACTTTTTACCCTAAAATTATAACTTTTGCATTGAGACTCTGACAAAAAAATTCATATAAATTCAGAATGAAATAAATCAAAAATTCCCCCCGTATTATGGATAGAGCGCACGTTTGACTTTCAAATGCAACAAACCGCATTGCTCTAGCTTTGTAAATTAAAAAGCCTTAGCAAATAATATATGTATATATATAATTTTTTTTTTTCAAATAAAAATTTTTCTATGGCCTTATGAAAAATTTTTGTTTAAGATAAGTTGTTACAAATGTGGAGATCTAGTAGTCTGCAAATTTTCATAGACGTACGTCCAATAGAACCAAAGTTGACCATTTTGTCAAAATGCTTCCCTTAAACTAAAGTTCACGTTGCGCTGTGCTTTAGCCTTCTGTAAGCGCTGCTGATCACATTCTGCAAGCAGTCGAATTTTTTAAATGCGTCTATAGAATTCAGCGTTCGAGTTTTATCTACTCAGTTGCGGAGCAAGACATGGCTATGCACCTCTCCCGTCAACGTTCAAATCGGTACTGCTCGTCGCAGTGACGACCGTCCTAAAGGCCCCGATACACTAGGCAAAAATCGCGGTGATAACCGCCAGCACGCCTCTCAATGTGCCTCCCATCCCTGCACACCAGCCAGTTGGCAGAGTGGCCACCGAGCTTTCAGCGATCCGAGCATGTCTGGATTAGGACGTTCGTCACTGCGACGAGCAGTACAGTTTTGAACGTTGACGGGAGAGGTGCACAGCCATGTCTTGCTTCGCAATTGAGTTGACAAAACTCGAACGCTGAATTCTATAGACGCATTTAAAAAATTCGACTGCTTGCAAAATGTGATGAGCAGCGCACAGAAGGCTAAACCACAGCGCAACGTGCGCTTTGGTTCAATTCTGCGCTATATACGGCTGGTCGCAATCGCGCACCTACCCGTACGACACGCTGAGGCAGACTGACGCATGGAGCTAGTATATATGGAGGGAGCATAGCGCACTCCGATCGGGCTCAATTTGGCTGCAAAAGTTGAAACACTCGGGCACAGTCCATGCCCGATTCTGAGCCAACCACAGACGCTTGGCTGAAGTTGCTCCACCCACCTTCCCTACAACCCTTCCTCTCAATGGCTCTCATTTTCTAAAGCAAGATTTGTACCTCACCACAAGTTAAAGGGTGAGGTGCGCGAGCAAGTCGCTCTAATTTGTTATAATCAAGGGCCTGTAATCTTTATAGTTTTCAACTCTTAATGTATCTTTGCTAGTAATTTTGATATTATTAAGTGTCCTCAAGTGAGGAAACACAATTTATTATCTTTCGGAGTCTTAGAATCCCAAATTAATCATTAACGACTGAATGATTAACTAAACAGCTGGAAGAGCATTCAGCAAGCGCGTGCGCACTCTAGCGTAGTTGGTAGGTAACTGGCTTCCGTGCTGACGTCACACTCGCGCGACGGCTATTGGTTACCACAGACACAAGAGAAATCTCAAAAACTGGTTCTCTTCACAGACGGCTATGCTCCCTCCATATATACTCCCTCCACGGACTGACGCCTTGCATTGCATTCCACGGTGCTTCAGCTTGCGTGCTGAGTGTATCATGTCGTCAGTTCTCACTTCAACTGGCGGACGGATCCACTACCGCAATTTCTCGAGTCATGAACGCCAGTGTATCGGGGCCTTAATCCGGACATGCTCTGATCGCTGAAAGCTCGGTGGCCACTCTGCCAACTGGCTGGTGTGCAGGGATGGGAGGCACATTGAGAGGCGTGCTGGCGGTTATCACCGCGATTTTTGCCCAGTGTATCGGGGCCTTAAAGTCGCACGAGTTTTACTCAAGAAATCTCAAGAAATTCTGGCGCCTGCCGGTCTTTTTTACCCTGTTTTTAGGGAGAAAGAGTGCGTTCAAGTTTCCGTTGGCGCGACTGGTCAAAATTTGGCACGCCGGTCATAATATTGTAAAAACATTGCAAGGGTTTATGGTAATTAAGCCTATAGTGAAAAACTCACCTAATAATATAAATAATATCATTGTCTACTTGCGATCAAATTAGAAGTACGTAAAATTTTACAAGTAAATAAAATGCGTCTTGTTATGACAGAAGTGTTGACTTAAAACAAATACGAGTATAATAAATTCTATGGTAACTACGGTTGAAACTACTGAATCTAGTATGGTTATAGTAGCTTATTCTTCAGTACAAGCTTGATGGAATTGTAAAGAGTAGGTTAACAGGCATTTGAACTAATCGTTAAAACAAAACGTAGAAAGTGGCTCCGTCAGAGTTACCGTAGTGGTTAAGCCGTTGAAAATTTTCGTTAGATTTTATGCCATTATGGCAGCACTGAAATCTAAAGTGGACGAGTGGACGCCGGACGATTGTTCACGTCTGCCTCATTAGACCATTATCAGTCATTTGTGTGTCGAACGGTACGTGAACTTTATGTGTCTTGACAGTCAAGTTAACTTCTCGACCATTGCATGCTAAGTAATTTAACAAGTTTGTCAGAGTTGCAGCGTTTTCTGTGTAGGTTGTTGAAATAGTACTCGACAACGTGAGGAAAGGTCAATTTGGTGACGCGGAGAAAAGAATGTGCATGCAAATTCAATTAAATCAAATTGTTAGAGACTTGTTATTGAAAAGTCGATGAGGAAGCGTTTAGAAGGTTTTTAGCCATGTCTAATATGTTATTCAAATGAGTTATTTGCAGGCATTTATTTAGGATATGGACGTAACAATTGGGAGTGACCTATGTGGTCTGACGTAGCGTATCAACGTCGATAAATGGGGTTTATAATTGGTTTATATACTTCAAGTAACATATTCCTTGAGTTTCAAGGCAAATTTTAGAATAATTATATATACCTATGATTTTTCTAGATGGTCTGGGTTATTTCTATGTGCTGTGCCTTACTTATATTCAGAATTATTATTTTGGTCAATATGCAGTTGAATACGCTCACGAAAATGAAAAATTCCCTTCCAAAGAATCACTAAAGGAACACATTTAAAACGTTTTACATGAATGACATTCTGCTTGCTGATGGGTTATTTTTGAGTTATTCAAGTTTTGAATTTTTGTCTTCCATGGCAGTTGTCTTGGGCACTTAAAGCTGCTAAAGTAAGGTTGGTTACTTTGTAATTTATCATTAGCCAACTGACCAACTCTGCAGAGCCTGAACCCACTTCTAGAATGTTTTAGTTGATAACTCAATAAAGGGTATCACCAAAAAATATTAGCAAGACTGGGGTAGTGAATACTAAAATTGATATGCAGTTGACATCAGTTTCAATATGGCGGCCACCGTAGAGCATTAGCAAAAGCGTAGGAGTGAATACAATAGATTTAAGTATTCACTTACCTGGCCCCGCTAATATTGTTGGGTGTTAACCTTTATTGTGTTATTAACTAGAACATCCTAGAAGTGGGTTCAGGCTCCGTGTGGTTGGCTAATAATAAATTACAAAGTACCCAAACGTACTCTAATAGTTCCAGCTCAAGCGTGCAACTGACTGGAGCTGCTATGAAACACGAAAATTTTAAAGGTGAATAACTCAAAAATAACGCATTAGCAAGCAAAATGTTGTTCATGTAAAACGTTTTTAAATGTGTTCCTTTAGTGATTCTTTAGAACGGAATTTTTAATTACCTCAAGCACATTAAACTATATATTGACCATTATTTTTAGCACATGTAAAATTAAGTAATGAGTCAATAATAATTTTGTGAGATTTTATTGATTGAAATCTAATTCCAGATGACCTGAGATTGGTTTAATGTGATAAAAGTTTTTCACAAGAAAAGCATGTAGAGCTGTATAATGTATATTGGGTCAGTGTGAAGTTTAATGCAACCACGGAAAATAATAATTTGATTCCAAAGAATCCCTAAAGCAACCCATTTAAGAACGTTTTACAAGAATGATATTCTGCTCGCTGATGCGTTATTTTCGAATTATTGAACTTTGAAGTTGGCCTTTGCGCCAAAGGAAACGAGCGCGCGAAACGGAATTTAATTAATAATGGAAGCTATTACAAACGTAAAGAGGTTGGGTCATGAGGGGAAGACACAGTTCTTCTAGTGAAAATTATATATATAGCTTCTAACCCACCCATTAGGGTGACGACCGCAATCTTGTTTACATCGGGATAAGATGGCGGCACCCATGGTGGTCGCCATCATGGAGCCGTTGTAAACAAGATTGCGGTCGTCATCCTAAAGGGTGGGTTAGAAGCTTTATATATAATTTTCACTAGAAGAACTGTGCCTCCCCCTCACGACCCAACCTCTTTACGTTTGTAATAGGGGGTTAGCTTCCGTTATTAATTGAATTCCGTTGCTTTCCTTTGTCCGTGAAGGCAAACTTCAAAGTTCAATAATTCGAAAATATTGCATCAGCGAGCACAATGTCATTCTTGTAAAACATTTTCGAATGTGTTCCTTTAGTGATTCTTTAGGACCGAATTATTATTTTCCGTGGTTGCATTAAACTTCACATTGACCGTGTATTGTACCATTGAGGAACTGCAACTGAAAACCAAATAGTGAGTGAGAAAGCAGTAGCAGGGAAATAAACAGTGGTGCAGCAGCCAGCCAAAAATTTTGGGGTACATGAACTGTTAAGACATTAATTATCAACAATCTTCTCATTTTCTTACTTAAAATGGTGACTGAAATTGGCCCTCTTCTCAGCATTTTGGAGTTGGGCCATGGCCCTATGACCCCTCCTAGCTGCACTAATGTAACTAAGTATTTACAAATTTTGCTTAGTTCAGCATAATTCTAAATTTTCTAATTAGTGAGACATCTTAAGTATCGAGCTAGGAGTTGCACAATAATGCTAACCCCAATCTTCAAATTCAACTCTTCAAGTCCTGCAAAACTGACTTTTGAGAAAAGCAATATGTTTAAGAGAGTATGATTTCAGAGTCCTGCTCACATTTTGTAGTTCCTCTTAGTTGCTGGCTACCAAAAAAAATTAGAGATTGTGCTTAGATGCCTTCTGAGTTCTTGCTAATCATGTAGAAGTCCAACTTTTTGTGAACTACAGTTTTAGGTAATAAAATAAAAAACTTAAATTATTTTATAAACAATTTTTCAACAATTTTATCAATCCATATATATTACTGAGCTTAGAACATATTGTCCTAATTTTTTTTAATTTTTATTTGCAATTTGTATAGGTGTTTATTAAAATTGTTCATAGTTAGTATACTCGTACGTCTGATATTTTAGTTATGTCACATCTGTATTCTGGAACATCCATTATCAAATGATAAGTTAACTTTTTGAGTTGATATTCAGATAATTGCAAATAAAATGCTTGCTGATCCTGCTTATTATCTGCATAGCCAAATTGATTTTTAGGTGCAAGTAATGTTTGCAAAAATCCTAGGTGCAGGTTTTTATCTCATGTGTGTGAATACAGTAAATTGTTCAAGTGTAAGTTAGTATTTCTTCTGATGACATACATTTAGATGCTCTTTGATTGTTTATGCAAGTGGATATTTTTGGAATAATGAGCATATAACTGTTATTTGTCCCAGCTGTATAGTTTTTGATCCCCCTCAGAGGGATACAACTATTGTATCAATGGGAATCAGCACTCCCAAGAGGAAAATGTGTGAGGGCCTAAGCAGAGAGTTAGGTTGACCTTCTTTTTGTTGGTTAAAATAAAATGTTTTTTTTGTTATGTTAAGGGCCCCCTATTTTTGGTTCACTGCTGTTCTATTTTTCAGGACTTCTATTTTTTTCTTCAATTTTTATCTGTTTGAGTGAATTTCTTTCTCAACTTACTGTTTCTATGCCCCCCTTCTGCATAGATTCTGCATTCCCTTCATACTAAATGATGCCTTTCTCCTTCCTTTCTTTAATACCTTTTTTTTGTAGTGGTTAGGAAGGCTTAAACATTTAAGCTACAATCTAATGTACAATGTTTGATCTAATTAATTAAGGATATCAGGTGATTAAGTTTGAAGTTCATTTGTTTGACCAGTATGGATGATATCCTTCTTGCATTGTACAAAGGAATTCAATTTTTAATGAACTCTAGAAGTTTAGAGCCATAGAAAGAATTTTAGATTACTGAAATAACCAATACCAACATTTCGAGGATCTAAGCACATGATAGTTTAGTGCTTTTCTCATATGAAGATATGAGTTCATTTTTTTAATTTTCACACCTTAGATAAGGAACTTTTACTGATGAACCAAATTGTCTATCATGACATATTAGGATTCATGAACAAATTAGAGTTTCCTAATTTGCATAATATTTTATAGTTTCTACAATATTCAGTGAAGTAATAGAAAACTGTATGGATGAGTCTTAATGTTACTGATTGAGCATGTATTATAAATGGGAATTGTTGATTGCACCTATTTCTGGTACAGGTGGAGTGAAGGCATGAATTCGTAAAGTTAGTGGTTGTTTAACAAGAGATAGATAGCAATATTAGTCGAAGAAATAGATGTTTTTGATAATGATGGTACTTCAGTAGAAGTAGGCTCATTTTCTGGAGTATAAAAATTTTTGGAAATTAATCTGAGAGGAGTTTATTAAGTTAAAATGTTATAATAGTGAGCTCAAAGGAACAAGAATTGTAGGTTTTAATCATTGATGTTGCATAATTTGTGTTGCATTGTTTTAAGTGGAAAGAATTAATTAGGTGCAGAGCAAAGGATAAGGAAAACTTATAAATTATAGTGTGTTCAGACTTCAGAATGGCCTGAAATCCAAGGTTTTGGTTTGAATGCAAAATTTCTGGTCATCTTGTACGTTTAATTTCTTAGCGCATTTTTAGGATTTGGGCATTAAGAGAAGTATATGGAAATATTCCAAATATTGTGTGTAAGCACATCACTCAGAGGCATTGGATGGTCATAGGGTATTTAGGTTTATCTATCCTATTGTATGTGGACTGGCACCCTAAGGGAGATAGCATTAGGTTTACCTCATCTATAAATAGGTCTTTGAGATATTTATCTCTCATGTCCATTATACTTTCAGTTTAATCATTTTTTTTGGGTCTTTATTTTTCTGTACTTTCTCTTCCTTTAATAGCTTGCTGTTTCTATGTGCAGAGGAACTTGTATGGCAACACACATTGTGCATAGATTCCTCATTTTTCAGTCCACATTAACTGTTCTCTTGTGATTGCCATTATTGTGGCTAGTGAGCCTGAAACTAATATAATATTAATAGGAATTAAAAGTGTGAGGGGAGTGACAGTGTGTGATAGTTCAACATAAAAATGTGGTGGTTGGATGTGAACAAGACATAAGGTTGTTCGAAGCCTGGAATACTTGGGAAGTTGGAGCATGAAGAATAAGGGAGGAGTAACTGGTGATGTCATTCACTGGGTTAGTTGCTTCAAGGAAAATGTCACTTCAGTAAAGTGCAAGTTCTTACTTTAGGAGAATGTAATACACCCTGATGAAATTTTCAAGTGCTTTCACACCACCATTAACACTCTGAATATGCCAATATCAAAGCTGAAGCAATTTATCTTCTCAAGTAAATTAAATGAGGTTTAACTTGCTAATGCACCACAAGCACTTTTTTTTAACTCTTTACACTGTTGCTTTTTTCGATTGATTTCTTGATTTTAAGTGATTAGTGACCTTAAAAATATTACAATTTTAGCATGTTTGATTCAGTGAAATACATTCAAATCACGAAAGCTGTAGGATCATGCTCAGTCCTTGATTTGGCCACACACTCAGATTTTTATACATTATTTCTATGTGCAGCATTGATGCAGTAAGGCCAACAATTTATGGAGCCAATTGTGCATGAGGGACACTGAGTCATGCAAATGAAGATGTATCAGAGCTAATTCCAAGCTGTGTTTGTGTAAAGAATAAATTTCTGTGCTCGACAGTATGGAATGATGTTGCCTAATCTCAAATTTTCGAGATGTAGACCCAGTTGTACTCTAGTCTTGTTTGTGTTATTCTTTCTGGGAAGCTAAGCAGTGCAGGAGATGTTCTCTCAATTTAAAAAAAAAATAGTTATATGTTAACAGACGTCAGCCATTAAAACAAAAAGCCAGTGCTTCTGACACTGTTGTGAACCAAGTGCATGGGTGTAGCACTGTAGCCTCTGCTCTGATGCTGCATTGACACTCAACTTTTTTGGTCCTTCACATTGGGAAATTATGCCCTTTGTATTGTAGTAGTTTAACTTTGAGCTTACACATAAAAATTGAAAATTGTGTGGGATTAATGAATTAAGTGTCTTCTCTAGAGTCAAATAATTGATATCATAATTGCCATTTGTAATTTTTAAATAGCAAGCTTCACCTAGTTATATGAGCAGTATGCATGTTTTTTTATTTGCACTGATATTGGCTTGAAGCGTTTTTTCTAATTGTGATAAGTTGATGAATTTTTTTGCCCGTAGTGGTCACTTTATGGATTTTTTTGCCCGTAGTGGTCACTTTATGGATTTTTTTGCCCGTAGTGGTCACTTTATGGAATTTTTTGCCCGTAGTGGTCACTTTATGGAATTTTTTGCCCGTAGTGGTCACTTTATGGAATTTTTTGCCCGTAGTGGTCACTTCATGGAATTTTTTGCCCGTAGTGGTCACTTCATGGAATTTTTTGCCCGTAGTGGTCACTTCATGGAATTTTTTGCCCGTAGTGGTCACTTCATGGAATTTTTTGCCCGTAGTGGTCACTTCATGGAATTTTTTGCCCGTAGTGGTCACTTCATGGAATTTTTTGCCCGTAGTGGTCACTTCATGGAATTTTTTGCCCGTAGTGGTCACTTCATGGAATTTTTTGCCCGTAGTGGTCACTTCATGGAATTTTTTGCCCGTAGTGGTCACTTCATGGAATTTTTTGCCCGTAGTGGTCACTTCATGGAATTTTCTGCCCGTAGTGGTCACTCCATGGAATTGTTTGCCCGTAGTGGTCACTTCATGGAATTGTTTGCCCGTAGTGGTCACTTCATGGAATTGTTTGCCCGTAGTGGTCACTTCATGGAATTGTTTGCCTGTAGTGGTGACTTCATGGAATTTTTTGCCCGTAGTGGTGACTTCATGGAATTTTTTGCCCGTAGTGGTGACTTCGTGGAACTTTTTGCCCGTAGTGGTGACTTCGTGGAACTTTTTGTCCGTAGTGGTGACTTAGTGGAACTTTTTGCCCGTAGTGGTGACTTAGTGGAACTTTTTGCCCGTAGTGGTGACTTAGTGGAACTTTTTGCCCGTAGTGGTGACTTAGTGGAACTTTTTGCCCGTAGTGGTGACTTAGTGGAACTTTTTGATCGTAGTGGTGACTTAGTGGAACTTTTTGCCTGTAGTGGTGACTTTGTGGAACTTTTTGCTCGTGGCGATCACTTTGTGGAACTTTTTGCCCGTGGCGGTCACTTTGTGGAACTTTTTGCCCGTGGCGGTCACTTTGTGGAACTTTTTGCCCGTGGCGGTCACTTTGTGGAACTTTTTGCCCGTGGCGGTCACTTCGTGGAACTTTTTGCCCGTGGCGGTCACTTTGTGGAACTTTTTGCCCGTGGCGGTCACTTTGTGGAACTTTTTGCCCGTAGAGGTCACTTTGTGGAACTTTTTGCCCGTAGAGGTCACTTTGTGGAACTTTTTGCCCGTAGAGGTCACTTTGTGGAACTTTTTGCCCGTAGAGGTCACTTTGTGGAACTTTTTGCCCGTAGAGGTCACTTTGTGGAACTTTTTGCCCGTAGAGGTCACTTTGTGGAACTTTTTGCCCGTAGAGGTCACTTTGTGGAATTTTTGCCCGCAGAGGTCACTTTGTGGAATTTTTGCCCGTAGAGGTCACTTTGTGGAATTTTTGCCCGTAGAGGTCACTTTGTGGAATTTTTGCCCGTAGAGGTCACTTTGTGGAATTTTTGCCCGTAGAGGTCACTTTGTGGAATTTTTGCCCATCGAGGTCACTTTGTGGAATTTTTGCCCATCGAGGTCACTTTGTGGAATTTTTGCCCGTAGAGGTCACTTTGTGGAATTTTTGCCCGTAGAGGTCACTTTGTGGAATTTTTGCCCGTAGAGGTCACTTTGTGGAATTTTTGCCCGTAGAGGTCACTTTGTGGAATTTTTGCCCGTAGAGGTCACTTTGTGGAATTTTTGCCCGTAGAGGTCACTTTGTGGAATTTTTGCCCGTAGAGGTCACTTTGTGGAATTTTTGCCCGTCGAGGTCACTTTGTGGAATTTTTGCCCGTCGAGGTCACTTTGTGGAATTTTTGCCCGTCGAGGTCACTTTGTGGAATTTTTGCCCATCGAGGTCACTTTGTGGAATTTTTGCCCATCGAGGTCACTTTGTGGAATTTTTGCCCGTCGAGGTCACTTTGTGGAATTTTTGCCCGTCGAGGTCACTTTGTGGAATTTTTGCCCGTCGAGGTCACTTGATGGAACTTTGGACCGTAGTGGTCACTTGATGGAACTTTGGACCGTAGTGGTCACTTGATGGAACTTTGGACCGTAGTGGTCACTTGATGGAACTTTGGACCGTAGTGGTCACTTGATGGAACTTTGGACCGTAGTGGTCACTTGATGGAACTTTGGACCGTAGTGGTCACTTGATGGAACTTTGGACCGTAGTGGTCACTTGATGGAACTTTGGACCGTAGTGGTCACTTGATGGAACTTTGGACCGTAGTGGTCACTTGATGGAACTTTGGACCGTAGTGGTCACTTGATGGAACTTTGGACCGTAGTGGTCACTTGATGGAACTTTGGACCGTAGTGGTCACTTGATGGAACTTTGGACCGTAGTGGTCACTTGATGGAACTTTGGACCGTAGTGGTCACTTGATGGAACTTTGGACCGTAGTGGTCACTTGATGGAACTTTGGACCGTAGTGGTCACTTGATGGAACTTTGGACCGTAGTGGTCACTTGATGGAACTTTGGACCGTAGTGGTCACTTGATGGAACTTTGGACCGTAGTGGTCACTTGATGGAACTTTGGACCGTAGTGGTCACTTGATGGAACTTTGGACCGTAGTGGTCACTTGATGGAACTTTGGACCGTAGTGGTCACTTGATGGAACTTTGGACCGTAGTGGTCACTTGATGGAACTTTGGACCGTAGTGGTCACTTGATGGAACTTTGGACCGTAGTGGTCACTTGATGGAACTTTGGACCGTAGTGGTCACTTGATGGAACTTTGGACCGTAGTGGTCACTATGGACCGACCGGGGCCCCGGCCCCGGCCAACCCCGGCCATTTTTGCTGACCCCGGCCCCGGCCCCGGCAAGCCCTGAAAATTTTTGCCCACCCCGGCCCTGGCCCCGGCAGAATAGTGCCCTAAACCGGGGTTTTGGCCGGGGTTTTAGTATTGTACTACACCTTTTTTACATCAAATAATTCAAATTGATCTAACCCTAAGTTGATTTGAAAATTGACATAATCACACGTTAATTTGAGCGGTTTTGTGTTAAATATGTATCAATTGGATGTGGTGAGCGAGACAATCGTTTTTCCATTATGCAAGGAATACATAAAATTTCCGCCAGTGTTGCAATCTATACTTTAATAAGAGCCGCGTCCGTCCATCTCTCTGTCTGTCCGAAGCCAGCCGAAAGTGTGTGATGAGCGTATCTGTGATGTAAGCTCCGGCCCTAAATATTTTGACGGGCCGTGTTCACGCGGCCTCATCAAATCTCGAGAGATTGTATTTTTTAATTTCTTACGGCCTTTCTCTCATTTCGCCCTCTTTTTTATTTCAAATAAAGGGGGGTGCACTATGTAGTCTATAAAAATAAGCTGTCGTAAAATGTGCTAAATCTGCCAAGTGTCCAGCATCAGGAGGCTGAGTGTGATTCAAATCTTTGACCGGCGTAAAAGAAGCGAGTCAATTATAAAAACTCAGCATTATACTACTCATTAATGTTGCTTTAAAATTCGACATTGATGGCAGTGTCATTGATGAGTACTATAATGCCAAGTTTTTATAATTGACATGCACCTTTTACGCCGGTCAAAAATTTGAATCTCACTCTACCTCCTGATGATAGATACCTAGCACATTTTACGAGAGCTTGTCTTTCCATAGATTGCAACACTGGCAGAAATTTTATGCATTCCTTGCTTAAAGAAAAAACGATTGTCTCGCTCATCACATCCATTAGATACATATTTACCTCCAATAGATAAATGTTCACAAAAACCGCTCAAATTTACGTGTTAGTATGTCAATTTTTAACTCATCTTAGGGTTGGATTAATTTGAACTTGACTTGGATTAATTTGAACTTGAATTGGATTAATTTGAACTTGAATTGGATTAATTTGAACTTGACTTGGATTAATTTGAACTTGACTTGGATTAATTTGAACTTGACTTGGATTAATTTGAACTTGATTTGGATTACATTTAACTTGACTTGGATTTATTTGGAGTGAAAAAGGTATTTTGTGCTCGGCAAACCGCACGTGATAAATTCACGTGTTTCTTAATGAAAATTTAAAATGATTTTTGGAGAGATTTCTCCTCAGGGGGATACAATTATTGTATCTATGGGAACTAGCGCTCCCAGGGGGACAATGTGGGGGCCCGAGCTGAAGGTTAGGTAGGCTTTCTTTTTTGTTAAAATAGAATAGGTTTTTGTTTTGTTACGGACCATCTTTTTTCGGTTCACTGCTGTCCTGTTTTTTCAGCACCTACTACTTTCTTCTTCAACTTTGATCTTGTTTCATGAACTTCTTTCTCATCTTAACTGTTTCTATGGCCTTTCTGCATAGATTCCCCATTCTCTCATCTCCATACTAAATGGTGCCTTCCTCCTTCCTCTCTTTGATACGCTCTTTTTTTGTAGCGGTTAGGGAGGCTTAAACTAACTTATAATCTTATAATCTTTTGGAGAGATTTTCGCTTTCCTGGAGAACATGCAGTCACTAAGTAGAAAAAGCAGTTTGTATGCTACCATCCAGTGTAATTATAATCCAGTGCGCAGTTATTGACATGAAAGAATCTCGATTTGAAAGATCGAAATATCAGTAGCTATTGAGAAGATGCTATTTTCGTTTACTTGCTTTTGTATTTCCTCTGAAATGGCACACTGAATTTGGATAATGAGGTTCGGAATTAGTCTTGTTCTAATTACCTTCTCTGATGGAATTATTCAAAAGCTCTATAAAGTTCAAAAAGTTTCCTTTTCCCCAGGGTGGTAAGGATTTAGCGCGTCGCAAATCCAGTAAATTAACAATTTCTCTCCATGTATTTGGTCAGTATTATTAGGCACCCAGTTTTTAGAGTCAGTAAATGTTTTTTTTGTTAAGTCAGCTGTTTGCCAGTAGACGAAGACAGCGTGCTACTATCGGCTGTTTTGCCACTGCTGCAACCTAAACTGGCCTTGCTTTCAATAACTAGACATTTAGTTTTTTTTCTTGTTCATTTTGTTTGCATTTTTCAATTCTCTTTCTTTGTTTGGTTTTTCTTTAGCTTCCAGGAATTGACCATTTTGTGTTGATTTTAGATGGCCCCATGAAGATATAGTTGAGAAAGTTTTCTGAGATGCAACAGCCGTTCCTTGTCGTATATTTGCTTCACAAATGGTGCACACTGCAATTCATACACTCTTCACCGACATATAAAAGCAGTCCCATACTGCTGATGCACTGCTTTTAGTCATTATGCCTGGTGTCCCACAAAAATGTCCCCGGCTTTTTAATTGATTATATTTCCGTGTTAAATTAACATTTTTTAGTTGTCTTTTTTAACAATGGAGTAAATTTTGTTTTCTTTTAGAATAATCTTTGTTTTTGAAAATTGTTTAATAACCACTTTACATTGATGAATTTACTGAAAGGGATAGAAAAATTAATTGTTCAAAGGAAAAGCGTTTAAAATGATGTTGATATTCTTCCTTATTTTGTACTTTCCAAAACAACGAACAAACAAAAATTTAAAAGTGCTACAAAATATTACCTTAAATATTGTTTAAATAACTAAAGTAATTGAGTATTCTTCGACATACCCTCCATTTCTCTCGAGGCAAGTATTACTTCTAGCCACCATTGAACGAAGAGTTTTGCGGATTATTTCACTGTGTTCCTTTGGTTGTCGAAGAACTATTAATGATGGAGGTGATGTTTTGAAATTGCGTTTGTTTACAGTAGTTATTGAGAAATGAAGAAGAATACCACCAGTTGTTTTTAAAACTTTTCCTTTGAACAATTAGTTTTTCTGCCTTTTTCAGTAGATCGATTCCTGGAAAATGCTTATTAAATGATTTTTAAAAACTTAAAATTTTTCGAAAAGGAAACAAAATTTACCACATTGTGAAAAAAGACAATTAAAATATATTAATCTAAAGCGGAGACAGAATCAATTAAAAAGTCGTGGACATTTTTGCGGAACACCCGGTATATTTAATTACTATAATTGCCTCTATATTAATTAATTCAACAAACACAGCAACTGCAAGTCTACAAAATTTTAGTGACTTGACAACATTACGCACCCAACCGCAACATGCATCGAGCCACTAACCGGCGTTTTGCATTACGTCATCGTGACACGTCCTGACACGGTCTGAACCCTGGCCCCGGCCCCGGCCCCGGCCCCGGCCCCGGCCATGGTAAATATGATAACCCCGGCCCGGCCCCGGCCATGACAAATTTATTGACCCCGGCCCCGGCCAAATTTTCAACCCCGGTCGGTCTATAGTGGTCACTTCATGGATCTTCAGACCGTAGTGGTCACTTGATGGAACTTCAGACCGTAGTGGTCACTTGATGGAATTATTGACCGTAGAGGTCACCTGATATTTTTGCTGACGGTGTTCACTTCATAATTTTGCTGACGGTGTTCACTTCATAATTTTGCTGACGGTGTTCACTTCATAATTTTGCTGACGGTGTTCACTTCATAATTTTGCTGACGGTGTTCACTTCATAATTTTGCTGACGGTGTTCACTTCATAATTTTGCTGACGGTGTTCACTTCATAATTTTGCTGACGGTGTTCACTTCATAATTTTGCTGACGGTGTTCACTTCATAATTTTGCTGACGGTGTTCACTTCATAATTTTGCTGACGGTGTTCACTTCATAATTTTGCTGACGGTGTTCACTTCATAATTTTGCTGACGGTGTTCACTTCATAATTTTGCTGACGGTGTTCACTTCATAATTTTGCTGACGGTGTTCACTTCATAATTTTGCTGACGGTGTTCACTTCATAATTTTGCTGACGGTGTTCACTTCATAATTTTGCTGACGGTGTTCACTTCATAATTTTGCTGACGGTGTTCACTTCATAATTTTGCTGACGGTGTTCACTTCATAATTTTGCTGACGGTGTTCACTTCATAATTTTGCTCACAGTGGTCACTTCATAATTTTGCTCACGGTGGTCACTTCCTAAATTTGCTCACGGTGGTCACTTCATAATTTTGCTCACGGTGGTCACTTCATAATTTTGCTCACGGTGGTCACTACATAATTTTGCTCACGGTGTTCACTTCATAATTTTGCTCTCGGTGTTCACTTCCTAATTTTGCTCACGGTGTTCACTTCCTAATTTTGCTCACGGTGTTCACTTCCTAATTTTGCTCACGGTGTTCACTTCCTAATTTTGCTCACGGTGTTCACTTCCTAATTTTGCTCACGGTGTTCACTTCCTAACTTTGCTCACGGTGTTCACTTCCTAACTTTGCTCACGGTGTTCACTTCCTAACTTTGCTCACGGTGTTCACTTCCTAATTTTGCTCACGGTGTTCACTTCCTAATTTTGCTCACGGTGTTCACTTCATATTTTTGCTCACGGTGTTCACTTCATATTTTTGCCCACGGTGTTCACTTCATATTTTTGCTCACGGTGTTCACTTCATATTTTTGCTCACGGTGTTCACTTCATATTTTTGCTCACGGTGTTCACTTCATATTTTTGCTCACGGTGTTCACTTCATATTTTTGCTCACGGTGTTCACTTCATATTTTTGCTCACGGTGTTCACTTCATATTTTTGCTCACGGTGTTCACTTCATATTTTTGCTCGCGTTGTTCACTTCATATTTTTGCTCGCGTTGTTCACTTCATATTTTTGCTCGCGGTGTTCACTTCATATTTTTGCTCGCGGTGTTCACTTCATATTTTTGCTCGCGGTGTTCACTTCATATTTTTGCTCGCGGTGTTCACTTCATATTTTTGCTCGCGGTGTTCACTTCATATTTTTGCTCGCGGTGTTCACTTCATATTTTTGCTCACGGTGTTCACTTCATATTTTTGCTCGCGGTGTTCACTTCATATTTTTGCTCGCGGTGTTCACTTCATATTTTTGCTCGCGGTGTTCACTTCATATTTTTGCTCGCGGTGTTCACTTCATATTTTTGCTCGCGGTGTTCACTTCATATTTTTGCTCACGGTGTTCACTTCATATTTTTGCTCGCGGTGTTCACTTCATATTTTTGCTCGCGGTGTTCACTTCATATTTTTGCTCGCGGTGTTCACTTCATATTTTTGCTCGCGGTGTTCACTTCATATTTTTGCTCGCGGTGTTCACTTCATATTTTTGCTCGCGGTGTTCACTTCATATTTTTGCTCGCGGTGTTCACTTCATATTTTTGCTCGCGGTGTTCACTTCATATTTTTGCTCGCGGTGTTCACTTCATATTTTTGCTCGCGGTGTTCACTTCATATTTTTGCTCGCGGTGTTCACTTCATATTTTTGCTCGCGGTGTTCACTTCATATTTTTGCTCGCGGTGTTCACTTCATATTTTTGCTCGCGGTGTTCACTTCATATTTTTGCTCGCGGTGTTCACTTCATATTTTTGCTCGCGGTGTTCACTTCATATTTTTGCTCGCGGTGTTCACTTCATATTTTTGCTCGCGGTGTTCACTTCATATTTTTGCTCGCGGTGTTCACTTCATATTTTTGCTCGCGGTGTTCACTTCATATTTTTGCTCGCGGTGTTCACTTCATATTTTTGCTCGCGGTGTTCACTTCATATTTTTGCTCGCGGTGTTCACTTCATATTTTTGCTCGCGGTGTTCACTTCATATTTTTGCTCGCGGTGTTCACTTCATATTTTTGCTCGCGGTGTTCACTTCATATTTTTGCTCGCGGTGTTCACTTCATATTTTTGCTCGCGGTGTTCACTTCATATTTTTGCTCGCGGTGTTCACTTCATATTTTTGCTCGCGGTGTTCACTTGATGCTTTTTGCAGATCTTTTCCTGATAAGCTCCACCACTAGTGCAACACATAAGTTCACCCACTTGTAACTTTCGAAGTATTGAGCCTATAGACTTCAAATTGCTCTTAAATAATAGATTAAAACATTCTTTTGTTTGAGAGTAATTTGAAGTAGATCTGAAAAAGTTCCCTTTTTGGTTGTATGGGTTTTTCTAAATGGTGTTTGTATATCACTTTAAATTAAGGTAAAATATCTATTGATATGAAATTGTGTAATAATGATACTTGAGCATACTTCCAACTCGACTTGCTTAAAGCATCTTCGGTCGATAATCTTTCGTATCCTATTGTATTATGCTATACCTATAAATGTAATACTTCGGCAAGTTTACTAATTTGTTTATTATTTTGCCCTTTTCAATTAAGCCTTCCAGTCGTTTATTATTTTGCCCTTTTTCAATTAAGCCTTCAGTCGTTCATTATTTTGCCCTTTTCAAAAAAAGCCTTCCAGTCGTTTTGTTTGTATATTGAGCTTCACGAAACTTTAGTTCATTGTTTTTTACTTTCAACGTTCGAAATGGTGAGTTTGGGTTGTAATCTAACGAGTATTTGTCATTCGAGCATTTTGTGTGCGTTCACTTCTGAAAAATACACAGGCCTTCAGTTGTGAGGACGAGAATGACCCAGGTCTGCGCACAACGAACGGACCTAGTTTTCCTCATCTTGGTCTACGCGTAACCAATGGACTCAGCTCGTCATCATAGCTAAGGCTCACTTTGCTCGCTCTATTTTCTCAACATTTGCCGAAATACGATACTAAGGGTCTACGTCGACTCAAGCAGCCAAAAGTTCTATGTCGTGAACTCAACCCAACCTATATGCCTCCTGACTATTTGACCTTTATGACCGATGCCCTAAGGTAAGAAGCTGAAAATCATGTAAACATGTTCATCCGAACCTAAAATATCAAAAGCTTTGTTCCACAGTCGGTCTCATAACAAAAACGTTTGCCATATTAAGTTGATAGCTCACAACTTGTTCGTTTCTTGCTGAATTCCTACTTTATTCGACTGAGAAAGTTAGTGCAAATGGGTAACCATTAGCCTAGAATTGTTTTTTAGTGTAGAATTGAAACACAAATTATTTCATACTTTTTAGTAACTGTCTTACAATGGCCTAGCTAGTTACTTTTCCTTCTACAGCAAAAATAGGGCATAGAGCTAATAATATCTCTGCTATAGAGAGAACCAGGGCCCATGGGGCTCAATTGGACTCGAACCACTGTTGCCCGCAGTGGACCGGGTGTGCTAGGGCACCTTCGTGCTTCATAACGTACTCGTATTCTGGATTATTGGGGATTGTTCGCCTAAATAGGGATTTTGACGATCGAGGTATCTTTTTCTCAGCGGTTATCTGCATCTTAGGGTGGAGATCACAGGCTGTATGCGACCCTCGTTGGTAGCCACGATACCGAGCATTGCCTAGAAGGACGGTTGCTTGGTCGTCGATAAGTACTATATAGACCTCAAAGACGTACTGCCGAAGCTGACGTTATCGCTCTATTTATTCGACCGTATCCATAGTAAAGAAACATGAGAATTCGATTCTAAAAGCTTCTTATTTCGTTCAGAACTCTACGGCGCCGCGCTTGACCTTGACCTTGCGCTCCGAAAGTTAATGGTCTTCCTACGCTCCCGTGCCTTTCCTTCATTCGTAAAGGCCCTTGATACTTTGATAACATGTTACTTACTCGACTGGCTTAATTGATGGTATAGCAAGAAAATCGTTTTAATGTTGTCGCTTCTCTTCTTTGACAGTGAAGGTTCAAATGTGCATGTTAATTCGATGAAAGTGCTATGCATTTTTACATGTGATGCGAAAGAAAATGCCTAAGTCAGAGTCGAATCGAAAGAGGTCATTTGCTTTTTCTAGTATAGTTCCATCTCGTTCCCCGAACGTATCTGAAAAAAATCGTTCAGCAGAAGATTCTACGTTGGAAAATCATGAAAACGTTTCTGTGAAAGAGAATTCAAAGCCAGACGAAAACTCGGACAGTGGTGAAGTGCTTCGCGACGCTACTGACAAGCATGATGGCCTTTCTTTATCTAACATCAAGTCCCCTGAAGAAAGAAGCGAGGATGATATACTTCCTCAGCTGGAGGAACTCAAAGCCGAGTTGCGCTTTGTCATCAGTCAAAACAGAGAGAGGCGCACCAATGTTGTGGTGGGTCGTCCTCAGGCTGTCAGTACGCCTGTGGTGCCTCGCAATTCCCCCGTCAACATCTCTCCTTTTGAACGGAACTTGTGCTTGTGTCCGTCTCTGTCTTCTTCCGACTTCAATCAATGCTTGGAGCCTGAACAGCAAGTGCTAGAGTTCACGTATGTCTCGCCTCATCCTCTCGTGGCTGATCGATCTTGCGAGGGTGAAACTTGCGATTGCGCAAAAATAAGGGAGGGAGAAAGGAATGGTGAGATCGAAACGTGTGTGAGACGAACCTGCCGTTGTATTGGAAGATGTGAAGAAGAAAAAAATTATCTTGACGAAACTTTTGACGGAGAGATTATCGGAAATGGCGAACATTTTGAGAGCGAAACTCATGATCAGAGCGTTTCATCTGAGGGTGATCTTAGCGAAGATGATCGGAGCGAAGAAGGTACGAGTAATAGCGACGATAGATATGATGAGGATATAAGTGATCATTGTGTAAAATGTGATGAAGAAGCAAGTGACCGCATCACTGGATGTGGAGAGAAAACAAGTGGTCGTTGTATGGAATGCGATGAAAGAGCAAGTGAGAGCACAGGATACAAAGAAGAAAAGAGTTTATTAGATGAACCTATTAAAAAGAAAATTGTCTCTCCTGCTGTAATGTACAGATCAAATTCAGACCTTCGTGGAGAATTTCTTTGTGAAAACCTTAGCATGGTCATTAGCCAGCACGAAAAAGTAATGGACCGTAGTAGATTTGGTCTGGGAATGTTACGAACGACCATTGGACGAAACGAAAAATACGAGGGTAGTTCTGGCAAATCTCCGGAAGAAAAAAGGTGTGCGGTTGATGAAACTTCTGAGGAAAAGAATGTTAGTAACGTATCTTTCATGATGAAAGGTTGTGACCGTGCTGATCCTATTATAAAGGAACTGAATAATCCGCTCGATAAGTGCCCAACATCAACTAAATCCGTTCGCACTGAAAATTTAATGTTTGGTGCGAAACTTCAGTCTCTTGTTGAAACTTTCAAAAAACAAACTGATGCTCTTGAAGCAGATGTCGAAGAAAAAATAGATATTTTTACTGCGTCTTTTGCTGAGCTTGATTCAATTCTTGCTTCATTTTCTCCCTGTGGGATGACCGTCAAACCACCGTCCTCGAACGAAGGTCCACCGATATCTGAGCTTCCTGCCAATTCTGCGAGCAAGACCATTGCTGGAGCGTGCAAGTCTCACATTTCTGTGGCTGCTTCGAATGACGAAACTTGTGACGTTATTAGCGTAGGTGATGACACTTCGATCACTGATCATGTTCACGCGTCTCAAGGACTTCAATTGACGGTAAATGAGCTCGTTGATGCTAATGTTGAAGTCCACTTACCACTTCCGCTGATATCAGTCGAACCTCCTACTGACGACGCTGAAGCTATCACGCCATCATTTCAAGTAGTCTCAAGTTGCAGCGAAGTGAGTACAGCGGTAAAATTTGGGCCAGAAGTAGTGAAGCTCTCGCCACCAGTTATTGGAGACACATCTGAGCCTTCAAACATTTCGAAAGAAATTTTCGATTCGGACGAGTTAACGCTTCAGACACCGAACTTGATGGGAGGTTATCACTTCGTTGATTGCATCAAGTATGAAGAATCTCCCGAACTTTGGCCCCAGGATAATAAAATTGTAAATTTGAGTAATACTCGGGGTAAAAAAGATGCAGATTTTAAAACTATTAGCGTTCATGTTGCCCCCGAGGGTGAAATTCAGGATGATGCGAATGCAAGCTTGAAAAACAGCGAGACAACTATTTTGCCGCAAACATCCATTTCAACGAGCGGAGCGCTTGTCAGTTTCACCAACTCAGACACCTTGGCATGTTCACCATCAGTGCCTGCTCTGTGCCCAGACTCTAGATTTTATGCTATCCCTATAAATGATTCGCAAGCTCCACAACTTACGACGACGTCTGCTGCGAATGGCGAAGGGAAACTTGCGGGCTTTGCGTTAACACCTCGCCTCAAATTCGACGAGGCTGCTGGTATAAATTCTTCGAATGTTTCCGCGGTTGATGCAATTTGTTCAGCATTTTCTAGTCATTCAGCTGATGTGACGGATGACCATGAAGCCAAAACTGTGGTGTCTGTGCTACCGGCGCGTGGTAACTGTCTGGCAAAATCCGATGTCACAGAGGTGGGTAAAAAATCACGGCCGTGTAAAAATCCGCGTAACTCTCCCAAGACTCCGCTCTCTGAACAAATACCGGTCTTCGACCTGTCGTTCTCTGATGAAAGTAGGGGAGACGAACGTCCTGAATTGGTAACTTCTGACGCTGGTATTGCTGGTGAAAATTGTTCTTTTACCAACGTCCTCGATCATTCGCTAACAGCTAGTTTAATAGTGCAATATTCCGACAGTAAGAATGCCTCTTTCTCTTCGGATCTTATTTACGAACATCAGTCTTTGAAGTCAGATTGGAACGGTTGTCGTATGAACTCTGTGAGCTCTGAAGTTTCTGAAAATTCTAGTTCACATCGAAACTTGTCTCTGAATGAAAGACGCGACCATATCATGCAGTCAACTGCTTTCCCCTTTCCTGAAGGTGAAGTTGGTCGAGACGCAACGTTTCAGCCTAATGATGAAACGGTAATTACTCCAGCTCTAGTTGCTTGCGCGCATTCTGTGTCTAGTGCGTCGGCCACAGCAAACGAGGTCGAGGAGGCGACTGAAGCAGCAGGTTTCCGTCATTTGGACAACTTGCGGGCCATTCTGATGTCAACTCCCCTGTCGCCGAGATCTGAAGCGTCTTCTCAAACGTGTGCTCTCATCGTGGCTGACTCGGCGCATAAACACGTAAGACGCGATTAAGTTCTCGTTTTCTATTAAATCCTCGAGTACTCGTTTTATTTGAACGCTATGTAGTATCATTTACTGATCTCCCAAAAGTCGCCAATTTTTAGGGTAGATTTTTTCACAGCGTTACTTGAAGAAACCATAGTTTTATGAAAAACGTTTTTTATACTTTCTGATTTACGTTATGCGTAAAATAAACCGTTGTTCTCTAGCTATGGCATTTTGAAAGAGGACGTATCTTCTAACGTAGGTTTAGGGGAGAGAAGGCTCAAGGGGCATGTCCACAGCTAAGGTGGTGTTGGTTTTCTTAAAGTAACACTAGAGCCTTGCATATTCGCGTTGCAGAGTATGCCGGCTGAAGCTATCGCGCGAACCGTTTTCTTACTACTCCTTCTCATTCAGCCATGCAATCCCGTGCTAAAAGATGCAATCTTCTAATAAAATTAGACGATTTTAATATTTTAGCCGCGGCTTCCGAACCCCGTTGATCTGCGCATTACGGAATCCCTCAATACTTTACAACATAAGCCTTTTTTTCGTCTTCCAATTCGCTTTTCCGTTAAAAGTATTTTAACGATGTTATTTGGTTTTATTTATTTTTACTTGCTTCTTTCATTTTCCTTGGATAATTTCAATCATTTTTAAAGCAATGTGTTGAGAATGACTCAAGTCAAGAGGTCAATTTTAACTGCCAAGCTTTTATATATGATGTTATGGATCAGAGCCTTATTCCTCGCTATTATTTACTTGCTTAAACTTTGTAGAAGTACAAAACGTGTGCTTCCATACTTCTCAATGCGGTACAAGCTTTTCAGAGCGCTATCGTCAAGATGAAGGGAAATGTATCCGTGTCGAGAGTAATCTGTCCCCAAACACATTTATTATCAAAGAATTAATACAAACGTCCTTATTGCTCGTCAGCTCTTGTTGCTGAGATCGTGTTATCACGTAAAAATATGAAAATGAAACTCGTGTTTACTCAGAAACGCTTCGATGGGTAAATTCACGGTCAGAACTGGGAAATACCAGAAATATTAATTTCTTGAGGATAATGAAACAAATTATGCTCGTCAATTCTGACAGAAATCTTAAATAAAAACTATTGGTTGTAAATCTGAACCAAGAATTCAACGTACGAATCTGTTTTCGTTGATCTTCTAAAACCTGAAGTCTCGTGTAAGATCAGAATAGGGCATTATAAAAACGGCATTAAAATTCCATCGCTCTCATCGGCGCACTATTCAGTGCAAATGTCATTCAACCCAGGTCGTGAAGTCCGCTGTCAATACCGAACACGCTACGATTAGCTGATGTGAGATATTGCATTGGATCAAACCGATGTGAGATATTGCATTGGATCAAACCGATGTCCGTCGGTAGGTATTGTGCAACTGTACGTCTCAATAGTTGATTTATTTGATGTAGAAAGTTCTTCAATTTTTACAAATATTTTCACCTTTAACTGCTGTTGCTACGATCGGATTGGTTAGGTTAGAAGAAGCCGTATTGAAAACCCGGCTTTACTGTCGAATACATTTCTAACTTTTCTAAGTAGTTTGGAAAATACAAATATACGGTAATCAGTTGTGTTACCTTGTACGCTAAAATTTATATCCTAAAAGGTAGAGAAGTAGTTGAAATGTTATTCGTTCATACCCATACGAATATGAGTAATTTACCTAGTGATACACATGCGGGCCAATACGCAGTCAACGTGTTAGAAAAATACTATTTGTTGCTGGTAAAACGAATTTCGGGTGAAATTGCGAACCTTTTCTATGTATGGAAATCAATTCATGTTACTTCTGTGACCTTCTTTCATGACACTACGTATTTTTCGGCATAATATTCCCGATTACTTTTAAAATCTCGGAAAAAATATCGCTAGTATATGCGGACATTACATAGAATTTCTAATTCAAATCTTAGAAGTGAACCTTATTCAATACTCAGTTGTTTGTAGTTAATATCTTGTTAAGACTCATGAAAAGGTGAGGGATAAATTCACAAACGATTTTTTTTACATCTTGAAAAATGAAGAATAAATTGAGCTTGCGGAAAACTTTCATTCTAGTTAGGGAGCAATTTTTTACGCGACCATTCGTCGTCTTGGCGATTTTTCCCTAAAACGGTAAAGCCAACATCGTCGTCGGAGGTCCCCTCTGGGGGATACAACTATTGTATCTATGGGAATTAGCGCTCCCAGGGGAAAAATGTGAGGGCCCGAGCTGAGAGTTAGGTAGGCCTTCTTTTTGTTGAAATAAAATGTTTTTTGTTATGTTAAGGACCACCTTTTTTCGGTTCACTACTGTCCTGTTTTTCAGCACCTCTGACTTTCTTCTTCAACTTTTATCTTATTTCATGAACTTCTTTCCCATCTTACTGTTTCTGTGCCCTTTCTGCATAGATTCCTCATTTTCTTATCTCCATACTGAATGGTGCCTTCCTCCTTCCTCTCTTCGATACGCTCTATTTTTGCAGCGGTTAGGGAGGCTTAAACTAACTTATAATCTAATCTTGTCGTCAGAGGTCAAAGAGTGACTGAACTGAAGATTTGGCAAAGCTCAACTGGCTCACCATCAATGGTAGTTTCCTGCTCTTATTAAAACGTTACCTGCGAACGATTAAACCGTACTTCAATATTCAACTCAAATCCCCTCCGGGGGATACAACTATTGTATCTATGAGAATTAGCGCTCCCAGTGGGACTATGTGAGGGCCCGAGCTAAAGGTTAGGTAGGCTTCCTTTTTGTTGAAATAGAATAGGTTTTTGTTTTGTTACGGACCAACTTTTTTCGGTTCACTGCTGTCCTGTTTTTCAGCACCACTACTTTATTCTTCAACTTTTCCTTGTTTCACGACTTCTTTCTTAGCATACTGTTTCTGTGCACCTTGTGCATAGATTCCGCGTTCCCTCAACTCCATACTAAATGGTGCCTTCCTCTTTCCTCTCTTGGAACATCTTTGTCGTGGTTAAGGAAGGCTAAAACTTTCTTATATAATAATAATAATATAATGATAATAATCAACTCAAATTAAAATTTATTTTAGAGATAAATTTTGAAAATAACGAGCATTAAATGAATCGTACCTTCATTTAGTTTTCATTGACTGTTCATGAAAATTGAGTTTGTGACTGCTGGCCGGTCAGCTGCATTATGAAAATCCCCTCAGTGACCGCCGGTGGGTCCCTTCGCAGGAAACGAGTTTAAAATCCATCGTAATACAGTGGTAGTTTTTTGCTCCTATTAGAAATCCAACGAATTAAATTTTTAGTAAAGGTAATTGAGCTTGCAATATGAACACTTGAAATATTTCGATCTCAAATAATGACAGAACTTAACTATTCCGTAGCTATTTTATAAATTATGGTTTTTCAAGTCGAGCCCTGAAAGCCCTAGCAAGCGATTTTTATTTTTCGTGTCCCTGAATTTTCACGATTGTATTGTTCTTTTTTCCCCGTCGTCTTGATTTATATCGGTTGCGCCTCTTAAGGTTGAAGTAGTTCGTCAAATGAGGCCATTGCTGTTATGCAGAGGTTTCAATTCATACCGGACATGGGTTGTAGTGAAACGACTATTTTTGTTGCTGAACATGCAAGGTAATGGATTGCATCACTTGCTTTGTGTACTTAACTAGTTCTTGTATCAAATCGTTTCTCAGCGAGGAAATGTAACAGCCTAATTGTACGAAATTCCGTAAAATATACTGATCTCAGACCTCATCAATTTTATGGATTGAACGGAACTCCTGTGAGTATGAATGATGCAGAATTTTAATTATAGCGATATTTGCTCTCATTTAATATAACTTGTGTTTTTGTCGCATGTTGGCGGCGAATTTTAAAACTAGGTAATCTTCCTGCAGTGTTAGTTGAACCGTCTTTCTACGAGTTCATCTCAGTTGGAGTTCATTCAATTGATCCTAAATGTTTGTTGAATCATGAGTCCGATAATAGTAATTATGATGTATTTCAACTGATTCTTCTAAAGTATTGTGCTCAGAACGTTCCTTAAGAGGATACAACTATTGTATTAGTGGGAATTACCACTCTCGGGAGGAAAATGCGGGGTCCCGAGCTGAGAGTTAGGCTTTTTTTGTATTGAAATTAGATATTTTTGTTTTGACAAGGATCATGTTTTTTTTTCAGTTCACTGCTGTTTTTTTTTAACGCCTACTACTGTCTTCTTGAACTTTAATCATGTAAACTAAACTTCTTTCTCAACTTACTGTTTCTACGCACCTTGTATATAGATTCCGTGTTCCTTTAACTCCATACTTTATGGTACCTTCCTCTCCTTGGAACACCTTCGTTGTGGTTAGGGAGGCTCGAACTAACATTTAATCTAATGTGTTCAGAACCCTTTTGGTGGCGTCATCGAGGTCAAACGCTACCTCGGCATGTGTGAGCAGCTCAGGAGCGAGAGGAGCGAGAATCTTCGTCTTCGGAAGCTGGTGACAGACTTTCAAACTGTTACCTTCCAGCAACTTGTTCAACTGTCTCAGTTCATGAAAGACCTGGCCTTTGACCTAGGCGAGTTAATGGCTGAAAATACTTCGCTTAAAGGTATTCTTGAGAAAGCTATACAAGAATCCGGGCCCGTAAAAAATCTGTTGTCTAAGATGGGAGATGAAAATGACAACATTGAAAATCTCTTGCTAGCGGTAGGAATTGATTACGAAGCACTGGAAGACAAGGAAAGCGCTCGACCATCAACGCCTGTAAATGCCCCTCAGGAAGATGTCGCTGAAATCTGTGAAGAAAAAGAGTCCAATAAAATTTTAGGATACAAGTTTTGCTCGGAAGTTTCTTCGTTTGAAGCTGCTTTTGATTCATTGAAAGCTGAAAATGATTCTCTGCAACATCAAATTGCTGAGATAAAATTGAAGTTGTCAGACTATGACGAACTCAAAACTAAGTATGACAGCGTTGCTCGTGAATCAAATTTGAGCTCCGCAAGTAATCATGAAAATGAATTTGCCGATTTGTACGAAGCGTCTCGTGATCCTAGTTTTTGGAATCAAGAGCAAAATTTCACGAAAGCTAATATGAAATGCTTTTTGAAAGAATATTCTGCCAACAGAGTCACCATGGATAAGCTTAGAGATCAAGTATTTTCTGTTCTATGTGTTCTTTGTGAAGCGCCTAAAAGGTTCAATCGCCAGCTATTGGAACGCAAGTTTCAACATCTGTGGGAAAAGTGTTCCCTGACTAGCTTGATCGATGGTAGCTCTACGGAAAGCCAGCGCTATGCTCTTCAAAATTATCCCACCAAAATAATCGGAAAGTCTCTAGTGTTCCTTCCCGTAAAGTGCGAGTCTACCATATTCTATGTGATGGAGAGGTGCTTGTCCACCGGTGGAATTTCTCCTGCAGCTGCTGCTGAAATGAATCGTTTGTACGGAGGTCGTGCGGAGAAATTTTTCCGAACTCGGTACTCCCAAACGGATTTTGCATCTGAAGACAAGGTTGTTCAAACTGATGAGGAAACGTGTTATGAGTTTAAAGATCAGGTAGGAGAAAGTTCTCATGCAACCGAGGTTATGCCTTTCGAAAACATTGACCAGCCAGCGACCAAAATTGAATCATTTTCAAACCTAAATCGTGGTGAAAATATCGAGAGCTCGAATATGGAGCAAACCGTAAAAAGTTTTAGAGAAAGTCTCATGGTGGCCGATGCTTCTGATGCAGAATTGGTACAGGTTCTACAATCTATTGTAGATTACCTGAAACAAGGTAGCGTTGCTCAGTCAATGCTTGGCCGTGATCTCATCCAAACGTCAGGCATCGAGGAAAGTGCTTCTGGAAGTGAGAGTGATCCTCTCGCTCATTCATCTTGGGAAGAACAAGGCGTGACAAAGAAAAAGTCTATGTCTTCGTTGACTGCTAAAATTCCCGCCATTCAGATCCAATCAGCGAAAAATGAGTTTGGCTGCATCCCCCGTGTGATCTCGCTTGATGGAGACCTCACAATCTCTTGTTATAGGAGGAATGTTCTGGCAAAACTCAGCGCTGACGCTCCTTATATTCCGAGTACGTTGTGGTTACTATGAGCTAATATTTTCATAATATTGCAGTTTTGTTTCCATTTTCATGTCTGGACGCAACTATTGTTTCTGTGGGAGTTGACGCTTTTAGCGGAAAATGGGAGATCCTGTGCTGAATGTTAGGTTGAATATTCTCTTCCTTTTGTTGGAATGGGATATTTTTCCGTTGTTACGGACCATCTTTTATGATTCACTGCTGTCCTGTTTTTCAGCACCTACTACTTTTTTCTTCAACTTATATTTTGTTTCATGAACTTCTTTCTCAACTTACTGTTTCTATGCCCCTTCTGCATAGATTCCCCATTCTCTTATCCCCATACTATATGATGCCTTCTTCCTTCCCCTCTTCATTACGCTCTTTTTTGTAGCGGTTAGGGAGGCTTAAACTAACTTAAAATCTTATCTTTTACACACTTCTTTCTCAACCTACGGTTTCTATGCACCTTGTACATAAATTCCGCGTTTCCTCTAGTCCGCACTAAATGGGGTCTTCTCTTTCTTCTCTTTGGAACATCTTTGTTGCGGTTAGGAAGGCTTAAGGGGACGGTCTGGGGGGGGGGGGGGGGGGAAAAAGTCCGTCGTTTCTCGACACATTCTTTCAAGATTTTCACAATTGGTGTCAATTCTTTTTGTACTCGTGTGTTTTTATCGTAAATTCATAAAAACTATGATTTTTTAAAAAACCTGAAAAAAGGGTGTTGCAGAAAAATGGACCTTGCCCACACTTTAAAGTTTTAAAACTGGATAAAGGTTTTCTAGGTAGCTAATTATCTTGTCTTTCGATCCGGTGGTATGGTTTTTCGATAATTTGATTTTTTGGATTATGAGAAATTTTTTCCAAAAACTGACCATTTTTTCCGTTTCTTCAAATTCTTCTGCTTCTAATTTTCAACTTGATTTGAAATTGAAAAAACTATACCACCGCCTCTCTAAGATAATTCAATCGCTATCGATTGATATATTTGCCATTCCTGTACCTTCAAAACTGTGGGGTAGGTGTCTTTTCAAAGATCAAAAAGTAAACTTTTCAGGGAGCCATTTTTCTAAAAATGAATTTTTTTTCGTTTTATTTCTAAACTTATTTGTTTTCAATAAATTTTACAGCTATTGAAGATCTTTCCAATCTCTATCGATTGCTATGTTAGCCATTACTGTAATTTTGAAACTGTGGGAAAGGATTCATATAAAAAACAATGAATCCAAATTTCAGGAAACCAGTCATTTTAAATAAACTATTTTTTTTAATTACATAGAAATTTGAATTTTTTCAACTCTTTCTCCTGGTAGCTTTTCTTGAGCCCTTTCGAATGATATATTTGCCATTCTCATACCTTCAAAACTGCGGGAGGTGATTGTATGTTTACACAACAGCTAATTAGCTGTTGACGGCTAAGCAGCCGGACTCAAAACAAACACTCAGTTACATCATCATAATCAACACTGAGAGTTGGAATGTTTCGTTTGAGCACTAAAGCATTTCAAGCAAGGCCATGAATGAACTCTCTTGCTATTCTTGTAGAGAAACACTCAATACTGACTCGTAATGAGGGGGGAAGAGGGAGGTCACCCATCCATTGGCGCGTTCCAAGGTCACGCTAGTGCGCGTCTTTTACTCCGTCTAGAAGACGAACCAATGTACGTACTTGAGAGCGAATTATACCGTTGGATGCGCTAGAAAATACCCCATAAGATGAGTTGATAAATCGTAATCCTACCATAATCCGGAAGTGGACCCAGACCGTCCTCTTAAACCAACATTTAATTTGATCTTTAGAATTTGTGTTAAATGGCAATTTGGAAATGCTTATTATATTCAAAATGATAAATAAATTTTCCATATAATGCATTCTTTATGTTCCATTTCAATTGTTCTCTTTTGTTGACACTTTCTTGTTGTGTAGGAAATGCGTGTCGCTCCAATCGCCATCTACTGCATTGCTTCATTGCAATTTTGTTTTATTTCATAGCGTCAGCTGACAAACAGGACAGGGCAGTGATGCAAGAAGATGGTTGCGTCGCGGGTGATAACTCAGAAGCCGTGGAAACGTCCTTCGTTTCGATCCAGGTTAGTCAAGTTTTCACAACCCAATGAAATATCTTCCAATATTATCATTGACACAAGCTTGCGACAGTCACTACTAGAAAACTAAAAATGAAAATGAAGTGTTTTATTAATCATATCCCGAATAAAATTTGCTTGCACCAATTGGGCAGACGTTGTTGGCAACAGTCCTCTTACGAGGTCTAGGATAGTAAATAGTTATTGATTTGTACATTATATCCTGTGCTATGGCGACCTGCGCCCAAAGCGTATACTGTTATATTACCTCGGTTATTGATAGGTCGTCGGATTGCGCTTCCCGGGGGGAATATGTTAGGTCTCGAGCTGAGAGTTAAAAACTTTTTTCGTTGAAATTTTTTTTTATGTTAGGAACCATATTTTTTTCGGTTCATTGCTGTCCTGTTTTACGACACCAATTATGTATTTTTTCAACTTTTATCTTGTTTCATAAACTTCTTTCTCAACTCTATGTTTCTATGCATTTGTGTACATATTCCGCGTTCCCTAAACTCCATGCTAAATGGTGACATCTTCCTTTCTTTGGAACGTTTTTGTTGCAGTTAGGGAGGCCTAAACCAATATCTAATCAAATTTAATCTGATAAACCATCATGATTTCTCTTTCGCAAAACTTTTTATCTCAGTTTTCATACCTTCTTCGCTCTCCCTTTTTTCTTATCTTTCTTTAATTTCACAACTTGCCGTTTCTATGCACAGGATATACTGTGTGTGGACACATTTGTGCATGGACTCTCCATTTTTTTAAAGTCCATGCGAAATAGTCTATTCTCATTGGTATCTTTAGATCGCCTTTGATGTGACTTGGAAGTCTTTAACTTATATAATAATAACTTTAATAATATTATTGAAATAATGTATACAACGGTCAAGTTTGTTTTAATTCTGTGTGACGCTTAGAATGTTTAAAAGGATCGGGCGTTGTTTGGGATATTGATTATTGCTCTGATGGATAACGTTCTCATGTACCCCATTTCTATATTGTGAATTTATATCGTAAATCAGCTCGGTAAGCTCAGTTATTGGCGTCATGCGCCAAATTAGTTCGAGACTATTATTACCCCCATACTAAGGGAAAATAAATTTCAGTTACGGCTATGTAGAAGTGAGACCGTTGATCGTGTGCAACTCTGAATAGCTGAAGCATTATTGTTATTATTGTCAAGTGAATGTAGTGTAATCAGTTGCTCAGTTGTACTAGTGTTTTCTTTCTGCCGTCTAGGATCTGGTATCTGAGTCCGTAGAAATAATGAATCAGCCCTTCAATCACACTTCGCCAGGTAAGAGGTAGTGGGTGTTCTTTTTCTTTCTATTAGTCGGATCACACTTAATCCTGACGTATAAAATTTTACGAGTCTGTGTTTCTTTTTGATTGTGCATGTGTTGATATCTTGCATTCTTCACTGAAGTTGAAAATTCTATCAATATTAATACCGAATAATAGAATTGTACAATTCATGTCATACCGAATCATTTGTGCAAATATTGAAAACGTCTTGAAACGTATTTTTTCTTACGACTGTAGTTTATACTCATTTCCATCCTAACTGGCGCGACACCCTGTTGTTTATGCTGTGTGTCCACCGAATATTGAACAGTGCCTGAGCTGTTCTGTGCATTGTTTATCTGCTGTTTAACGATGCGGAATTTTTTGCGAGAATTATTAAAAATTGTTGACCAAGTGGCATACCGACAATGATGATAAGCCAATGAAGAAACCGAAAGTAGGGGGTTTGCAACATTCGGGATTGGTTACTTCCGACAGTGGTGATGAAGTTACAAATGGTGTAAATTCATCATATTCATTCAGCCTTTTTGTACATGGGGCAAATACTGTTCTCTATTATCCATGCCCAGTGCCAACGAAATAATGAATTACCATCATTGATGAAAACTAAATTTTTAAAACTAATTAAAATGCCCGAATGCGTGAGTCAGGGGCCATAATCTTCTTGTGGGTTGGCAAAATTTTTCATTACTCAGAAATTGTCCTCGAATTTTTTTTAATCTGTTTCACAATGTGGTAAGCCCTCTTATTTCCTCGTTTTTGTGGTTCAAGCGTTGAAAATGAAGATATGAGCTTTAAAGAAATTTTAGAACGGACGCTAATGCTACAACCGGAGGTTCCTCAGGGGGTATAGGATGGGCAATAGGTTCAGGTTAGTTGGGGTTTGTCCATCTCATGCTATGGGGAGAGGCGGTTCCAGAGGAGATGTTTTTGTTACCTCAGCTATTGAGTGCGAGGGCTACTTGTGGATATATCGCCTCTAGTGGATCACACTGTTAAATCATTTAAAATACTTTTTTCAGATATCCAATTCTGAGTGAGATGTTAACCCAATGAATTGAAAGGCATGCAGTCATAGCTGCTCTTCCTGCAAAACATAGCGATTTAGAGTTGCGAGTTAGTTGCACTTTGAGCATGTTGCAAGATTTGTTCAAGGTTTGGTTGGACCTTTCGCCTGTAGCAAAGAGAGAAAAAAAAACTTCTTTGTCCTCTGATACCATTAGAACACTAAAATTCATACTGAATGTTCAAAACATTATCGATGGAAGACCATTGGCGAAGAACTCCAAGTATCAGAGTGGACCATCAAAACTGTGGTACAAACACATTCGGCATTTTTATTGTCCAAGGTAATGAGGAAAGGGCAATTCGTTTTAGCGATGACCTTGGAAAAATTATTTCTTGGTTCGTTCAAAACGGTTACTGAACTGAGTCCAAACCGACCGAACAACATAAATTCCCCGTTTTCTATAACAGTGAGGTGAAACATGTATTTGGAAATGAATTTTTTTTTACGTTTAGATAAAATAACTAATGAAACTAATATCTAGCAATAACTCGTACAAACATATTCTATAAACTTGAATGTAATATAAATCGAATGCATACAATTTATAGAGCATTTTAGCAAGGAGGTGGTGAAAAAACTATTTGGATACTTCTTTAAAAATTCTCCAAAGTTTGCTACAAAAAAATGATTACCAATGAACATTTCTAGAATCACTAGAAAACACTAAAACGCACTAAAGCCACAAAAACAGGATCTACAATCATGGAGGTCTCGAAAGACTCCCTTGTTGAAGAAGTGGCACCTAACTAAAATCGAGATAGGATTTAGCGAAAAACGCTTGAATAAATGAAAAGACGGCTTCTTCAAACGGATTTTATCAGCGGACAATTGCAATATTGTGCTTTTTGGCCGTCATAATACAACGTACGTCTGACGAAAAGATGGTACTCCGTATGACATGAACAACATCATTTCCACTGTGAACGTTGTTGAGGACATATGATTTTGCGTATTTTTCTTTCAATGCTGTTAAAGCACCAGAAACAATCGACGAAAGAATAGAGGTGCCAAATATAGACATAGATTTTGGATGATAATTTGCAACAGTCTGCGGAAAAGATGGGGATACCTGAATGAATAGTGGTTTCAACAGGATAATGATCCAACGCATATAGCTGAAGCAACACAATATTTAGTAAACAATGGTAAAGCCAATCGCCAGACTGAAACCTATTCGATTACTTATGACGGATACTGAAAGGAAATTCATGCATGGCGGCGTTCAAACCTTGAGGAATTGAAAACTTTCACCGAAGAATAGTATGGCAGAATTATTTTGAAGTGTTTTCAGAACTTAATAAAATTCTACAAAAATCGTTTAAGACGTTGACTAAGTAGTGGTATACGTATGTACCACGTTATATATTGCTGATGGACACAGTGGTACAAATATGTATCACCGTGAATATATCACGTACTTGAGGAAAACAAGTGAGAATATTGACTTTGTTTATTTTGAAATTACATCCATAGGTAGTTATTGGAGAAGAATTTAATAATGGAAATATGATGTTAGTAGGAATGATTTACTCAATATTTAACAAAAATGAGAAAACAAAAAGTAGCTCTTCCATCGCATTTCAGTCGTGAAAAGAGCATTCCAGTCAATTTCAGTCGTGAAAATAATCCGTATAAAATACATCCTTCATATTTAGAGCTCTCTTCTCTTTTTTATTTAGTGTTATCCATGTTGTTTAGCAAAACGGTTAATGCGTAGGTGAGGGTTGCCCTGACATTGAGCACAATAGGTCCCCTCAGGGGGATACAACTATTGTATCTATGGGAATTAGCGCTCCCAGGGGGGAAAATGTGAGGGCCCGAGCTGAGAGTTAGGTAGGCCTTCTTTTTGTTGAAATAATTTTTTTTTTATGTCAAGGACCACCTTTTTTCGGTTCACTACTGTCCTGTTTTTCAGAGCCTCTGACTTTCTTCTTCAACTTTTATCTTATTTCATGAACTTCTTTCTTATCTTACTGTTTCTATGCCCTTTCTGCATAGATTCCTCTTTTTCTTATCTCCATACTAAATGGTGCCTTCCTCCTTCCTCTCTTCGATACGCTCTATTTTGTAGCGGTTAGGGAGGCTTAAACTAACTTATAATCTAATCTAATCTAATCTGAGCACAATAGGTTGACTCTTCGAGCTTTGTTGCGGCGAACAATTTTTGCATTTTCGCTCTTCGATATTTTATCGGAACAACCACAGCCTCTTTTTTAGTGGTATTCTCTTTGTTGTCTACGGAAAGCACATGATTGATAGAAACGTAAAACAAAGTACATGATGTTGGTAAAAATTGCATCATTACTTTGCATTTTATGATTCTATATTGTTGCACAGTATTTATGATTTGAGATGCTTAGATTATGTTGGTTATAAATTTCGGTTGGTAACAATAGAACAATTTTGTTTAAATTAAGTTACATCGCATGTGAATTATATTTCTGAGATGCAATATTTGCTATAATTAGACATCATTGTTCAGTCAAACCCACAAATAGCAATGCGCAATAACACTTGTGAAAATGAGGAAAAATACGCACCTTAGTGACCTAATCTGTACCGCAATGTCGTGTAGAAAATGAGGATTCCGTCATACACAAAGTGATACTGAATTGGACCACGGGAGTTAAGAGCAGTAAGTGCTGCTAGAGCAGGTTCTTAAACGTTAATTGTGCAACGTTATTAAATGTATTAAACGTTATTTGTGCAACTATCTTAATACTTTTTCCACCGCATTTGCTGAAATGCTGTTTAAATTGTATGCATTCGATTGCCAGGGGGGGTCATAAGTTTCCATACATAGGTAAAATAAACTTTCTTAATTGAGCACGCTGCAAGTATCGTAGCTGTTATCTTCTTCGTTGGCCCTACGTCTTGGACGCAGTTAATTTGCAACATTTCCAGTTTTTTGAAATTTGCAAATAAGTTTTGCCGCAGTGTCGTGTGTGATGCTCGTTCCATGTTTTCTGTAAAAAAAAAATTAGTGCAACCATACAACTGTTTCCCAATCTAGCCATCGGTATAATTTTAATTCGTGGTTTGTCAAACGCATGGTCTCGGGAGTATGGCAAATAAAAAATACCCATTATACATTCGTCTATGTGTGGAAACTCATGGCCTACTTTGTATATCATGTTTTAATTAAACGGAATGTGTTTGTATGTGTTACTGGTGTCATATAATTAATTTCATTATTGCTATTTTACCGGAATGCCAAACAATTTATTTATGTAGAATAAGTTACTTCACCTCACTGTTCATACTAAATGGTCCAGTATCACATCTCTGTTAAGATTGCCTTGGTTGTGGCGGTAGGGTGGCCAGTACGCATAGGGTGGATTTTTTTTTCACAGAATTTTCTTGACGGGACCCCCTAAAAAGGAGAGGTTGATAGAAAAAATGATACTGGTAAAGTTTCAGACCATTTGAACATCGTTAACCCGTGCCCCAACGGCCTCAAAGTTCTGTAAAATGACATTTTTTTAAAAAAATCGCGATTTTTCCGCTCAAGTGCAAACTGTAAACTATAAAGTAATAAATAGTACATTTATAGATAGCAAATTTTATTATCTTTAATTTATGTTCTCATACAAATCCTGATACAAGCGAATGGTTTCCGCGTAATTTTAATTACCGCGCGTCAGATCGAGCTTAGTACCCCTAATACGAGACCGTACTAAAAACTATTAAAACTCATGAATGTTTCATCTGAGATTGAAAAGGCTCGGCAAAATATGGTAGATTTGATATTACTATGACCTTTACCTTTTCTTATGTAATAAAATATTCTAAAATACTCTCTTTTTACCTAGATATTGCAATATTAGGTACCTACATAGTAGAACTAAATAAGAACACATACCTTGGTCCCTTTGTGCAGGTTCAAGCCAGGGTTTTTTTTTTTCTCAAACTATCTTAACCATCAACCAGTATTTTCGACAGTGTGTGAAAAAATCTACCCTAAGTAAACATTTAGCGTCCACGTGATTCCAAATATTCACATTGTTCTGTAATAATATTATCTTTGTGTAGATATGAGAAATAAAACAATACCGATTTTGTCCTACTTAACATCAATTGTTTTTATTATTACCTATATTCCTAAAATGGTAGGATTGGTAGGTACTCTAATTTTCTGTTGAAAATGTCTGATTCACAAGAAAAATTACTATTTTTACTCTAATTAATGCACAATACCTTAAAAATAATCATTGAGTTACTCATGTTCAAAATTCCAGGAGTTAAAATAAAATATTCGTGTATTGTAATAAGGTCTCGTATTAGGGTACTAAGCTCGACCTGACGCGCGGTAATTAAAATTACGTGAAAACCGTTCGCTGTATAAGGATTTGTATGAGAATATAAATTGAAGATGATAAAATTTGCTATCTATAAATGTACTATTTATTACTTTATAGTTTACACAGTTTGCACTAGAGCGGAAAAATCGTGATTTTTTGCAGAAAAATGCCACTTTTCAGAACTTTGAGCCCGTTTTGGCACGGGTTAACGATGTTCAAATGGTCTGAAACTTTACCAGTATCATTTTTTCTATCAACCTCATCTTTTTAGGAGGTCCCGTCAAGGAATTTTGAAAATCGAAAAATACTAGCCACCCTATTGTGGCAGTCTTGACCCAAAACAATGCTAGGGGTTTCGTCGTTAATGGTTTGCTTTTTTTCGGGTATAAAAACTACGTCTTTCATTGATGGACTTTCGCGATTTTAATTTTTACCTGTTGGCGGTTCATATTCGTGAAACCTGATGTATTACTAGTCACAGTCTCGAAACGAATGATAAAATTAAATGAAGTACAGAACTGAAATAAGGTTATCAGGGGGGGGGGGAATTTGCGCAGATTGTGATCGTTTCAGATGGACTGATCGAGAGATCTGAACAGTTGAAGAATTCATACTTTTTGTCTGAAACGATTGTTTCCATTTCAGATCAAAATCTCACGTGTAGGGCAAAAATTTAGAAATTTAAAATTTAGACTTTTTGTCAGCGGTTAAGCCTTTCCAAGTGTTTAACATTGAAATTATGAATCACAAAGCATTAGAAGAATTCATTGAAATATACCAAACTGAACAGTGTTTGTGGAAAGTAACATGCAAAGAGTACCATAACCGTGGCATGAAAACGCAGCATATGAAAAATTGATTACAAAATTAAGGGAAACTATACGTGGTGCTAACCGTGATGTAGTTGTGAAAAAAATTAATAATTTACGCACAACATATAGAAAAGAAGCGAAAAAAGTGCATGCTTCCAAGAAATCGGGAGCAGGATCAAATGATGTTCACGTTCCAAAACTGTGGTGTTTTGAAAAGCGTGCATTCCTTCAGGATCACGAAAATGCACGGGAAAGTCTCACTAATATTGAGGAAGATGAAAGTCAGGTGAGTCTATACACGGTTTATTTTATTATATAGTTGATACAGACACGTACAATATATGCTATTAATAAAGGGTGTGAGGGGTATAAAGGGTGGTTCTGCAACGAATCAAAGTGACGAAAAGTAGGCTATATATGTAGCATTTCACTTAAGTGAATAAGTAACAACTAATAAGGTAGAGATGGAATGAATCACCCAGTTACATTTAAGTCTTCCGTCTCGAATGTTATACCAGTAGATAATTATGTATAATCGACACTATAATTTTATTTATTTATTACGTGTTCTCTGATAACTGTGACGTTGGAACATGAATCACTTGATCTTATAATAAACAAATAGCACCCAGGAATGAGATCTAGGTACAAAGCAGGTTGCTTTTAAATATTTATGTAGCATTGTTGCATACATATTTTAATGCGAATATGTACCTATAGCCTTGATTAAGTTTCAATGGATGAAGTTGTCTTGCCATGGCACCTTGCCTTCTCTGATGAAATATTCAGTGAAATTTTGTCTAATCATTTTGGCAGTTTCCATCGGATTCCCTTGGTTTCTTCGGGCAAGATTGATCATATTTGAATCTTCAGGTCTTAAAACTTCCACTGTTGTACCGCAATCAGCATTTTCTGCAACATAGCAATCTGGTGAGGCATAGTTAGGCGAAGATTTCAGTAGATAATTGTGCAGCACACAACAAGCCATCACAACGGCATTAATGTCTTCTAAACTAATATTTATTCGTGTATGAAATATTCTAAATCTTGATGCCATAATTCCGAAAGCACTTTCTACCACTCGACGAGCTCTTGAGAGACGATAATTAAATATCTTTCTGTCGTTATGCCCAGTCAAGTCTCCCATTCTATAAGGCTTCATCATATCAGGCCGCAGTGCAAAAGCATCATCGCAAACAAAGACATACGGTAGAACTCTATGTGATTCATCTATTTGTTCTTCAGGTGGTATATTTAGAGAATCATTAGTTAATTTTCTGTAAAACATAGTGTTCTGTATAACTCCACCGTCAGAATTTCTACCATTTGAGCCAACATCACACATGATGAATTCGCATTTCATTTTACATTAGCGATTGCCATTAGGACTACACTGTGCCGTCCCTTATAATTACAAAACAGAGAACCACTGTCGTCCCTTATAATTATAAAACAGAGAACCACTGTCTGCTGGAGGAACAATATCCACGTGCTTGCCGTCTAACGCCCCCAGGCATTGTGGAAATTGCCAATCTCGCTGAAATTGTTTTGCGATACTTTTCCATTCTTCTTCCGTTTGAGGGAACTGAAATGAAAAATTACATAAGATTAATTCACTTGAATGCGTATAAATTATTGTTTGTATAGTTTATTAATTATATTCATTTTTAACATAAATTTTAGATACAATAATGCTTTATAATTCAAATTTCTTTATTTGTAATTGATGGCAGTTTCTTTCTTCTTACAGAGATGATGGCGTGATGATGAGCCTGTGCCTGAGTCCAGCCCTTCACCGGATGTCAATGAAAACGAAGTTGATAATGAATATTCTGTGCTAGATATCAGCAACCCACCATATGTCAGCAACTCACCGACTCCCACGTCTCCTTCACCAACTAATAGTACAAGTAGTGTAGCACAGCCCAGATCCAGCAAAAGAAAATGCAAAAATGACATGGCTGACACTGTGCTGACGACTATCAATGAGCACTTCAAAAAACCAAGGCTGCCAGCAAAAGAAGACAAGCATGACGTATTTGAGAAGAATGTCGCACACAAGTTACGAGGATTGGATAATTTACAAAGGATATTGGCTGAAAAAAATCATTAATGATGCTCTCTTGAAGCTGAATTGGGAGTTCTTACGCATAATCATAAAATTATGCCTGTAACAAATACTCAGTTGCCAATGCAGCACGATACATTTGAACAACCCTCGCTACGCCCGGAACAGTATACTCATGCAAGCTTTCCATTGCCCTCACCCTCTTTACCATTGGATCCTTTAGCTCAGGCTGTTAGGGTAATGACCGAAATACCTTAGTGACAGTCTTACATACTTCTTTAGTAAAGAAGTCTGATTTTCGATATTGAATAACTGTCGCTAATTTCCTGCGACGCATCAAAACTTACTTAATGTCCTAATCGACTTTAAGGGTTAAGAAATACAATATTCGCAACCAGAAGATTTCTTAATCGATTTTCGTTTTTTACAAAACTTTTAGGGGTTCAAAGAGATTCCCGCTTCACCAGAATTTCTCCTCCTGCAGGTGCAAACGAATAACTAATTACATTAAACCGATAATACAAATGGTACTTCACAATATTACAATGTGTCAGTTGTTAACTCAAAATTATACTTTATTCAATGGCTACACCACTCTCCCGTAACCGTCCACTTACTGATAGCACAACTGCTCGGCGCACATCAGTACAAGAATACCGAGACGTAGAAAGCACGCAGTGCGCGAGAAGTTCAAGTTGAAGAATACTTGATTTACAAAACCCAGGGTTCGAACGTTATCCCCGCTGGTTGAGATACTGAAAAACCACAGTATCGTTAGGAACCAAGCTTAGCAGCAGCTCGCACGACACTTCATTTAAATTTCACTAATTACACAATTAAACACTTTAAACCTCGCCTAATGCTCACCTTCAACTTTAATACCATTGGCACTGACAAGATGAAGTTAGCTCGGGAAGCTATTTTAGGAAATTAGGAGGAAATACAATTGAAGGAACCTATCCTCGGTATAGGACAGGTAGAGTTGTAAGCGTTAAGCTAATCGTTGCGTTAGGCATTGCCCGAAAGAATTAGTTTATTTAACTTTCTCTTAATTTAGAGCAACTTTCAATAATTTAACATTTTAGTAAAATTATGCAAGATGAAAGTTTACTCTTTAAGTGAAAAGGACACAGTCCAACTTTTGAATTAAATGGTTAAGTTGACGTGACTATAATGTCACTCTTCCAGAGACCTTGGTCACATTGGAAGTTAATATTTCCTTTTAATTCATCATTCAGATGATTATTTTTACATTTAAAAGTTCGTTTATTTACTCTCCTTAATTTTACTTCATTAAGAGAGAAGTTAAAAACCGAGGTAAGGTAAAGAAGTAACAAAACGCCATGCAGAGAAAAACTAAATGAACGAAATTGAAATAGTGGCCACTACAAATAATAAATAGGAAATTGAGAGCGCAGCCAATGGAAAATTAACTGAAGAGGCTTCCCAGCAATACTCTGGTGCTAAAGGCCGATTCAAAGAGCTGCCTCTCAGTCTCCTCCACTCTGTGTCGCCCTGCTCTTTTCATTTTTCGGTACTTGATCGGGACCTCGGTTCATACCGAGGCTCTTCTTTCGTCGTCGGAGCGAAGAACAACGGATGATTCGCGACATAACTGAGTTAGATTTTTATTTGCTATCGAACATGTGTTTTCGATAATTGTATTATTTTTTTTCTATTACTCAACTACTTCTCACTTACATACACACAAAACATATTGGTTATGTTGTATTATGTTTGTATTACGTATGTTATGTTGTATTATTAATAAATACTAACCTTCAAATACTGTTTTCGTAGCACCTTATAAATCACTCGGCACGTTTCGGGAATAAGAACCCTGAGAGCTTGAGGTGAAATCATTGTTGTAAATTTGAGGTCTTCATAGCACCGTCCTGTGGCTAAAAACCTTAATGTAGCTGACAGTCTTTCATGAGGGGTTATGGCACATCTCATGACCGTATCTTGTTTCTGTATGAAAGGTTTCACCAAACATAAAAGATTGAAGTATATTTTCTCATCCATCCTTAAATAATTTCTCCAGTCCTTTGGTGCTGCTCTAAACTCCTTCAAAAAGTTTGTATGAGTATAACTATTCCTTTTTAGAAGCCATTCTCTGCTCCACTTGCGGCCGCGCCTTGAACCAGAAGCACTTTTTGCCCTTTTTAGGCATATTGCCACAGCTAAACCTGCTAGAGCCACAGATTCCTCTTCCTCCGAAGACATTGCGAAAACTGGAAATCACAACGATTATCTGAATGGTGTAGGGGCAGCGACGGTCAGATGACTTGCAACGATTTTTATCTGCACAGATAAATCGTTCAGATAAACAGTTACGTGTAGGGCCGGCCTCAGTATGAAATGTCCTTTTTTAGCTCAATCATTTTGCATTGTTTCTCATTTATGCTGGTCGTTTTTTATGATCAGGCTGGGGCCTGATTTCTTTCATTAATATTCCCTGCTTTAAAATAGAGGTTTTCCGCGCAAGACTCCTCAGGAGGATATAACATCTATTGTATCAATGGGAATGAAAACTCCCAGGGATGAAATGCGAGGTCCCCAGCGTAGAGTCAGATATGCCTTGGTTTTGTTGATCGAAAATGTTATTTTTTATGCTAAGAATCATCTCTTTTCGGTTCACTGTCGTTTTTCAGCACCTACTGCTTCAACTTTTAATCTTGTTTCATGAACTTCTTTCTCATTTTACTGTTTCTTTGCACCTTGTGCTTAGATTGCGTGATCCTTTACGCCCACTAAATACTAAATAGCGCTTTCCGCCGTTCTCATTTTGGAACGCATTTTTTTTGCGGTTAGGGAGGCCTAAATTAACAGCTAATCAAGTTTCCGCGCAAGAACGGCGAGCGCATGAAAAATATTTAAATTATTTGCTGCTCAAAGTCTAAATTTGAATCCTCAAAAGAATTATCTTTTGATATTTCAACCTATTAGTCAGTCTAAGAGTAACTGTTGTAATACAATTATACAGTAATGGAGTTATTTTGCGATGGTATAAACGATAGTTAATCAGATCGTTTAATTCAACGTTACTATGGAAATTAATCTGCCAGTGCCGTGCTGTTTCTGGAAAGGTTTGGGTGTCTCGGTTATCTAGCAAGTCATCTTCTGGACGATCATGGTGGTGCATATAAAACACGTACGTTGATCATGGTGCCTTGCTGGCCTCCGTGAGCTCTGGTGAGGACGTTCGTCTGTAGGCTAACTGTTATGTTCGTTTTACCCGCCTTACGCTCCCAGAAGGACAATGTGAGGGCCTGAGCTAAAGGTTAAGTAGGCTTTCTTTTTTGTTAAAATAACATAGGTTTTGGTTTTGTTTCGGACCATCTTTTTTCGGTTCACTGCTGTCCTGTTTTTTCAGCACCTACTAATATCTTCTTCAACTTGGATCTTGTTTCACAAGTTCTTTCTCATCTTACTGTTTCTATGCTCTTTCTGCATGGATTCCGCGTTCCCTTAACTCCACACTAAATGGTGCTTTCTTCTTTCCTCTCTTTGGATCTCATTTGTTGAGGATAGGGAGGCGTAAACTAACTAATAATCTAATAATCTTAACCCGCCTTATTACAAGGGTCCACTGCGCCACTAAGGCGGAGCGTGTTGCCAGTCAAAAAGCTCAGAAGATGAATAATAAAAGTAATTTTCATGACTGGTAGTTTCAGCTACCTTGCGTGGAGTTCCTAAATTTTGTTTCCAACTTTGAATGAGTTTATTAGATTGTCGGAAATGAAAACTATTTTCAGAATCCGGAGCCGGTGCGGCGGGCGATGACCGTAAAATGTGTAATGATTCCAGTGCGGTGGGAATAAATTACGGTAGTGATCACTGTAATGGCGTGTTGCAAATGCTGGAAGAGGTAGGCGTCGGCGATTATTCTAACATTGGTACAGTTTATGCGCCTGTAGTTGCTCTTCTGCCTGAAAGTAATGACGGTCTTTTTGTTTCTAATTGCATTAATAGAAGTATCGTAACCAATACAAATATTTCAGGCAGTGAGGTTCAAACGCTTACAACAAAGAACGAACTCCCACTGGATTCGGAATTAATCGCAGCAGACGAGGACTTCGGCTCAAGTAATGGGCCGGTTTCAACTCTGCGCAGTTTTCCAAACACTAATCCGTGTAGAACGACCACTTCAAGTTATGCTTACAATTCAAGACCGGTGAGTCCAACTTGTTCAGAAACTTGTAATTTTGGAAATGAATTAGACTCGGCAAAAACCAGGCCTGTCTCGACTTGTTCTAACGTCAACAAAGAATCTGCATCAGTAGCTGAAAAACGTGGTCTCGAAATGGAACGTTGTGTACTGGAACTTCATGAAAATGGCTTTCAAGGTGCGAGGTCATCCGGAAGCGTTACGTCCATGAAAAAAAGTTTTATTTCTTCGAGTGATGTTTTTGAAACTGGTGAGAAGTTGGACAGCAAAATGGCTCCGGGGTGTAGCGGTTCTCGTGTTTCTAACGCTGCATATGATGGTGTTGGTGTTGTGAATGCTGTTCGCTCACCGGACGGTACTGAGTCTCCTTTGCACGAAACCTGCTCTGTCGGTTTTACGCACCAGTTTACTGACGCTGAGGATGGTAATTGGTTAACCTGCTCTGCAGAAGAAAGGAGCTTTGGCAGAGGTTTTAGTTCGAGGTTTCGTGACTCTCGTGTAAAATTTCCGATCTCAACACTACATAACATTGTTGAAAGGAAACCTCTTTCCACTAAGATTGGTTCTTCTGAAGTGCGTCCTGGAATGGCAACCATCCCCACTCATGTTCAGCCCGCTAATGAAATCAGCAGTTTTCAAAGAAGTGGATGCGAAAATACTCCTGAATCTGCTCCTAAGCCTACTTTCTCTCGTAAACCAACGCCGTATCCTCAATTGGTTCAGCATATATGTAATTCTGAAATGGGCAGCCCTATACTTCAACAAACTGGGAATACTTCATCATACTATGACTTAGATCAGTTTTCACTGGAAGAGCAGAGCATTTCGAGCAATTTGCAACCAAAGTTTCATAGTATGAAAACTGGGCAAGTTGCTGATGAATGTGAGCAAATGGTTCATGCTCATACGACTAATACATTCGGTGCGACAATCGTTCAGTCAGCTCCACCGACGAATGCAAGTGTCCATGGTGGAGTTGCGACTTCTGGTTGCTCTGAGAAAATATCACATCAAGGAGGGACTCTTACGTCACCGAAAGGAGGCAGGCAAGGGAAAGGCTTCCTTGGATATGATCGTGTGCATTCAGAACTTGAAATAAAAACTGACACCGGTGAGCATGCTTTCCCGTCGAGACGTCCTGAAAACGTCTCGCTTAGTAGCCCTCTGTTACAACGCTCCGACGCTGATAATCAAGATAGAGGTAAGAGAGTAAGAAAATTAGCAGTAACTTGTTGTTGTACGGTAATTTATTGTTGACTGTGTGGATGTGTTCAAAACACCCTTTTCTTGGAAAAATTGTGGCTAAAACTAGGTCAAGTCCAGCCTCATGATCCTTTGTGAAAATCCTAAAGTTTGTTTGTGCTTTGAGAGTGCGAAACTTGTTAATCGAGGCCTTCGCTTTGTTGTCTCTAGCACATAGCAAGAGCTGTATTTTCAATTCACTCATTTCTCGCGATCCATCATATCAGAGAGAGTATTCCTTTCGCCAGTGAGAGAGTATTCCTTTAATGGTATTGCATTTCTGTGCGGTAATTCGACATTCACTAATAGCGTGTTCGACATTGATTCATGGCTTTAATCCCCTCAGGGGGATACAATTATTGTATCTATGGGAACTAGCGCTCCCAGGGGGACAATGTGAGAGCCCGAGCTAAAGGTTAGGTAGGCTTTCTTTTGTTAAAATAGAATAGGTTTTGTTGTGTTACGGACCATCTTTTTTTCGGTTCACTGCTGTCCTGTTTTTCACCGCCTACCACTTTCTTCTTCAACTTTTTCTTGTTTCATGAACTTCTTTCTTAGCTTTCTGTTTCTGTGCCCTTTCTGCATAGATTCCACGTTCCCTTAACTCCATACTAAATGGTGCCTTCTTCCTTCCTCTCTTTACATCTCATTGTTGAGGATAGGGAGGCTTAAACTAACTAATAAACTAAACTCATGGCTTTAATGGTCCAAATCTCTAGACGGATAATTTGTTTTAACTCAAAACTGGCGGTCACGAGCTCAGTATTTTCAGTTACAACTCGCCAAAATCGTTTAAAGTAAACTGCTAGGGAACATTCACTTACGTTATCAATAGGTATTCAAGAAAGGCTGTTTTGTATCTTTGTAACATTGAATGGTTTTTTGATGACAGAACATAGCCTAAAGTAATTGTTTGGAACTTTCGAATTACAATTGTACTTTTATTTAGAATATGTTGAGTTAAAAGTGTTGGCATGAGGCACGATGCAACTACAAAAAGACACGGTGCGTGAAACTTGACAGCGTCAAACTTGAACAGGAATGGGATGCAAATCAATTCAGCAATTCTTGAATCTAACTGACAAAAGTAAACCTCGATTTAAAAAGTTTTTGCAGGCCTTTCTCGTGTACAATTCTTATGAGGTTTATATATTAGTTAGTGTATGTTACGAGTTAAAAAGAAAGTTTCCTGGCAATGCAAATTCCTTACAATTTACAATAATTTTTACAGATGCTTTATTTTTGCGTTCTTGTTGAAGGATATTATGAGACCCCATTCTCCACGTCTTAGGCACGTCATTTTGGATATTTGGAGTTTCAATCATTCATGCGAGCTAAGAGTTAGGTAGGCCTTCTTTTTATTGAAATAACATGTTGTTTGTTATGTTAAAGACAACATTTTTTCGGTTCACTGTTGTCCTGTTTTTCAACAACTACTACTTTCTTCTTCAACTTCTATCTTGTTTCATGATCTTCTTTCTCAACTTACTGTTTCTATGCCCCTTCTGCATAGATTCCCCATACTAAATGATGCCTTCTTCTTTCCCGTCTTCAATACGCTAGTTATCGTAGCGGTTAGAGAGGCGTAAAGTAATTTATAATCTAATCTAATCTCCTAGGAGGAAAAGCGAAGTCCTGAGCTGAGACTTTTTGTTTTTTGGGTTTATATTATTTTGGCTCAATGATTTTTTAGCTCACCGTTTTTCCATTTTTAGCACCTATTACTTTCTTCTTCAGCATTTAGCCTGTTCCATTAACTAACTTCTTAACTTGCTGTTTCTATGCACGCAAGATCTCGTAAGGGAACACACATTGTGCATAGATTTACCATTCCCTCACCTTTATACTGAATGGTGTCTTCATCTTTTCTCCGGTAATTATATTATCTTGCACATAATCTTGCTTCGAATTTCCTTTTTTCAATACTCGTGTGTGTATCATCTAAGTGTATTAATTTTAAGATATTTAAAAACCAATGATTGTAATATTGTACAATCTCTATTGGAAATATAGTTTTTTCTTTCTTTCTTTCTTTCTTTCTTTCGAACATTTTTTGTGCGATAAAGTAGGTTTAAGCCAATTCATAATTTAATTTTTTTTGTTTAGTAATGTGGGATTATAAACGGTTCTGGGATATTGACGCAGGATTGTTTTCGCTAGGTATTAATTTTCTGCCACTTTTACATGACAAATATTACAACTTCCACAGTCCTACTTGATGAATAAGTATATTTTTAATGTTACTTTCTAAATTCATTGAATCAGGTACATTGAGAACCTAGGAGTGCCACAAATTCCAATGACCACAGTGGTGTTGAGGGATTGCGACTATGTTGTACTGCAGCCACGCTCCTTGACAGGCACGGCGGCACCGCGCCTACCTGGCGGAGTGCGGCGCGGAGTGACGCCTTCTCACAAAACTGTCGAGGTGTCGGAGCTCAAACGTTACCTCTTAAAGTTCTTCCCTACTGTCAACAGGTATTAGTGCATTTAGCTCTTATGGGTTTTCTGTTTCCACGTTCTCTGACACAGTCGTCTATCTATACGATTTACAAAAATCTGCTACCATCGAATTTTGTGTACTATTTCGGTAATTATATTATCTTGCACATAATCTTGCTTCGAATTTCCTTTAACTTATCGAGCGTTAGAATTCCATGTGGAAAAATACTGATTCCTTAGTTATTTCTCATGTATATAAAAAAAATTTCAAGTTGGGTGATGCATACATTAAGTTGGGCTTCTCGTGAATGAAAGAAGATTAATTCTATCTCGAGTATGAAAATAAAGTAATTTTTATAAGCATTCCATTTATGAAGAGCGCTGGCGAGTAATAGGTTCAACTGACAATTAAATCTTCTTGAACCTTTTCAAATGTGAACTTGTCTGTTTCGACGGAGCTTGATCCACCTTCTATCGTTAAGTACTTGGGGTTCGTTGAGAAGCTCTAGACCTTGTCAGGTGCGTCCGGGCGACCAACCGATGTGTGGACAACCTCTGATCGATTAATTTATTTATTGTGTAGTGAAGGAGGATTTATTTATTTTTTCTTAGTTTTGCACTTGACTTCCTTGAGAGTTTGCCTCAGCGCAAGTACCTTAGAATTTGTGGCCTTTTTTACATTCTATTGCTTCTACGTCATTTTTTTCGCATTTCAAATTTTACAAACGGCTGTCCATTTATGTTGTCACGTTTTAGGGAACAACTTGAAGCTCGTTTGACGGAAGTGCGGAGCGGCTGTGAAGGAGGCAGCCTCGTGGGGCTTCGGTTCAATGAAATAGCTGCTCTCTTCCGGGAAAAAGTTTGCCATGATAAAAGTAAGACTTCCGTCTAATTCAAATGGTTGAAATATATTTGGTGGCGATAAGCCGGCAAACGATATTCATTAGTTTGTGTACTTTTTCGGTATTTATTTTTACTTGCTATTGATTTCTATGTGGTGCAAATCTGAATTTTTTTATATGCACACTTTCATATCAGATGCACTGGATACTTAAGAGGGACGGACACGCAGAAATCGGCTGAATCGATGAAATTGCTGTTCCGTTCTTTCTACAGAATGTAGATCTATGAACATTAGCATACATATGTATTTGTGAAAATAAACAGGGATCGTCTCTTAATTAACCCGCGCACGGTCGCGCATCCCTCAGAAAAGTAGTCAATTTACCCGCGTTACTCTGCCGTTCCCTGTTCACTTACCGTAATAGGCAGAGATGTGAAAATATGAAGTAATGAGTAAAAAATGTTGCTTTACACTTTGATGTTGTCAGATTTTTGATAACTTGAACCGTTTCTTTGTAATATGGAGTCAAACTCCGTAGATTTTTGCACAACATTGCTTCAAAGAGATCAATGGCCATTTTTTTGTTTTGGGAACAATGTAATGTTTTTCATTGCTATTTTATGCAGAAAATCCTTCCAAACCTGCTGATGTTTTTATTTTTCCTCTACAACAATTAGAAAATAAGTTATGACCATTTACATGCCTACAAAGTGTTATCCATTCTTCGTTTTAGTTCCTACATAAATGCATGTTTGCATGTCTGGTTATATTACTGTAAGTATAGTGTTTCGAAACTTGTAATTTTCACCCAATATGAATAAAATACTGCTCTACACGCTACTGACTTTAGATTTGTCTTATTTGCCATTTTTGCGAAATAAGGCAAAATAAGGCCCTGAGTAGTTTCGCTGGTAACTGAGGCAGCCACTGACTGTTCGCACGCACACCCTCTCACGGGCGCCTCATTTACCACACTGACTGTGCTTACCTCTCCCAACTTCCAAGTGGTTGGAGCTCTGCCTTAACCCCCACAATGTGGGGGTTTCTGGCTCCAGCTGTGTAGCACTCGCTGAGACGATCATTTTGGTGTATAACAACTTGGGGTTATGCCTTACGTCTGGCAACCAGTGAGCCTGGTAAATGAGGCGACCAGTTATAGTTCGCGAGTTAAGTTTTTCCATTCTCGCCGTAATCACGTAGCTAGCTGATGGGGGAAAAATGGGTACTTCTCAAGTGACGTCTTAGAAAGTACTTGTAGAGCAATGATGTGTAGGTGTCATTGGATGCTCGGAGTCCATGTATGACGAATCGGAGAATTATTTAGAATTTCGCAATAATTTAGTTTTTATGAAATTTTAAAAAGTTAGAAAGTAATTTTTCCGTAAATTTTTTAATGTGACCAGAAATTATTATGAATAAAAAAAATACGTGAGTAGATAGAGCATCTCTTTGCGCATCCAATGATACCTGAATCATTGTTCTACAATTAAAAAACTCGGAGAAAATAGAATTTGAAAAATAATTGTTTACCCCCACTTTACCCCTATTATCACCGTAATTATGGCGAAAATGGGAAAAAGCTATGGGGACGATCCCTATTTATTTCTGAAAGTACATATGTATGCCAATTTTCATAGATCTAAATCCCATAGGAAGAACGTTACAGACATTTTATTCAAATTGGCTAAAATCTTCCTATTTGTAATCCTTCACATGAATTTTTCCTGTCTCTCGGAAATTATCATGAATATCAAAATAATCCTCCAACTTGTCATGCGTCATGCAACAGCTCTTTGCGCATCCAATGACACCTGAATCATTGCTTTACGATAAGTACTTTTTGAGAAAACGTCTCTTGAAAAGCACGCACTTCATCCCCCCCCCTTTTCCCCTATTGTCTCAAAAATTATGTCGAAAGTGGGAAAAAGTAGTGTAGACGACTCTTATTTACTTCCAAAAATACACACGAATGTCAATTTTCCAATACAACAAACGTTACAGGCATTTCGTTGATTTTGGGTAGAGGTCCCCCTAAACGGAATTTAATTCTTACGAATCACAGCTCTGACCAAGCGTAAGATGTGGATGGCGTTAATTTTTTATCTTGACTCGTGTTTCTGTTGTTCAAATTAATTTGCTTTGCTAAGGAACTGGCGACCCAAAGTAACTCCATGGCTTTTCAGTTCAATGATTTACCCGCCAGTTTGCAAATGAATGCATCTGGATGAACAGAGCAATATAAAGTATTTGCACGTTTACTGTAGTGAAGAGTCTGTGATGAGCGTATTCATCTGAAAATTTTGCACCTCAGGCGGTGTCCTATACTTCCCTTCATTCTACTATTTCTCGTAGGGGTGCTGAGTTTCTTTGTCTCCACCTCGCCTTGATATTCTTCTAAGCAAAATTTTTACTTCATTTTATTTTTGAATCAGGTCCGGTTGAGGTTAAAAAAGGTCGTTTCTTGTGTTATATAATGTATGAGATACGTTAACAAAACGCGACAGTGGAACTTTTTCTAACACCTTGTAAACCTAACGAGTCAGTCGTTACTATTATCTTGTGCTCTGAGTTGTGGAAACTTTTATAATCGATGAAAAACAACAACAAACATCGGCATCTTTGGGATGCTTTATTTCCATTTCCAATCAAGCCGGATACATATGATCTTGAGCATTGGTTTTTCAAATGTCTTATAACTAACCCTATATATAGGACACCATGACGGTTCCCCCGTAAAGCCGGTACCCATTTCCGACACCTGGGTTGAGTGGGGTTATTGTGCTTGAGCTTTCCCTTATACCCAACGGGGAAAATCGCCGCGCCATCGCCGGGATACGAACCCTCGTCTCCAACATACAAGGCTGATCCCTTAACCACTGTGCCACGGAGACAAAACACGAAGGCAGTCACACGTTATAGTATTGATTTTCAATATATTGGAGATAGTTTTCCCCTGGTGCAGCACTGATGATTCGTTTGATAATTAATACATCAATAGCAACTAACAAGTTCTCCGATCATTGGAAACGCTCAATAATTAGACTGTGGCATAAAACTGGTTATAATTCAGAATCAAAAGACCCATAAGTGTTTTACCTACTATCTCGAAAATATTAAAGAAAGTTATAACGAATTAACTCATTTAAGTGAATCAAATTTACTTCAACGGAATAAAATTCTTATGAGGAACATTAGTACTCACGACGCCTTACTCGATCAACATCACAGAAAAAATATAGTGACATAAATTAAATTACTGATACGCTCATTGCTGCTCGATCTCTCAAAAGTATTCGACAGCGTCGAACACAAACGACAATTAATGAAAATGTCGAACTTACGAGTTAGGAGTAGACTCAGAATTAGTTTGAACGTTTTTTTTTTAAATCGATCTCACGCAGTCGTCATCTATAAACAAATTGTCAGCATACATATATTAAGAATAAATCGTAGTGTTCCTCAATAATCAACTCTTTGTCCGCTTCTTTTTTTTATTTTTATTTATGATTTCCTTTTCACACCATTTTCTTTGTATGCAGATGATATTCAAATTGCAATAAGGTCTGTTTGAAAATTACCGATAATGGAAATCAGAGATGTAAACCTCCCGACACTTGAACTGCGTCGTGACCAACCGGTGTACATGAAGAGTATTTTCATGATGCTGCTGACCGACCAGCAGTCATAAACTCAATTTTCACTAATATTTAGTGGAAACTAAATGAAAGTGCGATCTTTTTAATATTCGTTTTCAAATTTTATTGAGCTTAAATTGAATTTGAATGTTGAACTTCAGTTTAACACGCTGAAGTTAACGTGTTGGATAGCTCTAAATCATGATACATCCGAAATGTTCTCATGCTGAACGCAAAAAAAACTCAATACATCATTTTTAGATCCAGAGACGTAATTAATAAATTAATCAAATCTGACTCGAACGATAAATTATGTAATTATTTGCCATTCAATAGCTAGCGTTATCGCGCCTTGACTATTGCAGTAAAGCTTAGGGAGAGGTGACTCGATATCTCCAGAATGAACTACAAAAATGATTGAATTTTTCAGCCAAGGTGTTGGTCAATAGAAAATTCAAGAAAAGCGGTCATGCAAACCCTCATAAATAAACTCAGCTGGACTGCTTTTCAAGAAAGGCTCCTCACTCATGAAGTCCAATACGGATTCTCTTCTCTATTCCTCTCTCAGAGCTGTGATGAAATATAAATAATAATCCCCCTTTAACCAAAATCCGAATCGAAGAAATTATGTCTTGGTAAACTACCTCTCATCTGACGTCGGTCATAAAGCTCTGTCAATATCACCTGCCGTACTGTAGGACAAACATCCACCGATTTTGAAGATCCCTCTAACAATGAGAGTATTCAAAACTAAAATTAGCCCTTCGTTTTGAGTCTCAACATTACCTATGCTGCAGTACTTACTGAAGAAGCAGTTACGAAATATATCTTATTACTTTGCATTGTTCAATTTTGTACCTAAAATTTTGATACGATACTTACGTGATGTGATCTCTAGTATACTAGGACGTTTTACATACGAGTACATACGCACGGGCGCCAGGGAAAAATTGCTAAGCCGTAGGCTTTTACTTTAGTTCTAAATTCAATATTTTCTCCGTTAACTCTAAAGTTGTTGCGTTACTCAGACTTACTCATTTATTATTGTAGAGCTGGTGCGTCAATGAAGGTTAATATATCCTGAATGGACAATTAAAATGGTAGCTTTATGTACAGAGGATGTAATTATGCATTCTTAGTTGCTCAATAAGTAAGAATGGTGCTTGATTTTGACCTTAACTGCAAATTTCTTCGATCTTTGACGTTTTCGAAACTTGTTCAACAAGTGCGTACCGAAATTAGCGTTCAGATACGGGATCAAGATTGCATGTCTTCATGACACACTATTCGTGTCGGATGTTTTTGTTAGCCTTGTGTCACAATTTCTCGTTTATGACGCTCGTAAGTATATTATAACAGCATTGTTTAGGTAGTCGACTTACGAATTGCTTCATTAATATTGTAATAGATTTTGGTTAAAATTATGCAACAATCCATCTCTTGTTTTTGACGATGGTGACCTCTTATGTACCAGCATTATTTTTGTAAGAAATATAAATGCGTAGTAAACTAATTTCTCAGAGTTTTTTGGTATACTTAATGATACCAAAGCACGAGATGATAGTTACGAATATCTACCTTGTCGACTTTTTAATCCCAGTTGCAGAATTGGTTACATTCTCCTGTTTTACTTTAATCATATCCTCGATATCGCAAAAGCCTAAGCTTATATTGCAATATAAGTGGGCTTAAAATAAGCATTTTTCACCAATGCGTCAATGGCATTAAAAATGTATTTCATTTCGTTTTTATATATTATCAAACTTGGAATAACTTCAGAGGGTACACATTTTTAGTTTTTTTTTCTATCATGTGTTCGGGGATTAAACATTGGTATCGTAATACCCATGTATCTTCATGTCGACATTGTTAAAGCTAATGTGGTTTGTATCATCTTCATTTGAAATAAGCTTTTCAGTTTTTATTCCTTTCTGAAGAATGAATATTATTCTTGTGGTTATTTGCCAGTGTATTGGTCTTACACTGTTACCTGAATGGATTTATACAGGATAGGTGACCTTAGCTCCACCAAATGACGATAGAAAATGAAGTGTGCACTCTAAGAATAGTTCTTATAGTTTATAGTTAGAAAAGATCAGCAAAGATTTTCCCGGAAATAGAAATTTGTGCAAATTTACTTGTGTATCGTTTGAATAGTTGTAGCGCCATTGAAGCGATGAAACTCAAGCTGTGGCGAGAATGATTTGCTTGTGTGATCCACGAGGTTGAACTTGAATTTATTAACATTTTTCATTTCATTGCTTCCATGTTTCGTGAGTGACGGTCTGTATCACTAATGAGACTTAGTTCTGCAGCTAATCGGATTTCACAGCCCAGCTCACTATGGCAGCAACATGGTTAGAGAGTAGTGTGGGTTCGATGCAAAATTTTTAATTACATTTGGAAAGAAATTTCCACTTTTTTACCGCTTTGTTCCTTCGGGGGGTTATACTATTGTATCTATGGTTATTAGCACTTCCAGGAGGAAAATGTGAGGTCTCGAGTTTAGATTTTGTTGAAATGAAATATTTTTACGGTAAGAATCATCTTTTTTCTCGGTGCACTGCTTTCCAGTTTTCCAGCACCTACTACCTTCTTTAATTTGTATCTTGTTTCATAAACTTCTTTGTCGACTCGCTGTTTCTATGATCTTCGTGCATAGATTCTGCGTTCCCTTATCTCGATACTGAATGGTGCCTTCCTCTCTATAGATATATTTTTGCGGATAGGGAAGCTTAAACTAGCATTTAATCTTAACTTCAGTCCTTTGTGGAAAATGATGAGGCCCCGAACTGAAGATTGTGTAATCTTTTTTTTTGTGCAAATTTTTTTTTTTACGAGCCATCTTTTATCTGTTCACTACTGTCCTGTTTTTCCGCGCCTACTACTATTTTTTTAAACTCATGTCTTGTTTCATGCATTGACTCCTAATTTACGGTTTCTACAAGTGGGGGAATCTTGCGTGGAAACCCTCATTGTGTACAGATTCCCCGGTTCCCTTGACTCTCCACGCTAAATGGTGTCCTACCTTTCTATCGAAACCTCTTTGTTATCGTTAGAGAAGCTTGAACGACCTTCTAATTAATGGCCAATTAAAAATAGCAGGAGCAGGTTGTATATGTTTTAGTTATTCATGATATCTTTCGTCGAAGGAGCGGACGAGACTTCATGCTGCATGATTTGCGGAAGCATTTATGGGCACAAGGAAACTGCAGTGCTCGAGTGCTTCCACGTTTTCCACACAAGGGTAAGTTTGAGTGTGAAAGAGTCCCTTATTCTAGAACTAGTTCGTCGATTCTTCCTTCGTTGTAAACTGATGAGTATGATTGTTTGGGATTAAATAATAATACTATAACGTTCAAACGTCATTCATTATTGTGTAAGGCACGAATGTGCCGTTGAAATTGCCTTGGTGGTCCGTGTTATAATTTTGGAAGTGTTATTCAACGCGCTGTGTTGTATTCATGATCTAAATCATTGGTACTGCTTAGATGACTATTCTTAATCATGTCTCCTCCCAATTTTATTTAGATTCAGTTTTTCATAACTTTTATAACTGATGATCAGAAACATGTTCGAATCACTGTGACGCTTTCTCCTTTGTGAAAGTGGAAAAATTATTTACGACGCGCTTTGCGCTGAATGAGATGTGATTCAATTAAATGCTTGTTCACTGTATGGGCTACCCTCGGTCTCTATATACTATATGTGAATTATTGGAACTGTACTAGAATTACTACCAATTCATAATGATCCTCTTGTTCTGCGATCAAGAAATAACTTCATTCTAAGCTGATAGATTCGATAAGCTCTCAAAGTGTAGCCTCTCGTATAATATAGGCTTTTTCGGGTGTCCCGTCGTATCGAAAAATGATGCAAGTGTGGAATTCTCCTTCCGCAGTGCCTTACGTTGTGGTCCCAAATCCATGGATGCTGCCCATTGTGCCAAGGTCCTCTTAAAGCAATTGAAGGGACAGAGTAACTGAGATCTTCTCTGCCGCAGTTTGGACGCCTTAGGATATCGTCTAGGATTCGATGCTCTGAGCCAGCGGATTGCTCAATATTTTTAGATGTTACGGTTGGCTGTGTACGTGAAATGAAGTACGGAAATACCTGTAGAGTTCTCATTCATGTATGTACTCTTTGATTCCTAAGAGAATAGTGATAATCTTCGGATGAGATTCATGAAATTTTTAATGTAAGCGTTTTGAAATACGTTCAAGACTAAGGCTTGTTCAGGAACTGACCATGTCGCTGGCTTCTTTCGTATGTCGTATTACAGGATTTATACGAGTTTCACGTTAGCTAGGAATTGGTTTCATTGGCACACTTCATGCTGATTGTTTTAATTTGAAGGCGTTCAGTTCCCTTCTTATTTATGGTGCTCTATCAAGAAGAGTTCAAGGTCTTGAAGCTACATTTCTCACCAAAATGCTGTAACTGATGTAAGAAATCTCGTTTTTATCATCTATAATGAAGTACGTCAAAGTTAGTCTCAGGTGGTGATTGATCTCAGCAATTTGATGCTCTAGAGAAATGATTCAACTTTCTAGCTCAAGTCTGTCGCAATATATTTCCTCTCCATACGATAAATAATACTTCTGTAATGAAATGATCTATCATTGACGCTACTTTAAATCTAAAGCATCACGTAGTATTTGGACAACTAACTAGTGGTGAAATGAATTTTTGTTCAACGGAAAGTTATTTTTCAGCGAGTCCTCTGTACGCTTACAGATTTAGATGTTCTTGTTGTGAAAATAAATGCTTCTTGAAAACTTTTATACGAATTTTATTCAACCACCTTCAGCTCTTTACTTTCTCTAATGCCAGAGAAAATGTCTAACCCAGAATAGAACAGCGGAGTAAGATGCGCTGAACTGCGAATGCTGGAGAAACTATTACGTTTCTAATAGTCCCCTATGACACTTTCTCAACGCAGAGTTCGTTTCTTTCTTGATAGTGCTAGCAATTAGGTCAAATAATTTATTACAGTACAAATGAAAGTTCAAGTTTGATGGCATTCTTATGAAGAATTTGATCGATGGCAGAAACATCCGCCAAGAACCGCACATAAACGGAAAATATTGCATATTAAGGTACTGCAGTTATTAACCAGGCCTCTTAAGTAATGAACAGATATATTCTCCCCTAACGGTGGTTAGAGGTTGGTGGATCATTTATATATGGAGGCTTATCAATATTTCTCATTCCTGAGTACAAATAGCTGACTAAACATTAATGCATTTCATCGTAGGTCTTCATTATCAGGAAAAGCAAAGGAAATGAAGGAAAAATGTTTTTCAGAAATGAAACAAGTCTTCAACTTGAAAAAGTCGTGTCTTAAGCTAAAGCATGTAAAACACATCAGTTCTCTGGCAAGAGATAGTCTAAACTACCACGTGCTTCAGACAAATACATTAATAATTGGATCAATAGGTAACGCAGAAAAATCACCGCTTGAGCAATAATAAAACGAAAATGAAAAGAATCACTTAAAATAGTTAATTTAAAACTTGGAAACATTCAATCCCAAGGACTGAACTATTACGAATACAATGGCTTGGTATGAGGCCGAGTCAACCTGAACATTTGAGTTCGCCTTTCCGAGATATAATGCCGTAGCCTGCCTGTACAGAAATGAGAATGGAATGAAAACTTCACAGTAAACTGAAGCCTAACCCATAGGAAGGAACAAGTGGCTCAACATTCTGATGGGAAGACGCGGAAAATGTACAGATGAATTCGCTTGTTCTTGAACACGACTTGTGAAATTACTCGAGTTGACGACCAGCGTCCTTGGCTTTGAGCATCCTTACTCTTTCCAACAGCATTGTTAATCAGCGAGATTTTTGAAAAAACATCAGTAAATCAAAATAAAGATTCTCGCATTAATTTAGGGTGCGACCCATGCGCGAGAGCACTAACTCTGACAGAACTTTTATGTTTACTAGAAAGAGGAGTCAACGGTGGCGGTCCTGGAGTTTTAAATTCGTCTTGGCACATTTTTGAAGTGGAAGATGGCGTAATATTTACAATATTTTCTTTCAGAGGCGACACTACAGCTACCATTCTAGGTCGATTGTATCTGTGAGCGTTGGAGTTGAAGTGACGAGGCGTCAGTGAGGCACGGCCTGGATACCTCGAGCGTTGCTGCACCTGACCCCGATGTTGCTGGCGCCGTTCCGACACTGCAGGTCGTGGCAGCGCGAGACTTGCAGGAGTAACACAAGACCGCGATTGACGGCGCTGCTGACCTGGTGTGACGCAGCCCAGTTGATTGAAGAGCTGCACGTTGGCTGTCACTTTCTTTTGTTTCTTTAGAGCAGCTATGGATGGACGGTTACCGTCTTTTTGTTTTACGGCTGGTGTAATGTCGTCTCCTGTAGTATCATTATTGGTCAATACCTGGCTTTCTACCTCTTCGAAGAAATCTGCAGCTGCCAGCCATTGTTCGTTTTCAACATCAACTGACGGCATGACGTTATCTAGGTTTACGCCTGGCTTTACAGAAGGGAGAGCATGGTCATCCATATTACCAGGACTTGATAATGGGAATTGGATTTCTGTATTTCCATCACGCGAATTTACACCTTGCGTTTCGGAAGCCTTTATGCTCGTATCAATGTCCAGTAGGGTTTCAACGGCTGCTGTAGAACAATTGATAGACTTGTCATTACCAACGAAAGTAACTTCAGTTTCGATAGGACGAACGACAAACGGTAGTCCACATCGTACAGAATTAGGACGCCCTCGCTTGAGGGAGTGTGATAACGGTGACTTCATTAGCGGCTGCTTTAAACGAGGCGTTCCAGCACTTTTGCTACAGGTTGGGGTTTCGTGGCCAGGAACTGAGCTTGTATTTTGGTGAGATTTCAGTTCTAGTTCCTTGGACCGGCGGCGAATCGTGCCAATTTTACGAGCACTAGGCGACCTCACGACACAATTTTCTCCACTTCGCCGACGACGTATCTTCAGCTCACGGTCCAAACGTCGGGAGAGATTTTCAGACGGACTCATGCCAAGTATGTTGCTTTCTTTCTTCATTTTATCGTACGCACTTTGTATAATTTCATTGTGGTTCAAAGTTGCGATGGAAGTAATTTTCTCATCGCCAAATAATGATCGTTTGAGTTCATCCAGAGCATCGTCGTTTATCTCTTTTTCCATTTTAGCAACGGCTTCTTTGATGGTATCATACTGACTCTCTAGAGTAGAGAGCTCGCAACCGTTGTTGCTAGGCCCTGAAGACCTCTCCATAATAGCTGGCGAGTCTCTGAGCGTGCGCTCAGCTCCGTCAGGCTCCCCGCGAGTTGCGCAGCGACTGGGCGCGCTCGTAAGCTCCCCGTCTGGCTCAGACTGCAAGGCGAGTCGTGCGTTGCGAGCCTTACGCCGCGCACGCTTGCTGACGCGACCTGAGCTTTGCCGCGGAGTGAAACCCTCACCGCTGATGGCTGGTGTTAGAGCAGCTTCAGACCGACGTCCAGACGCAGGCGTACTTAAGGAGAACCTGCTCATGCTTTCCAGATTCGGGGTGGTTAAAAATTTTAGACCCTCATCAGTTTTGCTTGCTCTTAGAGGCGTTCTAGGCGCAGGGAGCTTCACATCACCGCAACGAGCTTTCACTTCGCTCTTGCTTTTGTGCAGTTGCACAGGAATTTTATTAGGATTAGACTGATTCTCACCCTCGAGTTCGGCATTCGTTTTTTCTTGTAGTGCACTATCAATTGGATTGGTGCTTGCTTTCATCGACTTAGTTCTTGGAATAGTTTCTTGCTCTAAGTTTGGATACAAAATCAGAGTAGGTTTACTTCTGCTTTTGATAATATCAGCCGATACAAGTTTATCAGATTTCACTACCCACTTTTCACCTATTCCAACTAGTTTACCGCCGATGTTTGAGTTTAGAGACCGACGATGATTCGGTGAGCGTTTTTTGGGGCGCATCGATGATGAGTCGACCAAGGCAGCAACGCTTGGGTGGCGTGGGAATGACAATCGCGAACCCGTCGACGGTTCTCGGGCTGTAGCCGATCGGCGCACTTTAACGACTGTAGTGCCAGCAGCTTTCTGTTGAACGAGGTGAAGACATTCAGTGTTACTAAGGAATAGCAAAAAGTACGTACGCAAAACTACTGAACGTGAACACTACCAAGTATTGAAATCATTATGTAATGAAATATAAAAAATGTGAGAAGTGCTTCGCACGTGAACCTATCATAACGACTAGTAATCATCAATCCGATGTCCAAATATAGATGAAGGGAGATAATCAGAATATTTTTCTTTACAATTTTTGTGCTTGAAGCTTCCGCGCTTATGATAATAAACGCACAATTTATATTTTTTCCAATTTACTTCCGTTTCTATTCAATTAAAAGTTCATGACCGAAATTAAGCGATATCGAAGTTTGAGTGGCACCACGAGAGCGTAAAATTGAGGTATCCCATTAAGCACAACACGCTCAATTGACCGAGCTGCTGCTAGGATCTCGATAACATGAAAAGATGGAGAAAATGAGAGGACGGACCCTCGTGTTGAAGGTCAGTTGCACGGTGCGCCAGACTCCATGCGTGATGACAAAGTGAATACTAAAATATAAAGCCTTCCTGCTTCAATTCGAAATCCCTAACTAAATGCTACTAAATTAGTGATAGGTGGCTAGGGTGGCCACTGCGGAGCGCTAATTCGCCAAGTTATGTTAATGAAGTCATTCCCTGCCAACACTTCAGTTGCAGTAAATTAAGATTAGATTAGAGAATGATTAAGTTAAAGCGTCCCTAACCACAACAAAGGTGGTATAAAGAGAGGAGAGACGACAGGACTATTTAGTAAGCAGTAAGGGAACGCGAAACCTCCGTACGAGATATTTGTTAACACAAGATCCACTACGTATATAAACAAGTTAGGAAATAAGTTTATGAAACACGAAAATGTCAAAGGAAAAAATGGGTTAAAAAAGACAGCAGTGACCAGAAAAGAGATGGTCTATAACTAAAACAAAGAGAAATTCTATACCAATAAAACGGAAGATCTACCCACCTCAGCGCACTGCCTCACATTTTACCTAAGCGCTAATTCCTATCAATAAAATGGTTGTCTCCTTCCTGAAGTGATGTGTGCTGTAATATTTTTTGCTGCTTTTTCACATCGTCAACAACAAATTTCTCTTCTGAAAACGCTAGCAAACTTCGCTATTAACTCTAACAAGTATCGTTAAACACTCAATGAGACAAACAAAAGTTCCTATTACAATTAGCTTTATTTAGTGGCAGCTTATCTATTATGGGACATGTTAATCAAAGATTTCATTTAAAAAAAAAATTCAAAGAATCCATTGTAAAAAAAAATACTGTAGGTGACCTCATTAGAGAACATGGATCACCTATGAATCAATTTCCATTACGTCTGTATAAACTATACGGAAGCCTTCTCTCGTAAACAATGACTGTACTGAGGTGAGGTGAGCAATTGAGCACGTTTTCTTACTTCAACAGGTCAGTATTAAAAAATAATCATCGAATGCTGTGACAACTTGAGGTTGCAAAAAGCACCCTCCAATTTACCTCAAAGATGATGCGACGCATCACTACAATGCATTTGCGTAATTTAAATAACCTTAATTCATAATATTTCCATTAACAAAACAAAGTTAAGAATATAAATCTGAGGTGAACGTAAGTGCTGAGACTGGCCGACGTAACGCATGGGCGGCCCTGTTCATATACAGGGTGTTTCAGAACAAGAGGTACAAAATCGTACATCAAGTAGAATATGAACGAACACTTTTCTGCTATGGAATTTTCCGGAAAAAAATTCGGGTTTTTGAGATATTACCTGTTTATTTTTTGAAGTATGAAATTTAATTGTACCATAACCCCCCATCGTTTATTTTGAATTTATGTTACTAACACTTCTATTCTATGAGAGTTCACAAAAACAAAATTTAATTTTAGTGATATTTGGTAAAAAATTCTTAGCCAGAAGGTTTATGCTACACCCATTAAATCTGAGGAAAATCACGGGGCCAGCATTGCAGTGGCTGCTGGTGAGATTTTTGAAATGCCAGACGTGTTTCCAAAATCTCCGGCGGTCGTTAAAGCTAAGATTTGAAAAGTGCATTGATGTAGGTGGAACTCGTTTTGAACAATTTTTGTAAAGTAAATTTAAAATAAATATTGCGAGTAATTATGTCAGCAAATTTCCTCCTTTAAAACAATAAACATGTAATATCTCATAAACCCGAATTTTTTTTTAAAAATTTCATAGATGAAAAAGTGTTTATTTGGCCATTTTCTACTTGATGTGCAATTTTGTACGTCTTGTTCTGAAACACTCAGCATATATGCAGCAGTGAGAGCCCGAAAAAGACTAAAGTAAACGGGGTAAATGAAGTTCGTGTGGCACCACGAGAGGGTAAAAAGTTGAGGTGTCCCATTGCATAATGCGTCCGTTTCGAAGTCTAAATTGTCATGATTTCAACTGATCGAAACGTACACATTACGTCAGCAAACAACACCTGTCCTAATCTAGGCATCAGCGTTGAATAACCCACCTGTGGCGGCGGCATTCTGGGCGACGCAGCGACGGCTGCAGCGTAGGAGAGGCGCGTGGAGCTGCGCCGCTCTATTGGCACTTGACTCATGGACGCCATACGGGCCTTTTTCTTGGGGTGGTCTCGCTCGCTCCTGTCACACATGTCACAATGTAGGCATGGAGTGTTCGGTGTGTGCAGTAGTGTAGTAGTGTAGTCGAGGGAAGTGTATGGTACCTCTTAGTGGTGATCACAATGTTATGCTAGTGAATGATTTCGTCGTGGAACGTAGGGTCAGCAAGCGGTTGTTCACTAAAATGCTTCTGAATTAATACACAGAGGCTTATCCATTTAAAAGTGCTTTTAATTGTCTTAATTTTACACTCCATCTGATCTGACAAAATGTAGCAGGTTTGGGGCAAGTGTGGTCCATGCACAAACGTCTTGACAATCTTTCGAAGATTTGCACACACAGACGAAAGAGTCTAGTTGTGGTTCCTTGATGAAAATGATGGGTGAAAAGGGGTAACAGCCAAAAAACAAACTTTTACGCCTTTCGCGTACGAGATCCCCGTAAAATATCTAAGCGTAAATACAATTTATTAAATTTAATACCTAAGTGATGAATAAATGTCATATATAGTGGTTTGCTAACACTCTGAGGTCGAATTTTCTCCATAACAGAAGATTAGATTAGATGTTAGTTTAAGCCTCCCTATCCGCAACTAAGATGTTCCAAAGAGAGGTAGGAGGTAGGCATCATTTAGTATGGAGATGAGGGAACGCGGAATCTATGCACAAGGTGCATAGAAAAACAAAGTTGAGAAAGAAGTTCATGAAATAAAATGAAAGTTGACAAAGAAAGTAGTAGGTGCTGAAAAGCAGGATAGCAGTGAACCGAAAAAAGATGGTGTTTAACATAAGAAAAAAAAAATTCAACAATAAGAAGGCCAACCTAACTCTCAGCTCGGGACCTTTCATTTTCCCCCTGGTAGTGCAAATTCTCATAGATACAATAGTTGCATCCCCCTGAGAGGCCTTTATAAAAGAATAATCGCCTAAGAAAGTTAACTAAACACTAACAAAGAAAGCAACTACAGGTACAGTTGCCAAGAGGTGTCTGCCCGTACATTAGCAGCTTCATGACTGCCCAGCCAGTTTTCATTCAAATAAACTGATATTTTACACACTTGGTTTCGTGAACTTCAGTGCTTGGAATTGACCACAGGCTAAAACACTCGTAAAAATTTACAAGCAGTTGAGGTCAGGCGACGATCCATAATTCCTTAACATATTATCTCCACCAAAAGTTAGCAGTACCAGTACACAAATTTACAACTGAGTCAAAAATGAACCCGCCAATAAATTTAAACGTAATGCTTGAAAGTATTACACTTAGTTTTGAAAATGAACATGTTTTCCCGTGAGAACAACGCCACAATAAAAACTTACTCGTCAGCAGGTAAGAGCACATCGCTCTTCCTTTTTTCAGGGCTCTTTCCGACAGCCTCATCGCTGCCTCCCGAGGGATGCAAGCTCAAGGGCGGCCGGCCGGGGGAGAAAATGAGCAGCGGAGAAGAGGAGGGCTGACCGCGGTGCGCGGCGGACACGAGCGGGGATGCAGGTCGCGTGATGCGGTGCTGGTGCAGCGGGTGCGGGGAGTTCGGGTTTGGCAGGGTTGGGATGGGTAAAGATTGGGCGCCAACCACCCGACGCAACCCAGACATCAAGCCTGAAAAATAAACATGAGTTAATTAAGGTCATCAAACTAGTCACATTCACCAAATTGAAGTTTAAGCGACATGAGCTCAATTGTTCGATTGAGCAAATATCATTCAAAAATCGTTCACAAACTGAAGAAAATAAGGTGGTACGTTCTCTGGTCCTTCCAGATAAGGATAGTAATGAATGCTGGGAAATTTGGTCAACATGTAAAAGCTAAGTTTTTTTAGCCTCGTCAGCATTCACCTCTACAGCGCGCACAGCTGAGACAAGTTTCAGCAGTTTCTGTCGAATGGTGACTAGAACACTAAGACGTTCACCTCAAGTTGATATGTTTGACTTTCTTTTGTAAATGGAAATAATATGAATTAAGATAATGTAAATTACTTAAATGCATTGTAGTGATGCATGGTATCATCTTAGGCGGAGTTCACACCAGAGTGATAAGATATTTATCTCCAAAACATGCAATACAAGATAATTATCCTTGAGACAAGTAAGGTTCATACTGAAGCAATAAGACATGAGCCAGCAGCAAAGTGTAGCAGGAGGAATTTAGTCAGCAATCATGAGTTCTTCATCAAGTGAGGATGAAGTTATTGCAAGCTTTTTTTTTTTGAAGAAAATCTAGCGGAGGATAAAACATTGGGTGCATCCATCTAATTTAATTAATGCAAAACATAGTTCAGCCATAGTTACAAGAGACCTGTCTCAGCATCCATCTAAATTTCAAGAAGTGCATCGGATGAGTCCAGAATCTTTCAAGTTTTTATGTCAACTCATATCAAGTGACATGGAGAAGCAGGACACACTTCAGACAGGCCATTTCGCCAGAAGAAAAATCCTCACTCTAGCAATATCATACAACACTGAAGGCAAATCATTTAGAACTAATAGGCCGCTAGCAACTCCACCTCAGTCTTCGCCTAGACTTCACTGTGAAAGCACCAACCATATTTTCTCGGTAGATGATTTTTCAATTTTAGACTCTACGTGTAATAGCGATCTCCGGATTTTAGAATCAATGTACATTTTTAAGCAGAAACCCGTTCTTAACTGTGATCAAAGTGCCTGCCAATTGTATATTATATAGGTTGTATATATCCTTAGCAACTATTGAAATATCAATTTGTCTATATTTTTTGATCTTATTTTCAGAGCATTCATTGATAATGAATATTCGAAACTAGCGCTAGTCTGAATGCCCATTTTAGAAAAATGAATTTTATTCCGCTGTTTGTGGTTTTATTCCTGATGACACTGAAGGAAGAGACACGCACACTTTGTCTCTTGATACACGTATCTTACGACAGATTTCACCCTCGTACCGGTGTGAACCAGTTTTGTAGTTTGTATTTTTAATGGATCTCAGCGCGTCGTATCTCACAAGAAAATTATCGCCTATCGCTTAAGACCTAAAGACATGTATCTTATCTCGCTGATTTGAGAGGTAAATCAGAGGTAAATTGGAGGGTGCTTTTTACAACCTTAAGGGGACGGTTCGGGGTAAAAAAAAAAGTCTGTAAGTTCTCGGTGGATTTTTCTGAGATATCTACCGTCGATGTAAATTGTTATTAATAATTTTTTTGATTTGTGCGAATTTTTCGTAACCATACATGAATAAGATTTTTTTTTTAAAAACATGAAAAAACATGTGTTGCGGAAAATCCTACTCCTACAATTTTCAACTTACAGAACTCAGAAAATATTCTCTAGATAGCAAATTGTCTTGTCTAGAGATCCGGTGCAAAAGTTTTTCGATCATTTGATTTTTTGAATTTTGAGAACTTTTTTCCCAAAAAATGACCTCTTTTTAAACTTTTTTGAATAATTTGCTTCTAATTTTCAAGGTGGATTGAAATTTGAAAAAACTTTTGCACCGGATCTATTTTCCTTTTCAATCGCTATTGATTGGTATGCTCGCCATCTCTTTACCTTCAAAACTGTGGGAGGAGTAGGTTTTCAAAAATCAAGAAGGTGAGTATTCAGAAAAGCCATTTTTCCAAAAAAAATTTTTTTTCGTTCTGTACTAATTTTTTAATTGAGTCTTATCAGTGATTCTATACCTTCTTATGTACCTTCAAAACAGTGGGTAGAGATCCATATCAAATGTCAATAAATATAAGTTTCAGAACAGGGTTAATTTTTTATTAATTTTTTTTTCAATGCTGACTAAATATTTTTTTCAAAAACCTATATTGCTTTGTAGCTCTTTTTAAGCCCTTTCGATTGATATAATTGCCATTCCTGTAGCTTCAAAACTCCGGGAGGCGTTTATGTTTACATAGCCAGCTAATTAGCTGATGACTCAGCAGCCGGACTCAAAACAAACACTCAATTACACCATCATAATTTATCACTGAGTAATAGGATGTTTCGTTTGAGTACGAAAGCATTTCAAGTTAGGCCATGAATGAACTCTCTTGCTATTCCAGTAGAGAAACACTCAATACTGGCTCGTAATGGGGGGGAAGAGGGAGGTCACCCATCCATTGGCGCACCCCAAGGTCACACTAGTGCGCGTCTTTTACCCCGTCCAGAAGACTAACCAATTGACGTACTTGAAAGCCAATTATATCGTTGGATGCGCAAGAAAAATCTCTATAAGATGAGTTTATAAACTGAAAAATGACCATAATCTGAAAATAGACCCGAACCGTGCCCTTAAGTTGTCACAGCATTCAATGATTGTTTTTTCAATGCTGTGAAAGTAATAGAACATGCCCATCTCAGTACGGTCATATTTTACGAGAAAAGAGCTTTTGCGCATGCTTCATAAGGATATAATGAAAATTGATTTATAGGTTCTCTAATGCAGTCGTGTACAGGATTTTGTACAGTAAATCTTTTGAATTATTTTTCAAAGGAAGTCTATGATTAATATGTCTCATTATTGATGAGCTACCACTAAATAAAGCTCGTTGTATTTCCATCAGAACTTGTAATGAAATATATTCTATTTCATGTAAGGCATTTACACATTTCATTTTTCATTGCTAATTAAAATGAATTCTAATGTATTTTCCACTTGCATGTTCATTTGACATATGTTATCAAGAACATTGATTTGATAGGAACAATTGAATTGGCAGTTTCTGTTCAGCATCGTTGATATTGTTAATCCCGCCAAATTTTCAATTTCACTCCTTGTATCAGGCAAATAACGCCAGGCAATTTTGCATCACTGGCATTGACTAGTGATAAATACGGATTTTCTGTGTCTGAAATTACCCTCGCTCTTCTTATTTTACATGCGACATTATGGAGTTCAGCTTTATGACATCAAGGCCGTTTTTCGTGACTTTATTTCAGCCCCTGTGAGGGATTACTGATACTTGTAGGAGCTGCTAACAGCAAAGCTTTGTTTGATCGCTATAACTGTTTAATAACCATATATGTTTGATAACACTATACCATAAAACTAACTGTAGGACAATTATAACTTCTTTGCTTTTCAGATCTACATTCTACAAGGCAATTATTTATACATCTACCTCATAGACTAAAACGTCAATATTCTGGCCAGGAATAGGGTCCAATTTTGATGTGAAGCAGTAGCGCCCAGTGACTGATTTTGAGTCGTCCACTTTACCAGTTCCTATGGGGCTAGTTCAAGCCGCGTTTTGGCGAGTCCTTATTAAATAATAAATCTGAAGAATTTACAGTAGCGTAATCAGGAAGTCACGAAGCTTTCCGCATGCTTAGATGGAAAAATTCATCTTTAAACATCCGCAGAATACATATCTTAACCACGTAAATTATTTTCATTCTCTTGTAGCTAAAACGATAGGTGGCTACCCAAATGAACTTACGATGAATGGAGGCACTTCGGCGTTTCTTGCTTTTAGGCAGAACCGAGACCTGAGGCCCATCGGCTGCATCGGGTGCTGGGTCGGGCGCGGCGGCGCGCAGCTGCTGCTCCTGTAGCAGCCCCGCCAGCACGTCGCTAGGCAGCCGGCACATGCGGTGCTGGTGTCGTATTAGCTCCTGAGAACGACACGTATTCTTACAGACACGGAGCGCGCGTCTCTAGTGACAACCTGCTGTATTATTCCAAATCTGAGCGCCACCATCTTACATTGAGCAGCTATCAGTTATTTATTAAATTCGGTCGGCTCACATCTATGTTCGTTGGTAATAAAAATTGCATAATACATGTCGCTCAAAGCAATGAATTACATTACAGTTGACCCTCTTGTTGTGCAACTATATTGAAAGCTAGCCTCATGCTATGCAAAAAAAATATAAGTCCCAGTTATTCAATTTATATGATGCTTTATTCAACATCTAAATCACTGGACTTACCACTTATCCATATAAATTGAAGGTGGCATAAGATTGTCTTGTATAACTTGAGTCGATTGTATTAGGAAAAACACAAGAACCAAAAGCTTATGCGATTAATCATTTTGCGACAGGCTTTGCAAATTTATTTTGCTACACTACACCACGGCACAAATACTATGCATCATGAATACCTATTCAAGTCCTTGGAATTAGAATACCTGAACATTGAAGGTACACCTAAAATAAAATTTAAAGTTCTTCATTAAAATCTCAGACAAACGGAACTTCAAAAGATTTGGAGATGCCAAAATTTAGCATCTTATAGGAAAATAAAAAAGCAGTTTTCAGAACAAAGCTACTCCTTAGTAAAAAATCACGTTTTTAATTGTACTAAATACTACAAAAGATATTTCAGAACAATCTGGGTTCTCTAATTTCTTGATATGCTGCTGACCTTTGCAATGTAATGTAATTTAATGCAAAATTGACAATCTTGCTCCCAGAATGAGTACAATTCCCATGTGTCTTTGGAATATTTCGTGTTAAGCCCTGGGAACGACTTTCCCTCAGCTTGGCCAAAAAAATAATGTTAAAGTGATTTACAAAATATTAAAATAGGTAAGTTAGTTTCAATCACCCTGACCATAACAATTATGTTTCAAAGAGAGGAAGGATGATTTAAGGGAACGCAAAATCTATGCAATAGATGTGTTCCCACACAAGATCCCCTGCGCATAGAAACAGTGAGTTAAGAAGGAAGTATGAAACAATACAAAAGTTGAAAGAGAAAGTCAGATGTGGTGAAGAACAAGAAAGCAGGGAACCAAAAAAAAATTGGTCCCTTACGAAAAAAAATTTTATATATCAACAATAAGAAAACCTTCGTAACTCTGAGCTCGGGACCTCACATTTTACTCCTGGAGGTGTTAATTCCCATGTATACAAAATCACATAGGGGCTGAAATTCAACAATATTTCACTAAAAATCTAAATACCATTCAAAGTAAGAACAGAACGAAACAAATAGATGAGAAACAGCAGACATCTAGAGCAACGTGCCATATCTGAAAGGTAGAGTGGAAAACTGAGCCCTAAGAATGCTTTTCGCGTCTACAACACTAAAAAATCAAGATTATTCACCACAAACTATTGGCAAAGAAATATTGATACACAGATGTCATTTCTGCGTTCACATAAATAGGTTCTTGACAGGTCATGCACCTCAGCTTACATTAGATGGAAGTATAAGCCTCCTGAACCACAACACATATATTTCCAAGAAAAAAATGTACCATTTAGAATGGAGTCGACAGGGGAACAAAGAATGGCAGAACAACGTGCCTGTCACACCCAATTGAATTCAACTGCATTCAAACACGTGAAAATTACATATGGTAGAATTAAATATTGAAATTTTGAATTGCAATACCATGTGATTTGTAGTGTGGGACAATACCAAATTATCACAATTCCGATTTTATCCATAGATCCCGATTCCTGAAGCGGTTCTGGTACATGCTTATTTCATGAGTATTTTTCTAATTTGTCAACATATTTCGCTACCCAATTCAGAAATAGTAATTGCGCTCCTATTTCATTTTCGGCCGTATATTATTTTCGACGTTTAACAAGTACAAAAAGACATTACGACAAGGTTGAGTAACTGAAGCACTTTGTATTTGAAAAATGCGTGTTCTAAATTATAAAATATAGATCATTTGTAGAGATATTTCTGAGTTGATTTAAAGGTAAATCCAGAAACACCGTCGGCAATACTGTTGTATGATGATGGCAGATGTGCAAGTGCTGAATGCTGCTACATAAACGCATAATAAAGAAAATACTTCAAGTACCAGAATTGGCTGCAAATTTCAAAGCTTTGATGCTGAATCAAATACCTTCCAAAAAATTAGCTAATTCAATACAATTTCGATTGATCGTCCATTACTCGTGCATTAATTAAATGAAAATATTTTGAAGGCAAGTACTTGACATACCTGAACAATATCAATATTAGCAGCGATAATATTATCATCCGTTATGGCCAGAGGCGATTTATTTTTCTTGTGCCCCTGAGCGGCAGCGAGGGCGAGATGACTGCCAGTGACAGCCATGCCGACCGACAACGGCAGAAGGTTGGGAGCCAGCACCACGGCCAGGTTGTAGGCGTCCATGCGGTTGCTGCTGCTCTGCTGCACCACCTCGTCCAGGAACTGTGCCAAATGACACCCACGTTAGCTAACTGACGCTTCCCATTCTGAAGGATGCAGGCAGACTACTTAGTCCATCCCATCATGAGATCTCTTCAACAAGGCTTGCAGTCGTGCATTGAACAATAGTTCATTAAAATATCAGCGCGCTGATTTTTCTTTGAGCGCTTGGAAATTTAGTAGTATTTTTTTTAGAAAAATGTTATAATACGTGTTGTTGTGTCACTGTATTATAAGATGGAAGTCGAATGTTAAGAGTCGCCACCAGGCGGAAACTTGCTCAACATTCAAAAAAGCCTAGTAAGACTAGGGCTCTCTGCAGCTTAATTTTCACTTAAATCATGTCTCAAGCATTATTGACAGAACGGGTTCCAACACTTTAAATACAGAATATTAGTTCGTTTAAGCCTCCCTATCCACAAAAAAAGGCAATTCAAAGAGAGGAAGGAAGAAGGCACCATTTAGTATGGAGTTAAGGGAACGTGGAATCTATGCAGAAAGGGCATAGAAACAGTAAGATAAGATAGAAGTTCATGAAACAAGATCTAAGTTGAAGAAGAAAGTAGTAGGTGCTGAAAAAACAGGACAGCAGTGAACCGAAAAAAAAAAAATTATTCCCATCATAACAAAAGCATTTCATTTCAACAAAAAGAAGGCCTACCTAGCTCTCAGCTCGGGCCCTCACTTTGTCCCCCTGGGAGCGCTAATTCCCATAGATACAATAGTTGTATCCCCCTGAGGAGCGTATTTTGACAAAATTGGAGGAATGTAAAATATTTTGGAAATATTTAAATATTTTAAATATCTGCAGAAAAAGATAAAGATATCATGGAACTAACCAAACAAACGCCCGCTACTGCTGCTCAGTACCACACAAACCTACAACTTGAGCAACTTCCTACACGCAACACTGCTGCAGCTGCTATGGAAGATGCAGATGAGCTGGACGACATAGTGGAATTCAAAGACGGGTTTATGAAGACCTTCAAATGTTAACTTCCATTTCTTCATTTCACATTTAGTGGTAAAATGGTTTCCTTTGGTTAAATCGTATTTGTAAATTAAATATGGTTGAACATATTGAATGCTTCTCATTTGATGATTATTTGTAATATATTAAAATTTCTTTAAGGTTAAGATCACCTTGACATTATTCAAATATTTGAATCATTTGTCAGCTTTCATTTCCTCCTTAAGTAGTAACATTTCATCATAATATGAATTTCTACTCACTTTAGTCATTTTAGCTGTAGTTGTCGATATTAATAAGAAAACTTTTTAAACCTTTTCTGTACAATTTTTAAAACGGCGCATAGCCCCTTCCTCCACCGAAAGCGTCATATATCAATAGTTTGTTCAGCATCCCTTTAAAAAAAATAACACTATAAGGTTTTTTGATGCAAGAAAATATTAACGTCTCACATTATCCGCCAGCCATTTTCTGTCATTCTTCTTTATAAATTCAACATTATTATTATTATTATTTTCATTATATAAGAAATTTTTAGCCTCCCTTAATTGCACGACAAAGATGTTCTAAGAGAGGAAGGACGAAGGCACCATTCAGTATGGAGCTGAGAGAACGCGGAATCTATGCACAAGGTGCACAGAAACAGGAAGCTAAGAAAGAAGTTCATGAAACAAGAAAAAGTTGAAGAAGAAAGTAGTAGGTGTTGAAAAACATTACAGCAGTGAACCAAAAAAAGATGGTCCGTAACAAAACAAAAACATATTCTATTTCAACAAAAGGAAGCCTACCTAACCTTTAGCTCAGGCCCTCACATAGTCCCCCTGGGAGCGCTAATTCCTATAGATACAATACCTGTATCCCCCTGAGGGGTATAAATTCAACATCAGTTTTCTAGCACTTAGTTATCAACAAAATATATTATTTATTTAATTAATTATGCTACGTATTTAAACACAGCAGAAATCACAATTCACTATTGCATAATGCTATGGAACCACGCATTAAATGCGCATTTGCTCCAATGAAATCAAACAAAAAAAAACATGTACAACCTTCAGTATTTTGCTGTAGTGCAAATTAAAAGTTCAACAGATGCGATTGAATAGTTGCAAATCGGTTTTCATGAATGTTAATACAGTAGATACTCTGAATTTCGATAGAGTTATTACGTACAAATTATCCCCATTTAGAAATATTAAGCACAGTATAAGACATCAATTGGACCTAGCCAGCTTTGGCGCGCTGCCCACACTCCTACAAGCTCTGTACTGTATTTCAGCAGCTCACAAACAGAAACAACACACAACTGACTTCCTCCACACGCGTGACTCAACCCCGCCTGGACGTGACACAAGATGACACAATATTACTGGAGCGTAGTTACCTGCACTGAGTGCGCCAAATACCGAGAGGTGCATAGCAGTTGGGCACTGCTTCCAACCTTCATTACAATAGCCACGGTTGCAAGAAAACAGTAGACTACAAGGTCAAAATTATAATTATTATATTACATTGAAAGAATACAATAGAATAGTTGATGCAAAGAGCTGTGGGAGACTCACACTGAGGAAATACACGAGGCTGTGTTGGCTGGGTGACGGCAGCAGCAGAGAGCACAGGGTGAGGCCTGAAGTTCGCGGCTCTCCCTCCTCCAGCGTCATTAAACATCTGAACGTTGAATGAACACAGAAAAGGCAGGTCATTAGTAAGGTTTTCTTATTCTATTAGGTTGTCTCAAATCTTAGTACGGTACTGGTGCCTCAACAGTGCTCTACATTATATAGGCTGTTGCTTGACATCTCCCTACTGACCATGACTTCCTGCAACCACTGCAAAAATTAAGAACTTTCTTTGATGAGACATGGCGTGGTAAACTGATCTCTTTCATATTTTTAAATATTTGTATGCATATATTGGCATATATATATATGTATATATATATATATATATATATTTCCACTTTTTAACTTGAAACTTGATTTCTGCTTTTGCTTACTAAAGGTGATTAACCCACAGAAACTCGCTAAAATTTGAGTTCAAGCGTCAATATAAGAGTACTAAGTTTGGTTGTCTCATTAGACACAGCTAGTTATGCAAACAAAGAAAGGTGTAAGCAACTCAATGGTACAAAAAGGAGGAATGATAATAAAGAGCAAAAATAAAAACACTCTTGCATGAGGTAGGCTGCAAGACACACCAGCCTCCCACTAAAGTTAAGAGGGTAGAGAATAAGACTTACCAACTACAAATCTCAACTCAAAGAACACCTGCAACAAGTGTTGATTTTGTGGCGAGTAGCCACGGTCACCACTGAGAAAGTAACTGGAATTGTTTACCCAAATTTAGTTCCCTTTCCCCACATATAACGAAAATGACAGCATTTAAATTCACAGATCGTTGATCAAGAACTCATGTTTGTTTTGAATCATGGTTTGAGTTCTACCCTTATTGCATGATGAAACAAATCTTCATAACTAGTCATGAAGAGGTTCTGTAACCTCAAACTCTTTCAAATGAACAAAGAGTTCAACATACAAGTTTAGTTTAAATGAGCCAGTTTAAGCCTTCCGGACTGCTACGAAAATGTTCCAAAGAAAGGAAGGATGAATGTTCCCCTTGGTATGAAACGCAAAATTTATGCATAAGGTGTTTCCACACATGATCCCCTGCGTGTACAAACAATGATTAGATTAGATGTTAATTTAATCCTCCCAAACAGAACAAAGGCGTTCCTAAGAGAAGAAAGAGGAAGGCACCATTTAGTATGGAGTTAAGGGAATGTAGAATCTTTCCCAACAGAAAATTGAGAAAGAACAAAACAAAAACCTATTCTGTTTTAACAAAAGGAAGGACCACCTGACCTTTAGCTTAAGGCCTCATATACTTCCCCTGGAATGCTAATTTCTATAGATACAATAGTTGTATCCTCTTGAGGGGAGGTCAAGATGCAAGACAGGATGATTTCACTGTACTGTACCACCAGTTCCTTTCCAACAACCATTATCTACTATGTATAGTCTTTAGCATTCTCCATGAATGTAGACCTATCTTATGCATACTAAGCATGCTACACACAGGCAGAAACACCATGTTTGCCAGCTTGACCTGCCTGACATCACCGTCTCTGTATACTCTTCCTAGAACACTTACATACTCAATACCATGATTTTCATGATGCCTACATCGTCTGACCTCCATGGCACACTGCTTTCATTTCAATGAGGTAACTGAGCACCACTGCTTGATCACTGTCATAATAATGCCTGAAAAAACTGTACACTGACATTGAATCATGGATAACAATTATAACATACCAGACAAAATCAATGCACAGTAGCCTTTTAATGGTGATTCTTAATGATTTATGGTTATTTGTCACATCAAACATCAAATGCTGTTATTTTTGATAGGTTTGTTCGCAAGTACATGATGAACAAAATTCAGTAATAATCAAGCTCTAAAATATGCTGCCAGATCATATTCATACATAAAAACTTATTACTAATATTTTTACAAGACTGTGCACTCTAACTCAGTGCAATACCATTCAATGTGACAAATGAAAAAGTTGTCTATGCTACACTCATGGCCAAAAATTTTTTAAAATTAATAAACGGCTCATTTATGCACAAGAAAAGCACCTTAGCATCCGAGCATGGACTGAAGCTTCCAAAAGCGGGTGAGGAAGGCATCGGAAGAACTGCTTGATGAGACAGGCAGCATCAATGGGGTGCATGTTGGTGGGCAGATAGTTCCCACTGTCCACTAGCCTCTGCACACGGTCAGTTCATCAGCAACCAAGACAAAGTTCATTGTCTCAAATGCAACAAAACTTCCTCATGATAAAATATTCAATAATAAGACATCCAGATAAGGCTTTAGAATCAACAAGACATCACGAATCAAAGTGGTAGATTGGAATTACACCAAGTCCAACATTATTATTTCATTAAGATGATTCATTTTTCAGAAGTTCATAGAAAAGTTCCAAACTTTCAATTTAAAGCATCAGTTACCTTTATCTCATTTTGTCTAGATGCAGACCCAGCTTTTCTGAAGATGCCTTCCAAAGTGATGTGATTCCTGAGCAGGTTGCAGCAGTCTACCAGGAACTGAGGTATTTGCACGCAGTTACCATCCGGTAGCGTGACGCTAGTCTGTGGTGACTCAGCCAGCCCCACACCAAACACCTGCAATATTTAACAAACGTCAGCAAGACAGATACAGCCTTCAACTTGAAACTCGCTTTTCATCTGAATTTACATGGTAACTATGTCAGATGTTGCACAAGATATAAAAACTACTTAGACAATATATTTAACATGAAAGAATGTCACTGAACACTGAAAAGCCAAGTTGTCTGTGAGCATTATGCTGATGGCCATAAGACTCGCAGTATGCAAACCTACACAAATTCAAGTCACAAAAAATGCAATCTAGGTTTCAAGATACATTCAGATACTGGTACTTTACCATAATTTAGGAATTGCAGGTACACAACTGAAAATTAATTTCTTTTGCAAATTATATTCAGATCTCTTTTACACCCATTAATTTTTAAAAATATGGGAGGTATGCCCAGGTATAAAAGAAATAGCAAATACTGTGAATTTTGAGCTTTTCAATGGAATATATCCTTCTACATCATATTTGAGACATTATATCTGAAATATGAAAAGCTGAGTTAACAATAGGGAGTACACACCTTGGACTGAGACTGCAGAGCATTTTTTTTCTTTGTACTATTTCTATTCTTTGAAAATGGAGACTTTGAATTATTTTTTAGATTTTCTTGGACAGCCGGACTTTCCTTAGATGAATCGAGTTCCTTTTTCCTGCTCTTAGCACCCTTGCTGCCTGCTCCAGCAACCGTCCTGTTGAGCAGCTTGGCTCCATAGCCTGGCTTCTTGGCATCAGGTGTGGGGGAGTCGTGGATGCCCAGCTTGGCCAGTTCATCCTTGACTAGCTCCTTGATGCCCTCATCACTCACAACCTCCATCATTGAAGGCAACCATCAGTGATGCACGTGCATGGATTTCTAACTTATCAATGAATTAAACAAGTACATTGTGCCAAAATCTCCTTAGTTGAGGACAGACATTGATTTCAAGTATTAGGAATAATGCCAATTAAGGACACCGTCTAGGTAAAAAAAAGTCCGTTTATAGATGGATTTCTCTGAAATTTTCACAGTAGGTGTGAAATGATCCAAATATCATTTGTTATTTCGACAAAATTTTTGTATCTGCACTGGATTTTTTTTTATTTTCGAAAACTATGATAAAAAAGGGGTTTTTTTAAAATCCTACTACTTCTACAATTTTGAAGTTACAGAACCAGTACTTCGTTTTTAGATTGCTTAGATGTCTATATAACCACTCGCAATAGGGAATTTCGATAACTTTTTTTTGTGGATTTTGGGAAAAAAAAATGAACTTATTTTCATTTTTTTTTTCATCTCGTGTAATTTTCAAAATAATAAATTTATCAAAAAATGCTATTGCAATAGGATACAACTTGCTGAGCCCTATCGAATGGTATATAAACCATTCTCGTAGCTCTAAAATTGTGGAAGTAGTAGCATTTGAGAAACCAATTATCAAGTTTCCATAAAAACGAGTTTTTTCACAAAAAAAAATTGTTTTTCTTTTTATCTTGTGAACTACAGGGATTTCTACAATGAACTCTTGAGCGTTTGTAGCTCTTTTCAAGCCCTTTCGATTGATATAATTTACATTCATGATCAGTTCATGTCCTATTATGGGATGAAATTTTGTTCAAAGAAATATTATTTGAGACTGATCTTCCACATGTTTGACATGGCGGTTGTGAATGGTTGGGTGCTTCTCCGCAAAGCAGAGACTGCTCGTAAGACAAACTACCATCAGCTAACATCTCTTTACGAATTCAAATTGAGGCTGGCTAATGCTCTAATATTTGCAAACAAAGATGTCATCAAGAAACGTGGCCGTCCATCAGCCGAAAATGTCCAGCAGAACTTCAAAAAGAAAAAACTGCTGGGGCACAAAACGAAACTTTTACCAGACGATTTTATTCGGAAAGATGGAATAGGCCACTATCCAATTCATTTTGAGAGACGAGGCACCTGCAAATTCACGAAGTGCTCTGGAAGAGTATACATGTTTTGCATGAAGTGTCAAGTGCATCTGTGTTGCAACAGGAATAGGAATTGTTTCTTGTCATTTCATCAGGAATAGGTTCACTCACTTGTGAGTGAACATGATAGTCGTTACTAGTAAATTTTGTGCAGCCTGCGTTCAGTAACTTACAGTCGAATGCATGAGAATTGTCAGAGGGTACATGGTATTGTGCGGCTTTATATGAAATAATGAACATTTTCTTATCTCATTGTGTGCATAAGTCCACCTGGACATATATGTCACCTTTCATTTCAAGCTGCCTCAAGTCCAAGTAGACATATATGTCGTCTTTCATTTTTTTTTAATAAAACAAATTGGGTACCGAAGTATGGTTTTTTAGTGTCCCTAGATGCTCACTTGATATAAAAGAATAAAATAATTTTTTAATAGTGTTTAAAAAAGTGGTCGCTAAAGGGTTAATGGCATAAAAACCCACATGGATTACTGGATTAGGAAAGTCCCCCTAATGAATCCATGTTTTATGAGATTTCTTGAAAACTGGGATTTTTACTGCTATGTCGAGAATCTGTTAGGAATAACCAATTTTGTGAATTAAAAAAAAAATGAGGATTTAGGGAAAAATTTTAATTGTGTGTAATAAATTTTGTGCTTACTTATAAATATCTCAGAAAATCCCAGCAGTACAGGAGGGTCGCTTCAACATGTATGTTTTTATGCCGTATGTTTTGACTCGGCAATGTTAGGAGGCCGCGATAAGATACGAGAGCCCAAACGATGTCTGTTTACATTGTGTGTTGTTTCTGGAGGGGTCTATTTTGTGGTGTTAGCAAATTTTTTCATTCGGGCGAGCCCTTGGAAACTGTAGACGTTCGGAAAAATGCCTACCCATGCGCAACAAAAGCCGCCTTGTGGTCAAATATAAATCGAGACACTTAAACCGAGAGAGACGGCAAACCAACGGTCGTTTTCGAAGGAGCTGAGCGTGAGAATGCGGTACTACCAATTAGAAAAGATGTAGGCGGGCGCTTCAAGGTTCCTAAGATTCTTATAGGTCGAATGTGAGAGAGGGGACAACCCTCGAGAAAATACGCGGGGCAGCTGAGGAACAGAAGGTAGTTCTGCAGCCAACGCCGGAGCGCGAAGTATAAGAGATAAAACGCGGGTGTGTTCGCTGTAACAAACGTGCTCAAAGATATAATGAAAAGTGGTTATTGGATATATTGAAAATTTATACTAAAGGCGTCGCTATAATGTAATTCAAAATTCATACATTTTCTTGTTTTACTTTCAGAGAAGTAAAGCAAAATCCAACCAGCGTGGAAATAATTTAATGTAACATTTAGCTGCAACGTCTCGGGGCGGGTAAGAGATACAGGTTCTAAAAAATATATATATATATATTTTGTTAAAATAAATATTAGTGAAATTTATTGGCATTCAGTGAAGTAAAAATTTGAGATATTTGAGGGAACGTCATTGACATGCTTAAAAAGTAACAAGTTAAAATTATCTTGACAGGTGGGACGGAGTCATATGTCTGAGGATTGATCAGCTCGAATGAAAGGAAATCGACGTGTGAATATATTGAAGCGGAATAAGCAAAATAACGTCATCACTAGACATTTTCTGAACAGTGAATAAGACAGGCCTTTGAACTGAAGCGAGTCGCGGACGAATGTTAGTGGTTGAAGTGACCATTGCCACTGTGCTGCTGGGAGACTGAAATGAGAACAGACCAGAATTTATCATGTCTCAGGTGTAGCTCTTGTCTCTTAGGTAAGGCTGGCCAGCCGAAACATACAATATAGTTGTGTGATGTAAGTCATTTGACGTATGCTATTTTGATTCCATTGCTTAAGGACACCGTCTAGGTAGAAATCAGGTTATGTGTTGATTTTCTGTTTATATATGCATCTTATAGAGAATTTTCTTGCGCTTCCATTGGTACTTTTCTTTTTCGTCTACTCCGAATAGTGCGCCCACCAGAGGGGGGGAAAGCGATGGGGGTGGAGTGACCTTGAACCCTCCCCCCCTCATTATTGGGAGTCAATTGAGCGTTTCTCTGCGGGAATGGCATTATAGTTCGTTAATGGGCTACTCAAAGTGCTTCCATTATTCAAACAAAACATTCTAACGCTGAATAAACATTTTTTTTATAATTTTTGACAATTTCAGAATTTAGTTGTCCTGCCGTATCCATGATACCGCAGCTTTCATTCATAGCTCGATAACAGCTGCAGTATCATAGCTACAGCTATGGCGAGCACACCAATCCAAAGGGCTTGAAAAGAGCTATAAAACAAAGGAGTTGACTTGACAAAAAAACGTATTTTGGTTGAAAAAAAATGAAAAATTTAAAAAATTAATTGTTTTCATGAATTACACCTATTCTCTTTTGTTGTATATTTTTTCTCAGAGTTACAGAGCTACACTTTTCAAGAAAATCGAACTTTTGCTCTAAGCAAAAGCGATTCTAAATTTAATTTCCTATAAATATACCAAATTTCGTTGTTCTAGGTTCAATAATAAATAAAAAAGTCAGAAGGGGGATGCTGCCCTTAAATTACTTATAACTAGTTTTTGTATAATGAAAATATACTCTAGAAAATATAAGAATAAAATAATGATTCACATAAATATTAAATAAAAAATTAATGACAATATTGCAGGGTACTTGTGGGTTTTAATTTATGGGTTTTCTTTTGATATTGAAGTTAGATTAAGTTATGTTATCATAATCAAATTATTGTTAATTTTTATTATTTTTATTTATTGATTTGTTTCAGGCCAAAATTAATCTCTGGGACCTTCCAAAAACTGAAGATGAAAATCCCAGCAATTCATGAATGATATAAATGGAAAGTAGATAAATTGTACTAGAAATAAATATTAAAACTTTGACCGCAGCGTGACCCACCGGTGGTACACGGAGGTAATTTTCACAACGCTGCAGACCGACCAGTAGTCACAAACACAATTTCCATAAATACTTAATCAAAGCTAAATGAAGGCACGATCCAGTTCATGTTTGCTATTTTCAACATCGCGCGCTGCAGTTGACTTTTAATTTGAGTTTGGTGTTGAACTTAATATTTAGTAGTTGCGGTTAAAGTGTTAATCTATAAGGATACCTTGCCATATGAAAAATCTATTTATACTGTCCAGAACATCAATTCAATATTTATAAAACAATAACATTTTCATTTTTTTCTCCTGCATAAGTGGTGACATAACCCACAAGTACCTACTGCAGGAACTGTAGGTAGACGAGTCTAAGGCAGCCCGCCCACTGATGCGATAGGTTCGACGCCTTGCGAAACGCACAGTTCATTTATAGCACCGTAGGAATAGCATTGTGTTGGCTAGCTCACCGACGACCGAGGCAAATCGCATTGCATTGAATGGCATCAGTAGGCGAGCAGCCTAACTTCCAGGCAGTGGGTCCTTTCTCATGCCAGGAAGTATTGTCTTATTTGCCTTTGCTTCAACCATTTTCACTGTCAAAGAATCACATCCAGAGAAACTTAGTCTGTGCGTGATCAACATGAACTTATGAAGTTGAAATATTGAGTGGAGGATAGAGATGTGACTAAAAAAAAAAACCATGCCGTTTTTTAAAAAAAAACACGTTTTTGTTTTAAAAAACACATTTTTTTACAAAAAAAAAAAAACGTGGCCAAAAAACGTGGATATTTTGGTTTTTTTAAATATTTTGTCTGAAAATAACTCAGCAAGAAAAAGAACCACATTACATTATTTGTTTTCATGTCAAATTACAAAATAAAACAGCATACTTCTTAATTGATGGTTTTCTATGGTTTTATGAACTTTTCATTTTCTGCGGTTTCATGCTTTGATATTTCATTTATTTTACAATACATGTGAATGACCTTAAACTCCCATAATGGTGTGTTATAATAACATATCTGTGGTGATAAATTGGCCGCCGCAAATCTCGAGAATTTGGCTGGCAACTGGCTGACTGGCTGGCGCAGCTTTTCCTGGCTGCCGCCACTGACTGGCGGCGGGTGAGTGACGTCAGTGTTCAAATGGATCTTGTCGAGTGCAGTCGCGCGTGTGGTGTCGCTCTTCGGTTTTTGCGTCGGTTGTGCCGGCGTGTTCTCTTTCGTTACGTCTGTGAGCAAGGCGGGTGCCTTGCTTTCGGAATTCCTCTGGTTCTACGAGGAAGGTCATCTAGCTGTGGCAGCTACTTGACGGGTCTGCTGGCGGTGAAGGCATCGAGCAGATTTTTGACGGTAAGCCAACAAGCTATCTAGGCTTTTTGGCGGTGGTAGCCTTCTTGTGGGCATCAAGATGGCGGCGGCTGGAACGGCTGCGTCGGCTGAGGTGGCTGACGCAGCTGGAAAGGCTGCGGCAGCCGGAGCTGGCGATGCGGCATCGCCAGCGCCGCCGGCGGGGAGCATGTCGGGTGGTGTGCTTGTGGATGCTAGCCTGCTGGCGAACATCCTGACTCAGGCGCGCGGGCCGATCCTCGACCGTCTGTCTAGGCAGTTGCCTAAGCTGACGGGCGATGGGTCGGTCGACGCGCTTGAGTGGCTGGAGAGCTTGGAGAGGCTCTGCCAGCTGGAGCGGGTGGCTCCGACCGACATCATCGGGTTCATGCTCGACGGCAACGCCGCTCGAGTGTTTCGCTCGATGACTGTCGGTGATGCGGGTCAGTGGCAGGCAGTTAGGGCTGTGTTGGCCTCGCAATTTGCTTTGCCTATGCAGGAAGCATATAGGCGGTTCACCGACCGTCGGCTTGGGGCCGGGGAGTCGGTGGACGTGTACCTGGATGACCTGGCGCGTCTGGGTGGGAGGGTGGGGTCGACCATGAAGCATTTGATTTTTAGGGTCAAATTCTATGAGGGTCTCCCCACTACTCTGTATACGTGGGCAGTTTCGCGGGGGGACGCGTATACTGCGCCGTTCGACGATGTAGTGTCGAGAGTGCGGGAGAGGATGGCCGCACAGAGGGCTGCTGCCGGGCGTGGCCAGGAGGTCAGGCGCGGAGCAGACCTTGCTGCTGCGGGGAAGCAGGGCAGTGGTGGCAAGGGTGCTTGTTACCGCTGCGGCGGTGCACACCGCGTGCGGGTTTGCCCGCAGAAGCCAGGCGCGGCGGCGCCTGCTGGCGGGGGGGCCAGGAAGGCTCCCGCGTCGGTTGCCAGTCGTTCGTGCCATCTTGAATGGGCATTGTTCTTGGTGTCTGGTAGACTCCGGGAGCGAGCGGACGGTGGTTTGTCCGCGGGTGGTGGTGGGCCAATGCCCCCGGCCGGGGCGGCCGTTGCTAACGGCGGACGGCAGGACTTCCCATGTGGGGAAGCACTGTCGGGTGGTAGTCGGGTTGCAGGGGCATTGTTTCGGTGTCACTGCGCTCGTCATGCCGGAGTTGGGGAACCTTGGCGTGGACTGTCTTCTCGGGAGTGATGTTATCGATCACATGGGGGGCGTCACCGTCAGAAGAGGTCCTGACTCGAAGTATGCGGTTGACTGGGGGAGATCCCGGTCAACTGGATGCTGTGGGAGGTCCAGCAATGGACTCGCCCGTGCCAAGCTGGGAGCCGGCCTGGTGGCAGGGGCGGGGCCGGTGGGGTCGAAAGGCGCGCCAGCGCCGATCGAGATCGTCGACCCTGACTTTGTTGCTAGGTTCGCTGACGGTCGGTGGACCGTCAGTTGGCGGTGGTCCGAGAAGCCGCCCGAGGGGCTGCAGACTCGGGTCGCGGAGTACGGATGTACTCAGGCGCCTCACGTGCGGGAGCGCTATGAGGCGGAGATTCAGAGTTGGATCTCAAAGGGTTGGTTGAGGCGATGGCATGGCCCCATCCCGGGCGTCATTCCGTTGCTGGCCGTCGTGCAACCAACGAAGGACAAAGTCCGTCCAGTCATGGACTATCGTGAGTTGAACGGCTTTGTCGAATGTCATACTGGCGATGACATGGTCGCTGTGTGTGGCGACAAGATTCGGAAGTGGCGGCAGCTGCGGGGCGAGCTTAAGGTCGTCGACCTTAAGTCCGCGTACCTGCAGATCCACGTTTCCGAGGATCTGTGGCGGTACCAGATCGTGAAGTTTAAGGGTGTGCCTTACGCTTTGACGCGATTAGGCTTTGGCCTCTCGTGTGCGCCTCGAATCATGACGGTGATTCTCGGCAAGGTTCTGTCGCTGACCGATCGCGTTCGTCGAGGGACGGACCACTATATCGATGATGTAGTGGTGTGTGAGTCCATTCTCAGCGCGCAGGAGCTCCGGGAGCATTTGGCACGGTACGGACTTGTGTCAAAGGAGCCTGAGTGCCTTGATGGAGGTCGGCTGTTGGGCATTTCTTTGCGGAAAGATGCCAACGGACATCTTCGAATGTCGCGGGGGACTGCTCTCTCCGAGTTTGGCTCGGTGAATGCCGGCCAGACGAAGAGAGGGCTGTTCTCCTTGTGCGGTCGGTTAGTTGGCCATTACCCCGTGGCGGGGTGGCTGCGTCCTTGTTGCAGTTTTTTGAAACGGCTGGGGTGCAGTGGCTCTTGGGACGACCCGGTTGACGGTTCTGTCAGCTCGTTGGCTGCGGAGCTGTTGGCGCGGGCTCGTCGGGACGACCCTGTTGGGGGCGTGTGGGGTGTCGACTCGCATGGTACGGTTACCGTGTGGGCTGATGCCAGCTCCCTCGGAGTTGGTGTGGCCCTTGAGGTCGATGGCCGCATTGTGGAGGATGCGTCTTGGCTCCGAAAAGAGTCAGACCACCTTCATATCAATGTGGCCGAGTTGGAAGCGGTGGCGCGGGGTATCAATTTGGCGATTGCGTGGGGTTTTAAGACCTTCACGGTCGCCAGTGATTCCCGGACAGTCGTCACATGGATGGACAACACTGTCGATGGCCGCAATCGTGTTCGCACGAAGGGCGCGGCGGAGATGCTCGTGAAGCGACGTCTTGGGGTGATCCGTGAGACGATCGCTGAGCATGGTCTGGTCGTGTCTGTTCGCTTCGTCTCGACGATCGAGAACAAGGCCGACCAGCTGACCAGGGTACCTAAGAGGTGGCTTAGTTACCGCGATGGTGGGGAAGCCGGCGCAGAGGTGGCGGCCGTGCTTGCCACTGGAGAGAGTGTCGAGGATGCCATCTGGGCGGCTCATTTGCCGCATCATTTGGGCATTGATCGGACGCTCTACTTGGCGCGTCAGATCCGCAGTGATCTGTCGCGCGAACAGGTGAAGCGGGAGCTGGCTGGATGCGAGGCCTGCCAGCGGATCGACCCTGCGCTGCGGGGGGAAAATCTCGTGGAGCGGGGGGATTTGTCTGTGGAGGAGAGTTGGCGCCGGGTTGCAATTGATGTGACCCACTATGGCACTAAGCTCTACCTGTCATTGGTTGACTGTGGTCCCTCGCGGTTCGCCATCTGGCGACGGCTGCTGAATGAGTCAGCAGCGAGTATTGTCGCTCACTTGCGGGAAATCGTAATTGAGCGAGGGCCGTGTGACGAGTTGCTCCTGGACAATTCGACGGCGTTTCGATCAGCGACTGTGGCACAGTTCGCTGATGCGTGGGGGATTTCGCTGCGATTCCGTGCCGCCTACGCCCCGAGCGGCAACGGGATCGTGGAGAGAAATCATCGGACGATCAAGAGGATCGCCGCCAGGGGAGGTATCACTCCTGAGGAGGCTACATTTTGGTATAATGTGACGCCCCGGAAGGACACTGAGGCGGGCTCAGTCCCTTCGAGCGGTATTTTTCGGTATCGCTGGCGAGTGCCGTTTGACGTCAATCTTCGGGTGATTGATGGCGGCGCGAGCAACAGTTTTGCTGTCGGCGATGAGGTGTGGGTGAAGCCCCCGCTGCCGTCATGCACGAAGCAGTGGACGTCAGGTGAGGTCACCAGCGTCGTGTCAAAGTACGTGGTCTGCGTAGACGGCATGCCCAGGCATGTGCGCGACGTCAGGAGACGACGCATTGGGGGTGATCGGGGCCGTGTCCCCGAGAATCACCGGGGCGCCGAGGGCGCTGCGGCGCCCGACGAAGTTATCTTCGGCGAAGGTGGCGGCGGTGGCGCAGCTCCTCTTGCGTTGCCTGAGAGGGTGGTGGTGGACGCATTAAACGCGGCGCCAGTGGCGCCGGCGGCAGAGAATGAGTTTAGTGAAGACTCACTTGAGGAAGAGGGCGAGGAGCCTGCCGCTACTGATGGAGAGGCAGAGCAGCCCCAGGGGGAGCCGGCGCAATTAAGGCGGTCACACCGTGAACGACGGCGTCCCTCGTACCTAAACGAGTACGAGTGCTAAGCACTGGACACCGAGAGTTTCGTGAGAAACTGGAGGAGATGTGGTGATAAATTGGCCGCCGCAAATCTCGAGAATTTGGCTGGCAACTAGCTGACTGGCTGGCGCAGCTTTTCCTGGCTGCCGCCACTGACTGGCGGCGGGTGAGTGACGTCAGTGTTCAAATGGATCTTGTCGAGTGCAGTCGCGCGTGTGGTGTCGCTCTTCGGTTTTTGCGTCGGTTGTGCCGGCGTGTTCTCTTTCGTTACGTCTGTGAGCAAGGCGGGTGCCTTGCTTTCGGAATTCCTCTGGTTCTACGAGGAAGGTCATCTAGCTGTGGCAGCTACTTGACGGGTCTGCTGGCGGTGAAGGCATCGAGCAGATTTTTGACGGTAAGCCAACAATATCTTTACTTATGGTCATTGATAGAGATGTGACTAAAAAACCATGCTGTTTTTTTTTCAAAAAAACATGTTTTTTATACAAAAATTATGACTAAAAAACATGGAAATTAATATATTTGTGACCTTAAAAATCCAATGCTGTTTTTTTAAAACATTGTTTTTTAACAGAAAAATCTTGACTAAAAAAACATGGCTATTATATTTTATTGGACCAAAAAAGTTTTTTTTACAAACATTTAAAAAAAATCATGACTAAAAAACACGGATGTAAATATCAGGAAAGTTTGTTTTCTTTAATCGAATTGTCTTTAGAAACTTATAAACAAAGAATGCTGTTAATATTGAAATCATATTTATTAGAACTGTACTTAGAATAAAATATCTACATAGAATCTATTCACTCCATAAAACCTTTTGGAGACCAGCTCCATCCTCAGTCATTCTGTAAAATTTGGTGAAATGGACAATGAATTTTCAGTGTTCCTTTGAAAAACATTTGACTGAATGACTTACTGAGAATGGAGCTAGTCTCCGAAAGGTTTTATAGAATAAATAGATTCTTTGTGGATATTTTATTCTAAGACCTGGTACGGTTCTAATGGATATTAATATATCTTATGTGACCAATAAATCCATGCTGTTTTTTGAATGTTTTTGTTACAAAAAAGTCATGACTAAAAAACACGGATATTAATATACTTTATTTTACCATAAACAACCATGCTGTATTTTTTAAAATAAACATCTTTTTTACAGAAAAATCATGATTAAAAAATGTGGATATTAATATATTTTATGTGCCAAAAAAACATGCTGTTTTTTTTAAATCATGTTTTCTTAACCAAAAAAAATCATGACTAAAAAACATGGATATTAATGACTTTTGGTGAAAAAAACATGGTTTTTAAAATGTCATGTTTTTTTTGGTCAGATAAAATTTAATAACACTCATGTTTTTTGTAAAAAATCTTTTTTTCAGAAAACATGGTTTTTTGGTCACATAAAATAAATTAATATCCATGTTTTTTTTACAGATTAGATTAGTCATTAGTTTTAGCCTCCCTACCCAGCAACAAATGCGATCCAAAGAGAGGAAGGAAGATTATGAAACAAGATCAAAGTTGAACAAGAGAGTAGTATGTGCTGAAAAACAGGACAGCAGTGAACCGAAAAAAAGGTGGTCCTTAACATCACAAAAACATTTCATTTCAACAAAAAGGCCTACCTAACTCTCAGCTTGGGCCCTTACATTGTCCCCCTGGGAGCCCTAGTTCCCATAGATACAATAATTGTATCCCCCTGAGGAGTGTTTTTTTTTACAAAGAATTCGTGACCAAAAAATGAATAATATTAACTTTTTAATAAAAAAAACATGTTTAAAAAAAACAATGATTTGACAACATAAAATATGTTAATATCCATGATTTTAAGACACGATTTTTTATGAAAAATACATAAAATAAAACAGCATGGTTTTTTGGTCGCATAAAATACATTCATATCCAGGTTTTCTTATGCATCATTGTTTGTAAAAAACCATATTTTTTAATAAGCAGCATGGGGTTTTTTAGGTCTCATAAATATATTCATGTTTTTTTAGTCATGATTTTTTAGTACAAAAACATTTTTTTGGTCTCATATATATTATTCATATTTTTCAGTCATGATTTTTTAGTAAAAAACATTTTTTTTTTAAACTGCATGGGGCTTTTTAGGTCACATAAAATATATTGTTTTTTAGTCATGATTCTTTGTAAAAAAAACAGCATGGTTATATTTGGTACCAGAGAATATATTAATATTCATTTTTATTAGTCAGAATTTGGTCAATGTGAAGTTTAATGCAATCATGGAAATTAATAATTATATTCCAAACAATCACTAAAGGAACCCATTTAAGAACGTTTTACATGAACGAAATTCTGCTAGCTGATGCTTTATTTTTGAATCTTTGAACTTTGAAGTTGGACTTCCCGAGCCAAAGGAAGCGAGCGTAATTTAATTAAAAACGGAAGCTAACCCCCTGTTACAAACGTAAAGAGGTTGGGTCGTGAGGGGGAGGCACAGTTCTTCTAGCGAAAATTATAAATAAAGCTTCTAACCCACCCATTAACGTGACGACCACAATCTTGTTTACATCGGCTCTAAGATGGCGACTACCATGGGCGCTGCCATCTTAGAGCCGATGTCAACAAGATTGCGGTCATCACCCAAATGGGTTGGTTAGCTTTATTTATAATTTTCATTAGAAGGACTGTGCCTCCCCCTCCCGACCCAACCTCTTTACGTTTGTAATAGCTTCCGTTATTGATTAAATTCCGTTTCACGCGCTCGCTTCCTTTGGCGCAAAGGCCAACTTCAAAGTTCAATTTTTCGAAAATAACGCATCAGCGAGCAGAATGTCATTCGTGTAAAACGTTCTTAAATGGGTTCCTTTAGAGATTCCTGGGATCGCTAATTATTATTTTCTGATTGCATTAAACTTCACATTGACCCAGAATTTTTTGTAAAAAAAACATGTTTTTAAAAAAACAGCATATTTTTTTGGTCACCTTAAATATATTAATATCTATGGTTTTTAGTCATTGTTTTGTAATGAAAACATGAAAAAGAAACCATACAGTAAAAGTGGTGGCAGATAACCCACAATTACCTAGAGTCTAAGAGGTACAGCAGGAGCCACAGAACTTATATTGATGGAGTCAAAATTCATAGCTTATTATGGTAAATCTGAAGGATATGTCAGTTATCGATTTTCCACTTTTTGGTGCCTGAACCTAATTAATTGAATCAAAATAAACAAGTTTTCTTCTACGCACCTTCCGTCTCAAATGAGTATTTTACGATTTATAGCGATAAGTTTAGTTTCGTCTTTGATGACGAATGCGCTCGAATAAACAGCTACTCATCGATTTTCGAATTTTTGTTGCTTGAATCATGGTAATAACATCGAAATAAACAACTTTTCGTCTATACACTTTTCTCGTCAAAAGAGTATTAAACGAGGTATAGTGGTAGGTTTGGTTCCGTCTTTGATGACGATCGCGCTGGAAGCAAGTGCGCATTGCAGTGTTGCTGTCCGACGTACTCCTTGAATTACTTGCCGCTTCAAACACAGGAGTTGCGGTAAGTCATTTACCGCTATAACTAATAAAATACTCATTTGAGACGGAAAGTGCATAAAAGAAAACTTGTTTATTTCAATCTAATTGACTATGCTTAGGTTAGGCATCAAAATTTACAAAATCGATAACTGACATATCCTTCAGATTTACCCTTATTATCTCTGCAAAGTCTGATTTTTTTGGTCACATAAAAATAAAATCAGGCATAGTAGAGATAGCAAGCTCTGAATTTTGACTCCATCAATATAAGTTCTGTGGCTCCTGCTGCTCCTCTTAGACGCCTCTAGGTAATTGTGGGTTATCTGCCACCACTTTTACTGTATGGTTTCTTTTTGATGTTTTTATAACAATGAAATGACTAAAAAACATGGATATTAATATACTTCAGGTGTCCAAAAAAAAACCCAGACATATGCTTAACAAAATTTAGGTGTGCAAAAAAAAAAAACACATAGGGTAAGTTCCGAAAATTCGTCCACTTCGAATTTCCGTACACACTGGGTATATTTTACTTTACCAAGCTAATATGGAGTTGAAGTTCATCGAAAAGTGGTTCACGTGGTAACTGCTGGTTTATAATATTGTATAATTGCCACACACCGCAAATAAATATCACTGTTTGAACAAAAATGGCAGCCCAAGTGAATGACCTGCGTTTCAGTTGTTTATGAAGTCGTCACACCTTAACTGACTACCATTTTGCATCGCCGACTAAAATTTTTTCCGTTGACGAATTTGTTGTGTTAGGCGATGTCGTACCTGCGTGAGTGTTGACAGCTGTAATGCTGCCATTTTACAGAGTTTTTCTTCTCCCTTTGTTTGTTTCTGAGGTGTACTAAATTTTGAATCTTTTAACAGCTTGTTTTATTACTTCGTCCACATGTACGGAGTTTTGAATAAATCATTGTTAAGAATTCGTTTGTTCGTACAACGTTTTTTCTTCAAGTTTCTCCTCATTGTTTATCATACTTAATATCTTTTCAGGTATAGATTTAATAGTTTATGAATTGGGACGAATGTTGACCTTGTAGTGCTCTACCCTAGTTACCCCTCATATGTGAATTCTAGTCTTTTTATGTTCAGTAACCTTAATATGTCTGAATGTAAATTTATTCAACAAAAAGTTCCCACTTCTCCGCCGCGTATCACCGATATCTACAGCCGTAGAAGTATATAAGTAAGGCCGCTGCTTCACTTGCCCCAATTGGAACTCAACAGGCGAAGCAGCCACAACATTATGGCCTTACAACCATAAATTATGGCTCCTCGTAAAAAACACCACTAATGCAATGATGATCTCGTTCACGCATTAGCAGAGATAAAAAATGGAAGTTTGAGTATACGCAACGCAACTGACAAATCTGGTGTTCCAAAAACAACGCTTCAAAAGCGTCAGCAAGGCACCGGCAGGCCGCAGCCGAGACGGTTCAAGAAACGGTTTGTGGAAAGTACAGAAATTTATTGAGTCCTACTTTAAACTTCAGTCCACCACTCGTAACTTTTGAAATAATGCACCTATCGACTTTAAATTACTCTCAAACGAAAGAACAAAACATTTTCTACAAAGGCGTTATAAACATATTCAAAATTGTTACTGAAAAGTACAGAAATTCTTCGATGAACCTGTACGACTCACGCGCCGTCGAAAGACTTTCGTTGACCCTTTCGCGCTCGCGATGGCACGCGAATCAAATATTTTTATCAAAGAATTTCTGTACTTATAAGGCAAATTTTTTGATTGTGTTTATAACACCTTTGTAGAAAATGTTTTGTTCTTTCGTTTGAGAGTAATTTGATGTCGATAGGTTCATTCTTTCAAAAGTTACGAGTGGTGGACTTAGGTCTTTCGACGGCGAGTGAGTCGTACAGGTTCATCGAAGAATTGCTGTACTTTTCAGAAAAAAATTTTTTAATGTGTTTACAACACTTTTGTAGAAAATGTTGTTTTCTTTGGTTTGAGAGTAATTTGAAGTCAATAGGTGCATTTTTTCAAAAGTTACGAGTGGTGGATTAAAGTTTAAAGTAGGACTCAAGAAATTCTTGAGAAATTTCTGTACTTTTCACAAACCGTTTCTTGAACCGTCTCGGCTGCGGCCTGCCGGTATCAAAACGTACGTATCAAATCCATTAAAAATGAACACGCTATTATTTTACATAAAATTCGAACGCTCACAGGTAAATTTAGCGCTAAACAAAAATATCAAATTTCATTTTAGAGGGTGTACGAACTTTTGCAATGAGATTCGAAACGTGGTCGAAATTTTAAATTAATTTCGAATTTGGTACGAACTTTCGAAAATTTCAGTTGGACAAAGTGTACGCAAAGCAAGTTGTTTTTTTCATATCAAGATTTGAAAGATCCTCTTTAGAGCAAAGCACGATGAACCCAATGCATTTGCGCTTTTTTGACGATATTTGCTGCAGCAATAGCGATCTTGAGAACCGTTTGAGAGGGTTTGAAGTTTGAACCGTTTATATCGGACGAACTTTCGAACTTTACCCTATATAAAAAACACGTTTTTTTGCAAAAAAAAACCCCATCAAATACAACCGTTTTTTTGCATCACTAGTGGAGGATGCAATATTGTGTGCCTAATTTTTATTGCGTTTGTTGTTCGAATTAATATGCATTGTAGTTCGTATGTTAAAATTAGCAACATTTCAGTTTCAAGTGAATTATCAAAATATAATACTTGTTGTTTGGGAGTAAATTAGACAGCCAATAATTAGCATTACAATGGTATCATAGTTGTTGCACATCAGTTGGTATTGCAAGTTCTCCACCAAGCAATAATGTACATAGGATTGGCTCAAATATAAGGTGTGAATAATCAAGAGTATTAAATGTCCAAGCATATTAGAGACCATGTACTACCCCTAGAACACCAGAAAAATGGTTTTGGAAATGTAAATTAGTTTATCATCAAACTTGGCAACTACCCACAATAATTTCAATTTTTGCAGGTTTCTTGTATCACACTGCTATGTATACCATGCATGGAGATGTAAGGCATGTGCAATTCATAGTATCATTTGTTGGTATGTTGTGACGGAGTGCCATTCCTCTATCTTGTAAATGTAAATTAACAAGAGGCCTAGCATCTTGTGACAGTAGATAATTAATCATGCATAAGATAGCTCCCAATGCAAGCTCATTGCTTGATATTGTCAGCTACCATAAAATGCACAAGTCAATAGTGCAATTACAAAATGACTTGAGAGCTAAACACAACCTTAGACTGCAACAAAACTCAGCAACTGACTCATTATAAATTAAATATTTTGATGCAGGCCCACTGGTATTTACAGTCACCTTCAACAGCTTTGATATGTACAATTTGGAAGCTTTCTAGTAACAATTCATAAAAATTTTCGGTAAATGTTAAGGATTAACCATGAATCGATTTTCCACTTTTCGAATCCTAAACATAGTGAATTAGATCAAAATAAACAAGTTTTCTTCTATGTACTTTCCGTCCTAAATGAGTATTATAAGAATTATAGCGGTAGGTTTAGTTTCGTTTTTGATGACGAATGCGCTCGGATAAACAGCCACTCATTGATTTTTTAATTTATCTTGCTTGAATCATGGTAATAACATCAAAATAAACTACTTTTCATCTATACACTTTTTTGGTCAAATGAGTATTTTACGAGTTAGTGCGGTAGGTTTAGTGGTCAATATTTACTTTAATGTTGTCAACGATTTTCATAATTTAGTTGCGAAGAATCAATGAAGGAACATATTTATGAATGTTTTACATGAATGAATTTCTGCTCGCTGATGCGTTAGTTTAGAATTATTCAGCTTTGAAGTTATAGGGGAAATCGCTGCCCCGCGCAAAATGTGTAACACAGAGTACGACCAGGTTGGGTCGGGAAAGGCAAAGTTCGGATCATGAGGTGTTAAAGTTTTTGCCAGTAGAAATGAAAGAATGATAGAAATTATTAATAAAATAATAAGAAATAATATCAGTTAATAACACAAAAAAGTTAACGTAGTATTTATCGTACTTGGTGCTTTTGACGTTTTTTTTTTAGTCATCATTATTACATCGTCACCTTTACAGTCAGCTCATAGATGGCACCACCCCGTACCGTCATCTTTACAGTCAGCTCATAGATGGTGCCACCCGGTATGGCCCCCACCATCATGGAGCAGATGTAAACACAATTGTTGACGTAACCTTAATGGGTTGCTTTTGTAACGAAATAAAAGCCTGAAAACGTTTCGTCACTGGAGGCCGACCCGTCAGGATGCCGACCAGGCAGGAATTAGCTACTCAGGCTAGATAGCTAAGCACAGATACTAGGTCAAGTACGGCACGGACAAACCAGGAGTATATATTTAAAACGGGGGTATGATAATTCACAGACCAGGCTCAGGGCGTATCTCGCGGTAGCCGTCTTTCATACATGAAATCGTGGCTCTACCGCTGACCAAACACCCTGGCAGAACACCTTAAGCGTCATCCAGTAAAACAGGCATAGGATTCGAGTAAGCACTACAAGGGGCACTTACGAACATCAGGCAACCGGCTTTATTGGCCTGCTCGTAGACAAGTGCACTCTATGAAGGTCCTGGCGCAACTGACTAGCTTCGGTCGAGCAGTCGCCCACTTTAGCTGCAGCCAGACAGCCGCGGGACGGACCTCCATGTAAATCATAGCTGTATCGTTAAGGTACAAAACCAGTAGTGAATCATTTTCACTACACTTTGAATCTTTATTTATAATTTTTACTAAAAGAACTGTGGCTACCCCTCCCGACTCAACCTCTTTACGTTTGTAATAGGGGGTTAGCTTCTGTTTCTATTGCAAAAACAATGACTGCTTTTGCGCAAAAAAGGCCATTCAGGAGCGCCGTTCATATAACTTCAGACTTAAATAACTCTAAAACTAAGCATTTGCGAGCACATTGTCATTCGTGTAAAACAACTTAAAATTGACTATATTACCTACCTATAGCAACAAAATTATGAAAATCATTGACAACATTAAAGTAAATATTGACCAGTTTAGTTTCGTCTTTGATAACGAGAAAGCCAGAAGCGAGACTCCATTGCAGCGTTGCCATTTGCCGGGCTCAATGAATTACTTCTCGCTTCAAACACTTGAGTTACGGTAACTAATTCACCGCTATAACTCGTAAAATACTTATTTACGACGGAAAGTGCATAGAAGAAAACTTGTTTATTTGGATCTAATTAACTATGTTAAGGCACCGAAAAATCAAATATCAATTCTTGGTTAATCCTCAACATTTACCAAATTTTCCCTTTTTTTTAATTATGTAATATTTATTTTGATAACAAGGTCAACTAAAATTTAAATTTTATAAAACTCTCAAGATCCTAATAGGGTTTTTCATCAAATATCGGACTGAACTGATTATTGAACTTTGAAAATATGAGCATAATAAATTTAGTAAGCATCCAAACTTGCTCAGTGCCAGTGATCTAACATCTAAAACTCCTATTTTAGTGATAAAAACTCATTTCTGTGAGCTGCAAACTGCTACCAGCTGTTGCAAACGCATTTCCTGTACGACCCTTACAAATTGATCATATTTTTTCACTTAAAAAATCTTACACACCTCGGTAAAATTGCGACGGTTTAACTGTTGTTGTGCCACCGTCAACCTCCCGTCATAACTAGAGAGTAGTGTTGACATATGATGTTCTGTTGCTGTATTTTTTTTCCCACTGCTAAAACCTTGATAATTATTCCATGTTTGATATTCAGTTCCTATTTCATGTCAAAATTAACCCTTTAATGCCCCAGAGGACACCAGTGTCCTCTTTCAAAAATACCCTGGGTATATTGCATTTCTTGTTCAATTAGTTCCCTAATGTGTTCTTTGAAGTTCTCTGCCGGGTGGCAGTTCCTATCCCATCCTGATATTGATGACTGCCTGATACCAGCGCCAGTTTAATGACGGTGGTTGTGATAACGGTAATATGAGTACAAAAATTTGGACGTTAAAGGGTTAAATAGTGAACTGAGGTGTTCGCTGTCAGATATATCAATATAAATATAATAATTTGTGAGATATATCAATATAAATATTTATATAGATATAAATATATATCAATATAAAGGCTGTGAGATATTTGTACGAGGAGTTCGTGGGCTCGAACTCAGGACTAGAGATCACCGCGCCAACACGCTACCGACTGCGCTATCGATCACCCTAAAAGGTGACCGCAGCACAACGAAAGCAATGTTTTGGCACAGTGAAAGCAGGCGCACTGTCCTGACAGATATTTAATTCCCATATGTATCGAGAGCTCAAAGTCTAGTCACCCCCAGAAACAGTTAATTCTGGTACGGGAAGACACTGCTTCCACAAGGTTTTTTTCAAATGAAATAAATGTACGAGGAGTTCGTGGGCTCGAACTCAGGACTAGAGATCACCGCACCATCACGCTACCGACTGCGCTATCGATCACCCTAAAAGGTGACCGCAGCACAACGAAAGCAATGTTTTGGCACAGTGAAAGCAGGCGCACTGTCCTGACAGATATTTAATTCCCATATGTATCGAGAGCTCAAAGTCTAGTCACCCCCAGAAACAGTTAATTCTGGTACGGGAAGACACTGCTTCCACAAGGTTTTTTTTCAAATGAAATAAATGTACGAGGAGTTCGTGGGCTCGAACTCAGGACTAGAGATCACCGCGCCAACACGCTACCGACTGCGCTATCGATCACCCTAAAAGGTGACCGCAGCACAACGAAAGCAATGTTTTGGCACAGTGAAAGCAGGCGCACTGTCCTGACAGATATTTAATTCCCATATGTATCGAGAGCACAAAGTCTAGTCACCCCCAGAAACAGTTAATTCTGGTACGGGGTTAATTCTGGTCACCTTTTAGGGTGATCGATAGCGCAGTCGGTAGCGTGTTGGCGCGGTGATCTCTAGTCCTGAGTTCGAGCCCACGAACTCCTCGTACATTTATTTCATTTGAAAAAAACCTTGTGGAAGCAGTGTCTTCCCGTACCAGAATTAACTGTTTCTGGGGGTGACTAGACTTTGAGCTCTCGATACATATGGGAATTAAATATCTGTCAGGACAGTGCGCCTGCTTTCACTGTGCCAAAACATTGCTTTCGTTGTGCTGCGGTCACCTTTTAGGGTGATCGATAGCGCAGTCGGTAGCGTGTTGGCACGGTGATCTCTAGTCCTGAGTTCGAGCCCACGAACTCCTCGTACATTTATTTCATTTGAAAAAAACCTTGTGGAAGCAGTGTCTTCCCGTACCAGAATTAACTGTTTCTGGGGGTGACTAGACTTTGAGCTCTCGATACATATGGGCTGTGAGATATATCAATATATTTAAGGAGCGCCTTCTTCTTTATACTACAATACATTTTCTAGATCTTAGATTTACGATTATGGCAAAGTACTGCAACATATATCGTCTGGGAAGGTAGACCGAGCTTGTATACAGTCGAGGGGGTCCTCCCGTCAAAACTGAATTTTGATCCGATTGGTCTGAAATTTGGCCACTATATGTATTTTTGCAAGAAAAGCATATTTTATTCGAGAAGTTTTTTGATTTAGGCCTTAGTTTATCATTTTTTTTAAAATTCGTTTTTTGGTTCATTTTTGGGATGTTTTGAAACGAATAGAAGTCAATGAATTTTTATGCTAGAACAAATACAAACACAGTTTTGAAATCCTCGTTACATTGCAAACAAACTGATAAGTCTGAATTTTCTATTTGAAAATTTTTTTTTATATATGCAATATTTGATCAATACCTAAAATATTCCAAATTTTTAGGTTTTGAACCAGCAAAAAAAGACAACGTACAAATTGGAAAATCGAGAGCTATCAGTTTGTTAGAATTGTTCCAAGGATTCTAAAACTGTCTGTTTTCTTCCTAGCATAAAAACTCAATGACTTCTATTCTTTTGAATTTTAAAAATATGTAACTTTACAGTATAGGCCAAAACAAAATTTTTTGTTGAAACGCAATATTATGGAAAATTTATATAATTGAATGCTGTTTTCATTTTTATTTCGATAATCTCCATGCATATCATATTCACACTGTGAATTGTAATTTACAATTTAACACATTCCCTGCGAAGGGACCCACCGGTGGTCACTTAGGTTATTTTCATAGTGCTGCTGACCCACCTGCAGTCACTAACTTATTGTTTATTAATACTCAATGAAAGCTTAATAAAAGCCAGATCCAATTAATGTTTGCCATTTTCAAAGTTGATTACCACAATTGACTTTAAATTTGAATTGAATATTCAACTTCAGTTTAACCTATCACAGTTAACATGTTAAAAAACAAGTAAAAATTTTTTACTTATTTCATAAAAATTAAAAATTTTTTTGTTTTCAGTCTGATTCTTATGAAATTTGACTATAATCTATAACTTTAGAAAAGAAACACAATTTCTTCTACACATTTTTTTGATTCATGCCTTAGTTTTTGAATAAATTTGACATATTAGTTTTTAGTCCACTGGTATTGATATTTCAAAAGAATAGAACTCATTGAGTTTTTATGCTAGATCAAAAACAAAGACAGTTTTAGAATCCAAGAAACATATCAAACAAAAGTACATTCGCAAATTTTCCATTTCTCCTTTTGTTTTCTTTTATACAGGGTCAAAATGTGCTCGAAAATTCAAGATTTTGGTCCCCTTAGCCCCCCCCCCCTGGGGGGTCTATTGTCCGTAGCGCCATAAAATTTTAGGACCGAATAGTCCAGCACCTAAGGGTTCTTTTCCAACAATAACAAGAAAAATACCCATCGGAGAGAAAAGGGAGGACACCTTAAGACGAAGATATTTTATTTTACTTATATTTGTAACATATATATTCTTCAGTAATTAAATTAACTTTTTATTGACCTTTGAACCCGTATAATACACTTTGTAATGTTAAACACGTCCGTATATATTGCCATATATAGTTTTTAGTAAGTTGTGTTCGGATTCAAAATCCAAACAAAAAACCTGTTCGGATCAAAATTCTTGTTCGATTCATGTTCAATGTTGATGAAATTATGTTATTAAAGTGTTCCATTTTTAGAACAATAAATAAATCCCAACAATCTGCGTTGTCTTTAAAGCAACATCACAGAGCAAGAAAGCAACTGTTCAAGAATAATCTTGAGGCCCGCAACAGTTATTCAGAGCAAAAGTTGCCAATTTATGAAGGTTGTTTCTAGACACACATGGTTTCTGTTTGATATTTGATGAATTACCCTACTATTATTAGTGTAGATAAAACTTTTATGGCTAAATATACCAGAAGCACATAAAAGCTTTGATATAAATTGAATTTTTAGAGTTTAAACAATTTCATTATAGGTATACCAATTAGTGAGTAATTTGCTTGCAGAGAACTCTAATCTAAATTACGTAGTCAATCCAAATAAACTTTTTTAATCTAACAAACCTTAAGTTACTACCCTACAGTCTCCACTAAGCAGTCATATTACAAAAACCTATCTTAACAAGTTAACAATAATTTAGCAATATTTGGTTTTGTCTAACCATTCATTAAAAATAAATAGAGCAAGCATGATACTTACGGGAAACTAAAGCTTTCAACAATGGAGTTGAAAAGAGAAATCATAAAAGAAATCAATAACTTACTTGGTAACTAGATTACTAGATATTTGAGATTTGGATCAATCAAACAGAAGGTTGTTAAATAATGGCCCTTCATTTTTAAAATTTATGTAGCCTAGGTATTTTATTGAAAGTTTTGCCTATAAAAATTAAATCAAATTTGAAGGATTAGATTTCAAATAAAGAAGTGATTGAAAAACCTCAATCACAACTGCGATGTTCCCCATAAATAATGGGACAGGCACTAGGCCTACTTGGTATGGAATTATGAAAATTTAATCTATGTGAAATGAAAGTCCCTGCATCTTGTGCATGAAAACAGCAAGGTTGAAGGAAGATTTGGAAATAAAATAGAAGTAAAAAATATCGTAGTATACTCAAATTTGTCACAGAGCGTGCAGCAAGACTGGGGAGTAGACTGGTTCAGAGCTGAATAAGATATACCACTCCAGTTGGTTGTATAACAGTACACCACAAACTCTGTAGTCGGATATTGTTACACCACACACTAGTTGCACTTAAATTTGCTCTTTCTCAATAGGCTCAAATGAATTGCTTGAAATACAAAACATGACATTTCACTTACATAAGTTACAATTTATACTTGAACTACTTGTCATATGTAAAAAAACTACAACTATTACAGGTAGGTACACATCAATTTACAATCAACACAATCAATCCTAAAAATTATCTCTAAAAATTCAATATCTAAAATGATAACTTGAAGCAAAGTCATTGTAAACAGCGCAAATAACTTCATTCTTGTATACAGTGTATCGCTTTATTGTCGATTTCAAATTTACCCCGAACCAATGCATCACATGACAGATTCAGTAATTTCATTTTGTATAATAGCGGGAAATGCTTCCGAGGTTAATGACTGCACGGACTTCCCGCAATAAAAAAGTTTTTCGCAAAATAATTGAGCAGTTGAAGACATTCATGTGGGAAATGATGCATAATAATCCTAACTATTTGAATCTTGGCCCGTCGAAGTTTATAAAAATCTATCGTTTCTTTAATGAATTTGGATAGACAACACTGCAAATTTTTCGAAAATCGGGTAGGTACAATCTAATATAAAAACAGTGATCTTTTGAAATTGAGTGCGTGAGATATTCTTTATAAAAAATTAGGAAATTTGTATCACTTCAGAACTTTGTTTTCATTAAGCAACAATCTAACCGACCTTTTAATCCCTTAAAATTTCTACAATCGGAAAAATTTGGAGTTATTGTTTATCATGATCAAATTTTTACCCTTTTCCAGGTAGACAGTTGAATTGTTCCTAAATTAAAACTGATTTTTTAACAAACTCATATATGAAAACAACGTTTGTTCCTCTCACTACTTCACACAGAGCTAACTCTCTGCTAACAATTAAATTGTGCCAATACGTTTCATTTCCCACTTATTCCACAAAAGCATTTCAAATTACTATTGAATTGATAGAAATGAACATTTCGTTAAAATCTCTCATCGAAAAATAAAATTTTAAAGGTATAGATCGAAAGATTGTGAGATGAGAATAACGACGCTGAAAGTGACAATTTAGTTTGAAATTTATTTAGGCTTTATAAGAGCGCTGGAAGATGGAAAGGGGATTGAAACTCTCGATAGAGAAAGTGAAAAAATTGGAGTAAAAATACATATAAAATGAAATAAGAAATAGAGAGCGCTTTCTATTATCGCATGTACCCATGTCCGTATGGTGTTAAAGAGATCCCCCTCAGGAGGGGGGTTAAGGGGACCAAAATCTTAAATTTTCGACCCTATTTCGACCCTATATAAAAAGAAAACAAAAGAAGAAATGGAAAATTTGCGAATGAACTTTTGTTAGATATGTTCGAAGGATTCTAAAGCTGTCTTTGTTTTTGTTCTAGCATAAAAACTCAATGAGTTCCATTCTTTTGAAATATGTAGCATTCGCTACAAAGCGTAAAAATTATAAACTTTCCCATTCGCACTTAAATAAAATAATTATTAGCATTAAAAATCTTACTCTAAATTATTATTAATTATTTTCTACTTCTAATTCGTAATCATTGAAGTTTGTGTGTAAATACATGAGAGATCAAAATAATCAATCGACATTTCGAGTTTTAAGGCAGCCCGAAGTGGCAACACCCAAGCGCGTCGCTTGAACTGACTCACTTTTTCTTGTGGCTTGTTAGCGTGCGAACATCATCTCGTAAGTGCAAATGAAATTAAGTGTGAGAATAGAAAAACCCGGTAAAGTATACAGTGTAAATTCTCCGTGTGCATTGTGATAATGTTAGGATCTGTTTATCGTAGTGATGTAGGGATAAACTCTAAAATAGTGTTAAAATTCTTAGACTAGCATGTTCATTTTCTAGTGCTACCTCGACGTGACAAAACGTATAATTTTGCGTGTCACGATTCATTTCCTGTGTCGAGTCATGATATTAAACCAACTACGTTGTGCCTTACTACAAGTTATACATTTTGGCAGCTGTCATATTAATTCAAGATCCGTTCACGAATACGGCCGATAGAGCGCGGTTAAAACCGCCGGCGTCTTCGTTTCCCAAGTTCGCGGAGATTAAAACTGCCGACTCGTGCCATTACTCTGTGATTTAAAATCGTATTTTTTGTACGTGGAATAGTATTTCTTTTTCACAACATACGTGCAGCAGTTTTCTGAAGTGTGTTTAACGTGAAATAATAATTGGAAATGTCTTTTAATAACTTCGTACGGTTTATAGAATACGAAGATTATTCATGTATATGCCTGCTTAAGTTTTAGTTTTTCTTCATCTTTTATTACTCCTTAAATCTTGCGTTTAATCGCATTTATTTCAATATAAATCACTATCAACCAGTTAAATCAATTTTTTTCCTTATTCTTGCGGCACAAATACATACTAGCATCTGCCATCGTAAACGCGTACTTCGCGCGTACAAAATACTTCGTGAACGCTCAAGATGTTATGCCGGCGGTTTATTGCAAATGGCGTAACGTAAAAACCGCCGGGTCATTGTCACCTTGATTTTCATATTTCGTCTTGCGAAATATTTTCTTTCTGTGCAAGCAACACGTTTAGTGTTTCTTTTTGTCAGGTAGATATTATTCCTTATTTTCTTATCAATGATGCCTTGCCAGGGTTTTTCAGAGGATTGATCTTAAATGAAAGTTAGGATTTTTTCCTTGTTAATTCTCGTACGGATATAGAGATGTTCTAGATTACACAAAAAGCAAGTAATTCTCATCCTATGTATTTTAGCTATTGTCTTATATATTCCTCCCTGCTGCATAAATCACGTGTTATTCAGTCTCACGAAATTGCTATAATTCCACAAATGGAATCACTGATTGTTGCTCTAAAAAAATCACCAGTGCAGAACATTCGCTACAGAGCGTAGGAATTATAAATTTTCCCATTCGCACTTAAGTAAAATAATTATTAGCATTAAATATCTTACTCTAAATTATTATTAATTATTTTACACTTCTAATTTATAACCATTGAATTTTGTGTGTAAATACATGAGAGATAAAATAATCAATCGACATTTCGAGTTTTGGAGCAGCTGTCTGTGGCAACAGCCAAGCGCGTCGCTTGAACGCACTTGCCGAGTCACTCTCACCGTTGACTTTCTAGCGTGCGTACCGCTCTTACCTCAACGTCATCACCAAAACGCCACCGACACACACACCTTTGCCCCCTGGGCCTTTAATGGGATTGCCTTTGTTGGATTAGTTTTGGCCCTTGTTTTGGGCTGTACCTTAACTTACCAGGATTTACCTTGCCTTGGGCTTTCGTTTTGTCTCGCTTGCTCGGGCCTTAACACTACTTAACTCATCTCAATTTGCCTCAACTTGAGCCGCCCTGCCTGGCATCAACTCAATTAAATTGACACCCCCAACGTCACGGGTTTCTCAAAGTCTTATAAATTGGGCTAACATCAACTCCAAACACACACCCACACGGTCGACTTCGTCACTAGCCGGAGCCTTTTCGCCTGCACGGACTGCGAATCATCTTCAGCCAAGTTCTTCAGTTGCTCAAGACTCGGCGGTCCTTTCCGGCTCCTTCAAATAAACCACAAAGAAAAGCTGAGTTTTCCCGAGTGCATTATTACCCTCTCTCCTGATTAATCAGATACTTATCGAGGTAACGTTTAGGTTTGGCTATACCCACGGCCGAGCCAGACACTGGTGACCCCAAAGATAAATAACACTGGTGAAAACCCAGAGTTTTAAAACTCCAAACCTTTCTTTAAAAACTTAAAAACTATTCAACTCGATGAGTGTTTGAGAGATTGTGAGAGAGGTTAATTTTGGCATATCATTGTAGTGATAAGTTTCCCATTCGTAGTCTTTGTGAATTTCTATGGATTTGACCGTTCAAATGGATGTTCTCTGAGCAGCTCTAACAAAAAAAATTTTTTTTCCAGCGCTATCCTGTCTTTGTGTGTTTCATGTGCCTCAGTAGGTAGGAAAAATATTTTTCTCCTATTTCCGCGCTTTACGCTTATTCTGATTACCGTAAAAATTCTCGTTTCCATTCTCTCTTTCTCTCCGTTTTCAACGTTATTGATCGATTGAGTAGGTAGGAAAATAATTTTTCTCAGCTGTTTTTGTGCCTACGCTAATTGCCGCATACCGCATCAATTTTCGTTTCCAATTTTCTATTCTCTTCTTTCAGTTTCAACTTTATTTGAATGATTGATTAGGTAAAGTAATCACGCAAACCTGTGACACCTTTAATACCAAAACTTATTAGGCGTTGAATACGAACTCCGAGCAAGCATAGTTAATTTTGCTTTCGTAGAAGGAAAGTTGCTAGCATGACTGAATCAGATAATGAAGATCGAGCCCGCACAAAACCCCTTAGTCTTCCTCCCTTCATTCCAGGGGACGCTCACACCTGGTTCAACCAGGTGGAGGCTATGTTTAGGTATCATAAAATAAGGGATGAAACTGACAAGTTTTATGCCCTCGTGTCCGCAGCTCCCACAAAATTGTTAAACGACTCGAATCAATTGCTAGAAAACCCTCCCGATATTGATCCGTACGGCACCTTGAAAAGAAAGATATTGCAGAAGTTGCAGATGTCCGATGCGGACAAATTTAGAAGCCTTGTAGACGCCTCAGCAATTCCATCTGTCTCTGTCTCTTTCTCTCCCACTTCGCAATTTTGGTGTTCCCCAAGGATCCATTCTTGGTCCACTACTGTTTTCTATTTTCATTAATGATTTCCCTCCAATGCCTTCTGACACACGGATCTCAATGTATGCAGATGATGTTCAAATTGCAATAACAAGTTCTGTATCGGAAATACCACAGACGCAAATTAAAGCCGAAACTTTACTGACTAGCCTGAAATCATGGTACGACCGAAATGGTCTGAAATTAAATGCTAATAAAACACAATGCATTATTTTTGGATCCAAAGATGCAATTAAAAAAACTTCAGATCTTACTCTTGCAGTTGGAAATGATAAAATTAATGCATCAGAAAAAGTTAAAAATCTGGGTATCTGGTTCGATAGAAATATGTCCTTCAAATCTCACGTTGAGACTACTTGCAACAAAATCTACGGAACTTTAATGTTTTTTCATCGTATAAAAAGAATGCTAGACGAAAAATCCAGATTATTAGCCATTCAATCCCTTGTGTTATCGCGCATTGACTACTGCAGCCTAGTATGGGGAGACTTTCCTCAATACCTTAAAAGGGACTTACAAAAATGCATGAATTTTGCAGCCAAGGTGGTATGCAACGGTAATTTCAAAAGAAGTGATCACGTAACCCCTCTCCTCAATAAACTCGGCTGGATCCCTATCCAAGAAAGGCTCCTCATGCAGAAGGCCCAATACGTATTCTCCTCGTTATATCTTCCTCAGAGCAATGCTGAGATAGTGCGTTTCCATCCACCCACTGTAACCAATCAAAAACCGAACAGAAACAATAATGTCTTAGTCAACTATCGTTCATCTCACTTAGGGCAGAAGGCTCTGTCCATATCAGGCGCCTTACTGTGGAACAAACTTCCCCTGAGTATTAAAGTCCCTCAAAGACCGAGAGAATTTAAAGCCAAAATAACTCGTCATCTTGTGTCTCAATAATAATCCTTAATTACAGAACATACTGAATGAGTACTGACGAATCTCATTTCCCTGGTATCTCCCTTGCTGAACAATCTCCCTCGCTCATTGTTTTATAATTCAAGACATCACACAACAGTTTTGAAGTATGCGTAGGTATTATGATTTGACCGCCTATACGTTGTCATTTGCAAACATGCTTACTTGTATATGTGTGTACGTATATAGGTGTATGTGCGCATATGGGTGTGTATATGTGCACGTACAACTGTGTGCACTAGAGTAGATCAACCAGTCGAAGGTGCATTTTATGTCATTCCTCTCCGTTTCTGTGCAAGCATCAAACTAGACCGACATGGTACCTATGTGTGTGTGTGTTGATCAATTGCAGACATTCTGCACCATATTAAAAAAAATAATGTGTTTTTTTCTAATATGAAATTGTAAAGCATCCATGTAAAAAAAATAAATTCGTTGTGTGATCATCCATTTATACTGCAGTAATATACTTATTCGGCTTATAGTTATATGCTTATAATAATGTGATACCTATGTTTGTTTATCAACTGCCGACAATTTGCGCCATATTTCAAAGATAATGTGATTTTTTTTTCTAATATGAAACCTTTATAGGACATTAATGTTTTCTTTCTTATTCACGTCCCACAATCGTTTTCATGTTTCCGACTTAAGTGGACTGTTTTGTGCCACTATTTTTAGTACGAAATATTATAAAATTCATGCTATAATAAAAGATATTTTCTCCGTTTCCCTCGATTGGAATTCTGGTTTATACGAACTAGTTTACGCTGATATTTGCGCACATGCTTACTTGTGTATATGTGTACGTGTCCACGCTATGCGTATGACACTCTGTAGAATGCGTATGTATTGCCTCGATGCATAGAAATGCATTTGTGTTTGCTTACGAGTTTGGTGTAAGTATGTGCGTGGGTATATGTGTGCATGTGTATGTGTATATATTTACATGTATACGTGCACATATGTGTATACTAGACTGACAACTAGCATTTTACCAGAGATAATGGTCTTTTTTCTGTGCACACTCAACTTGTAACATTACCTAACTCGTCATCTCTTTAGTATTGTAAAGCATTCATGTAAAAACTATACTTTTGTTGTACGATCATCCATTTATATTTATATAAAATGCTTGTTAACCAATGACCGTTATGTTAAAATTGTTGAATCAGTAATACAAAACTTATAATCTTCTTGGTCCTCATGCTTATATGTATATATGTATTTGTGTGTGTGTGTATGGATATGCACACACATGCATACGTATATTTACATATGTGTGCATATGGATATATATTTATATATTTTTTTTCATGCTTCCTTAAAACGACACTTGTGAACATTGACCGAAACAAGCGATTTCATATATTATTTCCCGGCGTCAAGAATTGCGAAGTTTTATGTCATGTACATGTAAACTGTCAAAAGTGTTTTCACCTCACAATGAAAATGCATCGTCCATGAAATTGTGTTATCTCTTATAATTATCATTACATGTATTATCAAATGTAGATTAAGCTAGATTAGGAGTTCATTGCCCTCAATCATTTCTTTTCGACTAGTGACACGAGTTTTTCAATACTCGTGTGTGTGTATCATCTAAGTATATTAATTTTAAGATATTTAAAAACCAATGATTGTAATATTGTACAATCTCTATTGGAAATAAACTGTTTTTCTTTTTCTTTTTCGTTGGTTAAAGAGTTGCGAAAACTCGCGGCGGGTGTTGCCGTAGCTGAGGGATTTCTGAAAGAAGTATATATGACTAAGCTTCCTCACAATGTGCGTCCATTCCTATCGCTAGCAGGCCCTGATCAATCTTTAGAGAAGCTTGCAGAGTCCACTGAGACAGTGATGCGAAACCTAAACGTGTCACAAGCACCGCAGGTAGCTGCCTTAAACCCAGAAACTACAAATTTTTGCTCCTCAAATACTCCTCATAACCAATCCGCAGCCACAATAGATAAGATGCAGCAAGACATTGCTGAGATAAAGCAAGCTCTCCAGAATTGCCAGTTAGGTCAGAGTGTAGCTCACATTCAGCAAGGCCCAGGGAGATTCCAAAGCCACCAAAATGCCTACGACTATCCTAATGACTATCCCTCCAACTATCATCCTTTTCCTCCTCCTCAACGTTTTGATAGAGGTAGATCTTATGATAGGTCAAATCAAGACCGCCGCTTTCGGTCGCGCTCTCGTGATGCCAGTAGTAATTTATGCTGGTATCACCAGAAATTTGGTGACCAAGCGCGCAAATGTGCCTCTAGACATTGTCCTCGTTATACCGAAATGACTTCGGGAAACGCCAACAGCAACGCATAGTAGCGAGTACTGCGTTGCCTCATTCCCAGACTACTCGCCTACTACAGATTCTCGATCCCGTCACCAAATACCGATTTTTAATAGACACTGGCTCCAGTGTGTCAATTATCCCAGCCACGGTGAAAGACAAAAACCACCCATTGTTGGCGACATTACGCGCCGCAAACGGCACGCCAATTCCTTGTTACGGTGAAAGAATTTTAGAGTGCAGTCTGGGATTGAGGAGAAAATTCACATTTACCTTCTTGATAGCTGACGTACAAGAGCCCATAATAAGTGCTGATTTTCTAGCCAAGTTTGGCATACTTGTAGATGTTAAAAACCGTAGAATTAGGGACGAGGAGACACAGATCTCAATTCCCGCTTGTAGCATAACTAGAGCTAATGTCTTGCATTCATTCTCCATAGCTTTCAAGGAGGAGTGCATGTTCGAGCAGGTACTTAAAAATTATCCTGCATTAACAAACCCTAACTTAGCTTCTAATAACATGCAGACATGCACAAAGCACTTCATAGAGACGCAAGGTCCGCCGGTCTACTCCAGAGCAAGGCGACTACCGCCTGATCGATTGGCGTTAGCCAAGAAAGAATTTGCGCGCATGCAAGAATGTGGCATCATCCGCAGTTCCAAAAGTCCTTGGGCTAGCCCTCTTTTGCTAGTACCCAAAACTAACGGTGAATTCAGACCGTGCGGGGATTTCCGCAGGTTGAATGCCGTTACTTTACCTGATCGCTACCCTATTCCTTATCTGCACGATTTCAGTGCAAATTTAGAAGGAGCACAAATTTTCTCAAAAATTGACCTCAAGAGCGCCTTCAATCAAATTCCACTTGATGAGAGCGCTATCGCTAAGACCGCGGTAATCACCCCGTTTGGTCTCTTTGAGTTTCTAAAGATGCCGTATGGGTTGAGGAACGCTCCTCAAACGTTCCAAAGGCACATGGCTGAAATTTTCTCTGATCTCACTTTCGCCTATGTCTATCTAGACGACATCCTAGTGGCATCCACAACCCCGGAGTTGCACAAAGACCATCTCAGGGTCGTTTTTCAAAGACGGTCCGACAATGGACTCCTCGTAAATCCTGAAAAATGTGAGCTCGGAAAGCCATCACTGATTTATCTAGGTCACGAAATTTCTAGCCTAGGTCTAAAACCTTTGCCTTCCAAAGTAGAAGTGATCAAAAACTTTCCTCTTCCACAGACCCAGAAGGAACTAAGAAGGTTCCTAGGTTCTGTTAACTTCTATCATCGTTTCATACGCAACTCTGCTCAAACTTTAGCCCCCTTGTCTGACCTACTCCAACCGAAACGAAAAGGTAAATCTATTGAGGTAAAATGGACAGAAGAAGCGCGCAAAGCTTTTGATGAAATAAAGCATAAGTTAGCTACCGCGACTGAGTTATCCTACCCTATTGCTAATGCTGATTTCAGTCTAGTAGTCGATGCATCAAGTACTGCTGTAGGTGCTGTTTTGCAACGACAAGTAGGTACTAATATCTCTCCTCTTGCTTTCTTTTCCAAAAAGCTGTCGCCCACTGAGCGTGCTTATAGCGCGTTCGGTAGGGAACTTCTTGCTATCTACTTGTCCGTGAGACATTTTCGCTATGCTCTAGAGGCAAGGGAGTTCGTGATCTACACAGACCACAAACCTTTGACCTCAGCGATTAAGATGCCTTCTGAAAGACATTCCCCAAGAGAAGCTCGACATCTGTCTTTCATAAGTCAATTTACCACTGACATCCGTTTCATCAAAGGTCTCGACAATACTGTCGCTGACTGCTTATCCCGTATCAACTCTGTCCAAACCAGTGGTGAAATCACTTTCGGTAATATTTCCAAGACTCAGAAGGAGGATCCTGAACTTCAGGACCTTCTCAAACCTTCTAACACTTCCTCTCTGAAATTAACCTTGGTTGACGGCGTGTACCGTGATGCTGAGCGACTTTCTCGTTTGTATCTTCCTGCGACTCTCCGCAGAGTAGCTATTCTCCACTATCATTCCTTCTCTCATCCTGGTATTAACCGTACATTGCGTTTGATTTCCGATCGTTTCGTCTGGCCAGCGATGCGTAAGGAGGTCAAGCAAATTGTGCAAAATTGCCATGCATGTCAGAGTAGTAAGGTGGTGAAACATAATCGTGCAGCGCTGCAGAGTTGTGCATTCACAGGTCACAAGTTCGACGCGGTCCACCTAGATTTGGTGGGTCCTTTGCCTTTGTCGCGCGGTCATTCTTATTTGTTGACCATCATAGATAGGTTCACACGTTGGGTTGAGGCTGTCCCTCTTCCTGATACCCAAACTAAGACTGTAGCGCGCGCTTTCATGTCCAACTGGATCTCTAGATTTGGTGTTCCCTTAAGTGTCACACATGACCGGGGATCACAATTTACCTCCAAATTTTGGAGTGAGCTCAGCACCGCTTTAGGTTGTTCTAACACCAGCACTACCGCTTATCATCCGCAGTCGAATGGACTTATTGAGAGAGTCCACAGAGACCTCAAGGCTGCACTGCGCTGCCTTAATTGCAGTCACGATTGGACTGACAGACTTTCAGTGGTACTGCTGAGCATCCGCAATTTGTATCGACAAGATCAGCAGTGCACAGCAGCTGAGATGCTCTATGGGCAAACACTTCGTCTCCCCGGCGACATTGTTGACCCATAACCTTTGCCTGAATTTTCATCTGCTGACCGTTCCGCCTATGTAACCTGTCTAAAAGATTGCATGCGTCAGATCAAGTATGTTGCTCCACGAATGCCGCAAACAAAAGACAAATTAGATCCTGCTTTGCAAGACTGCACACATGTGTACGTCCGTAATGACGCCATCAAACCTACACTCACGCGCCCTTATGATGGCCCATTCAAAATATTGAAAAAGACGCCCAAGTATTACATCCTTGAAAGATCTGGTTCACACGACCCTGTGAGCAATGATCGATTAAAAGTCACGTACACTTCCGATCATAGTGTAACTTATAACTCATCATTCTCTTCGCAGATTTCCCTTCCCACTGAGACTCGATCATATCTACCATCTCAGCTTCCTCAGTTGGCTGCATTGTTGCCTAGTCAACTTGAGTGTAATCCTTTCTATGTGCCTGTACATTCAAACCCTATCCCTAAGCCTATCGTAGATTCTAATTCTAGCCCTCGTACTGAAACAGCGACAAGTCTGGATAGACCAGACGAGCCCGCTGCAGTAACTCGTGTTCCTAGATTTCTTGCCGATCTAAATTTGCAGACCCGTTTGGTGTAACTTCCCCGCTTAGTAAGATTTTCCGACCGCCAAACCCGGCATGGTCGCGTGGTTAAAACTTCTTCCCGCTACAAATGATTGCAGCGGGTGGACCTTTCGGTCTGCGCCTTGGGGGGTAATGTAGCATTCGCTACAGAGCGTAGGAATTATAAATTTTCCCATTCGCACTTAAATAAAAAAATTATTAGCATTAAAAATCTTACTCTAAATTATTATTAATTATTTTACACTTCTAATTTGTAATCATTGAAGTTTGTGTGTAAATACATGAGAGATAAAATAATCAATCGACATTTCGAGTTTTGGAGCAGCTGTCTGTGGCAACAGCCAAGCGCGTCGCTTGAACGCACTTGCCGAGTCACTCTCACCGTTGACTTTCTAGCGTGCGTACCGCTCTTACCTCAACGTCATCACCAAAACGCCACCGACACACACACCTTTGCCCCCTGGGCCTTTAATGGGATTGCCTTTGTTGGATTAGTTTTGGCCCTTGTTTTGGGCTGTACCTTAACTTACCAGGATTTACCTTGCCTTGGGCTTTCGTTTTGTCTCGCTTGCTTGGGCCTTAACACTACTTAAGTCATCTCAATTTGCCTCAACTTGAGCCGCCCTGCCTGGCATCAACTCAATTAAATTGACACCCCCAACGTCACGGGTTTCTCAAAGTCTTATAAATTGGGCTAACATCAACTCCAAACACACACCCACACGGTCGACTTCGTCACTAGCCGGAGCCTTTTCGCCTGCACGGACTGCGAATCATCTTCAGCCAAGTTCTTCAGTTGCTCAAGACTCGGCGGTCCTTTCCGGCTCCTTCAAATAAACCACAAAGAAAAGCTGAGTTTTCCCGAGTGCATTATTACCCTCTCTCCTGATTAATCAGATACTTATCGAGGTAACGTTTAGGTTTGGCTATACCCACGGCCGAACCAGACAGTTCTTTACAAAAGATCTCCTTTTGAGGTTTCATGCCCTTGCATTTAAAGCAAGAGCAGTTGTACAAGAGTTTCTAAATTGATTCTATCCTACTTTGAGCTTGACAAAAGTGGGAACAATTAAATTAGCTCGTGTCGGATCTGTAGGATTTCTCAGAGAAGTCTACCTTGTGGGAGTTTATCATTTACGATGTTGGGGACTGTCAGTGGTGGAATTTTTCCTTGATGTCTCCTGGGACTGCTCATCCAGCGTTTCGACTTTTTGCAGGACCTCAACGACATCAACAAACACCACAAAACATCCATCCCTGGGCCTTTAGTTTATGGAATTTAGCTTTGCCTTTAATTTGCCTTTAGCCTTGTATATTATCTAATTACTGGCTAAACTGTAAGCTGCTTCCAACCACGGACATTTTTCTTCAGTGTACAATGATCTTAAGTTAATAACCAATTAAGATCTATTATCACCGTCAATCACGCCTCAAATTGATATCATTCGCCTGCTCAAATTACGCAGGTTTTGAGCTTACCCCGGAAATCGCATTGATTTCTCTTGCCTACTAAATTGCCCCCACTCCTTAAGTGAATCCCATAAGTCGCCACACACACACACACACACCGTCGATTTCGTCACTCTCCGGAGCCTTTCGCCTGCACGGACTGCGAACCATCTTCAGCCAAGTTCTTCAGTAAAGCAAGACTCGGTGGTCCTTTCCGGCTCCTTCAAATAAACCAGAGACAAACAAGCTGAGTTCCCTTGCCTTATTACCCTTCTCTCATGGTTAACGAATACTTATCGATTCACGTTTAGGTTGGCCATACCCACGGCTAATCCTAACACTGGTGACCCCCATAGATTAAAACCCCAAACCTTCTTTAAAACTTAAAAACTATTCAACTCGATAAGTGTTTGAGAAGTTGTGAGAGAGGATAATTTTGGCATATCATTGTAGTGATAAGTTTCGCATGTCGTAGTCTTTGAGAATTTCTATGGATTTAACGGTGTTAATGAGTGTTCTCTGAGCAGCTCTATCAAAATTTTTTCAGCGCTATCCTGTCCTTGTTTGTTTCATGTGCCTCAGTAGGTAGGAAAAATATTTTTCTCCTATTTCCGTGCTTTACGCTTATTCTGACTACCGTAAAAATTCTCGTTTCATTTTTATTTCTTTCCGTTTTCCAACGTTATTGATCGATTGAGTAGGTAGAAAAATAATTTTTCTCACCTGTTTTTTTTTGTGCCTACGCTAATTGCCGCATACCGCATAAATTTTCGTTTCCAATTTTATATTTTCTTCTTTCCGTTTCAACTTTATTTGAATGATTGAGTAGGTAAAGTAATAACGCAAACCTGTGACACCTTTAATATCAAAAATTTATTAGGCGTTGAATACGTAATTCCGAGCAAGCATAGTTTAATTTTCGCTTTCGTAGAAGAAAACTGCTAGCATGCCTGACTCAGATAATGAAGATCGAGCGCGCACAAAACCTCTTGGTCTGCCGCCTTTCATTCCAGAAGACAGCCACACTTGGTTTAACCAAGTGGAGGCAATGTTTAGGTATCATAAAATAAGGGATGAAACTGACATGTTTTACGCCCTTGTGTCCGCAGCTCCCACGAAATTATTAAATGATTCCAATAACCTGCTAGAAAACCCTCCCGCTATTAATCCGTACGGCACCTTGAAAAGAAAGATATTGCAGAAGTTGCAGATGTCCGATGCGGACAAATTTAGATCGTTAGTAAATGAGTCAGCAATTCCACCTGTTTCTGTCTCTTTCTCTCCCACTTCGTTGGTTAAGGAGTTGCGAAAACTGGCAGCGGGTGTTGCCGTAGCTGAAGGATTTCTGAAAGAAGTTTTTATGAATAAGCTTCCTCCCAATGTGCGTCCATTTCTATCACTAGCAAGCCCTGACCAAACTTTAGAGAAGCTTGCAGAGTCCACTGAGACAGTGATGCGCAACCTAAACGTGTCACAAGCACCGCAGGAAGCTTCTTCGAACGCAGCAGCTGCAAATTTTAGCCCCTCAAATACTCCTATTAACCAAGCCTCAGCCACAATAGATAAGATGCAGCAAGAAATCGCTGAGCTAAAGCAAGCTTTACAGAATTGCCAGTTAGGTCAGAGTGTAGCTCACATTCAGCAAGGCCCAGGGAAATACCAGAGCTACCAAAATGCCTATGACTATCCCTCCAACTATCACCCTTTTCCTCCTCCTCAACGTTTTGATAGAGGTAGATCTTATGATAGGTCAAATCAAGACCGCCGCTTTCGGTCACGCTCTCGTGATGCTAGTAGTAATTTGTGCTGGTACCACCAGAAATTTGGTGACCAAGCTCGCAAATATGCCTCACGCTTTTGCCCTCGTTATACCGAAATGACTTCGGGAAACGCCAACAGCGACGCATAGTAGCGAGTACTGCGTTGCCTCATTCCCAGACTACTCGCCTCTTGAAAATCCTTGATCACACAACCAAATATCGATTTTTAATCGACACTGGTTCCAGTGTGTCAATTATCCCAGCCACGGGTAAAGATAGAAAGAACAATCTGGTGGCGACACTACGCGCCGCAAATGGCACCCAATAGCTTGTTACGGGGAAAGAGTATTAGAGTGCAGTCTGGGATTAAGGCGAAACTTTCCCTTCACTTTCCTCGTCGCGGAAGTCCAAGAGCCTATCATTGGCGCGGATTTCCTAGCGAATTTTGGGATTCTTGTAGATGTTAAAAACCGTAGAATTAGGGACGAGGAGACACAGATCTCAATTCCCGCTTGTAGCATAATTAGAGCTAATGTCTTGCATTCCTTCTCTATCGCCTTCAAGGAAGAGTGCATGTTTGAGCAGGTACTAGCAGATTATCCTGCACTAACAAATTCTAACTTAGCTTTAAAAAAAATGCAGACTAGCACGAAACACCATATTGAAACTACTGGACCGCCAGTCTATTCCCGAGCAAGGCGATTACCGCCTGATCGATTGGCCTTAGCTAAGAAAGAATTTGCGCGCATGCAAGAATGCCGCATCATCCGCAGTTCCAAAAGTCCTTGGGCTAGTCCGCTTTTGCTAGTACCCAAGGCTAACTGTGAATTCAGACCGTGCGGGGATTTCCGCAGGTTGAATGCCGTTACTCTACCTGATCGCTACCCTATTCCCTATCTTCATGTGCTCGCGTGCTCGCGATAGCCGTGTGCTATAGGTTTCACCGCCGTGCGGCCGTGACCCGGGTTCGAAACTCGGCGCTGGCAGTGGCGATTTTCTCTGTTGGGTATAGGAGAAAAATTCCAAGCACAATACCCCACTCTACCCAGGTGTCTGAAATGGGTACCGGTCTTGACCGGGGGAAAGCGTCATGGCGTCCTGGCGTTAGTTCTAAGGCATTTGAAAATCCAATGTACAAGGTGATATGTATCAGGCTTGATTGGAAATAAAGCATCCGTAGATGCCTTCATTATTATTATTATTATTATTCATGATTTCAGTGCAAATTTAGAGGGAGCACAAATTTTCTCAAAAATCGACCTCCAGAGCGCCTTCCATCAAATTCCACTTGAGGAGAGCGCTATCGCTAAGACCGCGGTAATCACTCTGTTTGGTCTCTTTGAATTTCTAAAAATGCCGTATGGCCTAAGGAACGCACCTCAGACGTTCCAAAGGCACATGGCTGAAATTTTCTCTGATCTCACTTTCGCCTATGTCTATCTAGATGACATCCTAGTGGCATCAACAACCCCGGAGCTGCACAAAGACCATCTTAGGGTCGTTTTTCAAAGATTGTCCGACAATGGACTCCTGGTAAATCCTGCAAAATGTAAGCTCGGAAAGCCATCACTGATTTACTTAGGTCATGAAATCTCTAGCCTAGGTCTAAAACCTTTGCCTTCCAAAGTAGAAGTGATCAAAAACTTTCCTCTTCCACAGACCCAGAAGGAACTAAGAAGGTTCCTAGGTTCTGTTAACTTTTATCATCGCTTCATACGCAACTGTGCTCAAACTTTAGCGCCCTTGTCAGATTTGCTCGAACCGAAAAGGAAAGGCAAATCTATTGAGGTAAAATGGACAGACGCAGCACGCGGAGCTTTTGATGAGATTAAGCACAAGTTAGCTACCGCGACTGAATTATCTTACCCAATTGCCATTGCTGATTTCAGTCTGGTAGTGGACGCCTCAAGTACTGCTGTAGGTGCCGTTTTGCAACAGCAAGTAGGAACTAACATCTCTCCTCTTGCCTTCTTTTCCAAAAAGCTGTCGCCCACTGAGCGTGCTCATAGCGCGTTCGGTAAGGAACTCCTTGCTATCTATCTGTCCGTGAGACACTTTCGCTATGCCCTAGAGGCAAGGGAGTTTGTGATCTACACAGACCACAAACCTTTGACCTCAGCGATTAAGATGCCTTCTGAAAGACATTCCCCAAGAGAAGCTCGACATCTTTCCTTCATTAGTCAATTCACCACTGATATCCGATATATCAAAGGTCTCGACAATACTGTCGCTGACTGTCTCTCCCGCATCAACTCTGTCCAAACCAGTGGTGAAATCACTTTCGGAAATATTAGTAACGCTCAAAAGGAGGATCCTGAACTCCAGGAGCTTCTCAAACCCTCTAACACTTCCTCTCTGAAATTAACCTTGGTGGACGGCGTGTACCGTGATGCCGAGCGACTTTCTCGTTTGTATTTTCCTGCGACTCTCCGCAGAGTAGCTATTCTTCACTACCATTCCTTCTCTCATCCTGGTATTAACCGTACATTGCGTTTGATTTCCGATCGTTTTGTCTGGCCAGCGATGCGTAAGGAGGTTAAGCAAATTGTGCAAAATTGCCATGCATGTCAGAGTAGTAAAGTGGCGAAACATAATCGTGCTGCGCTGCAGAGTTGTGCATTCACAGGTCACAAGTTCGACGCGGTCCACCTAGATTTGGTGGGTCCTTTGCCTTTATCGCGTGGTCAGTCTTACTTGTTGACCATCATTGATAGGTTTTCTCGATGGGTTGAGGCCGTGCCTCTTCCTGATACCCAAACTGAGACTGTAGCGCGCGCTTTCATGAGTAACTGGATTTCCAGATTTGGAGTTCCCTTAAGTGTCACACATGACCGGGGATCACAATTTACCTCCAAATTTTGGAGTGAGCTTAGCACCGTCTTAGGTTGTACTAACACCAGCACTACCGCTTACCATCCGCAGTCGAATGGACTTATTGAGAGAGTCCACCGAGACCTCAAAGCTGCGCTGCGCTGCCTTAATTGCAGTCACGATTGGACTGACAGACTTCCAGTAGTATTATTGAGCATCCGAAATTTGCACCGTCAGGATCAGCAATGCACAGCAGCAGAGATGCTTCACGGGAAGACGCTTCGTCTCCCCGGCGACATTGTTGACCCAAAACCTTTGCCTGAATTTTCATCCGCTGACCGTTCCGCATATGTAACCTGTCTCAAAGATTGCATGCGTCAGATCAAGTATGTTGCTCCACGAATGCCGCAAACAAAAGACAAATTAGATCCTGCTTTGCAAGACTGCACACATGTGTACGTCCGTAATGACGCCATAAAACCTACACTCACGCGCCCTTATGATGGCCCATTCAAAATATTGAAAAAGACGCCCAAGTATTACATCCTTGAAAGATCTGGTTCACACGACCCTGTGAGCATTGATCGATTAAAAGTCGCGTACACTTCCGATCATAGTGTAACTTCTAACTCATCATTCTCTCCACAGATTTCCCTTTCTACTGAGACTCGATCATATCTACCATCTCAGCTTCCTCAGTTGGCTGCCTTGTTGCCTAGTCAACTTGAGTGTAATCCTTTCTATGTGCCTGTACATTCAAACCCTATCTCTAAGCCTATCGTAGACTCTAATTCTAGCCCTCTTACTGAAACAGCGACAAGTCTGGATAGACCAGACGAGCCCGCTGCAGTAACTCCTGTTCCTAGAACTCTTGCCGATCTAAATTTGCAGACCCGTTTGGTGAAACTTCCCCGCGCAGTAACATTTTCCGACCGCCAAACCCGGCATGGTCGCGTTGTTCGAACTCCTTCCCGCTACAAATGATTGCAGCGGGTGGACCTTTCGGGCTGCGCCTTGGGGGGTAATGTAGCATTCGCTACAAAGCGTAAAAATTATAAACTTTCCCATTCGCACTTAAATAAAATAATTATTAGCATTAAGAATCTTACTCTAAATTATTATTAATTATTTTCTACTTCTAATTCGTAATCATTGAAGTTTGTGTGTAAATACATGAGAGATCAAAATAATCAATCGACATTTCGAGTTTTAAAGCAGCCCGAAGTGGCAACACCCAAGCGCGTCGCTTGAACTGACTCACTTAATCTTGTGGCTTGTTAGCGTGCGAACATCATCTCGTAAGTGCAAATGAAATTAAGTGTGAGAATAGAAAAACCCGGTAAAGTATACAGTGTAAATTCTCCGTGTGCATTGTGATAATGTTAGGATCTGTTTATCGTAGTGACGTAGGGATAAACTCTAAAATAGTGTTAAAATTCTTAGACTAGCATGTTCATTTTCGAGTGATACCTCGACGTGACAAAACGTATAATTTTGCGTGTCACGATTCATTTCCTGTGTCGAGTCATGATATTAAACCAACTACGTTGTGCCTTACTACAAGTTATACATTTTGGCAGCTGTCATATTAATTCAAGATCCGTTCACGAATACGGTCGATAGAGCGCGGTTAAAACCGCCGGCGTCTTTGTTTCCCAAGTTCGCGGAGATTAAAACTGCCGACTCGTGTCATTACTCTGTGATTTAAAATCGTATTTTTTGTACGTGGAATAGTATTTCTTTTTCACAACATACGTGCAGCAGTTTTCTGAAGTGTGTTTAACGTGAAATAATAATTGGAAATGTCTTTTAATAACTTCGTACGGTTTATAGATTACGAAGATTATTCATGTATATGCCTGCTAAAGTTTTAGTTTTTCTTCATCTTTTATTACTCCTTAAATCTTGCGTTTAATCGCATTTATTTCAATATAAATCACTATCAACCAATTAAATCAATTTTTTTCCTTATTCTTGCGGCAGAAATACATACTAGCATCTGCCATCGTAAACGCGTACTTCGCGCGTACAAAATACTTCGTGAACGCTCAAGATGTTATGCCGGCGGTTTATTGCAAATGGCGTAACGTAAAAACCGCCGGGTCATTGTCACCTTGATTTTCATATTTCGTCTTGCGAAATATTTTCTTTCTGTGCAAGCAACACGCTTAGTGTTTCTTTTTCTCAGGTAGATATTATTCCTTATTTTCTTATCAATGATGCCTTGCCAGGGTTTTTCAGAGGATTGATCTTAAATGAAAGTTAGGATTTTTTCCTTGTTAATTCTCGTACGGATATAGAGATGTTCTAGATTACACAAAAAGCTAGTAATTCTCATCCTATGTATTTTAGCTATTGTCTTATATATTCCTCCTTGCTGCATAAATCACGTGTTATTCAGTCTCACGAAATTGCTATAATTCCACAAATGGAATCACTGATTGTTGCTCTAAAAGAATCACCAGTGGTTCTTTACAAAAGATCTCCTTTTGAGGTTTCATGCCCTTGCATTTGAAGCAAGAGCAGTTGTACAAGAGTTTCTAAATTGATTCTATCCTACTTTGAGCTTGACAAAAGTGGGAACAATTAAATTAGCTCGTGTCGGATCTGTAGGATTTCTCAGAGAAGTCTACCTTGTGGGAGTTTATCATTTACGATGTTGGGGACTGTCAGTGGTGGAATTTTTCCTTGATGTCTCCTGGGACTGCTCATCCAGCGTTTCGACTTTTTGCAGGACCTCAACGACATCAACAAACACCACAAAACATCCATCCCTGGGCCTTTAGTTTTTGGAATTTAGCTTTGCCTTTAATTTGCCTTTAGCCTTGTATATTATCTAATTACTGGCTAAACTGTAAGCTGCTTCCAACCACGGACATTTTTCTTCAGTGTACAATGATCTTAAGTTAATAACCAATTAAGATCTATTATCACCGTCAATCACGCCTCAAATTGATATCATTCGCCTGCTCAAATTACGCAGGTTTTGAGCTTACCCCGGAAATCGCATTGATTTCTCTTGCCTACTAAATTGCCCCCACTCCTTAAGTGAATCCCATAAGTCGCCACACACACACACACCGTCGATTTCGTCACTCTCCGGAGCCTTTCGCCTGCACGGACTGCGAACCATCTTCAGCCAAGTTCTTCAGTAAAGCAAGACTCGGCGGTCCTTTCCGGCTCCTTCAAATAAACCAGAGACAAACAAGCTGAGTTCCCTTGCCTTATTACCCTTCTCTCATGGTTAACGAATACTTATCGATTCACGTTTAGGTTGGCCATACCCACGGCTAATCCTAACAAATATCACAACCAGTGGACTAAAAACCAATATGTCATTTTTTTTAAAAACTAAGGTCTGAATCAAAAAAATGTATAGAAGAAATGGTGTTTCTTTTCAAAAGTTACATATAATAGTCAAACTTCATAAGAATCAGACTGACAACAAAAAAATTCATAATTTTATGAAATGAGTAAAAAAAATTTTAATTTTTTGTTTGTAAATTACAATTCACAGTGTGAATATGATGTTATGCATGGAGATTATCGAAATGAAAATGAAAACAGCATTCAATTGCACAAGTTTTCCATTATATTATATTTCAACAAAAAATTTTGTTAATGGCCTATACTGTAAAGTCACTTATTTTCATAATTCAAAAGAATAGAACATAACATAAAACATAACATCGGCATCTTTGGGATGCTTTATTTCCAATCAAGCCTGATACATATGATCTTAGCATTGGTTTTTCAAATGTCTTATAACTAAGCCTATATATAGGACACCATGACGGTTCCCCCGTAAAGCCGGTACCCATTTCCGACACCTGGGTTGAGTGGAGTATTGTGCTTGAGCTTTCCCTTATTCCCAACGGGGAAAATCTCCGCGCCAGCGCTGGGAACGAACCCGCGACTTCCAGCATACAAGTCCGATCCCTTAAACGCTGTGCCACGGAGAGCATTGAGTCACCGAGAAGTCATTGAGTTTTTATGCTAGGAAGAAAACATAGGCAGTTTTAGAATCTTTGAAACAATTCTAACAATCTGACATTTTTTGATTTCCCAATTTGTACGTTGTCTTTTTTTCTGCCTGTTCAAACCCTAAAAATTCGTTTTTTTTAAGTATTGATCAAATATCGCATATATATAAAAAAATTCAAATAGAAAATTCGGGAATTATTCGTTCACGAAAATGTAAAATATCATGATAAACAAGATATTGCAACAGTGTTCAACAACTTTTTTTTAAATATAGGAAAAAATATAGCCGATAGTGTCGTTAGTGAACCTACAGACCACTTGCAATACATGGACCATGTCCGTGAACACAACTCTTTCTTTTTCCCGCCAACTAACCCCTCCGATGTAATTACATGCATAAACAACTTGAAAAATAAATCAAATGGATCAAATACATTTTCAGCTAAAGTTCTTAAGGCTATTGCTGATATAATAGCACCGTGCATATCTGATCTTATCAACCATTCGCTTTCTCAAGGTATCTTCCCCAACTCTCTCAAAACTGCCAGAGTCACCCCTATTTTTAAAAATGGTGATAAAAACTGCGTTAATAATTATAGACCTATCTCTGTTTTACCAATTATGAGCAAAATATTTGAAAAAATTGTGTATAAAAAAGTGTATTCGTATTTTGAACAAAAATATTTTCTCTATGACGGACAATTCGGTTTTCGTTCTAAGAAATCGACGACACAAGCTGTATTAAATCATTTACAGTACCTTTACTCTAATATAGATGAAGGAAAGCTTGTTTTCTCCGTTTTTCTTGACTTTCGAAAAGCATTCGACTGTGTGGACCATAAGATATTACTCTCGAAACTACACTGTTATGGCATTCGAGGAATTGCCCATGATTGGTTCAAATCATACCTAACAAATCGGAAGCAATACGTTGTCGTTGACGACGCAAAATCGGACCCACAGACAATTAGCCATGGAGTTCCACAAGGGTCTGTCCTAGGGCCTCTCCTATTTCTGATATTTATAAATGATATTATCAAATTAACAACATTTTTCAAATTCATACTTTTTACCGATGACAGCACGCTTTCTACGGTCCTTCCGAGCCAAAATCCCGCTATGATTGCGGAGAGCATAAATAATGAACTCCATAAGGTTTCATTATGGCTTAAAGCTAATAAAATAAGCCTCAACATCGAAAAAACAAAGTATATTACATTCTCATACAAGAAAAGCATATCTCTCCCACACATAAAAATTGGCGAAGGTGAAATCGAAGAAACCAACTCATGCAAGTTTCTGGGCATCATAATAGATAAGCATCTGACCTTTAAAGAGCACATCGCTCATATTAGTTCTAAATTATCGAAATCCATCGGAATCCTGAATAAAGTTAAAAATTACCAACCTGAAACAGCTTTACGAATGCTCTACCGAACGCTCATTTCACCATACTTGCAGTACGGAATAGAAGCATGGCACGGAACTGATAAAAATAAAACCAATATAATTTTTACTCTGCAAAAAACAGCAATCAGAGCGGTAAAGAATCTAGAATATAATGCTCACACAAATGATTCATTCAAAAATTTACAAATACTTAAACTTCCAGATCTCTATAAAATCTCCATTTGTAATTTCATTTACAAAACATTAAGAAATGATGGTGACAATAGCCTGAAACTATTATTAAGTGCGCAAACTGGTCATCACGACCATTTAACCCGAAATAGAAGTAAATTCATGCTTCCTTATTATTCAAAGGCCCGGTCGCAACACAGTATCCTCTTCGTTGGAACTAAAACTTGGAACTCAATACCTGCGGAGATCCGTGATAGTAATTCTTACAAGGTATTCAAAAGAAATCTCGAGACTCACTTCCTATCGGAATATTAGTCATGTAAGATCACCAAGTCAAATCTTGTCTCCAACATGACTGTTTCCAATAATGAAATTTGCCATGGGTAATATGTAATTCGCCTTCAGTCTGCTGTTAAATCTTTTATCGAATGTACTGTTAAATATAGTCCACACAACCTATATTGTAAAATGAAATATCTGATATCGATTGAATTATCTCACTGATCAGTCTAATGTGAAACTAGGTTAAGTGATTTAGGTTAAACATTAATGTACACCTTAGAATAATGTTGATGGTAGGATGCCCCAGAAGTCGCTGAACTTATTCGGGCCCACAGGTAGCTATATTCAAACTTGTCCATTGTACTAGACTTAAGAAACATTCTACCTCTGTATCTCGTGTGGTAAATAAATTGTTTAAATTGTTTAAATTGGAATGTCAGTTTGTTTGCAATGTTACGAGGATTTCAAAACTGTCTTTGTATTTGTTCTAGCATAAAAATTCATTGACTCATATTCATTAGAAAACATCCCAAAAAATGGACCCAAAAACGAGTTTAAAAAAACTAAGGCCTAAATCAAAAAACTTCTCGAATAAAATATGTTTCTCTTGCAAAAATACATATAGTGGCCAAACTTCAAACCAATCGGATCAAAATTCAATTTTGACGGGAGGGCCCCCTTGAAACGTTTTTTTGTTGCTTCTTTCACACTGTAACGTAATTGTTCTGAAAATTTTGTTGGAAAATTGAAAATTTCTTTTGTACACTACCACATAAGCTTCGAGCGACCAGCCACCACCTCACACAATGGCGGGCTTCGAGGCGGCTTTCGGGTTGGCCTAAGAGGCGCTCAACCTCCAAACAATGTAACGCGCGTGCTTAACGCGTTACCACATCACCAGGCACTATATAAGGATGTGTAAAAGAAGCTCAGCTAGTCTTCTCAACACGGCTTCGATCTTCAACACTCACCGAAGACGCTATGCCAGCTACAGTCATGGTGGCTACATGGTGAGAAGGTGGCTTGGTGAGAAGGTGGCGATTGGCGAGCGTCGATTGTCGTGTGCACGTGTGCATCTGATCCTCTGCCGAAAATTGTGGTGAATTAAAGTGAAGTTGCTGAAAAACTGGTATAGTTTGTATATTCACGTGAGCACAGTGTGTGACTTTGTATGGAGCGCCCGTGAGAGTAGTTCTTTTGTTGCGTGAGAGTTGAGACTGAGCATTGGTGTCGTGACTTGCAATTTTTGACTGAGGTGTTTTGACTGGTAAGCTTTCTTTGCATATAAGGAGTATAGTGTGTGACATTGTATAGAGTGACTGTGAGAGTAGTAGGTAAAATTTTTGTTTCTTTTGTTTGATAACCTGATTTTTAGGAGATTTGGTGAGTGAAGACCTCTTCTGCCTGTAAAATTTATACTATGATTGATAGAAGTTTGTGTTTGATAATGGCAAGAAATAGGACTGGTCGTAGGAAGGGAGGTGCAAGTGGAATGGATGAGGAGATTGAGTGCATGGCTTGTAAAGAGTGTGTAGATATAGATGCATGCAGCAAAGTTTTGAGAGAGATGAGTCGGAAAAAGTTGAGTGATCTTGTGTTTACTTGCTGGAAATGTTTGAATGATGAGAGAAAGGAGTTGAAAGAGGAGGTTGAGAGATTGACAATTCTGATGGTTGCTTTGGAGGCTGACTTGAAGGATGAAAGGAAGTTGAACGAAGGAAAGAATGAGAATGGTGCAAATGCAGTGAATGAAGAGGTAAATGGTGGTGGTGCAAGGAGTGCAAATGAAGTGGATGATAAGGCGAATTATGGTGCAAGGAGTGTGAATGCAGCAAATGATGGTGCAAATGTGACAGATGAGAGTAAAAGGATGAATGAGCATGATGAAAGAAGTACGAATGGAAAGAGAGTGAAGGAGCAACCTGTTGATATGCCACATGATGTGCAGGGGCCTGTAGTGGAAGTGAATGAAAGGAAGATGGATGGAAAGAGTGATGTGAGTGGAAGAATTGAACGAAAGAGTAGTATGAAAGGGAGAGTAAGACCTACGATTAGAATATGTGGTGACAGCATGGTTAAGAATGTGGATAGGTTTGTGAGGATGACTGACCGTAGTGGGTGTACGAGCATGAGAGGAAAGGGAGTGAAAGAGATTTGTAGGCATGCTGAGGAAGTGATAGATGGAATGGATGGAGGGATGGTCGTACTGCAAGGAGGTGGCAATGGATTGCTTGAATGTGGAGGAGAGAGTACGGTGAATGCAATTATGAACGTGATTGAAAGGGCACGAAAGAAAAATGTTAGAGTGGCTGTGACCAGCCTGCTGAGAAGGCCTGCGTGTGATGAGGAGTATGAAAGGGTGCGAAAGGAGGTGAATAGGAAGGTGCAAAAGGGTTATGAGTATGAAGGCTGAGGGTATGAGAAAGCGTGAATTGGGTTCCAGCTTCCTTGATATGGATAACGTGATCCAGAGTGGGTGTTTTCGTGGAGATGGAGTCCACCTTACACAAAAAGGTGAGATGAAACTCTCCAGGAGACACATCCAGTGGATCGGGTCTACTCATATTGCAATGGAAGGTGGAACAGGATGAATGAAAAGCTGTCCGAGCAAAAATGGAAAATGTCGCGAATTGTCCAATAGTGTTGTGAGGTTTGGATGTATAAATGTGCGTGGATGGAATGCAGGAAAGTTAGATGACCTTGTAGCAGAATTTGAGAATGGAAATTTGGATTGTGTTGGTGTAGTAGAGACCCAAATGCATGATAGAGTCAGTTTATAATGTAAGGAGAGTAAGTACTATATGATAGGAAAAGGGCGTGTAAGTTGGCAAAAAAGAGGTGGTGGAGTTGGTCTTATTTTAAAAAACGCTCTGAATTAGAAATTAGAAGAACTTCCTGTTGGAAATGAACCTGAAAGTGAAGATTTGTTATCAATTAATTGTGAAAGAATGCATGCCAGAGAATGTGCTGTTGTGATTGTATGTTATATGACAACTGATGGGATCTTAGCTCATGAAGAGAATGTAAAAAAGTATGAAATATTAACAAGGATTGTACGAGAACACTGCAGGTGCCCTCTGATTGTGATGGGGGACATGAATGGCCATGTTGGTATACTTGGTGAGCCGGTGAATGCAAATGGACAAAAATTGATAGATCTTTGTGATGAGAATGAACTTGAAAAACTGAATGTCACAATAGGAAATGGCTTGCATACATGGCAAAGCAGGGAATGGAAAACTGCAATTGACTATATGATTGTGAATAGTAGAGCAAGAGAGTATGTAAAAGAAATGTTTGTAGATGAAAATGATTTTGATATTGATAGTGATCATAAAATGCTTGTGCTTGAATATAACTTGGGTAGAAAGGAGTCAGTCAATGCTGAAGGTCAGTAGTGTGAAAGAAAGTTGGTAGATAAAAATGGCAAACTGGGAAGAATTTAAGAATGAATTGAGTAGGTGCAACTGGAAAAGGTGTGGAAATGTAAATGACCTAAATAGTGAGATTGCAAGAACCCTGTACGATGTGGCAGAGCAAAAGATTGGTAGAAAGAAATGGAGGAAAGGGACAGGGAATGCCAGGTGGTTTACAAGTGAGATAAAGGAAGAACGAATGAGAAGAAAGACTTTAAATAAGAAAAATCGCAGTATGAGGAAAATGTATGAAAGAAACAGAATTACTGAGGATGAATGACAGAGTGCATGGAATTAGTACAAGGACCAGCAGAAGAAAGTAAGGATAATGATAAATGAGGCTAGAGTTAAAGAGGAGAGACACCAAGTTGAAAATCTAAGAAAGAAAGGTCCGGATGGAATAAAAGATTGGTATAAGTTTATACAAGGTGTAATGATAGAGGTAGTGAAGTTCAAGTTGATGAATTAGTGGTCAATGGTTGCAGTGTGCAAGATAGGATGCAAATGGTGAAAGCAGTTGAAGAATACTGGGAGGACATTGGTGGAATGAATGAGCAGGTTACAGATGATGAACCCGTAAATTTTCTGATTGATGAACGTGACGAAAGAAACGAAATCACTTGTGAAGAGATTGTAAGTTTTTTGAAGAAAGTAAAAAATGGAAAGACATGTGGCCCTGATTAGATCCCATATGAGTTCTATAAATGTGGAGGAGAGAGTGTAGTCAGTATGTTGAAATGTTTATTTGATGAGATATGGAAGAGTGAAAGAGTACCGGATGACTGGAAAAGTGTAATGTAGTACTGTTGCATAGGGGTGGACATAAGAGTATGAAAGAACTTAAAAGTTACAGACCAATTGCAATGGCTGACACTGTATGTAGGATTTTTTGTGGTATTTTGAATGAGAGAATGAAAAATTTAGTTGAGGAATTAGGAGTCCTAGGTGAAGAACAGAATGGTTTTAAGCAGGATAGACGTGGGGAGGATAATCTGTTTGGAGTGAGTGAAATAATTTAGCGAATGAGTTAAGATGATAGGATGGTATATTTAGCATTCCTGGATATTGAGAAGGCGCATGACAGAGTGGATCGGGTTAAGCTCTTTGAAATTTTGAGAAAAGTTGGGGTTAGCAGAAAAATAGTAAAAATTGTGGAAAGTCTGTATAAGAACACAAGCGCTATCTACAGGTTAGGAAATTTGGAAACAGGGCAGGTGAGGAGTGTTAGAGGAGTGAGACAGGGCTGTACTCTGTCTCCCCTGTTGTTTGGATTGTACACAGAAGAATTAGCAGTTCGACTGAGAATGAGTGGCTTAGGACTGAAAGTTGGTAATGAGAGACTGAGTTGTTTGCTGTATGCTGATGATGTGGTTGTGGTTAGTGAATGTGGACATGAACTGCAAAGGATGCTTGACATTGTGAATGGATATAGTACAGATTTCAAGATGAACTTTGTTGCCGACAAAAGTAAGGTTATGGTTATAAATAGTGATGCGACTGAGGGAGACAGACTGTGGAATATTGGAGAAATCAGAATAGGTAGAACGAAACGATACAAATATCTAGGTTGTATGTTAAGTGAAGATGGATGTACTAGAACTAAAGGTGAGAAAGTGGCTAAAGCAATGCAGTGGAGTGGACGGTTAGGTAGTGTGGCCAGATACAGAGCAAACAAGTATGAATGTGTGAGAGGAATGTGGAAGTATGTTGCTGTACCTAGTGTCATGTATGGTATGAGTGCTATTGCCTGGAATGGAAGCGATATTGAAAAGCTGGATGTAATACAAAATAAGGTAGGACGTGTAGCATTGGGTGCTCCAAAATGGATGGCTACAGAAGCCATTAGAGGTGACCTGGGGTGGAGCCTATTTTCAAAAAGAATGATGAAAGCGGTGCTGAATTATAAGGTGAGAATTGAAAGAATGCAGAATAGCAGGTGGGCAAAGCAAATTTTTGAATGGAATCTGACTGTAAGCTATTGGGAGAAAGTATGTTGGGGGCATGCAAGGAAACTTAGTATGCAAAAGATTATTCATGTTAGAATTGGGAGACCTGTGGACGACCGGAGTTTAATAAATGTTGGAGGTGTAGGGCCGGAGTGGGACTGCAAGAGGTAGAAAAAAGAGATTGAGAGGCAAACAAAGGAGTATGGATTGAATAAGTGGAAGCTTAGCATGATGCGGAAGCCTACACTTAACTGGTATATGAAAAAGGAAGCACCTAAGTTTGAGATGTTCTATGATGGTAGTTTTGGAAGTCAACTTTTGTTTGCTGTGAGATGTAAGTCATAGAGTGTGAACAGACGTACATGGAGGTGGAATGAGAACAATAACAGATTATGTCGGCAGTGTAATAGTGGAGTGGAGGAAACAATTGAAAATTTTGTGCTGGAATGTAGTAAGTATGAGCAAGAGAGAGAGAGTTTTATGAATGTGGTGTTTGAGCAGTATGGAGAGAATGAGTGGTATGCCAGATGTGCTGAAGATGATTGCGGAATAAGCTGTCTTGCTGGATTGGATCAGGAGTGTAATTTGAGCATCATTGAAGCAATGAAAATGTTTCTGGTGCGTGCCTGGAGTAAGAGACAGTGACTGGAATGATCCAGAGTGGGCAGTAATGACTCAATATGCCTGGGGGTGGTGTCTTGACACACTGGTTATCACAGTGATGCTGTCCAATGGCAGCTTGTGACAAGGGTTGGAAGATCCTGAGTAGTTATTATTATATTCCTGGTTTTACCACCGCAGCCGCACATGTGTTGATCTCAGCAGTGATTCTCAGTTTTTCTCTAAACTCTAAGCAGTGATTCTCTAAACTACTCAGATCCTGAGTAGTTTAGTGAACAAGTCTGGTATCAGGCGCTGAACTCTCTGTGTGCGAAATGTAGAGGGAATTGTAGGCCGTTACAAAGGCCCCGACGCTGTCGGCCCTCAAGTTCACGTTCAAGTTCAAGTCTCAACTGCCTCTCCCGCCACTTCGCACTCAAACTGGACCGCCATCCGTGCTGCCACTCCACATCGCCTGGTGGTCCTCCAAGACGGTTCTTGGGGTGATACTACGTAACAGCAATGTTTTTATAGTGTGCCATCACTGTCAGCGATATTCCTAATATAACGGCATTTATTCCAGTTGTACTTTCTTACCCTGTTGGGTCCGTTGGTACCTCTGGCACTCGTTTCGGGCATTGATATTCAAACTGCTTAGATTTTCATAGTCTACCAGGAGTGTAAAGTAGCCTGAGGGAGAACACCACAGGTCACTTAGTCATTTTAATTTTATCTCAAGTATTTTTACTATCCGTACCATGAACAAGCTCTAAAATTCCTTTTTGTGTGCATTTCTGTTTACATGTTTTTAGATGTGAGTGTTGTGCTATGTTTTTTATAAATTACTTTTAGCTAACTTTGTCTCACTACTTTGAAATCATTTACGACAGTGTTTCAGTCAGCTCCGGTAAAGCGTTTTTTGTCTTTTCCTATTTCGTTTCAACTAATAATTAAGGAATTTTGAAAAATTCTTTGGTAGTATATAAATTATTTATAAGATGTAAGCCATTTCTTTCTATATACAATATTCAAGAGATGATATTTTGACTGTTGAGTTGAGTTGAGGCTGCGGTAGTGAGAGGAGGTGAGGTGTCGCAAGCCGCTCCGACGAGGAGTTGTTGGTGCTATAATTCAAGCACTTCGAAATGTGATGAAAAACTGAGCATCCGTGAATATGCTTTTTACATCATTGAATCGTGAAACTGGAAAAAGTCATCAAAAAAATCAGCTGTGAAAAGTGCTGAATTTCATCGTGCAAAGCAGAATGGTGTTTTCTGTAAACTATGTGTGTGCTCGAAGTGTGTGCAACAGCCCTCGAAGTGTGTGCAACAGCCCCCGGAAATGGTCAATTCCGCTTCCCTCCCTGGTGAACCACAACAACCCCCTCCCCCCTCCTCCGCATCCCCTTTCACTCCCACCGACTTGAACCGGAACAAGCTTACCACGAATACTAACGTGGAAGCAAAAAAGACCTGATGAAATAGCAAAGTTGAATTTTGTGAACACCAACATAAAATACAGTGATAAATTCATGCAATTCTCATCTGTTATTGCGAAATTTATGTTGAGTGTCAGTGAATATGAATTGAGTGTCTGTGGGTTTTTATTCATCGCCTGACAGTTTATTTTTCATCCAATTTTAAAAGCAATGTCACTTATGTCTACTATTTCTCAAACCATGGAAACCAAAATCGCAGCAAAATAGAAGTTGTACTCTGGCAAGACCGTGCCTCGTGAAAATGAACTTTCAGGGATCATGCTTTGTTAACGATTTTTCAATACTAACGATTCTTCAATACTTCAACATAAACAACTTTTCCTCTCAATAACTTCTAATCAGTGAACAAGACCTAAAATATCTTTCACGATGTATTCATATGAAACTCGGTCTGCTACTCGTAAAGCGGCTTAATCTGGGAAATAACATCCCTCACAACGCCGCTTGAAAACTCAAAGCCAAATAAGTAGAATATATCTGAACCGTTCATAAAACGGAAACGAAAACCACCAAAAACGTCACGCGTAAAATCGCTCGTTCAAAAGCCTCAACCGCTCAAAATAACAGAAGAAACCCCGACGGTAAAGCAGTGCAACGTCAACGAAAGCACCGCAACACATCTACCATCACCAGAGCGAACCGACAGAGAGTCGACAGAAGGTCGCCCGACAGAGAGTCGAGTTTCTGAGTCACCCGCCACGGACAGAAATCTCCCAAGCGCTGCTGGTGACAATTGAAATCTCCACATCGGCATCACAAGCAGTCGAAACAAGCCCTAGCAAGAGCAAGGAAGAAGCCCCTGAGCCTGGACTCCACTATCCAAGCAGTCCTCGAGAGGATACACCAGCGAAAGAATCACCAAGTATCCCACGGGGTATGATGGGTAAAAATGTAAATTTGTCACTAGCTACCGAGAATGATGCGACGAATGAGCCTAAGATTAGCGATTCTAATATTTATAATATTTATAATTCTAGTGATCATGATTACCTGAATATTACATCAAACAGCTTGCACCCGCTTCAAATTTCAATGTCCCATTTCATTCACCAGGTAAACAATAACCTTTCTCTCACTGCAGCCCACTTAACGAAAATGTCAAAACAGCGGACGCCTCCAAGTCCACTTTCGATATCTTCAACAGCTTCAAATATTAGGCTCATTACAGAACAACTTTTCAATTTAAACTTGCATGTAAGCTCTTTCGATCTTACGCCAATGATCCCGTTTTCGACAAGCCAATTTTCTGACTCACATTGCAAAAAACCTTTGGATACATTTCTTGTCGGAGATGAAATTCTCACGACGGTCCAAAGGACTGACATTGACCCCCTCTTGTACGAAATGTAATTTCGGTCGCATGGATGATCTCCTGAACGTAATTGGCCAAATGCCTCAATTCACTAACTACATCGTTTGCTTCAGAGACTTAAGCCTCTCACAACCTAACATTGCTAAAATCAAAGAACTCATATTTTCTAAGCATGCCTTAGCCCGTATTTATGTCGTGAGTGCGTGTAGCGGTAAGCAGTTGTATCAGGCTTTGAATTTGTGCAAAACAAAAGGTATTAAATTGATTCCGCTCTGAACAAACGGTGCAATTGATCTCATAACTTGCAATGATGTTCGTACTTGGCCCGGTACAAGAGAAGAAACACACCCTTTTCTTCAACAGATTGCCCTCAGATCGAATCTAAAACTCACCTTACAATCTAGCTCATGTATCATAAACTCAAATGGCCTGAATGACAAAACTGAATGCTCCAACATTAGTGCAAAACAGCACAATGAATTGAAGAATTCTACTCGATCACTAACTGCTTCCAGTGAAGTCTCCAGAAACCTGATTCATTGCTTGCCTATTGGTGATGAACGTTCCCCTCCATTGATCTCCGGCTACCGCAGAGTACCCACAAAAAACAGGTTCTCGTTATTATCTGACGCGAACTCAGAGAGCGATATACCCTCATCACAAACGAGTACAAATCATCAACTACCAACCACGTACTCGGAAGCAGTAAAATCAATACAAAGAGAAAAATTGCAGCAGAATCTCGGTCAAAATCCGATAAAAAATTTACAGCCAAACCGCACACATAACCACTACCAAGAGAGTGGAAATGACAAGAGCACCCCTCATTTCTCAGTCGCTCACTCAACTAAAACTGACCACAGCCTGCCAATTCAAAGCCAGGAAAGCAAGAAATCCAAACAACTCTCGTGTGATAATGCTGAATGTCAGCCTAAATATGACTCAAGCCCCATGTACTCACTCGTCAGTACCACCATGGATGAATTAAAACGATCATTGAAAGTGAAGCTGCATCCTACCATAGCCGATGGGCACTGCCTCCTTCATGCAGTAACTCACCAGCTTGAAACAAAATCGTCCTCAAAATGGAATTACAATTCCTTAAAAGCAGCAATCAAAAAAGACAGCACTACAAATGAAAAAAATATGTCAATTTCCTTGACAAGAAAAGCGGTGATCTACCTAGGCTCATAAGTAAATACATTGACGAAAAACATTTTGATCATGATGCTGGGGACCTAATACCACATATCATATCAAAGATCACTGGTAGGAGAATTTTCATCTTCGATGAGCAAGGCGATGGTATTTGGAGAACAGTAGTCGACCCCTCACCAGAAGGATCAACTAATAACCATCCGTTGATGCTTCATCGGAAAAATTATCACTACAGTACCCTTGTTGCACAAAACAAAAACAAGACTGATATCACATCAGCTTCAAGACAAAATACTGTTGTCTAGTTGAATGGCAGTCTCTCAAATACACCTGATGCTAGACTTGACACTCTGGGCAACAATGATAAAATCAACAAATCCACGAAACAGTCCCCACCAAAAAATCCCTCTGGTGCCACAAATAATCGCCATAAAATAAAAAAACATTAAAATTAAACATATCAATGCTCGTAGCCTCTTTAGTAAGCTGGATGACATTAGAGTAATGTTGGTCACAGAAGACATTGACATTTTATGTGTTTCCAAGACATGGTTCGACTCGCGAACTCAGAGCTCCTTTTTCAATATTCCCGATTACGTGCTGTACCGCTATGACGGCGTTGAAAATAGCAAAGGTAGTGTTTCTTGTATTTTCGTAAAAGAAATTTACCAGTCGTCTTTACTTTTAACAAACGAAGTGTGCGAGGGCATAGAAATGGTTTGGTTGAAAGTGCAAATTAATAAACATAAATCCATCATTACCGGCAGCCTCTACCGGCACCCATCAGCTTCTCTACCAACAACGGTAGAGTTCATTGAGAAAATTTTCAATAAACTTTAGCTACAAAAAGTCATTCTTTGCTTTCGGTGATTTTAATATTGACCTAACGGATGAAAAAAATCAGCTTAGCAGACTGTTGTACAAACTAAACCTTTCACAAATGGTTAAAGAACCCACTCGCGTTACAAGAGTATCTAAGACTCTCCTCGATCTAGCAATCACAAACAAGCCTACGGCAATACTTAATACAGTAATATCACCCTCTGTCGCCGATCACCACTCTGTTGAATGTACAATTAATATTGCAAAGGAAAGACAAAACTATCGTCTCATGACTTACAGCCTAAAATGTCAATATTCGCCGGAACTATTTAATGAAAAACTCCTAAACAGGTTCACCGAATTTAAGAGTATGATGCAATCTGACGAAGTGGACATTCAAGTTTCTATCTTTAACGAGAACTTCACAGCAGCTCTAAATGAATGCGCTCCTTATATCACCAAAACAACTAAGCCAAAACGCACTCTGTGGATTACCAGCGAAATAAAAGACCTAAGCAGAATAAAGAAAATGTTCTTGCGAGAGTATAAAGAAAACAGGTCAAACATTACTTTATACAGGAGATATAAAGAACTTGGAAAGATTCTTCGGCAGAAAATCACGCAAGCAAAACAAACTCACTTCCACCAAGAACTATTCACGGCAAAAAATAATCCAAAACGTACATGGGAAATCATTAGTGAGGTGGCTCAATATAAAAACTTAGAGCGCAAAAGTGATTATGAAAATCCTTCAGAAAAAGCCACTGAGTTCAACACTTTCTTTTCAAAAGTAGGTGCCCAAGTCTTCGATGAAGTTAGTAAAACCAGTCCGAGGAAATTAACAGTTGAAAGTTCATGCCCTACTGCACCTTTAAAGGCTGGCGCCCTGTGGAAGCCACGCCCTATCGATTTACCATAGTTAAAAACTATTTTATACCCATTGAAAAACACAAAAGCAGTCGGACATGATGGAATCAACCTCCAATACATAAAAGACAGTTTTCCAGTCACAGCACCATTGATTCGTTTGATTATAAACACACCAATAGCTACTAATAAGTTTCCAAAACAATGGAAACACTCTATAATTAGACCGTAGCATAAAACTGGTGACATGAATACAGCGTCAAATTACAGGCCCATTAGCCTTTTACCTGTCCTGTCCAAAATATTAGAAAAAGTAGTAACGAATCAACTGTCATCTCACCTGGACGAGTCAAATTTACTTCATCGAAATCAATATGCCTATAGGAAGAACACTAGCACTCAAGACGCCCTGCTTAACATCACTGAAAAAATATTCAACGATATCGATCAAAAAAATGTAACACTTTTGCTGCTACTTGATCTCTCTAAAGCATTCGACAACGTCGAACATGATCAACTCCTACGAAAAATACTGAACTTAAGAGTGGATACGCAATGGTTTAAAAGTCACCTTTCAAATCGGTCTCATGCAGTCTTCTTAGACAACAAGTTGTCCCCATTCCTTCAAAATAGCTTTGGTGTCCCTCAAGGATCAATTCTGGGCCCGCTATTGTTTTCAATTTTCATTAACGATTTCCCTCCAATGCTTTCTAACACACGAATCTCCATGTATGCAGATGACGTCCAAATTGCAATGACAAGCTCTGTAGCAGAAATACCACAGACGAAAAAAGGAGCTGAAGCTCTATTGATCAGCCTCAAGTCATGGTATGACCAAAATGGTCTCAAGCTAAACGCGAACAAAACACAATTCATTATTTTTGGGTCAAAGCATTCAATAAACAACATTCGAAATCTAGATCTAACTCTTACAGTTGGGAATGATAAAATTCACCCATCAGAAAAAGTAAAAAATTTAGGTATTTGGTTCGATAGAAACATGTCCTTCAAATCCCACGTTGATAAAACCTGCAACGCAATTCACGGGACTTTATTGTTTTTTAATCGTACAAAAAAATATGCTTGACGAAGAATCTAGATTGTTGGCCGTTCATTCTTTAGTCTTATCACGTATTGACAACTGTAGCCTGGTCTGGAGAGATATATCGAAAGATCTTCAGGAAGACCTACAAAAATGCATGAATTTTGCAGCAAAGGTTGCATGCAACGGTAAATTAAAAAAAAATGACCACGTAACACCTCTCCTGAATAAACTTGGCTGGGCTCCGATTCGGGAAAGGTTTCTGGCGCACAAAGCCCAATACGTTTCCTCCTCTTTATATCTTCCTCATAGCAGTGCTGAAACAGTGGAATTCCACTCCCCTACCGTCACGAACCAAAAGCCTAACAGGAGACGTGATGTCTCAATCAAATACCGTTCATATAACATCGGGCAGAAAGCTCTGTCAGTATCAGGCACCTCACTGTGGAACAGACTCCCCCATAGCTTCAAAACCCCTCAAACACTGAGAGAATTCTAAACTAAAATGGCTCTCTATCTTGCGTCAACACAATAAGTGTGAACTGCAGTACGTGCTGGAAGAGAAGTCAGGAATTTTTATTGCTAGTTATCTTCTCTCTCGATACATTATACAACAATCGGTACAGATTTATAATATGCACATGCAATATCACTGCCCGTACACGAGTATTAAGTACATGTACGTATGTACGCACATGTAGCGCACGTATGTACGTATATGTGTGTATATGCGTATGGATATAGGTGTACGTATGTGCGTGTCTGTATGTTTAGAACATATTCCCCTTTAAAATGCTCATGTTGATCCTGTGTAACGCAGTGTCGTCCTTTACACTCTTCCAGTATGCTTCGGCCACACCATTTGAGGTTGTTTTGACTTTCTCGTTTTGCCCCAGCAATGTTGATAAGGTTACGGATGGCATTGTACATCGGTCCCTCTCAAATATTTTGAATCCGGTAAATTTTTCGGTGCCAAAGCTTGTGGTATACGAAATTTAAATTTTTCCGTTATTGTAAAATCTTTCATTTCATCCTTACCAGGTATTTTAGCTTACTAGTTGATACAAAACAATGTAACATTGCCTCTAACATCAACCTAGCAGTCAAAGATGCAAATTAATTTTGGATCTACCCGTTTTACTTTCAACCTTTAATCCCTCAATTCACTAGTTCCAACGTTCGTAAGCTCAAATTTCAATATGGATGTGCACCAACTGAAGTGCTCTTAACAACGCATCACATGTACAATGTTTTATTGACCCCTTGAAATATAATCCAGTGTTAAAATCAGACCAACACAACGGAGGGAATGCATTTATCTACGTACTTTTCTCAAAATTATTTGCTTCAAAACTTAACCGATATAAATATTGCGATCCTCATGTATTTGATATCAACACAATGGAAGGAATGCATTTTCTTTGTACTTTTCTCCCAACCATTTGTTTCAAAATTAACCAATATAAATATTACGATCCTCATGTATTCGATCTCAAGTCATGGTCTTAACTTAAAGATACTCGAAAGTACTTTTTGCTCATATTGAAGCTTTTTGAACATGCGACGTAGTTCATTAGAAATTTTTTACTTTCCTGCGCTCGTGTGTACATTGGTGTTCAAGCTATGTAGCAAATATTACAGGCTCGTGATCCAATAACGCGCACCCTAACAAGAGTATTTTCAGCTATGTGTCACAGGGATTTTGTGTTCTTAGTGACTCACATTCATCTTGCATTTCCAAACCCAAATTAATTACCGCAAAGAGAGAGGATGTTAAATATGAGGGTATTTTAGTAACTACTTTTTCTAGTTCGGTCTCATTGAAACATTTAATAAAGGCCTCGGATTTGACGAATGCCATAACTTTAAAGATCATCATTTCAATTTTCTTATTCTGGTCTCAAATTGCTGTCGTAAGCTTTGTGTGGTGAACTCTACTTACCTTTTTATTCTCGTGAAAACACTACGACAACACTAATTTTAGATAGTTAACTTTTGTACGGTTCCACCTATGTTGAAAATATTACAGCTAGCAATGTAAAACAATACTTTTCATGTCTTTAACCCCGATGACCACTTTGCGCAAGTACTATTAGCGTAAGAAAGAAATATCATAACCATTTTGTGTTTTGTTATAGCAAATATTATCGTTGGGACACCTTACATAAGGATGAAAGACCGGATGTGGGTTTTCACCGGATGTAGGATATAAACAAATGTGAAGCGTAACCAAATGTAGAGGCATGGCCGAATGCGGGGCATCACCGGAAGAGGGAGTGAAGTGTTGTCGGATGGGCGAAAAAATATTTTAGATTTTGGAGTTGATAATTTATTAGAAAAATAATAAGCTCCATTTCCATTTCCGGGCACCACAGAAGAAGTACTACTAATTGTGGAAAAGCAGCCTTCATTCCGCTGCATGGAACCAACAGTTGTGATGCTCATTATAGTCGACAGGAATAAGTAAGATCAATATTAGAATGACTTAGCGAACGTAAAATAAGATAAATTTTCACTTTCTAGCAAAAATTTCAGAAATTGAAACTTAGAAATTGAAACACAGAAACTGAAACTTAGTGCCGCCCTCCAAATGCAAACGATCCTTTTATACATATTATTGTTTAATTTTTATTAACTTGTGCTTCTCTCTAAATCCTGTGTCGACAATTATCATGTGTATTACGATAACCATGTATGAATAACAATTAAGGATCTAAATCATATGTTTCAACACTTAACATGGGTATTAAGATAACCATGTATAAATAGCAATTAAGGGTCTCTATGCTAAGGTATTTGAATGCATTTTTCGCTTTCATTTTTCAATACTTGTGCGCACTAATGAAAGTGTTTTTCAAATGAGCGTCGCGAGGATTGTGCTCTCTTAGTTCAAAATCAGATTAGGCAAGGAAAGGAACTCATTTTTGTTGTACTTTTCTATCAATCATTTTGTTTCAACATTCTACACGGGTATTACGATACCAATGTGTTATAATCATTTAAGGATGCTAATGTTAAGGTGTTTTAAAAACCAATGTATCGACATTTCATGTTTGTACTTTATTAGAAATGAAATGTTTTTCTTTCTTTTCTTTTCTTGCTTTCTGTTTCTCTCAATAACATAATTTGTCTCCGACATGGTTATAGTACGTGAATGTACTCTAAAGTTCGTACTTTTATTTTCGTTCTATTTAAGCGCACTGTAGAGGTATTACGTTAATAGCACATGGTTGATTTAAATCAATTGAAAGGTCGCTGCCACCTGGGGTTAGAACCCCGAAATTAATGATTAAATAATTTAGTTAACTGTGCATGAACGATACGGTAGCGCCCGATTTCCAAGGCTCGTGTTCCGTTTGGCGAGGTCATGCGAGAGAAAAGAAAGAAAGAAAAACATTTTATTTCAAATAGAGATAGTACAAAATTCCTATCATTGGTTTTTAAAATATCTTAAAGTTAATACACTTAGGTGATACACACACATGAGTATTGTAATACTCATCTCACTAGTCGAAAATAAATGATTGATTGGCAATGTTCTCCTAATCTTGCTTAATCTACATTTGATGATTCATGTAATGATAATTATAACGTGCTCCCTAGTTAATCTACATTTGATGATACATGTAATGATAATTATAAGAGACAACACAATTTCATAGACGATGCATTTTCATTGTGGGCTTAGAACACTTTTTACAATTTACACATACATGATATAAAACTTCGCAATTCTTGGCGCCAGGAAATAATATTAGAGTTGTTTGTTTCGGAAGATGTTCAAAAGTGTCATTTTAAGAAAGCACGAAAAAAATTAATATACACATATATAAGCATGAGGTCCACGAAAATTACAGGATTTGTATTTCTAATTAAACAATTTTAACATAAAGGTCATTAATTTATCATCATTTTATTTAAATATAAATGGATGATCACAAATCATATGTATAATTTTTTACGTGAATGCTTTACAATAATATAGAGATGACGAGTTAGGTAATGTTGCAAGTTGAGAGCGAACAGAAAAAAACATCATCTCTAGTTAAAATGCCAGTTGTCAGTTTAGTACACACATATATGCATATATGCATGTAAATGTATACACATATACATACACATACATACCTACGCACATACATACACCTAACACGCAAACGTACACAAATACATTTCTATGCATCGAGGCAATCACAAAATATGCGCGTTCTATAAAAATGCTGTACGATGTTCTGAAATATAGGATAATGAGCAAAGGAAATTCGTGACAACTCTTTCAGTATGTGTTGCTGCCTACAATTTCTAATGAAATATTGTAACGATGTTTTATTAAATATTGTATCGAAAGGATCATTGGTTGATAAGCATCTTATTTATCATATGTGGGTGATCGCGCAACAAATATATTTGTATATATATATATATATATATTATATATGCAGTACAATAATCAAGTGAAATGAATTATTAAGTAGTGACACACTCACCTATCTACGTACGCATCGCGTGCACAAGTACACATATACATAAGTAAGCATGTGCGCGAATATCAGCGTAAACTAATCAGTATAATCTAGCATTCCAATCGAGGTATCGGAGAAAATATCATTTATTGTGGCATGAATTTTATAAAATTTCCGTACTAAAAATATTGGCACTAAACAGTCTACCTTAGTCAGAAACGTGAAAACGATTTTTCTACAACGGTTCCCAATTACAGAATATTTTCAGAAGCACGCGAGGCTCAGGTGCAGTGGTTATACGATACTCTAGAGCGTAAGAAATGACATGATAATTTGCACTGCACTAGCCTACCAAGAGCATTTTTGGATGTGACGAAGAAAGAAACATGAATGTCCTATATGGGTGTCATATTAGGAAAAAAATCACATTATCTTTGAAAGATGGTGCAAAATGCCTGCAATTGATAAATATATATAGGTACCCCATTTTACATGTACAAGACATTTAAGCTTTGGATTGCCTTACAATAATGAAATGAAATGATGTGTTGGGTAGTGTTAGAATTTAGGAGTGAAAAAAGTCTGGTATTTATAGTTTATATACCAGTTCCTAGTCCAAAACACACAGGTGTATTGAGCACACATTCACACCCATATACGTACACAAATATTCAAATAAGCATGTTTGCAAATCCCAGCGTATAGGCGATCGAATCATAATACCTACGCATACTTCAAGACTGTTGTGTGATGTCTTGAATTATAAAGAAATTGAGCAAGGGAGAGTATTAAGCATTGGAGACACCAGGCAAAGTGAGATTGGTCAATACGTGATCAGTATGTTCTGTAACGAAAGGGGTGTTTACACTAGGGGACATTTCGGCCGTGAGGCGCGACTCGTGTAGACGAGGCTCACCACTGAGGCTCACATTTGAGTGTGTGAGCCTGAAGTTCCCTATTCGCTCTGATCGAATTCGTGAGGCGCGCCGCATGTGAGCCTCGCAGCTCAGTCCCCGGTCAGTGTGTAGTTAGCAGTCATTAGATCAGGTGTAGCCCTTTGCTCATCGATTATGGCTGACATAACGCTGCCACGAGAAACTACATTGCTTTTAATTGAAATTTACTAATCCCATCAATGCATTTGGCAGACCAAAACTGCGAATATAGGGAGGCTGCTTTCCATTATATTTGAATGAAAATAAACGAATATAGTTTCATTTCACTCATGCAAATAAAAAAGAGATTACGTAGTTTATGATGCAGCAGCAATATTCAGACAACCTCGTCTACTGCACCCCATCTTTCATAGCAGCTGTCCAGCCACATACTGACTGATTTTGAGCAGCGCGCGCTCCGTGGCAGGCTCCATGTCTAGTCTAAACGCACATGCCCATGTGAAGCTCCACACGAGGCGTCTACACGTGAGCCTGCAGCAAAATGGATACCAGTGTAAACAGGGCTTAAGAATTATCGTTGAGACGATGGATGACGAATTATTTTGGCTTTAAATTCTCTCGGTCTTTGAGGGATTTTAATACTCAAGGGAAGTTTGTTCCACCTGATATTGACAGAGCCTTCTGCCCTATGTGAGATGAACGATAGTTGACTAAGACATTATTGTTTCTTTTCGGCTTTTGGTTGGTTACAGTGGGTGGATGGAAACGCAGTATCTTAGCATTGCTCTGAGGAAGATACAACGAGGAGAATACGTATCGGGCCCTCTGCATGAGGAGCCTTTCTTGAATAGGAATCCAGCCGAGTTTATTAAGGAGAGGGGTTAAGTGATCGCTTCTTTTGAAATTACCGTTGCATACCACCTTGGCTGAGAAGTTTACGTCAGAAGTTACAATGCGTATCGATATTGAGTTTCTTTCAATTGTGTTTTTATAATTTTGTACCTGGCGTTTTTATTTTTATTCCCTTAACCTAAAATACTGACGGTTTTTATTTATCCATAGTAGCGTAGGAACTCGTGTTATAGTTTATACTGTTGAAAAAGATGACATTATTATTGTTAACCAGTCGCTGCCTCCTTTTTTCCTGCTTGCGTTAGTGCGTTTCTTTATTCTATTGTTGTTGTTAAAATAAAACAAGGTGTATTATGGATAAAATAAAGTAACTTTGTTCAATATTTTCGATTTTTCAGATGTTTAATTTTCAACAATCTCCCGCTGAGGAGCAAACAGTTTTCTATGTTAGTAGTGATTAATTTTATTAATGAAAATTGTTTTTTCATTTAATCACTTGTTGAAAATAAATTTTTTTTTGCGATAAGTACCTCAATTTAAAAGAGGGAGGGTGAGATATGTACCCGAAGCCCCAAACCCCATGCACGTCGGAGGCTTTATTGTTAGAAAAATTCTTTGATTTATAATTGTTTATTTTCAAAATTAAACGTAAAACGTGTTCAGCTTAAATGTTGTATTCAGACTTACTATAATGTCGTGTTCAGGCTTCCAGGAAAGGGCAGGAGGGGCTTGGACCGACTCAAGAACAGAGACCTTTTGATTCCTTTGAGATTCGGTGGCGACACCGACTGTGCTAGATTGGTGTTGCGTTGGCGACCTCTTCGTGTCACCTTAGAGCCTTCTAAGGCTTCCAGTGTTGGTGGATCCTGTGAAACATGGCACTGGCGAGTCGAGGCCTCCCGGCACAACTTCTCCGTTCTCTCCATCTCTTCTTCGTCAGCTACCTTTGTTCATCTTTATTTCTCAATTAGTGTGTATGTGTGAGCGTGTGTGTGGTTAGGTTTTCAGTTAGAGTGGCTTTTTGTAGCTGCTCATGTTAAAGTACTTTAGTACCTCAAACTCTCAAATCAGACTGCTAGTCTGAACTTTAACTTATAGAAGGGACCATCTAATTGACGAGTCGACATATTCTGATGTGGTTACCTTCAACTTGAACTTATATTAACCTATATCTTCAACCTTAAACCTTAAACCTTCAACCCTTAAAACTCAACTTACTCTGGAGTACTTCCTTAACTATCTACCTTTCAAACTTCATGTTTCCTCTGTGCTAAAAGTTTCTACACTGAGTTGCACCATAAGCTCAGGTGTGTGTTCATGCTTATACTCCATTTATCTGATTTAAACGAAAAAATTGAATATACTTTGAATTTTGGTGGGGTTCTCTTCGAGTTCTAACGGTGGATGTAGTTTTGTTTTCCCCCAGTGTTAAGAAATAATTGATATTAGGCATATATATAAGCAGCACAGGCACGACGCAGTCGGAAACCGGGAGGAGAAAGGAGGAGTACGTAGGGGGTAGCGTCTGTGTAAAGAGCTAGCTCGAAAACTACACATAGTATCACACAAGGACAACTTGATTGTGTAGTATAGGAAAACAATAGGTTAAAAATAATTACCAACGAGAAGGGGAACCATGGAAAATATGCATCTCAGAAGAATATGTTAGAGGGAAATGCGCGTAGCAATACCAAGTTTTATGACGCAGGGAATACGTCATGGGTTACGCGTGAGAACCATCCAATAGGGAGAAGCCACGCACTTTCAAAGGCCTGCACTCTGCCGGGACGTAGCTATAGTGCGGCGGGGGTATATAAGTACAGCAACGCGGGTAACCTGTCTATCTCTGCGTGATCTTGACCAAGTGAAGATGTAGGCCGACGTGTGCCAAGATGGGAGGTGAGATTATATTCTTTGTCCTGTGCTAGGATCAGTCTTTGGATCTGTGCAAATGTTTAATTTTTCAATCCGGGGCGTGTGGGATTTATTATCTCAAACAGGATACTTTGCAGTGGGCTTTAGTATGAAGGTGAAATGATCAATTCTCAGAGGGGACGTGTTTTGTTTTGAGACAGCATAAAATGAGGAATCAAAATGTTCGTGTGTTCATCAGAGGGCTTGCATTTTGTAAAATGTTCTCAAACAGGGAGTGTTTAGAGTTTCACGTAATATGTGGGTAAAAGTTCGAGGGTGTGATTATCTCTCATAGGGAAATCAAATATATTCGTGTTTTTGTTTATATGGCTTTCATGTAACGGAGTGCTGTGTTATTTGTTTTCTCAAGCGGGGATTATTCAATGTTTCGGATAAAGCTGGGGTGTCTGTTGAAGCTTCATGTCAATTCTCAAAGGAGGGATCAATGATGTTTATATCTCAGGGAATAGATAATATAAACCTGTGCATTGTTCACAGGCGGGGGGGTCGAAGCACCGCGGCCGGTGTTGCTCCACACAACCGTGGTGCAGTGGCTGATGCCGGGCGCTCTCAATCTAAAAGGCGGTTTCAAACCAGCCCGGCATTCAGCAGAAGAAAATACACATGGATGCTAGGCTTCGGGTCGCCACAGGACGCCGTCAGTGAATTGACTAGGAAGCGCTAGCAAGGGGTGATTGTGGAGAAAGCCAAGGTGAAAGGCACGCTGAAACAGTGAAAATACATTTTTGGCGCGCAGTGTGTAATATGAATTAGGCAGCTGGCGAAGTTTGATGGCAAAGATTATAACCTATGTTTGACATAACCTTTCATTTATGTGTGCGATAGCCAGGATATTCATGTCATGTTTCTAATTTTCTTCCATCGTGCACAATTCACCGTTTGATAATCGCAAATAAATTCTATGTGGCCAAGGTGTAATTATCGCATTGTCGGCCAAATGGTCATGTCGCCAGGAATGAGCATCTTGCCTGAGGGCAGTGGTGTGCAATCGTGTGGCGATATATGTTTCCCTGTGTCCCGATCCACGTGTTCAGTTAGATAATAAAGGTGTCAATCTTTAATGCTCATTATTCTCCATGCCTAATTATGTAGGTGACGTGCTAGCACAAAGGTGTACATTATATATATATTTGTGGAGGTTGCAAGTCCTCATACGTTACGTGCTTGACCAGCATTGTTTCGTGACACCAGTATCCTGAACCGTTTTGACGCAGTTCATCCGTTTCTAACTTGCGGTGCTGCAGCAGCGGTTGTGCTTGGCGATGGTGTCTAATTAGGTAATTTTCCTTACTTTTTTAACTATAATTTCGCTTAATCCTTAAATTAAACTTGAGTATATTCATTCGTATGCGACCCTCGATTGGTGACCGTTTCTATATATTCCGCCTTTACTTTCCAGCTGACGTTGGGAGATTGGACGAGTGGTGAATCTGAGTTCCGGAGTGGCCGGGATTTGATAACTAAATATACAGCCGGAAGCTGTCCGCTGCCGACTTGCCTGCCAGAGCTCCTGGCCTAGTCCTCAACCTAACTGGGAACACGAAGCAGCACTTATACAGGGTGTTTCAAAAATACACGGCATAATTTCAGGTATGTATTTCCCACATGTAGACAATCAAAATAGTTCATTACAACATATGTCCGGAAATGCTTCATTTCCGAGTTATGGCCTTCACAACATTGAAATTCACCGGAACGTTTTTCTTTCCGCAGGTCGTTGCCGTCAAAGGACACATTAAGAGGGCACTCTGACAGATCATTCCTAGGCGAAGGTTAAATTCAGTGTTGTGTTTGGCGTTCGACTGTGTGTCATGTACACAAATCAGGAGCTGGCAGAGATGCACTTGATCTACGGTAAGGCAGACGGCAATGCTGCGCTGGCTCGTCGTTTGTACCAGGAGAGGTACCCACAGCGACAATGTCCAGATCGGAAGACATTTGTAAGTCTCCATCAGCGTCTGTGCGAGTATGGAAAATTTGACTCTCCTGGATTGGGAAGGGGACGACCAAGATCTACAACTCCAGAAGAACAGGAGGAGATTCTGGAGATTGTGAACAGAACTCCTTCTATCAGCACACGAAGGTTAGCGTTGCAAGTGAATGTTCCCCATACGACTGTCTGGAGACTGCTGAAAGAGTATCAATTGTATCCTTACCATTTGCAACGTGTACAGGCGCTGTCACCAGCAGATTACCCTGCACGAGTTAGGTACTGTCAGTGGTTCTTGCAGCAATGTGCTGTAAATCCGAACTTTCCTGCCTTAGTATTATTTACAGATGAAGCACAGTTCACACGAGATGGCATAACAAATCTCCACAATCAGCATGTATGGGCGTATGAAAACCCAAATGCAACTGTTGTATCTCATCACCAGGTGCGGTTCTCCCTCAACATGTGGGCCGGTATCATTGGTGATCGGTTAGTTGGACCCCATGTACTTGTAAACAGACTTACGGGGCAGGCGTACACAAACTTCCTGGAAAACATCATACCTGATGTTTATGACGACACTCCACTGATCGATCGTCAGCACGCTCACTTCTTGCATGACGGCGCTCCTGCACACTTCAGTCGTACGGCTCGCCGGTACTTGGATCGAAGATTTCCTGATCGATGGATAGGTAGAGGTGGCCCAATTGCTTGGCCTCCACGCTCACCTGATCTGAACCCTCTCGATTTCTACTTGTGGGGCCATTTAAAATCATTGGTTTATTCGTCTCCGGTGCCTGATTTGGAATCCCTTCGGAATCGAATTGTGGCACGCTCTGAGGACATACGCAACATTCCTGGAGTGAGGGATCGTGTTCGCAGGTCAATGAGACATCGATGTGAGGTCTGTATTCACGCAGGAGGTGGTGATTTTGAACATCTTCTGTAATGGCAACGACCTGCGGAAAGAAAAACGTTCCGGTGAATTTCAATGTTGTGAAGGCCATAACTCGGAAATGAAGCATTTCCGGACATATGTTGTAATGAACTATTTTGATTGTCTACATGTGGGAAATACATACCTGAAATTATGCCGTGTATTTTTGAAACACCCTGTATTTTTAAACCTTTTTTAAAACCTGTTCAACGGACAAATTGTCCTTTTAAAAGAGTAATACTTAATAATTAAAATGATAAAAAGTCGTCGTTGCGACACCCTTACCAGTTAAACTTGACCTATGTGAAGTCGCCGTTACGACACCCTTAATCTAAATGTTAGATCGCCGTTGCGATGGTTTTTAAATGTCTAAACTTTACCTTCGCGTCTGGCGCAGTCAATGACTGTTTAAGTTGTCTGTGGCCATGGTTGTCAGTCTGTTGAATCTGAGTTGAAATTAATCATACCCCAGGCGGGATATTGTCAACAATATTTCTATTCGAATTTCTAAATCTTGTGCAACCTGAAAGTTAAAAGTAGATAATGAACGAAAATAAAATTCCTGTGTATTTCTTCTCCTTTAATGGTTGTGAGGGATATAGAAAATTTCCCACATTATAAGCAGTAGGCATCTTAGCCCTGGCGCTATCTATCGTTCTCGTCACCTCCTCGAAGTAAACACCTAAGAAAACGTCTCTGAGTTTCATTACCACGACCAAGCCGCACCTCTAGCGGCATACTGGTGTTAGTTATAAGGCATTTGAAAATTCAATGTACAAGGTGATATGTATCAGGCTTGAAATTGGAAATAAAGCATCCGTAGATGCCGTTGTTTTTTTCGCCTAAGCCCCCCCTTTCCCTGTGGAGGCGTGGCGCCAGCCATGGGTCCATTAGGATGATCCTTAGAAGTCACTGAGTGTTGGGTTGCGATAGAGAGCGGTCAGACTCTTAGGGCAGGACGGACATCGGTCAGGGTCTTGGCGTAAAGCTGTCAATCCCGAGCGAGATTGTTGAGTACTTCATTAAGCCAGTGTCGAGCAGTACTCTGATCGTCGGTTTTCTTTTGGTTGTTTTCATGTTCGTCCCTTTTAAAAATCGATTTGTTCAAATATCCTGGGTTCTAAGTCTTGGGTCGTGCTTGAGTGTGTGCGGAAACACTCTTCAGGGTTCTATGTCGTGGGTCGTGATTGGCTGTCTGCACACAGTCGCCTGGTTTGCGTTGTCAAATTGAGCGGTCATAGCGGACGGTTTATATTGTCGTCGTAGCGGAAGGGGATTGTCGAGGATTATTCATTTTCTTGGAGTTGTGTCGATTATAAAGTCCTCGCCGTGTGTGCTCCGCCGTCCAGTATTTGCCTTCACCCAGTAAAGCACAAAAATCTTCCGGCCTCATTCTTACCCGTCGTAAACTTTTCTGCCAAGGTGGTATGCAACGGTAATCTCAAAAGAAGCGATCACGTAACCCCTCTCCTTAATAAACTCGGCTGGATTCCTATTCAAGAAAGGCTCCTCATGCAGAGGGCCAAATACGTATTCTCCTCGTTGTATCTTCCTCAGAGCAATGCTAAGATACTGCGTTTCCATCCACCCACTGTAACCAACCAAAAGCCGAAAAGAAACAATAATGTCTTAGTCAACTATCGTTCATCTCACATAGGGCAGAAGGCTCTGTCAATATCAGGTGGAACAAACTTCCCTTGAGTATCAAAATCCCTCAAAGACCGAGAGAATTTAAAGCCAAAATAATTCGTCATCTATCGTCTCAACGATAATTCTTAAGCCCTGTTTACACTGGTATCCATTTTGCTGCAGGCTCACGTGTAGACGCCTCGTGTGGAGCTTCACATGAGCCATGTGCGTTTAGACTAGACATGGAGCCTGCCACGGAGCGCGCGCTGCTCAAAATCAGTCAGTGTGTGGCTGGACAGCTGCTATGAAAGATGGGGTGCTGTAGACGAGGTTGTCTGAATATTGGTGCTGCATCATAAACTACGTAATCTCTTTTTTATTTGCATGAGTGAAATGATACTATATTCGTTTATTTTCATTCAAATATAATGGAAAGCAGTCTCCTTATATTCGCAGCTTTGGTCTGCCAAATGCATTGATGGGATTAGTAAATTTCAATTAAAAGCAATGTAGTTTCTCGTGGCAGCGTTATGTCAGCCATAATCGATGAGCAAAGGGCTACACCTGATCTAATGACTGCTAACTACACACTGACCGGGGACTGAGCTGCGAGGCTCACATGCGGCGGGCCTCACGAATTCGATCAGAGCGAATAGGGAACTTCAGGCTCACACACACAAATGTGAGCCTCAGTGGTGAGCCTCGTCTACACGAGTCGCGCCTCACGGCCGAAATGTCCCCTAGTGTAAACACCCCTTTAGTTACAGAACATACTGAACTCGTATTGACGAATCTCACTTAGCCTGGTATCTCCATTGCTTAATACTCTCCCTTGCTCATTTTCTTTATAATTCAAGACATCACACAACAGTCTTGAAGTATGCGTAGGTATTATGATTTGATCGCCTATACGCTGGGATTTGCAAACATGCTTACTTGAATATGTGTGTCCGTATATGGGTGTGCATGTGTGCACAATACACCTGTGTGTTTTGAACTAGCAACTGGTATATAAACTATAAGTACCAGACTTTTTTTTTCACTCTCAAATTTTAACACTACCCAACACATCATTTCATTTTATTATTGTAAGGCAATCCAAAGCTTAAATGTCTTGTGCATGTAAAATGTGGTACCTATATATATTTATCAATTGCAGGCATTTTGCGCCATATTTCGAAGATAATGTGATTTTTTCCAAATATGACACCCTTATAGGACATTCATGTTTCTTTCTTCGTCACATCCAAAAATGCTCTTGGTAGGCTAGTGTAGTGCAAATTATCATATCATTTCTTACGCTCTAGGGTATCGTATAACAACTGCACCTAAGCCTCGCGTGCTTCTGAAAATATTCTGTACTTGGGAACCATTGTAGAAAAATCGTTTTCATGTTTCTGATTGAGGTAGACTGTTTTGTGCCAATATTTTTAGTACGGAAATTTTATAAAATTCATGCCATAATAAATGATATTTTCTCCGATTCCCTCGATTGGAATGCTAGTTTATACTGATTAGTTTACGCTGATATTCGCGCACATGCTCACTTATGTATATGTGTACTTTTGCACGCTATGCGTACGTAGATAGGTGAGTGTGTCACTACGTAATAATTCATTTCACTTGATTATTGTCAGGCATTTATAATATATATAAATAAATATATATATATATACAAATATATTTGTTGCGCGATCACCCACATATGATAAATAAGATGATTATCAACCAATGATCCTTTCGATACAATATTTAAAAAAACATCGTTACAATATATCATTAGAAATTGTAAGCAGCAACACATACTGAAAGAGTTGTCACGAATTTCCTTTGCTCATTATCCTATATTTCAGAACATCGTACAGCATTTTTATAGAACGCGCATATTTTGTGATTGCCTCGATGCATAGAAATGTATTTGTGTACGTTTGCGTGTTAGGTGTATGTATGTGCGTAGGTATGTATGTATGTATGTGTATGTATATGTGTATACATTTACATGTATATATGCACATATGTGTGTACTAAACCGACAACTGGCATTTTAACTAGAGATGATGTTTTTTTTCTGTTCACTCTCAACTTGCAACATTACCTAACTCGTCATCTCTTTATTATTGTAAAGCATTCACGTAAAAAATTAAACATTTGTTTTGTGATCATCCATTTATATTTAAATAAAATGATGATCAATTAATGACCTTTATGTTAAAATTGTTTAATTAGAAATACAAATCCTGTAATTTTCGTGGTCCTTATACTTATATATGTGTATATTAATTTATTTCGTGCTTTCTTAAAATGACATGTTTGAACATCTTCCGAAACAAACAACTCTAATATTATTTCCTGGCGCCAAGAATTGCGAAGTTTTATATCATGTATGTGTAAATTGTAAAAAGTGTTCTAAACCCACAAAGAAAATGCATCGTCTATGAAATTATGTTGTCTCTTATAATTATCATTACATGTATCATCAAATGTAGATTAACTAGGGAGCACGTTATAATTATCATTACATGAATCATCAAATGTAGATTAAGCAAGATTAGGAGAACATTGCCATCAATCATTTATTTTCGACTAGTGACATGAGTATTACAATACTCATGTGTGTGTATCACCTAAGTGTATTAACTTTAAGATATTTTAAAAACCAATGATAGGAATTTTGTACTATCTCTATTTGAAATAAAATGTTTTTCTTTCTTTCTTTTCTCTCGCATGACCTCGCCAAACGGAACACGAGCCTTGGAAATCGGGCGCTACCGTATCGTTCATGCACAGTTAACTAAATTATTTAATCATTAATTACGGGGTTCTAACCCCAGGCGGCAGCGACCTATCAATTGATTTAAATCAACCAAGTGCTATTAACGTAATACCCCTGCAGTGCGCTTAAATCGAACGAAAATAAAAGTACAAACTTTAGAGTACATTCACGTACTATAACCATGTCGGGGACTAATTATGTTATTGAGAGAAACAGAAAGCAAGAAAAGAAAAGAAAGAAAAACATTTTAATTCTAATAAAGTACACACATGAAATGTGGATACATTGGTTTTTAAAACACCTTTAACATTAAAATCCTTAAATGATTATAGCACATTGGTATCGTAATACCCGTGTAGAATGTTGAAACAAAATGATTGGTAGAAAAGTACAACAAAAATGAGTTCCTTTCCTTGCCTAATCTGATTTTGAACTAAGACAGCACAATCTTCGCCGCGCTCATTTGAAAAACACTTTCATTAGTGCGCACAAGTATTGAAAAATGAAAGCGAAAAATGCATTCAAATACCTTAGCATAGAGCCCCTTAATTGCTTTTTATACATGGTTATCGTAATACCCATGTTAAGTGTTGAAACATATGATTTAGATCCTTAATTGCTATTCATATATGGTTATCGTAATACACATGATAGGCCTAATTGTCGACACAGGATTTAGAGAGAAGCACAAGTTAATAAAAATTAAACAATAATATGTATAAAAGGATCGTTTGCATTTGGAGGGTGGCACTAAGTTTCAGTTTCTGTGTTTCAATTTCTAAGTTTCAATTTCTGAAATTTTTGCTAGAAAGTAAAAATTTATCTTATTTTACGTTCGCTAAGTCATTCTAATATTGATCTTACTTATTCCTGTCGACTATAATGAGCATCACAACTGTTGGTTCCATGCAGCGGAATGAAGGCTGCTTTTCCACAATTAGTAGTACTTCTTCTGTGGTGCCCGGAAATGGAAATGGAGCTTATTATTTTTCTAATAAATTATCAACTCCAAAATCTAAAAATTTCTTTCACCCATCCGACAACACTTCACCCCCTCTTCCGGTGATGCCCCGCATTCGGTCATGCTCTAAATTTGGTTACGCTTCACATTTGTTTATATCCTACATCCGGTGAAAACCCACATCCGGTCTTTCATCCTTATGTAAGGTGTCCCAACGATAATATTTGCTATAACAAAACACAAAATGGTTATGATATTTCTTTCTTACGCTAATAGTACTGGCGCAAAGGGTTCATCGGGGTTGAAGACATGAAAAGTATTGTTTTACATTGCTAGCTGTAATATTTTCAACATAGGTGGAACCGTACAAAAGTTAACTATCTAAAATTAGTGTTGTCGTAGTGTATTCACGAGAATAAAAAGGTAAGAAGAGTTCACCACACAAAGCTTACGACAGCAATTTGAGACCAGAATAAGAAGATTAAAATGATGATCTTTAAAGTTATGGCATTCGTCAAATCCGAGTCCTTTGTTGAATGTTTCAATGAGACCGAAGTAGAAAAAGTAGTTACTAAAATACCCTTACATTTAACATCCTCTCTCTCTTTCCGGTAATTAATTTGGGTTTGGAAATGCAAGATGAATGTGAGTCACTAAGAACACAAAATCCCTGTGACACATAGCTGAAAATACTATTGTTAGGGTGCGCGTTATTGGATCACGAGTCTGTAATATTTGCTACATAGCTTGAACACCAATGTACACACGAGTGCAGGAAAGTAAAAATTGCTAATGAACTACGTCGCATGTTCAAAAAGCTTCAATATGAGCGAAAAGTACTTTCGAGTATCTTAAAGTTAAGACCATGACTTGAGTTCGAATACATGTGGATCGTAATATTTATATTGGTTAATTTTGAAACAAGTGGTTGGGAGAAAAGTACAAAGAAAATGCATTCCTTCCATTGTGTTGATATCAAATACATGAGGATCGTAGTCAACAAACATAGATTACCTAGACTGCAATTAACCTTCGGGCGCAGTAAAGAACTTTGACTTCAATCAAGGTTGAACGCAGTTCTTCGTTTTCTCTGTGTGAGACAGGGAACGATGCCAAACTTGCAACCATTCAAGTACACGGACGTGTACACCCATTTTTCATATCCATGTTAAATCGCTGGAGGTTAATTTTTTTTTCGCCTTGTAACGTGATCACGTCAAGGAAATTGTTCATTAATTTCAGTAATTTTAATATAATTTCAACTTCATCGCATGTTTCATCATTATACGTTAACGGACGGCGTACGTCCTTCTGAACATTAGACATACTTTCGACTTGTGCACCACACTCACAAATATCTCCGCGAACATCGACCCTCGACTTAAGTCTCTCCGTGGCCATGGTCTTTATTTCACCAAGTCCTGAGATGACTTTATTTGAATCCGATGTAACCTCAGTGTTTATCTCAACATTATTCGCCTCATTAAACGCTTCCTCAATGGTTGTGAGGTAAAGTTCGGCCTCAACTTCTTCAACAGGTAATGCTTCCATGTTACACACCATTGTATTTTCGCTAAAATGAATGGCCTCATCTGTCGGGTTCAGTACTAATAAAGGTACATTCCCATCTTTATTGACTGTATCTATTGATTCTGCTATCAGTGCTCCATTATCAAATCCTCGTTTCAACACGATATAATTACCTTGATTAGCTTTTTTGACATAGGCATCAATGAGCTTGATGTAATTAGTAGGCACTTCTATTGCGACACAGTGAACCACCAGAGGTCTATTTTTTCTCTCTTACCACTGGCTTTGGCAGCTGGGCTACACACTCGAGTTCAGCCTCTTTTTTTTTGACTGTTCTTACAGCGTCTTTTTTTATCTCGCGGCCATTCATTACGCCCCGGCATCTGGTGCTCTTCTTAGCACAGGCAACTACTTCTGACATTAAACAATCACTGTTTATTATATCCATTAATATGGCTTCTCTACTTATTGTAGGCTTATTCTCGATTTCATTGAAAGGTACTCTGGTTCCTTCCCACAGGAGTGAACCATCCTTCAAATTAATTACTGCGTTGGTTAACACATCTCCTCCTAAAATTAATTCATATTTGAATTTAGCATCTTTTATTACTAAAGCACTAGTTTTAAGTACTTTGTCAGTACCAGGTATTGAAATATTTAAGTCAACCTCACCGCTAACATTACTCTTTGCGTTTATGCCTCTAACGCTCAAAAAACTTGGTTTTAGCTTTTCTTTGGGGTATTTGATGTTACTGTAACTAATGAGGCATTTTTCCCTACCGCTGTCAAGCAGCGCGCTTAAGTACTTGTCTTTATTAGACAGTATAATGGTCGGCCGTTCAGTTCCCTTAAACGTAACAAGATCGTCTCCATTTTCACGTCGTTCTCTACATACAACTGTAGTGTTAAAATAGACTTCAACTGCTTTTTCTGTGATATCTCATCAGCCAGTTCTTCATCTTTCAACTTGGCAAACCAATTTCTACATTTAAATGATGGATCTATGTATGATTCACTCTCATCATGATAACACTTTGTCATCTCAGTATCTGGATTCGTTTCGACCACAGCGTTAGGATTAACGAGAATCGTGCGGTGGCCCTCGGGCTTTGTTTCATTTTTTCCTCCACATTTTTTACCTCCACCTTCAACTACTCTCCCTCTAAAAAATCGCTGTCTCTTTCGTACTCCTCACCATAGTGCACCTCGTGTCTGCCACGGTTATTGCCTCTGTAGGCATTATCCCTACGCAAGTATGTTTTATACTGCCTGATTTCATTTTCTGACGCTCTACAGTTTCGGACGAGGTGCTCTTTCTAACCGCATGCAAAGCAGGGGCCAAGGACTCTAGGTTTGCTCAGATCTCTTTGAGTTCGACAATTGGCTTCAACATGACCTGAAACATTGCATATACTGCAGAAAGAAGAGCCTCTCGTTCTAGCTGCAGAGTGCACTGGGACATGATTTGAGCTTTCTGCCAGCAAAGTGTTACATTCAAGTGAACCTATACTTCTATCACCTACATAGCCACTAACATTCCTTCCTACTCTAGGATTTCTCAGCCAGGGTCGAGGAATTGACCTCCGACCCGCGAAACGCCCTCTACGGTAATTACCGTAGAAAACTTCACTTTCCTGAGAGGAATCTTGTTCACCAATATGGTCTTCTGTCTCGGCAACTTCGGCTACAAAGGTTTCTCTACTGTACTGCGGCTCGTACTGAGTCGCTACTATCTGTTTATTTTCGGGTTGATTTCAAACAGCGGCAACAATACGTGCCAATAATTCCTCTGACGTATTGAACGACGTATCAAATAGTTTCTTAGCAAATGATTCTTCGAGTAATGGTGCTAACATGCTGATGGCGAGACTAAGATCAGTGCTGTCTCCTGCAAAATGTTTTAGTTCTACTTGATTTGAACTTGCCCTGAAGAATGGGTTTCTCGTCCATGCTATTGAGGTTGAGTTTAACAAAAGTTCCGACAACTTCCTGATATTAGCAAATGCAGTTACCAACTGGGCCGCAAGTGCATCATTCCTAACGAAACGTAACTTATTTAAATCGCATGCTAATGCGTGAGTAGATTTCTCGCCTCTAGCGACATAGATGTCGTCCAAGATTCTGACGACATCTTCGAAAGAATATTGAAGGTCAGAATTGACCAACTTGGTTACTATGCTATTAAAATCTCCTACCTATTTGTTAGCAGATCTAACTAACAACTCTTTCTTTGCACTATCGGAATTCACATCCGGTAGTAACGTCATGAGTGCAGTGAGTGCAGTGAGGCAGTGAGGACGTCTGTATCTATGCTCCAAAACAAAGTGCCCAACTGGTTAATGATCATGCATTTCTAACCAAAAAAGAGTGCCCACTCAGACCATGAGAATCCATGAATAAATTTTATCTAACCAAATTAAAAAATCGAACAAAAAGTGTGATATTCCATCAGAACAAGCACTCAACCCTTGCTTCTTTTTGAGAGTGTCTCCCTTCTCACAAGATGGCGACAAGCCCAACCAAGGACAACAACAGCGAGGGTATGCTGGAGCTTGACTATCCAGACGTACAAGGCCTGCCAAAACAGACTAAGCAAGTAGTTTCCATCCTAATTGATCTCTTCAAATCAGTAATGAAGAAATTTCAAAGCGAAATTAGTGACTTGAAAACGATGATTGAAACACTAACGAAGAAAGAATCAAATCAAAATGCAAGGATTGAAGAACAAGATAAGAAGATAAATAACATAGTCTCTCGTCTAGAGCTACTCGAACGGAAAGAAGAACGTGAAGAATTGGAGAACAAAAAACGCACTTTGGTTATATCAGGGAAACTGCCGCAATCACGTCCTGAAGAAAATTGCATAGAAACGGTGTGCTAGATCCTGAAGGACCAACTCAAAATCAACCTGAGTAACTCTGACATCACCACAGCGAGTAGATTGGGAAAAAAACCTCCACCCGGAAACGTCGATAGAAGAAACATTTCTTTTGAGCTACGAAAATACGAAAAGAAGCAAGAAGTTCTGACAGCCTGCCGTGTTATTAAACCGGAACAACTCTACGTGAATGAATACTTAGTACCTTCGCGAGCAAGTTTAATGTACACTCTGAGATTGGCCAAACGAAAATTTCCGAAACAAATAGGACCCGCAAGAAGTTTGGATGGCAATATCAACGTCTTCTCTCCAAAGATACCTGGCCAAGTAACTCAGAGACCCCTAACCATCAATACACCTGAAGAACTAGACAAGTACTTGCTGCAACATGTCGGCAAGTCCTCAGAGGAAATTATTCGTGATTAGTATTTTTTTAGACTGACGTATTGAGTTTAATATTATTTTGATATCTGTCCACATGTTTTCTTCTTGATTTTTGATTGAATTACCTTTAACTCTTCAAGGCATCCACGTCGACCTTGCAGCCTTGTTTTGCTGCTTACTAAATTGTTTTGCAATTTCTTTCTTTCTGCTTTTTATCGAATGCTCATACCGAACTTGCTGCTCAGACTTAACTCGTGTATACGTTTCTGAATCTGGAAACAATTTAGATAGTCAAGATTTTTTAAATTCCATAAATAACTTCACTGTCACTTTGTTTTTAAATCCATTTTGTCCTTGCTACATCTTATAAGTGTTATATGCAGAAACCACTGGTACGACAGCCTTGTAACTACATTATTTGCCATTTATGATCCCTAATGTTCCTGCTCATGGACTGAATTTGCGCTCTCCTTATGAAATCATACTAGGTTTTAAACAATTTAGACTAATAATCTGTGTGTTTTTAGTTTCTTTTTTTTTTAAATTTAACTCTAAGTAGGAATGTCCTTATTTTTACCTTGATCCTGTAGTTTTTATCATTTTCATTTTTACATAACATTTTACTTACTGTCTCTTAATGCTAATGACTGACCATGTTGACATATTCGACAATATTGATCCAGATCTCAATCATTTGAATAGACTGCACCCAAACCTAAATGAAACTGGAAACTGTAAATACCTAAATATTAAAAAATTCAATGAATCGATGAGGAAGACCTGTAACGATTTTTTCTATTATGTTGGAACTGAAGATCCATTTATCCGAAAATAGATGAAATATCTTGTACTATCACTGAGCTGAACAGCAATTTTGATGTTCTCAGTTTCACCGAAAGTTGGCTAGACGACTCATCTAAAGACCTGATTCAAATTATTCGAAAGTCATTTCAAGTGCAACTATGATTCGTGAACATATTGAGACTTAATTTATAGAACTAACGAAAAATGATAAGCGGATTGTGCTTGGGACAGTATACGAGTATAGGCCCCCAACAGCTTGTAACGTCTCTTTCCTGAACGAGCTTCAAAGCATTATATCTCAGTTCAACAAGTCTCTATATAATGACATATTAATCTGCGGGGATTTCAACTACGATCTTCTACAATATGATAGCTGTGAGCAAATCTCAAACTTCATAAATGTTTTTCAGTCTAGCTCCTTCCTTCCAATCATCACGAAACCTACACGTGTTGCTTCTGAATCGGCTACGTTACTCGATAATATTTTTATGTTAGATCCGACTGATTTTCTTACCGGAATAATAATTTCTGACTCATCTGACCATTTCCCGGTGTTTCTCATCAAGAAAAATGTCTATAATCCTTGTACCAGCCCACAGGCTGATACTTATTCGTTTCGTTGTGTAAACGAATACAACTTGGGAACAATGCGAACTGTTCTAGAAGAATTAATGCCATCATTAGACGTCTATGAACGGGACAATAATGCGATTACATTGATGAAGCAATACTAAATTTAACTGAAATTATAACGACCGCATATAACCAGTGTTGTCCAATAATCACCCGCACAATTACGCCGAAAAATAGATAAAAGCCCTGGATTACTGAAGATATCGTGATCAATATAAAGAAACGTCAAGCCTACCTAGCCTTACTATACGAAGGGCGAATATCTAAAGTAACGTATAACAGATTCAGGAATCATGTGACAAATCAAATACGAACCTCAAAACGAGACTACTTCACGCGCAAATTTACTGAATACAAAACTGATATTAAAAAAACTTGGCGCCTGCTTAATTCATGCTATAAACCGAATAATAATACTACGAAAACAATTGAGTCCGTCGTTCACGAAAATGTAAAATACCACGAGAAAAAAGATATTGCAACTGTGTTTAACAACTTTTTTGTAAACATAGGAAAAAATATAGCCGATAGTGTCTTCAGTGAACCCAGAGACCACTTGCAATACATGGACCATGTCCGTGAACCTAACACTTTCTTTTTCACGCCAACTAATCTCTCCGATGTAATTACGTGCATAAACAACTTGAAAAATAAATCAAGTGGATTGAAAAATTTTTCGGCCAAAGTTCTTAAGGCTAGAGCTGATATAATAGCACCGTGCATATCTTATATTGTCAACCAATCCCTTTCTCAAGGTATCTTCCCCAACTCTTTCAAAATTGCGAGAGTCACCCCTATTTTTAAAAATGGTGATAAAATCTGCATTAACAATTATAGACCTATCTCTGTATTACCAATTATTAGCAGAATATTCGAGAAAATTGTGTATAAAAAAGTGTATTCGTATTTTGAACAAAAATCTTTCCTCTACGACAAACAATACGGTTTTCGTTCTAAGAAATTTACGACACAAGCTGTATTAAATCATTTGCAATACCTTTATTCTAATATAGATGAAGGAAAGCTTGTTTTCTCCGTATTTCTTGACTTTCGAAAAGCATTCGATTGTGTGGACCATAACGTATTACTCTCGAAACTACATTGTTATGGCATTCGAGGGGCTGTCCATGATTGGTTTAGATCATACTTAGCAAATCGGAAACAATACGTTGTCATTGACGACGCAAAATCAGACCCACAGACAATTAGCCATGGGGTTCCACAAGGATCTGTTCTTGGGCCTCTCCTATTTCTAATTTTTATCAATGATATCATTAAATCTACATCATTCTTCAAATTCATACTTTTTGCCGATGACAGTACCCTTTCTGCGGTCCTTCCAGACCAAAATCCCGCTAGGATGGCGGAGCGTATAAATAATGAACTTAATAAGGTTTCATTGTGGCTTAAAGCTAATAAAATAAGCCTTAATATCGACAAAACAAAATATATTACATTCTCATACAAGAAAAATGTATCTCTCCCACGCATTCAAATTGGCGAAGGTGAAATCGAAGAAACCAACTCAAGTAAATTCCTCGGCATCATAATAGACAAACATCTAACCTTTAAAAAGCACATCGCTCATATTAGTTCTAAATTATGAAAATCTATCGGAATCCAAAATAAAGTTAAAAATTTCCTGCCTGAAACAGCCTTACAAATGCTCTACCGAACGCTCATTTCACCATACTTGCAATACGGAATAGAAGCATGGCACGGAACTGATAAAAATAAAACCAACAAAATTTTTACCCTGCAAAAAAGAGCCATAAGAGCGGTAAAGAATCTAGAATATAATGCTCACACAAATGACTCATTCAAAAATTTACGAACACTTAAGCTCTCGGATCTCTACAAAATCTCCATTTGCAATTTCATTTACAAAACATTAACAAATGATTTCGACAATAGCCTAAAACAACTATTAACTGCGCAAACTGGTCATCACGACCATTTAACCCGAAATAGAAGTAAATTCATGCTTCCTTATTACTCAAAGGCTCGGTCACAACACAGTATCCTCTTCGTTGGAACTAAAACTTGGAACTCAATACCTGCGGAGATCCGTGAAAGTAATTCTTATAAGGTATTCAAAAAAAGTCTTGAGTCTCACTTCCTATCAGATTACTAGTCGTGTAAGGTCACAGAGTCAAACCTTGTCCCCTACATAACTGGTCCTAATAATGTAATTTGCCTTGGTTAATTTCGCCGATCTTCAGTCTGTTCTTGAATCGTTTGTCGATTATACTGTTAAATCTAGTCCATATGAACTATATTGTGAAATGAAGTATCTAATTTCGAGTTACTTATCTCATTGATCAGTCTAATGCGTCTCTAGTTTAAGTGAATTAGGTTAAACATTATTGTACTCCTAAGACTAACCTTGATGGTAGGATGCCCTAGAAGTCACTGAACTTATTCGGGCCCACAGGTAGCTATACTCAAATTTGACCATTGTACTAGACTTAAGAGACATTTTATCTCTGTATCACCTGTGGTAAATAAATTGTTTAAATTGTTTAAAATGTAGGCACGCAAGTTTCCTATATGAGTTTTAAACGTTTTATTCTCAATGAAATCAGGATCCTCTCTCCGTCTTCGTCCACAAAAAAGGGGTAACTCAGCGCCCGATAGGATTGTTCCTGATCTTGGCATGTTTGCTGCAATTTCTCTTGCTAAACTACTAGGATTTGTACATGGGCCAACGGCCGCGCTAGCTGATGGTTCAGTCATTTCTGGATTGCTCTCAGCACGAAATCTAGCTTTACTTATTCTACCTCTACTGGTTTTGGTCGCTGTTATTCTAATAGCTTCCTCTGACTCGGACGTGTCCGACATATAGTAATTATTAATTTTTTACACAATATTAATACTTGTAAATCAACATTTGCTCCAGATCAATATTACACACCCTAGAAATCAATATTACACATCCTAGAAATCAATATTACACATCCTAGAAATCAATGTTACACATCCTAGAAATCACTTCAATGAACACACAATTTACGAAATAAAGCACTCATAAAAAAATTTTTATCACTCACTTCTGAACGCTATAGCTATCTTGCACAAGTTCAATTTACTACTGCGGCTTCACTGCTCTTGCTACTCTGCTTTTGCCTGACGCATGCTGCCTGCACCTTGCTCTATGCAGTGGCTTTGCCTTGAGCCGATGCAAAAATAATCTGCTTCTCGCAGAGCAAAAAAAAACTATTAAAAAAAAACTATTACTTTGCCTGCCTGTGCTGTCTAGCAATCGCGCTGCTGCGATAGGGCGGATAAACTATCCGTTAATTCAGTGCAAGCTATTATTTACTTAGCTTCCACTGGGTGAATGAAGGAAGTTGTGAAGTCGCTCGCCGCTGTAGACGTACACTGGGATGAGTGGAGGAAGTGAAGTCACTCGCCCCTGTAGACGTAGTAGTCGTTGTAGATCACTCGTTGTATGGTGTCGCTCCAAACTGTAGTTGCAGTACTACTTCTATGTCTTCTCCTGATTCAAAGATGAGTACTTTGGTTCAGAAGGGGTAGCAGGTATCTATCCACGCTAAAAATTGGACGTAGGTCTCTACCAATGCAGTATACGGGATCTTGAAGCTGATGTTGAGCACAGACGGTAGTAGTTGTCGAAGACTCGTAATGTTGTTGCTGCCAGTCATTGACGCGATTTAACAATTTTCTCTTTTCTTGACTCCTGCTGAACTTCAAAAATCTTCGTAGTAGGAATTTTTCGTAGGTTTTCAATCTCGTAGTAATCTTCTTCTACCGTTATAATAACTTCTTCACAACGTCGTGGGTTTGACCGAAACTGGCCACCATGTATGCCGATAGAGGTGCGGCTTGGTCGTGGTAATGAAACTCGGAGACGTTTTCTTAGGTGTTTACTTCGAGGAGGTGACGAGAACGATAGCGCCAGGGCTAAGATGCCTACTGCTTATAAAGCCTCCGACGTGCATGGAGGTTGGAGTTTCGCGTACACTAGGACGCCATGACGCTTTCCCCCGATCAAGACCGGTACCCATTTCAGACACCTGGGTAGAGTGGGGTATTGTGCTTGGAATTTTCCCCTATACCCAAAAGAGAAAATCACCCCCAGCGCCGGGACTCGAACCCTTGCTTGCCCGCACGGAGGCAGGGGGGGGGGGAGGTTACGTTTGGTGGGAGCCCCACTTTCTCTTAGCCATGACTAAACTCACCAGCTCATTACCTTGGTCACGCGCTCGCGTCTTCAGAGTCGCCGACAGAACCGGTGGTCAGTTTTATTAATGCCTTTGAAATTCTATGGTCCGCCTTTAATTATATGGCCGGTCCTAACCAGCGCTGCGACATCGTCATGGCTACTGCGGTGAATTTTTATTATATCGTATTCGACAAATCCAAACTCCACGACTAATGATTATAGCCGGCGCTATTAACGTTATGACACCGTTATAAAGAGAGCCGTCTTCTACATCGTACTCCCACGTACGGTATTTTAAAAACGAATGAAATTCATTTCATACATACGCCTGTACGGTTGTCTATCAATTAAGGACCTGTATATTGAGAAAATTTTAAAATCCAATGTGTAATACATCTCATATCTTAACTTTTTGGAAATAAAGGGTTCTTCTTTCTTTCTTTTTTTCTTTCCTACTCTACATTTGCTCGATCAATATGGGAATTGTTACATATCCTACCTCAGATATTATTATTATTATTATTATTATTATTATTATTAGTAGTAGTAGTGAAACCAATAGACACGATAGTACATCAATAGCAATAGTGCTGACATCAATAGTAATTAACAATACATAGATCAATAGCATGTGTGATACATCACTAATATATAAGCAAATAGACACTCACCTCTTGGATTTCTCTAAGCTATGAATAGGCTCAATTTAATATACATGTGGCCAGTGAGAGAAGTGCGAAGATAGGTTAGAGTTATAGAATAGGGTAGAATTGAATTAGTAATAGGTAGTTAGAAAAGCTTAGTATAGTACTAACCACACACTGCTAATATGTACACACGCAGCTCAACATTCACTGTTTAGCTGTCTGCGACCAATAGAGAACTGCCCGATATTGTTGCCGACACGAGCTTTGCCAACTTTTGATCTCTCTAACTAGAACTTACATTACTCGCTATATTACACCCCTCCCTCCCCAATTAGAAACCCCCCCTGTAATCCTTCCCTTCTTATTTGACCTAGTCAATCCTAAAGGGCCATTCTCACCAAAGGCTTCCGAGTACGGTTAGACCTGCGTGAGATGCTAGCACTTGGAGGCTCGTGCATTCTTGCCTCTTGGGTGGGAATCGAGTAGTCAGGTGTTTCTAGGTCAGGTTCATTAGTCGGAGGCGGTAGGTATGAATTTCGAGCAGGTTGGGGAATCAACACGGTTTCCTCAGTAGGTTGTTCCATGGGTTCAGGGATGGCGTTCGAGCAGGTAATAACTTGGTCCTGGTGTCAACGAACGACCTCTCCCCTCTGCAGGTGGCACTTGTAGGACACCGGGCCCGTTTTCTCAATGGTAGTAGCAGGGGTTCATTTTGGGGAACCCGGTGTGTATTGACGGACCATCACAGGTGACTCCGGCGGAATGCCAACCGCGCGAGACCCTGGGTGGTATCTTTTCTAAGCATCCTGGCGTTGAGGAGCTGTGGACGCGATTGCTTCTGACGGCCAAAGGAGATCAAGACGAGAGCAAACTTTCCTGCCTAACATCAGTTCGGCAGGCGTAATACCTGTTGTCGTGCGGGGTATTAGCCGAGAGTTGAACAGGAACCTGTCTAGTGCTAGGCGCAGGGGTTCCGTTGACTTTCGTATATTCTTCTTGAACGTTTGAACCATGCGCTCTGCCAGTCCATTAGTTGAAGGATGCGCTCATGCGCTCGTAATATACCGCATACCATATGCCTTCACACATTCTTGGGGAATTCAGCCGATGTGAAACACGTTGCGTTGTCCGAAACAATTGTTACCGGAAATCCAAACGTTGCAAATGGGTGTTTCAGGCACGAGATCGTTTCGCTAGAGGTTGTAGTAGTTGTGGGAAAAATTTCAACCCACTTAGGGTGTGCGTCCACGATCACTAGATAGTATTTTCCATCCATTAGGCCCGCGTAGTCGATATGTAGGCCTATGCGAAGCCAAGGCTGCGCCGGCCACTCCCACGGATGGAGTTTAGCTTTCGTTGGTGCAGCTCCAGTGCTCAGGCACTCGCTGCATGACTTAGTCGTTTCTTCTAGGCCTTTGCCTAGAAGAGGCCACCACACGTAGCTGTGGGCTAGTTTCTTCACCCTGGATGATCCTGCATGGCCCGAGTGAAGTTCATCCACAATAGCTTGTCTAAGGGCTTGGGGCACAATTATTCTTGCTCCCCAGAGTACACAGCCATTTTGTGTGGACAATTCGTCTCTCCTCCTAGTGTACAGAGTGAGATCAGGGTCACCAATTACCGTCGAAGGCCAGCCTACCTGGCAGTATTTGTAGACCTTTGCAAGTACTGGGTCCCTTTGGGTGCCGTCGCGAATGTGGGTGCTGGTGACCGGAGCCGACTCGAGGAAGTTTACTAAGGAAGTTCATTCCGCTGGAATGGGCGTGGCTTCCTCAGGAGTTGTCAGGGGTAGACGACTGAGAGCATCAGCCGTGCCCAACAGCACACCAGAGCGGTGACGCAAGGTGAACTTGTAGGACTGCAGCAGTAGAGCCCACCTTTGAATGCGCCCGGATGCCTTCGGAGGGATGCTCCTACCCGGATCAAATAGCCCTAGTAAGGGTTTGTGGTCGGTGATTCCCGTGAATTCCTGTCCCCACAGGTAGCAATGAAATTTTCGGAGTACGAACACCATAGCCAGAGCTTCTTTCTCAGTCTGGGAGTAGTTACGCTCTGTTGCTGTTAGAGTTCGGGAGGCAAAATAGGCGGGGCGTTCGATTCCATCCATAAGGTGACACAGCACCGATGTTGATCACAGCATACGCACTACTGTCAGCCACTACCACTATGGGTAGGCTAGGATCAAAATGGATTAAAATCTGGGAGTCTAGGAGGGCTTGTTAAGACTTCTGGAAAGCTCTCTCCTGATTTGCATCTCATTTTCAAGGAGTTTTATCCAGCAGTAAGGCATTTAGGGGCTTCAAAATAGTCGTAGAAGATTTTAGGAAATTCCTGTAAAAATTTAAGAGCCCTAGATAAGCCCTCAGCTGAGTCACATTAGTAGGAGCTCGGGTATTCCAGATTGCTGCTACCTTCTTTGCAGTGGGGTGCAACCCATCCTTGTGAATCTGATATCCGAGGTAGGATACCTGTGATACCCCTATTTGGCTTTTATCCATTCTCAGTTCAAGTCCTGCCTCCTGTAGTTTAAATAAGACTTGATGGAGGCGCTTGAAGTGCTCTTGTTCATTAGTAGCACTGATGAGAACTTCATCCAGATAACAGAACACTCCTGGGAGGACCTGTAATAGTCCTTCCATAGCACGCTGAAAGATTCCGGGAGCCGAGGCTATCCCGAAGCTCAGTCTGTTATAAGCAAACACACCTCTGTGGGTGTTGATCACGGTAAGCTCCTTGGATTCATCGTCCAACGGAAGTTGGGCGTATGCTTGAGACATGTCTAGCTTGGAGTATATAACTCCTCCGGCCAACCTGCTAAATAAATCTTCTACCCTGGGTATAGGGTAGGTATCTAGCCTAGTGGCTCTATTGACAGTTTGTAGTCACCACAGATTCGGATGCTTTGATCAGCCTTGAGCACGGGAACAATAGCTGCTACCCATCTAGAGTACTGTACAGGGGTGAGGATACCTTCCTGTACCAGTCTATCTAGTTCTGCCTCCACCTAAGGTCTAAGTGAGTAAGGCACGTTCCTGGCTTTACAAAACTTTGGGGGCACGGAGGGGTCCACCTCGATCTTGAAATTCCTTCCCTTAAAGCAACCTTGGCCTGGTTGAAAAAGGTCGGGGAATTTCTCTCCTAGCTCTTCAGGGCAAGTGGTCAGCTTATGTATCCCATTATCTACTATAGTTAGCCCTAGGGAATCAATCAGGTCCCTACCCAGCAAAGCCGGACCTCCTTTGTCTACCACTACAATAGTTGCTAGCTGAGGAACCCCACCACTAGCCTCACGATGGATGTTAGCCCTAATCTTCCCACAAACTACTAGTTCAGCTCCACCACAAGTCCTAAGCTTAACATCAGAAGGCCTCAACTCGGGTCTTGTCTTGTGGGTAACTTAAAGTATGCAGCTTTTGATAGGATAGACCTGGCAGCACCAGTGTCTACCTCCATTTACAGTGGGGTATTGTTCAGCAATAATTTTATTTTAATGGGGGGTTTCATAACCTCGACTATGGAGAATACCTCCCCATAACAACCCTGATTGGCAAGTGGGTAGTCTGCACTGGTTGCATTGTTAGTTCTATTAGGATTAGGGTGGTGTTCCATCCCCCTTTTTCATGCATAGCATGCACAAAATTATTTTTTGTTGCCTTTAGCAGTTTTTTGGTTCTTTAATTTGAAGCAATATTTCTTAAGGGGAACTACTACCCTGGACTCGACCTCTTCGTTCAAACGTCACTATATACATTTCTATTGCACCGATGGGAACGAAAATTTACACGTGGATGTAAAATTTAATTGCGAACACATTTGCATCTATAAAATTTTTTGATTTTCGCAAAGAAAATAATTTATTTCGCGATTATTATAAAAACATATAGTTGCGCAAAACCCTACCCACTGTATAATTTACAACGTAAAAGCGTGTTTTTGGTCTCATTTGACGCAGAAGGACTGTACCAAGACCGAAACGTAGGATTTTTTTGAATTTCGGGTTAGAAAAAAATTTATGAATACATATGTCAAAAAAGTGTAATAAAAAGACAAATTCAACATACTTTTTTTTTAATCTCAGATTACAGGGTTCGATTGCAACTAGGTAAATGAAAATAAATACCGATATGTAAAATTAAATTCTAAACACACTTGATTTATAAAAAATTTCGAAATTCGCGACAGAAAAGAAGTGATTGGACGAACATATATATAAACATTTATATATATTTTCTGCGCAAAACCACATCCCTTCTACAATATTCAACGTAGAAGCGTGATTTTGGTCTCATTCGATGCAGTTTGACAGTGGAAACAGCGTAGGAAAACAAAATTCTATTTGAATTCTAAATTAAATTTTAATTGGGAAAAAACTGAAAAAATCATTAATTTATTTTTCAAATGCTGGATATGTGTACTTATAACTTTTTTCTAGGTCGAAAATCAAAAAAATCCTACGTTACGGTCTTGGTACAGTCTTTCCGCGTCGAATGAGACCAAAATCACGCTTCTAGGTTGAAAATTATAGAGTGAGTAGGGTTTTGCGCAAGGATTTATATTTTTCTAATAATCGCGAAATAAATTATTTATTTTTGCGAAAATCGAAAATTTTTATGGACGCAAATGTGTTTGGCATTCAATTTTACACATTTGTATGCATTTTTGTTCACCAAGTAGCGATAGAAATGGGAAAAAAGACATTTGTAAAATTTGGCAGTCGCGATCAAAGGGTAGTCCAGGGTAGTAGATTCCCTTAAGATGTCCTTTTTGGCCACAACCATGACAAACACTGTCTTTATAGGGGCAATCTCTACGCCAGTGCAGATTACCACAGCCGCTGCATGCTGATTTGGGGCTAGCTTGAGCCTGAGTCTTGCCCTGAGGCTTTTTAGCCGTTTGCTGTCCTCTCCTCTGATCAACATTCAAAATAGCGTTAGGTTGTCTCAACACCACTGTTTCTCTCAGTCGGGTTTCTTTGGCAGTTGCCAGATCCACGCCTTTCTGCCATGTCAGGCCAGCTTCATTCAGCAAACAATTTTGAATGTCACTCTGGACACACCCAAAATGAAGCGGTCCAGCAGCGTTTCTTCTAGCACTTCCTGTTTGAAATTACAGGTATGTGAAAAGGCTTTCAAGCTAGCCACAAAATCAGCAATGATTTCCCCTTGTCTCTGGTTCTGCTTATGGAACTTAAACCTCTCGAAGATTTGGTTGCGTGTTGGCTTAAAATGCCGCCTCAACGCTTCTAGAATCTCGTCATAAGTAGCATCAAGGGTTCTTTTGGGAGACACTATGTCTTTTATAAGCCTAGCAATTTTTGGACCCACTAGTGAAATTAGTGCGAGGGCTTTTTCCTTGTCTCCTATTTTGTTCATTAAAAAATTGCAGTGTAATCTAGTTTCTTAGTCTCCAAATTCTTCCTCTAAAGGATTAAACTCCCCCACTGAACCTATCAACGGCATATTGAATTTTAGCAAGTTTAAAACACACCGTGAAAAAAACAAAAAAATTCTCAGCACAAATAATACAATCACTAAATAAATATAAAATAAATTCTGAGTTCCTTCACTAGTCTAGTCTCTCCCAGTAGTTCTACCAAAATACTCGTCGCCAGTGTTACATATCCTACCTAAAATATGATTATTATTATTATTATTATTATTATTATTATTATTATTATTAGTAGTAGTAGTAGTAGTAGTAGTAGTAGCGACACCAATAGACACGATAGTATATCAATAGCAATAGTGCTGACATCAATAGTAATTAGCAATACATAGATCAATAGCACGCGTTATACATCACTAATATATAAGCAAATAGGCACTCACCTCTTGGATATCTCTAAGCTATGAATAGGCTCAATTTAATATACATGTGGCCAGTGAGAGAAGAGCGGAAATAGGTTAGAATTATAGAAAAGGGTAAAATAGAATTAGTAGTAGGTAGTTAGAAAAGCTTAGTATAGTACTAACCACACGCAGCTCAACATTCACTGTTTAGCTGGCTGCGACCAATAGAGAACTGCCCGATATTGTTGCCGCCACGAGCGTTGCCAACTTATGGTCTCTCTAACTAGAACTTTCATTACCCGCTATATTACAGGAATAATAACGACTAACTGAAAGATTCAATAAATTTATTTAATGTAAACCTGTGAGTAATGAAAAAAAATCTTGAATGAGCGCGCAACCTTGCATTACTTAATAGTTAATACTAGAACTCAACGTAATACATCGCCATATTACATGGACAGAGCATAATATGGAAATTGGAGACAAAACATTTAGATTACCTTATATAATTTAAACACTAAGCACACTCTGTAATGAAGATCTGCCCTTCGCAAAAGATACACACTGAACTCTTAATTTGTCAAACCCAATAATTCAGCTTATGATGACCGCGATTTTTTTGCGTACCCTCATTAATAAAAAAGAAAAACAGTTCATTTCCAATAAAGATGAAACAGAAAACCTCATCAAAGGTGTTAAAATATTTTAAAGTACAAGATTATTCCAAAATTTTTTAATACATTCTACTATTTGGCAACCGAATTTTCGTCAGCATTCATCTCCAATAACGTGTCATTGGTACAGCAGCTCTCATTCTGAAAGGTCGTAAGCCAATACCTTCTTGAGCGTATTGTGTAGCTCCAGAATGGTTTGGGATATCGGAAGATATATGCACAACCTTGTGTTCCTGAAGCCTTGGTTGGAACCATAATACGGGTGTGGAAATGTCGGAATACGACTTTTAACAAGCCTCAAACTGGCCGTCTACGGAAGATTAACTACCTTTCTGTTTGAAAATAGGTCCGAACAGTAGCGCAAAGGCTTCAAACTACTCGCGAAAAATTGAAGAATGTTCTCAAGGTATCTGGGATCGAAGCCAGCAAACACAAGATCAGCAGGGCACTACGCCGTGAAGGTCTTCGCTCCTGCACCCCTCGTAGGACACCTCTTCCCCAGAAACGTCACGTCTAGGCCACGCTGAAGTATGCCAATGACCATTTGAGCAAGCCAGCAGCGTTTTGAAACTCACTACTGTAGTCAGATGAAATCAAAATCGAATTATTTGGAGAAACAGCACAAACCATGCTTCGAGGCAACAAAACGAAAAGTATAAACCAAAGTGCACCATACTCACTGTTAAGCCTGGTGGTGGCTCAATCATGGCATGGGGATGTTTCAGCTCATCAGAGGTAGATAAACTTTAAATTATTGAAGGAAACGTGAATGGCAGGAAATATCGTGAAATATTGGAAGAGTAACTCCTACCTTCAGCTCGCTTGTTAAAATTGAAACATGGATGGACCTTACAACAAGACAACGATCCAAAGCATACTGCAATCGAAACCAATGAATGGTTGAGAATGAAGACGATTAGCCTTTAATAATGGCCAAGTCAATCCCCGGACATGAATTCAATCGAAAACTTGTGGAGGGAATTGAAATTGAAGATTCAGAAGAGAGGTCACAATAACATAACTAAACTCAAAGAAATGTGCATCAAAGAATGGAATACTCGTAAGATTTCACCCGAAACTTGTAAAATGCTGGTAGTGAACTGCTTTAAATATTTCGAAGGCATAATAAATAATAACGGTCATGCAACGAATTATTAATGTATGTATATCTTGAGATGTGTTGTAAACTTTTGTTCACGCATTTATAATACATGTTTCTATAAATTTTCATTAAATATTTGCTGGTTTAAAATATATTATTAATCTTTTTACATTAAAATGATGGAGCCAAATGTTAGGTCATGTACCCAAACTTTGAATTCTGTATTATCTCAGATCTCAATGATAAACCATTATTATTTCAAGGAGATGTATATACAAACCGTATCTAGTTGTTCTTCATTCCGTGGAATGAAGGTATTGATAGAGACACAGTTACAGTAAAATCATGACGTCAGATCTTAGGTCGTCTAGCCAATTTTTGAATTCTGTGTTAGTCTCAGATCTCATTGAAGAACCATTATAATTTCAAGGGTATATCGACCCGTATCTAGTTCTATTCCAGTTAATGTCTCGGTGTAAAAGCATCGCTTGACTTCCCTCACAACCCCTTCCCTTTTAGCTTCAGAATTTATTGTTTCCAAGGTTGTTTTGATGGAAAATCTAAAAAGAAGAGCTCTAGTCGAACTTCATTTGCATAAATGACAAGGAAATAAATTGAGCTTTGGTAGCGAGAACTGTCATTAGAGGCAATAAATGATTTACGGTTGCAATAAAGTTTCCGGTCATAAATAAATTTATTTCATAATGTTCATGAATAGCAAATGATAGAAGAGGGGGCCTTTTTTTCCCGTCATACTTATGTCTCGTCATAAATGTTTCCGTCCATCTCTCGTTAAGGTTTCTCATCGAGCTTCTAAGAAAAGGAAATGGATTGTTTTATTTTGACGGTAGTACATATTTTATGAGATATTTTAGTCCCAGAAAATAATGAAGTTGGTTTAGATGAACGTAAATTCCGGTCACATGACTTATGGTCACATGGATTTCGGTCATATTGATTCCAGTCACGTAGATTCTAGTGCATAAATGCTGGTCTCCAAGATTTCGATCTCATCGAATACTCATAGATTTTTATCTCATAGATTTTGGTCTCATCGATAGGAGTCCGGTAACAAATATCATCAAATAAAAGACACTTTTTCTCGTGAACGCAGCTAATTTGCATAAAATGATGAGGTACTTAAAAAATGCAACGCAAAAAGTAAAAACGCACTATTAACAAGTATTTCAGGATATTCGGGCCAAAATTCAGCACACTAATGTAAAGATTGTTAATACTGTTGTCTGGGGGTCACAAGTTTTCTTGCATCAATCTTATCCTCGGGTACAGAGTTTTTTAAGCGACACTCAGCAAGGTTCTACGACTTTAGAAGTTCTCATTGTCATTAGGGAAAGTCGTAGCGGGTTTATTAATTCATAACAACGAAGTATTGTTACACTAAAGCTAGGAAAGAGTTGCTTGAGGTTTGTCTAGTTAAACCTGACAGGGAGTAGGTGATCAGCATCACAGCCTCTCATCTACACAAATAAGGACCTGCTCACAGCATAGCTTGAGGATTGGCCCCTACTTAACCGTTTTCATGCTTACTTTTTAAAAGGTATACTCGCACAACATGGGCACGAAATAGAATCCTGTGTTATGCACGTATTATCGAAAAGATCCATAACTGAGCTGACGTGACAAAGATGTATAATTTAATACTTGAGATGGGAGTTTGAGCAACAGGGCAAATAATCAGCCCATTCTCAGACTCGCTCCTTGCATGTCGAGACAAAGCACCTGCAAATTATTCATTGAAGTAGTTTAATGTATATAATTCAGGAACAAAACAAGGTAACATCTTAGGATAACCCAAATAAACACAATAACAAGAAAAATGCGATAATAGATGATAATGGTATTGGTCCTATGCATCAGCTGCACTCAAAAACACTTATTCCTGTTATTGGAAAAGACACAAAAATATTCAAGAAAAAATTAATTTGAAGCTTCTACTATTGAATGAACTTTTATGAAAACAGGTAACCTAAAATTTTTAGGTTATCCCAATCGGTTAAAATTTTTAGGTTAAAATTTTTAGGATAACCCAATATCGGCTCCAATCAAGGACGCAAATTATCGCGACAGAAGCTCAGCAAAGAGCGAGCCAATGTTTTCACTTTACTGCCAGGAATTTATATCGGTAGTAGGGTATCTGTGAGCGTGTTTGTCGGCCTCACGCACGTTAATCAGCGCAACGAATGTGAGCGGGCCAAACACTTGGCGACAAATACTTGTTAGGAAGCGTGCGGCGTTGCGTAGAGTTGTCATCACGCCGAGAGGCTGACAAATTGGAAGAGATGCTCGAGGCTATCAGGGAATAGCACGCCCATAAATCCCGCCTCATGACGACCGATGCGCTGACAGCCCAGAGAAAGATCATCATAAATTGCACTCCTGCCACGCGACCGGAAAGCAATCATGCCCACCTCTTCGAGAGACGCGATCGGCAGCAACAGCTCTGCATTATCTCTGAGCACCGAGCGTCTCGGGGCACTGAACTGCCCGCGTCAAATCACGTAATGGTATTTTCACCCCCATTTATAGGGCGATATATTACATTTTCATGTGAGTGGCAGAGCACAGGTGAGTCAAAACACACAATGGTATTTTATATCCCATTTATGAGGCAATTTATTTTATTTTCATGAAGGGTTTCAGTGTTTTAGTTGGTATTTAAAAGAAACTAATGATGAGCAGAAATTAGTTTCAAGCACACATGAAGAGGGGTTTCTTCGTGTAACGAATTTCTGCATGTTACACGTAGACGGATTTAATATCAATTTCTACAAAAAGTTCAATGAACTGGTCGTGCCTTTTGTGCGTAATGCAGCAGCAAAATATCGCAAACGGTATTGTAAAGGTTAGAATTCATTTTGTAATGCAAAAATTTTACGAGTGCAAACAGATGTTTCCATGATTTAGTGTTTTCTACAGTCGGACGTATAAGTATTGGTGCATCGGGAGCAGTATTCGTTTCGAAAAGTGATCCCTCAACATTTCATTTTTGGAATTCAACCTGAGGCTCTCAGCAATAAAGCAAGTATCATGAAATGCTCACAAAACATAGTCTTTACAGTAATTCCTATTGCGTTGGTTAAATTCAAGACTGGAGTAATGCAAACGAAACCAATTTTGCTTTGTAAGGTATTTCCTTTTGTGTGTTGAGGTAAAATTCAAGACTGGAGTCACGCAAGCGAAATCAAATCTGCTTTGTAGGGTCTTTCTTAGTTTGTGCGGAGGTTAAGCACAAGGCAATCCCGAGGCACGATGTCTCGCTCGTTTTGTTTATCGAGAAAATTTGTCTTCTGTGCACGAGCGTGCTATGACACCAAGGATCGAGGTGTGCTAATCCAATAAAACACTTCCATTCTAACTTTTTCGCCGCCTGCATGCATGTTTTTCGCCCCCCAAGTAATTAAGCGTTTAAGCGGCTTTGACTAGGCTGTAACAGACACAGAGACACTTGCACCAATGGTGTGCACATGGTACGTTTTTGAAAAGTGAAGGAAAAAATTATGCGGATAAGGTAGGTTTTCATAAAGTGATGATGAAAAATGATGTGCACAAAAAAACTGCCCATGGTAGGTGTTTCATAAAGTAGGGGTAAAAATGGTGAGCATATGGTAGCTTTTTATAAAGTTAAGATGAAAAAATGAGATGCACATGGTTGGTTTTTCATAAAGTATAAGTGAAAAATGCTGTGCACATGACGTTTTCTATGAAGTAAAGGTAAAAAATGAAATGTTCATTTCCTATGACTGGGATTCATCGTGCTAGATGAAACATGCATGCTTCATACCGTCCTTTGTCTCACGAATAACATGTGGAGACTAACGCAATTGTCACGGGCGCTTGAGAAGAAAACAGAAATAAAACAAAATTTTGCTTTGAACAGGCGCAATTGCTGGAGGTGAATTCAATTCTGGAAGTTCCGTAAACAAGTTTGCAGCGCTCAGTGGTGGGCTCTTTTGGGGGGTTGTGGGATGCTGTATTTTAGCACCCGCTGAGTTGGTGCTAACTTTTGGCCTCTTCTGGAGGGGTTGTGGGATGCTGGATTTTAGCACCCGCTGAGTTGGTGCTAACTTTTTGGCCTCTGTAGCAGTTCCCCACGGTGGTTGGAGAGTTTTTCCAGATTTCTTTCTCCAACCGCAATGAAAATTTCATATTTTGTGTTCTTGGCGGGCTCAACGGTTGTTAATTCGCTCAACACAAGTTTTCATACGAGCCCCAATTATGTCGAAACTTATTTTGTAGCAATTCCAAGTTTAAAATCGCACGTACTTCCAGCAGCCAAAATGTTTGGGCTGAAACTGAAGAAACTGTCTCCTTTCAACGACGTTTGTGTTGTACGTATTTATCCCGGTGTGTATTACATGTGTAATGTCTTAGAATATTAAAAAGTGATCCGAAACATGTTAGTGTAATCGCAATTTCGATTTCATATTGAGAACAATCATTTAAAATATGTTTATAATTTTTTTTTAGCTTCGAGGGTAAGATATTTAGTAATTATCAGATTGTATAACATCGGTGGTGGGTATACTCCAAGGCATTTTTAAAGGATTCGATTAAAATTTAAACGCTGTATCGACTCTTTTCAGCCCATTATTTTTAGCTGTTAATTGAACAAATATACTGAAAGAGTGTAATCTCATGTTATATATAAATTTAATGACGAACTTCAAATAATAACTTCAGAATGTCATCTATAGAAATAAAGGCAGGTCTAAACTATCCACACACAACTTCAGGAATTTGGAGGGCAGAGCAGACACATGAAAGATGCCAATGAAAGCTTCAAAATTTATCAACGAGCGCTGAATTGACTTCATTGAAAAAAATGTCAGCGGCAGCTAACATTTTTTGTTTGACAAATTTTTCTTTTGAAAATCCTAGAGCCAGATTTTTAAACACTTTACGACGTCGTAGCGGCACAGCAAGCAGCGCAAACTCTTCTTAGTAGACTTTCAATGCCAGTTGCTCCGCTTCGATGACAAATTTGCTTCAAATCCTGCTACTCGTCTGGCGGAGGAAAGTACAACAACGACATCGTAAGGCATTATGAAAGAATCTCAGTCGCATGGCGCTGTGATCTCCATGAAAAACCTCAAACTGAAGAATTTTATCCTAGAAAAAACAACACACATCGCAGCCAAGTCACAAAAAATTAGCTCCCAGCTGTGCTGCTACAACGATATAAATTGTTTCAAAAATCTGGCCCCTAAGGCGTGCAACTGGCTCGTCTGAATTGGACGAGGATGTCGATGCCTGCAAGTCAACAGCAGTCAGTTTTTAAGGCGGCAAAAATGTCATGTCGGAGCCGGGAAAGTCTCCGTAAAAGCGGGAATCGCAGGAAGACATGCGCAGTCTGTCGGGAGCAGCGATGGTGAGATAGCGGTGGGGAGAGGACATCGCAGCGATTAGGAAGGCTGGAAAACACTTCAAGTTAAGCCTTTAACGACAGCATTTTGTGCTCATATCGCCGTCATCAGAATGACAACGGGTTGTGACCGACATCACAATGAGGAAGAAACCGATACTCGGCAGAGAAATTCAAAGGTTAGGGAAGAAATGTAACTGCAATAAAACTATGCCAAGACCATCTTGAAAAAGGCCTCTATATTCTTATTGAGCGTTAGAGGGTTAACGTACTGAGTTTTCCTCTATTCTTGAAAAAGTCTGCGAAATACCCCTGAGAGTTTTGCTAAATGCACGAATGCCACGGGAAAAAAATATTTTTCGTATAACGAAGCAAAACACGATTCAGAGATGCTGATATGACTGTTTTCAATGGGACGTGATAAATTTCTTGTATTAAAAACCTGAAACGAGAACATGTACTTATGAAAAAAAAAGTAAATTATCACGCTGAGGAGCGATAAGGAGCTAAATTAGTGAATATCCGCAGCAGTAAAATTCTAGAATTCTGTAGATGAGAGGGCAATTCGCTGCTGTAAGTTTTGCTCTATCCATTTAAACCTTACTGAATGGAATCGTTCACTGAATAGAATCGTTTACTGAATGGAATCGCTTACTGAATGGAATCGTTTACTGAATGGAATCGCTTACTGAATGGAATCGCTTACTGAATGGAATCGTTTACTGAATGGAATCGCTTACTGAATGGAATCGCTTACTGAATGGAATCGTTTACTGAATGGAATCGCTTACTGAATGGAAACGCTTAATGTATGGAAAAGCTTATTGAATGGAAACACTTTTTTAATTTAAACGCTTATTGAATGGAAACGCTTATTGAATTTAAACGCTTATTGAATGGAAAACGCTCACTCAATGGAAACGCGTTTTGAATTTTAACGCTTATTTTAGTTTTAGTTGAGGTTTTAGTTGAGGCTGCGGTAGTGAGAGGAGGTGAGGTGTCGCTGCTCCAGCGAGGAGTTGTTTGGTGCTATTATTCAAGCACCTCAAAATGTGATGAAAAACTGATGAAAAACTGAGCATCCGTGAATGTATTTTCTACATCATTGAATCGTGAAACTGGAAAAAATCATCAAAAAATCAGCTGTGAAAAGTGATGAATTTCATCGTGTAAAACTGAATGGCGCTTTCTGTAAACTATGTTTTAGACTCGAAGTGCGTGCAACAGCCCCCAGAAATGGTCACTTCCGCTTCCTTCCCTGGTGAACCGCAACAACCCCCTCCCTCCTCCTCCGCATCCCCTGTCACTCGCACCGACTTGAACCGGAACAAGCTTATCACGAATACTAACGTGAAGCAAAAAAGACCTGATGAAATAGCAAAGTTGAATTTTGTGAACACCAACATAAAATACAGTGATAAATTTACGCAATTCTCATCTGTTATTGCGAAATTTATGTTGAGTGTCAGTGAATATGAATTGAGTGTCTGTGGGTTTCTTTTCATCGCCTGACAGTTTATTTTTCATCCCATTTTAAAAGCAATGTCACCCATGTCTCCTACTTCTCAAACCATGGAAACCAAAATCGCAGCAAAATAGAAGTTGTACTCTGGCAAGACCGTGCCTCGTGTCAATGAACTCTCAGGGATCATGCTTTGTTAACGATTTCAACGGAAACGGAACGGAAACGGAAACGAAACCCACCAAAAACGTCACGCGTAAAATCGCTCGTTCAAAAGCCTCAACCGCTCAAAATAACAGAAGAAACTCCGACGGTAAAGCAGTGCAACGTCAACGAAAGCACCGCAACACAGCTACCATCACCAGAGCAAACCAACAGAGAGTCGACAGAAGGTCGCCCGACTGAGAGTCTAGTTTCTGAGTCACTCGCCACAGACATAAATCTCCCAAGCGCTGCTGGTAACAACGAAATTTTCACATCGGCATCGCAAGCAGTCAAAACAAGCCCTAGCAAGAGCAAGGAAGAAGCCCCTGAGCCTGGATTCTACAATCCAAGCAGTCCTCGAGAAGATACACCAGCGAAAGAATCAAGAAATATCCCACGGGGTATGATGGGTAAAAATGTAGATTTGTCACTAGCTACCGAGAATGATGCGATGAATGAGCCTAATATTTACGATTCTAATATTTCTAATATTTATAATTCTAGTGATCAGAATTTCATGAATATTACATCAAACAGCTTCCACCCGCTTCAAATTTCAATGTCCCATTTCATTCACCAGGTAAACAATAACCTGTCTCTCACTGCAGCCCACTTAATGAAAATGTCAAAACAGCGGACGCCTCCAACTCCACTTTCGATATCTTCAACCGCTTCAAATGTTAGGCTCATTACAGAACAACTTTTCAAATTGAACTTGCATGTAAGCTCTTTCGATCTTACGCCAAAGATCCCGTTTTCGACAAGCCAATTTTCTGACTCGCACTGCAAAAAACTTCTGGATACTTTTCTTGTCGGAGATAAAATTCTCACGACGGTCCAAAGGACCGACATTGACCCCTCTTGTAAAATACGAACTGTAATTTCCAGTCGCATGGATGATCTCCTGAACGTAATTGACCAAATGCCTCAATTCACTAACTACATCGTTTGCTTCAGAGACTTAAGCCTCTCACAACCTAATATTGCTAAAATCAAAGAACTCATATCTTCTAAGTATGCGTCAGCCCGTATTTATGTCGTGAGTGCGTGTAGCGGTAAACAATTGCATCAGGCGTTAAACTTGTGCAAAACAAACGGTATTAAATTGATTCCGCTCCGAACAAACGGTGCAACTGATCTCATAACTTGCAATGATGTTCGTACTTGGCCCGGTACAAGAGAAGAAACACACCATTTTCTTCAACAGATTGCTCTCAGATCGAGTCTAAAACTCACTTTACAATCTAGCTCATGTCTCATAAACTCAAATGGCCTAAATGACAAAACTGAATGCTCCAACATCAGTACAAAACAGCAAAATGAATTGAAGAATTCTACTCGATCACTAACTGCTTCCAGTGAAGTCTCCAGAAACCTGATTCATTGCTTGCCTATTGAGAATGAACGTTCCCCTCCATTGATCTCCGGCTACCGCAGAGTACCCACAAAAAACAGGTTCTCGTTATTATCTGGTAACTCAGAGAGCGATATACCCCCATCACAAACGAGTACAAATCATCAACAACCAACCACGTACTCGGAAGCAGTAAAATCAATACAAAGAGAAAAATTGCAGCAGAATCTCGGTCTAAATCCGATAAAATATTTACAGCCAAACCGCACACATAACCACCACCAAGAGAGTGGAAATGAAAAGAGCACCCCTCATTTCTCAGTCGCTCACTCAACTAAAACTGGCCACAGCCTGCAAATTCATAGCCAGGAAAGCAAGAAATCCAAACAACTCTCGTCTGAAAACGCTGAATGTCAGCCTAAATATCACTCAAGCCCCATGTACTCACTCGTCAGTACCACCATGGATGAATTAAAACGATCATTGAAAGTGAAGCTGCATCCTACCATAGCCGATGGGCACTGCCTCCTTCATGCAGTAACTCACCAGCTTAAAACAAAATCGCCCTCAAAATGGAGCTACAATTCCTTAAAAGCAGCAATAAAAAAAGAAAGCACTACAAATGAAAACAAATATGTCAATTTCCTTGACAAGAAAAGCGGTGATCTACCTAGGCTCATAAGTAAATACATTGACGAAAAACATTTTGATCATGATGCTGGGGACTTAATACCACATATCATATCAAAGATCACTGGTAGGAAAATTTTCATCTTCGATGAGCAGGGCGATGGTATTTGGAGAACAGTAGTCGACCCCTCACCAGAAGTATCAACTAATAACCATCCGTTGATGCTTCATCGGAAAAATTATCACTACAGTACCCTTGTTGCACAAGACAAAAACAAGACTGATATCACATCATCTTCATGACAAAATACTGTTGTCCAGTCAAATGGCAGTCTCTCAAATACACCAGATGCTAGACTTGACACTCTGGGCAACAATGATAAAATCAATAAATCCACGAAACAGTCCCCACCAAAAAATCCCTCTGGTGCCACAAATAATCGCCATAAAATAAAAAAACATTAAAATTAAACATATCAATGCTCGTAGCCTCTTTAGTAAGCTGGATGACATTAGAGTAATGTTGGTCACAGAAGACATTGACATTTTATGTGTTTCCAAGACATGGTTCGACTCGCGAACTCAGAGCTCCTTTTTCAATATTCCCGATTACGTGCTGTACCGCCATGACAGCGTTAAAAATAGCAAAGGTAGTGGTTCTTGTATTTTCGTAAAAGAAATTTACCAGTCGTCTTTACTTTTAACAAACGAAGTGTGCGAGGGCATAGAGATGGTTTGGTTGAAAGTGCAAATAAATAAACATAAATCCATCATTACCGGCAGCCTTTACCGGCACCCATCAGCTTCTCTACCAACAACAGTAGAGTTCATTGAGAAAATTTTCAAAGAAATTTGTTATATCGTGGTTTTTCATCACATTATTAGGATTAGTAATTGTAGCTGCAAACTACAGTATCGGTAGCTGTAACTACCGTAACTGAAGCGTTAGCTTCAGGAGTAGGAAAAGGAAACTCTTAGCTAGGTTCCTATTCTTGTACTGAATCATCCATACACCGACTCTGCTTATAAGCTATAGTGCTCGGAAGTTAAACAATGCTCTTCCGGTGCATACCAATGCGATGCGCCCCCAAGGCACAGCTTCCGGCGGAGGTCCCATAAAGACATCTGACCTGAACGCAATAAGGCATCCGGCAAGACGCGCAAACCTCATCTCCGGAAACCCATAAACCCAACGATGCCTACTTCACTATATAACAACTTCCCTCCCTTTAAATGAATGTATGTGACAAAAAGAAGGAAGAGCTCAGCAACGTATTCGCATTACAGGTTTAGTTACTCAACTTGATCTACGAGGTTAATTTTGCACAGGGGAACTGCTAACAGGCTAATCAGGAGTCTCTGTTTCCCCACTGCGGATAGATCCCAAACTACTGTGCAACAACTGATTTGAATGTCTTTTCAAGATTACATTTAATGCTAATATTTGAACATGAAAGACATTAACAGCCACTTTACTAACAATAATTCCCTTCAGCCACTTGGGACCATTTCTAAAATTCAGAGCAAGAACAAGATCACCGACATCAAATTGAGTTACATACATAGGCTTAGACCTGGACACAGAATATTTAGGATGAACTCTATCTCTAGAAGTAACATATTTACGATTGTTTAGCGCAACAGAGGGAGCAATTTTTGTGACACTTTGAGGAATACAATGTGATTGAAATAACGCGTAATTAGTTTGTACATCAGAGAAATTATGAACAGAGTTACCGTCACAAGTATCGTTCCTAGGGTTTTGTAGAATAACTTCGTTCTACTGCTGTAGAGGCTTACTTGAACTCTTCATTGACACATCTTCTCTGCCGACGTAGCCCTGACAACCGCTCCTTTCCGGCTGCCCTATGTAAGTGCGAGCTGCGTCAAATTCTTCTCGTGTAGGTCCCCTTCGTGTAACAGGAGAAGGTCGTGCTGCAGTCGTAGATTTGCAAACTTTAGAAATGTGGCCTATTTTTCCACATTTTTTGCATTTTAATAATTTAATTTTAGGGCATAGCAATTCTTTGTAAGGTGCTTCTGCCTAGTTCCGCAGCGAATGCATATGTAATTCGGCTGTAGTTTTTCTGTAGTGAAAAACGATGAAGGTGAATCCTCACGAATAATATCTGGAGCGTCGAAGCTTTACTGTTCAATGAGTTTTGCATGTTCAACGCATTCGTTGAAGGACTTGCTGTCACACTTCTGTAGAAACGCGCTGAGAATTTGCGCTGAATGTAGACCGGCCACAAAGTATCTCTCAAGAGACGATCGCGACCGCACTTTTCGTAGTTGCACGAAGATGCCAAGTCATTTAACGTTTTAGCATAACTTTGTATGGATTCATTAACACTTTGCTCTCTGTTTAGAAATATAACAGATGCGCCAACAGTGAATTTCTTGATTTTAAATTGTTGTTTAACTTTCATTCAAGTTCCTCATATGTAGCATCAGTGAGTAACGTAGGTTAAATTCTTCGTTGTAGATTATTACTCACTGTTTTCACTTCAACGTCGAATGGAGTACAGCCAACTGTAGAATGCGCCATCTTAATTTCGGAGCACTTGTAACCTTCAAATTTACTTTGGAGATTCGAAATCTTCGTCGCCATTTGTTATATCGTGGTTTTTCATCACGATATTAGGATTAGTAATTGTAGCTGCAAACTACAGTATCGGTAGCTGTAACTACCGTAACTGAAGCGTTAGCTTCAGGAGTAGGAAAAGGAAACTCTTAGCTAGGTTCCTATTCTTGTACTGTATCATCCATACACCGACTCTGCTTATAAGCTATAGTGCTCGGAAGTTAAACAATGCTCTTCCGGTGCATACCAATGCGATGCGCCCCCAAGGCACAGCTTCCGGCGGAGGTCCCATAAACCCAACGATGCCTACTTCACTATATAACAAAATTTTAGCTACAAAAATGTCATTCTTTGCTTTCGGTGATTTTAATATTGACCTAACGGATGAAGAAAATCAGCTTAGCAGACTGTTGTACAAACTAAACCTTTCACAAATGGTTAAAGAACCGACTCGCGTTACAAGAGTATCTAAGACTCTCCTCGATTTAGCAATCACAAACAAACCTACGGCAATACTTAATACAGTAATATCACCCTCTGTCGCCGATCACCACTCTGTAGAATGTAAAATTAATATTGCAAAGGAAAGACAAAACTATCGTCTCATGACTTACCGCCTAAAAAGTCAATATTCGCCGGAACTATTTAATGAAAAACTTCTAAACAGGCTCACCGAATTTCAGAGCATGATGCAATCAGACGATGTGGACATTCAGGTTTCTATCTTTAACGAGAACTTTACAGCAGCTCTAAATGAATGCGCTCCTTATATCACCAAAAAAACTAGGCCGAAACGCACTCTGTGGATTACCAGCGAAATTAAAGACCTAAGCAGAATAAAGAAAATTTACTTGCGAGAGTATAAAGAAAACAGGTCAAACATTACTTTATACAGGAGATATAAAGAACTTGGAAAGATTCTTCGGAAGAAAATCACGCAAGCAAAACAAACTCACTTCCACCAAGAACTATTCATGGCAAAAAATAATCCAAAACGTACATGGGAAATCATTAGAGAGGTGGCTCAATATAAAAACTTAGAGCGCAAAAGTGATTTTGAAAATCCTTTGGAAAAAGCCACTGAGTTCAACACTTTCTTTTCAAAAGTAGGTGCCCAAGTCTTCGATGAAGTGAGTAAAACCAGTCCGAGGAAATGGACAGTTGAAAGTTCATGCCCTACTGCACTTTCAAAAACTGGCGCCCTGTGGAAGCCACGCCCTATCGATCTACCAGAGTTAAAAACTATTTTATACTCATTGAAAAACACAAAAGCAGTTGGACATGATGGAATCAACCTCCAATACATAAAAGACAGTTTTCCAGTCACAGCACCATTTATTCGTTTGATTATCAACACATCAATAGCTACTAACAAGTTTCCAAAACAATGGAAACACTCTATAATTAGACCGTTGCATAAAACTGGTGACATAAATACAGCATCAAATTACAGACCCATTAGCCTTTTACCTGTCCTGTCCAAAATATTAGAAAAAGTAGTAACGAATCAACTGTCATCTCACCTGGACGAGTCAAATTTACTTCATCGAAATCAATTTGCCTATAGGAAGAACACTAGCACTCAAGACGCCCTGCTTAACATCACTGAAAAAATATACAACGACATCGATCAAAAAAATGTAACACTTCTGCTGCTACTTGATCTCTCTAAAGCATTCGACAGCGTAGAACATAATCAACTCCTACGAAAAATACTGAACTTAGGAGTGGATACACAGTGGTTTAAAAGTTACCTTTCAAATCGGTCTCATGCAGTCCTCTTAGATAACAAGTTGTCCCCATTCCTTCCAAACAGCTTTGGTGTCCCTCAAGGATCAATTCTGGGCCCGCTACTGTTTTCAATTTTCATAAACGATTTCCCTTCAATGCCTTCTAACACACGAATCTCCATGTATGCAGATAACGTCCAAATTGCAATGACAAGCTCTGTAGCAGAAATACCACAGACGAAAAAAGGAGCTGAAGCTCTATTGATCAGCCTCAAGTCATGGTATGACCAAAATGGTCTCAAGCTAAACGCGAACAAAACACAATTCATTATTTTTGGGTCAAAGCATTCAATAAACAACATTCGAAATCTAGATCTAACTCTTACAGTTGGGAATGATACAATTCACCCATCAGAAAAAATAAAAAATTAACGTATTTTGTTCGATAGGAACATGTCCATCAAATCCCACGTTGATAAAACCTGCAACGCAATTCACGGGACCTTACTGTTTTTCAATCGTATAAAAAATATGCTTGACGAAGAATCTAGATTGTTGGCCGTTCATTCTTTGGTCTTATCACGTATTGACTACTGTAGCCTGGTCTGGGGAGGTATATCGAAAGATCTTCAAAAAGACCTACAAAAATGCATGAATTTTGCAGCAAAGGTTGTATGCAACGGTAAATTCAAAAAGCATGACCACGTAACACCTCTCCTGCATAAACTTGGCTGGGCTCCGATTCGGGAAAGGTTCCAGGCGCACAAAGCCCAATACGTTTTCTCCTCTTTATATCTTCCTCATGGCAGTGCTGAAATAGTGGAATTCCCCTCCCCTACCGTCACGAACCAAAGGCCGAACAGGAGACGTGATGTCTCAATCAAATACCGTTCATCTAACATCGGGCAGAAGGCTCTGTCAGTATCAGGCGCCTTACTATGGAACAGACTCTCCCAGAGCTTCAAAACCCCTCAAACACTGAGAGAATTCAAAACTAAAATGGCTCTCTATCTTGCGTCAACACAATAAGTGTGAACTGCAGCACGTGCTGGAGGAGTGCGTACATGCAGTACGTATGTGCGTATATGCGTATGGATATCGGTGTACGTATGTGCGTGTCTGTATGTTTAGAACGTATTCCCTTTTAAAATGCTCATGTTGATCCTGTTGTGACGCAGTGTCGTCCTTTACACTCTTCCAGTGTGCTTTCGGCCACACCATTTGAGGTTGTTTTGACTTTCTCGTTTTGCCCCAGCAATCTTGATAATGTTACGGTTGGCATTGTACATCGGTCCCTCCCATCTATTTTGAATCCGGTAAATTTTTCTGTGCCAAAGCTTGTAGTATACGAAATTTAAATTTTTCCGTTATTGTAAAATCGTTCATTTCATCCATACCAGGTATTTTAGCTTACCAGTTGATACAAAACAATGTAAAACTGCCTATAACATCAACCTAGCAGTCAAAGATGCAAATTAATTCTGGATCTACCCGTTGTACCTTCAACCTTTAATCCCTCATTTCACTAGTTCCAACGTTCGCAAGCTCAAATTTCAATATGGAAATGCACCAACTGGAGTGTTCTTAACAACGCATCACATGTGCAATGTTTTCCTGACCCCTTGAAATAAAATCCAGTGTTAAAATCAGACCAACACAACGGAAAGAATGCATTTATCTCCGTACTTTTCTCCAAATTATTTGTTCCAAAACTTAACCGATAGAAATATTACGATCCTCATGTATTTGATATCAACACAATGGAAGGAATGCATTTTCTTTGTACTTTTCTCCCAACCATTTGTTTCAAAATCAATCAATATAAATATTACGATCCTCATGTATTCGATCTCAAGTCATGGTCTTAACTTTAAGATACTCGTAAGTACTTTTCGCTCATATTGAAGCTTTTTGAACATGCGACGGAATTCATTAGCAAATTTTTTTTGTGTATATTGGTGTTCCAGCTGTGTAGCAAATATTACGGGCTCATGATCCAATAACACGCACCCTAACAAGAGTATTTTCAGCTATGTGTCACAGGGATTTTGTGTTCTTAGTGACTCACTTTCATCTTGCATTTCCTAACAGATATTAATTACCGCAAAGAGAGAGAGCGGATGTCAAATGTGAGGGTATTTTAGTACATACTTTCTCTACTTCGATCTCGTTGAAACATTTAAAAAGGCTTCGGATCTGACGAATGTCATAACTTTGAAAATCATCATTTTAACCTTCTTATTCTGGTCTCGAATTGCTGTCGTAAGCTTTGTGTGGTAAACTCTTCTTACCTTTTTATTCACCACTAATTTTAAATAGTTAACTTTTGCACGGTTCCACCTATGTTGAAAATATTACATCTAGCGATGTAAAACAATACTTTTCATGTCTTTAACCCCGATGTACTCTTTGCGAAAGTACTATTTGCGCAAGTAATAAATATCATAACCATTTTGTGTTCTGTTATAGCAAATATAATCGTTGGGACACCTTGCATAGGGATGAAAGATCGGATGTGGGCTTTCACCGGATGTAAGATATAAACAAATGTAAGCGTAACCAAATGTAGAGGCATGACCGGATGCAGGGCATCACCGGGAGAGGGAGAGAAGTGTTGTCGGATGGGCGAAAGGAATTCCTGGATTTTGGAGTTGATAATTTATTAGAAAAATAATACGCTCCATGTCCATTTCCGGGCACCACAGATGAAGTACTAGTAATTGTGGAAAGCAACCTCATTCCGCTGCGTGGAACCAACAGTTGTGATGCTCTTTTTGTTCGACCGGAGTAAGCAAGATCAATATTAAAATGACTTAATGAACGTAAAATAAGATAAATTTTCAATCCCTAGCAAAAATTTCAGAAATTGAAACTTAGAAATTGAAACACAGAAACTGAAACTTAGTGCCGCCCTCCAAATGCAAACGATCCTCTTATACATATTATTGTTTATTTTTTATTAACTTGTGCTTCTCCCTAAATCCTGTGTCGACAACCATCATGTGTATTACGATAACCATGTATGAATAGCAATTAAGGATCTAAATCATATGTTCCAACACTTAACATGGATATTACGATAACCATGTATAAATAGCAATTAAGGGTTTCTATGCTAAGGTATTTGAATGCATTTTTCGCTTTAATTTTTCAATACTTATGCGTACTAATGAGAGTGTTTTTCAAATGAACGTCGCGAGGATTGTGCTCTCCTAGTTTCAAAATCAGATTAGGCAAGGAAAGGAACTCAATTTTGTTGTACTTTTCTATCAATCATTTCGTTTCAACATTTTACACGGGTATTACGATACCAATGTGTTATAATCATTTAAGGATGTTAATGTTAAGGTGTTTTAAAAACCAATGTATCGACATTTCATGTTTGTACTTTATTGGAAATAAAATGTTTTTCTTTTCTTTCTTTTCTTTATTGAAAGGAAAGTGCTTTTTGAATTTAAACGCTTATTGAATGGAAAACGTTCACTGAATGGAAAAGCTTCTTGAATTTAAACGCTTATTGAATGAAAACGCTTATTGAATGAAAAACGCTCACCGAATGGAAACGCTTTTTGAATTTAAACGCTTATTGAATGGAAAGCGTTTTTTGAATTTAAACGCTTATTGAATGGAAAACGTTCACTGAATGGAAAAGCTTTTTGAATTTAAACGCTTATTGAATGGAAACGCTTATTGAATGGAAAACGCTAACTGAATAGAAACGCTTTTGAATGGAAAACGCTCACTTCTAATGAAACTCGATCAGCAGCCGTAATGAATCAGGAACAAGGAGCGAGCTTTATTGTGCTCATACCTGATCGGGACGAGAATAATACTCTAGCTGAACCAAGGATCCTCATTTATCCTGCCCACGGAACTGAGTTTAAAATTTTATCGTCAACCGGTCGTGCGATAATTTGTTACACTGACTGATGGGTGCTTTTATTGAGCAGAGGATTATGCCATCATTGATATATTTGACTGGGGTTTGTGTGCTGTCAGCTTAAGAGCACTGAATGGTGAGTAATATAATATGAAAATTGCACCGTGCGTGTTGGGTTGTGTTTTAAGCAGCTTTTGACAGTCGTAGTTGCACAGCGGGTGTCGTAGTGGATTATTGAAAGACGAGGATGTATACTCCGTTTGAGCGGTGTCTGTTTGCCAGTGTGCTTTGAAGAGTGGTTTTTGAATTCCATCTCAGGCTTTATTAAATATAGTAAATAGTATAGTGAAAAATAAAAAAGTAAATAGCAAAAGTTAAATCAAGAGAATTTGGCAAAGCCTCCTCATCAATTCAAAGCTTCATTAACGAATTGCGAAACATTTCAAGAACGTTTAGTTAATAATAAATTAGCTCATAAAACAGGGCTCTTAATTCAGAGCGCTTTTTCTTCAGTACTATCACATATTACCCAACTAATTGAACGTTTCGTAGGTTCCTAACAGACATTCATGAACTTGAACAATAGATTAAACACATGAATAGACGTAAATAGACAATTTCCTAGGGCATTATTTCGAATTTTATTGAAAGTCAACTCATCATTAACGCTGGAACAAAAAATTTCATCCCAACTTTTATCGAAGTGAATATCATTGAAACAGAGCATCGTATAGTTGAATAGGTCTGTGCGAATTACAATTGTACGCTGGATTTGAGAATTACCCCTAGAAAATAAAAATAAAACTTTGGGGGTGGGACTTCACTGAGCATTGAATCGTAAGAAGCTCTCAAAAGTGAATAATTTCAAAATGTAAATGTTCATGCTCGCCATCATATCCCAAGCTACATCACTTAAGAACACATGCAAATTTCATATCACAAATAAGTGTCAACTATAACAACGGCTGATAACTTTCCACTCCATGCATAGAGCAAGTGAGAACTATAATCTTGAAGTGAAGGGATATTTTAAGATGACATTTAATCCTAACCCAGTTGGTAAATGTCATACCATACAATGAATTTTCAAGAATATTTAGGACGCAAGAATGTAAGGATAGTTATTCACGATCAAGCCAGACACTGTCTCATGTACTTAGAAGAGGGAGGAATTGTGACTAAGTTTTTATTTTCTCAACGAGAAGAAACACCCGGTTCGTAGTTTGGAGTCACGAACTCACCGCAGGAGAGGCGAGATCTGCCCACCACAGGGCCACAGTGACCTCAGGTAAAATATGTCAATGCATCTCGTCCACATTGCCATAAATATTCATGTGTCCACCACGACTACCAGCATACGTATTGTTCTTGTCTTAAAGTTCTCAGCACAAATTGGTGACCGAAAAAGGTGTTTATTTAGGGTATAGATTAAGCTATATCACGGCACTGCAGGTAAATATTTCGTTACCCTGAGGCATATATCCGAAATTGAACGAAGGTTTTGTTGAAATTTTGCATTTGAGTCTTCTTCCTCCAGCATTGTGTTGTCAAAAGTGAAATATTCCGTTGCCAGTAGAGCGGCGGTTTTGGCGAAATTTAGCACTCGAGTCTTCCACCACCATTGCACTGTCAAGAGTGAAATGTTACTTTGTCTGTAGATCGGAGGTTTTGGTAAAATTTAGCACTCAAGTCTTCCGCCAGCATCGCGCCGTCAAGAGTGAAACACGGGATGGCATCCTAAGAGGCGGTATAAGGCCGTGCCCACCGACCTGTAGCAAGGAAGTCATATGGGACGTCCGCTACAGTATTGCAGAGATCTGGAGGCTCTTTATCATGGTGAGAGTCGTGCGAAAATCTTCTTGATTTCAAGGAAAATGATGCGAAGCACGTGTTTACATTGGGAAAACAGATTCAAAATTTTGAGACCAAAGTCAAGATTATTACGCAAGGACCTCACTTTGTGAAAAAATTCTGCAACATAAACATTGCATTCAAAAAGGATTTTGTTAAATTATTTTGAAAAAGCGTGAATATTCAAGTACATCAGTAAACACAAGCTGTTGAAAAGACTTGCATTACCAACCTTCGGAAAGAATAGGTGAATTGAGCGGAAGAATAGATCAGGTAATTGTGTTACAAATATCTTTTTTTCATTGTTTAATACATTATAACAATCGTGTTGTTGAAATGTTTTTCAAGCTCTTTGACCTACGGGGAGGGAATTAGTGAGTGAAGTGTCAGCTCAATAAGTAAACGGTACGATCAACGCTGAAAAACGGACGAGTCTTGGATGAGAAGTATAATGGAATAGACACAATTAGCAGCATTTTATTCAACTTGAAAGAAGTCTTTTAGATGACCTAAAATTTAAGAAAAACAGTATGGGGAGAGTACTTTATATAAGAGAATCAACAATGCATCCCGGTGTAGAGTGGCTGTGTGGCACACTGCAAAACCGTGGGGCTGTGACAGATAAATAATATTCCCGCAGAGATTGACTGACTGCAGAGCTCAATCTACATAATGAAGAAGCGAATAAAGTTGACCATGAGAAGAACTTTTTTCACAGACCAATAAACAAAACTGCGGATTCTGGTGAATGATAAAGATAATGATAGTTACAAAGGTTAAATGGATCTTTGCAAAGGACAGGAGTAATGGACAACTCAGCGTTAAGACAACATGGCTTTTAGACAACAAAAACAAAAAACTTAGGACAACAACACGTCTTTTCCTCTCTGAGGCGTTGATGCGTGAGAGAAGTAGGATATGATAGAGACATAAAGGATGAGAGTACCCGCTGCGATGTCGCAACAACAGCAAAAAGACCTTAAGACAGCAATATGTCTTTTCCTCTCTGAGGCGTTGATGCGTGAAAGAAGGAGGGAGTGAAGGAGACACAGAGAGAGGATAAGAGTACCCGCTGCGGTGTCGCAGTAGGTGTTATAAAGAAAAGCTTTTCGGTCTTCTGGCTCAGCCAAACTTGGATCAAGAAGTAGGCGTTTGAGACAGTGTCGCGCGCTGTAGTGTATGATCCCAATCTCCCATCTCGACAACCTTCTGTGTCTGACACAAAGAGGGCAAAGACTTTATATTTATATTTTTAAGAAAGATGGATGTCTTTAGGATCTGTATACCCTTCAAAATTTTTTATTTGTGTTTAAGTTGAAACCTGTGGTTCATTAGTCTTTGGATGGTTGTGCAACTAATTGAATTGTGTACTTATGTCAAGGTAATTATTGGAAACTTGTAACTTTTTACAAATTACTGATTTATTATTTTCTGAGGGTTATCCCTATCTATGCCCATGAATTTCAAGCTATTTTACTATATGGATGAACAGATATTCTTAAATTAGGAAGTCCAAATTCGACCCGCATCATCTAAACTGAGAAATATATCACTACACAGACTGGGATGTACAGAAGCGTAGAGATCCCAGCGACTTCAAACAGCTTAAGCAGAAAGGGAAAAATACTCCGCAGCATTGAACAGGCTAAGCAGCATCACTTTAAACATCTAACCATGCTATTTCACGCAGACAGAGCTGAAAAGCTCTAGCTCCATAACCCAAAATTTGCACGCAAAGGCAACGCGGTTCCCGCGCACCAGTCAAAAAGCAGCACGGCGTTTCCCCGAAGCTTATGACGTTTGAACCCACTTTTCTGAGCGCTTTTATCCAGCAGGTTGGGTGGCTTGGAGACTCGAGTGTGTCCGACAAGCTCGCAGAGCTGTTTGCGCGGCAGCGATCGCGTTGACAGCTGCCACAGTAAACAACTTCGACGGAAAGGAGCGGGGCTTGCTGCCATTTTTCCCCCAGGCTTACGGTTTTATTCTTATTGCTTAAGCTTTTTTTCTCCGTGATTTTGTTTTGGTTGTTCTCTCTGACACTATTCTCTTTACACACAGTGAAAACGTCATAAACAAATACAGGGCACTTGAAGTTTTCATAAAGTTTTCATAAAGTTTCCTTTTTTCGTTGGGCTTTCGGTTTTATTCCCTATGTTTTTTTTTCATTTTTGCTGTTCTCTCTGACACTATTCTTTTTGCAAACAGTTAATATATCACAAACAAATCCTAACACCTGTGATTTCTACACCGTCTGTTATCACAAAGCTGATAATTTTCTAAGCCCCGTGTATCTAAACGCTCTTAAATTGGGCCCTATAAAAATAGTTTAATTTTGCTCTTCATATTCATAAACTGTCATTTAATACGTTGGTCTAAACGTAAGCCGCCGGTGTACACGGAGGCAATTTTCATAATGCTGCTGACCGACCAGCAGTCAAAAACTATATTTTTATAAATACTTAATCACAGCGAAATGAAGGCACGATCCAGTTCATGTTTGTTATTTTAAAAGTTGTCGACTACAATTCACTTTGGATTTGAGCTTCAATTTAACTCAACGCGGTCAACGTGTAAATAAATATTCACTTAAGAATATAATGAAAAGGTTTTTTTAAGAAGCGCTATTAACATAGTCTTATTTTAGCGAAACTGCTTTTATAATCAATTTGCTTCTAATTTTGGCCACACCCGTTGAAAGGGGTGATGTGTTCTTATAATCCATTTTTTTACAGCCATTAATGAGTTATTTTAAATTAAGAATTTGTTAGAGCGTAAAGCTCCACGGGTTTTCTCAGCCGTACCATTTCTATTTTGAACAATTAACGCAAAATTGGACTCGGGAAAGTAGAATTGTGAAACCTTTGTTATAAGATTTCCAACAGAATGTGGTCAATGTTGATTTTACCACATATGATGGAAGATATATAAAAGAAAACATCCCCAGCGTCAATTCGAACATGTGAAATTCTTCAGTCATGGAACTTTTCGAAAAAAAATGCTGTCGATATGAATTTTGCCAATTTGTGGCTGGAGATTTACAAAACAAAACCCCTTCAAGTTCAGAGCGCGAGTGCGAATAATTTAAGACATGAGCTGATGAGGCTCAGGATCGCTCATCAAACTTTCAGATTGGAGTGAGACACTGAAAACTTAATGGAATTTCGTGCAGAGTTCACGGCGACGACTCGAATTCCTTCATCTTCTTATTTTACGCCAGAGAAATTCAGCTATAGTAAAATGTGTTAAGGGTTTCGAAAAAGAAATCCCACATTAATGTATTCGCGCTCAGCTGGGAATAATATAGGGCGCACCACAGCATATATTTGAAATTTTGATGCTTGCACCTTAAAACAGGAACTAAAAGAATTTTGTGCTTAAGCCTGTTCAAAATAAATGAATTAGACTTCTTAATATAAGTACCCATTACGGGATCGACGGTGAGATAACGTTTGCTGTGAAAGGATAAACGTGCCTGCGTAAGTCAAACACCTGAAGACGACCTTTAGAATGTGATTGCAAAAGCATCATCAGAGATGAACAGAGTAGCCCATTCTTTCGTGACGACAAAGTTCCACTTCACGTGTTTTTTTGATACCATTCACTCTCCGGCACGTAGCATGGGATAGAAAAAGCTCAATCAGAGATGAACAGAGTAGCCCATTCTTTCGTAACTACTTAAGCTTTTTTTGACACCTATCGCTCTCATGCACGTAGCATGGGAAAGGAAAATCCACAAGGACGAGCTAAGTGGCTTATTCTTGCGTCGTTATCAAAGTTCCCCGCCACTTATGACACCATTTGGTCTCAGGCGTGCTTAAAAACCTCATCCTCTGGTAGCTGGCCGAATTTTACTTGGATTATAGAACCTGGCAAGGAAGTGTGACACGTTTTTATGGAAGGAAGTGAATATTTCAGCCATGTTATGTCCCAAATAACACTTTACTAGGAGGGAGACCTTGTGTGTGTAAATAATGCGTAACTTTTACGTAGTTTTTACTTCAGCAAAACACGAAGCAAAGCTTGGAAAAAAATGCGCTTGTTAAAGCTGCGATACTTGTCACACTCACTTGTAGAACCCACGTGTGCCTACGTCATATGCAGTAACAAAGTAGATTATTTTTTCATGTAAATTTCTCTAAACGACCTCTAAAAGTTAGATTTCTCTAAAAGTTAGATTATGTAAGACTCCCTAGCCCCAAAAATGATATTTTAAAGAGTGGAAGGAAGGAAGCCCCATTAACCATGGGGTTTAAGGAACGAGGAATCTATGCACAAGATTTGTTTTCACGTACAAGATCCTCTGCTCACATAAACAGTTAGGAAAGCCGCTTATGAAGTAAGATCAAAGTTGAAGATAAAAGTGATGGGTGCTGCCACCTGCCATTTATTGCGCTCCGATCGGCGTCCACGTGACCATGAACAGGTTTTGTTATGTTCTTTAGCTGATGTACAATGCCATCATGGAATGGGGAAATTTGAAGGTTCAATTGTATGCTGGTATTTTAGAATTGCTTAGACTTCGCGTAGAGGTTTAGCAGCGTCACAGATTTTCGCTTTTCAATAAAACGGAAATTTGATTACCTTTTTTTATGTTCTTACCAAAAGTGTCAATTCCAATGATATACAATGATCACTTTATGATATCGTTGTTGAGCAAATGCCTTATTTTAAACAGTCATCATTTCTGGGTGCCTGGTTCTCGAAAAGATAAAACTCCCTAGGACTCCAAAGAAATTAGAGCCATCATGATGTCCATTTGAGGCTGTCACTAACGAGTTACAGATGTTTACTCGGCGTTAGTATTTTATGAAACTTTACGCACAAAATTCAACGAAAGACGCGCAACAAAGAGACCGTATTTTGAACAGCAGGCTTTGAGTTAGGAAAACACTTGCACAACAATTAGCTAAAGGCTGCACAACAAAAATAACATTTCTGGAACAGCAGGTATTCAGTCAGAAAAAATTTGCACAACATTTAGGGAAAGGCTGCACTACAAAAAAAGTTTCATGAGCAGAAAGTATTCAGTTATAAAAAATTTGCACAACACCGAGCTAAAGGCTTCACTACAAAAAGAACGTTTTTGGTGTAGCAGATATTCAATTACAAAGTCACAGAACATTTCACCGACGGTGCACTACAAAAAGAACGTTTGTTGATCAGCGGGCAATGAGTTAGAAAAACAACCGCGTTACATTTACCCATAGGCTGCACGCCAAAAAGATTAATTTGGGGCAGCGTTTGGTTGTGATGAAAGACAGAGCCTGAGATCCGGCATGCCAAGAGACTTGCTCCATCTGAGTCGCAGTTCATGTAACAAATTCGAAGCTCTTGATTGCTCTGAACAAAGCGAGGCCGGCGCTGAAGACCACACAATGGCCCAGGAGCGACATGGCAGCCATGGACCACGGTAGAGGAAACAGGGTGAGTTCATTTCTATGGGGAAAATACACCTCCTCGTGTTCGGCTACCCAATAAAAAGCTTCATTTTAAACCCAGTGGTCCCTGAGCCAATAGTGGCGCCAGATTTGAGGTTAGCAGTGTTGCCAGCTGCAATATGAGCAATGATAATGGTTGGTTGCCATGGCGTCACCATTGCGACATATCGTTAGGCCAATAGTGGCGTCAGATTCGAGGCTAGCAGTATTGCCATATGCAATATGAGCTCTGCTATTGGTTGGTTGCCATGACGTCAGCATTGCCATACGGTTGACAAAAAAAGACTGGTTTGACCTTAACTCAGCCGCCCTGTATCCGCAGCTCGCCGGCGCCAGACTAAATACTGGCGCTGTCGACCTCTAGCTACATTTATGCGCATATAAGACGAACCTCAATCAACGCGAGTAAAAGTTATCCACAGTTTTTCAAGGTTGAATCAAGGACCTAATTAGTTGAATAACTTGGACTAAATTTTATCAGTTAACTTGCGATTCGCGTGAGATGATGACATTTCAGTTGAGGATTGACTGTGATTGAGGATTGGCCTGCAGATATGGACTCAGCCACCTTGTACCCGAAACTCGCTAGCACCCCAACGGAGCTTTAGCCTTTCACTGCATGGTGTGCCGCATATGGCACATACCAAATTTTGCTGCACATAGAAATAATTAATTTACAAAAGTGCGTTTTTACGGTTTGTGCTGAGACCGCCTACGTGGAAATTTGAGAAGTGGCTGATTTTCTGTTTTTAAATGTATCTTATAGAGGATTTTCTTGCGCTTCCATTGGTACTACTCGCTCGCGTCTACTCCGATTGGTACGGCCCTCCCAGCCAGAGGGGGAGAGCGAGGGGGTGGCATAGCCTCCCACCCCTCATATTGGGGGTCAATTGGGCGTGTTTCTTTGCGGCAATGGCAATAGAGTTAGTTCATGGGCGACTCTAAGTGCTTTCATATTCAAACAAAACATTCTAACGCTGACTAATAATTTTTGATAATTTTAAGATTCCAGCTGTTCTGATTACTTCTGTTTACACACGCTTTCATTCATAGCTCGATGACAGCAGCGGTATCATAGCTACGGATATGGCAAGCACACCAATCAAAAGGGCTTGAAAAGAGCTACAAAGCAGAGGAGATCACTTGAAAAAAATACGTTATTTGGTAAAAAACTTATTTTTTGGGTGGGAATACGAGTTATGAACACTTACACATATTGTCTTTTGATGTAGATTTTCTCCCAGAGTTCGAAAGCTACAACAATGTCAAATATATGAATCGGAAGTACTCAAAAAGCACTAAAAAAGCTCAAGAGTTCATTGTAGAAAACACCTAGTTCAAAAGATAGGAAAAAAACATTTTTTTGTAGAAAAAACGTTTTCTGAAAACGTGCGAATTAGCTCTTTTAAATCTATCTTCTCCCATAATTGTAGGGTTACATGAATGGGATATATACCATTCGATAGGGCTTAGCGAGCTATATCCATAAGCATTTCAAAATTTTTAAACATTCATTATTTTGAAAATTACACGACATGAAAGAAAAAAAAGTCACATCTAAAAAAAATATTCCTAAAATTACATAAATAAATTTATCGAAATTCCACATTGCTTATGGATATATGGGTATATAAACTATATACAAACGAATTTTCGATTCTGTAACTTCAAAATTGTAGGAGAAGACAGTTTTTGAAAAAAACTTTTTTATTGTTTTTTTTTTCAATAAAAAGTGCAGATACAAAAAACCTTCAATAATGAAATGATATTTGCAGCATTGCACACCTACTGTGAAAGCTTCCGAGAAATTGCTCCGTAAATAAAGATTTTTGTTATTTTGGTGAACGGTCCCCTTAATGAGACATACTACGCATAAAATGAACGCATATGATTGCTCGATGTACCCCTCAAGCGGTAGAGTTCGGTTTGGACGCCATTACTGACGAGGGCATTTCCAAATCTCCAAAAATAATTCCTGGAGTGCAGGGCTTTAACACTTTCACCGCAATGGAATACACTAAAGTTCAATATTCAACTCAAATTTAAAGTCAATTGTACAGTAGTAAGTAATTATGAAAACAGCCAGCACTAACTGAATTGTGCCGTCATTTAGCTATTTATAGGCCAATATTAAAATTAAATTATAATGCGTTATAAAAACCCCCTTCGTGGCCACCGGTGGCGCACGTTGCGGTCAAAGTATTAATAAATCAATTCGATGCTTGATGTTTTACATCATCTTATACAAACTTTATCATTTCAGTATTCGTCTTAGCCATTTAAATATTACGAAACTTGCTTCAAGTTTTGAGCAAAAAGGACTAATGTGACTAATTGTCACCTAAGTAAATTGAGGGTCTCACGTGATGGAAACAATTCATTCTAGTCAATTGATTCGAGTTATGAACAATTATGACTAACTTTTACCTATTGAGGTTCACCCATAATTGAAAAAATTAGCCTATTTATTTAGGTGATTCGGGGTTTCATTCAATTCATGGACAACTGGGACTAAATTTGCCTTTGATTCATGTTAGTTATGAGAAACTAGACCTAAAATTTACCCGTTGAGGTTCACATGACAAGGGTTATTATAACTCGCACGGCATGAAAACCCAATAATAATAATAACAATAATGATAATAATAACAATAATAATAACAATAATAATAATAATAATGATGACGTTATTAAAACCCTAAGCACAATAATATTTGGCACAATAATTATGACTGATTATTATTTCACAACCGGTGGAAATACCAATATTGTAAAACTTTTGCAAAAACAATAATAATAATAAAAATTAATATTAAAGTAATAGTAGTAATAGTAATAAAAGTAGTGGTAGTAGTAATAAGAGTCACGAATTAACAAACATCAAGAGAAAACCAGCGGTGAAAACTGCATTGGCGAGAAACTCTTACTATAATAAAAATAATAGCAGTTGTAGTAGCAGTAGCAATAGTAGTAGTAACGTACATAATAGCAGTTGTTGTAGCAGTAGCAGCAGCAATAGTAGCAACGTAAATAAAACCAGTTGTAGTAGCAGTAGCAGTAGCAATAGTAGTAGTAACGTAAATAATAGCAACATATATCAAGAGGATCGCTCATAAAGCACCCGAGAGCACGCAACCACCGGCAAAAACAATAATGCCAAATCTCTGGCATCAATCTATACTATAATAAGAGCCGCGTCCGTCTGTACGAGGCCAGCCGAAAGTGTGTGATGAGCGTATCTGTGATACAAGCTTTGCTAAATTTTGACAGGCCGTGTTCACGCGAGCTCATAAACTCTCGAAACGATTGATTTTTTCACTTCTCACGGCCTTTTTTTACTTTCGCCTTCTTTCTTTTTTCAATAAAGAAGGGTGGACTAGTTATAAAAATAACAGCAGTAGTAAGAGCAATATTAGCAGTAGTAGTATGACTAATAGCCAAAAATACGAAGTGGATCGTACCCTGCAAGAGCATAGCATTTGAGCCGAGATCGCGCACCGGACAGTTCTTAGCGCTGCATCAGCTGCGGCTGCTGTGTTGCCTATAGACCGACCGGGGTTGAAAATTTGGCCGGGGCCGGGGTCAACAAATTTGTCATGGCCGGGGTCGGGCTGGGGCCGGGGTTATCAAATTTACCACGGCCGGGGCCGGGGCCGGGGCCGGGGCCGGGGTTCAGACCGTGTCAGGACGTGTCTCGACGACGTAATGCACAACGCCGGTTAGTGGCTCAATGCTTGTTGAATTACGGTTGCGGTTGGGTGTATATTTATGTCAAGTCAATAAAGTTTTGTAGACTTGCAGTTGCACTGCTTGTTGAATTAATCAATACAGAAACATAGTAATTAAATGCACCGGGTTTTCCACAAAAATGTCCTCGACTTTTTAATTGATTCTATCTCCGCTTTAAATTAACATATTTGAATTGTCTTTTTTCACAATGTGGTAAATTTTGTTTCCTTTTCGAATAATTTAGCAGAATTAAAAGGGCAATTTTTAGGAAATCTCATACGTAAAATGAAAAGAAGAACCAATATAAAAGGGAACATTCTTTTGATGACAAACGTTTCGGAATCTCTGATTCCATCATCAGTGCTGTAAAACAAGGAATTGAAAACGATAATGAACAAATTGCGAAAAAACTACAAGAAATGAATATCACTATACCTACATCGAAAGATAGCTATGCCTTATCATTGAAAATAAAAACATAATATCTCTTAAACATTCGAAGCCATACGTACACATACACCTAAATTCTAGCAATCAAACCAACACACAATAACATCTACACAAAGTAACAGAACTGCACACACACACACACACACACACACACACGGGCACACACATTCCAACACACTCCAGTCACTCCTATTTACACAGTTGGAGCAATATTTAATTTCATCGCACTTTGATCATTATTCAGCTGAGGTCTATGGGTAAAATTGAAAAATGATTCCAAAATTCTAAGGTCAAATTCCTCTGTAGTTTTACAAAGTATGGAGAAATTGGAACTTTTGAAAGGGTGGTTTGAACTATGACAATGATCTCTGATGGCTGACTGGGAGGGAGATGAGTATGGACGGCCGATTCTATGGGAGATACCAGAGTGTTGGCTGTGACGAATAAATTGCTGGAGTGTGGTACTTCCAACGTAGGACTGCAGGCAACAATCATATTTATGCAAGTAGACACAACCATTTCTCAGGCAGTCTTCCAAACGCTCTTTCCTATTGAAAAATGAACTTTTTTTAAAACTATTTCTATGAAATGGTTACACGTCAATGAAAGTAAAATGAGAGTGTATCAGAGATAAAAGATCCTTTCTCATCTCCTTGAAAAGATAGCCCAAGAAAGGAGCTCGACGAAAACTTTCTGCTTTGGTGCGGTCAGAATTGTACACGGAGAGGATATTTTTTGTCTAAAAACTTTTTAACCAGATTGTTAATTAAAGATAAAGGGTATTTATTTTGTATAAGTAAATTTGTGATATATTTCACTTCGTCATGAAATATTTTATATGAATTTGAAATACAGTATGCTCTATGCAATAATGTAGTGACACTTGTTTTACTATAATCCTTGTAAATGCAACTGAAGAAATTGGTACATAATTCCGTAAATGAAGGTTTTCTATAAACAGAGGTGGTGAACGTTAAATTAGTTTTCTTTACGAGAACGTCTAAAAATGGCAATTTATCATTCTGCTCAGTTTCCATTGTGAAATTTATCTATTCGTGATATCCATTTATGTAGTCAAAGAATTGTAGGACCTCTTCCTGTGAACGAAACAAAACGAATGTATCGTCTAGGTACCACAGGTACCTATACATTCACAGTAGGTATTTCACAGTAGGTATTTCACATGGTATTTTACAGTAGGTATTTTATTCCTTGTTTTACAGCACTGATGATGGAATCAGAGATTCCGAAGCGTTTGCCATTAAAAGAATGTTCCATTTTATATTGGTTCTTCTTTTCATTTTACGAATAATTTAAGTTTTTGAAAATCGTTTAATAACCACTTTCCAGTGATCGATTTACTGAAAGAGGCCGAAAAACTACTTGTTCAAAGGAAAAGTTTTAAAAAGAACACTGGTGATCTTCTTCATTTCTCAATACCTACTGTGAAAGAACGCGTTTTCAAAACATCACCTCCATCATTAATAATTCTTCGACGACGAGTTGAAGTGTTTCAAGAACTAAAAGAAAACGGTGAAATGATACGCAAAACTCTTGGTTTAATAGTGGCTAGAAGTAATGCATGCCTTGAGAGAAATGGTGGGTATGTCGAAGGATACTAAATTACTTTTTTTATTTAAACTTTGTTTAATGTGTTGAATTGTTACTCTTTTAAGTTTTTTTTGGTTCGGTTTTTTGAAAAGTGCAAAATAAGGAAGAACATCAATATTGTTTTAAAATGTTTTCCTTCGAAAAATTAGTTTTCTATCCGTTTAAGTTAATCGATCAATGTAAAGTTGTTATTAAACGTTGTTTAAAAGCATAAATTATTCAAAATTAAAAAAAAATTTACTACATTCTGAAAAAATGAAAATTAAAATATGCAAATTTAAAATGGAAATATAATCAATTGAAACTCAGTGACATTTTTGTGGGACACCCGGTAAAATGACTATAAGTAGAGCGTCAGCAGTATGGGATTACTTTCACAAATCGGTGAAGAGCATAGAAATTGCAGTGAGCACCATTTGTGAAGCAAATATACGACGAGGAGCGGCTGGTGCATCTTAGAAAACTTTCTAAACTAAATATTTATGAGGCCATCTAAAATCGACACAAAATGATCAATTCCTGGAAGCTGAAGAAAAATCAAACAACGAATAAGAATTGAAAAATAGAAGCAAAACGCACAAGAAGAAAAACTAAATGTCTATGTATTGAAAACAAACAAAGGCATTTTAGGTTGCAGCAGTGACAAAACTGACGATTGCAGTAAATCGTCTTCGTCTACTGGAAAACAGCTGACTTTAAAAGAAACTAAATATTTACTCAATTTAAAAACTGGGAGCCAAATAATACTGACCAAATACATAGAGAGAAATTGTTAATTTACTGGCTTTGTGACGCGCTCAATCCTTACGACCCTATGGGAAAGGAAACTTTTTTATTTTGTAGGGTTTTTGAATACGAAGTTTCAAGTTCCATCAGAGAAGATAACTACAACAAGACTAATTCCGGACCTCAGTATCCAAATTCAGTTTGCTATTTCAGAGGAAATACAAAAGTAAATTAACTTCTCAATTGCGTCTTCTCAATAACTGCTGATATTAGGACCTCTCCAAGTCGGGATTCTTTCATGTCAATAACTGCGCACTGGATTATAATTACACTGGATGGTTGCATAGATACTGCTTTTTCTTTTCAGTGACTGCATGTTCTTCAGGATTGCACTGAAATCGCAATTCTCTTGAGAAATCGTTTTAAATTCATTTAAAAGACACGTGAATTTTTCACGTGCGGGGCCGTGTAGCCGGGCACACTACGCTTTATTCATTTCAAATTATTAATACAAGTCAAGTTCAAATTAATTTAAATCAACTTCAATTTAATCCAAGTCAAGTTCATATGAATCCAAATCAAATTCATATCAATCCAAGTCAAGTTCAAATCAGACCAAGTCAAGTTCAAATTAATCGAAGTCAAGTTTAAATCATCCAAATCAGGTTCAAATTAATCCAGCCTCAATTTGAATTAAGGATCGACATAAAGCCCTCGTTAATCTGAGCGTTTTTTGTATTAAAAATGTATCTGTTGGATGTGATGAGCAAGAAAAACGTTTTTCCTTTCAGCAAGGAATACATAAAATTTCTGCAGTATTAAAACAAGCTGTCGTAAAATGTGCTAAGTATCCAGTATCAGGAGGCAGAGTGCGATTCAGATCTTTGGGCGGAGTAACAGTTAGAAGTCAATTATAAAAACTTCGTATTGTACTACACATTAAAGTTGTTTTATAATTCTAAATTAATGGCAGTATGCATCCATTCAAATAATTATGTTCAAAGTTACTTTTATGTTACAGATACACATAGTAACGAGGATTTATTGACACTCATTTGAAGATTTACATGCCTGAAATTCCACTTTATCACATTTATGAAATCAAATGTGCATGCAATTACAAATGATTGCCACTGGACGATGTGTAGATTTAACCTTTAAAAGAAATGAGCAAATGCGGTTCATTGAGTACTTATGTACGATACCATTTGATTACAATTTATATGAGTACATTACTACAAAGATACAATTCTGCAACAGCAAGAAAAATTGAGCCATCCCTTCAAATGAATAGGCCTAGGCAAATATATCATCTCGCTCGGTGAAAAAAATAAAACCTGTTTTTACAAAAATCGTTTGAACAAGCAAAAACAAACTTCGTTGCTATATTCCATTTAAACGTTAAATCTACATATCATCCAATGGTAATCTTTCGTAGTTGCATGCATATATGGCTTTATATATGTGATAAAACGAAATTTCACGCATGTAAATCTCTAAATGAGTAATTAAATCCTCGGTACTACTACGCGTATGTGCATGTGTAACATAAAATTGTCTTTGAACATAGATATTTGAATGGATGCACACTGCCATTAATGTAGAATTGAAAAACAACGTTAATGTGTAGTTAATACGAAGTTTTTATAACTGATTTCTATATGTTACTCAGCTCAAAGATCTGGGTCACACTCTGCCTTTTGATGTTGGATACTTAGCACGTTTAATTTGAATTTAACTTGCATTAATTTGAACTTGACTTGGATTAATTTGAATCTGACTTGGATTAAATTGAACTTATCTTGGATTAAATTGACCTTGACTTGGATTAATTTGAAGTGAAAAAGGTGTAGTAAAAAACTAAAAACCCTGGCCAAAACCCCGGTTTAGGGCACTATTTTGCCGGGGCCGGGGCCGGGGTTAGCCAAAATGGCCGGGGTTGGCCGGGGCCGGGGCCGGGGCCCCGGTCGGTCTATAGACTGTTGCCTCACTGCACAGCGCTGCGGGCCGCGGCTGCAGTGCAAGTCTGCGGGCCGCGGCTGCAGTGCAAGTCTGCGGGCCGCGGCTGCAGTGCAAGTCTGCGGGCCGCGGCTGCAGTGCAAGTCTGCGGGCCGCGGCTGCAGTGCAAGTCTGCGGGCCGCGGCTGCAGTGCAAGTCTACGGGCCGCGGCTGCAGTGCAAGTCTACGGGCCGCGGCTGCAGTGCAAGTCTGCGGGCCGCGGCTGCAGTGCAAGTCTGCGGGCCGCGGCTGCAGTGCAAGTCTACGGGCCGCGGCTGCAGTGCAAGTCTGCGGGCCGCGGCTGCAGTGCAAGTCTGCGGGCCGCGGCTGCAGTGCAAGTCTGCGGGCCGCGGCTGCAGTGCAAGTCTACGGGCCGCGGCTGCAGTGCAAGTCTGCGGGCCGCGGCTGCAGTGCAAGTCTACGGGCCCCGGCTGCAGTGCAAGTCTGCGGGCCGCGGCTGCAGTGCAAGTCTACGGGCCGCGGCTGCAGTGCAAGTCTACGGGCCCCGGCTGCAGTGCAAGTCTACGGGCCCCGGCTGCAGTGCAAGTCTGCGGGCCGCGGCTGCAGTGCAAGTCTACGGGCCGCGGCTGCAGTGCAAGTCTACGGGCCCCGGCTGCAGTGCAAGTCTGCGGGCCGCGGCTGCAGTGCAAGTCTACGGGCCGCGGCTGCAGTGCAAGTCTACGGGCCCCGGCTGCAGTGCAAGTCTACGGGCCCCGGCTGCAGTGCAAGTCTGCGGGCCGCGGCTGCAGTGCAAGTCTACGGGCCCCGGCTGCAGTGCAAGTCTGCGGGCCGCGGCTGCAGTGCAAGTCTACGGGCCGCGGCTGCAGTGCAAGTCTACGGGCCCCGGCTGCAGTGCAAGTCTACGGGCCCCGGCTGCAGTGCAAGTCTGCGGGCCGCGGCTGCAGTGCAAGTCTACGGGCCGCGGCTGCAGTGCAAGTCTACGGGCCCCGGCTGCAGTGCAAGTCTGCGGGCCGCGGCTGCAGTGCAAGTCTACGGGCCGCGGCTGCAGTGCAAGTCTACGGGCCCCGGCTGCAGTGCAAGTCTGCGGGCCGCGGCTGCAGTGCAAGTCTACGGGCCGCGGCCGTTGTAGAAGTTAGACTGCCATTCTGCCATGTGTATGGGGTCTTTATTTCTGTGTCTTGCGCAGAGTGTTGGACTCTGTCGTTCTCAGTATTGGCTGCTGAGTACGCTCGGTATCCAATATACGTATCCTCAGCGTATCCTGTATGCGCTTCAATAGTCAATTGGGTTGAGTATTGCATGCAGTCGTTTTGAGTATTGGTTGCTGAGTATTGGATATTTAGGTTGAGTTTGCATGCTGTCGTTTTGAGTATTGGTTGCAGAGTATTGGATATTTAGGTTGGCATGCTGTCGTTCTGAGTATTGGTTGCTTGAGTATTGGATACTTGGGGTGAGTATCGTATGCGGTTGTTCTGAGTATTGGGTTCTGAGTATTGGGTACTGAGTATTCGATGCTTGGGGTGAGTGTTGGATACTTGGGCTCAGTACTGGATGCTGTGGTTCACTTGCTGAGTTGAATCGGGTGTGAAATAACGTTGACATTGTTCAGAAATATGAGTTGTCCATTAGTAGCGAAATTATAATTTAATAGTACAGAAATATAAGCTGTCTTTTAGTTTCAAAATTATAATTTAATTGCACAGAAATATGTTAACTACTTCACCTGCCTTATTAAACTTCTGCTGTCAATTACTTCACCTCATAATTACATACATTGCTACTGCCAATTAATACAGCTTCTATTTACATTCCTGCAGCGAATGACTCCAGTTACCAAATTACGGGGTACTCACGTGACGCTGGCCGGATGCTCTGAAGAGGGCTGGAGTGGATCACGAGCAGCAGGGGCAGGCAATAAATAGATTGTATAATAATTAACAAATGAATAAATTGTATAATAATTAACAAATGAATATATTGTATTTCATATGCTGTATAAATGTAACTGGCAACCGCTGCGCATGCGCCATCTTTTTATCACTGCAGGGTTTCACAGAAATGTTTTCCTTGGGACCGCGCGTCGGGATATGAAAAGAAGGTCGGGCATCACTGTTTCTGTAAAGAATTATCAAGTTGCTACAGATATTCTGCGACGCAAAGCTATTTCCAGCAGAAATATGACACTGACTCTCATTTTAAAACATCCATTTTTACACTGTGATTCCATTGGTTCAACACAGAGTGCAAATCAAAGCGTAGGCAAACATTTTTCGTCCAATATTACAGTGGCTCGTTTTTAGAATGGAAGAATTTTTTTCGTGCCTCAATATATTTTTCTGGTAAGATGAATGGAGAACAATTTATTACAAAGCCAAAGAGACGAAACGAAGTTTTGGTTTAGTTTGTAAGCGGCTTTACACACCGCACGGAGGATAACATCAACAATTATGCACCAAAGGAAATTCCTAGTCGAAATATTAAAATTAAATTGCAAAATTAATATTCGTGTGGTATGAAATTTTTATTTGACGTCATTCTTTCAAGTCAATAAATTATCATTTGTACCGCAAGTTTATACTCACTAAATATTACCAAACACATCATCCGTGGAGAAACAATCATGCTCTAATAAAAATCAGGCGACGCATATATAACCCTTATATATTTCAAGGCCATAACAATGTTCGACCGAGAAAATATTTGCTTTTTTTATAAGCTAAATCACGTTTTATAACATTCTAACGTTCACGTTAGAATGTAAAGTTTAAAAATTGTTTAAATTGTATAATCGGTAGTTGTTTTTACAGTGACAATCCCACTCGGGCATTCCATGTTAAAGTTTTATTCAGCTACAAGTTGAATTTAGAGCATAAATAAAAATTGCCTAATTCTCAAAAAACGTTGTTTACTAAAGAAACTTATAATAATAATAACATCATAAGAGTCGGATAATTGTTTTCTATTAAATACTTGTGTACACGGCCCGTCAAAAATGGCGGGATTCAATATTTTCCTTGAATAAATTTTCTAGATGTGGATGACAAACAAATATATCCGTCAATGTATTACCTGCAATAAAAATATTCTTGTGCTTGTGCTCTAGTAAAATTCATATCACGGTCACAGATACGGTCATTAAGCATCCTCATGAGCGTCATTGAGAGACGGAAGAAGCGGATATTAAATAAATATATAAATATATATACCAAAGGTGTTATTATCAGAGAAGTTGCTTTTCTTCAGGCGAATGATCATTAGGAATTTAAAAACGAAGAATGCACTACATATTGAAAATTTAATTAAGATTCTACACTAACTATATATTCAAAACTAAGTCAATTCTATAAAACGTTTCGGAGACCAGCTCCATCTTCAGTTAACCGTCTGTTAGTGAAAAGTAAAGAAAATCAGTCTTCTATACAAAATACAAGGGTACAATAAAATCTACAAGTGAATTTGCAATGGGTATGAACTATTAGCGCTATTAAGATCCGGTTTTTCCTTTGAAATAAAAAGAGATTCTAAAATACGTAGATCTAAGTCATTGGACGCTGTGCGTAAGATTGAAAAATTTTCCTCTGCTATTCGGTCACAACACTGCTCGCTGTGAAGGCGGATAGATGAATGAGGCGGTTGGGTCAAAGGTCTTCCGCTACGGTAGCTGACTCCACGGTGTTGGGCAATCCTAATATAGAATGGCAAAGTCGTCATGCCGACATAGCCAGATGTACACTGTACACAACTAAACTTATACACAATGGATGCCCGCATCCGTTTAGGAATCACGTCCTTGTAGCGAAAGAACGACCCAACTTTAAGTGAATTAACCGACACAATACACAGCTTTACAGCAGGAAAATGACGTTTAAAAAGAATTTCCAAATCTCGTGACATTTTATCAGTATAGTCTCCAAAATACGGGAAAACGCAATAAAGACGTTGCAATGGTTCTATCACGGCATTTGTGACGGAGTATTTCTTAGCCAAAAATTTTTTAATATGAACATTGACAATAGACGTAGGGTACCCATTTTTTCGTAAAAACTTTTGTAAAAAAGAAAACTCCACATGAAGATCTACGTCATTTGCCATTTTGCGTTGTTCATCCGATCGTCTTCGGCGTATTATTTTGCTGTCGAAGTCTTGCTACTTCTCTCTTGCGGTTGGACAAATTTCTATCATTTGTGGCCTCTTAAACCGGAATTTTATTCTGAAATGTCGTCTATTATCTCTTCGAAGCTTGTCAAGAAAATCACAATTTCGAAAACAATAACTCAAGTTCCAAAATCTTGGGCCTTATTCCAAGTGGTAGCCAGGTTACTGGTCAAACGAATTTAAAACATTTCTTTTTGCATTATCAATTAAAAATATCAAAGCGACATGATGAATTTCAACGGAGAAAGCACCATAGAAAATTTCTATTTCTAAAAATAAGCCGATTGCGTATTGTGGACACCATAATCAAGAGGGGGTCACACGGACGGACGGAGGGACGGACGGACGCGGCTACTTTTATAATAGTGATGTATCTTGTTTTATACTGAAGTACGAATGCGTGTAAGCTTTGTATATCACAGTCGTCACAGTTTTTCACTTCATTAGGAGAATTGGAACTAAATAGTAAGCGTTTGAATATTATTAAAAATCATTCCTGATTCAATATTGCGTTCCAAAACTTTGAGGAAGAAGATGGTAAAAATTTTAGAAGAAATTACTGAATAGTTTCTTGTGGAGCGATTGATGTTTCATAGAAAGGTTCGTGAGGTAAGCAGAGCTAGAACTTCAAAGTTAAGTTTCCAATTTGCATTCGTTAGATGAAGCCTCTGGCTTTCGAGGAGGCCTTAGGTCAAAACCTCATATCTTGAATAATTTTGAGACCCTCAAGGAACAAAAATTCAGCACTCTTACAGGCGTTCAGTGGTACGCGGGAGCTCATTCAAGAACTTCAGGTTTTAAAACCCGGGAAGAATTTTACTTTTCCTATCAACGCTGACCATTTTCCCCGAGATCACGAGCAATATTAATTTAAATATGAGCTTACGTAAAGCTCTGTTGATGAGCTTTCATCGATTTTGCCGCGAGTCTTCAAGTTTGAAACCTCCAAACTTTGACCAACTTGTCCGCAGAGTTTGCAATCCTGAAAATAATTGATGAAGCTTCAAAGTAATTTTTGCAGTTTGAAATTAGCGTCCCAATGATGGGCTAATTAAAAGTTTCTCCTACAAAGAAAAGTCTGAGATTAAGCTTGTTTGTTTGAGATTATGGGAAAAGTGGGAGGAGGTTATTGTAACACAGGCACTCAGTGGGAGGAGGTTATTGTAACACAGGCACTCAGTGGTGCACACTTGTGTTGCACGCTGTGATGTGCAGGGGACACACACACTTGTGGGCCTTGTGTGCGGTGTGATGTGTAGGAGACACATTACAGTGGGGCACACTGTGAGGTGATGTGCAGGGGACAGACACAGTGGTGCACACTGTGATGTGATGTGCAGGGGGCAGACACAGTGGTGCACACTGTGATGTGATGTGCAGGGGGCAGACACAGTGGTTCCTTCTGTGTGATGTGATGTGCAGGGAACAGACACAGTGGCGCACACTGTGATGTGATGCGCAAGGGACACACACAGTGGTGCCTTCTGTGTAATGTGATGTGCAGGGAACAGACACAGTGGTGCACACTGTGATGTGATGTGCAGGTGACACACACAATCGTGCACACTGTGATGTGATGTGCAGGGGACACTCACAGTGGTGCCTTCAGTGTGATATGATGTGTAGGGGACACACACACTTGTGGTAGACACTGTGATGTGATGTGCAGGGGATATATACACTTGTGTTGCCTTCAGTGTGATGTGATGTGCAGGGGACGCACACACTTTTGGCGTACACTGTGATGTGTATAGGATATATACGCTTCTGTTACCTTCAATGTGGTGTGATGTGTGGTGTATGGGGTCTGAGACGGTGGTGCAGAACCAGTTCGTATTTTGAGACGATTTTATCTCATTTGTAATCAATTATAGCCTGTATATGAAATTATGAGCCCTCAATATCGTATTGAATGATGGTTGCCTAGAGGAGGTCACTAAGTTACGTAGAGTCTTTGATTTTTTTTAACTTTAACATTTCGTAGAAAGAGACTAACAACCAGAATGTTTGCCCTTGTTCAAGCTAGTACAGAAAAAAGTTAATTTCTACCACCTGATTGCTTTTTGAGATGATCTGGAAGAATACGCTGAAATCAAAGACACACTTTCACAAATGTTCAAATTAAAAATTAAAGAAATGCCAATTTGCAATTCTATGTACATATATGTTTTAGCATCCTATTCTCTGAACACGCATTTACTTTTGAGTTTATGTTCGAGCATGTAGGATCTTGGAGGGCGATCAGTGCTGGATTTACTCAGGCTCGAGTAATGATACTAACAGCAGTAACAACACACATGAGTTATGATACCAACAGCAGTACTACCATCGGCACTAGTTATGATACTAACAGTAGTACTAACATCGGCACTAGTTATGATACTAACAGCAGTACTAACATTGGCACTAGTTATGGTACAAACAGCAGTACTAATATCGGCACTAGTTATGATACTAACAGCAGTAATAACATCGGCACTAGTTATGATACTAACAGCAGTACTAACATCGGCACTAGTTATGATACTAACAGCAGCACTAACATGGGCACTAGTTATGATACTAACAGCAGTACTAACATCGGCACTAGTTATGATACTAACAGTAGTACTAACATCGGCACTAGTTACGATACAAACGGCAGTACTAACATTGGCACGAGTTATGATGCTAACAGTAGTACTAACATACACGAGTTATGATACTAACAGCAGCACTAAATTTGGCACGAGTTATGATACTAACAGCAGCACTAATACAAGCAGGAAACATTGTTTCATCGCCCCATCCAAATATACGGGAGTAACATTGCTCTAACGTCAGACTCACGCGCGCCGTATTAACTTAGCTTCACAGCCTGGCTCACACATGTCTTACTGGCATTGGTTCATTAAATCCCAGCGCACTTCTGGCGAGTAAGACTTCCTCCTTTCGACCACCACCTCTACAAAACTCCGATGCGGAAAGGAGCACGTATAGGAAATCGATGCCCTCGAGTGTTCATTTTGGAAGATGACGGGCAGTCCCTCAGTCCGGTGATGAAGGTGCGCCTACAATACAGGCGCCTGTAAATCAGGGCCGTGGTCCTGGTGCCAATAAGCCCTCCGTGCTCGACTGCTGGGGTCCCATAATGCAGGGCGCCCACCTGTCGCCTCTGCTTTGTGCACGCGCGCATACTCTCGCCCCCCCCTACCCTAAGCACCTCAGAGGTCTTATAAGCGGTGAGCTCATTAGGGCCCGCGCATTTGGTCCGCACCCCAACCTGTATCAACATCGCAACCAGTAAACGTCCCAGTTCTCCAGCGTGTCTCTACCCTTTGGCCTTCACACTGGTGGCCAGAGAGTTGACAAACCCACGAATTTAAGAAGATATAATTGAGAAGTGAAGAAGGTATAGTATTCGACGAGAAACCTACAGAAGTTTGAGAAGAAGATCCAGTGATTTCAGCAAATCTACGAGGCGGAGAAGACAGATAACTGATAACTACAAAGAAGTCAAGAGATACCGTGAAGATCGTCTGGTGACAGAGAAATCAAGAGAACTACCGTGAAGATCGTCTGGTGACGAGAATTATTGTAACGCCTAAGAAGAGGATCTGCAGAGACAGTGAGAGCCACGAGAAACCAATTCTAAAGACAGCATCTACAGACAGAGATCTACAGAGATCTACGGAAGGAGTGACTACAGAGCTAAAACTACAACTACGAGGTGTCAGTCTACTACAGTTAAGTTATCTTCGTGCTACGGACGAAGCAGTAACGGTGCATCGCTTCCAACGACTGCAGAGATTGCGACATCGTTCGACAACGACAACTAAACCTACAATTTAAGATAAGTAACGCAGCAACAATTAATTGTTATAATTGTTACAGTCCCGTTGCAGCCTAGATATTCATTGCGCGTGAGGCAGACGGCAGACAACGTGCAGCAGCAGAGGTAGAATTTTTTCAAGGCCAAACAAAGGCTGCACTTGCAGAGTGCAAGCAGTGTGTTCAATGACCCCTAGACATGAGCTATTTTTAAGAGTTAAAAAGAGCTGTTTTTTTAAAGTGAGTGGCGCTATTTTCTTGGAGTGTTGTTATAAGTGATCTGAGTAGTTTTGTATTGATTTAGTAACTGTTTTGTAAATTTACGCTTGAGCAACCGTTAAACTCAGTTGAGCAGTGATGTTATTTGTGTAATACCTAGACCCCAAACTAGTAACGTAACTATGCCTGAAATTTCAGTAACTAGTGCACTTAGAACTACTACAATGACTACCACAGTTTTTTTTCTAGTGTGGATACATTGGCGACAGAGAGATAAGTATCCTTAAATGCCTTCTGTAGCCTGTGCAACATGTAGGTCATGTAATGCTACCTGTAATTTGAACGAAGCGGTCAGTTGCAAACCATGTTCTTTACAAGTAATACCTGCTTGTTTTGGGTCAGGAAGGTCATTTTTGTGGTAACTATATCTTGGACATTTATTGTGTCATTTTTAAAAATCAAATTTGAGTTTTTTTCGCTGGATGCGTCTGGTAGGATGTTGCAGGGGGGAAGTGCGTTCCAATTTGCCCAAAGGTAATGCTGAAGACCTTTGTAAAACTCAACTTTCAAGCAGTAGCGAATAAGGAGAGAATTGTTTGCAAGAGACTCATTGCATCATGATTTCGAGGAAGTACTACTGATCAAAGGGTCAATTATTGAAAGAACAATTCGCTGTATTAAGAGGACAGGAATTGATTGAAAAATGATGTACAAGTGGTATGATGCAGTAAAATGATGAAATAATGATGAAATATACTGTGGTAATTAATATGATTTTCGGTAAAGAAGATAAATAAGAGTAGGAAGAAGTAAAGATACTCTTCCAAGTGAAGTGAATAATAGTGGATGTTCTGATGATACATACCCGATGTTATTGCTCTGAGTATGAAAGAAAAATATGTGAGAAAAATAGAGAGCAAAACGAGCAGAGACCGCGGTAGAGTTAGTGTCCGTATGAGAATAAAAATAAAGAAGAGAAAGACTCTTCTAGTGTACGTAAATGGTAAACCCAGAGGAGAAAAGAAACCGACAAGGCTGTGGATATATCTGGTAAATGGTTTAAGGTTACCAGGTGAATTTACCAGCGAGGTCGAGTAATACTGTTGAGGAATAGTATTAAAGTAATGCGCGCAGACAAGTGAATAAGCTTTAGGAGAAGCTGTTACCGATGATTTTCGATGGGACTCTGATTTTTGTTCATAACTTCATGTGGTGGAAATAATACCATTGATACCATGACGGTCAGAGTTTCGCATTGTGGATTGCGGTTGTCATTGTGCTGGTGAACAGAAGTACCATACGAGAGTAATAATGAGAGGCGATAGACGCACATGAATTAACCACACGTGGTGGTCTGGTAATTAGTTAAGAGTAACAAGTAATAGTGTAGAGTGTGCAGAGTGTGCAGAGCAGCACGCATAATTTCATGTGCAGTTGAGCTGCAGCGCGTGCAGTACGATTGAGTAGTATTTGCAGTTTATTTGTTGCATTGGCTCAAGGCCGCAAGTACCATGCAGGCATTGAACTCTAGCAAGGCCGTGAGCGCCTTATTTCCGGTTGCTCTGTTTAGTAACAGTTGACAGCCGAGGTACGACGGCGTGGCTATGAATATGACTGGTGAATAGTCATGAATAAGATGTGTTTTGGACAATTGACGAATAATTGAATAGTGGAGACTAATTAAAAGTAATAACAAAATTTAATTTATTTCTTAGTTATTTGTTAACTGAGAGTTGCTGTTTTTAATGTTTTTTGAGCACGTTCACGATCTAGTGCGTCATAACAGTCATTTTTGCAAGCCTTCTAGAATTTCATAATCAGTAAAGTTTTATGTTGTGTAATTTGAAATTAATCAAACGCAAAAGAATGTAAAATTTATCGTCAAGTCTCCCAAAGTTTCCAAGGGACAATTTACAACTGATTGAAAGATTAAAATTTAGAGCATTTTACGTCAATATTGATTTTTACCTCGACAACAAATCGTGTTTTTACCGTAAAAAGTATGTTCTTATGTATTCAATTGTGTCTTTTTGTTGTATTTGCTTATGCTTCATGTTAACCTCGCATATGCTTTAGTATTTAACTATTTTGATTAAGTCATTAACGTAACGTGATATGTGAAATGTAAAGTAACCGTTCACAGTATGAAAGTATAACAAGAGCCGAATAACAATGTTCTTAAATTCTTATGTTCGTGTGCAAAATACGCACATGATTGTTGGCATGTGATGCAAGAATTGACGGCTTTGCACATATATAAATCTTTTTTGCCGTGCATTGTCTGGGAACGTTTCGAGTGCGCACTCTCATGTCTCGATGACAATTAATATGCTGAATTCACACTTTAAATACAGATTGGATATTCTAGCGACATCCGGTTGCTGATACCGAGATTTTAACATGGAGACAGTGTTTTCGATCTCTCAAGAAATTAAATGCCTATTCGGAATTCAGCTGATCATTATTGAATCAGCATTCATTTTCTGAGAAAACTTAAACGATAATGAGAGACTTGTTTTTGTTGGACATTTAATTCATTGAATCAAAGTTTTAAGAATGTTTACTCGTCATTAACTAAATAGTAAGATTCGGTAATGGATCCCTCTGACACTAATGGTGTTTCTCATTTTACTTTACTCAATCATTCATGTAATAAATTTTGTGCTTTAGCCATGCTAATCTTCTCGTATTTTTCCCAATTTCAGTTCGCACGGGTGCGAGCGGTAACACAACATCTTGTAACACGGTAACATGGTACATGTACATGGCCTCGCGTGGGTGTACGAAAGCACAGCTTGGCGCCAGAGCGCCTGTCAACAAACATAGACGGCCTTGACGGCAGTTAGGGTACGGCCAGACTGAACGCGTTGACGCTGACGCGCGCGTACGCGGGCGGTGGCTGCAATATTAGATACATGTGTTGCTCTGAGAGCGGCCACACTAGACGCGCGCGGCCGCAGGCAGACCAAAGCGTACAGACGCCGCGTCGCGCTGTCAAAATTCAGGATTACTTGGGAGAAATATTTGACGCTGCGCGGCGCGTTCAGTGTCTCTCGAGTAGCCGTGAGTGACGGATGTGGAGCTGCTACTCCCTTCCATTCAGGTTGTGCCTGCAATTTGGGACGCTTTTCACCCTCAGCACAGTGACAGGGTGTTCATAAGCGACCAGTGGTCGATGGTAGCGGATGCACTGCTAGTTTCAGGCGAGAGTTGTAGCTGTATTCTAGACCTCTAGCATACTCGTGACGCTTAAAAGTTTTCCATGACATAAAGATAGGTAAATTTTGAAATTTAGTTAAATTCATTACCTTTATTGCAGAAAATATGATCTGTCGCTTAAACTAAACTCATGTAAATAACATTCAAATTTAAACATGTACGATGTTTCTTTACAATACATATGTCTACCATGCGACTTTTCCAACACCAGAAATGCAATAATCTTTCAATTTATTTTTCACATTTGCTGCAATTGGTGTGCTGTTTCTGTCAGCATAAGCAGTTTCATAGTGTTTTTTTACTTCAAAGAATTCATGTGATGTAAAGCCAACCCTATGTCCAGTCTCTCCCTGACCACAATCATATTGTGTGAAGCTGCTACTGTTTTTGTGATTTCCGCTGCATTCTCTACACAACGCCGATCTTTAGATAGACGATAATTGAAATTTTTGAGTTTCATTTAAGTTTAGACGTGGGCATGGGAGCATCAAATAAAGGAGCAATGTGTAGGCTTAATCTCCTACAGAAATGAAATTGTGTTTCCTCATCACTCCCAGGTAATTTCATTGATTCAGGGAATTGAATTTGTTTTCCTGCATGCATTCATACAGGTCAGTATTACGGAACACTCCACCATCGCTCTGCTTACCAAATGCTCCAACGTCAACACACACAAATTTGCATTCATGATCTGCAACACCTTTGAGAACTATTTAAAAAAATACCTATAGTTAAATACAGGGATTCAGTTTGGTTTGAGCATGTTATTCGAATGTGTTTGCCGCCTATCGCGCCAAAGCAGTTAAGGAAGTTCCATTTTCTATAAAACTGCTCTGCAATTTCACTACACAACTTTTGATCAGGTTAAGGCATAAATATGAGTTGAAGGTTTCTCCAAATAGCTTTGCCCGTTCCGTTATAACTGTTGATTTCCTCATACGGAATTGAAAAGCTAACAATCAAAAGGACGATCCAGTTGCCACATATCTGAAAAGCATAATTATCATGTTTCAAATGCCACATTAGTCAGTTTAAATGATAGATCTTTTCTTTTTTCAGAAGAAGCATCAAGGAAGAAGTATAAAACTCTTCGTGATAAATTTCGAGTGGAAGTGAAGAAACTTCCGCAAGCAAAGTTGGGAAACGCAGGACTTCCTTCTGAATCATATGAAAGCAAGTGGCTTTTTTTTAAATGAGTTTTTTCATGAGACCTCAAATGTACGGAAAACAGACACTTGGAAATTTTTCAGAGATGGCTTCGAAGCAAAACTGCACTGATGGACAGCAATCGGAGTCGATGAGTGCAAGCATTACTACGAATTCTGCTCAGGACAACGATGAAGCATTCGAAGGACTTGTGGAAACTGGTATTGATAAAACGGGAGGAAATATGGAAGAGTGCTCTTAAGAACCTTATAGAAAAAAGGAAAAGTTCTGAGTGCCATCAGGGAGCATTTCTTGCAATTATAAAAAAAGAAACTTGAATACCTCAACGGTAAGAGTGAACCTGATAAATGCAGTTTCTTTCTGCAGTGTTGTACCCTCAAAGCAGAGCATGAGCAAAAGAAATCAATGCCTGTTAACGATCAAGGTTCAAGAACTAGTTTACAAGTTCTTAAACGAAAAAATGGTACATAATTTTAAATGTGGTTTTTGACATTCGAATGTTTATTCGTATGTTTCCCCAACTTTTCAGCACTTTCCGGTGGATATTTTTGTATTAGTCTTAAAGGCTTACCAATTAATTTTACGTTTAATAAATAATCCAATATTATACTGATACTTACATAAATCGAGAGTAAACTATCACCTTTTGGATTACAGAAATATAACCAACAGCTAATTATATAACCTGAAATGGAATTACTTCGCTAATAAAAGTGCGTAAGGAATTACTTTATGATCAATAAACTTTTATTTAATTTCATAGTGATGCGATATTAAGTACATCTTGTTGATTGAACTCTCATAATTTTACTTACCTTATTGTTATCATCAGCCGTTCCTCTGGGGAGATAGCCTGACGAAGGTTAGTGGTTTGTGTCACTCACTAAGCTGAGCAGCTCATCATATATAGCCATGTTCATCTTTGTGTATTCTTTAAACTTTTTGGACATTTTCGTTGATCATAAAACTAATGATGGTATTCTCCATGCTGGGATCTTGTTTTATAAAATTGTGTGAACCCTGATTCCTGAACTCACTGACTTCCATCAAGAATTAGGTACTCTACATAAGAAGACTCCAACAAGAACACCTGCTCACTAGAAGTCATCATAACAATTAGTTATCCCCGAAGCCCGATGCTTCTCGATGAACGCGCGCGTCAGCGTGTAGTATGGCCGCCTCCATTCAAATGACAGCGTCAGAACGCGTGAAGCGTACGCACGCGTCAGCGCCAACGCGTGCAGTCTGGCCGTACCCTAAGCCACCGCGCGCAGTCAAGAGATTACTGAAATTCACCTTCGTGCGCAGTGATTTCAAAAGAGTAACTTACTTTGAAGATTTAATGTGGTGTTAATATTTTACAGTGTTACTTTACCAACGTTGGTGTTGCCAACGTGGTTTTAAGTATATTTAGAAACTTGAAAGTAGGTAATTATAAATTCAGTCGTTCAAAAATTATGACTTTGTTTACATTTTATTACGCTTATATTACGATAATTTGAACAGTTTAGTGATTATTCTTTTATTTTTGCAGGGTGCGAAACCCGATTTTCATATTCATACTTGATGTTCTAAACTATCGTGTGTTCGATTTTGTTACGTATTTTATTATATCTTACTCCACGTTCTAAATCATTATGTTACAGATAGAATTAAGTCTTACGAATGAGATCTTGCTCCTCACAGTCCAAATAAGGTTGATCCCTATGAAATATTAAACGTAATATTAGGGCTAGATAAAAGTGAGATATTTGGTACGCAGAAATATGACACTATGGGATATTTGATCCGTATTTCAAGACATGAATTATGAGCGAAAAATGCTACTATTTTAATGTGTTACCTAGAAAAAGGACTTTCACGCTGGGAAGTCGTACAGTTTGTGTTACTGCGAGAGAAATCTACATCCAATCACTTTCAATCCGAGAAAATAGCCCCAATCAGTGACTTCGCTCACGAAACTTGCCATTACATTAAGGTGAGATGGTCGGGATGTTGGTTGATACTATCAGAACAGACATGGAAAGGATTTGGAGAGTGGGCAGATTCGAGTAAAATTTGCAGAGGAAGGACTTCGACCTGCAGAGTGTTGCTATCAGAGGCACAGACGGCTTCCATTGGAGGGAGATGAGAAGAGCTTGAATTTGTTGACCAATTTCATTTGAAGAGACGTGAGAAGTATTCCAAAGTATGAAGTGATTCCATTATAGCAGCTTGAGCTATAACGAGATGCAGACTAATTCCGTTCGAGCTCAAGAAGAGACTTGAGACAGAGGCTGGCTGCATCGGAAGGAACTGGAGGAGAGTTTCAGGTGTAGAATTAGAAGAGGCTTGAGGGTCTTCAAGAAGCTTGAAGAGATTCGGAAGGTTTATTTAGATCTAACAAAATTTGTACGTAGGGTCCAGATTTAGGTTTGGACAACATTTGAAAAGAGTCAAGATGGTCCCTGATTCTTATTTTGACGACAATAAATAATGCGTACGAAGGGCCCAGACATATGTTTTGATTCCGTAAGAGAAAATGTGAGTAAGGCTCAAATGTATATTCTAAGTACGTTAGGGAAGGCATATAAAGAGCACACTGGTGCATTCTAATTACACTAGAAAAGACGTGAGAGGAGCAAGAGTCCAGCATAGCGCTAAAATCTTGCATCCTATCCTGCAATAAATTTGCTGCATGAATTTTAAATTCCTTTTCACTGCTCATAAGTTTATTTATACTATAAATTGTAAGAGAGCTATCAATTACAAAACTGCTCTTAGGAATAAATGACAGTTTTAAACATCACCCTGCAATTATTTTCAGAATGTTAAGAAATTTTAGACAAATATCTTTGGAAATTGATGAACAAGCATCATCGCTAAACCACTGACAAGGTGAACTCTTTCTACTGAGTAGCTTGCTGCAGTTGATAGCTGGTCTCTCTCCACCCTCTGAATGTTGCTTGACGTTGCAGGAGTGACCCAGCAAATGTCCTTCGGGATAGATGCAGTTTTTGACTTCAAAACAGCTGAACTGCTGACAGGAGGTCAGTGCAACTATAAATGTGATAGATGTTTATTTTTATGCAGTATTTTTTTCCCGATTTTTTTCACTCTGTGTGTCGTTCTTCCTATTAATTTTTTTATCTCTTTTTCTGGATATGAGAGTTCGTGAGGCACGAAACGAACTATGTTACAGTTTACAGTATAGAACCCTGCATGGTGTGACGAACCGATTTGTGCCTCTGAGTTTCTTACTTCCTATGCATTTTTTTCTACTTCTCTTGCTAAATATGTAAGTTCGTGATGAAACGAGCTATGTTACAGTTTACTGTAGCAAGTTGAACTCTGTATGATTTGACGAACAAATCTGTCACTGTGTTTTTTCTTCCCATGCTTTCTATCTCACATTCTAGATATGAGAGTTCGTGCTGCACGAAACAAGCTATGTTACAGTTTACACTTACGAGTACAAGTTGAACCCTGCATGATGTGGAGAATGAGTCTTTCTCTGTGAATTTCTTTCTTCCTATGCCTTTCACCCCTCTTTCTAGATATGAGAGTACGTGAGAGACGAAACAAGCTATGTTACAGTTTGCACTAACAAGTTGAACCCTGCATGATGTGGAGAATGGATCCATCACAAGAACAGAACCCGTCTCATTTCAACCAACGTTGCCTTGGAGATTGTCTGACTTCATGTAAGTCGGGGTTGCAAACACGGACCGGACAGCGTCTTGTGTGAGATGCAGCAGCTCCAGCTGGGGCCTGATTGCTGTTGACTTCATCGGGCAGTGGTGCTTAGATGTGCCTTCATATGTTGGTACTTTCATTTGTTGGTACCTTCATATGTTGGTACCTTCATATGTTGGTACCTACACATGTTGGTACCTTCACATGTTGGTACCTTCATATGTTGGTCCCTTCATATGTTGGTACCTTCATATGTTGGTACCTTCATATGTTGGTAGCTTCATATGTTGGTACCTTCATATGTTGGTACCTTCATATGTTGGATTTTGTACAGGAATATCATAAATTCGAATCTTGCTATGCAAATTCGGTGCTTTTATCGTTTGACCAGGAAAAAGATGAGAAACAGTTTCCCATTCCCGGGTGTATGAAATGGGTACGAGCTCGACCGTGGTAACCGTCATTGAGTCTTAGCTTATTTAAATGGCATTTATACATATACATGCATATGAAATCAGGGTTATAATATTAATATTTGTGCAGCCATGAGGCACAAACGTGCGACGTGTATACACTGCGCCGCTGGTCGGTGCTGAGTGGCCGCTTGTTTAATGAAAATAAATTCGAGCAAGGAAACTAAATATAGTGAGAATAAAGACTAAAATGCAGTGAACGTGAATGGGCATTGAGTGTCTGTTTGCTGAAAAAGCCAGACTGTTTGCAGAACCATTTGAGTTCCCATTAAATATTAATGCTAGTTTGTTTGGCGATTCGGAGTATCAACAGAAATACTCTTATGATCGCGTTTCTAGCGCTGTCTTCTTCAACTCGTTTTGGTGCTACAGAGCCATGCTGGTGAGCCTAAAAACTCAATTTATAGGATTGAATTGAAAATACTTCACGTGGGAAGATGTTTAAGAAATTAAAAAAATTAATATTAGTTGAAAATACTATACGTGGGGAGATATTCAAGAGATTACAGAAATTAAGATTAGTTGAAAATACTTTACGTGGGGAGATGTTCAAGAGATTACAGAAATTAAGATTAGTTGAAAATACTATACGTGGGGAGATATTCAAGAGATTACAGAAATTAAGATTAGTATAAAATACTTTACGTGGGGAGATGTTCAAGAGATCACAGAAATTAAGATTATTTGAAAATACTTCACGTGGGAAGATGTTCAAGAGATTACAGAAATTAAGATTGGGATTGATCGTAAAATAAATGTTCATTGTGTTTCATGATGTTCAAAAGCGTCTCCTATTTTTGCTGAACTCCGTTGTTAAATGACCGCTTCTATACGACCTGTAAGGCAATGCTAGTGTGTGATGCGCCCTAGAATGTCTGATAATAACGAATTACATATTGACACGTTAACTGCGATGGGTTTAACTGAAGTCCAATATTAAATCTAAATTTAAACTCCATTGTGGTAATCAATTTTGACAATAGCAAACATTAACTGGATCGGGCTCTTATTTCACTTTCATTAAGTATTTATAAAAAATGAGTTAGTGACTGCAGGTGGGTCAGCAGCACTATGAAAATTACCAAAGTGACCACCGGTGGGTCACTTCGCAGGAAATATGTTAAAGATTGGAGTTTTTCTACTGGAGATTGAGGGGGGCGATTACAAGGGGAATACGTTCAACCGCATTTAGAATATAACAACAAACTTCATGAAGGGATAATATTTTTTGGCCTGAGGTGCGAGGTTTTCTAATTTATAGGCAATATCTAATAATCGGCAAAACAAATTGCACAAAAAAGAAGTTATAGCATTTTTGCTGAGGTGTGAGATTCTCTGAGTTTTAGGCAATGTCTAATTTCGCAAAAATGAAAGATAATATTTTGGATAATGTGCCAGATTCTCTAATATATATGTAATATCTAATTTTCCTATGGTACTTTGACATGGTTTGACGGTCCTATGGTTGACATGTGGTGGTTTAATTTTCTTACGGGGGCTTGATATTGCGTTCGAATTACGGAGCACAGCTAGAGTGAGGGGTTCACACCATATATTCACTTACCATCCACCCCATGAACCCGACTACATGTATTCTTTGATTTTTCTAACCTAGTACAACATTTCGAAAATACAGTCTAGTGGTCTCGACTAATGCATTGTTCCTTTCACTCATTAATCTCATTTTTGACATAAAAAATATTTTATCATAGCGTTTTGTGAGTTATAGAAGAATTTGAACTTTTTCTTATTTATTTGGTTTCAATTTCGATAAGTGAGGAACTTATAATCTGTACTCAAAAATTAGACGCGAAAAGTTATTCAACGTTTACTAATGAACACTTTCAGGTCTTCAGGTTTTCATTTTGAAATTCTCATGCGAGGCGTTTGAGAACTCTACACATTTCAATGAACCTCATTACAGACCGTCCATTTTCTCATCGAATAGTGAGCAGATTGCGTTGTTGTTCACAGCATTTCCTGTTCTTTCATCATTTCGAGTCGCCTGAGCTAGTTTCCTGGGATAAATCAGATTTTGACCTCGATGTCTGATTTGTGTTCTTGCCAGCTGTGCTATTTTCTCTCAAAGAACCGAAACTTGACTTGGTTTTCCTTTGATTTGCTCTGATAATGAGTTCGAAATTTGGAGTTTGGACGCATTCTTCCTATCCTGTAGCGTTGAGCTTGTGGGACACGGAAATACAAAAACACAAGAATTTGGCATGCATATCCTCAAGTCTCCAGTTTATTTGATAAAAATGTACTAGGCACACACATTAAATCAATATATTAAAGTTCACCTCAAACACATTTATGAGTGATCAATCGTTTGGACATTTTTTGAAGAATGGATTTTTTCCCTTAGAAATTCGTTTTCGTTTTGACGGCCATGAAGCCCCTAGCAAATAACTGACATAAAATAACACAGCCACACCTATGGTCCGCAGAGCCACCGCTTTTCTCCTCATCTGGTCCACTATTAGCAACTCGCCGCTTCGCCCAAACTTTGATGCCTGAAGGCCCGTTTACACTAAGGGCGTCACACGGGCGTCAAGCGCCTCACCGCCCCTCTGTGCAGCAGCTACGTGCGCTTCAGGCGGGCATCCGAGCGATTGCCCAGCTAGCGATTCGCCGCCGCCCTGCCTCATGCAACACAGGCGCTGCACTCAGTCGGCTGCTGGCCGTGGTACTGTGCGGAGGTCTATGTGCTAACGCTTCAGCTTGAACTCTGGATAGCAACACCATATTTGTTAGGTCTTACTCTCTAGTAGAAACCTTAATTTAACTATACAGAGTTCTTGCTATTTATGTATTTAAAATAATCTTTTCACCTAAGCTTATGTGTGTTAGGTACATTGTGCAATACAATTACTGGGAATCACGTGTATCTTCGCTTTTTCAGGAAAACTTTGTGTCAAAAATTTCTACTATTTTTCTCTTATTCATTATAATGTTTTTTGTCTTGCCACATTGAAATGAACTGGAAATGTGACTTTAATTTTTTAAACCAAATATTGATCTGACAATAGAATTGTCTTGAAATGATCTAATTAACAAAATGGAAAAATGATTGTTTCACCAACCTTCAAGTAGTCATCCTTCAATGTATAGCAATTGAACTCAATGCAAATTTTGAATGCAGTCTTGTATAATTTTGACAATCCAATTTATTTTCAGTTGAAAGTTCTCTGAAGATGTGAGTGTATGAACCCCTCTCTTCTCTTCTCTGCAACCATTTTTTAACCCAAATGCTGCGATGCCTACCTTTTTTCTCTTCACAGAAGCACACCCTACAATAATTGCCCACAGCTCTTCTTCACTCGCATCCATCCTCACAGCTGTCTAGATGACGCGCGTCACGCGCGTGTATCAAAAAATGAGTGTGAACAGTTGTGGGCGTCAAGCGCTGCAGCAAGCGCGCGTCAAGCGCTTGCTCACCCCTGTCGTTGCCCCGGTGTAAACGGGCCTTGAGACTCAGCAGAGATGACGAATTTTGCTGACTTTTGCTCGACTTGTAACTTTATTTCAAACTGTGCGTGACCTAAAAATTTAGAAAAGTTGTCTATGATGTCCGCCTCTTACTACAGGAGCAGTTCCTTTCTATGAGGCCATGTTTTTTCCACGAGGGCTTGTCTCTCTCTCAATGAAGACTCGTCTCTCTCTCTATGAGGACTCGTCTCTCTTTGTGAGGGCTCGTCTCTCTCTGTGAGGGCTTGTCTCTCTCTCTCTATGAGGACTCGTCTCTCTCTGTGAGGGCTCGTCTCTCTCTATGAGGACTCGTCTTTCTTTGTGAGGGCTCGTCTCTCTCTGTGAGGGCTTGTCTCTCTCTCTATGAGGACTCGTCTCTCTTTGTGAGGGCTCGTCTCTCTCTGTGAGGGCTTGTCTCTCTCTCTCTATGAGGACTCGTCTCTCTCTGTGAGGGCTCGTTTGGAGTCCTCTCTATGAGGACTCGTCTCTCTCTGTCAGGGCTCGTCTCTCTCTCTTTCTATGAGGGCTTGTCTCTCTCTGTGAGGGCTCGTCTCTCTCTCTATGAGGACTCGTCTCTCTCTGTGAGGGCTCGTCTCTTTCTGTGAGGGCTTGTCTCTCTCTCTCTCTCTATGATGGCTCGTCTCTCTCTGTGAGGGCTCGTCTCTCTCTCTTTATGAGGGTTCGTCTCCCTCTCTCTCCCTCTCTATGGGGGCTCGTCTCTCTCTGTGAGGGCTCATCTCTCTCTCTCTCTCTATGAGGGCTCGTCTCTCTCTGTGAGGGTTCGTCTCTCGTTATGAAGGCTCGTCTCTCTCTATGAGGGCTCGTCTCTCTCTGTGAGGGTTCGTCTCTCTTTATGAAGGCTCGTCTCTCTCTATGAGGGCTCGTCTCTCTTTATGAAGGCTCGTCTCTCTCTATGAGGGCTCGTCTCTCTTTATGAAGGCTCGTCTCTCTCTATGAGGGCTCGTCTCTCTTTATGAAGGCTCGTCTCTCTCTATGAGCTATGAGGGCTCGTCTCTCTTTATGAAGGCTCGTCTCTCTCTATGAGGGCTCGTCTCTCTTTATGAAGGCTCGTCTCTCTCTATGAGGGCTCGTCTCTCTTTATGAAGGCTCGTCTCTCTCTATGAGGGCTCGTCCCTCTTTATGAAGGCTCGTCTCTCTCTATGAGGGCTCGTCTCTCTTTATGAAGGCTCGTCTCTCTCTATGAGGGCTCGTCTCTCTTTATGAAGGCTCGTCTCTCTCTATGAGCTATGAGGGCTCGTCTCTCTTTATGAAGGCTCGTCTCTCTCTATGAGGGCTCGTCTCTCTTTATGAAGGCTCGTCTCTCTCTATGAGGGCTTGGCTCTTTTTATAAGGGTTCATTTCTCACTCTATAAGGCTCGGTTCTTTTTATAAGAGATCTTCTCTCTCTATAAGGGCCTTTTCCCTCTAGGAGGGCCCGCTTTGGTCTCTTTAAGGAGACGTCCAGAACCGTGTGCAACGCTAATGAAAATGCTCTCGGCCAAGCATTCGTTTCTGCACCGATCTCTTACTTATAATTCATTCCACAAATTCTCCCTACGTGAACCCTCTTCTCCCGGGATTACGTTTTATTCTTCAGATGAAGAAAAAAAATTCATTGAACTTTTTTCCGGGAAAATTTAGAAATCTTCAAATCATGCATGCCTACGTCTTTCGTTTCATACGAAGCTGCCTGAAGCGGTCATTTATGGAAATGAGAACCGATGCCTAGCTTTAAAAAAGGCTAACATGTACTTTTTTTAAACTCAAGTAGCTCATTTCCGTCAACGAAACGTTTTACGAATGCAATTCTCCTGCGCATGTCCGACGAATCATAGAATCTCGTCTGGAGGAAGCCAAAAGTCATTGACGTATTATTTGTAGTGACGTTTTTTCTCAATTCAAATTTGACTCGGAAATAGAACTTGATTTAGTCGCTTGCTGAGTGCTTCAAACATTTAAATAATTTAAACTAAATTTAGTCTTGAATCACGGGCTTCAAATACTTGTAAAGCCAGTTGTGCTGTTTGTGTACTGGTCTGTTCCTCTAACGACAACTCATGTCATTTCGAGGTAGAATTTAGAGTAAATTGCAAAAAATGTGCTGCAAAAGGCAAAAATTGATAGCAGATTAGTACTCAATTTATTCTCATACAGTACTTTTTTTAATCGTTAATCTCATTTTCACTCCAGAAAATAAATTTCCAAGCCGTTCATGAGTCCTGGAGATATTTCAAATGTTCCATAAATTTTTATCTAAAATTTTGAGAATCGAGGAGCTTCAAATAAGCACACAAAATTAGGCTCGAATAATTCATCCTTTTCTCAGAAACCTAACATTCGTGAAATTAAATAAAAGAGACAGCAGATTTTAAGCCCGACACTGGCCCGCCCCTCTGCCCTGTACTGCACTGAAGTGCGCAGACTGACTCCAGAAAAGAACCCGTGTTGCCCTGAACTGCGCTGACGTGCGCAGACTGACTCCAGAAATGAACCCGTGCTGCCCTGAACTGCCCTGAACTGCGCTGACGTGCGCAGACTGACTCCAGAAATGAACCCGTGCTGCCCTGAACTGCCCTGAACTGCGCTGACGTGCGCAGACTGACTCCAGAAATGAACCCGTGCTGCCCTGAACTACCCTGAACTGCGCTGACGTTCGCAGACTGACTCCAGAAATGAACACGCGCTGCCCTGAACTGCCCTGACATGCTAAGACCCAGAAATTACCTCAGCTTGACTGTTAGCTACACCAAAGTGCTACGAGTCTTTGTTATTAGTAAGGATGTATTGAAAAATAGAAATAAAAATTCTGAATGTCATCTTTGATGGAAAGAGTGAAATAACTTGCGTGATTAAAGTGTGCCTATCTCGTAATATTTTTAGACAAGCATGAACGAATTTTGCCTGAAGCTTAGATCGTATATATTTATAAGGGCTCCATTTCTTCCTGTTTTTTTATTTTAATTGCAGGAAAGTTAAAAAGATCTGAATTAGGGAAATAGTTAATCTCATAGCTCTCAACAGTGAACAAGTTTTTCAAATTCAGAGGTAAGAAGCTTAATTTTCAAACCACAAGATTTTGCCCACAAACACGGCTCAAATTTGCTTTGATCGTTCTGATCATGAGCATTAGAGGACTTATTTATTTTTGTTTATTTTGACTGCGTTTGAAGTCATCTTTAGTAGGATTAGAGATGATGAATCAAAAGCCCCGTATAAGTTTCATTTGCTGAAGCGTAATTTTATTTCATTCAGTGAATGATTAATTTAAATGTTCAAACTAAATCCACGTGCTCATCCGAGCTTGCGCCTGAGATTTAAATAAAGGAACCTCAAAGTACTGCTGCAGCTTAACTGTCCTCGCTACGTTGCTTTCCATGGCTTACACTTAACCAAACAAAATGTGTGGTTCGGGTAAAATGATTCATTTTGTTCCTATAATGGTAAACAGGATACTGCATCATGGGTGTAGTTGGAAAACAGAAATATTGAAATTCTCTGAAGATAAACTAGATATTATCAACGAAAAACCATTCTTTTCTTTGTTGTCCTTCTTGAAGCTTGAGTGTATTAGACTCAAACATCCACTCGTGTTAGTCTCCTCAAAATATTCTAGAGTTGAGCTCCATAAATGAGATCATAGCTCCGGCTTTTATTCTTCGTTCATTCCGCAACGCCGCGTCTCGACGCCGGGAGCAATTTGGCAACAGCTTTCTTTACTGCCAGCGTTTCTTTGTCTTGACCAGAGAGATTTTCGGTGGTCTTGACGGAGAGGACCGGCAAAAAACGTCCAATTCTTCGAATTGTTCGAGTGCTACGGTCAGCCGCGCTGCTATTTAATTTGAAATTTACTTCGGCTTTGCAAGTCAAGTTTCTGAGTAAATACAATAGTTTCATATCAACAAAATAAGAAAATACCATCATTAAAATAGGAAATTATGACAGAAAATATAGTCCTCGACCATGAGTCTTATCAAAGGTAAAGTATGCATCTACGAATGCAAAAAAAATTTTATGCTAATATATAAGCGAGCCAATAACCAACCATTTGTAACGCGACAGCTTCAAACCTCAGTAACCATTATCGACACTTCGTTCGTGTGCGGCGAAGCGAAGAGGAATATTTTTTACATCGCAGCTCAGGAGAAGATAATTCGCTCGATGTGGGCGTCACGATCAATCTTTGAGAATTATCACTCAAAAGCACAGCGGTTTTATTTGAGAGGCTTTCATAAAAATTGATCGGTAGTGAAGAAAAACTAGCGTCGGAAAGCTTTCAGAATTGCATTTGACTTTTATCAGACTCAAGCTACTTATACTGCCAAACTATTGAAGGAGTACCAATATCAACAAGAGCTCTGTTCGATTGATTTCTAAACAGTCGAGCATTGGAAGAAGTTCTTAGGCCGAAGCCTTAAAAGTATTGAAAAAACTCTGAGGAGCAACCACTTTGTGCGGGAAGCTTTGGTTTGCTCTTGGAGGTAAGTTGTGGTCTCCAGTATGTACAGAGGTGTTGGAGGAGTGGGGAAATGTAGGTGCAGGATTGAGATGTGGTGTATTGGTGATGAGTGGAGTGCGGTGGAGTTAAAAGAGGAGTACTGCAGAGTAGTGGTGCTGTTCAGTAGTGCCGAGCGGAGTCCAGCAATGTTGTCCACTGAAGAGCCCTGTCGATTAAGGGGGACAACCCAGCGATTTTAGAATTTTCCTCCGATTGCTTTGAAGTTTGGCCAGTATATGTATTGCTTTGAAAAAAATGAATTTTACTCGAGTAAATTTTTCGATATAGGCTTTAGTTTTTGAAAAACAATAAAAAAATTAGGTTTTTAGTTCATTTTTTGTGATATTTTAAAATAATAGAAGCCAATGAGTTTTTAGGTTAGAGCAAATTCAACTCCAGTTTTGGAATCCTTGCAAATAAACTAAAGCTCATGAATTTTCTCTTTTCATTATGGTTTTCTTTAGAAATGCGATTTTTGATCACTAACTAAGACATACGAATTTTTTTTTGAACTGTGATAAAAAAAATGAAATGTACAAATTGGAAAATCGAAGAGCTTTAGTTTGTTATAAATGTTCCAAGGATTTCAACGCTGTCTTTGTTTTTTCCTAGCATGAAAACTATCTAACTTCTATTCTTTTTAATGTTGAAAATACTTTTTTTCATAACTGGCAAAAAATATAAATTTTACCTGGAATGTTGTATTATCATCTGGAATATATATTATCATGCTGTATTATCGCCTACAAATGAAATGCATTCATAATTTCATATTTACACTATGAATTGTAAATAAAATGTATAAATAATATATATAAAAAACATCATTTTCCATTTTTTGAAGAATGATGATTTTTTTGTGGTTTGATTCTTCTGAAATGAGCCAGTATATGTAATTTTTAAAACGAAACACATTTTTTTCCATTCATTTTTTTGATTTTGCTCCTAGTTTTTTCAGAAAATGGGGAATATTTGTTTTGATGTCATTTTATCTGATATTTCAAATGAATACAAGTCAATGGGTTTTCATGCTACAACAAAAACAAAGGCAGTTTTGAAATCCTTAAAGCATTGCTAACAAATTAAAAGAGCCAGATTTTTTTCTATTTGTTTTCTTTTTAAATGGATTCAAAAATTCATGGTTTTTGATACCCTTAGTTCTTTTGATCCCCTGGGGGGGGAACTAGTGCCCGTAGCCCCATAAAATTTTAGGGCACAATAACCCACCACCTAAGGATCCTTCTTCAACAAAAAAAAATGGCTAATTGGGCCCGAAAATCCCTGGGTTGTCCTCCCTAATTTTGTTTATAGAATGATTCAAAAGGCTAATGCTTTTACTATGCAGGATGAAAGGCTGCCAGACTAAGACTACAGTCGTGCAAAACTTCGGTTGACCGTAAGAATGGCCGTGTTGAGCTTCATTGCTGAGCTCGCACTCGCATCCCGCCTGCTGCTGCCACCGAGCCGAAACTGGAAACTGCAACCCAGAATGATATTGGTATTGCGTTGAAGAAAATTTGATCGGTTTTTTAAAATTTACCTTTACTCATCCGACGTCATGACGATTTACGACGTCGTGACGACATGCAACATCATGACAACACGACGGTATGACGATATACATAGGCGCCAGAAAGTAACTCCGCACTGTCTTATTTTTTATTATATTTTAAATTATAGCAAATATAACTAATCACTTGAAGCAAACTTTACACCATAAAATTCTACGCCTTTTAATCTATAGATATGCATTCTCAAATTTATTTTTCTGCCACCCAGTAACTGTGTAGGCGTCATTTTATATGAAATGTAAAAAGTCTGCAGGACAAAAAGAAACTCCGCATGTTAGGATTTCGATGTAAATATGCTACAATGTCCGCTTTTAAGCTGTGATCGGGCATTTGTAATTGTTATCGGTGCTAGTGAAGACCATAAACTGCTAAAATCTTTAATAAATTTTAGTCATGCCTCGTCTTTCCGTTGATAACCGAAAGGAGATAATTAAATACACAACAATGGAATATCCAACCGTGAAATTGGTCGTCGATTGAATTGTGACGAAAAGACCGTCCGGCTAACATTGCAAATGCATCAAAAGACTGGCAGCGTTCATGACATCCCAAAATGTGGACGTCCAAGGGTGACATTGGCCAGAGAAGATCATGCCATCAAGATCCGGAGTCTTCGCATTTGTCATCAGTGTTTATGGTCCCGAGCCTCTAGTTAGGCTGGAAGGCAAGGTAAATTTCGGGAAATACCTCCAAATGCTGGGACAACACTTTATTGACTATTTTGAAAGTCTTCCAAATGAAGAATGCACTTTTATGCAGGATAATGCGCCTATCCACAAGGCTCGCAATGTGAAAAACTTTCTTCGGGAGCGGAATATCCCTTGTTTTAATTGGCCTGCTCAATCTCCAGACCTTAATCCTATTGAGAATGTTTGGCATACATCAAGCACAAACTACGGTACGAAAACATTAGAAATTTGGAAGAACTTTGGAGTAAAATAAAAGAGGAGTGGGACTGTCTGGGTCAAGGGTATTGCCGTAGGTTGATCGAGGGCATGCCGAAGAGATTGAGGGCTGTTAAGGCACAGAAAGGTTATGCCACTAAATATTAACCTAATGAATATGATAAACCACCAGAATTGTTCAATATTGTTCTTTAATTAAAGTTTTTGTTGTTGTGCGGAGTTTCTTTTTTTCCTGCGGACTCTGTCCATTTCATATAAAATGACGCCTACACAGTTACTGTATGGCAGAAAAATAAATTTGAGAATACATATCTATAGAATAAAAGGCGTAGAATTTTATGGTGTAAAGTTTGCTTCAAATGATTAGTTACATTTGCTATAATTTAAAATATAATAAAAAATAAGGCAGTGCGGAGTTACTCTCTGGCGCCTATGTATGACGACATACGACGTCATGACGATTTACGACGTCGTGACGACATGCAACATCATGACGACACAACGGTATGACGATATATGATGACATGCAACATCATGACGATTTACGACGTCGTGGCGACATGCAACATCATGACGACACAACGGTATGACGATATATGATGACATGCAACATCATGACGATTTACGACGTCGTGGCGACATGCAACATCATGACGACACAACGGTATGACGATATATGATGACATGCAACATCATGACGATTTACGACGTCGTGACGACATGCAACATCATGACGACACAACGGTATGACGATATATGATGACATGCAACATCATGACGATTTACGACGTCGTGGCGACATGCAACATAATGACGACACAACGGTATGACGATATATGATGACATGCAACATCATGACGATTTACGACGTCGTGGCGACATGCAACATCATGACGACACAACGGTATGACGATATATGATGACATGCAACATCATGACGATTTACGACGTCGTGGCGACATGCAACATCATGACGACACAACGGTATGACGATATATGATGACATGCAACATCATGACGATTTACGACGTCGTGGCGACATGCAACATCATGACGACACAACGGTATGACGATATATGATGACATGCAACATCATGACGATTTACGACGTCGTGGCGACATGCAACATCATGACGACACAACGGTATGACGATATATGATGACATGCAACATCATGACGATTTACGACGTCGTGGCGACATGCAACATCATGACGACACAACGGTATGACGATATATGATGACATGCAACATCATGACGATTTACGACGTCGTGACGACATGCAACATCATGACGACACAACGGTATGACGATATATGATGACATGCAACATCATGACGATTTACGACGTCGTGGCGACATGCAACATAATGACGACACAACGGTATGACGATATATGATGACATGCAACATCATGACGATTTACGACGTCGTGGCGACATGCAACATCATGACGACACAACGGTATGACGATATATGATGACATGCAACATCATGACGATTTACGACGTCGTGGCGACATGCAACATCATGACGACACAACGGTATGACGATATATGATGACATGCAACATCATGACGATTTACGACGTCGTGGCGACATGCAACATCATGACGACACAACGGTATGACGATATATGATGACATGCAACATCATGACGATTTACGACGTCGTGACGACATGCAACATCATGACGACACAACGGTATGACGATATATGATGACATGCAACATCATGACGATTTACGACGTCGTGGCGACATGCAACATCATGACGACACAACGGTATGACGATATATGATGACATGCAACATCATGACGATTTACGACGTCGTGATGACATGCAACATCATGATGGCACGACGGTATGACGATATATGACGACACGCGACATCGTGACGACGTCAATTAGTCCAAGCTGTTTAACTAATACGACGCTTGGTCCAAGTTATGAGCAACTTGACATTTCTAGGACTAATGTACTCCGCATAAATTCAGGTTTGCAAAAAATATAGTACATTTCGAGGCTCGCTCTAAATTAACTGAGGATCGTCATTTCGGAAACGTCGAGGATCTGAATTTGTAAGTCTGTGGGATAAAGTTCTGTTATTTATAGTTCTGTTCTTTATTCAATTTCAAAAGTTGACTGGAAAATGATGTTAAAAATGAATTTTGACACGTGCGTCGTCAAGGGGGGAAAGAACTGTGACTTTGCTGAGTTCCTTACGAAATAATTTCTGGGATGAGCAAAGTAATTTTATGATCATTTGTATTGTAAACCGAAGTATTGATCCTGAGCTTAAAATTTTATCATAATATGAACTTGCTACAAGTATTAATACTGAGCATAGGGCGTTGTGAAACAAAGGTAGTTAAATCTAGGTAACTATAGTAGATTTTCAAACGGGTAAATCTAGGAAACTATAGTATTTTTCCAAATGTAAATCTAGGTAACTATAGTATATTTCCAAATAGATAAATCTAGGAAACTATAGTATATTTCCAAATGTTAATCTAGGAAAATATAGTATATTTCCAAATGTAAATCTAGGAAACTATAGTATATTTCCAAATGTAAATCTAGGTAACTATAGTATATTTCCAAATAGATAAATCTAGGTAACTACAGTATATTTCCAAATAGGTAAATCTAGGAAACTATAGTATATTTCCAGATGTAAATCTAGGAAACTATGGTATATTTCCAAATAGGAAAATCTAAGTAACTCTAGCAAATCACTACACAATACAGTAGGGATGGAGGAGAAACTCCAGCAGCAGTAACACGGTGACTACGGCTGCACAGTTGCTACGGTTCATTTGGTAAGATTGTAAGAGGCTACATTGAAAAATGTCCTTCAATGCTCGAATACAATTCTAACCTTTCGAAAAAGTGTAATATATTTAATTACACGATAATATTTTACATCGTTAGGATATATACTTTAAAAAGGTAGTAAAATTATTGAAGTGCTATACATTTATGCCGGTTCGTAAATGAGAAATTTATTTTGTGGTACACATATGCCCTAATACTTAGAATGCTAAAAGTTTTCCAGATCACTAGTTCGTACGGCTTTGAAATCCAGTGAAGAGATGAGTGCTTCACACTTCGAAAATCTGACGCTCGTTGATGGATAGTTTAGTTTAATAAATGAATAGTTTAGTTTAATAGTTTAGTTTAATAGTTTAATAAATACTTTAGTTCAATCTAAAATCTTAGGTAGAAATGAAATTTCATTCTGTACGGTCAATCGCCGGGTCCATGCACTTGGTCAGCAGGAGAGTCGAAGCAATAATTTAAAACAATCAGTGAGCACTATTCAAACACGAAATTGCGGCATTAGTCACTCGATGTAAATGCCTTTTTTTATCATTCAGGCTGGTCAGCGAATCAGCTCAAAGCAGATTACAGCACTGCAGCCACGGGAGCGCAGCAGAGACTCGTGCTGATGGCCCAGTTTCGTCCCAGCTGCTTTTTGATTCGACGATTACATGTCACCGCGCGAGATTGGAGTCGCAATTACCGATGACAGAGTTGCCAGTTATTGCCTGGTTGTGTCATGTGCCTCAGTCACGGCTGCGGTAAGCGCTGCGGGGCTGCCCACCTTCGCTTGGTGGTGTCATGCGCATGTCACGGCTGCGGTAAGCGCTGCGGGGCTTCTCGCCTTCGCCTGGCAGTGTCATGCGCATGTCACGGCTGCGGTGAGCGCTGTAAGGCTGCCCGCCTTCACCTGGCAGTGTCATGCGCATGTCACGGCTGCGGTAAGCGCTGCGGGGCTGCTCGCCTTCGCCTGGCGGTGTCATGCGCCTCAGTCACGGCTGCAGTGAGCGCTGTAGGGCTGCCCGCCTTCGCCTGGCAGGGTCATGCGCCTCAGTCCCGGCTGCAGTGAGCGCTGTAGGGCTGCCCGCCTTCGCCTGGCAGTGTCATGCGCCTCAGTTACGGCTGCGGCGAGCGCTGCGGGGCTGCCTGCCTTCGTCTGGTGGTGTCATGCGCCTCAGTCCCGGCTGCGGTGAGCGCTGCGGGGCTGCCTGCATTCGCCTGGTGGTGTCATGCGCCTCAGTCACGGCTGCGGTGAGCGCTGCGGGGCTGCCTGCCTTCGCCTGGTGGTGTCATGCGCCTCAGTCACGGCTGCGTTGAGCACTGTAGAGCTGCCCGCCTTCGTCTGGGGGTGTCATGCGCCTCAGTCACGGCTGCGGTGAGCGCTGTAGAGCTTCCCGCCTTCGTCTGGGGGTGTCATGCACCTCAGTCACGGCTGCGGTGAGCGCTGTAGAGCTGCCCGCCTTCATCTGGGGGTGTCATGCGCCTCAGTCACGGCTGCGGTGAGCGCTGTATAGCTGCCCGCCTTCCTCTGGGGGTGTCATGCGCCTCAGTCACGGCTGCGGTGAGTGCTGTAGAGCTGCCCGCCTTCGTCTGGGGGTGTCATGCGCCTCAGTCACGGCTGCGGTGAGTGCTGTAGAGCTGCCCGCCTTCGTCTGGGGGTGTCATGCGCCTCAGTCACGGCTGCGGTAAGCGCTGTAGAGCTGCCCGCCTTCGTCTGGGGGTGTCATGCGCCTCAGTCTCGGCTGCGGTGAGCGCAGTAGAGCTGCCCGCCTTCGTCTGGGGGTGTCATGCGCCTCAGTCTCGGCTGCGGTAAGCGCTGTAGAGCTGCCCGCCTTTGTCTGGGGGTGTCATGCGCCTCAGTCTCGGCTGCGGTGAGCGCTGTAGAGCTGCCCGCCTTCGTCTGGGGGTGTCATGCGCCTCAGTCTCGGCTGCGGTGAGCGCTGTAGAGCTGCCCGCCTTCGTCTGGGGGTGTCATGCGCCTCAGTCTCGGCTGCGGTGAGCGCTGTAGAGCTGCCCGCCTTCGTCTGGGGGTGTCATGCGCCTCAGTCTCGGCTGCGGTGAGCGCTGTAGAGCTGCCCGCCTTCGTCTGGGGGTGTCATGCGCCTCAGTCTCGGCTGCGGTAAGCGCTGTAGAGCTGCCGCCTTCGTCTGGGGGTGTCATGCGCCTCAGTCTCGGCTGCGGTAAGCGCTGTAGAGCTGCCCGCCATCGTCTGGGGGTGTCATGCGCCTCAGTCTCGGCTGCGGTGAGCGCTGTAGAGCTGCCCGCCTTCGTCTGGGGGTGTCATGCGCTTCAGTCTCGGCTGCGGTAAGCGCTGTAGAGCTGCCCGCCTTCGTCTGGGGGTGTCATGCGCCTCAGTCTCGGCTGCGGTGAGCGCTGTAGAGCTGCCCGCCTTCCTCTGGGGGTGTCATGCGCCTCAGTCGCGGCTGCGGTGAGCGCTGTAGAGCTGCCTGCCTTCGTCTGGGGGTGTCATGCGCCTCAGTCTCGGCTGCGGTGAGCGCTGTAGAGCTGCCCGCCTTCGTCTGGGGGTGTCATGCGCCTCAGTCTCGGCTGCGGTGAGCGCTGTAGAGCTGCCCGCCTTCCTCTGGGGGTGTCATGCGCCTCAGTCGCGGCTGCGGTGAGCGCTGTAGAGCTGCCCGCCTTCGTCTGGGGGTGTCATGCGCCTCAGTCTCGGCTGCGGTGAGCGCTGTAGAGCTGCCCGCCTTTCTCTGGGGGTGTCATGCGCCTCAGTCGCGGCTGCGGTGAGCGCTGTAGAGCTGCCCGCCTTCGTCTGGGGGTGTCATGCGCCTCAGTCTCGGCTGCGGTGAGCGCTGTAGAGCTGCCCGCCTTCGTCTGGGGGTGTCATGCGCCTCAGTCACGGCTGCGGTGATCGCTGTAGAGCTGCCCGCCTTCGTCTGGGGGTGTCATGCGCCTCAGCTATTTCGTCTGCAATTACTTAGCCTTTGTTTATCAGCCGCTTGAAAATGTTGGTGCTGATATCAAGCTTCAACATCGCAGCACACGTAAATAAATTAGTGTATTCTTTATTTGAACTGGAAAAATCGGTGTGGTCAATGAATATCATTTTGTGAGGCGTCCTACGATGAAAGGTTCATATAATAAAGCAGGTGTAAAAATAAGCATCTCACTTTGTTTTTGAAACTTATCAGATGGCATGCACATATCATCGGGAACAGAAGTAGACTGCAGGACATTAACTATAACTGTTGGATAATATAAACCGTACTAAAATATTAACGGGAACTTTTGTAAACTGTACTCACATTAACGATATCAGGAAATAGAATTTATTGGATTCAGAACCGAGTGTAAACGCACAATAATTGTCAAATTAGAACAGAGCGATATCAAAATCAAATATGTGCTAGGAGAAGATCCTGACCTCGAGGGGACGTTTTCAACTACGACAGGCCAATAAAGCACGAAGAAAACTTCCCTGCGAAAAACCACAAAGTTCTTCTAGAAGCGCAGTGTGCGCGAGTGCTCGTGGTCTTACGAAGTAGCCTTCATGATCTGCAATTAAATCAAATGATTTAATCTCTAGAAGTTCAGTACCGACGGATTTCTGTAATATATGTACTTTAAATAATATAATTCAGCAAAACATTGCATCTAAACTGGGCAGCTGTCAACAGTTACAGTTGCTGAATATGTTGGTGGCCAAATATCATATATATTTTATGATATGAGTACAAAGAATGCAGGTTCCTGGTTTAGGAAAATGTAGGATTGATCGACATCGTTTATTTCCTAAAGGTCTTTTACGCGAATTTTCCGCTTTTATTAGGAGCGAATGAAGCTTGAATGCTCCAAAATTTACCGCAAGAGATGGGATCTTGTTTTAATTCCAGCCCAGATTGGTAATGGGATCAACTTCCAGGGGAATAGGGAAGAGATTAGATTCCTAAATCTCATACGGCCACAATTTGCAGGGCTTCGTTGAACTTGTGCTACTTTTTACAGCAATGTATATTTCAATATTTTCTGCCAAGCCTAAAGATGAGCAGTCTTGACTGGATGAAAATGGTTTCTGAGGCTGCTCATAATTTCTCATTATTTCTCTGAGGTTTCTCAAAAAATGAAGTTTCTCATATTTTAGTTCCGTAAGCCTTTCTGTTTGAACTGGTGGTAGGATGAAACTGAAGGTATTTACGAGCAGCGGCATGGAATTCTAATGCAAGTTGTTAATTTAAAACATTGATCACGTGTTGGATACTGCTCTCAGTAGACGGGCATTCATTTGTTTAGCAAATTTAAAACCTTGTTTACTCCGCAAGATTTACTTTCTGCTTAAGGGTAATATTTCTGAGATTTTTCCAAAGCATCTTATTTTAAAACTAGAAAATTCACTCTTGTGAAATACTTGTGCTTGTAACTACCAGGTTGTGTAAAACAAATTTTCGTGTTGAAAATTAGCCATAGCACCAACTATGTTAATCAAATCTAGATGTCGTGAAGTTTTAAGAGCCTGGTAATCGTGTTTGACCACTAAATAATTCAAAGTTACTGTAATGTTATGTATTTTCTGTCCTATTACGGATTTTTAGAGCAAATGAATGAAAGCAACAAATTCTATGTATGATATATGACAAGTACTTAACCTGTAGAAATTTCGAAAAGAATAATGGTCTTTAGATCGTATCACAGGAGCTTATTGTTGACGTTTCATCTGCCGCCTACCACTTTCAACTTTGTGTGATATTTAGTTGTGCCCGCTGTGCATCCTGCACGTCTCAAGGCTTAGGTGGCTTATTTCTATTAGCAAAACTTAGGGGTGAACACTGTTTTCTCTGTACTTTTCTGCACTGGTCACAGATGTCAGGCTCATAAATGAGATTTTTCATGTTTTGATCAGACAAGCTGGCATGTTTGAGAAGCCCGATAGAACAAAACTTCCTGAATTTTCTAATGCGTGTCTAAGGGCTGAGTGGTGCCCTGAGTGTCAGGATTTACTGAAGTGTCAGACGTCAGCTACGACAACATGTTTACCTCAGCGCTGCAATGCCAGTCGAAGCCTCTTGAATCCGTAATCAGGTTTAGTTTACATCTTTGCTATTGTTTGTGACTTTCCCTTCCTCGAATGTAAGATGTTTTCCATGTATCTTGATGTACATCGACGAGGTTGATTCTGAGAGTGCGGTATTATAATGAACATGTTTAACGCTAATTTTAATTCTGAAGAAATTTGTAGTGCCATTTAAGTTGCGAGAAGAAAAAAATAGCCTTTAACACACTATAGCATGAGACATTAGTCGCAATTCACGTACTGTCCTCCATCTCCATGGAAACCAACAATATAAGCTTTAACTATGCATTTATTTATACAGCACAAGTGACGCACGCTTCAATAGCTGTCCCGTTTTTGCAAGAGCAACAGCGCGATGGATGCGACTTAGGCCTTACATGAAGAGCTCGAGCTGATCTAATTGGCTGTAGCCCTGACACGCTGTCCCCAGAGGGCTTTGCTTGCAAAACAAAAGCGAGAGAGCCATGGAGGTCGAATTTTGCATTAAATGTTTTTAGACTTCCTTAGCATTATCTAATTTCATGGTTGCTGGTATGTGGTGTCTTTTTTGTGTCGATGCGGATTTTTAGAGTAAAGGTGGTGGCTGAAAAATGATATTCCATGCTATCAGTGTCAGCAAAGCAGTAGTTGTTTATATGCTGATATCCGGGGTAAAATCCTCGTGGATATTGGTTCAAGGGGTAATTTGCGTTTGATATCTTTGTGTAAAACAGGGAAACCATTAAGCGTTTTTTCAATTAGGTATTTATACAGCCCACACAAAATGATTTCCACAACGCAGCAGGCCTGACCAACATGTTCTTTATGCCATCTCAGACAACGTTAAATAACAGCCATCATTCCTGCGTGTCTTCAGGGAACACGCATTACAGCTGTTTCCGACTACATGTTTGCACGAGCGGCTCACTAATAATTGTGGTTTCAACGATATTAACAAATATAATTTGAATTAACCATAGAATTTATTAACAGTAAATTTGAAATTATATCTGTCCTGTCAACGTAATTAGTGCTCTCGACCATATGTTTGCACTAGCAACTCATTAATAACTCTGGTCTCAGTGGCATCAGTGTTCATCTTTGAAGTTATGCCTGAAATTGGCTGATAATAAATTTCAAACGTCTCTGATTTTGTTGAAATATTGTGCATTCCTTAGTATTTTTTGCCGTAGCAGCTCATTATAATTTTGACAGAAAACTACGCGGGAAAATTTGATTTATCGCAGACATCTGTTTGAAAGCTCCGACGAATGGAGTAAAATACATCGCAGCAAGGTTCGGAAGGACAAAAAAAATCGCATAGGGCAAAATTCAGCAGTCTGAGTGACGTTATTTTGACCAATTCCTACACGCCATGAATCTGAGTTCGTTTTCAATTGGGAATAATTGTAAAAAAATCTATTAGGAAATGATGACATTTCTTGAATCATCTCTTCAACGGAAATCGTTCAAAGATACGAGGTTATGGTGAAGAAGAAAAATAATGCAGCACTATGACACATTGTATTTAATTTCGAAAAAATTATAAGCCTTCATAAAAAGGAAGTTCATAAATGACATTTTCTTTGTGCATTACCTAGAAATAGTATCTTATACTCTACGGAGTTTACTCCGAGTGTTTAATTTACTCTGCAATAGTTTATGATGTGGCTAATGGGTTTTATCAGTTTTCAAATAGGCATTTGATTGATTTTGGTCTCTTCTATCATTTGATACTGTTTGTAACTTATGATTTTTACTTCAGTGCCAGAGTGTTTGCTTTGAATCAAAATCAAAACTGAGTAAATATTCTAAATTCATCCTCGCTGTAAATAAGGAATGGAAATATTCATGGTTTCCAGATATTTATTAAAATAATAAAAGTTTCCATGCTCATCATTTTCTCTTGGTTTAAATTTTAAATACATGGTAATTTTTTGAATCAATGACCGATATTTTTTCAATATGTGAATTCCTTTCATCTCCTTCAAGCCCTGAAATACACGTTTGAAACAGAACAGAGCAGATAAGCAAAAAAAAAAAGATAGAATAGAATTTCAGAAACCCGTCAAATGGCCCATTATCACCCTGTCCCGGAGTTCCACCTCCAAATACTGAAAGGATGAAAACAAATTTGGCTAGAATGTCGTTTAATGAGGTAACTCGCTACTAGCTGAGCTTGGCAAGCGTAATGGGTTAATGCAGAACTGGTTTGAAAATGAGTGTTTTTAGACCTGTAAATTTTACGCAAATACTCCAGTCGAAGCAAGTGTGTTCCTGAAACAAAGTTATAACGTTTATGTTTTATTTTAAAACGTTAATGTATACGTTAAAATGTTTTCACAATATTCTTGCAATGTTGTTCCAATGTTGTTACAGTGTTGTCACAATGTTGTTGCAATGTTGTCATTATATTGTTGCAATGTTGTCACGATGTTGTTGCAATGTCGTTGCAATGTTGTCACAATGATGTCGCAATGTTGTCACAATGATGTCGCAATGTTGTCACAATGTTGTCACAATATTGTCGCAATGCTTGCTGAACAAACATACGTCAGCTCGGTACCTCATCTCATACGCAGCGCACATACTCGAGTCTCACAGGAAAAACCTCCCCTGGCAAGGTCTGTCTTTCCCTTTACCTGATGTAATTAGTACCTCACAACATTTCGTGGATAGTGATACCCATTGGTATACGTGGGAGAAAAAATATTATTATTAGCATGAAGGTAATAAATGTCAAGTTGAGAAGAAGTCTAAAGTTCCCCGGCTAAAATTAAAATTAATGGAAACTGCCCAATTGCTGCCTGAACTATCACGGTAGAGGAAAGTTGAAAGTTCATTGGGTAAAATTACAACTATTGAGAAGCATACAATTATTGCATGCACCGATAATCTATATCAAAAGTCAGATGGCGATAATAACATGTTTGAGCTAACTGCCCTCAGCTGGGCTTATTTTCCAACTTGTCAAAGCAATACATATTACTGGCGCATGCAAACTAGTAAATTTCCATAAATGAAAACAACTCAGTATTAGCAACCGCATCATTGATAGACTGGATGCTTTCTTAGCAGTAAAATTAAATGCAATTCCACGCCTTCGTCTTCATGGCGAGAAGCAGAGTCTTCTTTGTAAGATTTTCACACTTGCAGGAAATTTAAAAACAAATATAGAAGGTTTCATTCACGTTTTATTAAACGATTTTGAACTAGCCGTAAAAAACAAATACGAATAATTTTTAGAAAGCCGTTAAGATGGAATACAGAGTATTTTTAGAAAGCCGTAAAGATGGAATACAGAGTATTTCTGAAGTGCCATAACGGCCGAATATAGTTTTTAATTTTGAAGGAGTATTTATTTATTATTCAATTATTTTATTGGTTTACGTTATAGATTAGCGGAAAGAGCGCTTCTAAAAAAGCTTTCGCTTTACCTCAGAAAAATTGTATAGCTGACACGGGTGCTCTATAGATTAGAATACACCTCACAAGCAGCAACTGCTGCAGCCCCAGTTGGGGCTAAGTAGGTGTAAGCGGTTACAAAAAAGCAGCAGGAACTGCTGCAACCGCAGTTGTAGGTAAGTAGTTGACGCTATTAAGAAGGAGCAGCAAGAACTGGTCTGTCAGCTTCCTGGAAGTACAAAATAATTCTTTAAGTAAAAAAAGAAAAACTGTAGAAAGTTAGGGAACTCAAAATTTGTGCAAGACTTTAAATATAAGACATTAAGTTGCTAGAACGCACCCCACAGTAGCGTTAGCAAATCTCAGTATCGCACTCGAGTCCATTCAAAAACCTCGAGGCAGCGTTAAGGTGAAGCACTGGCAGCAGCCTCCCAAGGTGCGTAGCGGTAACTATACCAGCAGCAGCAGAAGAACATACTAGGAGCGAAAACAAAACACAAAATAACTTGGGTCGCCGCTACGGCGAAGTAGAGATGGAATATCGCAGAGCACTTATTTCATTAATTTCATGATTACAAATAGTGAGCTCTCACCCAAGTTAATTTCCCCTCGGTGGGTCGATAAGCCACTTTCAGAGGTTGTTAAAGAAAAAGAAAATGAGATGAAAATAGTGGTAAAGTGGTGTTTAGGCGAAAGTACGTAATCAGGTAAGTAGTTAATAGTTGGGAGATGAAACAAGCCCTTCAATATAGCGTAACTGAATGAACTCAGGAAGAAACAGTTACAGTTTCCTCCAAGTCTCAGTAGTTCACCGTAAGCAAGTAGGTTTTACAAACTTCGTAAGAAGCGATTTAATTAGTTAAGATCTCCCTTCGAAGTAGATTACTGGCCACTGACCATTTAATCAAGTTAGAATTATTAAAGACCTGGACACCAAGAAAATAACGCCAAAATAAAAATAACGAAATTCACAACACATGCACACAAACTTAAACACAGAAAAATAGAACAGTAAGCGAACAGAAGTAATACCTAACCTCGTGGCTACGTATGTGGTAATAACTGGAGCCCTCCTGGTGCTGCTCAGACTGCCGCTGTTCCAGTAAAAGTGTCAAATGCCGAATATTCTTAAGCTAAAAAATCAACCGCCCACCATACCGCTGCTCAGCTCAAGCTCCGCGGCAACAAATCACAACGCAAAAACGATGCCAGGCTCTGCCTCCAAAGGCAATACGAGGAGCATGTGGGAAGAATTTTCCACATTTTTTACTCGTTTTTGAATAATTTATTTTCTTCGTCATCGTCTACACAGAATTTTATGCCCATTTCATCATATGCACAACTTCTCACACGTCTCAGAGACGTCTTGCCTTCAAAGTGAGAAGATTAAATGCGGAGAACCAAGTCTAACTGCTTTCAAATCTGCATATTGCGCAACAATACGAGACCACTTTTGTTCCGCGTGCTATTCAAATCTTTTAAAGAACTCTGACAGTGCAGGCTAGCAGTTCCGCGTGCTATGCAAATCTTTTAAAGAACTCTGACAGTGCAGGCTAGCAAAGAGTAGAAATGCTGCTTTCAAGGCTAAAGCAGCATTACTGGAACCACTGGAGTAGCATTACTGGAGCCACAAAAAAAGGCAGCATTACTGGAGCCGCACAACAATGCAGCATTACTGGAGCCTCACAACACCTCAGCATTATTGGAGCCACGCAATACCCCAGCATTACTGGAGCCACACAAAAATGCAGCATTACTGGAGCCTCACAACACCCCAGCATTACTGGAGCCACACAACAATGCAGCATTACTGGAGCCACAAAACAATGCAGCATTACTGGAGCCACACAACAATGCAGCATTAGTGGAGCCACACAACAATGCAGCATTACTGGAGCCACACAATACCCCAGCATTACTGGAGCCACACAAAAATGTGGCATTACTGGAGCCTCACAACACCCCAGCATTACTGGAGCCACATAACAATGCAGCATCACTGGAGCCACACAACAATGCAGCATTACTGGAGCCACACAACAATGCAGCATTAGTGGAGCCACACAACAATGCAGCATTACTGGAGCCACACAATACCCCAGCATTACTGGAGCCACACAACACCCCAGCATTACTGGAGCCACAAAACAATGCAGCATTACTGGAGCCACACAACAATGCAGCATTACTGGAGCCACACAACGACGCAGCATTACTGGAGCCACACAACAATGCAGCATTACTGGAGCCACACAACAATGCAGCATTACTGGAGCCACACAACGAGGCAGCAGTACTGGAGCCACACAACAAGGCAGCATTACTGGAGCCGCACAACACCCCAGCATTACTGGATCCACACAACAATGTAGCATTACTGGAGCCACACAAAAATGCAGCATTATTGGATCCACACAACAAGGCAGCATTACTGGAGCCACAAAACAATGCAGCATTACTGGAGCCACACAAAAATGCAGCATTACCTGAGCCACACAACCAGGCAGAATTACTGGAGCCACACAACAATGCAGCATTACTGGAGCCACACAAAAATGCAGCATTACTGGAGCCACACAGAAATGCAGCATTACTGGAGCCACACAACCAGGCAGGATTACTGGAGCCACACAACAAAGAAGCCACTCGGCTCCCGCGCTCGGAGGTGTTCAGAGCTGGGCCGCTTTGGTGGCTCCAGGCTGTCGTCCATTCAGCAGCCTGAAAGAATAAACTCGCAGTTTTCGGCCAAAATCACAGTGTGCTTTACAGGAAGGTATTAAAGGCAGTCGCTCGGTCTTTATTGCGTAATGGGCTTTGGTACATGTTATGTTGTGTTTATGGAATTTGCTGTAAATTGTTCTGTGAAAAAGAGATTGCAGTTGTCGATTGAGGTTTGAGAGAAGAAAACAGTGCGACTGAGAAAGTTTTGGAATTTATGCATTTTGGTAGAGTTATAAAATGAAAGAAATGGTTTTACATGCTTGTTTTACATTCAAATGTTTGTTTTACATTCAAATGCAATGTTTTACATTCAAAATACTCGTCCATCTCAATTTTCATTTTAAATTGTTAAGTACATTTCAGCAGGTCCCTCATAGAACACGTGAGTACTTCCATTTGGAGTTGTGATGAGAACTGCAGAGAAGACTTCAACCTCGCTGGAATTTTGGGCGGCAACAATAATGCCGAGAGGATTTTGCTGTCCGCCGTCACTGTCGAGCGACCGCCGCAAATCTCGCGTGAAGAACAAAGGAGGAGCGATGGGAGCATGGTGGGGGTTGTCCAATTCCCACCCGACGTTACTGTAAGGAGGGGGGTTCTGGTACTGTTGGTGGTGCACGGAGTGTAAATGTTGTTATGGTGCTCCAAAAAACATTGATACCGTTGGTGGTGCACGCAGTGTAAATGTTGTAGTGGTGCCCTCAAAAATACTGGTACTGAGTGTTGGTGGTGCACGGAGTTTAAATGTTATGGTAGTGCTCCCAAAACTACTGGTACTGTTGGTGGTGCATGCAGTTTACATGTTATTAAGGTGCTCCCAAAAATACTGATACTGTTGGTGTACGGAGTGTAAATGTTGCTGTGGTGGTGCTCCCCAAAAAGATGCGTGAGTTCACAAGAGAGCGTGGCTGTCATGGTGCAGTTAAAAACACGGGATCATGTGGAGGGCAATCCAGTGAGAACACAGGAGTTATATTAAGTCAAACTGCGTGCTCATGGCTCTTGCTGTGGTGAGCCTGGAGATATAGGCCTCTAGGTTATGATGTCAAGTGATGCGTGAAGTCATTCGTCATCAATCCACATCATTTGCGCTAGTCATTTAGAGTTCACCTATGATGAAGCTTGGAGTAAATTCGATCTCAAGCTTAGTATTTTTTTAATATTTATTTTTATCAGTTATAGCTCGTAAAATACCATGGTTATAACTTGGAAACCTAGTAATATTAGAAAATCAAGAAAATAAAGATTCATAAATAATTTAATTATTGATATTAGATGTTTTTTCAGTAATTAAATAATTTTCACATCAATCTTCTCTCTGCATTTTTTTCCTCAACCCTTAAATCAACAGTGCTTGCAATTTCCTCTTTCCAAATAGTGCATTGGTATCAACGTATGTTTCCACAATTCTAGTTGATAAATTTGTTAAAAGATTTTCAAAATTTGAAATCCATGTAGAATCTCGCAACGTTTTTTTCAATTCAAGGTTTGTGAATCTAATTTTCTACAATTCTACAACATTCGATGTTCTACGAGGAACAAAATATAAATCTTTGTAGGCAGAGACGGGCATGATCGGTCTCCCAGATAAGGATTTATTGCTGCGTAAAGCACTCTAAAAACTTCTAAAACGCAGTTAAATCAGCGAGAATGATGGATGTTTCTAACATATTCCTGAATTTAGTTAAATCGTCTCGTGGAATAACAAGTTCATAACACGAGGTGGTTGGGGTGGTATGTGTACGAGCTCGATGTAATCACGGATTATGTATGGTTGCTCAAGACGCTCGCTGTGCTAGTCCTGTGTCGTGGCATCAGGGCTGGCATATAAAAGGCAGTCACTCCCCCCAAAAAACCCTCCAACTCTAGCATCATATGCGCAAAGCGCATCTCTATCAGTTCCCATCTATCCTTTTCGGTTTCACCTCTTCTCTCCCCGACTCATTCTGCGTCAAACTCTCTTTTCGTCTTTTCTATAAGCATCGACAAACAGACAGCAGTTCTGTCACTCCGTTTACCCCCCACACAACTGCGGGCTGGGGTCATGATGCTCCAAGACACCAATGCCTTACAAGGAGAGAATGCCGCTGCGGCTTTAAATAACTAAAATACTGTACGACACGCTGGATGATTTGCATCCAAAACTCTTCATTTTAGTTGCCCCTGCGCGCGTTGAACTAGGACAGAAAGACGTCGGCATCTTAGTTGTCGAGGACATCCAAAGTTCAAGAATATTTTAATCTCAAATGAGGAGGTCTGTGATGAAAGTCTCGGCATGGTTTACGCATCGCCGAGCTTCGAGCCACAAGGCCGGGCTACCGTGCAAAAAATGTTACTTTCGGCTGAAATATTTGAGCAATGCCGACCAGGGATCCCGAGCGACGCTAAAAGTCTTCCAAAATAATCACCAAAAATAAAATACTTTCAACTATATTCCCGGAAAAAAGCTCTTCCTGAGTAACGCATCACATGACAATCTGAGAATTATGAAATGTTTTTAGTGGGAAAACACGAGCAGCTCAGAAATGACACGGACTGGGAGGGTGTATTTGACTTGGTCTCACCAAAACAAAAAGACTTCAAGATGGTTTAAGCTTTTTCCCGAAGAGGTAAAAAATATTTTTCTAAGCACTTGTGAAAACAGGAACTCGGAAATAAATTCGTGAATAAACTTCGTCAGACAAGTGTTGGATTCATATGAAAAACGTTTAGAACATTTATACTGTTCGAATTGTCACTTCATTATTAAATTTTTCTGTATCAGTGCACGATTAATGCTGAACCAGTGGAGGAAGACAACCTCATATGAGAGAAGAGCAAGAATTGTTAACACACAATCCCACCTATATTGAAGCTACCGTTAACGTGAAGCACAACAATAACGCTTCATAAAACATTTCCGAGAAAACGCACCGTGACGTTAAAACCACATCAAAACGCGAGGTGTTTGGAGCTGGCACAAGTGCTGGAGTTTGTTCCAATCTCGGTTTATGTATGGCTGCTCATCATGGCGCTCTGTGCTCGTCCAGTGCTGAGTACATGAAGTCTTTTCAGTGACAAGTTAGAGTTTGGAAAATTAGTATAATTTTTGTGTCACGAAGGATGTATGGCTGGCCAACACGACGCACTGCACTTGTCCAGTGCTGGGTCCCGACAGGGCGTCCATAGGGGCAGCTGTAACTCGTACAGTTCACTGTGGAGTCTTTCTTTTCTTGTGGTTGAGATTTACATACATGTCTAGACTAAATAATTTCTTTGCTAGAGCGTTGATGACAGTGAGTTGCTGAGTTTATTTCAAATTAACATTTATGATCGAAAGAATGCCAGGGTGTCAAATTCGGTAAAAAATTTACGCTCTTAATTTTTTGGGTAATGGAAGATATATGCAAAAAAAGTTCTTATTCATGAATGAGGAGCAGCTCTTCAGGAACATGTGCACAAGCACACATAAGCTCTTGCCCTTATTGTCTTGACAGGGTCTCGTGAAGATCTTGAGATCTATATCGCAGTCTATAAAACTGCGCCGTGCCTACCTGAGGGCGCTCAGTCATTCAGATTCTCTCCTGTTGTCATCGACCTGACACTCACCAATAAACACTATCGCTCAATTGTGTTTCACTACCACCGTACATTGGTGGCCAGTATGGGGAGAACTGAACTCACGTATTCGTGCATAATTAATTAAGAGATAAGAAGTGTTCCGAGGCTGACTAATTGCTGACTTTTTGTACAGTCTCAAATGTGTACCGATACCGATAACCAAGTGTGGCAGCCGCAAGCATCCGTCATTGTATTCGGTTTTCAAATACCAGTAGAGGCGCTGGTGGAAGCTTACACCGAATTCACTATTTGGCTTAACATTGGATCACCATTTCGCACTAGAATACTTGTGTACGAAGCAGGAGAAGATATTGAAATTGTATTCGAAGTCACAATCGCCGCATCCCCAGCAACGAGTAATGAGTAAAGGAACAACTCTGTGAGTGATCAAGAACTTGGTGTGTGGTAAATTACTACGAACAGTCACCTAAATAAAGTGTCACTTAACTTACAAACTATAGCAGAGTTAAAGGTGTTACGAACTGTGGTAAGAAATCAAAAGTTATCTCATCAGTCGGCGTTTTACCCTGCACCTCGACATCGAAGCATCGAAGCATCGACATCGAAGCACCAGCGACAGCTTACACTGCAGCTCGACAAGCAACGCACTCTGCAGGCGGCATATTTTTTTGCAGTTAAGTGTTTGCCTGATTTTTTTTTTGAGTGCGCCTGCACCGAGAGCTTGCAGTTAGTTTTTTTGATAGTAGTTTTTTTCCCGGTTGACAATACCGCGAGCACGCAGCTCCGCATGCAGAATTCTAGTACCCCGTAACATCAGTCTCGAGTTAGAAGCTGTGAAAGGCGCAGTGCGTCGGCCCTTTCGTTGGATGTAGCAGAGTAACGACACCCTTTCAGTTTCAATGTCAGAAGTGAGTGCATCCTGGGTTCGTTGTGATTTCATGTTTAGATAAATGGGTTGGATGTGATTACGAATTCTTTGAATATCCCAAAGAGTAGAGGTAAAAAGCTTGCGGTATTTTCTGTTTTTTTGTTAAGGTTGGCTCAAGGTAGTGCGGGAGTGTTTCCGAATTTCATCTGAGCTTTCTCAAGAATTTTTTCGCTGGGGGTACAGAATTTCTTTCTGTAGGGGTATTTTTCAAGGATTTACCTTGTCAATACCATTTAGGAAATTGGTGGTGTAATTGTATTGATTGTGTATTTATTTTTTTGAATAGAGTGTGTATTATTTGAATTTGGATGTGTTTTTCTATTTTTGTTTTGCTAAGTGCGACATTATTTTTGCATATCTTTGATTGTGAATAGGAAAATTCTTGAAATAGTTCTGTAGTAGGATCCATGTCAGAGTCGTCGGATAGCGAGGAGTTCGTTCGCTAAGAACCCACAATAACAAAGAGTGGCAGAATAAGTATTCCTACGGTTACTACTACTCAAGTTTCGACAATGACTACTCCGACTACTAGTGCTGGCGCCAGTGGCAATGATGACAGGACTCTGTTGGCGAGAGAGATCGCAGGGCTCGTACCTAAAGCAGGAGCGATAATGACGAACGCGGAGATTCCTTCGTTTAAAGGACGCCGACGCGGGCAGGATCCGGACTTCCTGGAGAACAAATCATGGACTATGCATATTCAAAACTTAAAAGCCTATATGACACTCCTCCCGGATGCGACAAGTGACGAACGGAAGAAAGAGTTCGTGGTGAGGTCCGCCAACAAAAATGTAGGTGATTTTAATGCAGTGGTGACCAAGCTGGTCAACGCAGATTTGAATTATACCTTTGATCAACTAGTTAAAATTCTAGATGATATTTATGTGTGCCGCGGCGAGAAGTCCATACACTCCTTGGCATGTGATTTAAATGAATTGCAATTAATACGAAACAATGCGTTGGCGGCCCAATTAGTACCGGCTTTCTCAAAATTACGCAAATTGACAGAGAACATTCTGACTTCGACCACACTGGGTTGGCAAAGACAACCTTATTATCAGGCTTGCACTACTCAGGCAGAGCTAAAACGTTTTGTAGGAGACAGTATGTCTTTCAGTCTCGCGTTAACTATTTTGGGTCCGTTATTGGACGAATCATTCTCTAGAAAAATTTTCGAAACTCAATTTAGTTCCGCTGAGGAACTTTTAGCGAAATTAATTGCTGCTGTCAGGAGTCAGGCCGAAACTAAAAAAATTCTCGCGGGCCAATATCCAGTCAGAAACGAGCCCGAAACCTATTTAGCTGATGTAAATATTGATTTTGATGAATGCGTTGAGGCGCAAGACGCGTTCCCGGAGAGTGAAGTGTTCTATGGGCACTTTGGGAACTACCGTAGGAGTCGTGTAAGACTAAGAAGGACAACCCCTTGGCCCTGGTTGAGAAATCCTCGTGGAAGAGCGAGGGAGTTCAGTGGTTATGTGGGCGATAGAGCAAATGGCTCTTTAGAATGCAATACTGTGAGAACAGACAGAGTTTCTAGTTCTAGTCAAGCTTCAAGCAAAAAACGTTGTTTTCCATTTTGCAATTCATGTTCAGTTGTTGGTCATTTTGAATGTAGATCTCAGAGTAGAGCTCAGAGAGGTCAGTTTAATACGAGAGGATGCTTCGCGTGTGGCGGTGCACATTTGGTGAAAGATTGTAGAGCAACGGGAACTGAAATACGTGGCTATAAGGCTTATCTACGCGGTGGCAATGTAGCCAGAGGTAGCCGATCGCGCGGAGGGAGTGAAGTACATTTTGCAGATGCCGAGCCGGATGCTCGGGATTTTTTAAGCGAAGAGTAGAAACAGGTAGAGGTAGCAGGGGGAATTTTTTGATTGAGCCCGAGGTAGTCAGCACCCTCGTTTATCTTGAAGCTGTGGTCGATAGTCCAGATACCACCGAGACAAACAAATCCTTCATTGATCCTTTGTTCAAATGTGAAAATAGGTACAATTTATTGCACGAAGAGCTTGAGGATAGACAAAAACGAAGCAAGGAAGTCGAGGCCTATTTCTCCGCTAGTGTCGTAAGAAGAAATTGCAATAAAAAAGGCGCCGGATTGGTGGCGTTTAAACAATGTAACAAACCTTCGATAATAATTAAAAATAATGACCAGTATTTGAGTGCCTTGCTAGATAGCGGCTCAGAAAAATGTCTAATAAGTTACAAACAGGTTAAGAACTTGAATGAAGAAGTTAACCCGAGCCGTTTAAGGGTTAAAGGCATTAATGGTAAAAGTAACGTTAGCGGAGAAGTAGAGCTGAAGATTTCAATTCCCGGTACTAACAGAGTTCTAAAAACTAGTGCGCTGATAGTGAAAGAAGCGAAATTCAACTATGATTTAATTCTAGGACGCGATGTGCTGAATGATGCAATAATTAACTTTAAAGATAGAACGCTTCTTTGGGAAGGTATTGCAATCCCCTTTTATGAGTTAAAAATGGAACCGGTTTTAAGCAGAGAAGTTGTGATGGAAAAAATCGTAAACAGTGACTGTCTGATATCCGATGTTGCCATTGCAAGAAAGAGCGACAAGGTCAGCCACCCCGCTAAAAATAGCAACTGCAGAGAAAAAAAAAAACCGTGGCCGCGGCTGAGGCTAGACAGTACTTCGAGGCCGCCGTTGATCGTTCATTGCACTCAGGTGGAAGTGCCTGGTAACTCGATAAAAATAGTGTACGGTTTCGTGAAAAAGGCAACTCCAGGAGAGTATGTAATTTTAAAAAGATGTCTTGGAAATGGAGCTTTGTTGGCTGAATCCATTGTTCGTATAGAAGACGACGGCGTGGTGCCGGTAATGGTCCTGAATGCACATGAAGATGCTGTTCATTTAATCGAAAATACAATGTTGTGCAATATTGAATTAATTGCAGCTGATGAAATTGAGAAAGAAATGTACATGACAAGTGTGGAAACAGCACTGAGAGATGCTAATAATGTGGAAATAGATTTTGACGCAGTGTCGGATACAATTCGGTTTGTCTCGTCTGGTTGTGGAAATAAGGCCATGGTCGAAGGAGAACTTGGGTTGGATGCTGACGCTCGCGGTCGAAAGAAAGCTCTCACTGATGACGAGGAGTTAGGAGTTAATGCACAAGTAGGTGTGCCATGTGGAGGAAAGCAGGAAGTACGACGTTGTTTAACTAATGATGATGTTTCATGGTTTCGAAGAAGACATGCAATTACCTTTGATAAATTTATTAAATGAATTTCGGGATGTAGTTACTTTAGAAGGAGAGACTATAGGTGTTACGAATCTTATGACGCACCGGATTCAGTTGAAACCGGAGGCACCCGTACTAAATTTAGCTCCATACAGAATCCCCCATAAGTATCAGGAAGAGGTGATGAAAATTACAAATGACATGCTTTCACAGGGAATAATTGAGGAATCGATGTCCGACTGGAATTTTCCAGTCATTGTAGTTAAGAAAAAATCTGGGGAGCTACGTCCCGTTATTGATTTTAGGGCTCTTAATAAAATTATAGTCAAGGAAGCTTACCCGATACCCAGAATAGACGAAATTTTGGCGACTCTAGGAGGAAACGCGTGGTTCACTAACCTGGACCTGCGTTCGGCCTTCCACCAGGTCGAGTTGGACCAAGATAGTAGAAAGTTCACGGCGTTCAGCATAAATTATCGTAAATTTCATTTCGCTCGGGTGCCATTTGGGCTGAGTACCAGCCCGAGCGCATTCCAGAGGGTAATGACCTCTGCTCTTGCACCTATCCTAGGAAAATTGGCATTTGTCTTTTTAGACGATATATTAGTATTTTCCAGAACCAAGAATCAGCATTTGGCTGACATTGAAAGCGTCCTTAAGATGCTTCGATCGGGTAATTTGTCTTTAAAACTGGAAAAATGTAACTTTTTCAAAAAACAAATTGAATATCTGGGACACATTATTGCCGCAGATGGTATCAGATGTAAAAATTCGGAGAAGCTGCAGACTTGCAGGGCTCCTACTAATGTGAAGGAATTACAACAGTTCCTAGGTTTAGCCAACTATTTCCGCAATTTTTTACCCAACTTTGCTGAGGTAGCTCACCCGCTGTACAACCTATTAAGAAAAGCGTTGACTATAAGTGGACCGACGAATGCCAGAAGAGTTTTGTGTTTATCAAATCTGCTCTGACCTCTGACACTGTCTTAAGACATCCTGATTACGCTAAGGACTTCCATCTATTTACTGACGCTTCTAACTCTGGTATCGGCGCCGTTTTGATGCAGACAGAAGATTCAAGCGATCAAATTTTACGAACTGTGGCGTATTATAGTAAAAGTCTGAACTCTAGTCAGAAGCGATATAGTACGACTAAGAAAAAGTTCTTCGCAATTTATTCAGCTCTAAAGTATTTTAAATATTTGATTACAGGGTACCCTATCCGTATCTATACGGATCATCGCCCATTGGCACCTTTATTTGCAAAGAAACCCCCTGAAGATTCAAACATGGCACGTTGGTGTTTAAACGTTCATTCTTTTGACCCTATTGTAAAGTATTTACCTGGGAAAGAAAATGTCGTAACGGATTATTTGAGCAGACTTCCCATCAACGATGAAACATTAACCTTTAAGGAACTAGATCGCTGTGATGCTCTGGAATTCGCGCTTGAATCAGACGTCTGTATCATGGAGACGCGTTCTCAGAAAAAAGAGAGATGACGAGACATGAGGTACTTGACCCGCCGCTTAGCGACAGTGTTGCCGACGCAGACGCTCGACCGAAGCTTTTAGACTATGTCCCAAAAGAAAAAGAGGTTTCTTGGACTATTAAAGAATTTATTGACGAGCATGAGAAAGATCCATTTTGCATGGAAGTTAGGGACGCTTTACTGCATGGTAGTGTTTAAAAAATTCCAGACCTACAAAAATTTTTAATTCTGAACGACATTCTGTATCGACGTAGACAGATTGACAACAGACCTAGCACAATTTTGACAGCAGTGGTACCTGACTCTTTGATGGGTAAAGCTACATTGGCTATTCACTCGATGTATCATGCTGATGACTTGCATACTCTTTTCAAGTTTAAAATTAAATATTACAATCATTTGGAAAAAACAATTGTGCGAAAATTTGTAAAAGGTTGTGAAGTTTGTAAATTAATTAAGGCAAGACCTTCGGTTCCAATTAAAATTTTGACTGCTCCGATAGCGAAAGAACCGTTTGAGGTTGTATCTATGGACCTCCTCGGTCCACTAAAAGTTACAGATAATGGTAATAAACACATCTTAGTTATTATAGATATTTTTTCTAGGTTTTGCAGGTTGTATGCGATTTCTAATCGTCGTACGGAGACAGTAATTTCATGTCTGAGTAACTGTTTCTCCTTGTTATGATTTCCCAAAACTCTGATTACGGATAACGCTTTAGAATTTAAATCTGTGGCGGTCAAGCAGTTTGCAAATGTGCATGCCATCGCTAAAAAAGAAGTATTGGCATACAGCCCTCATTCCAACGCTATAGTAGAGAGAAATAACAAAAAAATAACCAATCTGCTTAAACTGTATGTGAATTCGCTCCCGCATGCAGAATGGGACCAGATGCTTGAGGTGGTTGAAAATGCACTGAACAACGCATTGAATTCTACTTTAGGCGAAACCCCTAGCTTTGTAATGTTTAATAGAGATACTTGCGCGTTCTATCAATCCGAAAGTTTTGATTCTGTAACTTACAGTTATGATGAAGAATTGGATTTAGTAAATTTTCGAGCAAAAGAAGCCGCTCGGACGGTAGAAAATATTAGAAACTTGATTATAAATAACACAACGGAAAAAAACCTTTACAGAAACATCAAGCGTCGAAATAAGGACGTGAAAATTGGAGACCGAGTTCTGTTAAAAAATCACGATAAAAAACATAAACTCGAATTGACGTGGCTCGGGCCAGCTGTGGTTCTAAAGGTCAAAAGAAATTGGGCTGAGGTTAAAATTGGTTCCAAAATTTACACAAGTAATTTGAATCACCTGTTACCCTTGAGGAAGGTTAAACTGTGAGCTGAAATGACTAGTTCATTCTGCTACGTTCATGACTTACGTAGTTGACGTCGCAACGCCTCGATGAGTTACGATTTATTACGTTACAGTGTTTAACAGTTGCATTAAGGCTAATAATCATAAGTTAAGAAGTTTTTTTTGCTGTGTAATATGCGTTGTGTTTCATAATATTCCTAGTAACCCGTATATTATATTTTATGTGTTATGTTTACACCTGTTTGTACCGCGTTGTTTTATTTTAATTTGGCATAATACTTGATATTAACCTGAGTGTTAAGAGGAATGTGCAACTATCCTTTTTTTAACCTTGCGGGTTGATGACCCTTGTCTCTAAGACGCCTTATTTGTTTTTTAATTCGCTTACAACGTCAATTTGATAGCCTGGAGGTGTCGCTGAATTGACATTTTTTAATAGTGAGCGGATTCTCCGACTGCCAAATGCAATCGCTGAGGCTGCAGTTCATCCTGTGAGATGGGTTGGTTGGACGCTGCGGCGTATCTCACAGTGTTATTTTTATTTTTATTTTTTCAGCCGGAATGTTCGGTGATCAGCAAAATTTAATTAGAATTCATACACTGGTTTGTGGCTACCCGACCAACGGGTTCGATGAACTTTATCATGAACATTTATCATGAACATTTAAGGAATTTTAAAAAAATTTTAGGTTTGCGAGTTAGTTTTTTTGTTTTTTTCTTGGTCATGCTAATTGTCTTTGTATCTGTTTCCGTACAGGATTTGCATGGACGTGTTCGCGATGGGGAACCAGGTGAGCCTTGTCGACGTGGAGACCTTAGCTTCGGCGATAGCGAAAAATCAGGGGGCAAATGACGAAATTCTCGAAGAATTAATGAAGTCGAAATCACATATGGACCTCCTGCCAGACAGCGTAGCTGACATCACGCTGATGTTGCTGGTAATAACTACGATGGCTCTAGGGGCAGTCGTGTATTACACAAAGCGTAGCCTGGAGTCTTTGTCTGATCGTGCGGACCGCCTGGAGGATCACCAGCTACGGCGGGTACCTAGGGGGTCACCTAGGTACAATCAACAGGAACAAGCCTGAAACACGAAGGTGACATCAGCGACGGAGTTTTGGTGAATTGAAATTTAATGGAGAAGTTGGGATTAGAAAATTCATTACAATGGAAAATTAGATCGCCAAGTGGAAGTAATTATCCAGTGAATTAGATTGAAAATTGATTGAAATTTGTAATCAAAAGAGTGAAAATTCAATAGTAAAAATTCAGCGCGAGGTGTTGAGAGGTGGAGAAATCGCAGGAAAAATGCGCTAATCGCTCTATGTAATCGCACGCTTCAATTCGCTATGTTTTCTATTCTAATCTTAAGTTCTTTATGCTATGTGATTCTTCTAATGTCGACGCGTAATTTCTTATAAGATTTTAATTATTGCAATGATCAGATTATTTAAATGAATTTAAAGGCTATTTTTATGATTTTGGTTGTTTTCCGATACTTTTTCCAATACTTTCCATGTTTTTAATATGTAATGCTATTTCGGTAATATCAATTTTTTTTGCGGAGTGTGATTTGCGGAGTTTGTTTTTTTGTCGAAATTAATTTTTCTCTCGTTGTGTTGGTATAAGAAAATGTGTTTCTTGCTTTTTATTAAAAAAAAAATCCTTACTTCGGTCGACGTGCGGTTGGTCACTCAGCACGGTGAGTTAATTGTTTGCTTACGCTTGTTGGGATTGCTTCTGCTAATTGCTAAAACTTGCTTAATTTTTGGTGTTCCGATTTTTAATCAATATTAATCGCTATTTATCCTTATATCTGGTGTTTTACATGATTTTAAAATGTTTTTAAACAGTATTTACGCTTTTAATAATGTGTTTTAATGGTGTTTTATGGTGTTTTAATTTTGTCGATGTGTTTTTTAAATTTTCATAGATGTTTTTATTTTTTATTTCGCGTTCTTAGTGAGAAATACGGATGTAAATCGGATGTTTTCAAATTGTATTTCGTTTTCTAATAATTTTTTGATCTCTAGCTTTTTTAGTTCATATTGGTTGCGTCTCTATCATTATTTTCGTTAATTGGACGGTATTTAATTAATTATTTGAACTATGCGGTTTTGTTAATCAATAATTATTTAGCATAATGTTTTGGGTTGTTCCTAGTTTAATTTCTACTTGGGCATTATATTTTATTTTAGCTTCGCTGCCCTTGTTTTTGCTTATGTTGCGATAACGATAACTTGCGATAGCTGTAATATGGTGTTGTTGGTGAGTTTGTTAAATTTCGATGCATACATTTTAAATTTTTAATGGTATGGGTCGAGGCGTTTTTAAATTATTGTCGATTTAAAATAATGGAGTTGCTATTAACCCAGGGGTGTCGCGTTAATTATTGAATAACTTTTGTTAACTTTCCTTGTTAACTTCATGTTAAGTTGTTTAACGGTTTTGTTCATTCTGCGAATACTTTTGAGTTTTTGAGTAACCGTTTAAAATTGTCCTTGTTACTTCTGTTCGCAGAAAATTTTTGTAGTTTACGTGCAACGGGTTCGTGGTTTTTTTGATTACCCTGTTTGGATTTAATTTCATTTGGGTCCAATTGTTTTGCATTCTGTTCTCGGGGGAGGGACGTATGTGCTCAAGCACACATAAGCTCTTGCCCTTATTGTCTTGACAGGGTCTCGTGAAGATCTTGAGATCTATATCGCAGTCTATAAAACTGCGCCGTGCCTACCTGAGGGCGCTCAGTCATTCAGATTCTCTCCTGTTGTCATCGACCTGACACTCACCAATAAACACTATCGCTCAATTGTGTTTCACTACCACCGTACAAACATAAACACTGCGAAACACTTCTGATTTTGTGAAATAAAATTCCAGTGTTCCTGAACGATATGAAGGCTAAAACAAGATACCTTAATTGAGAGTTTGTTTTTAAAAGTATCCATTCATTAATAGTATATAATTAAAATGTAAAAATTTAAAATTCACTCAAATTTCGGTGATACTATCTCTAATACAAAATACCATGAATACACTGAAATTATCTAAAAATTGCATGTTAGATGATGAATAAATTGACAAAACGCACAAAAAATCCACAATCGTTCGGTATTAATGTCTCCAGTGGAAAAAGATATGAATGTATTATGGTAAAAAAGTTATCTGAAAATTGTAAAATAGTTGACGAGACATGGTAGCTTTCGCAGCAAAATCCTCCTCGCTCAAGTTATTTTGTTTTTGGGAACTAAAAATCTACTGAACTGATGCAGGGATCGGTCAAACAAGGCAAAAAATCGATGCGCGAAAGCAGGTTAAAAACAGGAAATGGCTTGGATTGGTCGGAATAAAGAAATGACGTGAAGTGACGCATTAAATTGGTTGGAATAAAGTAGTGAAGTGACGCATTAAATTGGTTGGAATAAAGTAGTGAAGTGACGCATTAAATTGGTTGGAATAAAGTAGTGAAGTGACGCATAAAATTGGTTGGAATAAAGTAGTGAAGTAACGCATTAAATTGATTGGAATAAAGTAGTGAAGTGACGCATAAAATTGGTTGGAATAAAGTAGTGAAGTGACGCATAAAATTGGTTGGAATAAAGTAGTGAAGTGACGCATAAAATTGGTTGGAATAAAGTAGTGAAGTAACGCATTAAATTGGTTGGAATAAAGTAGTGAAGTAACGCATTAAATTGGTTGGAATAAAGTAGTGAAGTGACGCATTAAATTGGTTGGAATAAAGTAGTGAAGTAACGCATAAAATTGGTTAAAATAAAGTAGTGAAGTGACGCATTAAGTTGGTTGGAATAAAGTAGTGAAGTGACACATACAATTTGTTGGACTAAATTAGTAAAGTGATGCGAGACATAAGATTGATCGGAATAAAGCAGTGAAGTGACAAATCAAATAGGTAGGAATAAAGTGGTGAAGTGGACGCATGAAATAAGTGCGACTATAGCAAAATAAGATATCAACTTCCGGTGGTACAGCGGAGTGGCGCTTGAGCGACAGTACGTTTTCTTCGACTCGTGTTCTTTTTTCGGACGCAACAACAGCTGGAATTTGTGGCCGTAAAACTCAATTGTCAAAAATCAGAGATTCAGAACCTGGAACGGTCACATCTATTGGGTCTAAATATTAAGCTGTTAATTTAAGGCCACCATATTTCTTTCAACGGATATTCACAAAAGTGAAGTTGTTGCCGATTCCTTCTTGCGAAAGTCGAAAGTCAGGCATTTCTTTGAGCGTGACGTGTAGGAGGTCACATGCTGCAGCGCTCACTACGGTTCTGCGTGCGAAATTTTCATTGCTTTTCTTACCGTAAGATTAAATTGAATAATTATCAGTTTGATGAACCTTCTCTGCACCAAAGAACTGCAGCAATTTATTCGTAAATATTTTCCAATTAATTGCATAAGTAACAGCGGGTATTTACATATTTTTTGGAAGCAAACTTGGATGAACGTGTTTTTGCACATAACCTGTCACTATTTCGATACTTAAATGTTTAACGGAGACAGAATACCCAAACACATCCATTTAAACCATCTCAAATACATGCATATGAATTCGCTCACGCTTTTTAAAACGAAAATCGTTATTTCACCCTGTACGCTCAAAATTTTACTTGAAATATTGTTATTGTTTCGAAAGAATATTTCTGATTGCTTGAAACCCAACTGAAATTCAATTTTCTAGAGGAAAATATTTTACGACCCATCTATTAACTAAGCAATCAGTTTTATTGTGAATAAACCGATGCTAAAAGTGCCATGAAAATATTTCCATGGCTTTTTCGCTAGCTCATAACAGAGCTAAGTAAAAAAGTAAGACTCTCGCGAAGAGCACTACACCTACAGATATTAAAATTCGCTCACGAATGTAATTGTATGCGTTTTACTGTGAGTCTGATGGTTGTACTGTAGCCCATGAATGTAGGACGGAAACTTTGCATGCGTTTTCCGCTTTGTATCGAACACAGTTAGAGCAATTTCAAAACGAATTTTTTGGGGCTGAAAAATATTTTGTGACTATTACTATTAGCTCGAGGAATTTCAAAACGAACATTTTTTGGAATTAAAAACCTTTTGACATCATTTAATGTCGCCCATTGTTAGGGGACTTTCAAAAAGCACATTTTGGTGGTAAAAACATTTTACTATCGGTGCGGAATCATTTTTACTACAGTAATAATGCACGTGAATCGCATCTGAATTCATTGATATTTGACCAATAATTGAATGCATTTTGTTGCGGCATTGACACTCGACTTATTCACTGCTCACAATGTCGACCCTTGTTTGAGTTATGCACTCTTTCTTGTCTCAAAAATTCTGTTGTATATTTGTTTTTAAACTTTCTTGGGAGGTTATTATGGCATACACTTGGTTCGCTCACTTCCATTTTCACGAAAAATGTCAACCGGCTGAAGAATTGCAATACTTGCACGCAATGTAACAACGAGAGACTAAAATAGATCTGCACTAGCCTATTTTCATGACATTTTTCATTCCAGCGTTTTTAATGCAGAGATAAAATTTATCCGAAGCGACGCAAACTCAATTAAAAAATTTTTTCAACGAAGCCATAGAGAAAGCTGCTATCTTTACCTAAAGGGTGTAGAGAACATTTGCGTGACATATTTCATAAGTAAAAATTGGCCATTCCCCCCAAACGAGCCAAAATTCATCGGAATAACAACCAAAATTTCTCTCCTGTATTTTAACGCAGATATTTTGTCCCAACTGGAAATAATTTGCCAGCGTTTGCGATGCAAAATATAGGTCTTTTTATTCCGATAGAAAATTGTTCTTTGGACTTGACGTTGCGGGAATGTAAAGCGTCCGTGTGGCCTGAATTTTGATGAGACCATATCGAATTTCGTTGCATATTATACACTATTTTAAACTGTGAACTATGAGAAGTGAAACTCAGAGTAATTTATAATCTAATTTTATTAATTTGCTCTCAGAAGATGATGACATTGACTATCACGACAGATCTTTAATTCACAAAACAAAAGCATTAGAAATGAACGGCGACAAAATCGGCATACAAGAATATTCGAAAGCATTGAAAATTGTAAAAAAGAAAAGGAGATACGGAAAGAACCACCAAAACTGCAAGCTTGAGTGCAAATCAAGACTCACGTCAAGTTGTAAAGTTCTTGCTTGTGTCAACATCATGATTCCTGATACACGAACATTTCTTCTGTGATATAAACTTGATGAGAGCTACAAATCTCCCCATGGAATAAACAACTCAATTTCCCGGCTTACATCGCTCACAAAAAATCCAAGCGATGCTATTCCTTGCGTCAGATGGGATGGGGCAGCTTTATTTTTACTCGTGAGAGACAGAAAATAATCTGGCAATTTATTCGCATGGCCGTGCGCGTGCGGTCGCTTTCACATGCGGAAAAACTCAGTCTTGTTTGCAAATACTTAGCTCTTTATTTTTGTGGACTGCAGCGGTCACAGCACGGTTTTATTCTAAATATTAATAAAGGATATTGCGCTGCAAACGACATGGCTGAAGCAGCAAATGGAGAATCTTATTGCTGTTCATTCAGACGATCTCGCGAGCGCTGCAGCGTGAAGCTCAGCTCTTTTTAGAACAGCAAATTAATCTGATCGGGGAAAAGGGAATAGCTACAACAGCACAGCAATGAGTCAAGAATATTTGCAACACAAATATTACATAGAGAACTTGAGGGATAGCGCATAATGGAGTTGATAATGACACAGATAGTTCAGCGTGTTTTTGATGTAGCAAAGAGCTCTACGACACTTACTTGTGTGAAGTGCAGTAAATTTAAATAGCCAGGCATGAAGTACGATTTAATAACACATATTCATGCCGGTTTTAAATCCGTAGTGTTGGTAAAATAAGATGCATTAAACAAGGCGAGGCAAAAGGTAACGGAGGATTAATCCCGTCTTGCGGATTACTTCGTCACTACACCGCAGCTGGAAGATATTAGTGGGTTGAAATCCTTGAGATTTAAGCCGCAGCAGGGCTGCAGACTGCCGTCTTGCATAATGTACGGTCAGTCCTGCAGTTACGGTCCGTCTTGCAGGCACGGTCTATCATCCCACCTGCAGATACATGTAGGTGCACAAAGTTGTGCCACCAAATGATCGTACGGTGAGACAACGATGCCGAAGTTGATCACTCAACAAGACAATGCGAATTTGTGGTAATAATCTATAGACAGTTGAACACATTAGACCGGCATAATTACACACATTAGAACAATATAATTACTCACATTTAATCAATATAATTAGACACATTGGACCAATATAATTAGTCACGTTAAACCAATACAATTAGAAAACACTCCATGTGAGAACTACTAAATGATTCCGCTTGCGTTATTCGCATCGAATGCATGCCTGCGCCTTTTGAGTCACCTGTGTCTGCGTTGCCTACGTCATCAGTGCTGTCTCCCTCGTACGTCTCACTTGCATCACCTACGTCACCAAGACGCCAGCACGGCAGGCAGTTTTCTCTCCTTTCGCGCCAGTCGAAGAGACGTTCCCTGTGCGCCCTCAACCCGGCCCTTAGAAGAGAGCTCTCGCCCTCAGAAGCGGACAATGAGGGCGACGGAGGCTTTGCTACAAGGGCACTTCCGGCCCTCAGAATCTTGAGGGAAGGAAGCAGCTGAGGGATAACTGCTTAGGGGGAGCAGCTGAGGGGGAACAGCTGAAGGGGAGCTGCTGAGGGGTAGCTGCTGAGGGGTAGCTGCTGAGGGGGAGCTGCTGAGGGGAGCTGCTGAGGGGGAGCTGCTGAAGAGGAGCGGCAGAGGGGGAGCTGCTGAGGAGGAGCAGCAGTGGGAGGCAGGACTTGAGAGGACAGACTCCCAGGCCCACACAGTTCGGTGACCAAGAAATTAAAAGTTCGGCTAATTGAATTTGCCCGAACTTCTACATTGCCGGTCGGAGAGCAGAAACCCAACCGACGAACCCGATTGGAATTGAAATCAGATTGGACTTCTCAGTGCATGTCTTCAAGTTAAAAGTGGATTTTAGCACTTTTTTGAAGCTTGGAACTTATCAAATGTCGGAATTATTTTTTCAAGTTTGCCCCCATGGTTTTGTGACAGTTTTAGGTAGCTTTTGAAATTAATTCTACGACGCGTGTCTGGGGCCAGAAAACGCACACCACTGTATTTTTAAGACTTATTGTTAAATTCGTCTCGGTTTTATTACAATATATCATTCAGAACTGTCTATATATTCGTTTGAAGTATAATTTCAAAAATTTCTGAAAATTTAAACACTTGATTCACAGTAGAGTACCAATTTGTTCACAAGTCTAATTTTCCTCTCAGTTCTCATTTGAAAAACACGCTCTCTGCAAACCTGGCCATATCACGAGTAGTGCAAACTATTAGGTTTCCGTTGGGCGCGTCAAGATAAATTTGACCGAGTGATGATAATGTGCTGTTGCAGATTGCTGTTATTTCGCTCACAGCTGCACTGTAACTCTCCAGCGACGATTGACGTTAACTACACGATGTTGTTCTGTCCAATTTATCACGCAAACAATAAGTCACTTTTAATTGCGTCGTTCAGTTTTGAATTGATCACAGTTGCATTGATCTGACTGAAGCTGCCTGATGCACAGCCGATCCGAGTGAGGCTGGAATTCGGGTTTGTGACCCAAAAAGTGTTGGACACCTCTTTTTTTTACAGAACTTTATTTCCCTCGTATTCGGAAATTTGGAAATGGATGGAAGCCAAAATTAATCTACACGAGTGTACACGGCCCGTCAAAAACATGACAGGATTAGATGTAGGGCCAACTGAGCTTCAACATGGCTTTCTCATGATTTCCCATGCTATTCTATGGCCTTTCAATACTTTCCCAAGTCTCAACCGCTGATAACCTATTCAACCTAATCTTACCTACCAATACACGCGATATTCATTCCAACCCTCAATCTGCTGGGTTAAGGCACCGAAAATTGTGGAGTTGAAGCTTGTATCGCAGATACGCTCATCTCACACTGCAGGCTGGTGGGTGTGACACACGGACGGATGGACACGGCTCCTTTTATAATATAGATTAAGTATTTGAAACAGGATGACTTCAGCGTGCGTGTGAATTAAACGTTTGGAGTTAAATCATTTATATCTTCAGGGCATCTTATACGCTCGCTCAACTTCCTCTTATTCGCTTGATGTTACTAGCGCGAGTTGAAATTCTCTTTGCTTTGGAGCAGGAGCGTTGCACTGCCCAATACTGCTATTGAAGAACGGGGCAATTAATTTCGAACCAATTCAGCCTGTCCCATAAAATGCGATGAAGATTTACTGGCACAGGAGCCCCGCCGTGTGCTGCCATTAGAGCAGGCCTTTACGACAGAATGTGGGAAAATGCTTTTTTCTCAGAAATTTTGCAGGAACAAATACTGCATAGGGGGTCTACTCAGGGAACTAAACTGTGTCACAGAGGATATTCATCAGAGTGAAAATTCAGGTTCTTAAAATAATTTGTTAGAGTAGAGTAAATAAAATTTGGGCAGCTTCTGACTCTCATTGACTAATAAAACATGAAGTAATCTAATTGTAAGGTATCTTATAAAATTAAGTCATGTGATATAAATTGACAGCATAAAAGAAGCTCTTCCGATTTCGTGTAACTGCTATTTTAAAAAGTAGAAAAACGTCGATCTTTTGTAGAAGGAGTGGAGGTGCAAGCTCACGTGCGTCGTCAAAAGGTGAGAGACACAAAATCAACCGAGGTCAAAATGTATCTCGTCTAATTTTTTTCACCGTAGAATTTCGTAAAAACTTGCAGTGAGTCTCTAAAAGTTACCTCATCGTCTAAACTCGCAACGCTATTTGTTTTTTATGGACTTTTAGGGATTTTTGTGTTCTTATCTTTCAGTGCAACTTGCAATTTACAATATAAAGTCACTGCAGCTATAGTAACAGCATAACATTCCCTGCAGTTTTCTGGATATAGTAAGCAGATCCCGTCACTTTTTGAATTAATATGAAGAGGAAAAACAAAAAGGGACGAGGAATTATTGGAATACTAGCGTCCAAGTCCCATCATAGTTGATGAGATTCGTTAATGTTCGTTTTAGCTTTGAAATCACAAAATTAGTTTAATTAATTAAGTATAAATTGATTAACGTACTACAGAATTACTCTCTAATTCCATGAGCAACGAAAAATGAGCGATGACTATGACTTGAATCTCGAATGTCTTCCTTATTAACGGTAATATTTACTAAAAAAAGCAGTAGTATTGTTATTGATAACATCGTATTTGATTTTTTCTGTCTATTAATTTCAAATACATTAGACACAAGGACTGCCTTAGAGATGGTAAGTAGAATATTGATTTCAATTTGATGCGTAGTTAACTGCTTAGATATCATCAATAACTACTAAAATTTGAGAGATTTTAGTTTTCGCAAAAGAAGCTCCAACAGATGACGTCTCAAGTCACTTGCTTTCAAAACTTTGAGATAAAAATTTATTTGATTACTTTGTACTATCCAGCGGGTAAAAACTGAGAGGAGGATATATTGCATTCATTAAGTCTGTTGCCCAATGCATGCCATTTTCCTTCGTCCTTGAGTGAGAAAAGAAGAATTAACGGGATTTCTCATTCTGCCAACGGAGCATTTAGACCAAAAGGGAACTAAAGCCTCAGTGTTTGTGTCTGCGAGTCCAAAATGGACGTGGATCTCTTCTGATGAGCAACATCAGCCAGCACGGTGCACTGCCTGAGAGTCAGATGAAATATCATTATGAATGAGATGAAATCACTGAGAGATGGTGAAAAATAAAATAAATGACTCAAAATATCATTTTGAATAACGGCCAAGGTTTTGTTAGGAATGAGCTTAAATGTACATTACGAATTTACTATTTTCTGACTTTCTGAAGATCATGTATTTTCTTTCCAACTCGAGTTAATAACTCCTATTTCCAAAAGATTCGAAAATCCTGTGAAACTTTCGTAAACAAGAGCAGTATCAAAATTGAAATTGGTTCGAAAAAACACATTCAAGTTAAATGATCGGTCGATTCCACGACGAGCGTTTCCAAAAAAACGCTTTGTCCCTCTCGCTCGGTGAAATATATTTATGTCGTTCACAGTCCATGAATAATTGGTCTTGGTTCCCGAACATGACATGAAAAACTGATGGAAGGAGTACGATTGATTGCAGCGACGTATCGCACATCGGCGCAACTCAGTGTGCTGACGCGACTTTTTTTATTGTCCAGGAATGAAGGGAACGGTGAGGGTAACTGAGCTCAATCCATCAGCCAAATTGAAGTTCGACAGTGTCGTGCGATTAGATTTTTCCTTGAACTTTCGGACTCTTTGTTTTGGGTGTTCTTGCTGGTTTGGGTAGCAGTAAATCAGAACGCACTGCCTCCATGTCAAGAAAAAACTGCTTTTTAAAATTACAGTACTTTGGAAACAGCTCCTAACGCACGGCTAATTTTTGTTCAGATATCTTAGAATGCTGATATTTCGCAACTACTGCAGCATCAGAAAAGTAAATCTGATATGATTGCTGAGTCTGTAGGCTTATTGGCTCGTTTCTGGGGCCTCGAGAAAATATCTTCGCTATTGACTAGCTACTCTAGTGAATGAAATGCTAATTTAGACGTGTGTGCCGATGGCTTGATTACCGGTTTCTCAAAAGTAAAGTATCCATTCATTCTGGACGTAGGCAATCAAACCATTTCTAAACCAAGTGTAGGGATGATTTGATTGCGTGCTCCTTAAATGGATGGATTCATTCCCAGAAGATGGACTTGGTGCTCAGTCGCTGGTTAGTATTTCAGGAAAATGAAGGTCAGAGCTGAATTGGTGCTCAATTGATAATTTTCAGCTCCACAGGACCGATTTCTACTTAATTTTGCTTGGGTGTCAAGGTTAGCTTTATTCATGAAGTCACGAATCAGTGTTTTGCTCTTGTTTGTTTCGCGTTGGCGGTCTGTAAAAAAGGGTCTGTACATCGCCTGTTGATTAGGGAATCAGCGTAGGTATAAAATATTTTCGTTACTATGGATAAACATTTTCCGTCAACATCTGACTTTACGGGCAAGAAATACGGCAGTTTTTGATGATTATATTGATAGCTTTCAGCTTGATGAAATGTAACAAGTAAGAGTGAGTGCTAGGATTCACCATTCTTGCAGTCGGTGTTGTCTGTAGAATTCGCTTGAGAGGTCGTATTATAAAAAAGGAAACCATTTTTAGTAGGTGAAGTTATTTTAATTTTGGAATACATTTTTGTACGATATTCATTCAAATGCTATAGCTGCTTGATTATAACTTTGCCTTAAATAGTGTGCACATAGTGCACAATTCTAACTCTGCCTTACTCTTCATTGAGTGCGGCGTACCCATAGTATACTATTTTATTTCTTTATCAGAGATCAGACATTCACATCCCAAATATTTCCAACTAAACAACTTTGTCCGAAGAAAGTTCTTTTTCGTCTTTGTTCCCACCAATCACAATCGAGGCACAAACGAATCGGTATCGGACATCAATCACGGACGTTCTGAAACTGACTCGGCTTTCAAAGAGAGATCGAATCTATTTCCTGTTGATGACGGAGTCGTTATTTGGGTTGTAATCGAACAACCTCTCCTGAGACATTTTAAATAAAGATGCCTGTTAGTTAAATTCTCTCAGCTCGTTTCTTTTGAATGTCGTCTTCACTATGATAGCTTTGCGCGTTGTTATGAGTGAGGTTCTGTGTGAGGGATTTGCGATCCTTCTGTCAAGTCGGTTTTGTATCTTGTGCTATTCTCAATAATCAATAAACCCTGCAATACTCAACTCATTTTTAATAATTCTAAGTTTTCTAATAATTCTTGACACGATAAATGAGCTTGCCAAATTTTAAGTCTACGGGCTTGGGCACCAGTATTTCATCATTTGCGCGCATGTGTCTGTGTGTGTGTGAGTGAGTGTGTATATATGTGTTGCGTGAGTGTGATAAGTGTGTGTGTGTGTGTGTGTGTGTGTGTGTATATATGTGTTGTGTGAGTCGCGTGTGTTGTGTGTAAACGCTGAAATAATGCTTAGCTGTTTTCACAAAAATATTTTTGTAGAAGAGACACTTGAAATTTATTAAGTTCATAAATTTGACTCATCACACAAATGCCCAATGCCAAGCTTCATTTCACTCATTTAAATTTTGGCCCAAGCTCCCGTGAATTTCAAAGAGTTTTCCTTTTGATCATGGGGAAGAATGTTGGAAATTTTCTTCATATACAGAAAAGTTTGGTTGTACAGATTCATTGATAATCCTGCAATAAAGTTATCGTGGTAGAATTACATAATTTAAAAAATTTTCTATTAGAAATTATAGTGTAAAATGAATGAAAGTTATACAAAATGCATAAAATTGAAGAATGATTGAATTTATGCAAAAAGGTAACTCAAAATGCAATTCAAAAGGTAAATGAGTAGCAAACTGTTTCTCGTTCTACTTTGTGAATCTTCTTTTAATACTTTATGTGGGACCTAAGTGATGTTGAAAATTAAGGAATGGGTGGCTAATAACCGATAAAAAATTTTTTTTCTTTATCACATTAGAGTATTTCCCGATTCCAGTGAAAGAGAGTTCAAACATTTTCGCTTTTTTTGTTTAAATTAATTTGCCACTTGATTCCAATTTTGTCTTCTGCATTAAATTCAATTGTAGGTCTCAGTTAGTTTAATTCTGAGGCAAATCATCAAACTTTTCATGCTTCTTCTACACCATGACTGCTGTTGTTATGTAATTTTTTAGGTACTCTGATGCCTTCAATGTCACTCAAATAATACTGGGTTAAGCTTTGAGAGAAAAATTGTCTGCATCGATTCAATATTCGTACTAGAACCGTCTCTAATGATTCTGTATCCGTGGCCAATTTTATTCGCAACACATATTCACTATTTTCTGTCTTCCAAAAATTATGTTTCAAACTTATTTCCATTGCATTTTTACAATTTTTTAGTGTCTTTAATGTTTCAAAACTAAATAGTGCATAGCACTGTAACAATCTACGCTGAAAAATTGAAATTGCCACTACTAAAAAATAATGTTAATAGTACGCTATACTTCATACCTACATACGTATAGGCAATCATGGGATTGGTCGTAATTCGTCGAGGTAGACAGAAATATAGTCATTTTTGCCGTCGTGTTAACAATTGCTTACATCCTTCGAAAAGCTCCCCTTTCTCTTTGATTATAGTAAAAGGGAATTTTTATAAACACCATACGATCAAGCTTGGGCGAACGTAGCCTCAAGCCTTTAGTTTAGTAACACAAGGTCTTAGCAAATTTCAAAATTGCATTGACATAGAAGTCTGAACGTACTGAGTCTCATCAAGCGAGTTTTCACTTTTCTATTATGTATTTTACTCTCATCATAAGTTTCAAAACTGTATTTACATAGAAGTTTGTAGGTACGGAATCTCACCAAGTGAGTTATTCAAATTCAAATTATATATTTTTACTACCACCATCACGAAGTCGGTGCAGTGGCGGCGAGGTCGGGCGAAGTCTGCAGGTATGGCATCCCACCAAGTGAGCCATTTCACTTCAAATAATGTACTTTTACTACCATCACGAAGTCGGTGCAGTGGTGGGGAGGTCGGGCAAAGTTTTCAGGTATGGCATCCCAACAACTGAGCTATCCCACTTCATCATTTGTATTTTTAGTACCATCACGAAGTCGGTGCAGTGGCGGCAAGGTCGGGTGGAGGTCGACGTCACCTACCTACCACGGGAAGTTAATAATCCGCATGGCTGGAGCCAGCCTCTGTCATACGACATGCTGATTAATGAGAATACTTTGCCGCGTCCAGCTGATGAAATTAAACGGAAGGTATGGCTGGACTGCTCCTGTGCATTCACGCTGTCGTCGGTCGAGCTGTGTTTTCCAGTCATAAACGACTGCAAGGGCTGAACTTTTATGAATATTAATTGAATCTCTGGAATGTTGATTGGATTAGGGGTCCGTTAACCAGGTCACTAATTTTATTTAAAAGTCATTGATAACGTTCGATATATTTTTTTCGTTCAATAATTGTTGTTCATTTTGTGAATGATGGTTTTCAGCTTATCTTCTTTTCCAGTTTTCATTTGAACATGGGACTTATTCCACTAGGGACTAGGTCAAACTATGGGACTAGGTGAGGTAAATTGATGAATTTGACACTTAATTGTTTTTCTTATTTTTGTAAAAATGCTTCAGTTTATAATTATCGTGTTCCAGATTCATATAATATTAATTTCAGAATTACATAGATTTTTTTTTATTATTCGCAAGAGGAGGCGAATGAATTCATAAAAAAGCTATGCTTAGCCATTCAAAAAATGACTAGCTTCTTTTTGAAATGATTTGCGTATAAATTTGCTCTAAGCTCTCGTGAAATTAGGTACTTATTTGTAATATTTCAATTTAAAATTCTTTGAAAATCTTTCAAATACAAATTTTTAAAAAATCATTCGAAATCATTTTGAAATGCTACATCTCGTTGGAAAAAACTGATTTTTGTCTTGTGTCCTATAGTATGCAGACGAACGGCGGGGTTCAAACCACTGCAGGGTTCTGAAATGATGCTTAGTTGATTTTACGTACGTTTTTCGTAAAAGAGAGATTTGAAATTTGTTAATTTCATTAATTTGACTCCTCACACTTATGGCACATGTGAAGCTTCATTTCACACATTTTGATTGCTCAAACTACCGATAACTCACATGATGAGATTCCGTACCTGCAGACTGCTACAGAATGCGTCGAAGTCAGTTCTGACACTGCAACTCCTTAACACATTCCCTGAGAAGGGACCCATCGGTGGTCACTTAGGAGACTTTTATAGTGCTGCTGACCCACCTGCAGTCACTAACTCTTTTTTTATAAATACTTGATGAAAGGTAAATAAAAGCCCGATTGCCTTAATTTTTGCTGTTTTTAAAGTCGATTACCACAACTGACTTTAAATTTGAATTGAATATAGAACATAAGTTTAACCCATCGCAGTTAACATGTTAAATAATTACTCAAACTATTGCGCTCACAGGAACATTTACGTAAATAAATGATCAACTTCTAAAAGCGGTGTTGAAAATACCAACGATTGAGTCAAGCTTTTGGTCCTGGGAGAAGCTGAAATTAAAGAGTTTTCTTCTTAGAAGAAAGAAAACTAAGCTCTTTGTTTCCATGAATATTTGCTCACGAAAAAAACTGAATTCACGGGGTGCATTGAGAACCATTTTCTTGGCAAAGTTCAGCATAGGAAGAAGGATTTTCATACAATAGATGGATGCGAACGCGTTTTATTTTAGTTTTATAGTTATAGAGAAACATGAATGATAGTTCGGATTATGCAGTAAACACGAGGGTCATCATTCTCTCAAGTGTGTACTGGCTGTCAGAGCATTTCCATTTCGCTCGCTGCTCATCCCTTTCATTATTCTGAGCGGCAAGCAAGGAAGAAAATTTCCATTGTGTGCTGCAATCCTGCACGGAATAAATGACACGGAAGCTCATCAGCGCGGTCATTGGAGCATAAATTTGAATTAGTGAATTATTCCGGCCTCACTTTTTCCTCATTAGAGTAATCGAAGGATGATTAATTTCTGCAGGAAGCCCTACGCAGCTCGTAAAATTTACTTTTAGTTCCCGACTTTGAGCCTCGACAGCGGAGACTTGTAACATCATTCGGGCTTCCTTTGAAGCAAAAGCCCACTTTTTCATGCTGGTGTGGGGTTGTACTTCTGCCTGAGCTCCTAAAATTTCAGAGTTTGTTCGGCTCATTTGGAGCTCACTTTTGATCTCTCTCATGGAAAGTTTTGGCGCTAGATGTTCGCTCACTGAAAGCCTTTTTTGGGGGTCTTCCGGTGAACTGCAGTCATTCGTACACGTGAAAATTTCAAAGAACGAGTCTAGTCATACTTCAACTTTATTTCAGAGTTTGAAGCCAAATTAGGCATCTCATTTTGTATTATTAGATGTGGAGAAACGAAAAACTTTTGTCAGAGTACGACGGAGTTTTTTTAATAATCCAATGTTTTCCAGGTTAGCCTGTGCGACAAACTACATAGTATGCTAGGAACTCGCTTAGTTTGGCATAGTAAGTGGAATCTAACGCAAGCTTAATGCAAAGAGAAAAGGACAAGGATAAACTAGTAAATAGTTATCATAATAAAAGGGACGTTTTGTTAAACCACTGCACTCCAGCTACGTCAAACGTAGCTTCAAGAGCTACATAGTTTAGCAAAACAAGGTCTTCATAAATTTCGGCAGAGATGATGAGGCGCATGAAACAACACTGCGTATCAAGTCGCTGTGGCAACGTTCATGAACTGTTTTGGACTTCAAAGAGAATCCATTTTCTGGAGGTGATGGAGTCCTAATTTTTACTAGAAATGCCGACGCGCGCCAGAAACGAAGGAAGCGCAGAACTTTCGCCAATTCTATTCTCACAGTCAGGCTAATATGCCTAATTCTGGTTATGATATTTGTTGGCATTCGAGTGCATTCGAATCTGTGTAATGGTCGTTTTGAAGTGAGTTTTTCTCATTTACTAGGACTCCAAATTCTAAAACAAAGAAGTAATGGACTTCAATAATTGCTGAAAGGATACAACATTTGAAAATTCTGCGTCCCGCAGTTTTCTAAGCTATAATTAAAAAAATATCAACAGGACGAACTGAATTAAGAATCCACCGACTTTATTTCTTGTATGAAGATCACTCAGCTTTAACGACAAGTTAGCGCTCCTTTTTAACATCCTTGTATTTCTAATAAAAAAATTCAACTCGTTGTCTCTCATGTTTCAGCGCTCTGATTCTGTGACGTCCTGCGGTAATCTATAGGTTAAACATTCTCGCGCTACATAAGAAGGAGACTTAGGTATTCACATTACATTGATTGTACTAGCCAATATAATGGTGCTTTACCACAAAGTTGAACATCCGGATGAACATCTTGCTGTAGATAAGAAGTTAAATATTTTCTTATCCAACTTTTCAACTTGTTGCAATAGTTCGAATTCTTCGCATCTTGAAATAAGTAGGAATTCACTCAACATTCATATTGAAACACTTTCAATCGCTAGAACTCAATATCTTTATAGTCTATAACACGCGTTTTATGGACTATTCCGTGGACTTTTGGTTCGTCCATTGAGGAGCGAGATGGTACCAGCGGTGCAGCAGAAGACCCTTTCCGAGTATGGCTGAAGGCTTCAATCATCAGGCACCTATTAATTATCCAAGAAATGGGGAGGAAAGAAAACGATCGATGAAATAATATGTAAAAAGGGGAAAAAGGAGAGAGACAGACAGAAAGAGAGAGAGAGAGAGAGAACTGTAGAAAATGGATCTAAAATAATTATCTTACAAAATGTTAATGCTTCCTTTGTTCATGGTGTGATTTCATGATGACGACACCAGTAATCTGCGGTAGAGTTGAAGAGAGTGTTACTGCTGAAAATGCTAAGCTGCTGATGTAAAGCACAATGGACCGGTCGTTGTTCGAATATGTTCTTGTCTTAGTCCCCTTGCCTTTCTAAAGTTATTTCAATACGTTTTAATGACACATTTGAAAACCTAGCATCAGAATTCTGAAAGTTATAAAATGTGCAGATTATTTGACTACCGTAGAGGAAACTAAAATTTAACCCTTGAGTGAACCCATTAACTTCAATTGTAACGTACTTTCTAAAATTGCTTGCACTAGCACCAAACAAACCCTTTCCTTGTAAGACTACTTCCATTCAGAAGACATTTACAAACGTTGTTTTGGCCGAGTGCTCAGGCTTTGCAGAGCGCGAGGTAATTTTAGCCCAGACAATGTAATGCAGAGCGACTCGCTTGCGTTTGTTGTAGCCTGGCTTGGAAGACGCTGTTGACTGTCACAGGAAACGAGCAATACTCAGTTTAACTTTTCACCGTGGCTTCTATGTATGAATTTAACCGTCCATGAATAGCTTTTTCATAGGGCTGCCAAAATAATGGATCCAACTGCGAAAAAGTTAGACTGGGTATGCGGCACCGGAGGACGATATCATATGCTGTAGGAAATGGCAAAGTTTGACGCTTGTTTCTGGCCAGAAAACTGGGTCGTGGAATATATTTGGGTTGTGGTGTTTTTAGTACTTATGAATACTCATGAGGACTGCCAACGCATGTGTCTCGACGTGTTGTACGTTTTTTACCTGTATGGTGACTTGATGACTAACACGTTGAGAATTGCTTACAAAAACTTATAAAGCAATTTTATTTTCTTAAACGTGACAGAATAAAAAAGTCCATATATTTTTATTTTCAAATTATTGTATGCTGCATTACTTCAGAACTTTTCCATTAAGTGTTTATAACTCTTTGGTTTTCAAAATCTTAGTGCTACTCATATTAAATATAGGTCTTCCTGACACCGAGGCTGTTGTACCCTTCTTATAAAAGGAGTAAGTCGAAGATTGCGAAATGTTTGACTTCATTATTCTGAGCAGCAAGCAAGGAAGAAAACTCCTCCTGTGTCCTGTATTTCCTTTTATTTTCAAAATAAACTCCGAGTCAAATGATTGTTTTGTGCTTGTGGGAGTTAGCTTGCTCTCTATACTACTTTGCCCCCTACAGTTTCAGCAAATATTTCGTATTTTTCGTTTAGAATTCACTACTCACGACAAATAGCAGCGTTCGTGGTATGCGTGACTGCCAACACAATGAAGGCTGGTAAACTTTAACGTCATAATTAAGTTTCCCCAACCCAGAGAAGCGCAATGTACGTCGTTTCATTTGAGTTGCCAACTGACAGTTTCTTCTTTTATCGACGGAGTTCAGCATCAGTCGGAACTTTGTAGCGAGAAGGTAATTTTCTCTACGCCAGACAACAGGCGTAGATACATGGAACTGCAGAGTTGTCAGCTCCTGCCTATTTTAATTTAGGAAATTAGAGTTCTCCTTTAGAGTTCTGTTAGAGTTCTGTCAAAAATCTTGGATATTTTAATGTTTTGTGATTGGATGTTCTTTTAAAAAATCGTGATTTATCTTTACGTTTGACTTCGATTGCAAAAAGGCGAATTAGGGATTCAAAATTTGCAAAAAATATCGTTTCACAAACGCAAAACAAATCGATTGCATTTTAAACCGTCTATTATAATTAGGTTAATGGGTAAATTTTAAGCATCACAGAAAAATGAAATTGTCTTGGTCTGGCTCAACATTTTTTAGACGTGAAAAGTTCACTTCATTTAATTGTTACAAGAAATATTTGAGCTTGAGGTTCAGATTTCAGAGCATTGAAACTTTAATTTATCGTAGGAATTTATCAAAAGACTTCTTTCGTGAGGGCTAGAAAGCGCTTTCGCACTATCCACACTCCGCTGGATTCAAGCAAAGATAAAGAAACGTAACAACTCGGAAGCCATCTTTATCAAGATTTGAAAGGACTGATCAAGTCAGCAAATTTTTACTAGCTTTGAGTGCTGCTAAAACGGTGGTCAAGTACAATTTTTACGAATTTATAACGTAACCGGGAAACCGAGATAGTGGAATATTGGGGTCAAAATCCGTAGAATTAAATTTCATCGCTCTACTCATACATTTCGGAGGGTTTGACATGAGAAGGAAAAATTCTTTTTAACATGGGTTTCACGTAGAATTTTCCCCGGACGATGCTCAAAGCTATCACGCTGGGGAAGATATTGACTGGGAGTATCATAAGGGCAGGGAACTCGCTCTGAATAGCTCGGGTGTAATGGCGCGAATACTAAGAAAAATCACGTCTCGATCACCGACAGGAAAAACGTTCGACGAGAAGTCATTTCTCTTCGGAAGGTGGAAAAGTTCTTAAGAAACATTGCAGTTTGATACGTAGGGCAGTTTTGCTCATGTCTCTGTAATTGAGATTTCATGTATTTCAGAAGAACTATTTAGGAAGTGCATGTGCGTGAAGTTATTTCCTTAGATTGAACTTATTTTCACAATTTGTACACCCTTATCACAACGATTTCTTTACTACATATATGTATATAAGGCATGAGTGCTATATAAACATATGATATATATATATATACAGGATGTCCGACACTTTTGTTGCCAAACTTCAACATAAGGTAGCGATCGTCGAAATACGAAATGAACACTTTTTATTCTATTAATGTATGGTATAAAATGCTCACTTAAAATGTTACAAATACGTGAAGTTACTTTTCATCCGATATTCTGAGTGCTCCTCGACATCAACGACAAAGATTAGTTTGTTTACTGTTAGTACTTCTTCGGCTGCAAATGTATCACCGGCAATGGAGGGAGTATCCAATGCTGAATTAGCGGATATGCACCTAGTGTATGGTGCAGCAAATGGAAATTCTAGGAAGGCTGTTCAAATTTACGCAGAAATGCATCCTAACAGACACGTTCCATCGCGTCAAACATTCACAGCCACACACCGGAGATAACATGAATACGGATCATTTCACAGACCACGACCTGAAGGAAGACGCCAAAGGAGAGTAGCAGATCCAGACAAGTTGGAAGATGTTTTAGAATATTTTCGAAACAATCCTACTTCAAGCACTCGTTCTTGTACACCTGCTTTACATTTAAGAAAAACTACTGTGTGGCAAGTACTACATAACAGTGGTCAACATCCATTTCACTTTCAGCGTGTGCAGGAATTGCACGGTGAAGATTTCGAACGTCTTGTTGAATTTGCGAGGGGGTTTCAACAGAAAACAGATCAATAAGCTCGTTTCCCATCACGAGTCTTATTCACAGACGAAGCGTCATTTACCCGTGAAGGAATACTTAATCTCCATAACCTGCACATGTGGTCTGGCAACAATCCACATGTTACAAGATAATGTCGACATCAGGTTAGATTCGCCGTAAATGTTTGGGCAGGAATTCTTGGTGACCATCTGATTAGGCCATACATCTTACCAGAGAGACTAAATGGACGTACCTATTACATTTTGCTTAATGAGGTATTGCCAGAACTACTGGAAAATTTACCTTTAGCTGACATCAGAGGAATGTATTTTCAACATGATGGTGTTCCTGCACACTTTCCGCGGTTGCTGTTAGGCAATTATTGGATGCCCGATATCCCAATTGCTGGGTAGGCCGTGGCGGTCCCTTCATGTGGCCACCAAGATCTCCTGATATTACGCCCCTAGATTACTTTTTCTGGGGGCATATGAAACGTTTACCGTATGAAACACCGATTCAATCCGAAGAGGACCTGATGGGTAGGATTGTTGAAGCCTCGGAAAGGATTCGTGAAACTCCAGGTGTCTTTGCCAGCGCCCGCCAATCATTGGAGAGGCGTTTGAACGCCTGCATCGAAAGAAATGGGCGTCATTTTGAACAATTTTTGTAAACATGTAACCTAGTTTACGGTTTCGTTTAATGTGCTCATAGTAATTACTGTCGAAAATGTTTTTCCTTATCACTAAATTAAAAAGTTAATGAAAAAATGTTTCACATACTTGCCTAACTTCTCATTCCGTATCCTTGCCATTGATGTGCCGCAGTTTACTGCCTTGTATTCGTCTCCGCAAGAGAGTGTACGAATTTTTTTTAATAACTGTCCAACTTCAAGTCCTTGTAACTCTTTAACTAAACATTTGAGGCCATACCTTAATAGAATAAAAAGTGTTTATTTCGACGATCATTACCTTATGTTAAGCTTTGACAACAAAAGTGTGGACACCCTGTATGTAAAATTTGTCTAAGCTCAATGTACACAAGTCAATTGAGCCAAAGATAAGCAGTGGGAGTTGAGAATATATTTAAAAAATTCCCCATAGTAAGGTTATTTTCCTCTCCCTCCACAAGTGCATCATCTTGGAGACGTAAATAAATTTTTGGAAGAAGGGCTTTTCCCGGCAGTAAAGTTATGTATCAGTAACCAAGGAAAAAGCAAGACCAGTGTGTAGACCTAAAGCAAAAGTCTTGTTTGTTTTTAACCCGTGCATTTGCACTTTTCTGCTAGTATAAAGATAATAAATTTCTTAAGAGAAGTGCTCTCGCTGGATGCAGCGCTAATTCGTGAAAACATTTCATAATGGATCAATAATTTTAATGGGTGATACGGATAAGTCTGAAGGGTCACTCCTGAATATCTAAAGTATAACTCCGTATAAATGAAAAAACAACTGTACAACTGAAACTAACTCACGTTTAACTCCTGATGATGTCTGAAAATTGACTTCTGTGTTTTCGAAGCATATTCTGGGAATGGACATGATTTTTATTTATCGTTGGAAAAATTCAAATTCAAAATTAATGAACTAAAATGTGATTAGAGAAGGGCCTTACAGATTATGGTTAACATTAATCACATTTACGCGAATAATAACGCTACAATACATAGGGGACAATGTTCGCGTTACTTTTTGTTTTAATTTAGACATGCTGAAATTGAATATCATTATTAATTTTCTATCAAGTTGCAAGAAGAAATCCCAAATTTTCTTTTATACCTTGAGATTGCAGAATGCAGCCCGAGTCTATTATGTCTCCCACATGTGGGAGATGCACAGGAAAATGTAATAAATAGTCTGTTACAAAAGAATCTCCCAATATCGTGACGCAATTTCTTTCACTATTTTCAGTATGTAATACATAAATCAGTTACTTGAGATTAAGTACCGCAGTTTTAACCATGTTGTACTTTAAACATTGTGAGAGTTTCGTGAGGTGCGCTACTCTCAGGTGTCATATCCGAGTTTTCCATAATTGCGTCATATGCAGTCTGCTGGAGTATATACAGTCTGCTGGAGTATATGCGGTCTGCTGGAGTATATGCGGTCTGCTGGAGTATATGCGGTGAGTTGGAGCATACGCGGTAAGTTGGAGCATTTCAGCGACACCACTTCTGCTGTTCTCGCTCGTGTTTTCATTGTGTTCGCTGGTAGAATTAGCTTAGCATGGAAAGGAGACGTCACACAAAATGAGGCGGTAATGCTCTTGTGTCTAGACTCGTACAGGGCTTGAGTGCTGTAATTTTCCTAAGCAAGAATGATGCCATTTTGCCAAGCAAGAGTGCTGTTATTTTGCAAGGCAAGAGTGCTGTTATTTTGCAAGGCAAGAGTGCTGTCATTTTGCAAGGCAAGAGTGCTGTTATTTTGCAAGGCAAGAGTGTTGTTATTTTGCAAGGCAAGAGTGCTGTCATTTTGCAAGGCAAGAGTGCTGTTATTTTGCAGGGCAAGAGTGCTGTCATTTTGCAAGGCAAGAGTGCTGTTATTTTGCAAGGCAAGAGTCCTGTTATTTTGCAAGGCAAGAGTGCTGTCATTTTGCAAGGCAAGAGTGCTGTCATTTTGCAAGGCAAGAGTGCTGTCATTTTGCAAGGCAAGAGTGCTGTTATTTTGCAAGGCAAGAGTGCTGTCATTTTGCAAGGCAAGAGTGCTGTCATTTTGCAAGGCAAGAGTGCTGTCATTTTGCAAGGCAAGAGTGCTGTCATTTTGCAAGGCAAGAGTGCTGTCATTTTGCAAGGCAAGAGTGCTGTCATTTTGCAAGGCAAGAGTGCTGTCATTTTGCAAGGCAAGAGTGCTGTCATTTTGCATGGCAAGAGTGCTGTTATTTTGCAAGGCAAGAGTGCTGTCATTTTGCAAGGCAAGAGTGCTGTTATTTTGCAAGGCAAGAGTGCTGTCATTTTGCAAGGCAAGAGTGCTGTCATTTTGCAAGGCAAGAGTGCTGTCATTTTGCAAGGCAAGAGTGCTGTCATTTTGCAAGGCAAGAGTGCTGTCATTTTGCAAGGCAAGAGTGCTGTCATTTTGCAAGGCAAGAGTGCTGTCATTTTGCAAGGCAAGAGTGCTGTCATTTTGCAAGGCAAGAGTGCTGTCATTTTGCAAGGCAAGAGTGCTGTCATTTTGCAAGGCAAGAGTGCTGTCATTTTGCATGGCAAGAGTGCTGTCATTTTGCAAGGCAAGAGTGCTGTCGTTTTGCAGGCAGAGTGCTGTTATTTTGCCAGCCAAGAGTGCTGTCATTTTGCAGGCAAGAGTGCTGTTATTTTGCAGGCAAGAGTGCTGTCATTTTGCGGGCAAGAGTGCTGTTATTTTGCAGGCAAGAGTGCTGTCATTTGGCAGGCAGAGTGCTGTTATTTTGCAGGCAAGAGTGCTGTCAGTTTGCAGACAAGAGTGCTGTTATTTTGCAGGCAAGAGTGCTGTTATTTTGCAGGCAGAGTGCTGTTATTTTGCAGGCAGAGTGCTGTTATTTTGCAGGCAAGAGTGCTGTCCTTTTGCAGGCATAGCGCTGTCGTTTTGCAGGCAGAGTGCTGTCATTTTGCCAGCCAAGAGTGCTGTCATTTTGCAAGGGAAGAATACTGTCATTTTGCAAGGCCTGTGTGCTGTCATTTTGCAGAGCAAGAGTCTAATTATAGATCATTTTCAATTCTGACTCAATTAGCTGAAGGAGCACTTTCGTACGGCATATTATTCACTCCTGAACAATGTTAGATGTCGTTGGAAGATGCTTCAAACTTAAGACTGCTTTCCAATTATAATTACTAACGAATGTCTCGTTATCTTCGTTATATTATTAGTGTTACGATGAAAGTTTCTGTTTGAAGTATTAGAGCAGAGACTGAATTTCGAATGGAACAACTCCGGCACTTTTGCTCACATCTCACTGCAAACAAACAGGAATTTCAGTATCTACTTGCTGAGCTAGCAGGCCACTAATGCATCAAAGGATGCACCAATGCATCAAACATTTCCTCTTGCTCGGATCAGCTCCAGCTTTCCCGCAGATCCGCGCCGCAGAGTTAAGCGAGACGTTGATAGAATTTCTGCGCTGCGCCTCGTGCTGCGTCATGCAGCGTGCGTCAGGTGAGCGTCACTTCCAGCCAGTGATATGAGCTGCGTCATGCAGCGTGCGTCAGGTGAGCGTCACTTCCAGCCAGTGATATCAGATGCGTCATGCAGCGTGCGTCAGGTGAGCGTCACTTCCAGCCAGTGATATGAGATGCGTCATACAGCGTGCGTCAGGTGAGCGTCACTTCCAGCCAGTGATATGAGATGCGTCATGCAGCGTGCGTCAGGTGAGCGTCACTTCCAGCCAGAGATATGAGATGCGTCATGCAGCGTGCGTCAGGTGAGCGTCACTTCCAGCCAGTGATATGAGCTGCGTCATGCAGCGTGCGTCAGCTGAGCGTCAATTCCAGTCAGCGATGTGAGCTGCGTCATGCAGCGTGCGTCAGGTGAGCGTCACTTCCAGCCAGTGATATGAGATGCGTCATGCAGCGTGTGTCAGGTGAGCGTCACTTCCAGCAGTGATATGAGATGCGTCATGCAGCGTGCGTCAGGTGAGCGTCATTTCTAGCCAATGATATGAGCTGCGTCATGCAGCGTGCGTCAGGTGAGCGTCACTTCCGGCCAGTGATATGAGATGCGTCATGCAGCGTGCGTCAGGTGAGCGTCACTTCCAGCCAGTGATATGAGATGCGTCATGCAGCGTGCGTCAGGTGAGCGTCACTTCCAGCCAGTGATATGAGATGCGTCATTGAATCTATATGCACGCTATCTGAATCGCAAAACTAACCCATGACAAACAGGGTAGTGAGCGTTTCATTATCTGTCGTGAATTACCTTAGAATCTTTGAGGGTTACCAAGACCCTTGAAATAACCTTTCGGCTACCGACTTCGTCATGGTTTCCATGAATAAAAAGGTATTCTACCCGCCCCTTGGGAGAACTCGTTCCAAACGTTCGCCTACAGCACACATCGTTACTCAACTCTCCAGTCAGGTAACCTGATGCAACACAATGTGTTACCTGATGTTACCTTCACCTGATGCAACACAATGTGTTACCTGATGTTACCTTCACCTGATGCAACACAATGAGTTACATGATGTTACCTTCACCTGCTGCCACACAATGTGTTACCTGATGTTACCTTCACCTGATGCAACACAATGAGTTACATGATGTTACCTTCACCTGCTGCCACACAATGTGTTACCTGATGTTACCTTCACCTGATGCAACACAATGTGTTACCTGATGTTACCTTCACCTGCTGCCACACAATGTGTTACCTGATGTTACCTTCACCTGATGCAACACAATGAGTTACCTGATATTACCTTCACCTGATGCAACACAATGTGTTGCCTAATGTTACCTTCATCGCGTTACCTGATGCAACACAATGCATCAGGTAACATTGCTGCAGCTTTTGTGCTTCTCAAAATAATTTCATGTGAGCCATGAACTCAGCAGGTTGGTTTACACTCATCTATATTGCCGCAAGTAGGATAGCAACGCTCAACTCGCGTGCGTCTTAACAGTGTTTTCTGGCTTGATTCTAAAATTGAATCGATAAGTGATTTTGCGTTGATGAGTTTTAGGTTTCCGTCTTTTTTTATCCTTATGATCTAAAAATTATGATGAACATTGATTAATTGTACCAACTAATAAAATTTTTTTTAACAGTTCGTGTTTTTTTAGTTTCATTGACATATGTGTGCAATTATTCTACTCTTGTAAGTTACTCGCAATGTAGTACACTCTGAAACATTCATTGCATAATTCAAGCATTTTTTATAGTTTCATTGTTCCAAGGAGTCAAATCATAACCTCAAATTAGTCATCATGGATGCTGATAATATGGATTTGAAAGATTCGCTATGTAAATGACATTCAGCTGTAGACTTCAAAATCTTTGAAATGGTTCCCCCTCAAAAATAATAGGCCACTTTACAGGACTTGTTAAAGGAAAAATTATAAGCCACGATACAAAACTTTGGTAAAAGAAATATAACAGGCCACGTTACACGACTTGTTAAAGGAAAAACAATCGGCCGCGGTACAAAACTTTATAAAAGGAAAAATAACAGGTTACGAAACTTAACTTTCTCATAATTCTAAGGAATGTTCTCATAGCCTCAATAGACGCAGGCGACCAAGAATAGAAACCTCAACCAATCTAAAGAAGCTGGCCAACTATCCCTTGCCCCTTCACTCAGCCAAGACCTCTGCCACTGTAGCGGGAATTCAAGTCCTGGCGTTTGCTTAATGCCCCAGCCGTGCCTGGCGAGCGAGACTTGGCTTACATCCAAGAATCTATAACAAGGGGCTCACGTCTGTATGCCTCTCCTGCTGTGAATTGATGTTGCGCATTGATGACCCAGCTTATGGAATTTCTACTTTTGAAAGCAGATGAGTCAGCAGCAGATTTTGTAACTATCGTGTCCCAAAGAATAACTCGATGCAAGATAGTGTGTATGTGCTACAAAAGTACTCTCTAACTGGCAGCAAAAGAAATACAAGAACCAGGATGTCATTTATCAAGTTTCTTTCACAAGAATATTTAGGGAAGTATGGGCTTCTGAAATACAGTGTTATACGAGTCTTCGATGCGATGAATTCACGCGCCGTTTGGCTTGAAGTGACGTTTACTTTACCAAAATGCAGGTAAAGTGACGTTGGGCGGCACTCGGAGTAGGAAATTAGAAGTTAGGTAAATGGATATACTTGAATTAGGAGATTTTGAGAATTTTTATTTTACATGCACATACTACATCAGGTTTAATGAGTAAAAATGAGTTGACGAGCATGGGAAGTGCAAAGTTTAGAGAATGACTCTAATATTATCCTTGCATCAGAAGCGGCATTTTATCTTAATGTATAAGTTCTTTACTTGGTTTCCAAATTTTATTCAGTCAAGCACCAGCTAATTTCTAAGCTGATAATAAATGAAATTCAAGTTGATATTAAAGGAAATAAAATTTAATTAGAACGTAATTTTGCCCAGCACGCATGCCAGCCTGCGCCGCTTGCCCCGTGAGCGACATTCCGCGCTATTCTCAACAGCGCGGGCAATGCACGCGTCTGGCCCTAATTATGTGCTGGTGCATAATTAGCACCCGAGGAGGTGCTCTATAATATCTTATTTTATGAGGTGAAGTAGCAAGTTAGCGCATAACAAGGATACGACAAAGGCATTATACAACAACGGTTCCCTTTGACCTTGAATAGTCTAAACTTGGGTTGGAGAAATGCAAATCGTAAAGTTCTGTCTCGGACTGAAACAACTCATACAACAAAGCTTCAATTTACAGTTAATAAAGAATTCAATGTACGTTGCACAGTTTCTCAAGTGTGTTAGGGTTTTCTCGCGTGAGGCGAAACTTCATCGAAGCTCTGTTTAAAGAAGAGTATAGTGTGTTGTGCTTCAGTAAGTGTAGACAGTAAAGCTTCTGCAATAACTTCCTAAAATCTTCCATGATTCCTGCTATAACTTCCATGAACAACTTTATAAAACCTTGCACTGATTGCATTTCAGGTAAATTATAAACTAGTCTACCCCCCTTTATTTGAAGTAAAAAGGGTGGCGAAATGAAAGCCGCGTCCGTCCGTCGGTCTGTCCGAAGCCAACCGAAAGTGTGGGATGAGCGTATCTGTGATACAAGCTCCAGCCCTATATATTTTGACACGTGTGCACGCGGCCTCATCAATTCTGAGAGATTGTATTTTTTTAGTCTACCCTGCTTTTGATGCATTTCCTGTTGTCCGAACACAGTTTTTGTATGAGATGGAATCAGTTTGGTATGGAATAAGGTTTTCCTTAAAAAAACATATGATGAGGAGGCATGACGTCCTGGTGGCCCTGGAATGAAGTTAGGTAATTTTTTAAAAATGAAGTTAGTTTGAAAAAGGAATGAGTTAATTTTTTCTCAAGCATCATATTATAAGGAGGCATGGGGCTCTGTCGACCCTGAAATGAAATTCGTTATAAAAAATACAATCTCTCGAGAGTTGATGAGGCCGCGTGCACACGTGTCAAAATATATAGGGCTGGAGCTTGTATCACAGATACGCTCATCCCACACTTTCGGTTGGCTTCGGACAGACCGACGGACGGACGCGGCTCTTATTATAGTATAGACTAGTCCACTCCTTTTATTTGAAATAAGAAAGAAGGCAAAACGAAAGAAAGGCCGCAAAATAGAAAAATTAAATCTCTCGAAAGTTGATGAGGCCGAGTGCACACGGCCCGTATCACAGATACGCTCATCACGCACTTTCGGCTGGCTTCGGACAGACAGAGAGACGGACGGACACGGCTCCTATTATAGTATAGATTATGTGCAGAGTTGACTGTAGGATAGAACAACATCTCTTTTTCTAGGCTGTTTTGCTCATGACTCATTGTATTTACTGCTAAATATTGTTTTTTGCTGAATATTATCAACTATTCTACGGCGTAAGTTTTCCAAATTTACGTTTGAGAGCTACTTGTCAGTGCAGATCTTGAACAAATAAAAGAATTTTCAAAAGTAAGTGCGGATTGAAAAGCAAGAAATTGAGAGCTGCGGCTTCTTTGCACCACTATTTATGTCCGTGGCTCCTTGCGGAACCTCCAGAACCCTGAAATTTTAATTTGACCTTAGCGCTCCCTAAGCCGAGTCCAGCTAAAGCGCAGGTGGCAGTGCTGAGCGTGTCAAAAATTGAGGACATACGCTTTTTTGCATCGCATATTTTCGTCCAAACACAGATGCAGCCTTGATTAAATTTGCCCTCCAGTGTAGCTAGAAGCCGATAAATTTTCGAGAAAATGCAGTCGCCGGACAGTGGCAATGCATTTGTGCATAAATACGTCGTCTTGTTTTCAAAGACCAAAGGAGTAATATCTCGAATTTAAGTTCTAAGTTTCAAGCTAGCCGAGTGGGATATTTTGCGCATCATATATTACATTCCATTTGATTTGACGCATCATATTGTAGTCAAATGAATGTTGTATAAGTCATTATTGGGAAATTCACTTGAGAATTTAAAACAGCCTGAATTCAGAGAATATTGTAAAACGAGTGACTTTAGAAAGTTTGAATTCTTGTGAGTGATTAATATAATATTTAAAAAATAAAAGCTTCATTGGACGTCAACTAGAAAAACACATATCTAAAATCTAAAAAGATCTCCGAAATAGTCGACCGCTCAGCCTAGCAATAATTTTTTCTGCTTTTGATGCATTTCCTGTTGTCCAAACACAGTTTTTGTATGAGATGGAATCAGTTTGGTATGGAATTAGGTTTTCCTTAAAAAAAACATATGATGAGGAGGCATGACGTCCTGGTGGCCCTGGAATGAAGTTAGGTAATTTTTTAAAAATGAATTTAGTTTGAAAAAGGAATGAGTTAATTTTTTCTCAAGCATCATATTATAAGGAGGCATGGAGCTCTGTCGACCATGAAATGAAATTCGTTATTCTTTTTTGGAATAAGCCATTTTTGTATGGAATTAGTTTGATTTTCAGTCCCGAGCTGCAAATCCGCGCAGTGCAGAGTTGCGTGTGTGGTGATCAGCAACAATTGAAAAAGTTTATGAATTTCCATTCGTGGTAGTGCAAATTTTGTTCTTTGTATTCTTGATGCTTTCTATGCGTTTCAACATCTTGTTACTAAAATTATAATTATTTACATCGTATTATTAACTTCTGGTTCCTGAATAAAATGTCGCACCTTAATCTCAATATTATTAGCCCTTTTCAAAACTTTTGTTATTTTTAGCTTTTACTGTTTTAATAACGTGTTGGCTTAAATGAGTTTGGGCTTAAAATTTTATATCCAAAGGCTTCCCGACAAAGGTTTTCAAGAAATTAGTACTTCAAACTCTTCATAAATCTTAGCTGATGCAGAGGTGTAAGTATCGAGGGTTGGAACTACAAATTTGTTAGGGCGCAATTATGAAGTGAGGGTGTTTATTTGTCACTTGCAGGTGTTCATCTGAAGACGGAAACGTAAAATAACTTTTCATATTTCAGATACAGAAATGAAATTTCTGGAAATACGCTGTTGAAAATGTGATATAATAGGAGAGCGTAGAGCATTGAAAACGTGCAGTAATGTGACTGTAGAAGATAGAAAACGTGATGAAATGAAAACAAAGCTACAGAGACGTTAAATGTATTAAAAAATCATACTATGAAAATTGTGCATAAGATATAAAAAATAATTCATCGTCAATTAAACATAGAAAATATAACGTAGGGGAAATTTGTGCTTGGGGATATAAGGTAATTCCTGATCAGGGAAAATTAGAAAATTTGATGTGAGGTATGACTGAGGTACTGAGATCTAAAATACCTCCTTATGGGCGAATTAATAGAAAATGTGATGCAAGGAAAACTAGACAACCTTAATTTAAACTACCTCCCTACCAATGATGGCGTGTGAAGTGTGATACAGGAAAAACTAGTGCAACTAGCAACTAGTGTAAAATTCAGTTTTAAAATCTGCAAACGCACGTGATTTTCCTTGGGAAGCTCGTCAGGTTTTTGTGATCACACGGACAGATTCGCACGAATTTCATCTGGTGTTTTTCACGTGTTTAATTTGTAACTTTCAGTTAATCAGCTTTTCTTGAAGGTAGCGTGGGTAAAATATATGACGTTTCAATAAACGCTTAATTCATCAAAGAAGAAAGTGTGGTTGCTCGATATTAACCAAATCAGACTCAGAAATTCATTATTATAATGGAAATTTCAGATCACGAACTTAATATTTTTGATAATATCTTGTCTCACGCACGGCCAATGAAAACCAGCAATGGAGGCACACGCCACTTCAGAACGCGTTTGATCAAGTCTTTGTTAATCGCTTTTTATCTTTGCCGCTGTGTTAATCCACGATCTCATAAACGCTGGACAGTGAGGCGTAACTTCCACAATAGCAAGCTCAGCTTTTTTGGGAAGCTACCTGGGGGACTTTGTTAGTATGCTGCTTTAGAGAATTTGCACTTAGAACTCCTACTTGATGCCATATTCCAGTGAACAAAGTTTCGGTGTATTTGAGTATTTTAATAACAAGAGGATCATGCGCGGCTCATGTGGTTTGCAATTCGAATGCCAAGACGAATTGGAAAGAAATTCAGTTTTTGCTTTATATAAGAATGGTTATTTACCTAAGCCATGCACAAAGGTTCACATTGTAATTATATATGTCAGTACGAGAGGAAGTCCATGAGTAGATGCAGAGATGCTAGTCGTCTTGGTTATTTTATGAATTCAAGAAAAACAGTTCTGCGAAGCAATGGAAAACTGTGTTTATATTTTTATTTTGCGGCATACATAGGCGTTTCATGGTGAGTGACGTAATCGCTTTAATGATGTTAACTGAAATGTGAATTTTAAAATATAATACTCGCTTTGATTAATAAAGAAGTATGACATATAGTTGAGCTCGACGCAACTCACTAGCAACTAGCAACTGATGTCGTCGGTGATTTTATGTTTCCATAACAACGTAGCGTCGTCTATTTCCCGCCCGAATAACAACACGTATTCCATTTGGAATGCATATTGCTAAATTAGAGATCATAGATGGAATTAAATGATTACAATTATTTACTATATTTTTAGCCTGAAGATGAAGTTAGCAACATCGAAACGTAGCTTTTTGTAAACAGACTGTGCTGCAGAATTTTTTGACTGACTGTGTTTTAGTAAATATGATACGCATTTTTCATCTTTTAACAATTGACAAACTTGAACAAGGAATCAGCCCTTGAACTGCCTCTCACGAGAAGCGGCCCCCCCCCCCCCCCTCCCACCGTCGCTGACACCAACACGTGGTGCACCAATACGAGCTGAAGAAAGTCTATTGAGCCAGTTGCGCAGGAAAAAAAAATAGACAAATAGACTCTAAAATATTGCAAGAACATGCATGGTGATGCCAGTCGCTGAGTGTGTATTGGTGCATCTCCGATCGTGAGGTGGAAAGAATTGCTCGACTGCATGCGAACCAAATTTTTCCTTCACATGGCTGATTAGGAGGTTCAAGCAATGGTCGAATTTGGCTACTCAAAGAACCGTGAATACAATTTTATTTTAATCGGTAACTCTAAACACACCAAAAAAGTGATCCTCTCTTTCTGCAATTCTACTGAAAACACAGTAACTGCTTCGTTCTTTCATTTGAAGTTAACGAATGCAAGAAATTTTCATCCTCTCAGCGCCAGCGGCCGCAAGCCATTCCGCCAGCAAAAGCTCCCGCATAAAATGCAACTTCCCATTCCTTCCTGATTAGTTCTTGGTTTTCTTTGGAAAACAAAGCTCCTTGCAGCCGGAAGCCAGATGGCAGCAGCTCGCTTTTCTTGCAGCGGCGCTCGATTGTTTTAAACACGGCGTTTCTGGCGGTGCGGCGGCGACGTGCGAGGTCGCAAGTGCTCTCGGCTCCGTGCAGAACTTTGTTGGCGGTTGCTGGGACGTTTGGGGCTGAATTTCTGGTGAAGTCCTGGCCAATGTTGGGCACATTTTTATCAACACTGTACAAACCAAAGGTGAAGTCGCTTTCAAGAAATGATTGCAAATATTGTGGGTGTTTCTTACGATGCACTTTAAAGTAAAGACGATATTGTTCTTGATTTAAGGGAAAACTTTGAGACCGGAAAATGAGGTTTGGAATTAACTAGAAGTAATGGTAATCTTTGGAATTAAATAAGTTTTTTAATACTAGAGCCTTGTATTTGTTTGTTAGTTCATTTTCTCCTATTATTTTTGCTACTATAAAAAAAACTAATACCACTGCACCCAAAGTTATTCATTTTTTTGAATTGTTCATTAAAGGGAAGATCCTTCCATCTCACCAGTTATTTAACATTATTTTCCATTGCTCCTGCTATTTTATTTGTTTGTTTAATTCCATCTGCTTGAAAAATTAATAAAGGCGCATCTCAAATACAATCAGAATTCACTAAGCTAAGCATAATATCATATATTCAATTACATCGGGTTGTCGGCGTAATAGAGGTGCATATCAAATACGCTCGGAATTTATTAAGCCGGATCTGATAGCAGGTTCTCAGAGGCCCATACCCTCCCGTAATTCCCATGCAGATCATTACCAGCTGGCATTAATGTGTGCCGGGACACGACCAGCTGCTCTACACAATGTCCTGACCTGTTCTGTGGGTGTGCAGTGAATTTAGGGGAGTAATTTTGTGGCGTAAAGCCCATCAATGCCCTGAATATTGGAGTAGTTTGTGCAGGTGAATATTCTGAGAAAATTATCGATTCATCAAAACGAATTAAGCTGTATTGTGAGTCTTCGAGTATTTCGAGCAACGTTTTGCACTAATTGAAAGACCATAAGCGAAGCATAATTAATTATTTTATACTGTCGTGTGAGAAACGGATACGATATACACATTTAAGCAATAATTCTTTCATGAGTGCAATTTACAACAAAAAAATTTAAGTAAAAGTCGCCTATCGTACGCTTCACAACTTGACGGCGCTTCATGACTTCAACTCACCACGTGGTTGACACCAGAGGGCGTCACAATCGCACGTCGCCTCATACTTTTATTACCTCCGATGCTGGAATATTTGTTCTAAAATTGAGAAACATTGAGAATGTTAAGTCTTCCTACTTCCTATGAGAAAAAATAATGAGCTCTGTGCATAATGAATATTGAAGCTGTTCCCACTTGTAAATGGGAGGTTGTGTTACACGTTGCAGTGCTCCACTGGGTGTCATGGCTGCGCCGGACTGCGCTGATCTGCGCAGCGCAGATTTGAGTTGCTGCGTTGCGATGGACATAACAAGTGATAGTAAATCTCTCTAAGTGGGCCTCCCACTAGGCTCATATAAATTAACATACTTATCTTGGTGTCCAGAACTGATCTGCTATGATCGGAAGTTCCTAATAATGTTTAAAATTTTTGTTTTCTGTCATTTTATTCATTTAATCTGCCGACGATTCAATCGTAAATGTGTGTGATCAAAGAAACTTTGCTGCTTGTCTTTCGGGGTTAAATACGGTTGTAAGATGCAATAAATTAGTTAGATTAAAATTATTTGAATTAGAAAATTATTTTTAGTATCTAATGCGAGCGAGTTTCAAGATCAACTCAGAGTGAGAACATTTTCTGCTGCGACCTCAAACATTTTTACACGCAGTTACGTCATTGTAATGCATGTTTTCTGCAATTATTAGTTTGGTGAAATCAGAATAAGCGATTTAAGTTGATTAAAAATAGGTTTTGCTGCAACTGGCCATCACTTTAAAAACATCGCAGCTGCGCCTGTGGCAGCCCACGGTCAATCAGCGCCGCACTCACGTGGCTGGCAGCGCCGGCACGGCGCAAATATGCTCCGTGAAGCATCGCAGTTTTGCACACTCAGCTTCGAGCGCCACCTACGATGCTGCTGCGACCTACCCTAACGCCACAAATGTTACTGCTTTGAACCAGGCCTAATTGCGCTAACCTGCGCTGATACCGGCGGTGATTTTAACCTCGGTAACAGATAAGCACATGAGGCCAAGAGGCACCGAAAATAATTTCCACATGGGTCAGCTTACTCTGGCGTACGAGTCTAGAAATAATTTCCAGTCTCCTCCAGAGCTGGGCAGCTCTCCTGACACCCTCAGGACGCGTCGTTGTAAGAGTTGCGAGATTGCGTATATTTTCTGATGTTGCTACGACGCCAGTAAACTGAGGCTCGACCGCTACGCACTAGAGGTATAGAGGTGCTCTCACCCAAAATCTCAAAATTAATCTTGCATTTTTACTTTTAAATCTTTAATGAGAAAACTTTTCTCACATTTTTTAAACTTTTACTAGTTGCGAGAAATTCACGAGCGTGCTTAATAATTCAGGGGGATTTGTTTTTAAGCCATAGAAAAAAATTACTTCAGGAAGCGTCAGTACTTCAATAAAAAGCTAAAATACCTAATGTTCGAAAATATTCAATTCCACGCGGAATTCTTTGAAATGAAAAGTTTGAGTAATTTCACTCTAAGATCCCACCATGATTTGCAGTTATTCAATCAGACGCAAACTTGAGAGAAATATTTCTGAAATATTATTGTCGTTACCCTCATAGAATTACAAACCTCATTCCAGATTTACTTCATAAACCGGACATAAGCCAAACTCTTATATACTTCAATACTTCTTATTGCAGAGCCCCAGACTTCAACAAACGTAAGTCGATGACCACCAAATATTTGAATGATATTGAATCATTCAATACGTAATTGTGATGGAGCTGTTGTAAATAATAGAAATAGATTAGTATGTACAAAAAATACGGTTCTCGATTGCATCATCTTTTCATTACGGAAGGTTAAACTAATATATTTTTTCATCGCATCACCATGAAAAAATATGCTATCGGTCTAATTATTAATTAATTTCAAAATATTTGACATTTAAATAAATTCGAAATATTTGATCGATCAAGTTACTGAATAATTTCAAGTGTTACAAAATATATGAAATTGTAAACACAGAAAAAAGTTTTCATATGATGCCCTAGATGTCAATGAACTTAGTCGAATCCAGAAATAGTTAAATCTTGACTTGGTCTTGATCTATCATTATTGGTTTACGAAATGGTTCTAATGACGTATCACTAATGGAAATAATTGTTTAGATTTTAAATTGTTCAGAAAATATCTAAATTTATTAAACTGTTCCAATATTTTTGATATATCACTCTGGCAGAGAAATATCACTCTGGCGGAGAAAACCGAAATCTTTTAACATTTTAACGAATTTTATTGAAACTTCAAACCGACCCGTCATAATTTGTTCAAGCCAATCTCTTTCAGAAATCAAAGTGTCAAATTTTGAATGGTCTCCACTGACCTACATAGCATTCAGTTCACCAAATCAGAGAGTGTCCAATGTTGAGCAAAAATGTCCCGTTTGTCTGGGACCGTATTCGGAAACCTCGTTAATTAACGCACACCGGGACTCCCTCGGTCGGCAAGCAGCTTTGAAACTCCGCCGTTGTTTGGTTTTTAACTCAATGCCAATCACAGTTGCTCTCAGATGAAAAATAATTCCTGCAAACGACATCAAATATCCCGCTGTCATCAAAGCGCAACATCTACTGATGAAACAGACTCCATTCATGTCCCTAAATGTATGTGCTGTGTCTACGAATTGATGGCATCGAACATCGTCATAACAACAACAAGAAGTTGTTGCTTCTTTTAGATGACATGACATGGGAAAATATATTTTTGGACTAGCTGTAAGCAAACTAGAGCGTCGAGCGGGCGAGGGAATCTTCAGAAGTGAAACTTTGAACAACAGTGAGACGCTCTGAGATGCCGCCTCACAAAATACAGTATAGAGCGAGCGACATTTACTGAAGAATTTCAGGTATTGCAAAAATTGTATTATATTACTAGCGTATTATAATATACTATATTTACCACCGCTTTTTAATGCTGAGACCAAATGAAATGAAAGAAACGGCGTAGAGTGAACACACTTTAAACGTGTGTGAGTGTAAATAACACACAGTTTTGCAGTTAAATTTGGCATTCAAGTAAAGTGACGGATCAACATCATCGCTGAAATATCTATAACTTTCTAGATATCATCAAAATAGCACATTCTCCTTAGAAGCGAATGATCTTGATTTTGTTGTCAGCGTTGCCATTATTGAGATTTGGAATGGTGATGAATACAGTCAATTATTTGGAAATGACAAGGTTAAACTTATCAGATTGGCTTTGAAACTTCAAAATGACATCATAGGAAAAAACTGTTACCTCCTCTTGCTCAAAATATATCTCATGAGAGAGTTGATGGAACAAGATGGAAGAGACTCCTTTAGGATTTCGGTGAGTTATGTCAAATTTATCGGTGCTGATACAGGTCTGCGGGAGGTTCCGAGCTCCAAATTTTAGCATTGACTATATGAATCACTAAAATCCCATTACAATCTTTTCAATGAGCTGAAATACAGGATGAGGGGATGGGAATGGGATTCTTTCGCGTAACTGCAGTTATACCCAAGAAGATTGCCCGCTGGAATTCATTCCAGCTCAAAAGAATTCATTCCACCTCATAGGAATGTTTTCTCGAAACAAAACCAGAAAATTAAACCGAGAGTAGAATACGCTGCGCTCGGCCGTCTTGTAACGTAGAGTTGATTTGAGTGTTCAAGATTTAATTAATTAAAGAGATGGGCTGTATCAGGATTAAAAAAATTGTTATTGATAGGAACTAATTGTTTGGGGGAAATTATGCCGTTATTGGAGCAAGTTGATTCTTAGTGAGTAGTGTGCTGAGGGTTAAAGGTAACGAGAGAAGAACACATCCGAAAAGTCTTTATCAGAAAGTCAACTGAAATAAACTGACTGCATTATTTATAAAATGTAAGATCATATCGTTCCAGATTCCTTAAAATCTTTGAAAGCAGATTTGACACGAGCGTCTCCTGAACACGGCTTACGACATCAAAATATTTAAGAAAAAAATGTTGGCAATTAGGAGCCTTTTACAGTTTAAAGAAACGTTTTTATCCTAAGATATTAATTTTTACTCTGAAATTCACCACGAATAATTTTTCATTTGAATTGTCAATTGGGAAATCCAAAAAACTTTTGTTCTTCCATCATTTTAACATCCTTGAAAAATTTACCTGACTAAGCTCATCTACATAACACTACGTCGCATTGAGTTGAGCAACAATTCCTATAGCTTCTCAGGAGAAATACCTAATATAATTTAGCTCCACAACAGCAAAACTCTTAATTTGAAAACAACGCAGTACTACAATAGCCCACAGCTGTGACATGATTCGCTGCAGTAGAAGTGAATTATTCCAGTTTTCAACTGTTTGTAAAAAATCAAATTAGTCACAGTTTAGTATTTCGTCAGATCAGAACTTCTCCATGTTCTCTCAAAGGCATGTCACGTATTGACGACATGCGTAGCTCGCTGACATTTCACAGGACTCGAAATAACGCAGTTCCCCAAGTGTGACCTGCCTCTTTTTCTCCCATTTTATTCACGAGCTCAGAATTTTCGCGTCCCCTCAAAAGGGATTAGCGAGGGAACAATGCTGGCGCATGGGTTATGCACAGGGGCTTCGGCCATCGGAAATTCGACGATACTTGTGTCAGAAACAGAGAGGCGCGTTGTACCAGAAGATCTAAAGCAAATTACGCAGCACCGTCAACAATAATGCTCACGTAGCACTTAAAAAATTTAAACAAATTTTCAACAATTTTTTTACCACGAGCAATACAGCCGTAGATTATTTTTCAAGTCTAGATCAATTATTATTGACACATTTTAGTATAGCTACTTGTAGACCAGAATAGGTTAAACGATTTCTAGAGCATTCTATCATCAACGCTATTCTTAGGAGTACACTTGCGCATTAATTACACAGAGTGACCACTTCGTGCGATGAATGACAAAGATTTATATGCAATTTTTTGTTGATAGCCAAAGTCTAATTACGCACAAAGTTGTGAAGCGTCACCAACAATTTTTATGCGTGATAAGCGTTGAGGAGTAATTTGAAGCTGCCGACAGTAGGTTCTGTACGCCTGAAAAACTTTTGCCCTGAAGACGATCGCAGAATGTTGCCCTAGCTGCGTTTTATATCTATTCATCACAGAAACCTTGCGGAAATACAACCAGCATGTATCTGCGAGCTGAACATGGGATATACTCCCACCGAAAGAAAACATACGTGAATTAATGAACCGTCAAGAGGATTAGAAACCGGGTTAATTGATGGTATGCATTCGAAATACTTCTGTAAAATAATCTTCCATAATACTGTTGTTTTATTCTTAAGCGCGACCTATAAGACAGCCACCTTAAGATAAATTTGTAGGATTAGCTTTGCGTTTCTTATTTATCTCAGTTTTCTTTAACCGTTGTCTCACGCAAAGTCGCTCACCGCACCTTGAAATACTGACATGATGCTTTGCCTCGCTAGAAGATGGGTCAAGCAAGGTTTGGCGGGACTCCCGTCGCCGGAGAAACACGAAAACCACTGCTTAAATTACAGTAAAATGATTAAATGTTATCGTCATGTGTGTGAGCTTGTCAAAGAATGTTTGTTCAACTGATCATAAAATGTTTTTGCAGAGATCTCTTCTTCCGTTCACCTTTTATGATTCGTAAAGAGACCAGTGGTCATAAACAACGTGCGCAGAAGCACTAGTTGCCCTTAATTAACATGATTATTAAATTCTGTTTTTGTGATCATGCCTGTTTTGTACTGGGCAAAAGAATAAAAGACTGAAAATTTGATATGCGTGCAGTGACAGGCAGTAACAGCAAGAAATTTTCCGCACAGCGAACACTCCTAGTGATAAATATCAAAGATTGAGTCACTCTGAAATTAATAGCAATATTAGAATAATATTACATATCTACTACGAAGTTTTCAGGTCTTGATGTCATAAACAAAGCATTTATTAATACGTCCTTAAGGTGTTCATTTTCGTAAATGAATTCCATGATCTAATTTGCATCTAAGATCAGCAGCCAGTGCCTGTTTTGCAAATGTAATTTAGATCGCATCGCGGGTTAACTAAAAGAGGACAAATAATGAAATGCTTGTGATGATCGATGTATAACTTGAATATTTATTTATGGAAATAATTTTTCAATCTGTTCATCAGATATAATAATAAGGAAAAAGATTAATTCAATAATGACCAATATAGTTCCCAAAACCCCCGACCGAGTGGAATAAAATTGATGCAACTTTGACTCGTAACGACGTCCAAAAAATTCTAAGAATTGGCGGGCTGTGGAAACAGTAATAAGCTCTCCAAGTTAAAAACGTCTGAATGTTGTCGCTCGCACCAGGTAACATTTTATGCCTCGCTTGATCCCGACCAGGCCATAAATGATAAATCCCTAGTTCGGTTGAAGAATTTAGAAACATTTTCATTTCTTTCTCCTTTGAGCAGAGGTACATTGGAGTTCTTGTCCTGGTGAGTTACGTGAGTGCAAAACGAAATTTTGAATTTCTTCCTTTTACCGGAAGCGTATACCGAAAAATTTGAAAAATTTTGTTCTGAAAATTTTTGAGGAGTAAAATATTTTCATAGGCTTCATTTATCGGTGTATCACAGAGATCGATTCTCGAGAGCTTCATTTTATTACCTTTTTATTCTCTCATAATCTGAACTGTGAAATGCTCGAATTTATTGTGAGAAAACTCCTTTAGCAAAGAAAGGTGGAAGGCATAAGAAAACTTTAATTTGAAAATAGATCCATAATTGTTACTTATAATCGTTATGGCGTCAATAATTATCGCTCGAATGACGTCTTTGTGTCCGACAAGGATATTTGTTCAGAAGCTGTGAGAGCTGGAGTTGGTGGCCATGGCCTCCGTGCGGTCTGCTCCCTTCAAATCTCCTTGAACTTCGACAACAAAGACTTCCAATGCTTACCTTTATATCTACGTTCAAGAAATAAAGAGATGAAATGAACAATAATCTTAAGCAAAAGATATAGTGTTCCCAGAAGGTCATGCAACATCAGTCAGTTAAGAAAAAGAAGCAAAATTTTTATTGTGTGCGTTCAACAAACTACACAACATCCTTGAAAAATTATCAAGGGATTTTAAAATCTTCAGATGTTTCACCAATGAGATGAACAACATGTAGTAAAGTGATCTCTCTTACCTGTCTTTTCACGATGTCGAATTTTAGTTGTACCCACTTCTCACATTGCCGCTACAACATCAAAACCTATCCTCAAAGTCCGAATCAAACTCTTTGTGTCAGTGATGAAGGATAGCAGAAAAAAGAATAAAAACTTAATGGATATCATAGCGCAATAAAATAATCTCCAAGACCTTGGGACTACCAGAAGAAGACTATAACATGAGTCGTAAAAACTACATTCATCACACACCCCGAGAGACAGGCGCTGTGCTGCAGAGGACGCCTCCTGGAACTGCGAGCGCAATCCTGTAGCTCGGCGAGACGCGAGTTGGGGTGCGAGTTTTGTGCTTTATGGTCTGAGGAGCTTTTGTGCGCTCTTGTGAGCTGAATCAAAGTGTTTTGTTGCCTCGTATAACGCGGCAACGAGGCAGTGAACTTATTTTGAAAGCAGGGAAAATGTTCTGGTGTAAATGAAAGACCGGATTTCCAGGTGGAAATTTTATTCAATTTTATGGTTTGCAATCTTGAAGTTTGAAAAGAAAGTAATACGCTAAATAATGATCAGATTGTAGTGAGATAATTGAATGTAAATCATGGTTCGATTTAACTGCAATCGCACACCTGAGATCTGTGACTGGTTACGAACACATTGTGATGTTTTTGCGCTAAAATGCTATATTTAAGTTAGATCATTGATAAAAAAGTCACGAATAAAATATATGTGATAGGCGAGTAATTTAGACAGCTGCACAACTGGCTCCACAGCACCACCACAGCCCCACCACAGCCCCACCACAGCCCCACCACAGCCCCACCACAGCCCCACCACAGCACCACCACATCCCCACCACAGCGCCCCCACAGCCCCATCACAGCCCCACCACAGCCCCACCACAGCCCCACCACAGCCCCACCACAACCTCACCACAGTACCACCACAGCCCCACCACAGCACTACCACAGCACCACCACAGCACCACTACAGCACTACCACAGCACCACTACAGCACCATCACAGCCCCACCACAGCACCACCGCAGCACTACCACAGCACCACCACAGCACCACCACAGCACCACCACAGCACCACTACAGCACCACCCTAGCCCCACCACAGCACCACCACAGCCCCACCACAGCACCACTACAGCACCACCACAGCCCCACCACGGCACCACCGCAGCACCACCACAGCCCCACCACAGCACCACCACAGCACCACCACACTCGGCGGTTCCCACCATCCTGGGGATGCACCTCTCACACAAATAAGGCACTGGATAGTCGTGGTCGCTGCAATCGAAAATAGGAGAAAAAAAAAATAATCTTGCGACTGTGGTCATTAGCGCATCTATTGCAGGTCCGATATTATAGTGTCGTTTTTGTATTATGATACTACGTAATATTGCAATGATTAATATGAATATTTTGTCTTATAATTTTTAATAGAATATGGCTTCCGATTTTCTTCGCATAAAGCCGCTGTTTGCGAATAATTTGGAAAAGAAGCGTTTACCCACAAGAAATTGAAAAGACACACGCATTAGTTTTCTTGGAGTCATTCATGAACACATCGAGTGTCTTTCAAACATGTGACGAACATGGAAATCAAACTCACTCATCATGCGCTGAAAATTGCTCAGTTTTTTGCACATTTTTCTTCGCGGGAGGTAAGATTTTCCTCGAAGCAAAAAAATAATCAGAAACAATGTGACGTTCAAATCAGGTACATTCCAGAAGCTTCTGGCTGACGACTTCACGGTCTTACCGTGCTCGGTAAAACACGAGTAAGTCTTGTTTTGACGGCCATTTTTTGACGCTGTGTCGTGGAGTGAAAATGACATCAGAGAAATGTTTTTTCTGGAATATTTTAGAATGTAGAGTGAAGACTTCCAGAAAGATCCGTAGTACTTTGAAGTTTTTATGATGGAAGCAACAGGCAGCGATCTTCTAAACAGATGGTATTTCACAGCTCGTAATAAGCAGCATTCTCGGGAGGAAGAGAAGGAGGTGTGTGGTGTGCGGTATGAGATAAAAAATGCATTTTTTATCCTCTGAGGAGTTCGATACAATGGGATCGCACACCCGCTAAACAGCCTAGGCCAACATTTCTGAACTAGGCCTCAGAAATTCGGTCTCACTCCTACATTAAGTGTTCTGAACAAAACTTGGTAAGCTTCGCGTTTGCTATTAAGTCACGCACGCCAATATTTGCTGCGTTTAGCTTGTCATTGGATGCTACTGCGATAACGGATGATGGTGCGTGTAAAAACATGCCATGAGGTTATGGCAGTAGCTATGTATATTTTATTATATTTTGATCAAGAAGTGTAGAAAATACTTCATCGCATTTCGACTGACTAAAAACGGAAATTCAGTATGTAGTAAATGCGTCAGAAAAAGGCTTACTTCAATAGTGACGTGCGTACGGTGAGCTTGGGTGAGTTGGGTTGCAAAGAAGCTTACACAACTCTAGCGGCGGCATAGCCTCTTTTTGAGTGGTAGAATTAGTTTAACTCGTGGAGTTCAACGCTTGATGAATCCAACAAATCGGAGTAATATGAAGAAAAACAACTCTACAAAACGACAGTTCAACAGTATAACACATCTATCACACAAGGTGAATGATGACAAGAAGCCCGATCAGCGCCGGTCTGAGTGTGAACGCATCCCGAGTGTCCACGTGATCACGCAGGGTCAGGTTTTTGTTGGTCAGAGTCACTGTAAAACTTCGGTTACTCACATCCAATTTAAGTTATTTAGATAATCAGCTTTCGTGGTCAGAGTTGGTAAAGTCACCAGGAATAATTTTTGTTTGTTATTAAGCCTTGTGAGGTTCCTCGGTATGGACGCAAATAAAGAAATTGCTTTCTCAAGGCTGAAATGAAGTCCCTCGGGTTGCTAAACGATTGATTAAAAAAAAAAGTGTGGATACGAGGAGACGGAGTGGTATTTCACTTACAAGTGGTATTTCGTAAAATATTCATAGTTTATCCCCGGACTAGAAATTTTGAGCAATGTGAATGGAATGCGACAGTTTATCTACTTCTATTTGGATTGTGAGATTTATTTCTATTGCATTTCTCATCAAAAATTTCGCACCATCTTAATAAGGGAAATAGAACATAGTACGCCTAAAGTAAAATTCAATGATAATCGAATGAAATCTGTCATTGCTTTCATAAGAAATAATCTTGCAACTGTGGTCATTGACGCATCTATTGTAGGTTGCGATATTATAATGTTGTATGAACAAGGCTTCGCTGCTTCAATGTACGAGAGCTGCGAGGAGGCCGTAGAGACTCATGAGACCATTTTTATATCTCTATGCAAAACTTTATTTCTTTATAAAAATTTTATTACTTGATACAAATTTTATTTTTTATGCAAACTAAAAAAATGAAATATGGAGCCCGCCGCATCCTGCGGGTCTGTGATATTTTGCGATAACATGGTAGGCGCTGAGTTCGAATGCAGAGCAGCCGATGAACCTCCAGTGGTCCCACAACTTTACTTGTCACATCTTTTTTGTCGTTATTGTGTCATTCCTATGTTGTCATCATTATGTCATTCCTATGAGGCCGACCATCTATAAATGGGAAAGCTAAGAAATATCAAGAAAATCGAGTAGAATACTAACGAAAACAACTGTTAAACTTTTAATACATGCATGTTAAACACACACAAAAAACTTGGGAAACTAGGCTATTACATATCCGCTGGATCTTCACTTACACCATGTGCAGTACTGATGCCCAGCTCTTCATACAATAATTTACATACTTTATACACTTAGTGTTAAAATTACCTGATCAATGCAGTCGAATTTCTGTACCATGGTTCACTGTTTATGGTAATTTCATATTTTTACGAAAATTATACTGAAATTACACTGAGCATTTGTGCTCGTCTATCACATCCACCCTCAACTTTTACATCCATATGTCACCAAGATGAACACAACATAGATATTGTAATGAAAGCACGAAAAATTAATTTGATCTAATGCTGTCTTCACACCCCATAAAAAGTTTTGATCTCTTTCTAGTGTATGCAATTCAATTTGCATGAAAATTTTACATGTACAAAAAGATAATCTATCAATCAGGAATTTTATGAACATTGTAAGATAAATTTTCGTTGCGCACACTTTACGGACGGGTGTTATCCGTAAATTTGTGCACGTGAGCTGAGTTTCATTCCCCGGACGCGCCCGACAGTTGAGAGCGCGCCGAGCAGGGCAGGCAGATACCGGCACGGCGGCGAAGCCTGCCGCTATCACTGAGCTGATGGAATCAAAGTTCTGACCAGGTCACAAGTTTCTAATCTCAGAACTGCAGTGGGAAGCGGAGCGAGGGTCGAGCTAAGATCGTTGAAGGAATGTGGCCTGGAAAATGCTAAAAGGCTGAATTATAAGAGGCAAAAATTGCTGAATTGAACTGATTTTTTTTAGCGAAGTTGTTTTTACTCTCCTATGACGTCAACAGCGGTCGATTGTTCTGGAAACTCCCTAATTTTTTGTCAAATTAGCTAAAACTTTTCACTTGCTAAAATTACTCCTTAGAATACAAATTAGAATAAAAAGCAAGCGCCAACATGAGGCACGCAAGCGGGCCCAGATTTGTGCTATTAAGTTTTCTGCTTTTTGACAGAAACTGAACGGAAATTGTGGTTTCATCGGTTTTCATTCAGAAGCACGCTCCTGACAAGTTAAATAATTTCCGTAAACATCGTTACTTTACTGCTCTCTTAGTATGAATTGTTTGTTCATGAATATTTCCACAAACAAAACATAGGTTGGTAGATTTTAATGTCGATTTATTTGGAGAAACAAGTGCGATTATTTACGCATATTCTTCAATCGACAAAGCCTTCAAGTCCTTGATTATAGTTGATCAACGCAGTTTTGATTTTCATAACTGAATATAAACTAAGTATTTTTACTAAGGGAAAGTGTTTTTTGTGTAGAAAGCATGCAGATAGCTGTATGGGTGCCATGATTATTTTCAATGTATTACCTTCGTGTATTTACCTCACATCCGATATTCGCCAATCACCTACCTCATAGAAATCAGCATAACCTGTTGAGCCATATCTACTCTACGTGGGTCATAATTGAGAGTCAAGCGACGGCGACGTTTGAAGCAGACACCTGCTATTCATTATGGGCTCGCTCATTGTCTAGTTCAATAAAAAATCACATTCTTATGCGATTAGATGACACAAAAAATAAAGCGTTGCTTATCAGATTCTTGCAGTTAAATTTAGCCACATACTAAACAGCGATGTAAGTAATCGGAACGAAATAAAATGCCATATTTGTTTCGCGAATGTATGCACAGTAAGCGACACCAGAAAGGGAGGAATATCAATTCACGCACAGAAACAAAACATTTCTTTATCGGTCGCGCGAGTTTCGACTGAAGCTAAATGCTTTCAGGGCTAGTCGGTAGTGTTTCTAACCGTACTCTCTCTAGGAAAGAGTGCATTTTCCTGGGAGAATTCTTTTGTTACCGTTCGCTGCTGCTCGCGGCGTTACCGAAGAAATTTTGTCTATTGATGCACGAGCTAATGGGAATTCAGAAGAGAAGTTGCAAAAAATAATAAAGGAAGCGAATAAATGAAGCTGTAACGACGGGATAAAAAAATACTTCTATGAAACTCTCATTGGTCATATATTCTTAGAAGTTAATAGGTAATCGTAATTTTGAATCACTCAAAACACATCTATTTTCAAGCACTAAATATTCATAAGTAATGTAGAAACAATATTTGAAAAAATCATGAGTCATCCCAACGGTACGCTTCATTACGGGCGTCTTTTCCATTTAGTTCACGCAACTGATGAAATAGATCAGTTTAACTTGTTGATTTGTGTTCAAAGTGTGAGCCATCGAACGTGGACATCTGAAATATGAAATATTTTGTCGTAAATAACCATAGCTGCGTTACGGCAGCTGACCAGTGCTCCTGTACTTCCCTCTTCTCTGGGGATGAATCCTGTTATTTTACTGATGATTTTTTATCAAAAATTGGCGCTACAAATTGAGTTCTACGTTAAAGATTGTGTAGGGGACAGGCGCGTCGGCCATATTTCGCAAGCTGAAAACAAGTCTTTATGGAGCTGTTTGTTTGCATATTTTTTCATGATGTTCATCGCTCTTCCTACATGACTAGTATTCCAACTCCTAAGCTTTTTGAATTAGGTCAAGTTTATGTCAATTGGTGTGCGCCAGCATCTCATTTTTACAATTATTCATGATATCAGGAAAATAATTCATACAAAAGCCCATACGCATAAGGACTGCAGCTCATGATACCTTGAACTGACAAATAATGATGCAACAGTCCCAAGTTCTTTGGGGAAAATTCCTCAGTACTTTGAGCTTTGATGAAAAACTGCTGTTTTCTCTCAAATCTGCCGTATTTGTACGGATATTCAATATCTACTGGAGCGTATCCATGAGAGCCATGCTGATTAATATCTACTGCAAATCCATAAAAAAATATTTTCTGGTCCTAAGTCAAGATCAATTTCAAAGTAATCGCTTATATACGCCAATAAATTAATCAACATTGATTAGTGGGGTACTTCTGAAGTTATGCGAAGACTTAACTCCTAGCAACAAGGCACCTTTTAAACTTAAAACTTCGCCAGCCTACACCCGGTGTCTCGACTCCAGTTCCTGGCGAATATATTTGAGAGGAATTGCAGCGTCAGCAGCTCGAGCAGTAGGCAGGAATTTAAGAAGCGGAACGCCGAGGTTTGTTTACAGTCCAGATTGCTTTTGACGTCCGCAGCGATATTTCAAACTCGAGTCTACATCCAGAAAATGAGAGGACGCTGTTCTGGAGCTGCTCACGAGTGAAATATTGCCCTTAGGAACATTTGTCAAGAAACGCTCCAAATTTATTTGAAAAACATTCATTTAGGGATAATTTTTCCTCCGTAAAATACTGTTTATTGTACAACAATGTCTCAAAAAAATATCGCTTTGAAGTAATATTTTCGGAACTTAAAATGACAGTAAGAGCATCGCGATAGAAACGAATCTCGTCATACGTCAAAAATTCCGACTAGAGCACCCAATTTGCATTCCTTCGTTCCTGTGGACCACCCTACGAAAGAGCAGGATCCCGTCTTGATGAACATTTATGATAAATCACATCATAGAGTGAGCATAAAAACTGTGCCAGTCAATACACTTTGGTTGGATGTATTTGGCCTCAAAGTCAGCTATTTTATAGGTGTCAAACAGGTATTGTTGTTAAATACTCAGAAGTATCAACTTGCGTCACATAAACACGTGCGTAACATAGAGGAGTGATGCCAGGGCACTCATTTTTTATTTAAATCATCAAGGCTATTTAAAACAAAAACAAATCTAGCAAATGCTCAAAAGTAAACTTTGGTGTTCAAATGAGACGCACAGAAAATGAGCTGTAAAGCTCACTTTTAAGCAAGAAATGATAATAACTCAATGAGAAGCCGCGAACTTAGGAAAAATACTTAATCCATGCGACGCAGAAAATGCTTTACAATTTACACACGAACAGAATTGCATTTCAAGCATATGATATACATAGATTTTTTATGATATTCTTTATGCATTTTACGCCCCATTTTTTACTCGTTTGTGTCGTTTCGAGTTCTTACTTAAACCTTCATTAGACTGAATTAAGCTGGCACCCGGATGCCACTGACGTCAGAATGAGAAAAAACTGTCACTGGGCAGTGAGCTTCTAAGAACCGATGTTGCAGCAAATTTAGTTAAAAGTATAATTTACAGGAGTGTTAAAAAATAGGTCCTAAAAGAATATTGGATATTTCTCTCACTTATGGATGAACTTTTAAATTCAAAGCATTCAAGCAGCCCTGCAAAATAGCAGTATTATTTTCATTAGATTCGGAAAAATATTTTTCATGTGCTTCCCTTTGAATGCAGACGAGGATTGACACGATTACGTAGGCAGTTCAGTTCGTTACGGACAGGTACGGTTTTATTTTAAAAAATAAATCAGATATTATGGGAGTTATTAAAGACTCTCTTAGGAACCCTATTAATAAACTCCTAGTATTAAGATTATTTTTGGGCGAGAACCATGTCGTAACTTGCGATGTTAAAAGGTTAATGTGATAGCAATGTCTCTAAATAATTAAGCAGATTTGGTACACACCTATCCTTATACTTTTAACTGTTGAATTGTAGGACTGCTATAAATTCGTAGATGATTTGTTTATACTGTAGCCAGGAAAGATTACATAAAATTTACTTAAAAGATGCTGATAATTATATAACCTACAGCAACCTGAATATCTAAAAAAGGTATAATTCATTAGAAAATTTCTGAATTTGTGAGCAAAATGTACACCCGATGTTTCTCGTAATTTTCACTTTTATTTGGTGTCCTGCCTAATTCAATAAAAACTAATTTTTTCAATGGTCCTGCCGAAATTTGATCCCTTACACCTTACCAAATTATTACGACCTTTCAAACAAGCTGCAGGTAGTGTAATGGTCAGAGGGTTATCTTGTTTCGAACATGGTACACTATTTCTGTCGAACATGATACTCTTAGAAATGCCATCGATAATTTCGACTGAAGTCATGTGAATAAATACTTTTTGTTCGACTGTGAATCATGGCGATATCAACTTCGCTGCAAGCATTAGCATGTCATTTGTCATGTTTTCAATCCATTTTTTATTCCCTTCTATCTACGTAAAATTCAGGAAGGCCCAACTTACTGATAGGAATAATTCTTCTTTCAACTCCTTCAAAATTAGTGATATTTATAATTGTTTTTGTAAACGTCTGAGAGTTCAGTGAGACGTGCCTCGAGATCATGTGAAGCTGCTCTGGGACCCCACACAGAAGTTTAATATGCAGGTAAAGGAACTCGCGGTAGTTTTTTATTCTACGAATTATTCTTGGTTAATAACCCACGCAGACATCATTTAGATCCTATAAATAATTTTTCTGATATTCTCACAGCCTATTCAAACAAGAAATTTGACTTCGTAGGCTAAATTCTAACGCCATCGGGCACACAAAATTGACCCCATAATTCTATAGGACTCATTTTTGTGCTGCAATGCCAAAAATTTCACTCGAAGTGTATTGAATTCAACTCATATAATTATATTGCGTGATTGTTGGTATTTTAGGATCTAATGCAATTCGTTTCAACTACAAAAAACATACTCTATTCGAAACTGTTATAAAACACAGTTTATTGCACGACAGCAAACATATATACCAGGAGTAACGAGACCATCTTTCAGTTATGAAAAAAATATAGATTTTACAACTAAAAATTTTTGCAGTTTAAAAAACTGCACATCTCATTTCGTGAACAAGCTCCATACTGCCATACCGGAATCACGAATTTTCTTTTACGGTTGAATTTCATGACAGTCTGATTTCATTTTTTCGTTCTTCTTCAAGTTGAGTTTTTTCGGGGAAAAGAATGTTTGTGCAATTCCACAAGTTTCTAATGTCAAAACAGAAGATTGATCATAAGATAATTGAAAGCTTATTTAATCACGGGGCTGGACGAATACAGTTGGTGTTGGATGTTACAGCGAGGAAAAAACAGAAATAAAACATTTCAAGTTAATGGAGAAATTAATCTTCCCTAAAAGTTAGACCTAAAACTAATATGAGAAATTAGTTGTTAAGGATTCCAAGGGACTATGGTGGATGCCATATCGAATTGAAATTTTTTGAGGCATCTCCTTTTTCTTATTGTCTGATCAATCTGTATGCAATCAGCAATTCAACAAGCTACAGCAAGTTAGAAGACTCGATAAATTTGCGCGTTTTGGCCCGCAGTTATTTATTGAATACGAGCTCCTAACCAGGGCATTACCGTAGGCCAATCAGCTGTAAGCTCAAATTTAAACAATGCTCTGAAGGACAATATCCACTAAGTGGATATTATTTTAGGGCTTCCACCGGGGTTTAGACTGCAAGAATCATACCCCGGACGAGCTTCCCCTTGGGGGTCGCCGTGAGTCAGCACCTAACTAATCTGCCCGTGCAGACAGCCCTGCCCCGCTGACTTCTGTAGCCCACAACCGGTATGCTTTAGTCCGTCAAGTTGAGAAACTGAAATGTCCAGAGAAGGAGGAAATGGGAGAAATATTTAGTTACTCCTCATCTGACTCAAACTCAACAGAGCTGACGTCAGGGTCATCGTCCTCTCCGTAATCATAAGTTTTATACGGAGGGAATTGAAACTCAAATTTGCTCACTTCATGCTGGCCTGCCAGTTTCTCCTTGGGCTTAACATTTGATATCAAATTTTCCTTTTCCATTTCATGAATGAATTTCAGTTTAGATGCATCAGGGATTTTCTCCGATTTGTTGAAAATCCCTGAACCTTTACAACAAGAGCACTGGTTGAGAGTCTTTTTAAGGTTTTGTGAGAGGAATGGAGTTAGATATTTGACTGAGACAATTTTACCTCTAGTCTTCCTCACCAAAGGTATGGGACGAGACGCCATTTTGAGATGTCTCCTGAATGCACTCCTGAAAATTGAATTAATAATTCAGCAGAGGTAGCGTTTTAACTTCAGATACAATCACGAAATGGATCGGGAAAATCAGAATAAAATGCCTGAGCACAATTACGAATGACGAAATCAGAATCTCAATAACTGAGCAGATCGTATGCAGCGGCTGCGCACAAAGCGTTGCGTGAAAGTGGGGATCCAGCACGGAGGCAGGGCTTATATATGGCTGGAAGGCCTCGGTGGGCGGGACCTCGGTGACTTCACCAATCCGGGGAAATGCTAAATATGTTTCTTCAGGTGTGGTTTTTATGAAAGACCATTTCATGCATTTTAAATAGAAATTAAACTTATGGCAACAAATAATTACGTCATTAATGACTATGTCAATAATATATCAGTTTAAATTTTAGTGCTGTATCTCAAGAAAGAAACATTAATTACGCAGACAGCAGTGAAACAATTTATCTTTGTTCGTTACTTTTGTATTTGTTCGATACTTTCTAGTTTGTTCAGTATGTATGGAGCGATTTTAGGAGCATTTCATTTCTATATTTAATTATTCACTTTAAGAAGTGTTGGGAAACATATTTGCATAAATCATGTGCAAACAATCCAGAAATATGGCTGAAATTAGCATTCGTAAAAGTAAAACTAAGCATAATTGGAAAGGTAAATAGCATTTTCATTCATACTTTAATCCTTCGAGCTTTATCACCACTTCTAAAAAATCATGTGTCTCTTATGGAAAAGATGGGGAAAATCTGCATTGAAAATTTCACGGTAGGCAGTAGGTAATCTGTGTAAATCTGAACAGCGAATCCATACTATTGAAACCAAGATGTTACGACGTGTCCACATGATAAATTTGAAGTCTTTCATTAAAAACGTGCTGATGGCAACAGTAGCCTTAAGAAATATTCAGTGTGTGATCCACCTATGTGGAATCCCGCAAGAGACACTCACAACACTTGTCAAGAATTCGAGCAGCCCTGCATTGAGGGAGTGAGAGCAGACAGCCGCAGGAACGGCGATAGTATCAAGGATAACTATAAAAAGGAAGACTAAAGCCACGCTTCTTAAAACCATTTCTTATAAGAGAAAGACAATTCATAAAAGTGAACGTTTCGACCATTATCATTGGTCATTATCAACACTGAAAAGATAAAACAATAGTACAGTTAAATGATGATCTATTGCTACATTCTAAACTATATATGGTGATCGATAAAAAACTATGAATTAACAATTTGTAGAGGGTATGCTGACTGCATGTCGTTCTGACTAGGTTTTAATTTGGAGATGAACAAGGATTCTAGAATTTTGAGTTCAGTTGGATTAGAAGCTCTACCTAATATCTGGAAATCTGAAAGTCTGATAGGTAAATCACATTTTTCAGCGTGTGCACTTTGAGTGAACGCTGCTCGAAAAGCGATAGAAGATTCAAATGCATTGTCCATTACAAGTTTGTAAGACGAATCAAATGAATGTATTGCGGAGCTTTGTTGATACAATAGTACACGCAAATTTCTGGAGGTGATAGAATTATCCATTGCCTGGAAAACACTTTCCCAACTGAGATGTTTGTTGGTGGAACGAAGTATTTGTGAAATGTTGTTTTGATATTAAAGAAAAGAAATATTGAAAGAATGGGAAGCAGTGATGAGTAGTGTTGTTTACCTAAATTCGGAAGGTATTCTCTACACCTAAATTGAGAAGCTGAATCTCGGCAACGAATGAATGAATGGTTCAATAGAGTTAAAATTCCGTCCATCACTCCGTACCTACTTTCCTCCTTCTGTCTTTCCGTCCCTTGATCTGTTCATCCCTCCAACTCTGCGTTTCTTCATTTGTACGTCCGTTTGTCCATCCGTCTCTTCGTTCTTCTTTCTCTCCGTTTCTACGTCCCTCCGCCTGTCCGTCAGCTTATTAGTCCGTTCCTCCGGAGGTCCGTTTCTACTTCCCTACATCTATCCATCTGTACCTCCTTCCGATACATCGGTAATTCCATTCTTCCATCGCTCTATCCCTCCGTTCCCACGCTACTTCGTTCGTCCGTCCGACCCTTTGTTCGGCCGTCCGACCCTTCGTTCGTCCGTCCATCTTTTCATTTGTCGTTCAGAAGAAAATATAAAACGTGGCTATTATTTTTTAAGGAAATAATTTATTACATGTGCCCTCATTAACATTATTTTTCCAACATGCGTCAAACTGGTCGGACAAGAAGTCATTAACATATTACTTATGTATAAAACATAACTACAAATTATGCGCTGAAAATTGAAGCAGCACATCTAAAATATAATATTTTCATGTGTACAATATTTGACCATAAATAAAACAAACACTATCATCACTCGAAATTTGTCAGAGTTAACAAATTATCGCAACAATCATTATTTAGCTTAGTACATCATGTATGCTTTGTATGGTTTGATTAGAATTTCTTTACATTTTTGGTATTACGTTTTCAGTTCAGGGATGTACTTTGAAAATATTGACTTGAAGTTAACAACAAGGTTTCCAGTTTTCGCTATTTCAATTCGGGGCACTGACTTCGGTTGCCAGTTCGCTGATAACTTCAGGTCGCTATTTTTTGTAAACCTTCAACGTTTTGAGAATTTGAATACCTCTATCCTGTCATGACGACAACTCAGCAGAGTGAAACTTTGTTGAGGAATGAAATGTGGGGTTGTGGGTCGGAAAATGTTTTCTGATAATTAGATGCTCCTGAAAGATGTATGAGGAACCCATGGATATAAAATTTATTGATTGATATATTTTAAATAAATATATTTGCTACCAAAGATGAAGAAAACCCTATTTGGACACCATAAACATGCAAAATTTATTCGATCCAGGTTAAATAAGGAATTTTACAGCGTAGGAATACTAGTTCAGTACGTCTTGCGAAACGTATTATATTCTTGTGGAAATTTATTTATTCATTCATATGAACTCCAGGGCTACATCCACATCTCACAGACGCTTACGCCAATTATACGCAACATTGATACCTTTTATTTTAAGTTTTTGAATCTTAGTTAGAAGCGAGAAGCCAAACCATTGAAGTGTGTCAAGACTACATACAACTTCTGCGAGAATAACGGGCACGGGAGCTTTTCCATGAATAATTTTTTAAACTTTTTGTGTTTCGCGGATCTGTAAGGCTCTAAATTGCGCGTCAAAATTTCGATATACCCGGACGCCTACAAGTAACCATGGTAAATTGGACTAATTTTTAACTCCCTCTATCTCATCAAGGGACACTTAGCACGACAGGCTAGAAGTCAAATGACAAAAAGGGACAAAGATATTCTGGAAAAAGCCTCAGGCAGCTGCAGGCAGAACTGTAATTATGAACGACTCTCATCGGACATATAGTGAAGACCGTGAGTTGCGCTGCCTCCCATGTGTGCACGTTCCACTGAAGTATATGAGAAGGAACCGGATATTTTCCTTACTGTGATATCTTAAAAATGAAAACAATTTTTACTGTCACGTTATATGGCTCAAAAGCATCTAAAGTTTATGAGTAGACTATAAATACGACCGTGAATTTTGCTACCTCCCCTGTGTACACGTTCCGATGATGAATATGAGAAGGCGCCGGATGTTTTCCAGACTTTGACTCCTAGAGATACGAAACCTTTATTGCCTTTAATTATTTTAGCACCAGACGTATCATGAGTTCATAAGCAGAATACAAGTACTTAGTATACCTTCCTTTTGAACACGATTTATAATTGTTACTAGAACGAGTCTTTATTTTAAACTTCGTTAGAATCGTCTTCGCCAGAAATGAACATTATATTTATCTTTAAATTGTACACGCCGTATTCGTTGACATTAATGCGGCTGCACTTGTACAAGCTGTGCTAAGAAACGCATTCCTATGATAATATTAGTTTTTTAAATTTACATTTGACCCAACCATAGTGTTCCCGCACATTGAAGAAATGTTCGTTTTGTCAAGCTTTCAGGTTAATTTTCCATTGATTTGATGCTGGTACAATGCATGCATAAATACCTGAATTTATCTAAATTAGGAAGAATTAAAAGTTCTTATTGAACGAAATTTCGTTAAATGAAAAAAGCTGAGAATCTTGTTAGTTTTTCATTTATTCACGCAGAAGTTGTATGATGTCTTAACACGCTTAGAGTGTTTGGAAACTTGCTTTTAACTAATGCTCCATTACCCAAGAATAAAGGTGTAGAAAGTTTAAATTAAACTAAGCAGGGATTTTGAGTAATAGAAGGTGAAGCTAATAATTACTTCACTCAAACACCTAGGTACACACATATACACGAAGAATTTAATCCTCAGGTCTGGTGCACGCGGATCATCAAATTGTAAAATTTTATCGCGCATTCGTGTATGAGTACTCGCATAAAATCGTTAATAATATCATATATAATGTGTGTGATTTTCATTCAAGTTCAGTAAATAAATGGTAATTCATAATTACTATCTATCGCAATATCCTGACTTGGAGAAATTATCAGGGGAATGATAGTTAAAAGCTGAAAATATATTTAACGGGCACAAATAGCGCATGTCGAACGTGGTTATCATTTTTGTGTCGAGGTAATTTTCAATCATTATTTTTTCTGCGTAAGCCACACTTGAATCTCTACTTACTTGTGCATGTTGGTTCAAGTTGATAGGTAAATAGTGAATTGCGGGCTTGTAGTTAATACGCAACAAGTAAGTTGTAGGCTTACAGTAGATACACAGCAAGTAAGTTGTAGGCTCAGTAGATACGTGAGAAGTGAGTTGCAGGCTCACTATAGATACGCAACAAGTATATGCCGTCACACACCCGTGCGGCCTCATTTGAATTTCAACAGCCTCTGTGCCTTTATGTCGCTGATGGGGTAGGGTGGTCGATTTGTCTCAAACGTCACAATTTTCCCTATTTATCATGTTTTGCATAATCGAACAATTGGCATACCGTTATCATCGTCAGCATTTCCGGGATAAAAATTCGTCAACTTACTGATCGGGTATTGTTTGAACACCTAATTTTTATTCTTAATTTCCAAAAAATTAGCATTGACAATAAGAAACTCAAAAGCATTGTTAAACATTCGACACTTATGTTTCATTTGTATATAAAAGCACTTATATTTCTATTTAACAACAATAAAATAACTTCATTCTCATTTTGTTGATAGTTCTTCCCAAATTTTGATATCCTAAGATTTTTGATGTAGATTAACGCTCTATATATCTAAGGGCTAAAATTATCAGTTTTACAATGGGTGCCTGACATGAGCTCACGTGAGTTACCGAAGACGAGACAGATCACCTCACAAACCGTGGCACGAGAGGGCTGCAGGCTGATGCTTAGTTCACAATTTGTGCGGAGTAAAGTTGTCAGAAGCAGGCTTTCTAGCTCAGGCAATAGTTATTATAACAGCAAGTAATTGGTCATCAGAAACAACGGTGCGAGGCTTCTGCAACATGGAAGTTGGGTAAACTGTGCGGTAAAGAGTCTATTTCAGAAGTAAATGTTGATTTCCAACACAAATTATAATTCATCTCCAATCGTTTCTAGCGTGTCTCCGGAACGCATTGTCCGTGACGCGAGTAAAGTGCGCGATGAAGTGCGTCTCGGTTCAACACATCGCAATGTCAGCGTCTTGGATGTGGCGGAGTGAGCTGTAGCAGTGATACGCTCTGCGCCGTGCCCCCGGTTGCCTTTCGACTAGAAGTGCATCAACGTCTACTTTTTAGACGATAGGTATTGTAGCTCAGATATTTACACACGTATTCGTGTCTTATAATTTTCACGCAGTATAAAATAGAATAAATGTGTTTAGTACAAAATATTTTTACATTTTTATTTCTTTTAAAACTTGTAAAATATTTGTAGCGTAATTCCGAACGAAAAAATACAAAATTATGAAGAGAATATTTAATCACACGTCTAAGATTTCAAAGCAAACTTCATTTTTAGCAGAATGAAGGTCGATCGAATCTAAAATCTAAAAGAATTATGATGACTAAAATAAATCTAATTTTGATATAAGGTTTTGTTTTTCATAGAGTACTTTAAGGGAATCACTATTCACGTAGCCGTTCTGGCAGAGTGTATTGGGAAGTTTTTCGATGAGGCTTGTGTATGAGAGTAGGCACAAGCATATCTTGACATATACCCTATGAGACGTTTCAATTTAATACACAAAAATAAGGAGCATGCTCGTAGATTAGTTTTCAACTTAATTGGCGCGTTGTTTCGTGTAAATTTGGGCATTAAAAGGGTAAAGAAAGCATCAAATAATTTCTAAGTGAAATCTATATAATAACGTGGTTCTTAAGATGATTGTGTGTTTAAACGATTTCCACCCATAATTTTTTGCACAACTCTGATCCCATGTGTTCATCATCTGCCATTCTACGTGGTATTTCCAGGCAAATCCAGCACCGAAGGCACCGAAGACATAAATTGCTGCAGCATTATTACGTGTGCGGCATTATTGCCTCTTCTGCTGATCGCAGGTGTGATGCGAGGTGTGCGGTGCGCGCTGGGCTGAGGGCCCAGCGATGTGAGGGAACGGAGCGTCGTGTTCTTCCGTCAGGTTTGTGCCTTGGTCAAGCGATGGGAACTGTCGAGAGGTCTGGCATGGCTTGCGATAAAGTTTTGACGGCTATTTCTCGCTTCAAAATACACTGCAAATGAAGCATAGTCGCTCAAACCAAGATCATGAAGAGCTTTGGCGACTAACGAGAGTATTTCAAGGTTCGTTCCGGGCTTACTTAAAATGCTCAGCTGACAATATGAAAATATACGATGCATTGAAAACGATACGTCATGAAGTTATATAAAATAAACAAAAATGTGTAAAAATAGGATATAATAGAAAAAATACGAAACAAGATAATAAGTAGAACACTGGGAAAATCTATTCCTTTATATGAGATGTGAATAGGTGCTTGGCAGTCGTGTTTTCCAAATCTTCACCTTTTATCTACTACTCTTAACTGATCAAGGCTTTCATTGCAAATTCCTTAGGTGTATGACATTCTTGGCTGTGATTTGCCTCCGTCTTATACATCATAATTGGGCTTCACACGGAGGATAACGATGACTCAAGTGAGTGTTGTGCGCAGTTTGGGCACGATGATTAGTCATAGTATCCAGGCCACGAGCTCAGAAGGTTTTATAATTTTTGTCAAATCGTTTGACTTTCTGCACTGGGATTATTATCTTTCGTCGGAGAGGCTAGTTTTTGTGACATCTTAAAATGTCTATTATGGACGCATTGGGGCCCTATTAAAAATTAAGGGAGTAGCATGGAGGCCTCTTCTCTTCTGACAATTCCAGAGCGCGACTCATAAGCGCGTTGCGAGCAAGTTCTCCCATGTTGCTACCAGAGGCCACCTGGGCAGATGACCTCTAGGTGAGACGCCTGCCATCTTTCTCGAGAGAAATGACGGTTGCCATCTTTCACGTCAGTTTTGAAGTTGGTATTGTGCGTGACAGATGTCTGGATCGTGTCTCTATTATTTAAAACGTTTCAAGTAGTGTTAAAGTGTATATCAGTGTGAGTGTGTATTACATGAGGGTGTATAGTACGTGAGGGTGTCAGAAGAAACAAGAGATGGAAGAGACGTAGAATGCTGGTCTGTAGAGGCATTATTTCAAGAGCATGAACGGAGCAAGGACCCCACTGCTAGTTTCACCACCTCGGTCAATTGATATTTATGACGATTCATCGTTGTGGTGGGGCTGGTAGTGAAGGCAAAACCTCAATGTGGGCAATGTGAAAACAACAAAATGTGGAAACCAAACCTGAACTTTCCCTCGACAGTCTTCAGCAACCTTTGAATTGAAGGACGTTCTTGAAGGTGATCAACGATATGTTTAGATACGTATTTGTTTGTGTTTGTGTAGTGGGGGGGGATTGTGTGTGGATGTGGGGGTAGGTTGTGGGACGGGGGGTGTGGGGAGGGTTTGTTTGTGGGGATAGGTTAGGGTGTGTGTGTATATGAATAGCCGGTGTAATTAAGCTCAGGTAAGGTAAAGTCATTTTACTTTCCTTTCTAATTTTAGGAATGAAAGATTAAAAACCTGCTGGACGATAATTGTTTTGGTTATATATATAGCTACGAGTATATTCTTTAAACGACCCTAGGGTATTGTTGCTATATTCTTTTCAAGGTACATTTATATTGTTCCCTGCAGGCTTTCGCCTCCACGGCTGCGTACAGCTGATTCATTATTATTGCACATTCGACCGTTGACGCTTCTCAACCTAATATAGCCAGTTGCCCATTGATTACCTTAGTTATTGCGTTGCAAAAACTTCAAGCATAAGTTATTCGTCACAAACATGTCCCATTAATGTCAGCTTAATAATGAACACGCACCCTTGAAATTTTCTGCAGATTAGTAGGAATGTATTTAATTTGCATACTGTGGTACATTTTTATTGTGCTATCAACAGTGTTTGCTTATGATGAATTGATTAATCGCGCAAGAACTAAGGTAATTCAAGGGCAAATTGGTTATAATCGTTTTGAGCAGTGTGACGGTTGGAAAGTGTGACTAATGGGAAATCAGCTGTGCGCAGCCGTTTTTTTTAAAATTAAATTAAGAGGTGGCCATCCTGGGCCTCTCATGATTCTCCGATGGTGAAAAGGAGAAACTGGTCGCGCTTTGGGAGCGCGACGGTAGTGCTCCATGCTGAGCCAGCGTGGCCACCGGTTGGGACAGAGGCGCAGGGGGGCCTTTAAAGTGGACACTTCGAATCCGAATCAAAGGAGAAACATGGATGCAACAACCAAGTAGTTATGCGAGCGCTCCCAGGAATCACCGATGCCACTCCTATAATTTTTAATAGGGTGAGGGTAAAGCAGGTATTTTTTCAAGCTTCTATCTGATAAGCAAACGATGAAACGTGGATAGTTTCTGTTAAATTTCGAGAATTGTTCGTCAAATTATTCGAAATTTTGTTATTATATATGATTTTTAATCTACTTTTTTTGGATGGGACTTTTTATGAATTAAATTTAATTTCATTTCTTGAATTAAAGATTATTTTTGATGTAAAATATACGTGCAGAATGTTTGGAAAGTCTGAAACATCATCTCACGACGACCATCTATTCGGGTAAGCTGAAATATTTCAAGTTCCTCAGATCATCACTGCGAGGCAGCCTGTCTTTCTACGAGTCAATGGATGCCCCAAAGAGATCAGTAACACGTGGGGCAGGACTAACAAAGCGTCCCACCGTCACGCTATTGTTCACAGGTTGTGAAGCGCTGGCTGATGTACGCCTCATCGAGCGCCACCGCCTATTTTGTTCCAGAGCTCCCGGAGTGACCAGCACTGATGACCAGAGATGGAAGGGAGTTTTCCGTTGACGCAAAGTTGCTTCGTGTTGGTAAAGCATTCTTTTTTTGTGTTATTTTATTTGATCGTATTAATTAATGCAAGTTTCTCAACTTTGCTACACTTCGTAAGCTAGTAAGTGCTGTATTTTTTAACGATTATACTAATTATTTTACGGTGGGCAGTATACGCATATCTGGTAAAATGAAATATATTTTTACATTCCGTACCTACATTAATTTTATGTTTTGGGCTGCAATACCTGTCATGCAAACCTTCCATTTTGAATTTCCAAGAATGTAAATAAAAAAAGTTCATTATGGATCTACTTCTCATGAATGAAATATTCAAAACATTTTCGTTGTATTTGATATTATTAGGAAATATTAGTCTCAGTTTTGATGGCGTTGATCAAAAAATACTAGAAAATGAAATATGTATATTGCTCACAAGAAAGATGAAACTGAAATATTCATGGAATGACACGATCATTTGTGCTAGGAAGATGTGAGAAAAATTGCTTTAAGCTTAAGGGTTGAAAACTATGAATAAGACGTTCTATCAACAGTTGTTCGTAAAAGTTAAATTTAAACCTTCAAGGCAACATCTCCGTTATGAAATAAGACTCTATAAAATACATGGGACATAAAGAGACAACTAAATTAAGTTTTTCATTTTCAGGCTTAGTCAATATTTCAGTTCCTAAAAATTCACAAGTACAATTTGTAGTTACGTGCATGCTTTTCCCGTACGTTCTCAAAAAGTCAGCATAGAGATGAATCGAAATAAACGAAAAGAAGTGATGATAGAAATGGAAAAAATGATTGAGCTTAGACAATGTACAACCAAACCTCAGTCATCAGATAAGTGATCACCAAATTCAGAATATGACAATAGTAAACATGTTTATACACCAGTTTTTCGCTTAAATCAATTCATTCAGAAATATTTCCCAAATAAACGTACAGATAATAACGATTTTTCTTCGCTTACTCGCACTCAAGTGAGCATCAATAGTTTGCAATTCTGTACAGTCAACGATCAATCAGCTCAGACTGACACAAAAAATTATACATTTATTGCGAAAAGCGTGTATTCGTTCAGAATATCCGTATAATCATATTGACTTTGCCGACAAACATTCGTGAGGGGTGAACGCCCACAAGCATCAATTTTTATTTTACATTAAACGTTTTTTATTACAAGTGTTCGAGGTGAAGTCAAGGTGTCATGATTAATTAGATGTACCTGGGCTCTACGTTTTTACAGAGTGACTAAATGAAGGTAAATTTGGTAGAATTTCATAGCTTCCTTCATTAGCATTAAAATTATTTCACTGTAAATTTTCATCTTATTACCATGATAAAATTCAATAAAATAATAATGAAGTGAAAATATTCTACAAAACTAAATTCAACATCAGTCAAACGACAAAAGAGGCTAGCCTGTTTAATTCTACGAATGTATCACTCTCAATGCTGTGAGAACTTTAATGAGTTAAACGAGAAATCACACGGAATTTTTCCACAGTTATGCATTCAAGCACTGGTTGTTCATTTCTAAACGAAGTAATTTCAACGTTATACGACTCTAGCTGTAAATACCGACAATGTGCTTGTTTTACATATATCGCAGGCGGGCTTTAATCAAAGATAGAGAATACCAAACAAAAGTTTTGCATCACCTTCAGTATGTGGAAACTTGACATCGATATTCTGCTTACAAGCGTGAGGAGCCTTCAAACGTAAATACATAACACAAAGAAGTTGCCTACAGGTACCTGCGACGTCTTATCTAAAAGGTCGTTCTCGTTTTTCTCATTTGAAACCGAGCCTGTTATGCTTAACGTCCGTCGATTAGACAATAGGATTAGGAACCTGACCCAATTTACCACGGTTGCTGCTGAGCCTCCGGGCATATCGAAAATATCACACACACTTTGCTGTTGTGAAAATGCTTGAAAACTAAACGGCAAGTGCGAAAAACTATTTGTGGGAGCGCACGTTTCTCAATACATTTAAACTGCAGCAAGAAATGACGTCCGCGAGATCTTAACAAAGTATCGTGCTAATGAGTAACAGAATCTTCAAGAGTAATTGGATTATTTGTTAATGTGGAAGTCTGTACAGGAGCATGTTTATGAAATACAGTATGCCAAGGAATCATGTACGTTTTAAGTGAGAATAATTTTTTCCAATCGGAAGCGAAAACATTCGTTAAACATGAGATTGCTCGTGAAATCTTAAAATGAATTTTACTTCTGTACGTTGAACATTTAACTTTCTAGATTTTCTCATTATCAGAGGTAATGTTGCCCCTGTCAGCCATAAATATCATTCTAAGCAAGTTCTGCACTGCTGAGTAGTTTTAATGACGGAAATATATTTTTCAAATTCCCAAAATGTTTATATCGAATTGGTTACTGCAACAACCATTACAATATAGCTGACCAAGCCAGTGTACAAATTTGAAGCCAAGAAAAACTTTGTGGCTTTATTAATGGCTTCATGTCCAATGATGAGTTCTAAAATGTAATCTGACCTGAACAACTGATGCGGAAGAAACTCTAGTGATACTAAAGCAAATCCTGATTAGCAAAAACTGATATACTGCAAGCAATGATGAACGGTGTCCTAATTTGATAAGTTCAAACTCAGTATGTATATCTCGATTCCAGATGAATTATTATCACGCACATTTCTGTCACTTCAAGGACCAGGAGTAGCTTTGTTGAGTGGCCATTACCTCCTCGATCTAATAGCGTTCCTGTTAGCAGCCTTGTTGTCATGGATGCAAGATGTGCCTCTGTATATTATGTAGCTCAATACAACCTTTCCCCTTTATTTTCACGAGACTCTGTTCCTGGACGGTACGTGTAAGATTGAGCACAATAACATAGTGTTGATGATTCATATTCGAGCGATAATAAGACTTGTATGTTATTTATTCGTTATCCGTTTATTGAACGTGAATTCAAACAATATGTTGAGTTACATCTATGTATCATTGCAATAAGTTTCTATACATTAGATACTCTCGTATTGAAAATAATTAATGAGAAAAATGGTTCTGCGTTAAGCACTATTTTTCCACAGAGAAATAAGGGTAAAATTTCGAACCGCACGTACGAGTCAAATATTTTATTGGTCGAGATGTTATTATCACAGTGTGCTTTCGTACCCTTATCCGTGCAAATGAAGTTAAATGTCATCATGAGGAGAAGCATCTCGATTTCGAAATCTGTGAATTTAAATTCAATTTAAGGAGCTCGATATAGCCTTCCAAGAATACGTTTGAATTTGTAATCTTTCAATTTGAATTCAGTAAACGAAGGTGCACATCTTCATGGAAATCTCAATTTTGCGTTCGAAATCTCGTGCTTGGGAAAGTTTTTTTCAGAGGCATTACTGAAAATCAGAGGCGTAGTCAAGGAGCTCCCTACTATCTGAGGCAAATGCTGTTTGACCGGAATTCGATTTGAGAGCGGTTCTCTACCGTCATATATAAATATACATTATATATATAGAGCATATAGTTTAATATATATTCATCTGTAGTGAGTGTATAGTTATATAAATAACTTATTGTGTGAAATATAAATAATACAGTACAGTAAATGCGTCAACCATCAATTGGATTCTTTTGTACATTACTGATAAAACATCAATTTTCTACGCTTTCTTGCCCCCCCCTTTTCAAATGTTACAAGTAGTTACTCATGTCGTTGTTACTGCCCCTCCTCAGTTCCCTACTCACCGTATTACTTTATGCAGAGAACGGTTATAAATGATCTCAAACGACACTTACTTCTGAACTGGACAAACAGCGATATTCCCTATTATACCACAAGACATGAATATTTAAGCGAGAGGGCTATTAAACGCCATCGTTTGATTATCACCATTGAGGAATTAGCAATTTTTGAGTCTCTTACTCGTAAGTCTTAAGTCTTAAATTCTTTTCAATCGTAAGCGTCTGCACCATCTTGTCTACTCTCCACGAGAAATCATGAACGTCCTCGGATCTCACGAGTGATCACGTGACTGTATTTTATCTGAATCTTTTACTATCAAACGCTAATTCCCGCATGATAACACATTATGTGAGTGTGGGAAACAGAAGCCTAGAGCATTTTCGCAAAAAGTCCACGGGTTTTAGTGTTAATATTTAACTTACTTTTTGCCCAACGTTAACCAACTCAAGGGACTTTTGAACGATCTACTATGATCGGGCGAGTTTACTCAAAAACTTCACTAAAAACAACCTGCAGTTCATTTTTAAGATGTTTAGTTTTCTAAATTTATTCAGATATAACAATCAGTGTTTTATATAAATATATATAACGAATAAATTGTGAAAAACTAAATATCGAAAAAATGAACTGCAGTTGGTTTATAGCGAAGTTTTTGAGTAAACTCGCCCGATCATAAGCAGATCGTTAAAAATTCCCATGAGTTGGTAAACGTTGGACAAAAAGTAAGTTAAATGTTAGCCCTAAAACCCGTGGACTTTTCGCAAAAATGCTGTAGGCTTCTGTTTCCCACTCTCACCTAATGTGTTATCGTGCGGGTAGTAAATGATTTAGATGAAAGACAGTATAACACTATATATATACATATATTTAAATAACGAATATAACGAATAACAAAAGAACTGTAAATGAACTGCAGCGAAGTTTTTAGCGAAGTTTTTGAGTGAACTCGCCCGATATATATATATCGGGCGAGTTATATATATATATATAACATATATATCGGGCGAGTTCAGTGAATTCAGAATATATATATACATATATATTCTGAATTCATTGAACTCGCCCGATATATATATATATCGAGCGAGTTCACTTAAAAACTTCGCTGCAGTTCATTGCTGAAAACTTCCCATATATATTCAATATATTCCATATATTCGTTAAGCGGACTCCCTAAGGAGTCTGCTTGTCTGCTCTTCTAATTTTCTCAAAACTCTGCGTTCTGCTCATGAATGCACTTTATTTCTTGGTCACGGTGACTTCAGACTTGAAAACTTGGGCTCTTCCATCAAATTTTTGATATCGCTCAAAAAGTTACGACAGTCAGGCTTACTCCGGACTTGAGCGGCGTCTTTCAATTTGACCACGTGACGGCTCATACGCAAACTTCGACTAAGTTGTGTACTCTTGCGTATGCATTGTTTTTTCTGAACATGGAAATATTTTTTCTAAGCATGAAATGTTTTTTTTCTAAGCATAGAATGAAAATACGCGCATCACAGCTAATGGTTGAAGAATTTAACGTCGATTAAAATTGAGCTATTATAGTTTTGATTATAACTGGCCAAACAGAGTTTGTGAATTATTAGCCATCTATTTTCTGCCGTGATTTTAGGACCATAGAGAACAAATGGAAAAAAAGTTCAAGGTGATTTAAAATTACAACTTAAGGGACTAAAAGATTTAACATTTATAAATTAAACCATTCGGTAAATTTCATTTCATTGGAAGCCTTTTTCCAAGATAATGATGGTGTTTAGAAGCTAAGGTCGGTTAAATGAAATGAACATGGAGTTACTGGCAAGGTAAATAAACCGACGCGATATTTTCTTCATACATTCAAAATGAGGCTTTAAGTCGCTCACAAGTTTAGTAAAAACTTAAAATTCGATCATAGGTATTAAGCCTCTCCCAAGTTTCAGCGAAAAAAGCCAATATGTGGGTAACAGTCAAAACGCCAGCCCAAAAGTCACTCGCAAATTACTTTATATCGCAAAGTGTCAGGGGATTTTCTGCGGGAGAAATGTGAAAGAAGCCGTACTCAACCTGCCCTAAGCTTTTCACAGAATTTTTTGAACGATATCTGTACGCTTAGTTGTTGCTGTAATAAATTTTCAAGATTCATAAGGTTAAGGTAATGACGCTGGCGTTACTCAAGCGTGAGGGAATCAATGTTACATTGCTTGTTCTTAGACATTCGGGTTCGGGAATTATTGTTCGGGAATTATTTTGAGGGAATTATTGCGCTGCTTCTGTAACATTTATAAGATCGACTAGTTTTTAAAAACATATTATCAATTGTAACCATATGGCTCTGTACCGCAGTTGTTGAAGAAGTACGGGATCCTTTGAGTGTTCTTCATTGAAACTTTGAGGTCACAGATTGCATAGTTGGCGGTAGCTGGCAGTTGCCGCGTCTAATACATGCTGTCAACAAGACAAGCGCAGTTGTGATATGAGTAATTCTCTATTATTTCCATTGGTTGCTTGTTCCACATTGCCTCCCCAGGGAATACTATGGAATGTTAATATCACAAATGGGATGATTATGTTATGTTTTTACAAAAGATTAACTACAAAATTTTGTTACGGCAAGAGAAATCAAATTATTTCACTGTCGTTATTCGTTCAAGATGCAGATTTACAGTAAATGGCCATGCGCTGTGTGTGTGGATAGTAAGTCGTTCATTTTCAGCTTGGAATTTGGTGACATATAGTGAACTAAGCGAAAGTCAAACTGCATTGGGATTTCCCTTTAGATGGAATTCGCAATCCATTTCAAAGAGGAAGCTTCCATCTATGATTTGCTAATTTGAACGCTTGAAACAAAAGTCACGTCTTGGCCCGTAAAAAGCGCCCTCGGATCTAAGCCTTGCATTCATTAGCATCAATTGTATTCAGTACGCCTTCAGCTGTATTCTGCTCTATATCAGCTCTATTCTACGGTATTTCAACTATGTACATGCTGCCGTACTTCAGCCGTATTACGTTTCTTTGCAGCTCTAGGCTGCAGTCGTTTCATAAATTCGGGTGCTATTAGCTGTATTTCACAGTGATTGAGCATTAGAGTATTCTTTAAGTTTGTTGGTAGATAGATCCGGTCTTCTTAAATACGATTTCATTTTCTTAGTTTGTTTCTTGGTTCAACCGCTAGGCTGCTTCTAGTATTGCGCTATCCTCCTGCCCCGTCATTGGTGAGTTTCAATTGATGTCGATAATTTCAATTTACTTTCGCATACTATGAATTATACTGATTGCCAAAGTCTGGTCACCGGTTTCAATGTCAGTTTTGTTTCATTACAGGTCTTACGAGCACCAATTAGCCATGTCAGTTTAGTACAGCTCAGCTTATCAGTCTGTGTATTTTCTTATTCAGTATAGCTCCGCCTCATCTAGCATTGTTCTTAAATATTCAGTGTAATCTTTCACTCAGTATAGTTTACGTTTATCCGGAACTTTAATGTGATTCTGTCTAAATGAACAATTCTGTATAGGTATCAGTGATTATTATGCTACTCGTCCTTTTCGTCTTTTCTCGAATCCTTATTTTTGTATTGTATTTAAATTTTCTTTCCAGATTGTTTATCCTGGTTTTGCAATACTGAAAATCTGTTCCTAAAAGCCCTCAAAGATACAATCTATCAACAATCCTTCACCCAAGTAGGCAATTCGAACTAAGAGCAAGAGTTTGCCTTGACAAAATTATATTTTAGTGCGTCCAAGTTAGAGCTTACCAAGTTTTCGTGGCATGCTTTTCTACGGCGCTTAAATTAAGTAGCTTCTTGCCAGTAATATGGTTCTATCTCAACTTTTTATTAGTTTCATTAATTTCATCACGGCTGCTTTTTATTTTAATTATGTTGTAGTCTGGAGTGCGAATCGTGCTCGAAATGCTTGACGTTCTCAAAAGAATATTCCAAATTAAGAAAATATTGAAGAATGCGAAACCGAATTTGGTAGAGCTTAATTTACATTTTCTATTCGTTTAGGTACTAGTATGAGAGAAAAATTCTTGTGAGTTAAATGTCCATCCTTTAAATGGGTTGGAAGTTAACCATATACGTATCTAAATTTTAAAGCAATATCAATATGGGAAGGCAGAAGTGAGTTCTCACACGACGATGGGTATCATACATGAAATTTTTATAGCTCATTTTACCCTTCAATTGATATAACTGAGTAAAGTTCAGAGAGATTCTTTCATAACTGAAGAAAGCAAAAATTACATAAATCCGGTTGAATCCTGGAATGAAATTCATCTTTAAAAAAGAACTGAAGTGCACATTAATTCTTTTACTGTTCTAGTGAAATTTATTTATTCGTGAAATAGGATATGTAACTTTCGCTCGTTCGAATAGTTTGTATGATCTTTGGAAATAGGGATGCCATTTTTACAATTTGAAGAAATTTTTTCCATAGGATTTCATTTTCATTTCACGAGAAATCAAGAATAACCATCTGTTGTCCGAATTCTTACAGCAAATAGGAATGGTGGGTGGTGAAAGCCAGCTTTAATTCGTAAAATTTTCAAAGCAATTATCCGTCGCAGTTGTCGTTATATTCTATGAAAGAATAGAAAAGTTTCCACCTTATGCGCCCTTTAACGACTGCTGAAACTTTAGCATTAATATGAAGGCAATTCAGGACGTGATCTCTCGCATATCTCAGACCTAATGACTCCTATTCACGATGAGACAATTCATTTACAGTCATCACGAGCTGCCTTCCATTGCTCTCTGAAGTTTCGGTCAACTTTTCCTCCCATAATCACGGTACTCATGGGCAACAAACTTCCGGAGTTCAGTGGACGAAGTTAGAGCTTCGTAGTTCAGAAGTATATTGCCTTCTGGAGACCTTCGCACGGTGGATTAGAGAGGCAATGAAGGAATTTTGCTAAGAAAGATAGGATTTAGTTCGCTACAGAGATTGGCGCATAACAGGGGCATTGAATTTGCTATTTCTGGCTCGCAATATTCGTGGAGAGTAATTTTTGTGGTAGCTGTGGTTCCTAGGTTGCGTAACATCGTAGTCAAAGACGCTCTGGTCGTGCATATGACTTGTTTTATTGTTTCAGATGTGAGAGGTGTAATTAGATACAACACAGTATTGTAATTTCAAGCTGAATGATTCGTTGCTAAAATATTTCTCGATATGTTGCCTCACAGTGTGAGCAAGATTTCTCAGGTGTTTTTATAGCTGTCCCGAAATATATCTTATTGTCCTCTTGGTTTGTTATACTTAAGCGCCTACCAAATCAAAACGCTAAACTTTATGTCAGCTCTTAGTTCTCATAACTGAAGAAAGGTTGGAATAAAATTCATCTTGAAGAAGGAACTGAAGTGCACCTTAATTCTTTTATTGTTCGAGTGAAATTTATTAATTCATGAAATAGGAATTGTAACTTCCGCTCGTTCACATAGTTTGTATGATCTGTATCCGATTCGTCCGTAGTTCTCTAGTCTGTTGTCCTGCTGAGAATTGTGGTACAAAGGTAGAGTGTCTTATTCAAGGTAACATCAAGTTATTTTTTAAAGGATTTCCATATTCTGGCCATCGCTCTCTAAGACTTCGGCTTGTGTGCGTTGTGTTTTTGATTAGTTTGTCTCACTTTGAATGACGGAATTTCAAAAGAAACACTTTCGGTGTTTCTCGACTTATTAAACTTGCCAAAGTTCTATGCTATTTTGTAACTTGCTCTAAGCTCGGATTCTCAGTTGATACCACATTAAAGAGGAATCCCTTAATTTTTTATTTAAATTGTTTAATGCATGAATAGCATTCGGTTTGTGAAGTATCACAACAGACCTTTGACATTTTTTCAGCAGTCTTTTAATGCAGATCCATTTTGCGCTGCACGTAACTCGAAAAAGAGTATTTTTCATGTTGGGAATACGGATGGAACATATGTAGAAAAATCAATTCTTGAAATGTAAATTATATGCGATAGAAAAGTATATTCTTTTTACGTCTTCATTCTTCAATTTGAAAGTTACCCTCAGATAGCGCGCGTCAAGTGTGAGATGCTTGCTGGGAATACTACATAAAAAAGTACAGTTTCCCTTTTAAATTTTACTGCACCCCATATTATGACTGACGTTGTCTTCTGAATTAATATTTTCAGTCAGTACGTCTGCTGCCAGCGAATACTAGAAAAGGTTTCAGTAGGGTCAAATTTTTTTTAAGTAAAATGATCATATGCGAGCGTGAAAAGGAAAAGTGATCAATTTTGAGTGGGATTAGTGCTGGAAGTTTTCATTATTCACATGTTGGTCATTCATTATTTTTAAAAAATTATTTCAGCCAAATTGATGTCTAAGAAGCTTCGAGCTTGAAACGGAAGGTTTAGCAATCACTTTAATTGGACTGCAGTTATTTTTATGTATTTGCAGGTCAAGAAATAATTTATTGAATAAGAAATTCTAATTGTTGGAATTAAATTCGAGCTGCATAGTGAGGTTTAACAGAAACTATTAAGATACTCAATAACATACTCTGCCTTCAATACTTGAATCCGTTCTAACAGAATAACATAAGTTAGCCAACTCAATAACTTTCAGCAAGGTTTCTCTTCCGATCGCTTATTCCCTCCTGTTCAAATGAATTAAAATTTCTGAGTGAATCTCAGTCCGATTTTATCCGAAGTTTTGCAGTGGAATTTTTGCAAAGATCCCCTGATTAGTTCAGGCTGCTGGAGTCCAATTGCCGACAGTAATTTGCACGGACGTCAAGGGCAGAAGCTTAAATGAAGTTTCTAGGGAAACTTTATAGGCAATTTTCCTTCCAGCTTTGAATGCAAAGTCAAAAGTGAAGATTAAGAGAATTTTTTCCTCTGCAGTTCCAAGGCCAAAGTTGACGTTGAATAGGAGATTGGAAATTAACAATCTTGCTTTTGATTTGATTAGAAGTGTGTTATTTTTCTGGTTGTGTCGCTTGCTGTATCACATAATTCTTCGCGTCACAGAAAATGAGGAGAGGAGATGTTACAAGTACATGGATTTCTCGATGAAAATCTCTGTAAACGAAAAGTTGTTGATTTAACCAAAGGAAAAGAAAGAAGCATGCAATCAATGCAGTAAGTCAACGGAATCGTTGCTTTATAAGCTTTTTAAGTCGCTATTGATTAACTTGCTTAAAAATAATTCAATTAAAATATTCAAGACTTAGCTTCGTTCTTCAAGCATGAATTTAATTTTTAAAAGTTATTAGTAACTAAAACATAAAGCGTTCAAGTCTACCGGAGATCATGTTTTCCAGTCAACGATGAAATTTCCTGTTCATTTTCGTAGGAATCATGTCGGTTTGAATAATGACCACGATTTTTGTGTGTACTTCAATAAAAATTCAAATTCAGAGATTGGAATTTCCATTTAGTATGACTGTGCTAAGCTTATCGAAATACTGAACTTTAGTCCTGCTTTCTTGACGGTGAAGTACGAAATTGCCGTTGAATATTTGTGCTTAAGTGAGGTTTGAGTCCGTTACCGACACAATGTGTGCAGTTATAGGCCATCATCGAACGAGCTTATCAGGTTTCTAGGGGCGATTGATAAAATAAAATATTTTAAACCTAAAATATCTCTTAGTAATTGATAAAAAAATCTTTTAGATGTTAACACAGACGTAGCTGTTTTAATCGTGAATAACTAACCTACTGCGTTTGACTTTGTTTTGGATATCAACTTAGATCAAAGATGGCTGTATGCAACTTATCAGTAGAGTAACAAAAGAGAAAAGCTCTCATTTGAGTAACTTCCGAAGAATATCAGCAGCGTTGCGGTACCGTTGACTCTGAGCCTATGAGCGCAAATGCTCTTGAGCGTCCATGGAAAACTCGATTGCGGAATAAATTTCTTCAAGTTATCTTTTATAATTATTCTTCTTTTATTTTTGTGATTGACATTCAACGAAAAATTGGGAACTGATACACAGGGTGTAGGGAGGCCATCAATTTCTAGATAACACAAGGTCCCAGTGAAAGGAGATGTGTTACACTGCATCTGAGTTAAATAGTTAGAAAAAGGTACAGCTGCCGGAGTCCTCATAGCACGAGTGGTTAAGTGTTACGCATTGGTCGATGAAGACCCTGGATCAATCCTAGTCTGTCCAAGAGGGATTTGCATCCCAGTCTGAGCAGGCACTCCGGTGAAAATAGTTAACGGAGAAGACGGGAGGGAAAGGTTACAAAAGGAAACTCTACTGAACATTGAGCATGAACTTCATTCATTCTCTCTTCTCCTGTAGAAAAGCAGGAAAACCACTTTATACGAATGGGATGAAATAATGAAGCGACCAATTAAGATGAAGAAAGGTGTCACTCGTAAATGATTGATTACCCGTATTGATAACAATAAGTTAAAGTGTTATGGAAACGGGATAGAAGTTAACGGATAACGTTTCCAAAAACATTCTTGGATTTTGTAGGATGTGGCGCAGAACAATGCAGTATATGAGTGGAAGGCAACTTTCATTCATTGTTCATAACGCATTTGGTTCTAAGCACACACTCTGGTCAACAAACGAGCTATTAAATTAATGCACTCGTTTCAACACAGGTGCTATCATGCTGATGCTCTTTGTTTAATACGCGTTTGTTTTTCTCCCTGGATGAGACAGTGACTCTAAAACAACGTTCCTGGTTGTTACGTCGAATGATTCCTATTTTGGGGTCATACATTAGAGGGACAGAAATGACCCGAGTTTGCTACTCAAACACGATTCTGATAATAATATTGACTATTATTGGAGTTCACCTGATGGAAACTCTGATGAATACATAAAAATCAGAAGATTTTTTAGAAGTAATACTTGCGAATCGGTAACCCACGTTTGCCTGTATCTGAGTTCAGTTCTCTTCTGTTGTTAAGAGCCTACCAGTTCATGTTCAGTTCAAATTTAAATAATGTATTATTTTGTAAAAATCGACTGTTTACAGGATTGTTTATAACTTAGAAAGCTTTACGGGGGCACACTGTTTATAACTTCATGCGACATTTTGTCCCCGCACCAACGCTGCTAATGAGACCTGAGGTTCTCCAGGAAAGCTCCTCGTTTGCCTCGAGGCCGCTCTCTCGTGGCAGGATCAACCTGGAGGCCCCAAACTGAGCAACGCTGGGGACAGTAAGAGGTTTATGTCCACAATAAGTTTACGGTTTATTAAGGCTCGATCTTTATGCCAGAAGTTGAGCTAAATGGAGGCCTTGCAAATCAGCTTTTTGTTGGTTTCTCTCTCTGATGTAAATTCAGAACAGTTCTCCAAACATTCGTTCGAATTTCCTAAGATAAACAACGCTCAGCGCATATTTCCTCATATAATTTGTGCCCATTTTGGTTTAAATTATGATTCCTGGATGGTTTTTAATACTAATACGTGCTCAACTTGTGTCAGGAGCAGAACATGAGCAAGCGAGTTAGAGTTTAGGGAGTGGAAGCATTTGCAGGTGCATTATTTTTATTCAGGTTACATCTTGAGCGAAGTTCAAAATATATTCCTAAGGTTCTTAAAATTAATAATGGCTCCAAAAAGTTTGGCTTTTGAATATGGAATGAAAGTTTATACGTTGCGGTCACTGCAGTATTTGTATGGTATCTGTCAGGTATGAGTGCGGGGTGCCCACTGAGCGATAGCTCGCATGTGCACGCCGCGATCCCTCATGTCGGTGTGACCGAGTGGCGGCTTTTGGAATCAGGTCATGAAGTCGAGTTGATTTTGGGCTTCTATGTCATGTCAACGATGCCTCGCGAGTAAGAAGAACTCATGTGACGCAAATTCAACAAGAAATATGCTTCCCGGTTATAAAAATGACTCCTTTTGTATTGCATATATTGAATGCTCTATAAACTGCTCTTTTACGTTCATGAAAACAAAATATATAAATAACAAAACGAAAAAGCAGAGTTCGAATGGTTCACAACAATGCAGGAAATGAGCAACCCAATGTTAATTATGCATAAAATAACTTACAACTCATACCTGTTACACTTAACAGCATTTGTATGAGAACTTTACACAACACATCACAAACACCTCGTGTAACACAAGGCCCAAGTCTCAGCGGAGTTTAGCGCCCCTGCTCACTTCTCAGGACTCGACCAAAACCATTCCCGAGGGCTCATACGTCACGAATGGGAATAACACGTCGAGTTTACAGTTTATTTGAAGCTTTTATTTGCACTCAAACTCCGGAGCGACGCAGGGCCTCGACGCGAAACAAACTTCGCGTCAGAGAACTGCTATGGCAGCTTTAATTTAATGTGTTTTTTACTCCTTGTTTTCGAATGTATCTGGTATGTTGCTTGCGCGAGAAGGATGAGAATTCTAGTGTAATACTATGCAGTATAATTTTCCATTGCATAAGGTTGTTGCATGTATGCTCACCGTAAATTCCTTGGTGTAAAAATGTTTAATTGTCTTTCACCACAGCAGCGGAGACCTGCTAATTTCATAGGCGTAGCAGCAATTCCGCATCTGTTTGTGTTCGATAAATATCAATTTTGATTTGCGGAACGTAAATCCTGGATCTAAAGTAGTTGACAGGCAAATTAAAAAAAGATTAATGAACCCAGAGCACGCTTTCGAATCAAACGTGCTGTAAAATTCCAATTAGTATTGAATTATTCCCACTTTCAACAACGATATATATAATAGTAGCTAATCTTTTTGCATAATGTTTGAAAAAAATGGACGCGGTTTTCCTGGTATTTCGTCACATGCACGATTAATTGAAAAAGAAACATTCTCAAAACGCTGAAGGGCTTTTTAATTAACATTTGGAATACAGACATACAGAGAATTCTCGGTACGATATTTCTCGCCTCAATTAAGGGCTCGGGGAATCGTCGGAACGGATATAAATTTTTCGATCACATTAAATGCACACTCATTTCTACTGCATCAGGTTTCAATTAAACAGGATCAGCGTGTCTCGTTCAGGGGATTTAGGAATTTCGTAAGCTCTCAGGAGAGGAAGTATTCCTCCAGCAGGAATCACTTGATGCAGTCCGACCGTCACTTCAACAAAGTACCACGAGTAGTTGAGTGCGTGATATCTAATTAAGATTACTCGAAGTTCAGAATAAAAAACCGTTGCGTTGTGTGCGTCGAGGCTTCAGTAATCATTTCTGTGCATTTTTGACATTGGTCCACTTTCAGGCTCGCTAATTGCCATTAGTGGTTTCTATCTTGCATCAGTGCAAGATCGAAATCGTTTTCACGCTCGCTCACTGTGCTTTTTATTTACAAGTGTCTTGATGAAGATACAAATATTTTGTTTCTTTTGATGTGCTCTCAATTCACAGAAATCCGCAAGTGGTTTTCTATCTGGAGAATTTAGCGGCCATATTTTCGGCGTCAGAAAAGACCTACACGCCCTAGGGTCCGTGAATGCATTTGATTTTATTAACTGATACAACAGTGCAGACCAGCCACAAGTCCTGCATCTTCAGAAACGTGAACTGATGATCTTCCCTAAGCACACTGGACGTGAAAGGAATGTCCTCCTCACGCACCGCACTTCTGCAATCACCCAATCTGACACTACGTCGTCGTAACGGAGGCACAAATATTCATTAAAAGGTAAAACTTTTTTTTGTTGGTTTCAAAGTCATACACTTGTTTTGTTACTTATGTTTTCTAAAACTTGGATATACTGAGTCGTCTGTCAGAAATTTTAAATGATTCCTAGGAAATTTTTTTTTTCTCACTCAAGTTATGGAACCCATTTGAAAGAGAACAAATGGTTGTCAATCCCCAAAATCTCTAAACCTCCAGCAGCGGGGCATTTAAATTAGATGACGGTTTTCACGTGAATATCGATGAATTTTACACGGAAATATAACTGCTGTTCAAAAATACTTCCCCGATTTTCCCGGCTACAATCATATCTCCAAAGGAATGACGCCATAGTTCACTTAGATCTCTCTTGTTATGGTCTCGAGCTTTGAAGACGATGATGCTTACAATGCTATAATGTACGAGTTTTATTTCCTAGAACCTGAAAGCTTTTCATGCTTGAAGGGCTCTTCACGTCTTCAATTCGTAAAAGTTAGGCGATTGTCAATATAATGAATTTAAAGAACAACGTTACAAATTACGTAGACTCAGACTCCAAATCTGAGTACTTTCAACACAAATGGTTTGCGTTGAAAATTTGAGTGAATGAAATCTTAAAATATATAACGGTATTTATTCTGAAACAAATCAGTGGCATGTCTTTTGGGGAATAAAAATGAGTGCCCATCATAAAACACGAGAGGAAAATAACTATGACCAATAACTGTACAATGTCGCTCACATTTCTTGTTATTCAACGGTTTCATTACAGGGATACCGAATGTTTGCTTCTCTAGGTGCGCTTTCAATACACAGCAATCCCCCCGTTAGGCGTAAATCTACAATATTAAGCGGCCAAATGTTCTGCGTAAAAAAAAAACATACTGTACCCGTCCTATAGTTCGGGAAGGCAATTGTATAAGTACATGAGTAGTTTGAGCCATTGAAATAGATTTGTTTCCCATAATAGAAGAAAGATGTGAAAGATTCAAATTTGATTCATTGATGCCGTAGAGTTGTGCGGGATCGTGCTAGATGACGCAATTGAAGATCAGAGACACTCGATGACACTGAAATAGGGTTTTATATATTCTCAATGGTCAAACAGGAGGGATATTAATATAAATGCAATAAATCGTAATTCATGAGAGTTAGAATTAAAATTGAAATCAATATAGGTAAGCCCTCCTCTGGTAGTCCGGCTGCCTACTACGAGACTTGGTTTTATCTTATACTGATGCGCTTAAGATTTCGTAGATGATTCTTCTTTGTCATGAGCGACTGGCAATGCAACTAAAAAACAGCTTTCTTGGTGAAAATTTTTGCCCTAATAAAGTCACTAATTTTGCCCCTGGAGAATTAAGATGCGTGACACCAATACTTTGTAGTGATTTCTGGATGTTTTCCAATGCTTGTACATCCTTGCATGCGCGCAGGGGTACTCCATATATTTGGAAGTCGTATTTAGGATACTAGTTCTCAAGTATGCCTGCAAAGGCGAATATTTAAAACTCCCCCTCTCCATATATACTTTTTATTCCATGAATAAACTTTGTATTAGCTAATTACAAAATAACAATTCAGAGGAACTTTTAAAAGTGGCAATCCCAGTTTATTGTGAGAAACATTAATAAAAGATCTACTGTAGAAGAAAAGCTTCTGAACGCGCAGCCGAAAGTGTTAAAAGACTGAAAAGTCTAATCCAAGATTAAGACATAAATTTTAAATCGGAGGTCCAGGAAAGTAAAATAGAAATGAAAATTAGCTCTTCTTCTTTCCAATAATACCAGCCTTATTTCCCTATCCCGTCTCTGAAAAAGTTTATAGCAATATAAAAGATAAACATTTTAAGCAACCACCCTGTCTCCCAGGGTGCTCGTAAAACAGTCCAGGTTTCACATTCCTGCGTGCAGCTTTGTGTGAACCAGCGGTGCATCCCGCGTCATTTTAGAAAATGAGCCTACCACAAACATTGATTTCCGATGCACTGTTGTGTTGCCTGAAGCAGCCGTGCCCTCGGCGCGCCGCTTCAGTAAACAGTCAGTATACCCTCGTGGCAGGTCCTTTGACGCGAGGGAAACTCAGTGTACACTCGAGCGGCCAATACTGAAGGCACTGCTCGCATGAGTGGTCGATGTATCAGGCGTCGAATTTCTCCACCGCACTCAGGTATTTTGATTCAAAACCACATTTTGAGTGAAAAACATCTTGCATGAAATCTAAGAACAAAAAGATGCTGGACTCATTTCTAAAACGTCTAAATTAGTGCCTCAAAATGTTTACCAACATAGATCTTACCGGTTTACAAAAAATGCAACAAGCAAGCGAGGTCATGCTTTTATTAAATGCAGCCATTGTTTTCAATGATAAACAAACTAAAACTCTCTGTCTAAGTAGCCTACGTACATTTCATTGTACCGTAATTGAAAAACGTTACGCAAATAGATGAATGACTCATTTCATCAACTTATAGTTGTGCCTGCTCAGAAATTCCACGCTGATACCCTGCGATGACATTGTCCTGATTATATCTATACAATATTAAAAGGGGTATCTGCCTCACTGTCTGTCCGTCCGAAGCCAGCCGAAAGTGTGTGATGAGCGTATCTGTGATATGAGCTTCATCAACTCCACAATTTCCAGTGTATTAATCCATCAGATTCGAGTAGGAATGAATATCCCTTGAATTTTTAGGAAATAGGAACGTGTGTCATGTGATTTGACGAACATTATTATACGTTTTTGACGGGCCGTTTGCTCTCGGCCTCATCAATTCTCGAAAGTATAATTTTTTAAATTTCTTACGGCTTTTCTTTCATTTCGTCTTCTTTCTCATTTCAAATAAAGGGGATGGACTATATAGTCTTCATAATAAAGCATGGAAGCTGCATGCCAGTTCACCACTTGTCGGTCGCTCAGTGCCTCCCCCCAGCCCAGCTCAGGACACAAAACGTTGTCTCGCCGCCAGGCCCTGACGCTACCGTGTTCTGCCGTTCACATCAGCCGGTTGATGTTACCTTAAACGAGATTCGTTTTGCAGGTTATGTTAGTGCTTCGCGTTAATAGACTTTCATTTGACTGTGACAGGGAACATTACTGATTTGGCTAACTGGTGCATATATATTTTGTGATAATTCATATTACTGTTTCAGCATAAATAATTAATCTATGTTATACCTTAACGAGATTCGTTTTGCAGGTTATATTAGTGCTTCACCCTGCAGTTACACGTTAATAGACTTTCATTTGACTGTGACAAGGAACATTACTGATTTGGATAACTGGTGCATGTATATTATGTGATAATTCATATTACCCTTTCAAAATCCAGAATTAATCTATGTTTTGTTAGCTCAACAGTATGTTTTATTGTTTTATTTTAGTGTTAGATGTTACTGAACTGCTTCATTTTACTGAGACAGGTTACATATCTGTTTCATATAACTGATACAGATTACTGCTCTAAATCTTTTTGTTTCAGTTATAGAAGACGTTAATTCATCGTTTTAATAAAGAAACTGTGATTGAAGTGGGTGAAATAAGTGCAGGAAAATAATTGAATTTAAAGTTGTGCAAATCGTTTTAGTCACCTGCGCGAACGTCGTAAATGAGTACAATTTAGGGGCTCAAAAGTGGCAGTCAGTATTGCAGATAGTGCAATTTTCGCACGGTCACATCCATTACTGTTCTATTTTTTTTTTAAGTTAGCTAAAAAAGTTGTTCCAGTACAGAATTTACTGCACCACAAACCTACGATCTATTAAACCTGTTTTTCCGTTCAAATAATTACGACTTCATTTGATAATTATATAACAAAAGTTATCGTAGTTAAGATCGACATAAGGTTGTCATGGAGGGTACCTTTCCTTTGGAGACCGTCGTGTAGTCTTAAGAAAAATACCAACTGTTTTTGAATGAGAGAATGCATTTATTTGTCCCCCTGTCAGCAGCCCAGGCGGTGTGATGGATGCAGGAGACGCACAGGTCGGTTGAGACGCACAGATGCGTTGAACAATGTTTACAAAATTGCTGACGTTTTGAAAAATAATTTTCACTTAAGAAGTAATTTTCGTGAACTAATAAACTGAACGGCGTTGGATTTATTATTTTACTTAAACTCAATCTAAAATTGAACATTCAAGAATGATTTGTCAGACAAATTAATAAATTTAATGAGTTTATACTCTACGCTGCGAAACATCAAAAATATATAGGGAATTATGGGATCTTTTCCAGATAAGCCCCGCCACTAATGCAGCACATAAGTTCACCCACTTGTAACTTTCGAAAGAATGCCTCTATCGACTTCAAATTACTCTCAAACGAAAGATTGAAACATTCTTTCGTTTGAGAGTAATTGGAAGTCGATAGGTGCAATATTTTGAAAGTTACAAGTGGGTGAATTTATGTGTTGCATTAGTGGCGGGGCTTATATGGAAAAGACCCGAATTATGTTCCCACGTGTTCATGTCATCATTATAATTCTACGCAGTCTAATACTCAATAACATGCTTAAAACGACAAAACGTTTTGAATTTTCACTCTCAGCAAAACACATAACAAAGAATTATCGAGAACCCAAACTGGATCCAATTCTATTGTGCCTCAGTGGATTCTTAATCCTAAGAACAAAACAGATCAATAGCGGTAACCGTTCTAAAATTCCATTCCAAGTCAGCGGCGAAAGCATATCATCTGTGTGACGTGAACGATTGTGGAATTACCTGTGGTCTGCTTGTATCTTTAGAGAAAGCCTTCTAAGAATGAAAATGAAAAATTAGTAATTGGTTTCTCGTCATGAGCTGTCAGCTGATGAACAGAGCCAAAAATAGAATTGAACGAATCAGTCCCTAACCTGTTAATACTCTGAAATTCAGTAATTTTTTCATGTGAAGTTATTGTATAAATGAAGTTGTGCGATTACACATGAAAATCTGGAACATATTAAGCATTTCGATGACCCCCTGTATTCATTAGAAGCCTTTGTATAGCACCCGCTTTCTTTACAGACGAGGCAACCAGCTCGAACGCTGCAACAGTCTTGTTTACTAGTTACTATTAATTAAGCTTGCTTACATCAAATGGCATTACACGAACAAAACAATTGATGCTACCCAATCTGCTACTCTCTGCGCTAACTCCAGCCCTATCAGAAAATATCACCCCAACATGCTTCAAATCTCAGGCCGTCAGGAAATGTCGCAAAAGCATTTTCCTGACTTCAGCCTCTCCAAAAAATGCCAAATAAATTATTTCCTAACTTCAGCCTGACAAAAAAATGTCACCGAATCCTGTCCATGACTTCAGCCGCGTCAGAAAATGTTGCCAAATCATTTTCGTGACTTCAGTCCTATCAGAAAATGTTATCAAAGCATTTCCCTGACTTCAGCCCATCAGCAAGTGCCACCAAAACAAATGTCCCTCCCTTGCCCTGCACGCAAATTTCCCCTGCACGTAAATTTCCCAATTGCACGCTCCATGCTGCTGCAGGTATAGGGCGTTGTTTCAAAGCAAGCAGCCGCGCACTGACACAGCTCATCCTTGTAGGCCATTACGGGAGCAAAAGACCTGTTAGAGGCCCATAGGGGCTTATCGTGAGGGGCCTGGCCCGTGCATGGCTCCGTCTCTTTACCTGAACAAACTTTCGAGGTCACGAGTCGAATTTTCTTGTAGCCATAATGAAGAAAACAATCTCGAAACCGTGTAGGAAACGCAACATTAAGGTATTCAAGAACAAAGAGATGTTATCATGGAGGAAAAAAGGTATGAAACTGTGGAAAGGCTTCAAATTTAAAAAGTATGTGGGCTTAGGTTAACTACACAGTTGATTGGAAGTTACTCCTAGAGAAAATGTTATTATTGTAAATCTATGATACGCTGGAAAAATCAAATGAACGAAGTTGTAATTGTTCGCGATGAACAGCGCGGAACGTTGAAATGACTTGTTTAGCAAACACACAATTCGTACATTAATTGCAGGGTTCCAGCGAACAATGATCCTATGCTTTGAACACTGCAATTTTAGGGAAATAGCTGTCGCTCGTGCATACCTTCCCGTGAATAGCTGCACTCTATACGTAGGTTTTAATCTTAGATTGTTCCATAGTTGATCCTCCTTTAGAACATGAAGGAATCTACAGTGGGTGTGTCTACTTCGGCTGGTATAAGTTAAATTTATGTTCTATTTTGCAGCCTTAGTTTTGTTAACATATGAGTTTTTGAAAGTGTATGTTTCCAATATCATTAAAAGTAAGATGACGGAAAAGAGGTATGAAATTCTCGGTTGAGCTTGCTGCATTCTAATGACTGCACGGTTTTGCATGAATCCATCAAAATTTTTGAGCATTGAATTGTGTCTTGAGCTTGAGTTGCAGCCTTGAAGGATATATTTGAAAATTCAATCTCTGTCGAAGAAGTGGCCTATCTCCAGCCAATGATCGCCCCAATCACCCCCACTTGTTTGTGGGGAAGAATGAAGTCAGAAGACACAAGGTATGACAATGAAAGTCGCGAAAAAAATCCCCTACAAGACGGCTAAAATATTCCGCTTGTGATTGACGTCATGCCATGAACGAGAGGAGACTCACTGGGCATCGTGATCTTGAGCTTTCCTTTCAAGCACCAATTTAGGTCGAAAAGGTAAGAGCCAATCACATGACAAGTCACAAGACACATTTTATCCCAGAATTTCGATTGAGCTCCTCGAGCAAACCCTCCTGAGTCGGACAATAGAGCACAATGCAGCTCTCATCCAAGTACACAATGAAAGTAGCTTTGTTTGTCAGCGTACTAAGCTTTTTTATCATAAACGTATATTGTTCATATAATGACAATAAAGTAAAGTACTACGTGAATATAAAGAACTCAAGGATTTTTTTTTGGTGAATTGTGGTCTACGTTAAAATGTATTTCTTAATTATGCATTCGCTTTTCATCACCTTATTGGCCTTTCTACTTTTTACTGAAAATTATGAAGTCAGGGATCACTGGTAATATATTTTTTAACTTCTAAACATTTTTCAAAAATATATGGCAACAAAAAAACAACCTCAAATGACGTGAAATCTGTTTTCAATATTATAATACTGATGGAAGGCTGGAGAAAATGACAGCAACAGTCAGTTTCGTTCTTACTTTGCTATCTTCCCAGTAGCTAATTTTAATTTTTTTGAACAAAATTAATATATTTAAATCAATATTCGTTCCCAAATCCATTAGTCAGTACTAGAGCGCCGTGACGACAATGTGCCCGAAACTGGCATTAATTTATTTCGAGTTTGATGTGTTTGCTGGCGTCACTGCGACAGTGCGCATATTTTGTACGTAATTAAGCCTCGCTGCAAAAAGTGGAATCCTTATTCTTGCTCAATTTTTTCTTCTTTGATTTCATTCTTAAGTCGTTTTACATTTAAGTAATAGACGGAACCAAATAGGTCAAAAAGATTCTAAATTTACAAAACACACTCTTTTTGCAAGGCAGTTCTTACGTCATTTACATTAATATTTCCGCACATTCCTTAAAGGGAAAACTCATTTAAAGCATTTCATCGTGTCTGTTGAACCCTGTAATTTTGAATTTAACGAGTGCTCACTTTTTCTATCACATTTCAGTATTGCATTGTACGGCAGCTTTCGAATTAAACAATGATTTAATAATTCTTTGTCTGTGGCGTCATAAAGAAGCAGCGAGGGAAAATATCTCCCATATATATAGCGGTGCTTATGACAGATTTTGCTCCTGGATGAAAAGTATTTAATCTTTACTTTTTGCGGGCAACACACACATTTTTCATACTTATTTTTCAGCCGCTGCATAGAAGCCAGCCAAAGTTATTCTTAAAAATTTGCTCCAGGCGTAACGAGTCTGCGCTCCAGCTCGCAGAGCGACGCCAGCTTGAGGCATTACCAAGTCCCGGGCCTCATTCTTCTTAAGAAAATTGCGTCCAATTGCCAAGTTGCGCGCAGCTTTTCTCCGGGGCTGCTCATACGAGCGAAGTTCACGCTGTTGCCATGCCCCTTCACATTTGGTCCTCGGAGGCTGAAACATATTCCTTCTGATATTCCGAGGCTGAAACCCTTTCAGCTGATTTAAATTACAACTACACAATAATTTTCATCTAAGGACAATGTAAAATAATGAACACTCAACTTCAATATTGATCCCCAAGCACAAGTTTATCAACACAAGTGCAATAGAACATCGTTGCGAGAAGAAAGCACCCTTTTAAGCGTTGTTTTATTGGCATTATTCCTTTAAGAAATTTGAAATAGGTTAATAAATGAAAAATTGACAAAAAAATAGTTGGAACTAACATGTTTAACGCGGGAATATCAATGTAGAGCGAGTCAAGCAATTTGGTTCCGGTGTAGAAGTTCAGTTTAGCGGGACAATGATGATTGTCTCGTTCTGCTGAAGTAAAAATCAGGAATTAAATGTTAGCGTGGAAATATTGCTCCATCTAAAAATACGATCTGATGCACAAGCAGAAAATATGAATGTGTATTTGGACAGTGAGTTAATTTCGTAAGCATGCTCTCGTAGCTAATTTCAGAATTGGAAAGTTGGTAAATTTATTTTCGTCACTGGGAAAATAACCAATCGCCATTTCCCTAGAGAAAGCTAATGAGATCATGAAGAAAGAACGACTTTTTATACACGTGCAACTGACAAATTTGAAAGATATCCACTTGATCGAAGAATTTACTCACGGATAATTATCGTTTACCAGTGACTGTCTGCATGAGGATCTTTTAAAGGCGTATCTTTATTCGAATTAACAAGGCATTGATCGCATAGATATCATACATGAAAAAATAAGCAAACTATTCCACGAGGAAGTGTAATGAATTTGTAAGGCCATTTGTTGATTGTTGTGTTTGTGTTGCTCATACTCCATGGGTCGGTGACGACGACTCGGAACGAGCTCGCACACTTCACGAAAAGGCTGAATTTCTCAGAATAATGACATCGTAATTATGAGCAAGGTAATATTGAGGCGAAGTTTCTTGTTGGTTTAGATTAGACAAAGTTTTTCACGATTCTCTAATATCAATATCAAGAAAAACAAGTGAACATCGATTGAATAGAGTCCGAAAACGTTATTACGCTACGGATAATTTACTCAAAGTTTAAACATTGTTATCGCTCAGTGAATGTGATTACAAGGAAGTAACTCAGTGAAGTTTTTTTCCAGTGGTAGTGTGCACGAATGCAAAATCTTCGTATCTCGGTTGACAGAGCCTGCTCCGCTGGCAAAGCAGGCTTTGCATTGAGACGAAAATGTGAAAAGGGGAGACTGAAGAATTAGAAACGAAGATACTCGTGTAGAAGATCGGTTGCACGGTGCGTCGGCATTCCGTCTCTCTCGCGAGGGGAAGAAATAAAAAGGTAGAGGCAGAAGAAAAGCTCGAAAGATATGGGAAAGAATTGGAAAGATAGAGACTAAACTCACTACAAGCTCGCTCAAGTACTGCTGATTGTGTGGTGGCTAGCTATGAAGGATGCATTACGGTTGATGCATCGTAGTGAGTGAAGCAACAACTGTATAAAGAAGAGCATGTACTAAGATCTCGCTGGGCGCAGAAACAATTTTGATCATAGCGGTAAAATGGTGACTTGAAGGAACGTAGCTACATTTTACCACCTTATTGGGACTGAACAATATCTAACAATGATTAATACGTGTGATATAGAGTTTAACTCATGTTTTTTTTAGCCAAAATTGCAAAAAGTTCGTACATTTTAATCGTTTTAACCGTTTTATCTTTTAAATAAGCCCACTTTTTTCCGCATCTTGACGCTAGATTATTACTTAAGAAATACCTAATAATAGTTTTTAGTGGTCAATTTAAGAAAAATTAATTTGTTTTCTCGTTAATTTTGTTCTTAATTCTACGATGCGAACGATAAAAGTATTTCTTCTACTATTTTTATAACACCCAATAAACGCATGGAGTCGAGCTTTGCCTCATTCTAGCGACTTTCTCTTCGCGTGAAAGAACAAATTATCGCTGAAATATCAGCGCCATTTAAGACGCTCAGGCGCCCCAGCTAATCTTTCACGACCCGCTCTGGGCAGAGGTGAGTCACGAGGTTTGCAGAGGAGCTATCGGAATATTGGTTAGTAATTTCCCAGAATTTCTAGCTTTCAACATCATTCTTTATTACAGGTAACGAACCATCGTATCGAAAATGAAATAGTGTGAGTTATATTTAAGAAATCGAATATTTCATGTGAAATGTTTTTGATATCACTTTGGCATTTCCTTCTCAGCTAATACTGAAAGGCTCGTTTGCTACAAAAGATTCCTGATTTTTTTCTGTTCTCATTACTCGATGTAACTAAACTGAGCCACACAACATGAGACGTTTGAGAAACGCATGCTGGCATACTGGTAAGAAACCAAATTCCAATGCAGTGCATTTTGAGGCAGAACGCAGAAGCGTTAGACGAGTGTGAGGCAATAAATCCGTTAACAAAAACAAGATAGAAATGTCACTACGCTGTTAATGTTCCAGAGAGCCATTGCAAGAAAAAAATTAGGGCGAAGAAGCTCTTTTTATTTGTAGCATATTTATCACAGAATCGACTGAAGACTCGAATATAATCCATAATTATCTTCAGTAATGAGTATTCTACAAAACTGACATTCCACTATTTGTTTACTAGGACAGCGCGACACATTTGCATCACACAGCGTCCCACGATGAAAATCGGTCGCACTGCGTTACAAATATGGCATGGGTCAGACACCAGCTCCTGTTAAAGTCGTTGCAAATACGCACGAGAAAGTTGGATTGAAAATTTAAGACTATAACAATATACCTAGAAGAATACCTTTCATTAATGTACCATTGTTATTCAAGGTGAAACAGCTGCCGTATATCACTGCAACACATCAGAGTTATCTTCGGTTCCATTACATGAAGTGATGTAATTATTTTTTCTCTCAACGATTTTGTAAATAAATGAATAACTGTGTTTTTTACCGTCAGTAATTTTAATGTTTTCGACGCTATCATATAAGAGTTTATGCCAACAACTTGAAGCACTTTTTTTTCAAAATTCAAATTAGTGCTTGTTGTGCATATATTCTTGCACAAACATCTAACCGTATATCTTGGTGTTTTAAATAGTATGGAATTTCATCTGAGAATAATTTAACCGAGATGAAAGTCACCAAAACAGCAATGAAAATAGTCGAAATGTTTCCTAGTTATTTCAACTAGTCCCGAGTAAGCAGTTCAGACTGGCTTTCTAGCCACCGGCTGTTTTAAAAGTTTATTTTCTTTGAATATAAGCTGAATCGCAGGAATTGCATCACCTCGTCGCAGAATGCGAGCGTTACTTGAGAATTGGAGGATGAGATATCTCCCAAAATGTCTCAGAAAACTTCAAGGCAATTTTTCACTAAGCTGACAGGTAAATGAGATTTGTTGCGACGTTTTCCACTTGTCAACATGCGCATGAGTGTCGCCTTACAACGCTTCCGAGTTCAAATAAAACAAAATGTCTCACCAAACACAGGCATTCGAACACACATGCTATCTCATTTAAGATTCAGAATTAAATTTGCAACCCGCATCTGAATTTCGAAACACGAAGGTAGAACTCAAAAATTATACAAGATCTAGAAGATATTTCGGGTCTATGCATTTATTACTAAGCCTTGAATTTGATATGATACGTTGAGGGTATTACTACCCGTTAACTCACCTAATTTTTTAAATTTCAATTTTCACATTTATATTGCAACTAGGTTAACGAAAATGCGTACAGATATGTAAAATTGAATTCTGAACACATTTTCTTCTATAAAAATTTTAGATTTTCGCACTATAAAAAAAGGCATTGTACGAATATAAGAAAACATATATACACTTGCGCAAAAAAGGTCTTCCTGTACAATTATTTACGTAAAAGCACAAGTTTGGTCTCATGAGACGCGGAAGAACTGTAAAAACCTAGTAACCTATGATTTTTTTAAATTTAGAATTATGAAAAAATTAAAAATAAATATATAATGCATTAAAAAGCTAAAACCTAGGTTTTATTAAATGATAAGTAGCGTCAAGAAAAGTAAATCGGCTATGCAAGTTGCAATGATTTTGCAATCGTCAAATGATGAACGGAATTTTAGAGTTCCTGTGAAGGTTATTTTCTTTTTTTTCTTTCGGCCGTTCTTCATTACAGTCTCCCTCCTTATTACTGAGTTCCAAAGTACAAGGCGCTTAGCAATCACGTTCAGCTCACTATCCCTGTTCATCTGACAAATGGTTCCGGTAACAATGGCAGAAAGTCTCAAAGAGATGAATAACGACATCGTCGAACGGATTGCTTCATCTCCGGGAATAACTCGGTGCCTGGTAGAGTCATCTCAAGTCTGCAATTTACATGAGGTAACAATTTACTACAGCATTTACACAGCGTTTCAGCTGCGACTCATGGTGACTTATGTGAGGGTGAGAGCTGCCGGGGAAGATAAAATTTGTTGTCGAAATCTGATTGTTGCTGAGGTTACTTCTGTACATATGATCATACACTATAAGATGGGGATGAAATTCGCCACATCTAACGAGCGACTGGTCTCTGCCCGGATATGGTCGACAGCTGTTAAATTGTCATCCTTCAATAAGTGAACACGTCTACCAACCGTTCATCAGTAACAGAGCCAGAAAAAGTAAAAAATTTTAACCACTATTCCTGACTTCCGCTCAGCACTTCGTGAGCATCCTGGGGATAGTACCTAATTGAGAGGAGGCATATTTGCTAGTATGGAAATGCTAAATTTCTTATGAGACAAATGCTTGTTCGTTATAAAATGTCAGATTTTGAGAAGATCGAAAAACACAAGTAGACGTAAATGACAAGAAATTTATAGAACTAACAAAAAAGATAGGAAGAAGCAGAAAATGCAGACAAAAGGGTCACCTAGAACTATCGGCAACACATTTTCCAGTTATTTACTGCTTAACAACTGTAAAAATTACCTGGAACGTCTAAATAAGGCCGTCTTTCATCATAAACTGGACACTACGTGCGAAATATTCAAGTTTGGTTCTTAAATTTCATGTTAGTTGACACTGTGGGCCTTGCACCTCACACTCCTTTACCCTGCCTCACACGGTCGGTCATCCCACACAGAGCGTTCTAAGTCGCTCAAAAAACTATCCATAAAATCCCATTATGTACAGTACATGATACAGCGATTGTTCTTCCTGCCGGTGCTCAGGCAGAGCTGGTACGCGATGTAAAAACTGCAAAACTAAATGAACGAATGAGATTTTCAATTACTCTAAGGAGTTTGAATCCAAGATTTAAGTTACTTTTTAGAACGACGGCATCTACGGATGCTTCATTTCAAATTTTAAGCCTGATACATATCACGTTGTACATTGGATTTTCAGAAGCTGAATAAGAAGAGATTCTCAACTTCTCAGGTGAATGCTTGAATGAAATGGCTGACTCGAAGTGTGTTGGGGATTCAAGCATTTTATTTACACATGAGTTTTTAACATTTGATTATCAATCTGAACTTAATAAATTCTTTCAATAGCTCATCGGAGTTGAACCCATGAGCTAAAGCAGACGACTAACATTAACGAAATCTCAATATACAAATGTCTAAGTATTTGTCTCAAATAAATAACTCTTAAGCTTTCGTTTTGGCACGAGTTGAACATGAAGTTTAAGGAAATAGATGAATTAAGAAATAATTTTCTTTTGACAGACAAATGAGAGTTTCCAATTTGGCGGGTAAAACATTACAAGTCTGACACTTCAGTGACTAACAACTGCCGAACTTGATTCAGTTTGAAGCACTGATAAAAATTTCAAATCCTTCTCAGATGCTCTAATTAGCTCGTTTGTATTACCCAACGTTCGTGTAGCCAAGCACTTCGCATTGATCGCTCCATCCTTATGAGTGCGTTGAAATTGAAACGGTATTTTACTTTCCCAGCCCAGATAGGAAGGGAGCGAAGGGCAAGTTTAATGGATAGAAGTTTTGTCCAGACTATAATTAACCTATTTTTATTTTCACTATCTCTAATCCATTCCTATCATCAACCGAGGAACTGCTTGCTCTAGTGAAGTATCGCGCTGCTGCAGTGACTCGAATCAAACTATGTTTTTTCTTTTCCGAAGTGTGACACTCAACTCTAGCTCCACGAACCCTCAACCTCCCACTACTTAAAAGATTTTGAAGTCCTTGGTTCAGGGTTCTAGTACGACAGGTAAAACTAATTCGGAACTGAATGGTTAATGGGAGTATTATTTTGTAACATTTTCGAGAGCGAAAAATGAGTGTAAATATATATCTCACAAGAAGGATCTCCATGCAGGAGCTCTGAAGAATGTACACATAAAAAATTCCTGAAAAATTTCTTAAGCGGTTAATGTTATTTTTGTTCCACCAAACATCGACCATGATGGTAAACGATGATGAAGTTTAACGTTTAGTATCCCTTTCAGCTTTCAACTTGGCTCAGCTTCCCAAGTTTTTAAGATTGCACGGGAGCGCTTTATGACAAATTTGCCTTGTTTTGTAAAGAGTTTCCACCGTGCTGACAATCTTATTAGCTATTTCCTGCTCAGACTTCGCCGTGACTTAGTGAAAAATAATCTTAAAGCGTCCCCCAATCATGCAGTGAGATACACTTTTGCAGCACACTTGTATGAAACAGACTCCAGACGCAAATATTCTAAATTGGAGCATCAAAATGATGCAACATTACACAACATACTCATCAAACTGAGTCAACATAACATAAGCATTAACCTGATGCAGCAAATTGTTGGTCTGTGTTCTCATCAGCCTACGATAATCTGGTAAAGGAACTTCATTTGAGGGGTTGTTAAATTTTTTGCAAGGTCCTTCGCAGTTCCGTAATTGCACAAGCTGATGGGGAAACTGGGATTAGAATTTTGTCAATATGAAAGGCAGCTTTTACAGCCGGCTTGCAATCTGGATACACATTATATAATTGTTCTTAAATGTGAATCTCTTAATATTTGTAATAAAAGAGTAGCAATCAGAAACACAATTTGTTTGCTCATGCCAAACATTGACATTACACAAGACAAGCCGTTCAGCTTGCATCTAACCACATCGAGAGCTCCGTATGACACTCACTACAGAATTTGTGAGGTGCTCAGAGCTTTTCTTGGTCGCCAACATTATATCTACAACAAAATTAGTTCGTAATTCTCACTAACTTGGTTGGATTTTTCCGCTGCTTTCTAGGAGTATACAGTTCATAAATATTTCAAAAGTTGTCGGTGCTATCCAAACATTGTAGCAGATTCACGCTTTTTATTTAGTTCCACACATCCTGTTAAATGTTTTTGTTAACAAATCAATTGAGAAATAAATCTGAAAAACCATAAATCACCGCGTGTTTTACAGTTTCCACACAATAACTACAACACTAGTACTATGTTGGTATATTCTGATAACGTAAAGTAAAAGAACTAAATGCCCATAACACATCCCTTCACTGAGGAAGCAGAAGTAACACTGCATTCACGCGTAACTGAAAAGTGTGCTTATATCTCAGGAACCAAACATGATAGAAAAATCCTGACTAGAGTTTCAGAAACATCATAGTTAATATACTAAAAATCACACTGTATAACACGAGAAGTAAAACCTTCTTTTCCTAGAGTTATCAATGGCACATGAAAGAAGAATGGAAAGGTTGAAAGGTAATTGTAAACTGTATGTAAATGAATAAATACTAAAGTAACGTCTGGCACCAGATCTACACCCAGATCATGCCTCAGAGGAGCGCTCTGACGAACAGTACAGCGACGACGGGCCATTCAGCTCCACACTTCACGCGATGGTGCCCACAGAGAACTCCCTCGTAAGTGTAACGTCAGGTCTACTCCTCATGGTCTCCCCAGCGTCCCTTGAAACATCAAACTAAGAAATGATATCTTTTGCATCTGAAATTTGACAGTTTTTTCTTCTAGAGTTTCACTGATTTATAACTTTTGTTATGAATAAATACAAAATTTTATCAACCTCCTATGAACTCATGATAAATAATTCTATTGATGCTGTATAGTATATATGAGAAACCTTAAAAAACTTTTATCTGCAGTTGGACAGCTGTGATTCCGCCATGTCATTACAACTAGCGTTTGAGTAAAGAGCGCTTGCAGTGGTGCAGACATTTAAACCTTCTTATGCAGATGATTGAGTTGTCGTGACTTATTCATGTTAATCCAAAATAAAACGCGGAACTTCTATCAACGCAGCCTCACAGTTGCCGATTCTCTGGAATATTTTTTGAAGAAGGGCTTAAGTAAGGAATAAAAGCCACATAATTGTTAAATTTCGTACGCGTTCTAAGGATTGATTTCGTGTGATATGGTTCTAGGTACTGAGAGCAAAACTGATCGAATTTATACAAACTGAAAACTATATCTTTTGGCATGGATTTCATGACTTTTTTTATTCATGACTAAGCGAATCATGTACGCGAAACAAAAGTAAAAACCGATAAGATGGGTGGTTACATGGCTCAACACTGCGCTCTGTAAGCGGTCGGATGAACAAAATCGGTGTCAGGCAGCAGTGATTTGGATGTTGAACTCATACATCTTCTTGGAGCTTCCATGTCTGCGAAATTCAATCCTGACCTTTGCGTTGGCGGACGTCAATTTCTGTACATTGAAGAGGAAATTAGCGACAGATTTCTTCACTTCGACTGACTTTAAATGATAGTGGCATTAGTATACTTGTGCGTCTATTTAATTTTGAAACGCAATTGGGGCTTAGAGAATATTTTGAACATTGTGTCATTCAAATGAGAAGTCAAACGTACAAGCCAAATAAGAAATTGTTTACCTAATTTTTCATCATGTGTAAGTTTTGGTGGAATATTGTGCAATGGCCTAAGGACAATTCTATAAAGAGCGTTGATGACAACCCACCGTCGGTGCGGTAGCGTCGCACAAATCAGTGCTGGCAGAGGAGCCGTTGGCGTCTTCTGGCACGGCTGTCATGGTGAAGCCATCGCACTGTTCGCTCACATTGTAGCTCACGGTAATGTTGATCTCTCCAGGGCCGGTAAACTCTGCCCAGCAGTCTTTCACGGGGTAGTTGTTGGGGAAGTACTTGCAGCCAATGCCCTCATGGGAAAGGACGTAGAAGGATTTACCGGAGTCAAGCTGGAATTTTTGACCGCAGATGTCACCTGGTAAAACCGGGGCAGAAGTTATTCAAGGTACTAGATAAAAGTAGAGAGGCAATGATTTGAATACGATTATGGTTCATGCACGAAGCTGTAATATGTTCACGTTTTGAACTTAACTGCATGCTGCAAATGCTTTGCTCCATCATTATTGCTAAGTAATCAATTGGCATACTACATAAATGACAAACTGCATAACATCTTTCCGTCTCACAATACATCAACACATGTAGACCAAAATTTTATGACATAGTGTCACAGCAGTATTTTGTCAGCTGGAACGATTTTGTTACCACTGAACTTCAGATCGGTACAGATATTTATTTTTATGCAGTTAACTATTGTTTCTACTATTTCATCTCACTCACGGAGTGTGAGAAGTTCGCTCGCCGGAATCTCTGGTGCGGCTGTCAGGAATATGTAACCGCACGAGCTGTTGGAATAGCACTTGGGGTCCGCCAGAATGTTACGGTGGGAATGCTCCCAATGGTAGTCTCTAAAGATGACCATGAAGTATTTGTATTTATGACTCCATGACTCGACTGAAAAAGATCTCAAGTGCATAAGTTAGCAAAAGATTCCTCAGTTTTCTTTTTAGCACACTATAACTTTCACGAGCGCTATGCGCTCACAATTAGAATTGCCTGAGCTTTTTGATAAAAGGAAATTTGTACAAAACTGGTTTCCTGGAGTAAAAAATAAAAAATTAGAAAGCGAAAAATACGAAAGAATTTTAACCAAAGTTTTATCCTGAGCTTTTCTAGTATATTGATTGTACCCAACCAAATATAAACCGGTTCAGTTATTTTTTACGACACAGAATCATTGGAAAACAGTTTCACTTCGTCGTAAAGCAACGTTGTTTTTGTTCTCAAATCAAGAACTTAGCCGCGAGAATTCATATTTTCCCCTGCTTATGAAATGACAAAGTATAAATGCTACTTAGGTTCGAAAGTAGACTGCTTGATCAATACAATATTTCGGGCATAATTAGAATGAATGAGTCTTTAGACATAAGAAGTAAAATTGGATATTGTCTCAAGATGTGTATTTCGGAATGTTTTTATATGAGGGCAATGAATATGAAACAATATATCTCCGTTTCCTTACATAACGTATCCTATATCGAGTTATTAGTGGAAATCTTAACGTATTTTTTACTCTTTATTAATTTGGTTGTTAGCTGGGCTTCATTTCAAGCTAAAGCCACTTTTAGTTTTTGATCTATAAAATTTAGTAACGAAATTTGTGCACTGACATTGAATCACTTTTTAGCTCCTGTAGATGAACGTGAGCAGAATTCACAGCATACGTTGAGAATTTTTGTTTACCTAAAGTGTTGGTTTCCAAATCCCCTTGAAACATTTACGATAGAAGTAACCCTCCGAGGACAAGACACAGGACTATGCCTAAATAAATACAGAATAAATACAGCCTGAAAGAAATTTCCAGTGATGTTCAAATTCTCTCCCACGTTAGCCATGAGTAATCTTTCAGACGCCTTCAGTCATGAAATAAGACTTACAGTTGTTGAAGAGGTTACTGTACAGAATATTTACTTGAAGAGGTTAGTGTACAGTATATTCACTTGAAGAGGTTACTGTACAGTATATCTACTTGAAGAGGTTACTGTACAGTCTGTCTATTTGAAGAGGTTACTGTACAGATTTACTGGAAGAGGTTACTGCGCAGTATATTTACATGAAGAGGTTACTGTGCAGTCTGTTTACTGGAAGAGGTTACTGTGCAGTATATTTACATGAAGAGGTTACTGTACAATATATTAACTTGAAGAGGTTACTGTACAGTATATCTACTTGAAAAGGTTACTGTATATTTACTTTTCATGGAGAACTCCAAATTCCAAGATTTTTGGAGAGTCAATCCTGAAGTGACGGACGACGCTACCTGGATCGTCACCGTAGTAGTCTTCCAAGTTCAACGTCGTCGCATCTGGAATGTTCGATTTGAATATTCGTGAAATCAAATGGAAAAATTTTACTAGTGACCATGCAATTTTGATGAAAAAAATCCAAAATTTAGAATTTCGCCGAAAATGGAATTCATTGATCATACTATTTCTTGAGGAACAAATAAAATATATATAATGTGTATTCATGTTTTTGTATATACAAGAGAGTATACGTAGGATTGAAAGATATTCTTTTTTCCCTCAAGTTGTTGTATGAGATATTTATCTTTGGTTTTGTAATGCTTTATGACTTAGGCCAAAAATTTATGACGGTCACTAATGTTTTTCATTCTAGACACATAACTGGGTGGAGTAGCATATGGTAATTAAGTTCCTCCCTTATCCAGCAGAAAGAAATGCCAAGCTGGCATTGCCGAGCATCAAACCGAAGACCCTTTACGTGAGAGGAGAGCTCACTCTTAAACAAGAGGTCTCCGTGCCCATCTTTCATTTAATGAATATTTATGATGTGGAAAAATTAGGAATACGAGGAACTCTGAAACCTGAAAATTTAGGGTGTGAAAAATTAGAACTCTGAAATTAAAATGACTGCGATCATTTATTGAATATAATGAAAGTGGCAGACTGCATTTTGTAACTCTGGTTTGTGCAAATAATGGAATGCTCATGACGGAGCCTCACTTGTACTTTTTGCCTGTACTTGCTATCGTTAGGGCTTCCATCTGATAAAAAGTATTTTCGAACGTAGAAACGCTCACGTCCTTCCCACTTCCTGCACACTGGGAATTTGAGTACGTACGCGGAGCAGTGACCCGAATGATGGTAATTCTTGAAAATGAAACCTGGAGAAGGGTCACCGAAGGAGTAAACCTTTATGCGGCAGCCATGATTTTACTGAGCATAAGTGCGAACAGTAAAAATGAATAGAACATTAAATGTAGAGCTTGGCCGGCACGGTTCGCCCCGATGACGTAGCGGTGGGAGCCCGGAGTTTAGCAACGGGCCAGCGCGGTTGCCCTCCGCACTCCTCCAGCTCGCTTCAAGAAGTCTGAGCCAGTACTCGTACCTTTAAGAAAAAATATGATTTTAATATTTAATTTTTATACCTTGTAGGGACACTAAAAGGTCATGCTGAAGCGGCTCAAAAAACTTTAGGGAAGATTTAAGAGAACTCTATTTTACGAGCCTGCAGCAGCCGAACAACATTAGCCCAAACAATGGCTTTTAGCTAACCAGCTAAACTGGTAGCTAGGCTACAAAAGCGTTTAAGCTTATTTGTGCCTAAAGTTTAAAGTTATGTACGGCTCAGACCAAAGTGAAATTTATAATATCCGTTCGTACCGGCAGCTATTGAAAATGATCGACGCACTGAGATGGAAAGAGAACACCGCACTGGAATTGCTTCCCAACTCACCAAAAAGGACGTGCTTAGAAGGCCGTTCTTCCGTGCAGTAGGGCTCAAGGGACGTGCGCCGGCCGAGGAGTGCCGCCGAGCCGCTGCGACGCCTCCACTGCGTGGGGCGAAGACAGAAGGCGCGAAGTCGCCGCCGGAACTTCCCCATGCCGCGCCTGGTCACGAGAGCGCAGAGCTGCCCCGGCTCCAATCTTCGGTTTGGAGCTTCACGAAGAGCTTACATGTTTATGAAGAAGTTCGTATTTTCAAAATCGTTGACATCCCATTTTCTTCATAGAATACATACATACATATACCGGGCTTATCCTCCCTATGGGAGGGTAGCCGACAGCAGGCTACAATCACCACACTTAGTCATTAGGAGGCGAGAGAGGCAGCACTGGCCGCACCTGAACTGCCAGGATCAGCAGCAGCCCAGCACAACCACCTTCCACAGTCAGGCCCGACAGCCACAGCTGGTTTACCCCGACCGCTTCATTGAGTGCAGCCCCTCCCCCCGCACATGACAGGTCAACCCCATCACACGCGGGCAGCTTCCAGTAACGCGTCAAAAATAAAATTACCTCCTTGTACACTGCCCCCACTCACTTCTGTCCGCAGCCATCCCTCTCGCCACGTCCACAGTCTGACCCCTCTCATACAAAGCACGTCGCACCCCATCCATCCAACTCATCCGTGGTCTACCTCGCGCTCGAAGACCACTCACTTCCGACATATATATCTTTTTCACCAGCCGCTCAACATTCATTCTTTCAACATGCCCAAACCATCCAAGCACTCTTTCATCTACTCGCCTGCTCAACTTTTTGATAACACCCGTCTGCCCCCTAACCAACTCATTCCTGATCCTATCTCTTCTAGTTACTCCATACATGCTCCTCAAACAATTCATCTCAAACACATCCAACTTCCTCCTCTCAGCTGCTCTCAACCCTCAGGACTCTGCTCCATACAACAAAACTGGCACAATCAAACTTTCATACAGTCCCCTCTTAACATTCATACTCAAACTCCTGCATTCAAAAACTTTCCTCATATTGCACCCAATGTCTTACAACCTTCACTCACTCGATGCTTCACTTCTACTTCCATACTATCCTTAACAGTCACATCCGACCCGAGGTACCTAAAATGCTCTACCTCCTCTAAAACTTCCCCATTCAACCTCACATCCAAAGTTCCAAACACTCCACCTCTTGAACATCTCATCACCTTACTTTTATTCCCATTTACCCTCAATTTCCGCCTTTCGCACACTCTACCAAACTCTGTAACCAGTTTCCTCAGTTTTTCCTCTGAATCAGCCACAAACGCTGTATCATCTGCAAACAACAGCTGACACACTTCCCAATACATACCATTTCGTCCCACCAACTGCGCACCTTTTCCCAACACTCTGGCATTCACTTCTCTCACCACACCATCCATAAACAAATTAAACAACCACGGCGACATCACACATCCCTGTCTCACACCTGTCACAACTGGGAACCATTCACTTACCTCATTCATAGAATAATAAACAAAAATAGAATCTTGAATGAAAATGTCTTACATTTAGGTCCTAGGTAAACGACGATGATGTCCCGAAACCAGGGAGAGCTAATGGAGCCTCCTTTCCTGGTGACCGAGTGCTCAAGCCTCGATGCTACTTGATCCTGAAGCCTGAAGCGCTGTCGAGTCTGGTAATTTGCGGCAGAACTCATTTGCGTTCTTAATCTGCAGGTGACTCAAGAAGAAGAGCGGTAATCAAGAACAGCAAATGTGTCAGGGTTAGGCTTGTTGGTAGACAAGCCCAGCACAGGCGGTTACTCTTTCCATAGTGCGTTTAAATTTTACTATTGCAATTAGATTTTGCTGTAATTGGTGTCACAATAATTAAACTTACAATTTGCCCATGGCTCGTTTTATTCTACAGTAATTGATGGTTTGGGCATCTGCAAAAGACAGATACTGCTATTGAAGTTTCTAATTCCGACGAAAAATTTTCAGAGAGACAAGTTTTCACGCGAGTGTGATCGTCGTGTTTAAAATCCCCTCCTTAATCGATGCCAGCGTTGTTCAGCGGGCGCTCAAATATATTGACGAAGCTAGGTGACACTCAAATATATTTTGTGAAACGGTGCAGCTTTGTAGTGGCACTTGGCAGCCCCAACCGTCATTCAAGATGCCGCAGCCCTAGTAACGATTTACATGAAACGTCATCCACGTTGCCAAATTGCCACTGCCCTTTTCTTCTACGAAAAACTGATGCTCGTTATAAACGATTTCCTTGGCTTGGCTATGTAAGTGACGTGATTCCGTCTTGTGTGCGTCTTTTCCTACCAGTCTGACTGGGCGAGGTATTCAACTGGACAGGTGCACAGCATCGCAAGACCGGAAGGTATCTGCGCCAGATGGCACCCGCGGTATACGAATAAGATGTGGCAGCAATGCATGAACTCCTAGAAAAGTAATGCCTAATGTACCAAAAGTGCGGACATTATAAATGTAATATACATATATAGGGTGTTTTTTTGTGCGGAAAAAATTCAACCATAGGTAGAAAAAATTAAAATAAATCGATTTTTACGAATGATAAACTGCCCAAAACTCCTCAGTTTTCAAGTTGTAAGGACTTAAAGAAACTTCAAAATTTAGAGTCATATACTACGTGCGCGCCAATGTCAGCGTTTGTCTTGATAGTTCCAACCGTACTAAAGCAGGTTTTTGTTATTTTTACAATAAAACATGCAAGTATTTTACAGTTACGAAAACTATCTGCAATTTGAAATTTACACCAAGCCATCAATGATAAACTTTAGTAGTTATTTAAATAAATAAGTAAAAGTCTCATTTTTGCAATTTGTAAGAACTTTTCGTCAGAGGTATTTTAGGAAATTTATCACAAACCATAAATTAATGCTTAACTTTTATTTGACAAACTAGTCTTCTTTAAAGAAGGTGATGAAAATGGCTTCCATTAACCTTGACGCACTTAGAACATCTATCATCGCGTGAGCGTCATTAGTACAAACATTATTAAATGCTTCATAGCTTGAAACTCTAAATATTTTTTCCAATCGTTAAATGCTTGCAGCTTTTATTGTAAACATAAAAACCTGCATTGGTGGGGTCAGAACTATTTAGACTAGCGCTAACATTGGTATCCACCTAGTATCCAACTTTAAGTTTTAAAGTTTCTTCAAGTCCGAAAACTAATGAGTTTTTATCATTTTATCATTTAAGGAAGTCAATTTATTTCGAGTTTTTCCCCCTAAGGGTGACATTTGTCCGCATAAAAAAACACTTTATGTAGCCTAGTGCATGTAAGAATATTTTAACAATTATTTTTCGATACTAGAAGTTACCTATTTTCTGCTTAAATTACCGTTGTTGCCTAATATTTTCGATGTGTAGGGGTTTGTGATTTGGCAACCTTGCATTTCTGGGAACCGCCCCTAAACGGTCATTTCATTCTGGTCGGACTATAGTTCCATGACTGTTCGAGTGTCGCCTTCGGCTATGCTGACTGCTCTGCTAACTGCAATGCTAACTGCTGTGTTAATTGCTGTGCTAACTTCTGTGTTAATTGCTGTGTTAAACAGTTATGCTAAACTGCTGTGCCAACTGCTGTGCTAACTGCTGTGCTAATTGTTGTGCTAACTGCTGTGCTAAACTGCTGTGCTAACTGCTGTGGTAACTGCTGAGCTAACTGCTCCTGAAGTTGAACCTCAAAGTCTAAGTTAAATGAGGCGTAGCACTCCTCATAGGAATGTTCTTGCTTTGGGCATCTACGAGCTCTCTCATTGATACGCTAATCAGAATAAATAAGAAACTGTAGCTTGAAATCCATTTCAGATTACATCCAGAGTAAATATTTGAAATAAATATACCCTCGTTAAAGCTTAGCAAACCTGTACACGATGTAAAATACAGCTCCAAAACGACAAAATATTCATAATCGTAAAATATCTTAAACAAACCCTACAACGTAACTTCATTTATCACAACTTCAATGAAATATTCCACTCGGTCACGAATGATAACTATCACCAAAGTTGGAAACTAGGCTTGAGGCTTTGCAAGGCCCCTCACTCCAGCTTTACATGTTGATATTTTGCCATTTCTCATTGAAATTTATTGTCTTCCATTTTCTGGAAGAAATGAGAGTTTTTACTCTATGTCTGATGACAGGAGTTTTTACAAGCAATTTATAGTTTGGATTACTTTTCTCATCCCGAGTAACAAATTCGACGTAATATTTTCAATGGCTTCCTTCGTTTTGGTGTGATAAGAAATAAGTCGATTTAGCAGAACAATAGTTCAGGTAGCAATGGAGATCGATCATAGCCGTTATTAAACATTTAGTGCCATAAAAACCATACCGGCACTACATCGGTATCTACTGAAAGAAAACGCAAAAGATTAATAATGTCTGTTATTGTTTGCAGCCCACTGGGGTCCGTTTCCAATCAGTGTAGTTGACTGACAGAATCACAGCACTGACACGCGCAAATGCAGAGGGAGAAAAATGTCGTAAAATCTTACATGACGTTTGTACTAATGCATTGCTATTACTGCTCCGAATTACTGTACTTCTTGGCCGATTGTTATTATGATTAGCCTAAACTACAGCGAATGTTCGAGAAATTGTATTATCATTCCCAACAGGGGAACAAGAAGGTAGCTCAATTTATCGACCTTATTTTCATTTGCACATGAAGAACAGATTCGTTTATTTTACGTTAATCAGAGTAACGAGAACTGAGTGTTCATGTATTTCTGTTCATGGAAGTGGACGATGTTTTATATGATGAATACCAAAATAAAATAAAATATTGGTGTTGCGTTGTCTATTGAACTTCACCTAAATATAAAGAATAATAGAGGTCATTGCAGTAGTATTACTCAGCATTTATTGAAGTGAGTTATTTTACCCTCATCCTGCCACATGTTCTTATTCTAAGGATAATGGTTACACTTGGCTGAATGCAATTAATTAGCTAGCGTATAATTAGTTGAAGTTGTAACACATTTTAATAAAAAGTCGACAAAATTAGTCATACGTGAGGTTTGTTATGAATCAAACTTCTTTTTGAGATACAACAATCTTAAAAAGAGTGGTTTCGTGCTTACCTATGGATATTGCCTTGGAAAAGCACTCATCGAAAGTCCCACCATATTTGTAATACTCGCTTTCATAATTCAGGTGTATGACATCAGTCAGTGTCCAAACTTCCTCGTAATCCAGCGCAAGGGAACGAATTTTGAATAATGTCTTCATGTGTCAAAGTTGCACAAATCATCACAACAATCAGTGTATTGTTTTCACAAATCGCAGTGGCCCAATCGTCACGGCACCTTGTTTTAGGCGATCTTCCTCACAGAGTGATGGGAATTAAGTGTAAAAGAGAGGATCTAAGCCCTTTACAAAGAAAGAATACTAGATAGAGAAGATTAAAAGAAGAACATTTGCAGAAAAGTGAAAATAAAAGAAACTATGAAAATATTGCGCTGCAATTATTTGATTTAAAGTAAACGCATGAGTTTTGAATGGGGGTATAATTATGGACACGACTTAAAAAATATAATTCGTACGTAACTCTAATTCGACACATCTAGTGTACAGAGTAGGAAAGGAATAATATAGCAGGACACAAATAAAATAAATAAGCGACTGCAAGCATCATGAAGCGTGATGTACTTGAACCTTACAAAAGAGTTTGTTGCGTAATGCTATCTACACTTTACACAAGTAAAAGTTACAAAAGAAACATTTTAAAATAATGCAAAATAGAACACTGCTCATCACGTTGCAGTAATTTCGATAATAGTAGCACCAATTTGCAAACATTTTTCTTACTGAACTATTATCAGTTATTTTTTTACTTTTAGAAAGATTTCGATAATGTCATTTTCAAACGTCAGAGTAAGTCTTGACAAATTTCTGATGGCTTTTATTTTCTAAATGTAATGTATTGCACTTCAGTTTCAGTATTTCGTTTTATTTGTTTAAAGCTTTTGTGATCAACCCTCGGTTTTTGATTGCTTAGGAAGCTTCCAGTCCAGACTTGGGTAACTTTAAAAAAAACTATGGAGCATGCTAGAGCCATAAGAATATCATCAGCATGCATTGAGCTGTTGTGCTTAGCAACATAGAAAAGAATTCTTTGATGAAAACAGATTAAATGTGCGAACCATGAATTGAACCACGGGGAACATCAAAGTTATTTGACATGGTTGATGTAATTTTATAGAAAAAGTATGCTGCATAAGAGCGCTTTGTGGGTACCTATCAAATCCCTGTGGGCCTATATTCTAAGGTTCGATATTTTCAGCAACAGGTTTTTATGCTCAGCGCTGTCCAACACTTTGAAGAAATCAAGCTCTAGCAAAACACCCTAATTTTTTGACCTAGATCACTTCGTATTTTTATCTGCGATGTCGAGTGAAAAATATTAAACATTGGTGTTCCTCATCTCGATTGCATTGAAGTAAATGTGATATTTCCGTATGAGTCAGAAGTTAATTTGTTATATGTTTTTATAATATTTTGGACATAACAGGTGGGGGACAGAATGCTCAGTAGTTTTACTGTTGTTAAGCTGTCAATGGATTTTTGCAATGGTTTAATAATGAATAATTTTTTTTAATCAGCAGATTTATTTGTAGCTTTGTATAAATATCTTTATAGCCGAACACATCGGGAGTGCTGCAGCAAGAAAGCTGTCTCATGTGTGTTGATGTCTAACACCACCATATTCAACTCTTTCTGTAGTTTTACCGTGGGCATAATTTTTTAGGTTTCCGTAATATTAACTGGCCTTGGTCTCCAATTGTTTTTTGAGACCATGAGATGAAGCAATGCTTAGATTTGAACGTGTAGGTTTGTTCGAAACGAGCTTAAACACTTCAATAAAAACCTCTTCGCCTGTTTTTGAAAAGAAAACGTTGAAGTCATTCACCGTTTTCATGCGTTGTTAAAATTGCTTCAGCGATCTGACGGAATATTTAAAATGGGCAAGTTCTCCAATGATTTCCCAGAGTTGTTTAGGTTTGCATTTGACGGTAATCATTCATAGTGGAAGGATTTTTTTGGTTACTCTAACATTTTTCCATAGAATTTTCTTGTGATGTTTATGCAGGTTGAGGAGAGAACTGTCTGATCTGTGCAATTTGAACTTGCGTAGGTATTTTTTTGCTTTGCTCTATTTTTTACCTCATCCGTTATCTATTTAGCTGATCTTGGGCTTACTCTTTTCATGGCGTGGGTGCGCATTCATTAAATGCTAATATAAAATTGGCGTTAAAAAGTGGAACTTGTAAATTAACATCATTGGGGTTTTTAATATTTTTGAGTTTGTTACACATTACAGAAGATTTTCTTAGAATATTTCAGGTGAGAAATAGTTTTTCATTCGATTGGATAAAAAACGAAATTTCTGTTTTCGCATGTAATATTTATTTAACATTCCACTGGATGGTGATAGGAAAAAAGATAAAATCCCTCTGCTGAGTAGTGGTTATTGATGGTTTATTATTGTAAGATTTAAAATGGTTTTGTAAACTTTAGTAATCCGTTTTGGTTCGTTAACCATTTCCCATTAACCAACATTATTAAACAAAAAATTAAGTCTGGACATTATTTTGTTAGAGAGATAATTTTATTCGTCCGATCTGCGGTAGAATCACCTAAGACATACAAGGACTTTTTAGCTGACGAGATCAATCTAAGTGTACTCACAATGAATTCAAATGTTGAATGCAGACCTACTAATGGATGTCTGTAACAAAGGCCGATAATAAATTATTTTGGTTTAGTTGAATGTTGAGCCAAACTTTTTCTGTGTTTTTAAACTTTTTCTTTATTGGAATTAGGACTGTTGAATAGAAACGTTCAATGAAAATGAGATCAATAGAAAAATCTTAAGTTTCAATTTGTGACATACATGAATCTTCATCATAATTGCTTATAAATTTAGTTGTTTGAGCTAATGAACGTTAAAAAATTTAGCTTGCGATCTGTTTTCTTTTCCCTTAACTCTTACACATTGGGGTGTTCAAATGCAAGCAATTTCAAACAAAGTCACACTGCCTATGCCCCACTGAGGTGACATGCGGCAGAAGTAGTCCCTAAAACACCGCGTGCTTCATTATAGCACTTTAAACTCACAGAATTAGGTGGAAGGTTGCGACTCATTTCACCTCGAGTACCAAGAGAGAAGGGGGCTCCAGAGGAGGATAGAGCAACGGAGCTCAGCGCACACTGCGGAGCTGCGATCTGCGAACAGTAAATTCATTGACTTCTAAATGTTTGCAGGAGAACTATTGCTTTGGTGCAGAGCTAATTACAGCTGAATCACGGTTGTGTTGTGCTGCTTATGTAATCGCCTTTTTTTGAGCTGATTTTGAAATTAATTAGCTGTATGGAATAGAAAATACATGAAATGTTCTGTATTAGAAAGCACTTAGAAACAAAAAAGACTCGAAAAAGGTCTCGTAAATCTTCGTAAGAAGCAGAAGTGAGGAAAACAAATTGCTATAATCCATTTAATAATTTGTTTCTATCTACCTACCAACCTATCTACCTAACAACCTACCTACACATCTACCTACCGTATGAGTCGAAAATAAACAGGTTTCAACCCTTTCTAATATTTTACCTACTTACCTACTTACCAATACCCACCGTACTACCAGCCTGTATGCCCACCTTTATATGCGTGGCTCTTGCAGCAATTATGTAGAAAAATATCTCGCTGTCAAAATTCAAGCTTATTCTCGCTCGTGAGGAAGTCCGTGCCATAGACATGGATACAACCTAGCCTAGACTTTGATGTCTTTTGAAATATATTCAATGACATGAAAAATTTCACGACTGAGATCATTTTCAAAAATATTCACAACTGTACTCCATTATTGTAACTTAAATACACTGACATACTATAAAAATAGTATATAGATTAAGGATTATACTTATTTCACATAAATACACATAGATTACTTTTCTTCGTTGTTTTTACGAATCGCCATGCAATGATAGTTCAGCTTCTGACAAGCAATTTGATTTTACAGATTTTAAGACACGACTCTTCGTCGTGGTAGCGATGCAGCTGGTGACTACTTCTGAGTCGATTGTCGTAAGGGAACTGACGTTTCGAGTTAGATCGGAAGATAAGTAGGAGATTCACAGTTACTCTATAGCACATCACCATAATACGTTACTCTATACTACGTCACTTTATGATACACTACTTTAAAATACGTCAAGTTAAATTTAGATAAAATAGGTTATAATAAGTTAGCTTAGGCATGGCTAGTTTAAGGTGAGTTTTCTGTTAGTTTAAGGTAGGCTAGGCCAGGCTACCTTGTTATTTAAGTAAAAACAATTGTTTATTTTATACGAATCCATCGAGCTAAAAAATAATTACATTCGATTTTTTGGCCTCACTGTTTCCATTTTAGATTTTTTGTAAAGCATTTTATATTTTTTTCACTCATAGGTCGTTTTTGTAATTCGTTTGTGTAGTTTTTATACTTAAGGCTACATTTTATCCCGAACATTTAAATTATTTAAATTTCTTATACCAGCAGTTTTGAACTATTAATCTTTAAGTAAGTCAACTTTAGTCCACTTAATTAATTCACCATCAAAATAAAAAACACAGCAGGGATAATAATGAACATAAAATCTCAATGCAGTAATAATGAATTTTACACGCAACAGAAATCTCCCTAGTACTTGTGGTAACGAAAGGGCATCAGAGAACACGAAGTTGCATCAGTACATTTGAGTGCTGAGCGTTTCAACAGCACCGCTGATTACTGGACATTACTGAAGTGCATCTAAGTACTTAGCGCTGCCGCTGTGCAGCTGTGCATTCAGTGTGATCATGATGACGGGGAAACTGAGTCTCGGAGTGCGAAACATGATTTCTCAGTGCCAGTGTGACAGGTGTGGTAGAGTACTCTGCAACAGAGTGTAAGCGATGTTCTTATTAAAACGAGTGCAACAAATCCTTTGCAGCTAAGGTGCGATTGATTACTTAATGTAACAAAAGTGCAGGGTCTCCTTGATGAAAAGTCCTCCGAATACTCAATGCGCTGAGGAGTGGAAATAATTTTAACATGAATTATTTGAAAAAAAATCAGTAGCCATTAGAAATGGAACTTTGCTTACTCAGTCACAACCCCCGGATTAAGTGCACAACTCACCATGAAGCAGAGAAGGTAAAACTTCAGCTCAGTCATGATGGCGACTTTACGTCCAACTCGGCGTGGAATGTACTGCACCAGCTCACGCCTAGACAATCTGTGAAAAGAAAACAAATAAAGACGATTAAATAACATTGATTAATTTAACTTCGTTTCATTAGTCCAATTTGAAATTGTATAAATAAGGCTTTGCTTTATTTATACAACATGTGGGGTCTCAATTTCGAAAATTTTTCATTATTATTCTTTGTGAGTTATTCAAATTTTTTACACCGTTGTCTTTCCACTTTATATAATTTTCATTTTCATTTTTCTTATTACTGGAGTACAGACATAGAAAAAGTAAACATTTTCCCTCAGTCTTTAGTAAATAATTTTTACTCACGAAAAGGATTGAGTTATAATAATGAACGCAATCAAAAGTAATAGAGTAGAGTAAAGTAAAAAAGTAAAGTAGTAAAGTAAAGTAAATAAGTAAAGTAAAAGTGAAAAGAAGAGTTGAATGTAAAATAATGCCAGTGCGAAGGGACATGTCACAAAAATTTTGCAACAGGTCGGGCATCCTCCAGCATTTCGATTTCGCAAAATGATAGGGTTAACATGAGAAGTTCTGCGTTCAGTAATTCGAGGCAATAAAATTGGAAAACTGAGCTCTGTTCCATGAATGTTTTATTGCTAAATTTTTGAGTTGTTGCCGTTGCAAAACCACGAATATTTTTTTAAATTGCCGAAAAATGTATTTGTTACTTTTTATGTTCCAGTTTTTCACCGCTTATGCTACTTCATCCTCATTAATTGTTTTAACTCTAATAAGACTCTGAACAACCGCAAGCCCTGTATCCATTTCACTCAGTTTCCGACTTCCTGCTGCTAGGAAAAAAATTGTATAATATCACGCATGCAAGAAATAATCACAACCTGCGTAAAACTCCGAACGCTCTAAAACCAACTATTGTGAGCAATTTAGAATGGCAACTCCTGAATTTTCAACTCAAACAGAAAAAAATACAAGGATAATCAAAAGGGTTCACAAAGCTCAATGAAACCGATTTTCAGGAATGGAAAAAAATTTGGAATAAATATCATGTAGCGAGTACCTACAACAATCATTTCAAGCTGAAATTATTTTTTCTAAATACTCTCTCGTGCAATAGGTGCATTGCGCAGTACTTACAAGGAATGATTGAGTGGCTACGCTCGAGCAGATTAGCAGGTCGTGTGTCCCTGTAGGCTGACTAAAGCAGAATGAAAGAATCGTGCCACTGCCTACTCTGAACATCAAGATGTACAAGGCACATATCACGCGAGGGAGGGTGAAGGTAGGTGCACCAGACTCAGCTGTGGCGCTTAGTGGCAAGCCTGCCTGCTAAGCTGTGGTGCTTTCTGCTCCGCGAACGAATTTCACATCGACTTCTCTATTCTGACTCTAATTAATCAGTAATTAATTAGAAGCTAATCTAGTTAATTTGCAATACATTATGGAAGAGGTTATAGAAAACTAATTTTGTAAATGGACAAAATTTTCATTTGATGAATCTTTAATTTGACTCTTAATTTAGCGAATGTGTGACTAGACTTGGCACGCATTGCGCCAGTTATGTATGGAAGGGTTGGCTTACCTCCAATAAAGAAAATATACAAATAATCAGAACAATGAAAAAAGTTGACATAGCAATTTGCACAAAAACATGCTATAAAGAACCTGTAAATAAAATGATTAGTGGCACTTACCGAGTTAGTCCGCTTATCCTCTACCTACACTATGAGGTCATTTCATTTTCTTTTTTCCCTGCTGAGTGTTCGTCTATAATGTTCCCTTTACATTTTAGGATGAATATGCGTTATATCTTCCATTGGCGCAATCAGACAATAGGAAAAACTACAACCGCACACAAATGCATAGGCTACTGATACCATAATTCTAAAAGTGTTCAATTGCACCTATCAACGAGCCCCATTTAGACTAAAATACAAGAATGATTGCATACTTTTAAGTTTTATAAATTGAAAAATGTTAAGAAAGCGAAAAAATTGATTAAACTACGCATTTGAAGCAACCATGACGTCGAAGAACTGCTAGCACAAACATACTTCAAGCCAATATAATTGACAAATTTCATTCGCCAGGCGTATATATGACAAGTAGGTTTCAGACCAAACGCTGATTCCAATCACGTCATTTCCTTTTTCAGCATATCGTGGTGAGCACTCCTAAATTCGTATTTATTTCAGTTTTGTAATTACCATCAGCTCCTGGGCGGGAGGCTAGTCGCTTCATAATCAGTGTAGAGCAGTTGTGAGTTCTCACTGAATTTTATCACACTTTTTGTTCTCGAATTCTTCAATAGTCACTCCGCGATATAGGTATTCAACAGTTACTTTTCATAATATAAGTGTGTTCTGCGGTCTTCAAGGCCGGTGGTCATTCGAGGCGGTGCGTATGAATTTCGCACAGGTTGCTCGCAATTCATTTACCATTTTTCCGAATTCGGTTAGGGGGAAGGGTCTTTCAATGCTTGGTGTGTCATTGTTTCACCTATTTTTTAGAGCCAATCCCACGGCTTGAATTTTCTCAGACCATTTGTGGTTTGTTTTGCTGAAGCTATATTCACCCTACTACATGGAATGGTTATATTTTAAATCATTCGAATTGACCGTCTTCTGTCGAAACGTAACTTGGTTTTGTGAACTTGTTTCTGCGTACACTTTTCCTTGCTCGGAGTGCTCAATAAAAACTCAAATCGACTAAAAACATTGCCTGTTGTCCCTCGCAATGCACAAAATAGAGATGAATAATGGTTTTGTGTACTTTCATAACATCCACATCTTCCAACGAGGTCTACTTCTTGACTGTGTGATTTGACAGGGTAAGAGTTCTCATATTGTTTTTGACTCTGCCCTAGAACAACAGATAGTGCTTAAAATGAATCCCACCTCAGTTTAATAATATTCATGAAGAAAACTGCATACATATTTATTAACTCTTCGAAATTTGGTTTGGTTTACTCGTGTGTTCAAAATGATTTTTATAATATATTCAACAATGGTTGACGAATGCATGAAAATGCAACGATGCCAAAAGTTATTTTTAAAGAAAATATTTTGAAAAATTCCTTTCTAACCTAATTTTTTGAGACATGGTTTTTAACTTTCAATTAGCGGCGCCAATCATTACACTTTCAAAAAATATTTAATGTGAAGTTGCCAAAAAGACAAAAATAATAAGAAATAATTTTTAAAACAAATAAATCATACTATAAATATGTACAAAAAATGATACAATAAATGGGAAAAGTGAACTCAGAGATTTCATGAGCTTCATTTTTTGTGGCATGACGAAATTGAAGGAAGGATGAATTGAACAATTTTGTAAGAATTTTGTCCAGTCCAATCAAATTTTACAAAATAGATGACGCTTGGTTCACCTAGATAGGGCAGGTGAATAACTAATCAATTTTGTATTTAAGATGGTTGGATCAGAGTCCCATTTAATGTCATTGCCAGCAGAGCGGAAGGTTCCTTATAGTTCACCAATAATTGCTCTGAAAAATCAAACGAGTATCAGCTCATGCATTTTTAACATATTAGCTTCATAAATAACTTTTGCAATCATTGCGTTTTCATACATTCGTCCACCATTGTTGAATATGTTCTCGAAATCAATGTGAACGCACGAGTAAAGCAAACCTAATTTCGAAAAGTTAATAAATGTGTGTGCAGTTTTTCACGAATATTATTAAACTGAGGTGGTATATGTTTTAAGCACTATTTCTTGGTAAGGCAGAGCCAAAAACAGCATGTTTTGAGCGCATCTTCATTATTTAAATTGTGAAATAAAAATTTTTACTTCCAACTTTACCCAACAATATTTTATGACTTGCAATGTACCTACCATTACGGGCCAAAATGAGGTTAACCTGATTTTTCTGAAGCTACTAGAGCAGACTACCCCGGGAAGAGAGCGCTATCTATCGAGACAAAAATAGCCAGCATATTCAGAACCTAATCATTTTAAAATATGAAAAAGAAAATTTCCCATAATTTTTTGCATAAAATATTTTATGCTAGTAAGTCATTAAAAACTCAACTTGAACTACTATTATAAAATCTTTAATCGTAAACTAAAGTATTCTACAGTAAAATAATTTGTGCGGATTCCGTAAACTCGTCATTTTCCAACTTGGTCTCCAAATCTTCATATATAATAATAATGAGATGTATTATCATACAAATATGAGCTCAGCTCTTATTTTGAGAGCTGTGAATAGTTAAAGTCGAAATAATAAAATTCAGCACCGATTAACCCGAACTTAAATGCAACAGAAGCATTTCAGTATGTTAAAGTTGTAATAATAAAACACGGTTGTGAACGTTTTTAAAAGTGATCTCATTTTATAAATTTCCAAGCCATTGACTGTATTGAAAAACCTTAAAGCTTAGTAATTGGAATTTTTTTTCAAACAATATTTTTGTCAGTTTCAAGTGAAATTACAGTCAAGATGTTTTTTTATTCCATTGAAATTGCTTACGAGTGATTACTATTTCTGTCACAGGACATTTGTGCCTCTTGCTAATTTGTATTAAAAAGGGAATCTCGGATTGGAAGAACGGTACATCGCCACACAAATATTGAATGATTGTGCTATTTGCTTGAATATGATGTAGACACAGTATTAACAAAGACAATATGACACATTGAGGTTGCAAAAAATGTAATTAATACGTGTAATTCTCAAAATTCCGGTCCCTCACTGACTAACAGTTGGAGGGCAAATATACATATTGTCGTAACCCACAAAACACAGAATTTTTGGACACTTAAGTTAGAGGCGTCGTGTTCATCGCCGGGTTGCCAAACTGGCTTTTCCTAGCCAAGTTACTAACTAGGAACAGAACTAGGAACTGGGCCGCTCTGCCTGAAAGACATCTACGCCTCTATGTGGTGAAATTATCACTTAATCCATTTGCCAGTTTTGACCTCTGATTTGAGGGCTAGGACACTCTGCAGATTTGCCCTCCAATTCCAGTTCCAATTTTGTGATGGCTCCTCTTGATGTTCTGTAGACAGGACCTTTTTGCTAATTTATTTTGGGACTAATACACTTGAAGAACTTTTCGAATGCTACTGCGCATCTTCCATCATGACTCAGATGTTCGTTCTTTTTAGTATTGACATACGGACAATGGTGAAATATGTATCGAAAATCAATCCAGTTTCAAGTATCAGGATAAATAATCGACAATGATAGACTGCACCCACATAGCTTCATTTGTTAATTCATATGATTGGATGTTGAAAGCCAAGAAGGGAGAAAAAAAAGCCGTAAAAAAATGAACTGTAAATGAACGCCAGCAAACACATGAACTGACAAGCAGCAGAGAATGATTCGGTGGCTGATTGGCTGCAATTCGGGAGTTGTTTGCCACGGGCCCCTCATTCGGATGAGGAATGAAAACCGTCTCAGAAGAATTTTAAAGAGCCAAAGTAGAACTGTGTTTGTCGAGTTGATTGCTCGGGTAGCAATGCTAGCTTGTTTCCTTGAAGCCTCGACGCTGGATTAGTTCTTTCAAATTAGTTTTGAGCTCACCACACGATGACGACTACGTGATCGTGTGGTCGTTTCCTCGACATCGCGCCCCGTGTCCGTACCGTCCGTCACTTTCGCTAGACCGCCGTTTGCATGGCAGTCAGAGCAGTGACTGTAGTGCATGATGCCGCGGTACGTACGTTCTCAATTGGCAAAAAACCTTGCGTAACATCCGTACTGTGGCTTTTTTGACATAGTTCATCACCTTTTAAAAAAGAGCTAAATTATCATGAAATTTATATCACAAGCAGAAGTGTAACAGTAAAACAACTAATAAGAAATAATTTTACTGTTCTCACTGTGCAAATGATTGAATGGAGCGAGGGAAAAACAGCAGGGCTTACAAAGTAAAGCGAGGTTAGTATCATGTTTGGAGATAAGGGATGTGAGATGCACTGTTGCCTAGAGAGGCGTATGTTGAGGTAATAGATGTTAAGTATATTTAAACAGGAAATCGGTGTCAGCTAAAATGGGTGGCCCCAAGACAGAAAATTGGTGTCAGTCAGGAGATCACACAATAAATATGCGCCCGATTTAGTGCTTAATTATTGGGAATTTCATTGCTCAGGAGGGAACATTGAGCGCACGTAGGCCTGCCCTCAAAGTAGATGGCCCCTCTCCCTCGGGCTGCGTGTCTGTAGTTTCTACGTTGATTTAGAGATCGAAGCTCGGTGCATTGTAAATGTTTTTCCATATTATGCTGTACCGATATATTTGCAAATTGATCGTCTTCATTGGACTCACAGGAGTCACACACAAATCATTTACTTGTGCTTCATTCGTGCACTCAGGAACAATGATTGTGCTTTATTTGCCTAACGTGGTTACTCTAAATAATATATTTAAATCTTTCCGGTTGTCATTATTAACCTCATTTTGATGTTGCTAACGAATCGTAGGAATTACTTTTTGCTTGATATTTCTATCTTGCTGCAAATTTTCTTTCTCTAATATCTCTAATTTTTCTTCCCTTTCACTTAACTAAGAGTTTCAATCCCCTGATCGACATTTCAGCCTCATTCCGTGACCAAATACAGCAGAGGATTAGCCATCAAATAGAACTATGAACTTAATTAAATCATGAACTTTATTTCAAAATGCCTTCTTTCCTGGAAGTTGTCTTCATTCTGTATTTCAGTTGGTAATTCAATTTTGCTGACTCAGTTTTTGTGACTGTATTGGAGTTACTTATGACAAATTTGCATCATGTTACTGCAAGTTTTTATGGTTTTTTAAGTTTGTTAGAAGCTAAGCAATTTTTTCAGCATTTTTCTGGCCGAACAGCGCATGAACTAAATGAATGTACGTTTTAAAAGCCACCTATTTAAGCAATGGAATAAACTTTCATCGTGGAAGCGTGTGAAGCAAAATTCTGACGGAGAGACTCCAAACTGAAGTACATGAGCATAAACTCGATGCAGTTTATTGTTTATCTGTCTTCTCAGCAGCCTACGATAACTTCTTTGACAAACCTCATTTGAGAGTACGTTAAAATTCGCGGATCTTGTTGAGCTTCGCTGGGCCCCGCTGGTAAAGTTTATTAGAGTCAATTGCTATTTTCGCAGCACCCACACTATTCCTTGAAGATAAAACGCTCTGGGTGTGCTTTTAATTCTTGTAGAATACAAACCACCTGATATTGAAATCAAGAACTAATATTTCCATCAGCGGTCATTCCCGGGCTTAAATTCACTTTTAAATACACGTTAGTAGACAACGAGCTTTTTTAAAATCCTCTTCAATGCTCATATATGTTCCATTCCAATAAATGAAATTTTGTTCGGTCCACGCAGTTTTTATGAGTGGAGGTCATGAAGGTTTTCATATTGATTAATAGCGTACGGGATTTTGCTATCTACTTCGATTAGTTAAGAATTGACTATTGGGCGGATCTGTTGATGCACATAAACAGTTTAAGTTGAACTGGAAACCTAATTTTTTACAGCCGAACTCAAGTATCGAATTTATCTTGAAACATCCTTGCGAGCACTGAAAACTCTATTGACTTCATTTTCTCTAATCATCACTGTTCATTCAATATATCAGTCGGCAATCAAATTTAGCAAAGAACTTCAACGTACAAGCTATCCATTCTTTTCACTCTTTTCCTATAGATTTCAAACAACAATAGAAGGATCTTTTAAATATCTAGATTTTCGAAGTTATCCTTCAAGATTCTCATTTAGTGAAATTCGACTGTGGTAAAAAAAATGATATTAAGCTGACATCTTACGACAGTTGTGATAAATGAAACACTGTGGTGCCTGTAAGGCTTTTATACGCAGCAAAGTATATAAGAGACACACGGAAAACTGTATTTCAGCAGTTGAGAAGAAATGCTTCTGCACTGACGGCCTCCCTGGTGCTTGAATGAAAAATCTGTTGCTGGTATAGGTTTTTGAATAAAATATGTTATCGAAATTTGAATAATAAATTGTGGAAGTGTTAGAATTTCGACTGGTGGAGGTAATTGAATTTCCACTTGTGCAGGTTCCTTGAAGTTTTGAGAGCTTTCTGTGTTGCTATCAAACTAAAAAGGCATAGTCGTCAAAACCTCACCGTTGTTCATGTTTTGAAAGAATTCAAATGAACTAGTGAAATGCTAAATAAAAATTGAAGGTATGTTTTGATGAGATAGAAATTTTGTTCAATTCATTTCAGTCGAAAGATCATTAACAGGGACTTTTGCAGATCGATAGTGTAGCCTGTAGTCCAAAAAATCTTTCATGTCCTTTGGAGTATCATAGTTAATTTCAATTCAGAAATGATGAAATTTAGTGTTAAATGTAGGTTCTTTATCTGAGCCTAGAGTATTTTTCTTGGAGTCAGCAGGATCTCTCTCATAGACCACAACACTCAGGTAACTTCAAATGTTTGTGTCAACCAGCCAAGTGGAAGAAAACAAACTCAAGCGAGTCAAGAACTAAGTTGGAGATTGACAACAAGGCGAGACACAGACAAACGTAGGTGTTTCGGTCTCATACAGAGGTGACTTGGAAGTTGAAGCCGTACTTCTCCCTCGTGGGACTTGCGCTGCCATCAAACTCAATCTTGACCTTCCCGCCTGCAGACGTCAATTCCTGTAAATTGGAGAGGAAATCAGCAAAGAATAATTTCATTGCTCGACTGGTCATTGTGCTGATATAAGCAGTATTTATGCGTCAGATCAACTTCAGGGTAGTATTAGGGGTGTTTTTTTTTAATCTACGACACCATTTTAATCCGATATGTGACCTTTTGTATCGTATCAAAAAAGAAATAATGCACTTATTTTGTTTTCGAGCTTGGAGTAGCCGTAGGGCTTAGGCCGGAGCCACTATTTGATAAACTACGTGGATGAAAACCCACCGTCGGTGCCGTGGCGTCGCACAAATCAGTGCTGGCGGAGGAACCGTTGGCGTCATCATTCACGGCTGTCATGGTGAAGCCATCGCACTGGTCGCTCTCTCTGAAGTTGACGAAGGTCACACTGATCGTAATCTTACCAGCGCCTGTGAACTCAGCCGAGCAGTCTGCCACGGGGTAGTCGTTGGGGAAATTCTTGCAGCCAATGCCCTCGTGTGAAAGGACGTAGATGGATTTTCCTGAGTCCACTTGGATGCTTTGGTCGCAGATGTCGTCTGGTTGTTCAAGTATTTCATAATTTAGGTTGCTAAATGAAAGTGAATACCCAATTGTTTTAGCATGCTATAATAGCTTCTTAGGTGAGGTTGTAAAGAAACGGAGTTGTTGAGAAAATGATCAGGTGAATATTATTCTATAAGGTCATATCGGGATTAGAGCTTTGCAAACTTGACGAAGTTCACCTTGGCATCTTTTAGAAAGTGCATAAACGAATCACTTAGTTAGGATAACAAATACTTCGAGTGGTGAGAATAAAGTTACGCAAAGCAGAGCCATGCCATGATTTTACACGATGGGGAGTGCTTAAGAGAAAAAAGTGAAATTATGAGAAAAATCATTGCCACATTAACTTCGAGAGTGAATTCTGAGAGAAAAATGCACCGCCGAATGATGGGCAGAATTTGAAACAAACTTGAGGTTTTGAAACGAAAAGGAAGAGTCAGGCTAATTTGCAACCGTGTGGAATAGGCGTGGAAATATGAACCGTTGTGAAGTTCGAACTTGAATACACTGAATGAAAAACAGTCCTCAATTAATTATAACTGACAACAGTGCATGGTGAATAAAATCATCTAATGAGGATAAATACTTTTGTAATAGGAAAATCCAGGAAAATAAAATGAAATGCATAAAAATAATTCAAACTTAGATGTGAAGTAATGGTATAATGGTCGGTTGTTTGAAATGATATCGTTAACTTCGACATTTTTAAACCTTTTATTATTCGAGGAAACTTATAATTGTAATCGGGTATTGATGTCAAGGATTAAATAGAAAATGGGGATGAATCATTTGAGAAATTAAATGATTTCCATTGGAAAAATACGGCGTATGCATGAAAAGCGAATAGTTAAATAATTACCTCACATTTTGTTTGACATAAATCATTTTTCCCAAACAATTTAGAAAGTAATCATACAATGAGAATTTAAAAATATTCAGGAAGGAAAGTAAATGGCTTTATTAAGTTATCGGTGTCACTAAACAAGGCCATCATTATGTTTTATCTTCCAATTCTATGAAGGGGATAGCTGTCGCCCTTGAGGCAGGCCGCCTTCAATTAGCCCATCATTCAGGTGGGTGTCAGCGCTGAAAGACTGTCAGCTGAAAGACTCAGTTCTGCGCAACCGAATGGCAAACACGGCCTCTGTCTAAAGCAGTGTGGTGATGTGCCTTCACGCAATCATTAGTGCGCTGAACTGCGCTAATGCCGAACGAGATTTTTGAGAGGGCTGAAGTTACACAGTATTTGCTATTCTTCAGATCATGATTCTAAAACCTATATTGGAAAAAGTTGTTCTATATCAGGGTAATCAGAACAACTCTATGTTCGAATAATCTTTATGAAGCTGTCTCTCTCTAACGCAATCGATTTGTTCCGACTTCAATGATTCGTGAATACGTTCGGTTAAAAGTTAGAATATCGGCTAATAACGTAGGAGACGCAATGACAACACTTTCCTGTCGAGCAAAGCGTGGGCTATGAGTCATATTTTCTCGCTAATTCATTTCACTCACGGAGTATAAGGAGATCGCTTGCCGGAATCTCAGGTGCTGTTGTGAGGAATATCTCGCTGCAGGTGCTGGTGGTGTAGCAGCTGGGGTCGGCCAGAATGGGACTTTCAGAATACGGCAGGTCGAATCCATCGAGTATAGCGAAATATTGAAACATTTCAGTCGCGGATGTACCTGAGTAGTTCGAAGGAACAACATTCTTAGCAGTTGACTTTTCTGTTGTACGGCAGAATAACTTCCTAGAGCATAAGTGGACCACAATTACATTTGCCCGAAAGTTAAAGTAAATTTTATGCTATGCTGAAAGGCGAAACGGGAAAATTTTTGTAACTGATAAAAAAAAAATGATGGCAAAGATAATTGTGGTTCGCTTTCACTTTCCCAGACATATGAAACTCTGAATAGCTACATTCAAAACTATTAGTTGCTCATGTCCATTAATTATTAAATTCTTTTGAAAACTGCGAACACACTTAAAACATTGTTTTATGTTGAAGATGAAAATTCCTAGAGTACCCATTCGATCCATTATGGGCAACGACAAACTGCAAAATAGTCGTCGATATTAGAAGGGAAACATAAATAATATAATAGTGAAATAATTTTAAGACACGCAAACTGCTCTAATTTTGTGAGCTGATTCGGAATTTATTTTTGGAAGAAACAACGCCTTACTAATTTTGGTTGAATTATTAAATTTAGGTCTGACTTGAGGAAGATTAATTTTCGAGCACCTAGAGTAAAACAAACTAAGTTTTATTTCCCTACATAATGCATCTTGTTACCCTATTGTAAAATTTTCAATTGTAATCCGTGCCAATACTATTCGGATTAGTTTTCTTAAATTTGTACCTATTCTCCAAACATTTTAAATAACAAGGCATATGAATTGTTTTATTAGGAGTTAATAATTGTCAAGAAACTGGTACACATCGATATCATGCCGAAGTTAATGTATGGTAAAAAGTTGGGCCTGATCTTGCTGCTAATTATTTGAAAAGTAACACTTTGGGTAATATACTTTTAATAGAACCAAATCCTTCAATGCTTTTCGATTGAAAACAAAATTAAATTTATTTTTACAATGCATAAACTGTTGTGTCGTTTTATTTGCGTCAATCTCGAGTGTAGGGACAAGTAATGATGATTATAAGTGTTAACTCGTTCATTGCTTGCAGCCCTCGATTTTTTCGGTTGAAACGTCAAGTATTTGAAGCGTGCATGAGGCACATGCTTCAACACAGGATATGATGAGTGTAAATATAACAGTCATTATCACAGGTAAAACAATTTTATGTGCATATACATAAAAAGGTGGAAAAAAGCTTATGACTATGGAAGGAAATCTATACTATAATAAGAGCCGTGTCCGTCCGTCTCTCTGTCTGTCCGAAGCCAGCCGAAAGTGCGTGATAAGCGTATCTGTGATACAAGCTCTAGGCCTATATATTTTGACGGGCCGTGTTCACGCGGCCCATCAGACTTTCATTAGCATCTTTCTGTTTTATTAGACCGAAGCTGTATCATAACATTTTATTCAATTTTTCATTATTAACCACAAGTAATCGATTGGATTGTCGTCTGCATGGACTGTTCCCAGTCCATTTTAGAGCATCAATTTCTATTTTTCATGAATTCTTTAATGTCAGTGTTAGTTCGGTGATAAAGCGTCATCTTGAACTGTTTTTCAAAATACTTTTCATTTCTTTTGAACTATTATAAATAAATAACCTAGATTCTGTGATTTTATAATTCAATAGAAGTTGCAGGTTGTTTATCTGCACTTTCCGGGTTTTCACTGGAGTAAGCAGAATCTCTTATATTGATTAATGAAAAAATATACGTGTTACCTGGTGCTGAGTCAACGACATTAGAATTTTGCCTTCATCATGGCCAAATATTTTGCGGCTTTCAACATAGTTCTGTGAGACAGAAATTAAAGGCTACCACAATTAATGGACTTAAACAATTCCTAGCCTCGATGCTTGAAGTATGTTTCAGAGTCGTGACGGTGTACTCTGGGTTCACCTTGTTAGGGTCAATTTGGTGCTGAACTCGTTCTCGGCTGCTTCAGAATGTCAAAAATATTTTGATTCGTAGCTTAAGAGAACATCAGCCCAATTAATCATTTGCACTCTAAATAATGTAAATTTTTTACACCTAGAATTCTTTTTTTGAGCATATTCTTACATTCGAAAGGTTTCTAATCAACAAGCTGAGATGGTAAGCGAAGTTCTTCGTTAAGTCGATATCGAATAGCGCACTCAGAAGATAAGCTTCGAAGAGCGTCATAAAAATTAATCTTTTTCTTTAGCTGCAATTATTGTCTGTTACGTTGACGCCGATGGCTTGAGTAGTTCATCGATTCGAATTTTCACTTCTTTTTTGAGTTCCTGAGGACAAGATTTATGCGAGTAAGTTTAATGACCATCATTGATTTTACAGAGAGAAATCTAATAAACTCTTGAACTTTAAGCTATGTTTAATGGTTTTTCAATTTACTCGCAAGATATGTCACGTTATGTATAGCAATATTCGAGCTAATTTCAAGACCATTGCTGTTTTAACACCAACAATGAATTCAGTAGGTAAGGAGTATTCAAAGTAACCAGAGTCTGAAATTGAGAGAACTATAAATGACCAAGGTTTGACACGACGATCACGTAGCAATGAGGCTTAGTTTACTTAATTACTAGGCTGCTGCTGAATTGAACGCCAGCTACCAGATGCCCCTAGCTATAACAGAATTGTCCATGTAAGCAACTGGAAATAGACGAAATCTATGGTTTTTTTTTAGTTGAACGTTAACTTTTTATCACCATTATATTTTCGTTTTGCGTTCGAATCTTAAAGATTAGAGTAGGGAAAATTTACCAGCTTGGGAAATGCATGTATTAAGGATACGCTCATCAAGCACGTTCATTTCTTCGCGTAATTAAAGAATGATGCTAATTTGTGCAATAAATAACCATACAAAATGACTGTTGAGTTATGTTTCACTACTCACAGTCATCGTTCCAACGGGTCGCCTACATAAGATTATAAACAACATGACATAACAGAACACAGGTCGGGGGATAATTTTTTTTATCTTATCCAAGGAAATAATTTTTTTAATCTTTTCCAATGCCAATAGTTTTTTGCGTGCACAATAACGACTACTGAAATATATACTCCTTTCAAATGATCGGAATAAAGGGATTACGTGTTATTTACTGTAGATTAATGATCACAATAGGAATATTGAAGTATAAAGAGCCGGTAAGTGTTCAAAGTATAAATTTAGGTATTCTGAATTAATGCTGAATTCATGGTCTTGGCTCACCCAGCTTTCAAAAATTAAATCTTTTTTGCACTCGTTATATGCTACGAATCTATAAGCCGATTAATTTTTTTATACAAAGTAAACGTATATTTACCGTATTTACGGAGATTTGCGAACTCAAGGATTGTAGGGGACTCAATCCTGTAGTACCTGAGGACGCCACCAGGCACAAAGCTCTGGTAAGGTGTCAAATCAAACGTTGCATCTGAAATGTTCAACACAGTTCAGAGGAGAAATAATAAAAAAAGCATAGTTTAGATAAGAAAATTAGATGGTGTAGGTGTGAATACGATGTAATTTTCAAAATTTCATGCTCGATTTATAAGTATTTAAATGTGAATTCCTTATGGATTATTCACCATGAAACAACGAACATAGTTATACATACTCGGTCAATATTACAGATGAAAGTTCAATGAAAAATTGCTCGGAAAGAGGAAACAAATTTTTAACTGTGATAGCAAAATGAAAACTGCAATACCGATGAAGAACCAGAACTCCTAATAACTCGTGATCACTCGCACAAAAAAAAAAAAAAACTGTGGTTATCGAAACGGAGTATGACTTGGAGATTCTGTCTGCACTCACTGTCAGTTGGACTTCCATCGGACATCATGTCTTTTCGAATGTACATGAGCGTATCCCCTTCCCATTTGCTGCATATTGGGTTTTTCAAGATGTGAAAGTGACAGCCTGAGACGGTGATTGTAAACGCATGAACACCTGAAAAGGGGATATTTAATTAAACACTACTACGTGTGATCAATATATTAGTGGTATCATTTGTAATCAGTGTTAGTGGCGAGCAGTTGGGGCTGCACCGCTTCATTTGTGGACGTTAACTCAATGCGATGAGTTCACTTAAAGGCGTGGACTCAAGCGGGCTAAATTTACAGGCATCTGTTATGAGGCAACAAGGAAACTCATCCTTCTACTCAGTTTTCACTAATTACGGTTATCTTTCCATTTTGTTGGCGCTTCAGAGTTCTACTGGAAATTGTTCATTCGTTGTTCTATAAGAATTGTCATTTGCTTAATACTTCAATGCCTGATCATCGCAGTCAATTTCGCGTGAAGAAAAGTACTTCCTTCAAAATCGTCGGACGTATAAAAGTGGTGGTCTAAAACTCATTTACGATATGATAACCAAAATCACAGTGTTCAAAGTTTGCCCTAAAATTCATTACAAGAATCAGATCAATAGAGAAAAACGGATTTGGATTTTTCTTTCGCATTTCTTATCAAACCCATAGGTATCGTGAAATAAAGCATAAGAAAAACTTGAATTCGCCGTCAAAAAATTCGTTAATTTTTAAATTAATTCGTCGTGATTCAAACTCACCCTCTAGTTCAGAAAACATTTTTAACCCAGTCCCATGTAAACAAATCATGCTTTATCCCAGTCCCATGTAAAAATTGAAAATGGTGTCTTGAAGTAATGCTTGAAGAATGCCTCTTACAAATACCTTGCAAGAATATTTCTCATTCACTATCGCATAAATGTATTTGCTGTGGTAGTTGGCTGAGTTTAAGAAACTAAGTGGAATTGGTCTGTTTATATGCCCAGGGGCTGCTTCACGAATGTTTCATTGTTTGTTGTCTTGTAGTTCTGACGAGTAAATGCACTGTCTTTCTGAAGTTATCCAATAATTGCGTTAGCAGAATTTGCACCTTGTGAACAAAGAAGCACGCTGCAAATCGAACCCTACGTTGTTTCGATCTTAGGACGAAGGAGTACTTATGTGTCATATCAATGAATGAGAAGGAGGTATTCAGTAATTCGGTGTGCAAGACTAGACAATATTCCATGAGCTAGAATTCGAAACAGTATTGAGACACAGCCATGTTCTGATTTCCTGGTACTCCATTTCCACTAGGGGGACCAAATAGTAGCATCAGGTTACATTTCACTCCCATTATAAAACATCTATTGCGAAATTATGAATATTTGAATCAGTATATTTATGGTCTCCAAACTTTTTCAGTAACTAGCGCCACACATTAACTTATATGAAAATTCTGATATAGGCCTATTCATCAATTGTCAAAGTTACCTCTGGAAATTGCTTCAGAAAGGCACTCTTCCGGTGTGTTGGCCCTGAAGATGTAGTCTGTTTCTACATTCGTTTGGAAAGCAGGCATCGGGACCCGTTTCTCCAAAAACTCCTGCACAAAACACGTCCAGGATGACAAACTTCACCATGTGGATTTCACTAACCAGAGTTTTGTTCTCATAAAAATAGAGAGATCACAAAACTAGTACGTAGGAGTTATTTTTAACGAACATTTAAAAATATTGATTTTAGGTGGGGAGCCAATTATAGAACGAAAATATGATGCAGTGGTATCTTCACTGAAAAATCGAACTAAACACACGTCTTTTACTATTGCACTGAAAGCTTCTGCGTTAAAAAGTCGGCACCTGCTTTTTCAGCGATGACTGAGCGAGAGTGCACTCACATGGTAACATTTAGGCAACTACCGACATCAAACGGTGGTAGACAGATTCGTCATATTCCGGTAGTAATCCGAGACTATTTTAGGAGGAACCTCCAGTTTCAGCAGACATTCAGCAAAAACTTTTACCTTACCAGCGGTAACAACACTCTATTCACGCTTGCCATCGCTAGCTCTCTTTTACGTCTCCATTGGCGTTTTCGTGCATAGCGGTGCTTGCGCTGAAGCATACCTATTTTCAACAAGCATCCCTAAGGTGTTTTTGGTCTGGCGACTTGATTTCGTCCGCACTGCTGTGCGCAAATGATGTAAACGATGTGAGCAGAGAGAAGACGACGCTCAATCGTAAGTACTGGTTGTTATGTTGTTTCTGTGGGCTCTCGCACAATTATCCCATTAGAAATGCCCAGTCACATTTATACAGATGTATTGACACCATCAGTTTTGCTATCATTGTTACGCTCGAAAAAAACTTTTATCTTATTTCCGTTTTTCAGATGGGAACGGCAAATATCGCACAGTAACTAACTATGTAGTTTTATGCATGTATCCAATAAGCATATAAATCGCATAAATTTGTGAGATGTTTAAGGAGTAATGTCTGGCTGATAACGCCTGCCTTCATATTTTTTTATTCTGATCTGTAATTTGGTTGGATATTTGTGCTCTAAATCCTAGAGCGAAAATTTTTGGTTGGTTAAACAAGGTGATCACTAAAACAAAGAGACTTTTCGTAGCTCTTCTGTTATTCTCACTCGCGCACTTCTAAAGAGAAACCCACGTTCAAAAATTACCGAATTTGGTGTGAGGGGGATGCTGATGTCACCAAGATAACCACGGTAGATGGGAGCTCCAGAGATGGAATGGGCGGCGGAGCCCAGCGCACCCTGCAGAGCTGCGACCTGCAAGCAGCAAATGCAACCTTCAGTAAATGATTGTTTCCCAGAAGCCGTGGGTGAAGGAGAACTGACAGTTGGTAAGGTAGGGTCATGTTGTGCTGTTCATGGAATGGCCTCGCGCAGAAAAATAATTAAATATGAATTTTAGACAGTGAAATATACATGCTTGACCGCTGAATTAAAAATCAACGATTATATAAGAAAACCGCAAAAACACGTGAATTTCCAAGTACAAGAAGTGAGCTAAAAAAATTCAGAAATTAAAAATCTTTAAAAATGGTTTATTACTCCTACTTCAAATAGGTCTGCTCTAACAATAGGTACCATTATTGTTCTACTTTACGCTCCATTTTATTCTACATGTTAAGCAGAAGAAAATCAATGTACAAGCTGTTATGTATCAGGCTTGATTGGAATAAAGCATCCTTTACTTTACGTGTAATATATATCCATTCAATTAGGGTATAAGTTGTTTCTGTCCCCTTGTTATTCCGGAGTATTTGGTCAATCCTTGATGTTTCTATAAATTTCATGCTCTGCATTGAATCATCAAACTTTGAAGGAGAAAGTTGATTCCAAATATTTAATAGAGCGTCATCAAGTAGTTACAATTAATTGTCATATACTTTATTAATGTCCATTGTGCTTGGCGTTACAACAGGACCCCGGAATACTTTTCAGAAACCAAATAGCGAACGCTACGGCTGTGTCTTTGAGCACCTTATGTAACATGTGCGTTTGAACCCCTAACGTCACAGTAGTGCTTAAAAGTACTCAGTGTAACAAAGGTACAATTACATGTCAATGCCGTTCTTTGGTTTTCAGTCGCTCGCTCACTGAAATATTTTATGAGCGTGGATTTCCAGATTGTATTAGAGTGCAACTTTAGAATTCGTACTTTGTTTTCATTCAAGGATAAACTACCTCCGTCTATGTTCTCTTTTATTCTTTATAAATATTGTCGCCCATCGTTTGGGCGTGTGTATGTTGGTTCTACCACGCGTGCACTAAAATGTAGAATGTTTGAGCATAGTGGCAGAAGTTTCAAAACTGGTAATTCATTAGGCAAGCCTCCTCAGTTATACGAATCCGTTAAGATCGGTGTAACTCTCTTGTTTTGCAGCAAGATTTTCCGGTCTTAGGCTCTGCAAACTCAGCCTCAGTTTACGTATAATCAAATCTCTTCCATTAGCAGCTTAAACCCGATCTAAGTGATTTTCAGTCGTAATAAACGTAAAATATCTTCTGTTGATCAGGGTACAATGTTTTTTTTATTTGTGGACATATTTTTCCGCGTGTTTTTCAGATAACCGTTGATGATGACCCCAAGGGTCTTTCAAAGCGATTGTCTCAGATATAACTTTCATTTTAACCCGCGCACGGTCGCGCATCCCTCAGAAAAGTAGTCAATTTACCCGCGTTACTCTGCCGTTCCCTGTTTACTTACCGTAATAGGCAGAGATGTAAAAATATGAAGTAATGAGTAAAAAATGTTGCTTTACACTTTGATGTTGTCAGATTTTTGATAACTTGAACCGTTTCTTTGTAATATGGAGTCAAACTCCGTAGATTTTTGCACAACATTGCTTCAAAGAGATCAATGGCCATTTTTGTGTTTTGGGAACAATGTAATGTTTTTCACTGCTATTTTATGCAGAAAATCCTTCCAAACCTGCTGATGTTTTTATTTTTCCTCTACAACAATCAGAAAAAAAGTTATGACCATTTATGTCTACTAGGTGTTATCCATTCTTCGTTTTAGTTCCTACATAAATGCATGTTTGCATGTCTGGTTATATTACTGTAAGTATAGTGTTTCGAAACTTGTAATTTTCACACAATATGAATAAAATACTGCTCTACACGCTACTGACTTCAGATTTGTCTTATTTGCCATTTTTACGAAATAAGGCGAAATAAGGCCCTGAGTAGTTTCGCTGGTAACTGACGCTGCCACTGACTGTTCGCACGCACACCCTCTCACGGTCGCCTCATTTACCACACTGACTGTGCTTACCCCTCCCAACTTCCAAGTGGTTGGAGCTCTGCCTTAACCCCCACAATGTGGGGGTTTCTGGCTCCAGCTGTGTAGCACTCGCTGAGACGATCATTTTGGTGTATAACAACTTGGGGTTATGCCTTACGTCTGGCAACCAGTGAGCCTGGTAAATGAGGCGACCAGTTACAGTGCGCGGGTTAAGGCCATATCATGTCATGTAACCCAAAATAATACATAAGGTACAATTATTAATTATCAACTGAACATTCGATTCGCTACAACCAGCAATGGTTGTGAATTCATGAATTCATAAAAATTCATCGTAATGAACGTGTTCCAAAGTGCTCAGGAGAAAAACGGAGAATTTAGTATCACATTCAACATCTGTGTACAGAAAATCTGAGCAGAGGGCGTATAACTAGGTACTCAGTAAAAAATTCATTTGGTTGCCATATACCACAGAAAGTTTGAATCCATATTGAAAAAAAAATTCGAAACTAGTTTTTTATTGGACACCTTAGTACTTTGAAAATTTTCAATAGACATCACCAACTTCATTCAATTTATGAAAGTTTCCGTGTTGAGTGCACAACTCACCATGAAGCAGAGAAGCAACAACTTCAGCCCAATCATGGTAGCGACTTTACGTCCAACTCAGCGCTCCAACACAAGCTTGCGGCTGGAAAACCTGCCAAAAAAAAATACACAAATCAGGACGATTACAAAAAGTAGCTTAATGAAGCGTGATTCAAAAGCCGAATTGAAAATTGGATAACTATTGTAGCTATACGAGAGGTTTTATTTTCGAAACCGCAACATTAATGTTTAATCTGTAAAGTTAAAGTTATGCGTAGCGTCTTCTTTTTGCTTCATTAATTTTCATTTTCGATTTTTCCTTTTAGCAATGTTGTCATATAAAATGTACTTCCGGTTTTTATGCATCCTTTCAATATTTGGTCGGAAAGAAGGATCGATTAATAGTTTTGAACGGAACCAAAAGCAAAAAACGATTGAGGGCTTCCTGGAAGCACTACATATAACACATGTCTTACATAAGTTACAACAAATATTAATCCCCCTTATTTTAATTCAATAAAATCTAAGAATTAAGAACACATGACGCGCTAGATTCCATAATTCAATTCAATTAAATTGGAAAACTGGAACCCTTTCATGAAATGCATTACATTCAAATTGGAAAGAAGTACAAAGTTTATTGTGTCATTCAAGGTATTTCTTTGATATTTTGATTTTTTTAACTATCAGTCATTTGATTTCCCCACCGTTTCTATGCCACATCGTCCTCGTTAATTGCTTTAACTTTAATATGACGTTGAAAAGCCAAATGCTTTGTGTTCTATTTCGTTCTTTTTCTGGCACTCCACTCATTTTGTATCGGAAACAAGTTGTAATGCCTTCGTCTAACTTTGAAGAGTCTAAAACCGATCCCGGCTATGGGAACACCTTAAAATGGTAACGGCTTAGTTTTCAATTCAAACCGACAAACGTTATCAATATGGTTATTGAAGGTAAACGGAATCATTCACTGGCAAAAGAATAATAATAGAAGAAGCTTGATGAAAACTCGTAACTGTCATTACAAAAAAAAATAATAATTGGCCTTAATTCTTACGTGGAATGGCTGCATTATTTAGTACTTACGAGAAATGATTTGGCGACTCAAGCTTGAGCAAATTCCCTGACCGAGTAACTTCGTTGACTGTCTGCAGGGAAGTGAAACAATCTCGCCAATGCCTGCTTTTAATATCAAGATGTAGAAGGTACACATCTAGCGTGGGTGGGTGAAGTGGAGCAAACCTTGAACCAACCAATCAGATTCGTCTCTGTGCGCAGCTGCGGTGCTTTGCTTCTGCTCCACTCTGCGCAGCTGCAGCCCCGTCGAATTACGGGGCCGTTTACTCAAACATCGAAATTTCACTTCGATATAATTATTCTAATTCTAATGAAACTTGTGATGAAAAAGCTCGTAGTGAAATATTCTTTACAGTAGATACACAAATTCTGCATTAGATGAAACTTTCAATTTTCCCTAAATTTAAGAAATGAAAGTCATGAATTTAGCGATTCTACGTGCTTCTGATTTCGAGCTTATGTTAACGAATTGAAAGAATGAAATAATTCATTGAACATTTAATCTAGTCAAATCGAATATCATACAAAAAACGTGATGTTTTTAGGTGTGGATGAATTAAGGATCAGATAGTCTACTAATGTTGGTCTGATGATAGTTCAGCTAAGCGCAATTCGAAGCATAGCGAAGGGTTAACGAAAGTTTAAATATTGCACTAACGTATACAATAAAAATCAGCTCTTAAGTTTTTCGTCTTGGAAGGATTGCTTGCAACATTGCAGTTTAGAATATGTGCCTATCATATATGATTTTTTTCTAAGTTATTACGACATTCCACTAAACCAAACTTGATTTAAAGAAGAGATGTTAATTTTCTAAATTATTTTTTTACATTTCAAACAGTGGTGCCAAATGTTCATGGTGGCAAACTTTAATTAGCCACTTTCTTCAAAATAGTTTCCTGATATTAATTAAGAGTTTCTCTGCTCATTTTAATTACTAAAAATTATTTTTCCGTTACCCTTTTTGTGCAGTATTCATTGGCCAGCAAGGTATTTTAGGCACCTTAAAAGCATGAATTGAATATTTTTTTGAGCGTCTACAGCAGATTAATTTGGGAAAAGGAATATAGCAATCAAACGCATTTCAAATTAAGCTGTGAGTGTATGAGCAATAAATTTTATTAACAGAGGGCCTCGTTTTTAGGAATATTACTGACATTGTAGGTAAATTTTACAAAGCTCTCGACAGTGGATGAAAGTCATCAGCATAATTTTTGTATATCGTAAACGAATAATTGGCTTTGGGATTAGGAAACACGATGGTCTGAGTTTGGACAGTTTGAATTCTGATGAAAATGATTTATCGTTTGCTTTCTTCGAGTGTCCTAGACATGTTCGCTTATGTTGATTCAACTGAACTGAACAAAGAAGTTGGCGGTGCGTCCGACTCATTAATTTTTTTCACAATTTAAAAAAATGTTTACAACCGTTTCAAGGTCTCCAGTTCGAGAGAACATCATTATCGTAATATTCTCTGACCATAAAAGGAATTGAAAAATAAAATAATGTAGAAACAGGTGCAGAATAACCTTGAGAAGCACACGATTAATTTTATGAAATCAGCTTCGATGAAATTATCTGAGTCATATTGACCAAATCACTAAAGTTTCTGCATCACAAGGGCTCGTGTTTCGGGCGAGGGATGACTGGGGAAGTGTTAGCGGACTGGTCACGCTTGATTGGGATAACAAAATGATCACATAATGGAAAATTCTAATAATCGGTTCAGGAATCATCTTAAATTTTCAAAAAAGTAACTGAACATTTATGCATAAGTGAAATGTGTAAATTTTATGCTCGTGGATTATTAAGATTTCACATCGAATCGCAGGAGTAAATACAGAAACAGTGAACCAAAAAACTGAAATGTTAGGAAAAAAACGTGGACCTCATAAATTTGTCATTTTTGAATTCGGCTTCCAAAATCTCATAAATAATTTTTCACTCTAATTTAAAACACTCAATTGAGTTCAAGATTGTGAACAATTTCACTCGAAATTAAAACAATCAACTCCGACTAACGCTCACACAAATATAGCTGCAGCAGCTCTGTACGTCACAAGTATTAGATTAAAGCTCGGCTTTTTAATTTGTCACAATGATCTTAGTTCATTGAAATATCCGGCCATCAATAGCTTTCAAAAACATCAGAGAATAATTGCTCATAAAATTCATATGTTATCAAATCTAGGGCAGTTTACAGCGAAGATGAAAACATTTGTTATTACTTATCTAGAAATCACCCTAGGAGCAATTACTATTTCCCGTACTTCGAAAGACGTGCGATTTGGTTAATCTATTTAAAAGTAGCATAAATTCGCACCTAATATTTATGCAAACACTTGGTTGATGTTCCGAATGTACGGCAAAAATAATTTCTATTCGAATGAATAACCTTTAGGCTATAAAGTTAGACACCACGTAGTGAATAGCGAACCAAAATATCTTCTCAGTTGAACTTTAGGTCCTCCAAGGGAAGAATAATAACAATGCAAAAAAAAAATCGGCGTGAAGAAGTATCGGTAGCGATTCTTCAAGATAGAACTTTGATATCCAGCTAAAAATCATCAATATGAAATCCAGCTATAAAATGAGTGATGTTACACCATTCAGAGTGTCGGGGCCATGTTAACGAAAGATGCCTAATTATTCTGATGGCGGGGAGGCGTAACCTTGTCTCCCATCTGAACGGAATCCTCGGGCAATGAGACACAAAGGAACGTTAAGTTTAATGATAACAGAAGAAAACAAAACTTATCTAAACGTAATAAGGACGGTAACCAAGCGGCTGCTGCACAGGTCGGGAAGATAAATGTAGGAGTACGGCAACTGTAAGGTGACAGGAAACTCAGCAAGGACGAGCTAGTGACGCCGTAGCAGGAATGACGGGTGAGAAATAGCAAGCGAGCTGTAGCAACGTGCTATAAAAGGGCTCAAGCGTAGCTCCACCTTGGTCAGGAGGACGTCCAGCCTACAAGTACACCATCAATGAAGCACTACTAACGAGACACAATAGACTATGCATATGAGAAGAGAGAGCCTGAGGAAATTCGAACGGGTAGGATCGATTATTATGCTATCAGAAAAGACAGTCTATCAGAAAACTCAGTCTATCAGAAAACACAGTCTATCAGAAAATACAGTTTATTAGAAAACACAGTCTATCTGAAAACAAAGTCTATCAGAAAACACAGTCTATCAGAAAACACAGTCTATCAGAAAACACAGTCTATCAGAAAACACAGTCTATCAGAAAACACAGTCTATCAGAAAACACAGTCTATCAGAAAACACAGTCTATCAGAAAACACAGTCTATCAGAAAACTCAGTCTATCAGAAAACACAGTCTATCAGAAAATACAGTTTATTAGAAAACACAGTCTATCTGAAAACAAAGTCTATCAGAAAACACAGTCTATCAGAAAACATAGTCTATCAGAAAACACAGTCTATCAGAAAACAAAGTCTATCAGAAAACACAGTATATCAGAAAACACAGTCTATCAGAAAACACAGTCTATCAGAAAATTCAGTTTATCAGAAAACACAGTCTATCTGAAAACACAGTCTATCAGAAAACACAGTCTATCAGAAAATACAGTTTATTAGAAAACACAGTCTATCTGAAAACACAGTCTATCAGAAAATACAGTTTATTAGAAAACACAGTTTTCTGAAAACACAGTCTATCAGAAAATACAGTTTATTAGAAAACACAGTCTATCTGAAAATACAGTCTATCAGAAAACACAGTCTATCAGAAAACACAGTATCAGAAAACACAGTCTATCAGAGAACACAGTCTATCAGAAAACACTGTCTATCAGAGAACACAGTCTATCAGAAAACACAGTCTGTCAGAAAACACAGTCTGTCAGAAAACACAGAATTACTCACTTGCTAGAAATAGAGACACTCTCAAATGCACAATTATCTAGTTCTCTAGGGTTCTAGGGTGTGGCACTGCAAAATAAACGAAAGAACAAATACACCTTCGAACAAGCCAAGACTACGATTATCTAAACTAAACATTACAGCAAGGAGGGAGCCTGGAGAGGGCTCCATCCCCGCTCGCAGCAAGTGAAGTGGATGGTTCGGAAACAGTCTTGTCTTAGCCTAACATGTACATGTCAGGTTCTAAGGACACCGGACGCGGGAGGAATATTATCGCCCCCACACAGAGTATTGTACTCGTACATAAGTATGACGCACTCCGTGGGACAGAGGAGTATTCATCAACTTGCAAATGAAGAAAACTCCATTGAAGAGATTCATCTTTGATAAGACAACGTTATGGAGTACCACTCCATTATCAGTTCAAAATACAAATCATTATGTTATTGAAAAGAAAGATCAAATTTCACTGAATGGCAGGTATTAAAATGAATCATAGAGATAAAAACAAAGTAGGTTATAGAAGAGAACAAAAAATTGAACAAAACTTTGGCATAAAATAAAATTGAGCTGGTAATAAAAAGGTTGCTATAAATTAAGTATTTGTAAAGGGTACGAACTGGAAAAATTGTCCAGATCAGGGTTTTCTTTAAAAATATCCAAAGAATCTTCAATCCAGAAGTCATAAGGGGTCGAAGCAGAGTCTAAAAATTTGAAATTCTCTGAAGATAATCGTACATTGCATTTTCGGCATGATTTCATACCACAAAATGCGATGGGTGTGCTAACTTTTTCTCTGTATGGAAGCTTCTATACCCCGATGCTCTTCCACTCCGGTATAAAATTTCGTGACGTCATGCCGACGTACAACGATGTGCTCTGCACACAACTATAAGAGGACACATAAGACGCTCGAATAGCAGTGGGAAGCGTATCCTTGCACCGGAAAGAAGAAGCATTCTTTTCCGGTACAAGTTGTTAACCAGGAGTGGCTTGTAAATGAAAGTTATGGAAATATTTTGCACATAATAATTTTATTTCACTTGACAACTCTCACATACAGATTGTTAACATGAATGAATTTCTTTGTTTTCTTCAACAGATTGTGACGCTTATTTTTATGAGAGATATTTCTTAATTTGATAAATAATTAATGACACCCAGTGGAAGCCCATTAGCTCTGAAATATTTTACGTTTAAATTCAAATTTGTAAGAAATTTAAATTTAAAAAGTTTTTTTTTTCAAGTCGCTAATTTTATTCAAGCGAAATCTCGCTAGAGTTGCGGCTTGTGGCAACACTAACCTCGACAGGTGCCTTATCTGTGACAAATGAGATTGAATTGAACCGCGCTGTGAGGAGGTTCTTGGCCTCCTGTGCGTAGCACCAGTCAGGGAGTATGTGATCGCCTTTTCTTTACCATTTTAATTTGTGACTGCAATCGCGTTCTCTGTTCATTTTGTTCAGTTATTTATCTTGCATGTTCGCAACCTCTTTTCTACCCATCTTAAACTCCTTGGTCCTTGTGACTCTTAAACTACTTGGTCCTTGTGACTCTTAAACTACTCGGTCCTTGTGACTCTTGAACTACTTGGTCCTTGTGACTCTTAAACTACTTGGTCCTTGTGACTCTTAAACTACTTGGTCCTTGTGACTCTTAAACTACTTGGTCCTTGTGACTCTTAAACTACTTGGTCCTTGTGACTCTTAAACTACTTGATCCTTGTGACTCTTAAACTACGCGGTCCTTGTGACTCTTAAACTACTTGGTCCTTGTGACTCTTAAACTACTTGGTCCTTGTGACTCTTAAACTACGCGGTCCTTGTGACTCTTAAACTACTTGGTCCTTGTGACTCATAAACTACTTGGTCCTTGTGACTCTTAAACTACTTGGTCCTTGTGACTCTTAAACTACGCGGTCCTTGTGACTCTTAAACTACTTGGTCCATGTGACTCTTAAACTACTTGGTCCTTGTGACTCTTAAACTACTTGGTCCTTGTGACTCTTAAACTACGTGGTCCTTGTGACTCTTAAACTACTTGGTCCTTGTGACTCTTGAACTACTTGGTCCTTGTGACTCTTAAACTACTTGGTCCTTGTGACTCTTAAACTACTTGGTCCTTGTGACTCTTAAACTAATTGGTCCTTGTGACTCTAAACTACTTGGTCCTTGTGACTTTTAAACTACTTGGTCCTTGTGACTCTTAAACTACGCGGTCCTTGTGACTCTTAAACTACGCGGTCCTTGTGACTCTTAAACTACGCGGTCCTTGTGACTCTTAAACTACTCGGTCCTTGTGACTCTTAAACTACTTGGTCCTTGTGACTCTTAAACTACTTGGTCCTTGTGACTCTTAAACTACGCGGTCCTTGTGACTCTTAAACTACTCGGTCCTTGTGACTCTTAAACTACGCGGTCTTTGTGACTCTCAAACTATTCGGTCCTTGTGACTCTTAAACTACGCGGTCCTTGTGACTCTTAAACTACTTGGTCCTTGTGACTCTTAAACTACTTGGTCATTGTGACTCTTAAACTACTTGGTCCTTGTGACTCTTAAACTCCTCGGTCCTTGTGACTCTAAACTACTTGGTCCTTGTGACTCTTAAACTACGCGGTCCTTGTGACTCTTAAACTACGCGGTCCTTGTGACTCTTAAACTACTTGGTCCTTGTGACTCTTAAACTCCTCGGTCCTTGTGACTCTAAACTACTTGGTCCTTGTGACTCTTAAACTACGCGGTCCTTGTAACTCTTAAACTACTCGGCCCTTGTGACTCTTAAACTACTTGGTCCTTGTGACTCTTAAACTACTTGGTCCTTGTGACTCTTAAACTACGCGGTCCTTGTGACTCTTAAACTACGCGGTCCTTGTGACTCTTAAACTACTTGGTCCTTGTGACTCTTAAACTACTTGGTCCTTGTGACTCTTATACTACGCGGTCCTTGTGACTCTTAAACTACTTGGTCCTTGTGACTCTTAAACTACTTGGTCCTTGTGACTCTTAAACTACTTGGTCCTTGTGACTCTTAAACTACGTGGTCCTTGTGACTCATAAACTACTTGGTCCTTGTGACTCTTAAACTACTTGGTCCTTGTGACTCTTAAACTACTTGGTCCTTGTGACTCTTAAACTACTTGGTCCTTGTGACTCTTAAACTAATTGGTCCTTGTGACTCTAAACTACTCGGTCCTTGTGACTTTTAAACTACTTGGTCCTTGTGACTCTTAAACTACGCGGTCCTTGTGACTCTTAAACTACGCGGTCATTGTGACTCTTAAACTACGCGGTCCTTGTGACTCTTAAACTACTCGGTCCTTGTGACTCTTAAACTACTTGGTCCTTGTGACTCTTAAACTACTTGGTCCTTGTGACTCTTAAACTACGCGGTCCTTGTGACTCTTAAACTACTTGGTCCTTGTGACTCTTAAACTAAGCGGTCTTTGTGACTCTTAAACTCCTCGGTCCTTGTGGCTCTTAAACTACGCGGTCCTTGTGACTCTTAAACTACTTGGTCCTTGTGACTCTTAAACTACTTGGTCCTTGTGACTCTTAAACTACTTGGTCCTTGTGACTCTTAAACTCCTCGGTCCTTGTGACTCTAAACTACTTGGTCCTTGTGACTCTTAAACTACGCGGTCCTTGTGACTCTTAACCTACGCGGTCCTTGTGACTCTTAAACTACTTGGTCCTTGTGACTCTTACACTACTTGGTCCTTTTGACTCTTGAACTACTTGGTCCTTGTGACTCTTAAACTACTTGGTCCTTGTGACTCTAAACTACTTGGTCCTTGTGACTCTTAAACTACGCGGTCCTTGTGACTCTTAAACTACGCGGTCCTTGTGACTCTTAAACTACTTGGTTCTTGTGACTCTTAAACTACGCGGTCCTTGTGACTCTTAAACTACTGGGTCCTTGTGACTCTTAAACTACTTGGTCCTTGTGACTCTTAAACTACTTGGTCCTTGTGACTCTTAAACTACTTGGTCCTTGTGACTCTTAAACTACTTGGTCCTTGTGACTCTTAAACTACTCGGTCCTTGTGACTCTTAAACTACTCGGTCCTCGTGACTCTTAAACTACTTGGTCCTTGTGACTCTTAAACTACTTGGTCCTTGTGACTCTTAAACTACTTGGTCCTTGTGACTCTTAAACTACTTGGTCCTTGTGACTCTTAAACTACTTGGTCCTTGTGACTCTTAAACTACTTGGTCCTTGTGACTCTTAAACTAATTGGTCCTTGTGACTCTAAACTACTCGGTCCTTGTGACTTTTAAACTACTTGGTCCTTGTGACTCTTAAACTACGCGGTCCTTGTGACTCTTAAACTACGCGGTCCTTGTGACTCTTAAACTACGCAGTCCTTGTGACTCTTAAACTACTCGGTCCTTCTGACTCTTAAACTACTTGGTCCTTGTGACTCTTAAACTACTTGGTTCTTGTGACTCTTAAACTTCGCGGTCCTTGTGACTCTTAAACTACTTGGTCCTTGTGACTCTTAAACTACGCGGTCTTTGGGACTCTTAAACTACTCGGTCCTTGTGGCTCTTAAACTACGCGGTCCTTGTGACTCTTAAACTACTTGGTCCTTGTGACTCTTAAACTACTAGGTCCTTGTAACTCTTAAACTACTTGGTCCTTGTGACTCTTAAACTCCTCGGTCCTTGTGACTCTAAACTACTTGGTCCTTGTGACTCTTAAACTACGCGGTCCTTGTGACTCTTAAACTACGCGGTCCTTGTGACTCTTAAACTACTTGGTCCTTGTGACTCTTAAACTACTTGGTCCTTTTGACTCTTGAACTACTTGGTCCTTGTGACTCTTAAACTACTTGGTCCTTGTGACTCTAAACTACTTGGTCCTTGTGACTCTTAAACTACGCGGTCCTTGTGACTCTTAAACTACGCGGTCCTTGTGACTCTTAAACTACTTGGTTCTTGTGACTCTTAAACTACGCGGTCCTTGTGACTCTTAAACTACTGGGTCCTTGTGACTCTTAAACTACTTGGTCCTTGTGACTCTTAAACTACTTGGTCCTTGTGACTCTTAAACTACTTGGTCCTTGTGACTCTTAAACTACTTGGTCCTTGTGACTCTTAAACTACTCGGTCCTTGTGACTCTTAAACTACTCGGTCCTTGTGACTCTTAAACTACTTGGTCCTTGTGACTCTTAAACTACTTGGTCCTTGTGACTCTTAAACTACTTGGTCCTTGTGACTCTTAAACTACTTGGTCCTTGTGACTCTTAAACTACTTGGTCCTTTTGACTCTTAAACTACTTGGTCCTTGTGACTCATAAACTACTTGGTCCTTATGACTCTTAAACTACTTGGTCCTTGTGACTCATAAACTACTTGGTCCTTGTGACTCGTAAACTACTTGGTCCTTGTGACTCTTAAACTACTTGGTCCTTGTGACTCTTAAACTACGCGGTCCTTGTGACTCTTAAACTACTTGGTCCTTGTGACTCTTAAACTACTTGGTCCTTTTGACTCTTGAACTACTTGGTCCTTGTGACTCTTAAACTACTTGGTCCTTGTGACTCTAAACTACTTGGTCCTTGTGACTCTTAAACTACGCGGTCCTTGTGACTCTTAAACTACGCGGTCCTTGTGACTCTTAAACTACTTGGTTCTTGTGACTCTTAAACTACGCGGTCCTTGTGACTCTTAAACTACTGGGTCCTTGTGACTCTTAAACTACTTGACTCTTAAACTACTTGGTCCTTGTGACTCTTAAACTACTTGGTCCTTGTGACTCTTAAACTACTTGGTCCTTGTGACTCTTAAACTACTCGGTCCTTGTGACTCTTAAACTACTCGGTCCTTGTGACTCTTAAACTACTTGGTCCTTGTGACTCTTAAACTACTTGGTCCTTGTGACTCTTAAACTACTTGGTCCTTGTGACTCTTAAACTACTTGGTCCTTGTGACTCTTAAACTACTTGGTCCTTGTGACTCTTAAACTACTTGGTCCTTGTGACTCTTAAACTAATTGGTCCTTGTGACTCTAAACTACTCGGTCCTTGTGACTTTTAAACTACTTGGTCCTTGTGACTCTTAAACTACGCGGTCCTTGTGACTCTTAAACTACGCGGTCCTTGTGACTCTTAAACTACTCGGTCCTTGTGACTCTTAAACTACTTGGTCCTTGTGACTCTTAAACTACTTGGTCCTTGTGACTCTTAAACTACGCGGTCCTTGTGACTCTTAAACTACTTGGTCCTTGTGACTCTTAAACTACGCGGTCTTTGTGACTCTTAAACTACTCGGTCCTTGTGGCTCTTAAACTACGCGGTCCTTGTGACTCTCAAACTACTTGGTCCTTGTGACTCTTAAACTACTTGATCCTTGTGACTCTTAAACTACTTGGTCCTTGTGACTCCTAAACTCCTCGGTCCTTGTGACTCTAAACTACTTGGTCCTTGTGACTCTCAAACTACGCGGTCCTTGTGACTCTTAAACTACGCGGTCCTTGTGACTCTTAAACTACTTGGTCCTTGTGACTCTTAAACTACTTGGTCCTTTTGACTCTTGAACTACTTGGTCCTTGTGACTCTCAAACTACTTGGTCCTTGTGACTCTAAACTACTTGGTCCTTGTGACTCTTAAACTACGCGGTCCTTGTGACTCTTAAACTACGCGGTCCTTGTGACTCTTAAACTACTTGGTTCTTGTGACTCTTAAACTACGCGGTCCTTGTGACTCTTAAACTACTGGGTCCTTGTGACTCTTAAAGTACTTGGTCCTTGTGACTCTTAAACTACTTGGTCCTTGTGACTCCTAAACTACTTGGTCCTTGTGACTCTTAAACTACTTGGTCCTTGTGACTCTTAAACTAATTGGTCCTTGTGACTCTAAACTACTCGGTCCTTGTGACTTTTAAACTACTTGGTCCTTGTGACTCTTAAACTACGCGGTCCTTGTGACTCTTAAACTACGCGGTCCTTGTGACTCTTAAACTACGCGGTCCTTGTGACTCTTAAACTACTCGGTCCTTGTGACTCTTAAACTACTTGGTCCTTGTGACTCTTAAACTACTTGGTGCTTGTGACTCTTAAACTACGCGGTCCTTGTGACTCTTAAACTACTTGGTCCTTGTGACTCTTAAACTACGCGGTCTTTGTGACTCTTAAACTACTTGGTCCTTGTGACTCTTAAACTACTTGGTCCTTGTGACTCTTAAACTACTTGGTCCTTGTGACTCTTAAACTACTTGGTCCTTGTGACTCTTAAACTACTTGGTCCTTGTGAGTCTTAAACTACTCGGTCCTTGTGACTCTTAAACTACTCGGTCCTTGTGACTCTTAAACTACTTGGTCCTTGTTACTCTTAAACTACTTGGTCCTTGTGACTCTTAAACTACTTGGTCCTTGTGACTCTCAAACTACTTGGTCCTTGTGACTCTTAAACTACTTGGTCCTTTTGACTCTTAAACTACTTGGTCCTTGTGACTCATAAACTACTTGGTCCTTGTGACTCTTAAACTACTTGGTCCTTGTGACTCATAAACTACTTGGTCCTTGTGACTCGTAAACTACTTGGTCCTTGTGACTCTTAAACTACTTGGTCCTTGTGACTCTTAAACTACGCGGTCCTTGTGACTCTTAAACTACTTGGTCCTTGTGACTCTTAAACTACGCGGTCTTTGTGACTCTTAAACTACTCGGTCCTTGTGGCTCTTAAACTACGCGGTCCTTGTGACTCTTAAACTACTTGGTCCTTGTGACTCTTAAACTACTTGGTCCTTGTGACTCTCAAACTACTTGGTCCTTGTGACTCTTAAACTCCTCGGTCCTTGTGACTCCAAACTACTTGGTCCTTGTGACTCTTAAACTACGCGGTCCTTGTGACTCTTAAACTACGCGGTCCTTGTGACTCTTAAACTACTTGGTCCTTGTGACTCTTAAACTACTTGGTCCTTTTGACTCTTGAACTACTTGGTCCTTGTGACTCTTAAACTACTTGGTCCTTGTGACTCTAAACTACTTGGTCCTTGTGACTCTTAAACTACGCGGTCCTTGTGACTCTTGAACTACGCGGTCCTTGTGACTCTTAAACTACTTGGTTCTTGTGACTCTTGAACTACGCGGTCCTTGTGACTCTTAAACTACTGGGTCCTTGTGACTCTTAAACTACTTGACTCTTAAACTACTTGGTCCTTGTGACTCTTAAACTACTTGGTCCTTGTGACTCTTAAACTACTTGGTCCTTGTGACTCTTAAACTACTCGGTCTTTGTGACTCTTAAACTACTTGGTCCTTGTGACTCTTAAACTATTTGGTCCTTGTGACTCTTAAACTACGCGGTCCTTGTGACTCTTAAACTACGCGGTCTTTGTGACTCCTAAACTACTTGGTCCTTGTGACTCTTAAACTACGCGGTCCTTGTGACTCTTAAACTATTTGGTCCATGTGACTCTTAAACTACTTGGTCCTTGTGACCTTGAACTACTTGGTCCTTGTGACTCTTAAACTACGCGGTCCGTGTGACTCTTAAAATACTTGGTCCTTGTGACTCTTAGACTACTTGGTCCTTGTGACTCTTAAACTACGCGGTCCTTGTGACTCTTAAACTACTTGGTCCTTGTGACTCTTAAACTACTTGGTCCTTGTGACTCTTAAACTACTTGGTCCTTGTGACTCTTAAACTACTTGGTCCTTGTGACTCTTAAACTACTTGGTCCTTGTGACTCATAAACTACTTGGTCCTTGTGACTCTTAAACTACTTGGTCCTTGTGACTCTTAAACTACTTGGTCCTTGTGACTCTTAAACTACTTGGTCCTTGTGACTCTTAAACTACTTGGTCCTTGTGACTCTTAAACTACTTGGTCCTTGTGACTCTTAAACTACGCGGTCCTTGTGACTTTTATACTCCTTGGTCCTTGTGACTCTTAAACTACTTGGTCCTTGTGACTCTTAAACTACGCGGACCTTGTGACTCTTAAACTACGCGGTCCTTGTGACTCTTAAACTTCGCGGTCGTTGTGACTCTTAAACTACTCGGTCCTTGTGACTTTTAAACTACTTGGTCCTTGTGACTCTTAAACTACTTGGTCCTTGTGACTCTTAAACTACTTGGTCCTTGTGACTCTTAAACTACTTGGTCCTTGTGACTCTTAAACTACTTGGTCCTTGTGACTCCTAAACTACTTGGTCCTTGTGACTTTTAAACTACTTGGTCCTTGTGACTCTTAAACTACGCGGTCCTTGTGACTCTTAAACTACTTGGTCCTTGTGACTCTTAAACTAATTGGTCCTTGTGACTCTTAAACTACTTGGTCCTTGTGACTCTTAAACTACGCGGTCCTTGTGACTCTTAAACTACGCGGTCCTTGTGACTCTTAAACTACGCGGTCCTTGTGACTCTTAAACTACTTGGTCCTTGTGACTCTTAAACTACTTGGTCCTTGTGACTCTTAAACTACTTGGTCCTTGTGACTCTTAAACTACTTGGTCCTTGTGACTCTTAAACTACTTGGTCCTTGTGACTCTTAAACTACTTGGTCCTTGTGACTCTTAAACTAATTGGTCCTTGTGACTCTAAACTACTCGGTCCTTGTGACTTTTAAACTACTTGGTCCTTGTGACTCTTAAACTACGCGGTCCTTGTGACTCTTAAACTACGCGGTCCTTGTGACTCTTAAACTACTCGGTCCTTGTGACTCTTAAACTACTTGGTCCTTGTGACTCTTAAACTACTTGGTCCTTGTGACTCTTAAACTACGCGGTCCTCGTGACTCTTAAACTACTTGGTCCTTGTGACTCTTAAACTACGCGGTCTTTGTGACTCTTAAACTACTCGGTCCTTCTGGCTCTTAAACTACGCGGTCCTTGTGACTCTTAAACTACTTGGTCCTTGTGACTCTTAAACTACTTGGTCCTTGTGACTCTTAAACTACTTGGTCCTTGTGACTCCTAAACTCCTCGGTCCTTGTGACTCTAAACCACTTTGTCCTTGTGACTCTTAAACTACGCGGTCCTTGTGACTCTTAAACTACGCGGTCCTTGTGACTCTTAAACTACTTGGTCCTTGTGACTCTTAAACTACTTGGTCCTTTTGACTCTTGAACTACTTGGTCCTTGTGACTCTTAAACTACTTGGTCCTTGTGACTCTAAACTACTTGGTCCTTGTGACTCTTAAACTACGCGGTTCTTGTGACTCTTAAACTACGCGGTCCTTGTGACTCTTAAACTACTTGGTTCTTGTGACTCTTAAACTACGCGGTCCTTGTGACTCTTAAACTACTGGGTCCTTGTGACTCTTAAACTACTTGGTCCTTGTGACTCTTAAACTACTTGGTCCTTGTGACTCTTAAACTACTTGGTCCTTGTGACTCTTAAACTACTTGGTCCTTGTGACTCTTAAACTACTCGGTCCTTGTGACTCTTAAACTACTTGGTCCTTGTGACTCATAAACTACTTGGTCCTTGTGACTCGTAAACTACTTGGTCCTTGTGACTCTTAAACTACTTGGTCCTTGTGACTCTTAAACTACTTGGGCCATGTGACTCTTAAACAACTTGGTCCTTGTGACTCTTAAACTACGCGGTCCTTATGACTTTTAAACTCCTTGGTCCTTGTGACTCTTAAACTACTTGGTCCTTGTGACTCTTAAACTACGCGGTCCTTGTGACTCTTAAACTACGCTGTCCTTGTGACTCTTAAACTACTTGGTCCTTGTGACTCTTAAACTACTTGGTCCTTGTGACTCTTAAACTACTTGGTCCTTGTGACTCTTAAACTACTTGGTCCTTGTGACTCTTAAACTACTTGGTTCTTGTGACTCTCAAACTACTCAGTCCTTGTGACTCTTAAACTACTTGGTCCTTGTGACTCTTAAACTACGCGGTCCTTGTGACTCTTAAACTACGCGGTCCTTGTGACTCTTAAACTACTTGGTCCTTGTGACTCTTAAACTACTTGGTCCTTGTGACTCCTATACTACGCGGTCCTTGTGACTCTTAAACTACGCGGTCCTTGTGACTCTTAAACTACTTGGTCCTTGTGACTCTTAAACTACTTGGTCCTTGTGACTCGTAAACTACGCGGTCCTTGTGATTCTTGAACTACGCGGTCCTTGTGACTCTTAAACTACTTGGTCCTTGTGACTCTTAAACTACGCGGTCCTTGTGACTCTTAAACTACTCGGTCCTTGTGACTCTTAAACTACTTGGTCCTTGTGACTCTTTATCTACTTGGTCCTTGTGACTCTTAAACTACTTGGTCTTTGTGACTCTTAAACTACTTGGTCTTTGTGACTCTTAAACTACTTGGTCCTTGTGACTCTTAAACTATTTGGTCCTTGTGACTCTTAAACTACTTGGTCCTTGTGACTCCTAAACTCCTCGGTCCTTGTGACTCTAAACTACTTGGTCCTTGTGACTCTTAAACTACGCGGTCCTTGTGACTCTTAAACTACGCGGTCCTTGTGACTCTTAAACTACTTGGTCCTTGTGACTCTTAAACTACTTGGTCCTTTTGACTCTTGAACTACTTGGTCCTTGTGACTCTTAAACTACTTGGTCCTTGTGACTCTAAACTACTTGGTCCTTGTGACTCTTAAACTACGCGGTTCTTGTGACTCTTAAACTACGCGGTCCTTGTGACTCTTAAACTACTTGGTTCTTGTGACTCTTAAACTACGCGGTCCTTGTGACTCTTAAACTACTGGGTCCTTGTGACTCTTAAACTACTTGGTCCTTGTGACTCTTAAACTACGCGGTCCTTGTGACTTTTAAACTCCTTGGTCCTTGTGACTCTTAAACTACTTGGTCCTTGTGACTCTTAAACTACGCGGTCCTTGTGACTCTTAAACTACTTGGTCCTTGTGACTCTTAAACTACTTGGTCCTTGTGACTCTTAAACTACTTGGTCCTTGTGACTCTTAAACTACTTGGTCCTTGTGACTCTTAAACTACTTGGTTCTTGTGACTCTCAAACTACTCAGTCCTTGTGACTCTTAAACTACTTGGTCCTTGTGACTCTTAAACTACGCGGTCCTTGTGACTCTTAAACTACGCGGTCCTTGTGACTCTTAAACTACTTGGTCCTTGTGACTCTTAAACTACTTGGTCCTTGTGACTCCTATACTACGCGGTCCTTGTGACTCTTAAACTACGCGGTCCTTGTGACTCTTAAACTACTTGGTCCTTGTGACTCTTAAACTACTTGGTCCTTGTGACTCGTAAACTACGCGGTCCATGTGATTCTTGAACTACGCGGTCCTTGTGACTCTTAAACTACTTGGTCCTTGTGACTCTTAAACTACGCGGTCCTTGTGACTCTTAAACTACTCGGTCCTTGTGACTCTTAAACTACTTGGTCCTTGTGACTCTTTATCTACTTGGTCCTTGTGACTCTTAAACTACTCTTTCTTTGTGACTCTTAAACTACTTGGTCTTTGTGACTCTTAAACTACTTGGTCCTTGTGACTCTTAAACTATTTGGTCCTTGTGACTCTTAAACTACGCGGTCCTTGTGACTCTTAAACTACGCGGTCTTTGTGACTCTTAAACTACTTGGTCCTTGTGACTCTTAAACTACGCGGTCCTTGTGACTCTTAAACTATTTGGTCCATGTGACTCTTAAACTACTTGGTCCTTGTGACCTTGAACTACTTGGTCCTTGTGACTCTTAAACTACGCGGTCCGTGTGACTCTTAAAATACTTGGTCCTTGTGACTCTTAGACTACTTGGTCCTTGTGACTCTTAAACTACGCGGTCCTTGTGACTCTTAAACTACTTGGTCCTTGTGACTCTTAAACTACTTGGTCCTTGTGACTCTTAAACTACTTGGTCCTTGTGACTCTTAAACTACTTGGTCCTTGTGACTCTTAAACTACTTGGTCCTTGTGACTCATAAACTACTTGGTCCTTGTGACTCTTAAACTACTTGGTCCTTGTGACTCTTAAACTACTTGGTCCTTGTGACTCTTAAACTACTTGGTCCTTGTGACTCTTAAACTACTTGGTCCTTGTGACTCTTAAACTACTTGGTCCTTGTGACTCTTAAACTACGCGGTCCTTGTGACTTTTATACTCCTTGGTCCTTGTGACTCTTAAACTACTTGGTCCTTGTGACTCTTAAACTACGCGGACCTTGTGACTCTTAAACTACGCGGTCCTTGTGACTCTTAAACTTCGCGGTCGTTGTGACTCTTAAACTACTCGGTCCTTGTGACTTTTAAACTACTTGGTCCTTGTGACTCTTAAACTACTTGGTCCTTGTGACTCTTAAACTACTTGGTCCTTGTGACTCTTAAACTACTTGGTCCTTGTGACTCTTAAACTACTTGGTCCTTGTGACTCCTAAACTACTTGGTCCTTGTGACTTTTAAACTACTTGGTCCTTGTGACTCTTAAACTACGCGGTCCTTGTGACTCTTAAACTACTTGGTCCTGGTGACTCTTAAACTAATTGGTCCTTGTGACTCTTAAACTACTTGGTCCTTGTGACTCTTAAACTACGCGGTCCTTGTGACTCTTAAACTACGCGGTCCTTGTGACTCTTAAACTACGCGGTCCTTGTGACTCTTAAACTACTTGGTCCTTGTGACTCTTAAACTACGCGGTCCTTGTGACTCTTAAACTACTTGGTCCTTGTGACTCTTAAACTACTTGGTCCTTGTGACTCCTAAACTACTTGGTCCTTGTGACTCTTAAACTACTTGGTCCTTGTGACTCTTAAACTACGAGGTCATTGTGACTCTTAAACTACTTGGTCCTTGTGACTCTTAAACTACTTGGTCCTTCTGACTCTTAAACTACTTGGTCCTTGTGACTCTTAAACTACTTGGACCTTGTGACTCTTAAACTACTTGGTCCTTGTGACTCTTAAACTACTTGGTCCTTCTGACTCTTAAACTACTTGGTCCTTGTGACTCTTAAACTACGCGGTCCTTGTGACTCTTAAACTACTTGGTCCTTGTGACTCTTAAACTACGCGGTCCTTGTGACTCTTAAACTACTTGGTCCTTGTGACTCTTAAACTACTTGGTCCTTGTGACTCCTAAACTACTTGGTCCTTGTGACTCTTAAACTACTTGGTCCTTGTGACTCTTAAACTACTTGGTCCTTGTGACTCTTAAACTACTTGGTCCTTGTGACTCTTAAACTACTTGGTCCTTGTGACTCTTAAACTAATTGGTCCTTGTGACTCTTAAAACTACGCGGTCCTTGTGACTCTTAAACTACTTGGTCCTTGTGACTCTTAAACTACTTGGTCCTTGTGACTCTTAAACTACTTGGTCCTTGTGACTCTTAAACTACTTGGTCCTTCTGACTCTTAAACTAATTGGTCCTTGTGACTCTTAAACTACGCGGTCCTTGTGACTCTTAAACTACTTGGTCCTTGTGACTCTTAAACTACGCGGTCCTTGTGACTCTTAAACTACTTGGTCCTTGTGACTCTTAAACTACTTGGTCCTTGTGACTCCTAAACTACTTGGTCCTTGTGACTCTTAAACTTCGCGGTCGTTGTGACTCTTAAACTACTTGGTCCTTGTGACTCCTAAACTACGCGGTCCTTGTGACTCTTAAACTACTTGGTCCTTGTGACTCTTAAACTACTTGGTCCTTGTGACTCCTAAACTACTTGGTCCTTGTGACTCTTAAACTTCGCGGTCGTTGTGACTCTTAAACTACTCGGTCCTTGTGACTCTTAAACTACTTGATCCTTGTGACTCTTAAACTTCGCGGTCGTTGTGACTCTTAAACTACTCGGTCCTTGTGACTCTTAAACTACTTGGTCCTTGTGACTCTTAAACTACTTGGTCCTTGTGACTCTTAAACTACTTGGTCCTTGTGACTCTTAAACTACTTGGTCCTTCTGACTCTTAAACTTCTTGGTCCTTGTGACTCTTAAACTACGCGGTCCTTGTGACTCTTAAACTACTTGGTCCTTGTGACTCTTAAACTACGCGGTCCTTGTGACTCTTAAACTACTTGGTCCTTGTGACTCTTAAACTACTTGGTCCTTGTGACTCCTAAACTACTTGGTCCTTGTGACTCTTAAACTACTTGGTCCTTGTGACTCTTAAACTACTTGGTCCTTGTGACTCTTAAACTACTTGGTCCTTGTGACTCTTAAACTACTTGGTCCTTGTGACTCTTAAACTACTTGGTCCTTGTGACTCTTAAACTACTCGGTCCTTGTGACTCTTAAACTACTTGGTCCTTGTGACTCTTAAACTACTCGGTCCTTGTGACTCTTAAACTACTCGGTCCTTGTGACTCTTAAACTACTCGGTCCTTGTGACTCTTAAACTACTTGTTCCTTTTGACTCTTAAACTACTTGGTCCTTGTGACTCTTAAACTACTCGGTCCTTGTGACTCTTAAACTACTTGGTCCTTGTGACTCTTAAACTTCGCGGTCGTTGTGACTCTTAAACTATTCGATCCTTGTGACTCTTAAACTACTTGGTCCTTGTGACTCTTAAACTACTTGGTCCTTGTGACTCTTAAACTACTTGGTCCTTGTGACTCTTAAACTACTTGGTCCTTGTGACTCTTAAACTACTTGGTCCTTGTGACTCTTAAAACTACGCGGTCCTTGTGACTCTTAAACTACTTGGTCCTTGTGACTCTTAAACTACTTGGTCCTTGTGACTCTTAAACTACTTGGTCCTTGTGACTCTTAAACTACTTGGTCCTTGTGACTCTTAAACTACGCGGTCCTTGTGACTCTTAAACTACTCGGTCCTTGTGACTCTTAAACTACTTGGTCCTTGTGACTCTTGAACTACTTGGTCCTTGTGACTCTTAAACTACTTGGTCCTTGTGAATCTTAAACTTCTTGGTCCTTGTGACTCTTAAACTACTCGGTCCTTGTGACTCTTGAACTACTTGGTCCATGTGACTCTTGAACTACTTGGTCTTTGTGACTCTTAAACTACTTGGTACTTGTGACTCTTAAACTACTTGGTCCTTGTGACTCTTAAACTACTCGGTCCTTGTGACTCCTAAACTACTCGGTCCTTGTGACTCTTAAACTACTTGTTCCTTGTGACTCTTGAACTACTTGGTCCTTGTGACTCTTAAACTACTCGGTCTTTGTGACTCTTGAACTACTTGGTCCTTGTGACTCTTGAACTACTTGGTCCTTGTGACTTTTGAACTACTTGGTCCTTGTGACTCTTGAAATACTTGGTACTTGTGACTCTTGAACTACTCGGTCCTTGTGACTTTAAACTATTTTCACTATCATACTACCCGTGGCTCTACGGTGCCCTCTTGAAATCATATGTTGTTTAGGCATTATTTCAAGGTGAGCCGGGGGTGATATGATATTTCCCATATACGCGAAAAGTGAAAAGGTTCTAGTTTTCTGTCGTGGCTTTTTGTTCTCCCTTAGAATCCATTGGCGAGCGTGATCTGGATGGGATGCTCCTCTAAGAAACCACTTTATTTGGTTTGCCAAGCCTAACTTCTCTTCTCCAGCGTGTGTTTCATTTCCAAATTTAATTTCTTCGATTCTTGGTAGTGCCTAGGTTCGTATGTGAATACTAATGAAACTTTCTAATGATGAAGTCAAAGTTTTATATGATCTGACGCGGTGGTACCTCATTTAAATCACTGATTCATTCCTCCTTACTAAATTGCAGTTCTGTGTTGGGCTGGGAGGTGCCGGAACTCTGATGGCCTCCAGTTGTTTGTTAAACGTTCAGGACGTAACAAGATACTCCTTGAAACTCGTTGGATCGTCTGGCACGGCGAAGACCATTTAATTATCTGCATTTTTCTAATTGGGGATTGATCGTTCAGTGTTGGCGTGTTGTAAAAGTTTCAATTATTAAACGTGTGAGTTCATCTGTGCATCATTTCCTGTGTTCCGGTTAAAAAACCCTACAAATTCACAATGAAAATTATTTACAGTTGAACATACTTAGTAACTCCTACTGATCAAACTTTGAATACAATTAATTTTGAAATTTGTTTAACAAGGACTGAAGAAACTGGAGCCTAATCTTGTAAAATTGGGCTTACGATACACCTACTTCCGAAATTTATCTTTGTTCCTTGGCACGAGACAGCCTGGAAAAGCTCGAACATGCAAGATTTGAGTCGATTGCGTCAAGCTCATGAACTTCCAAGATTCGTGCAGTTGGTAGTTTCAGTAATAACACAGCTGCATGAGTACGTGCATTGGCATGCTTTCGATTTGTCGAATTTCGTTAGACGCAAAAACCAAAATTCATTCCTCACTAACTTGAGTTCACTGGTGATCCTCGTTAAAAAAATACGAGAAGCGAAATCCAAGTTTTATAAATGACTTCCAATGATAAGCGAGGCTTGTTTTTAACTTCTGAAAAGTTTCCACGACATGCTGGAGTATGTGTCTATTATTCCTGAGCTTATTATTTAAGAATGACACAGTATACGAAAACTTTTAGCTTCCCTCGTCGTACTACTTTGGGAGTCTATAGAGTTGCTGGCGCGTGTGAATTGTGAATAGAAAATATTTTAAGTATTTTCAGGCAATGTTTAATCGAATTTGCACACACAGTCATTATTATAGTTAACTTCCATAAAAATCATTACGGATTTGTTCGACTCTGATGGGTTGGATAATCTCGGGAGTGCGAGAAGTTTGAAGGCGATCACTTGGCAATCGCTGCCTATTATTCACTCACGGTACCACCAACGTCAAGGAATTAAAAATTAAGCAGAATTTTATAAGAAATTTGTTTTAATTTGAACGTTTTAATTAACGACAAGGTGATTTACCAGTATTCCAATTAACGATGAAAATTATTCAAAGAACTTTATCCGCATCCTGCATTCCCTGTAGCGAACATGCATCAACGATTTTGTGCGAATATGCGCCTAAAAAGAATTTAACTTTTAAAATATGATATTTCTGATGAACTTTCTCATTAATCAAAAAGAATTACACCTCATATTAAAAAAAGGAACAATTGTTATAGATATAAATATTCACACCGCACTATATCTGCCATGATATTCAAGCTCTGACTGCCATGACCGTGTGGGCTCTACAAGGGGCTTTCCAGGCAAAACCTCTATGTGTTTTAATCACAATTTATTTGTTCCTTTTTTCACAGTATGATGTATTTGAAATAATTCCTGATCACTAATATGGTATTCAATAGATTGTGTACGAATTTCTAGCCTTAGTTCGGCGTGCTTATTTGCACATCTTGTTCATTTTATTCTGATAGCTCGCCTATTAGATTTAAGCTAGATTTAAGAACATCAGGTTAGTTACTATATTTTCATGATATAAAGGGCAGGATGTAGGAAACAATTTCTTGGCCCGGCAGTTTCCGTTCTTCTTAGCGACTGACGATCGATAAGAAGTATACTCAAGCGTGCGTTAGCACCGAATAATCAGACTTTTCGCAGATCTCCAACCTTGCACAACCATCGGTGTCAACTGCTCGATCAAAGCCATATTCTGCGTAATCTACTGAGAGCACCATAGGTATTACTAACCTGCTGGAGGTGCTCAACTTCCACGCTGCACCGTACTTACCTTCTGGAGGCACTCGACTTCCACACTTACCTGCTGGAGGCACTCGACTTCCTCACTTACCTGCCGGAGGTGCTCGACTTCCACGCTGCTTCACACTTACCTGCCGGAGGCGCTCGACTTCCACGCTGCTCCACACTTACCTGCTGGAGGCGCTCGACTTCCACGATGCTCCACACTTACCTGCTGGAGGCGCTCGACTTCCACGCTGCCCCACACTTACCTGCTGCAGGCGCTCGACTTCCACGCTGCTCCACACTTACCTGCTGGAGGCGCTCGTCTTCCACGCTGCTTCACACTTACCTTCTGGAGGCGCTCGACTTCCACGCTGCTCCACTTACCAGACTGGGGACAGGCGGACGTAAATCCAGTACCAGGGGATCTACACTTCGTGGCGTTCTGCCTTGAGGTGAGGAAGCTTGCCGGACTTGCCAAACCCCTTAAGTTTCCGAACCCCTGCCATTTATACTATGGAGATTTCTATTAGGTCTCGAACCATTATTATACATTCTGAGCAATATATTGATGGGTCGCGTTTGATGGTGGCTCATCAAACTAACCAAAATTAATTACGTTAATTCTTTTTTCAGTAAATTAAGGATCAAGCGCATGTATGTTCATTATCATTCTTTGTTTTCAGTGCTTGGAGACTCGAGGAAGGAGTGGCGAGCGGCGGGCCTGGGCAGTGAGGTTTCTGCTAGTGTAGCCTGCCCCCAACTCGTACCATTTGCCGCCAAGCGCAAAGCTCCAACTCAATCTATAGTTCTTGATAACTTGCTTGCAGAAGCAAATAGGTTTCTGAAACGATACTTTTCCTTGATCCTTTACATTTGCGATCCCATTTTATTTGCTAGATTGCTATAGAAAATTTTCGTTCAGGAAGTGTTCGCAATCAAATCGTGAGTGGATTTTGATTTTATATTCCCGATTTCAACTTCTCAAGAAATGGCATGAATGGAAAATACCTTTTGACGTGACAGTCATGTGCAGTTTCATTTAAAAGCACAGTGGCAGCTCATCATCCTCTTGAAACAAAGTACATAAATAGAGCAGGCCACCTGCACGACAGCGCCACTGCAACTCTTACTCAGGCAATCATTTCCTCTTCTAAAGATGGTATCTCGTTCACACTACGGGGACAATAATCGACGCCATTTCATTGCACGAAATTTATAGTTTCAGCAGAGAAGTTATTGGCCGCTTCCAAGCTAATATTAGTAGTTTCACCGTAAAGCAAGCATTAATTATTGCAATTTAACTTCGACCACGGGCATAAGTTTTGATGGAAGGCATTACATAATTTCGTACTTACTTTACATGATTCTATACGCTTCCGTGATCCATTCACCGCTGCGGATGAAAGTCGCCATTTTCAAAGCACTCACTTTACTTCTTGTGCATAAAACGCCATAGGTGTGCCGGTAATTCCTGTACGGTACAACAAGCAGAATACAAACTCCCTGAAATTCAATTTCACGACTAATATTTCCTTCAACACTTATTCCTAAGTTTAAATTCCCTCTTATATACGCTTTAGTTGACAACGAGCTCCTTCAAAATCCTCTTCAATACTCAAATAAATTAAATTCCGTTAAGATCCACACAATTTTCAGGAGTGATGGTCGTAAAGGTTTTCATATTGATTTATTACAAACAGGATTATTTTGTCTACATTGATTGGTTGAAAATTGACTGAGGACCAGATCTGTTGATGCATATACATAGTTAATGTTGAGCTAGAAACCAAATTTTCTACGACCGAACTCAAGCATCAAATATAGCTTGAAACATAATCCCCGGCATTGAAAACTCCATCGACTTTATTTGCTGTTACCATCACTGTTCATATAATATATGGGCCGGCAACCAAATTCAGCGAAGAACTTCAACTTACAAGCTGCCTATTCTTTTCCCTTCATCCGCTAGATATCAAACTACAAGAGAAGGATATTCTTCATATGTGAAATTCCATGGTTGTTTTCATATTTCTCATATTATTTAGGATTCTAGTTAGAAGCAATTATGGCCGAGGCAAAAATCCAAGATATTGAGCCATAAAAATAAATCCATACTACGACAGTTGGGATAAATTAAACACTGTGGTGCCAGTAAGGCGTTTATATGCAGCAAAGTATATAAGAGACACACGGAAAACTGTATTTCAGCAGTATGGAAAAAGGGCTTCTGCTCTGACGGCCTCCCTGGTGCTTGAATGAACAAATTGTTGTACGGGTATTGGTGGTTGAATCAAAACTGGCCCTAAAATTTGAATAATACCTGAATAATACCTGAAGTCTGCAGAATCTTGACCATAGACTAAACTATACCTTTAAATTAACCAGCCATGTGCAAGAGAATATAATCAAGCAAGTCAAGAACGAAATTGGAGATTGATAACAAGGCCAGACACAGTCAAACGTATCTGTTACGGTCTCACTCAGCGGTGACTTGGAAGTTGAAGCCATACTTCTCCCTTGTGGGACTTGCGCTGTCACCAAACTCAAACCTGACCTTCCCGCCTGGGGACGTAATTTCCTGTAATTTAGAGAGAATATTAGCAACGGATTACACCATTACTTGACTTGGAATTTTGCTGATATAAGCAGTAATTATGCATCAAATCCACTTCGGTATTATTAGGGGTGTATATACGACACCATTTGAATCGCCACATGTATCGAATCAGGAAAGAAATAACGCACAAATTTTATGTTCTTCCTGCTGGTCTATGCTGTTAGGCTTAAGCCAGAGCCGCCATTTCATAGCCACAGTTGATGACAACCCACCGTCGGTGCAGAGGCGTCGCAGAAGTCAATGCTTGAGGATCCGTTGGCGTCATCAGTCACGGCTGTCATGGTGAAGCCATCGCACTGGTCGCTGTCTCTGAAGTTGACGAAGGTCACGTTGATCGTAATCTCCCCAACGCCTGTGAACTCTGCCCAGCAGTCTGCCACGGGGTAGTCGTTGGGGAAGTTCTTGCAGCCAATGCCAGCGTGGGAAAGGACGTATAAGGGTTTTCCAGATTCCACTTGGATGGTTTTACCGCAGATGTCGTCTGTTATTCGAGTACACCATTACTTACATTTCGAAATAAATATTAATACCCAATGATGTGAGCATGCCATCATAGCTTTTAACATTCGGTCGTAAATATACGGAATAGTGGAGAAAATACCATTGGAGTACTAAGAGGTTATATCGGGGTTGAAGAGTCACAAAATTGACGGTGTTCGCTTAGGATCTTTTATGAACACATAACCAAATCACTCATTTGGGGTAATGAATACTCTGAGCATCGAGATTAATGTTGAACAAGTATATCTTGTAATTATTTTACAGAATGGATAGTGTATAAGACAATACTGTGAAATTTTGAATAGAAGCATTGCTGGAGTATTTTTGAGAATGAATTCTATGAAAAAGAAACACTTCCAAATGATGGACAAAACATAAAGAAGAGTTTGGGATTTTCAAACAAAGGGGAAGAGTCAGCCTAGTTTGTTACCGTTGAGATTAGGCGCGAAAATACAAATTCTTTTGAGGTTCGAATAAAATGCACTAAATGAAAAACGTTGTTTAATAAAAACTGGCAGCAGCTCGTGGTAAATAAAATCATATTGGGAGGAAAAATACATTTCGAATTAGATGGAACCAGCGAAATGAAATAAAAACTAATGACTCAAACTTACGTGTGAAATAATGTAATTTCAGCTGTTAGCTGGACATGTTTATATTAACTTCAACAAATTTGAATCTTTTACTATGCGAGGGAATTTATAATTGTAACATCATGTGCGTGAAGGTTCACTTACAGAACGAAGATGGATCACTCAGAGAAATTGTTTTTCTTGTGACAAAATCTGTCGTAGGATCGAAGTGCAAATGTTAAATAATATCTTACCGTTGGATACACATCCACGAATTATTTTCTCCAAAAAATTTTGAAAAAAGCATATATTCATATTGAAAATTTATTCAAGAAGCAGAGATAAAGAAAATCGCTCTATATTCTTACCACTGTCTTAAAAAAATATATTTATTAAATTTTATCTTCCAATTCCGTAAAGAAAATAGCTGTCGCGTTTGAAGCAGACCACCTTTAATTAGCACACCATTTAGGTGGGTGGCAGCGCCAGCGCTGCGCAGCGACTGCGCAAAAATGTCATCTTCACCGCAGTTGTAGCCTGCAACGTAAACATCAGGCGTGGAAAGGCTCAGTTCTGCGAAGCCGACTGGCAGACACGTCTGCTGTCTAAAGCACCTCAGTTATCTAAGGCGATCATTAGTACACTAAATTTTGGTAATACCATTCGAGATATATGAGAGGGCTCCAGTTAGGCAGTGTTTGCAATTCTTCAGATCATAATCTCAAAGCACATATTGGTTAAAGTTCTTCAACATCCGTGTAAACAGAATAATTCTATGTTCAAATAACCTTCATGAGGCAGTATCTCTCAAACCCAATCGATTTGCTCCCGCTTCAATGATGTGTGAATCCGTTCGAATAAAAGTTGCATTTCTGCTAATAACGCAGGAGAGGCTACCATAAAATGTCCCAGCGGGGCAAAATGTGGGCTTCGAGTAATATTTTCTAGCTATTTCATTTCACTCACGGAGTATAAGGAGATTGCTTGCCGGAATCTCAGGTGCAAATGTGAGGAATATTTCGCTGCATGTGCTGGTGGTGTAGCAGCTGGGGTCGGCCAGAACGGGACTATCAGAATACTGCACGTCTTCCCCGTATATCGCGAAATATTTGAGTACTTCAGTCATTGATGTCCCTGAAATGGATGTTAAGTATGTCGTATGAACTTTGACAGTAGACTTATATATTCTCAGACAGAACATCTTCCTTTAAGTACAACAGCAACATTTGTCTAAGCATTTGAATATTTGAATGTTCTACTATGCTGCGAGCTAAAACGGCGAATTATCATAAACATATTCTTCAAAAACAATGATGGCTAACGATAATAGATGCTTGCTTTGACTTCCCCCTAAAAATAAAATTCTGAATAGTCACATGTAAAACTTTTATTTACTCACCATAGTTAAAACCATTAAAATGATTGGCAAATTTAACTACACTGTTTTTAATTATAAAATGCACATTGCTATGGAACTCCACTTGTCCCATTAAATGCAAACAATAAGGAATAAAATCGCAAATAATTTCAAGACACGCAAACTGCTGTAACTCAGGGAACTGATTCGGTGTTAATTTCTGAAAGAGAGAAACGCCATTAAATGATAACTAACTGTCAGGCCGCACAGGGGTTGTCGAGCCTTTTGTGTTAATTACCCATAATCCCAAGTATTTTCTTTATGTGTCCAGCTTCCTGAACGTCGACTTGTCTGTTTCTCTGCGCTGATGTTGCGTCTGCGCATTTACTTTAGTTAGTCCTCAAATATCATTTGTATTACATGTCGATATTCCAATGTTTTTTTGATTACCTAGCTAAATAAGACTAATATTTTAAATGCAATTTTGAGTGGTATACCCTGTTATGCAGTAGCTCATGTCTGTACGCACTATTGTTGCAATAGAAAATAAATCACTGTCTTTGTTAAAATATATCAGTGTATGTAATAGGGACTGCAAAGAGATTCAGCGTTGAACAAGGCAGAACCTAGTGTCAAAAGAGTTTTGTTTCTCATTATAGATACAGGCTATAGTATGATACGAGACCTCGCCTAAAAAGGAGTTTAAGGAGCCACCTCGAAAGTACGAATTATTTCGCATAGTTTTGTCGATTAGGAAGGCGCTGTCGCAGTTCGGCACTAACAGAGTTCACTTCTGTTGCGCTAGCGGTCTCACACGGCGCTGACAGTTGCTCGTCTTCCTAATGGTACCGCCGTAGTTCGGCACAAAACGGAATTTACTTCTGTTGCCCTAGCGGACTGATTACGGCGTAGGCGGTACCCACACGAACCTCAGGAAGGGCAGCTACAAAGAAAAAGCTAGCGCCCAGAAAAAGGTAGCTGCACAGAAAACAGCCCCCCTTTTCCACGAACCCTCACGTCGACCGCACGACTGTATCGACATATTCTGGCGCCCGAACAGGGACCCAGAAGCGTCGCGCAACTACCAGCGTTGCCTGTGATTTCTGGGTTCTACACAACTACGCGGACACCGCAATTAAAACAAGATGAACCTCGTCGCTCAAGCTCGAGAATACGTCGAAGCCCTCGGCCTCACTCCCACCGATGCGGAGTACAGGGAAGAATTCACCAGCCGCCTGAGGCATTTGGAAAAAGCGGAACGAGAAGCTGCGGAGCGAGAAGCCGCAGAACGAGCAGCAGAACGAGAAGCCGCAGAACGAGCAGCGGAACGAGAAGCTGAACGAGAAGCAACACAACGAGACCACGAGCTCAGACTCAGACAACTCGATGCTCAAATCGCTCCTCAAAATGCTAGAGTAAAGATACCTCCACCGACTCCATTCGATCCCACAAAAGAAAGGATGGACGAATTTTTGCAACGCTTCTGCAGTCATACAACAGCAATGGGATTCACTGAAGTCGATGCTGTTGTCATGCTTCATAACTTGATCACACCGAAGGAACGTCGACTCATCGATACCCTGTCCGCAGCAGATCGCTTCAAGCTTCCTGAAATCAAATTGCTTCTACTAAATGCTCATAAAGTCACTCCAGCAAAACTACGCGCTAACTACTACGAAATGAAGCCAGAAGAAGGCAACATTATGTCACGTTACCTACGGCGTCTAGAACAAGCCTTAGACGCTTGGTTAAAAGGATGCAATATCGAAGCCAACTACGAGACTCTTCGAGACTTTCTTCTTGTTGACCGCGCATATTCCAGCTTGCCTCCCTTCCTCGCTACTCAATTGCGTGACAGGGATGGTAACACAGTCGCGAACCTAGGAGAGCAGGGCCTACCCATGTGCAAAACAAAGCCGCCTTGTAGTCACACATAAATCGAGACACTCAGGCCGAGAGATACGGCAAACCAACGGTCGTTTTCGAAGGAGCAGAGCGTGAGAATGCGGTACTACCAATTAGAAGAGAGGGAAGGCGGTCGCAGTCAAGGTCCGAGGATTCTTATAGGCCGAAATAAGTACAGAGGACAACCCTCAGGAAATAAGCTAGGCGGCGAAACGAACAAGAGGCAGTTCTACAACCGACGCCACGACGCGAAGTATAAGAGATAAAACGCGGGTGTGTTCGCTGTAACAAACGTGCTCAAAGATATAATGAAAAGTGATTATTGGATATATTGAAAATTATACTAAGTTTCACGCCAAAATGTGATCATGAAATTCATACATTTTCTCGTTTTACTTGCAGAAGAGCAAATTAAACTTGCAGCGTGGGAATCAATTAATGGAACACTTAGGCGCAACGTCTCTAGGGAGGGTAAGAACGAAGCCGTTTCTTGGGAAAAGATGATTTTCTTTTATAAAATTGTCTGAAATTTATTGGCATACAGTAATGCAAAATTGAAATGGTTTAAGGGAGCTTAATGGGTGCTATCATAATTAATAAGTTAAAATTTTGTCTTGTCAGGTGGGGCGGAGTCATATGTCTGAGGATTGATCAGCTCGAATGAAAGGAAATCGACGTGTGAATATACTGAAGCGGAATAAGCAAAATAACGTCATCACTAGACATTTTCTGAACAGTGAATAAGGCAGTCCTTTGAACTGAAGCGAGTCGCGGACGAATGTTTGTGGTTGAAGTGACCATTGCCCACTGTGCTGCTGGAACAACTGAGATAGAAATAGAACAAGATAGATGAATTCTCATGTGTAACTCTTGTAAACTTAGCGGCGGCCGGCCAGCCAATATTTCCGTATAATTATGTGATGTAAGTCATTTGACGTATGCTATTTGATTTCATTACTTAATTGGCATCATTCCTAACACCATTCATTGTGTGTAAGCTCATTAATGTTTGTATGACGTATAGCTGGAAATTATAAATGTTAAGCATAGTTTATCCTGTGTATCATGCCCCACAATATTAGAAGCGATCAATCGTAATACCACGGAGGGCGCCCAGAAAATGCGCTACGTAAGTGGGTCAGCGATCACCGGTGAGTACCTTTTCTTTTTTAGTATATATACTGTAGTGTCAATTATTTTCCATGAATTTTTGTGTCGTATATGTATTCTTTGGAGGTGTGCCATTCCTCAATTCCGAGAGCCGGATCTTCCTGTTAATGAAATGTTAACAAGAGGTGAAGGGCCTATTTCTCGTGACATCTCAATTTGGTAAGATCAACACGATCGCTTTGTAAATTTGTGAATTTTGTGGGTGTAGTATAACAGTTGCATTGTATTTTTTTTGCGTGGTTATTTCATGTGCAAAACGTACAGAAATTCAGTAGAGGTACATAACTCGTAGTGATGATTTTCTGTGTTCCGGTGTGAGAAGCCAGCAAGCACACTGCCATATAGATAAAGAAAGTGAAAGTGTTTATAAAAGTGATAAGTTTCAGTGAGAAAATTCTAGTGTGCTCACACGATTAATTCAAAGTTTCAGTGAAATTCCACAGTGAGTGTGTTTTAAAAATTATTTGAGTGATCGCAAAATTTTGAGTTTTGGAAAAAGTAAATAGGAGAAGATCGACACTATGCCTGCGCGCGGGAGAAGGAACAACGCCCGCAGAAATGAACCAGCAACGCCACCACAGCCCGAAGAGGAGGCAGTTAACATGCCAGTGGTAACCAGTTGCGTGAGAGACATAGGGGCCAAATTCAGGAGGGGCGACGATGTAGGGGAACATATGGCAAGGTTGAAGTTTTTGACTGGCAATCTGAATAACAGCGAGCAGGTGAATGCCTTCTTCCTATGCCTAGGTCCACAAGAGGCAAAGGAATGCAATAAAATAATTGGTACACTAACGAACCTACGAGAAGCAGAAACATGGCTGCGCTCATACGCCGACCAAGTAGAACATCCGACTCAAGCGCTGTTTGAAATAGTGACCAAGAAGCAAACAAGCCGAGAGAGAGTTTCAGAGTACCTGACGCGCCTGGAAAGGCTGTACAACGAGAATTATCTAGAACATCCGGAACGAGTCCTTGTAGATTTAATGTGGCTCGGATTAAGGGATAACATCACGAGACCCTTTCGAAGTGATGCGCGACCTACGACAGTACAAGAATTGAGGGACATGGCAATCGAAGTTAAAAATCGACGGATAGTACCAGTACCAAGGGAAACGACAGAGAGGAGGGAACCGGAGAGAGAGAGAGCGCAGCGAAGCGAGAGGAGGCCACAGCATGAGACTGCACGTGTCGGCCACACGATGCGGCATTCGCCACAACGGCCAAGAGGCTACCGCCATGAAGTGCCACCCTGGAGAGAAAGGAACAGACAGATACGACACTCTCCTTATCATCGAAGAGGAAATTATGAAGCACCCCACTGGAGCGAAAAAGGCAGACTTAGGAGTCATCAGCACCAAATTTACCACGCAAGAGAACCACAGCCGCGACCGGAAGTACCACCTGCACCTGCAGTGGACTTGGCACAGTATAGAGCAGTGCCACCGCCGTGCGTCAACTGTGGAAAATTTGGGCACCTAAGAGCTGATTGCAGAGTGCGACAGTTTGCAGGACAGCCAAAAAACGGAATAGGAAACCGTTAGCTCCAATAATAAATCCCAGCGTAATACTCCAAGTGAATGGTACACCTGTTACCGCACTTCTTGATACCGGAGCAAATATATGCTTGGTAAAAGAGCGTGTGGTTGCGGGGATTAAAAATGCTAGTGTGAAAAGAACATCGACTGCATTAAAAACAATTGGAGAGGAACCCGTACCGGTGCTGGGAAAGATTAATGTGCCAATCAAAGTTAACGGTCAGAAAATTGTACAGAGATGCTTTGTTGTGAAGGAAAATGCATTCCCAGGAGACCTGCTGATAGGAGTGGAAGTAATGAACAAAGTCAACGCAAAGCTAGACTTCGGAAAATGTAGGGCATCATTCTTTGGTACTCACGTGAACATGTTTTCAGCACCAGGACGCGCTTCTCCGAAAATTCTGTGTGTAACGCGGGAAGAAACATCAGTCACTCTGGCTGAGGATATCACAGTGAAGCCTCGCGCGCAAACCATGGTGAAGTGCCGAGCAGATGGTAAGTTTGATGGGAAGGAAGTAATTTTAGAGCCTAGAATTAAGTGGGCGCCTTACGTCGGAGCCACCGCTGCAAAGGTACAAAACGGGTATGTTTTGATGCCTGTACTTAACCCTTTTGCCGAAGAAATCGCTCTGACTGAAGGAGCAATAATTGCAACATGCCACGAAATCTCGAATGAAGATGCAACTGCAGAAGAAAACAATGCGGAAAATAGCAAAGCAGAAAATCGCCGCAGAGAGAAGCGCTTTCAGCAAATTGATGAGCTTGACCTCAGTCACTTGGATGCTGAAAAACAAGGACAAGTCAGAAACCTGCTGAAGGAATATCACAAGACGATTAGAGCAGACGAGATGGATATTGGCCACGTGAAAGGAGTGAAATACAAAATTTTGCTGAGTGATTACAGGCCAATTCAAACGAAAGGATGGCGTATTCCGTACACCAGCCAAGAAATTATTGATAAAAAGGTCTCGGAGATGATCGAAAGTGGAGTTGTGCAAGAGAGTACAAGTGCTTGGAAGAACCCCCTCGTACTCGTGAAGAAGCCTGGAGGAGGTCACAGAGTTTGCCTTGATTTGCGAGCTGTAAACATGCGGGTAATAAACGAACATTATCCGATTCCCAACATCATAGGGACACTGGAGGAGGTGGCTGGCAAAGAAAACTATTCCATTGTCGATGCAAAATCAGCCTTCCATCAAATTGAGCTCGATGAAGAAAGCAAGCAGTACACGGCGTTTCAAACTCGACAAGGAAACTTCGAGTTCTCTAGGCTACCTATGGGACTCAAGTGCTCAACATCAGTGTACCAGAGAGTGATTTGTCATGTTCTGAAAAGGCAACTTGGAAAATTCGCCGCTATTTACTTGGACGATGTGTGCGTCAGCTCTATGACTTTTGAGAGTCACCTAGAAAATTTAAGGGAAGTGTTGCACGAGTTTCAATGTGCCGGAGTAAAAATAGGCTTAGACAAGTGCAAATTTGCGCAAAAACAAGTGAAGTACCTTGGATGTTACATCAGTCGTAAGGGACTCATTCCAGATCCCAAGAACGTGGATGCGATGCAGAATTACCCTAGGCCGACGACCGCACGCAAAGTCCGATCCTTCGTTGCTGCACTCAACTTCTACCGGCGGTTCATTCCGCATTTCGCTACAACCGCTGCACCACTTAATGCTCTGACTAAGAAGGGGCAAAAATTCCAATGGAAGGAAGAACACGAACAAGCCTTCTGTAAACTTAAGCAGCTCATGATAGAAGCTCCAGTTCTGAAGAAGCCTTCTCTAAATGAGACGTATTACTTGAGCTGTGAGGCCTCAAATGAGGGCTCTGGCGCGGTCCTTGCGCAAAAATGTAATGGTAAGGAACAACCGATTGGATACTTCAGCAAAAGATTCAATGATGCTGAAAAACGTTATTCAATTACGGAGCGGGAAGGATTAGCAGTGGTCGCCGCTGTAAATCACTTTTCACCTTACCTGTATGGTAATAAATTTGTTGTAATTACTGATCATACGGCGCTCAAATATTTGTTCCAAGGTAAAAACACCGAGAACAACAGAATTATGAGATGGGCCCTAATACTCTCACAGTATGATTTTGAGGTAATTTATCGCCCAGGAGCTCAGAACGTGGTACCCGACGCGTTGTCGAGAAACATTGCGAACAACAACGAAGAAGAAAATCAAGACGACGGAGTCCCCAAAACAGTGTTCGTCACGACGATGATAGACGAAGCACCCAATGTGCAAGAGGCGAAAATCTGCTTGCAGAAGGAAAATGTGAGAGCAGAACAGTTGAAAGATCCCGTTTGGGGGCCGGTACTGAGGTATCTTGAAGGTGACAAATTAGGGGACGCTCCAAGTCTCGCTCTGAAATCCGAAGTCTTCACCGACGGAGGCATATTGTATTTCAGAAAGACTCAACGAAAGCCTAATAGAACAAGGCACTTGATCGTTGTGCCAAACGCTCTGAGAGAAGCAGCGATAACATTGGCACATGACAGCACAATTGGTGCACACCAAGGTCGTGCTAAAACGTGGAAAAAGCTAATGGAATTCGGGTACTGGATTAACATGGCGCGTGACGTTAACAAATACGTCGATTCGTGCATTCAGTGTCAGAAGCGAAAGATCAACAATAGAATTTGTGTTAGCATGGGTTCATTCCCTGAAATTGACAAGCCTCTGGACAGAATAGGCGTGGATTTAATTGAAATGCCAGTGTCGAATGAGGGCCACAAATACATCCTGACCGTGGTCGATCATTTCAGTAGATATGTTGCAGCGTTTCCGCTCAGAAGCAAGACAACTGAGGAAGTGACTCGAGCGTTGACTAAATTCGTGACTACGTACGGACCAGCCAAGACGCTCATCTCAGACAGGGGCACCGAGTTCACGTCAGCTTTATTCAGAAATGTGTGTGAAAAATTGAAAATAAAATACTACAACACCTCAGCATATCATCCCCAATCAAACGGGATGACCGAACGGCAAAATCAGAATATCAAGACTATTTTATCACACCTTGCCGCCAGCGATCAATCGTCGTGGCCTGATGCACTTCCTTGGACGTGCCTGGCACTGAACACCAGCTACCAGAGCGTCATTGAAGAAATTCCATTCTATTTGTTCTTTGGTAGAGATGCTGATATTCCAATCATTGAATGGCTAAAAACCCCGCGAATAGATTACTCGCTGGGAGAAAACTACGCGGCAGAAGTAACTGAACGTCTTCACAATGCCTTCAAGGCTGTTAAAACAAAATCAAAAGCGTCACACGACAAGTCGGTACAATTAATAGAGCGAGGAGTCAAGAACAACAAAGTCCAGGTGGGCGACATTGTGCTGCTCCATAATCCGACTGGAAGACCTGAAGCTGACGGCGCATGGCCAACGGACTGGATAGGCCCATATAGAATAATGGAAAAAGGCGAGTTCAATGCAACTATTAAAGCACTTTATAATGAACGTGTAGAGAGAGTGCATCTAGATAGGCTGAGGGTGGCGTTTCTCAGAGGGGAGGCTTACCCTTGCCATGAGGACAACGCGGCTGTGCCAGTAGGGGCTGGCAATACAGGCCAAAGCGGAGAAAAAGATATGAGGACAAGAGGCGCTGGAAACACACGTCAAGCTGCGTCCAGGACACAGGGGAGCTACAATTTGCGTTCTCGGTGTAGGTGAACCGCCAACTAGAAACGAACTGCAGAGGACTGAAATCATGCATCAACTTGACTTTGCGGGATGTGTTCTTGTGTGTTTAATTTTAGAAAACTCTTGCGTAGGAGTGAGTTTTTTTAGCGTTGTATTGCTTTAATCTAAATGTGTTCTTAGTAGAATTGTGTTATTCTAGCTGTGAATTGAATCTAATCTCACTCACTAGATTGTGATGCTTCCTTCAGTAGGAATATGCTCTAGGTTATGTAACTCCAACTTTCTTTGCTCACAAGAAATTTCGTCCAGAACGAAAATCTTGTTCGAGTTGAAATCTTGCACTATGCTTAATTCTCACTTTTCTTTTTTGCTAAGAAAAGGGAAATTGGGCGTTCACTAGAGTAACTTCGTGTGTTTCTCAAGAGGAGCACTTTGTTTCATTTGTAGTATGCTTTTATTCCCTCGCCAGCGTTTCGTAAAGCGCACGCGCTTAATACGAAATAACTCTAGTGAATTAATTAGTTTAATCTGAAAGTTCTTAGGCTGAGGCTATCTCCGGCTTGCTAATCTTATCAATACCTTTAGACCGTTCATTTTCGTAACGGGGAAAATATGTTTAGCGTCAGATTAAAAGTCGCGTATTCTTTCGTGAGGTAGTGTTGAATTTCTGACTTTGTGCCTTTCTCTTGCCCTGAAAGAATATAGTAAACACGGTAGTTCGGAAGGAATTATTCTCACTTACTCTGTAGAGTGTAGTACATTTCTTTTCAGACTTAAGGAATTAATTTCTTGGTAGATTAGCGTAGTATATACTTCAGCACAAAACAGGCCAGAACAATTGCATAACACGAATGAGTTTAGGATAAGCAGCAAAATCAGGGGAAAATCACGTGGAGCACGAGTAATTATTCACAAGAACGAAGAACAAAGAGCAATGACACGACATAGGGGATTCATCGAACTTGTATTGGAAGTATTTGATTGTAGAACAAACGCAAGCGTTGCATTGGGAAACGTCGAAGATGTGTGTACGGCTGGAAATTTTGCACCATGTTCTGAAGAATGCCGAAGGCACAAGTAATTAGCTCAGGACCGTTGGCGGTTGAGCTGTGGCTGAAGACATCGTCCAGACATATCGTTCGCTAACAAGCTCGCATCAGGAAGGGCTGCTCAAGTAATTGGCAGTTAAGACTTCGAAGCGGAAAGCACCACAGAGCGACGGAGTACCAGGATGAGGAAGGAAGGAGAAGCGAGAATAATGAAGATAATAGTCTAGGGTACCTTAATGTAATGGCGTTCAAAAATGCTTTTATACAGTGGGCACTCAAATGAAACAATAACAATGCTTTTATATGATTGAGTGTTGATATTTACTGAAGTATTTTGGAATTTGCGTCGTAACATTTATGCCTGGTAAGGCATTCCTGAAATTCGAATGCAAGTTTCCTGTGAATTTTTCCTAGGCAAATTATCACATTGGAATATTGAAGCCGCATTTTTGGCATCTCTATTTATACGTGAAATAAAACAAATTAAAAGAGAGATTACGTCGGATGTGCTTTGGATGAGGCGTACGATCATCGAAGAATATTAACCCACGGAATTCTCGCACAAATGAGAGCGTTTACTCGGAAAAATAAAATATCATCTCGTGTCTACCAGAATTTCTACGTCGATTTCGAGGAATACTGAGATTCTACGTCAATATCAAGGAATACTGAGATTCTACGTCGAAATCAAGGAATACTGAGAGGAATTCTACAGGATACCACCGCGCATTCAGGATACCCCCGCCGGATATACCTCGGATTCTTCAGTATTACCTCGAGGGATTCAGGACCTGATTGCGAATGGAAACTGTAGTGAATGAAATTTATCGACGATTCGACTCGTATTTACCGACAGATCAATATAACTTACTGACGTGCCGATTTGCCTGATCAACGAATCGACGTTCATGAGCAATCTGGCGATTAAAAGTTGAGTTTGAATAAACGTCATAAAATATATGTGAAACATTGCACTTAACATGATTTGGTGGTAATTTGAATCGTAATAATGATCCATCTTACAGAACGCAATCGTGCAGTAATGTGGTGTATAGAAATTTTATACGAGTCTGGATATTGGGCTCGCAATACTTCATCCTGAAATTGAGTTACCTTCCATCAAGGCGTGTGTGAAGCTATAAAATGCCAAAAGAGCGGCATGGAAGAAAAGCAAATTCCGTCAGCTATACCAAAGGAGTCAACATCGAATCGTCAACAACAGCATCAAGGATTTGGACAACAGAACATGCAAGCGTGAATTGAAATCCACGAGACATAAAGTCATCAATACTGTACGATGTTTGAGAATGTAGGAGATGGAACCGTAATACTTTGTGAATGTTTTATAAGGGGTGAACACTCAAAAGATTTATGATGTACTTCAGTTCGGTGGAACACAACACAATATATTACGCCATGCTGATTGTAATGAATAAGATTCTTAATTGTAATGTACAATGTTTATTGCGGAATTAAATTTAGAACATAATGTGCTTAAGTAGAATTTACCATGTGTGTCTTATGTTGGCTCCATACTGTAGTAATTATTATTCAATAAATAGCTGAAAGCTAATGCAAAAAAAAATTGTCAGGCCAATATTTTTAACTATTGGAGGGCGGTCTGTCGAGAATCTGTTAAGAATAATCAATTTTGCGAATTAAAAATGAGAATTTAGGAAAAAATTTTAATTGTGTGTAATAAATGTCTGGCTTTGTTTGGTTGTGTGTAATAAATGTCTGGCTTTGTTTGGCTTACTTAGAAATATCTCAGAAAATCCCAGCAGTACAGGGGGGTCGCTTCGACATGTATGTTTTTATGCCGTATGTGTTGACGCAGCAATGTTAGGAGGCCGCGATAAGATGCGAGAGCCCAAACGATTGCTGTTTACATTGTGTGTTGTTTCTGAAGGGGACTATTTTGTGGTGTTAGCAAATTTTTTCATTCGGGCGAGCCCTTGGGAAACTTAAGACGGTCGAAAAAAGGCCTACCCATGTGCAAAACAAAGCCGCCTTGTAGTCACACATAAATCGAGACACTCAGGCCGAGAGATACGGCAAACCAACGGTCGTTTTCGAAGGAGCAGAGCGTGAGAATGCGGTACTACCAATTAGAAGAGAGGGAAGGCGGTCGCAGTCAAGGTCCGAGGATTCTTATAGGCCGAAATAAGTACAGAGGACAACCCTCAGGAAATAAGCTAGGCGGCGAAACGAACAAGAGGCAGTTCTACAACCGACGCCACGACGCGAAGTATAAGAGATAAAACGCGGGTGTGTTCGCTGTAACAAACGTGCTCAAAGATATAATGAAAAGTGATTATTGGATATATTGAAAATTATACTAAGTTTCACGCCAAAATGTGATCATGAAATTCATACATTTTCTCGTTTTACTTGCAGAAGAGCAAATTAAACTTGCAGCGTGGGAATCAATTAATGGAACACTTAGGCGCAACGTCTCTGGGGAGGGTAAGAGCGAAGCCGTTTCTTGGGAAAAGATGATTTTCTTTTATAAAATTGTCTGAAATTTATTGGCATACAGTAATGCAAAATTGAAATGGTTTAAGGGAGCTTAATGGGTGCTATCATAATTAATAAGTTAAAATTTTGTCTTGCCAGGTGGGGCGGAGTCATATGTCTGAGGATTGATCAGCTCGAATGAAAGGAAATCGACGTGTGAATATACTGAAGCGAAATAAGCAAAATAACGTCATCACTAGACATTTTCTGAACAGTGAATAAGGCAGTCCTTTGAACTGAAGCGAGTCGCGGACGAATGTTTGTGGATGAAGTGACCATTGCCCACTGTGCTGCTGGAACAACTGAGATAGAAATAGAACAAGATAGATGAATTCTCATGTGTAACTCTTGTAAACTTAGCGGCGGCCGGCCAGCCAATATTTCCGTATAATTATGTGATGTAAGTCATTTGACGTATGCTATTTGATTTCATTACTTAATTGGCATCATTCCTAACACCATTCATTGTGTGTAAGCTCATTAATGTTTGTATGACGTATAGCTGGAAATTATAAATGTTAAACATAGTTTATCCTGTGTATCATGCCCCACAATATTAGAAGCGATCAATCGTAATACCACGGAGGGCGCCCAGAAAATGCGCTACGTAAGTGGGTCAGCGATCACCGGTGAGTACCTTTTCTTTTTTAGTATATGTACTGTAGTGTCAATTATTTTCCATGAATTTTTGTGTCGTATATGTATTCTTTGGAGGTGTGCCATTCCTCAATTCCGAGAGCCGGATCTTCCTGTTAATGAAATGTTAACAAGGAGGTGAAGGGCCTATTTCTCGTGACACGTAGCACCCCAGCAAGATCAACCAACTCCAGCAGCAACTCTCGAGGAACGCCACCAAGAACTTCTAACACACGTGATGTTCCCACCAGCTCAAGATCGATCAACACTCCGCAGCGCGAGGAACAACGAGGACCTTACACTGGATATTACTACACTTTCCTTGGCCCCAACCGATCACATTCCAGTGATGAGTGCCGCCAGTTACAGAGGAGGCAAGGTGATAGCCACAGTAGTGGAGCAGCCCATGCAAGCCCACCTATCTCCAGTAATACAGCTCGAGTAAACAATCTATCAACGCATGAAGAAGGACATGAATACGACGATATTCCCCCAGTCGCATGCAATCACATCGCCTCAAACAAACTGATCGAATTGGGACAACTGAAAACATGCTCCGGCACTGTGAACCAACAACCCGTCCAAGTACTACTCGATGGAGGAGCAACAGCGGTCTTCGTCAAGAAGGCTCTCGTCCCAACTGACGCCATTTTGAAGAAAGAAATTACCGTTCGGCTGGCCAACAATCATTCCTTCGAGGCGCCTCTTGCCCGGGTAACTCTCGTTTGTCCCTACTACCATGGAGAGGTGACAGCCGTAGCCATGGAAGAACTCTCCCATGATGTCATCCTCGGCCGAGTTCCCGGAACCACCTCCTTCGAAGAACAGATGATCGACCATGAAGAGCAACCAGTTTCTGCAGAAGTCTCTCATGTTGTCACAAGGGCAGCAGCAAAAACGAGCGAAAATCCCCCTGCCGCACCAAGCACTGTCGATATGTTGCAGCACAACAAAGAAAATTTCAAAAATTACAGCGGGAGTGCAAAACATTGCAGTTTCTATTCAAGAAAGTTGACACTGGTAAAGAAGAAACGCACAAGGATGGCAGAGTCATTACCTATGAACTCCACGACGGCATTCTGCACCGGAAAACGTTACGAGACGGTCAGAAAACTCATCAACTTGTAGCACCTGCAAGCGTGCGCCCACAAATCTTGGAAATGGCTCACGACAATCCACTTGCTGGCCATTACTCCCAAAAGAAGACTCAGGCTCGACTAGAACGAGATTTCTACTGGCCGTCCGTGGCAAAAGATGTGGTCCAATACTGTCACTCTTGTCACACCTGCCAGACGCACGCTCCATCTCGACCAAGGAAGGCACCAATCTCAACCCCACCGATCACCACTCCATTCTCCGCGCTCAGTGTTGATTTGGTAGGCCCATTACAACCAGCATCGGCACGTGGCCACCGATACATTCTCACCGTGGTGGACCAAGCAACTCGGTACGCAGACGCAGCCCCGCTCAGACATATAGATGCAGAAACGGTCGCCCAGGAGCTACTCGAAATCTGCAGCAGAGTTGGTTTCCCTCACACGCTAACGAGTGACAACGGCACTCAGTTCACCGCCGCAACCTTCGAAGCTTTCCTGAAACTCGTCGGTATCCAGCACCGATTGACGCCATTATACCATGCCCAATCGAACGGCATAGTCGAACGCTTCAATGGCACGCTCAAAGTCATGTTGCGGAAATTAGCCGTAGAACAACCGCGAGACCGGGTCCTGTATCTGCCTTCCCTCCTTTTTGCTGATCGAGACGCTCCTCAGGCCTCAACCGGGTATTCTCCTTTCGAACTCATCTACGGCCATCGCGTCCGTGGACCTTTAACCGTGCTCAAAGAATGTTGGACAGATGGGAGCTTGCAAGACGACACGAGCACTGCCCAGTATCTAATGGAAATGAAGCACCGATTGAAAGAAACATGCAAAATCGCTCGCGAGAATCTAAACAGGAGCCAAGAGAAAAGCGCCAAGTCCTTCAACAGACGTACCAAGATTCGAACTCTAAAACAAGGAGATAAAGTCCTCGTATTTCTGCCCGATTCTCGAAAGAAGCTACTTATGACTTGGAAAGGTCCCTATACAGTAAAATCACGCCTGGGAACCTATACCTATACATTGGACGTGGATGGAAACAACAAAGTTTATCACATCAACCTCGTTCGCCAGTACCACGACCGGGAACAGCAAAGTTCCGCCTCACCAAGCGAAAGCGGTCGCGAGGAGGGCGACGAGAGAGTAGAGGAAGCTTTTGCAGCGGTTGGCCTCGCCTTAGAACCTACCTGCGAAGAAGAAGAGCTCGACCGGAAAGAACCAGAGATACCGTCACCCGTCGGGGAAACCATTGAAGATTGCCTCATCTCCCCTACGTTGACTACAACACAACGCTCAGAACTCCAGGAACTACTAGGAGAAAATCGCGATCTCTTCACAGATACTCCCGAAAGAACCAGCACGGCTGTTCATTAAATAAAATTAAAGGATACTTCCAGTTTTCGACTTCAGCATTCGTATCCACTTCCCCTAGCGCTAGAGCCTGAACTGCAGTCAAGTTTAGAGAAGTGGATGAGGATGGGAATCGTGACGCCATCCACCTCACCTTACTATTCACCGCTCCTTGCCATCCGGAAGAAAGACGGTACCCACCGATTTTGTTTGGACTGCAGGCACCTCAACAGCCTGACAGTATTCGATGCCGAGCCAATAGCAGACACCACTGCTATCTTCACCAATTTAGCTGGCAAAACAATCTTCAGCAAAATTGACCTCACCAGTGGATATTGGCATGTACCTTAACACCCTGAGTCCCGCCAATACACCGCCTTCAAAACTAGGTCTGGCCTTTATGAATTCAACGTCATGCCTTTCGGCCTAGCAAATGCTCCAGCCACTTTTTCCCGCCTTATACGTCAAGTCACTGCAGCACTGCAAGATACCGAGGTCTACATGGACGACATCTTAATCGCCTCGACTACTTGGGAAGATCATTGTGCAGCATTAGCTAAACTGTTCGAAGCTCTCTCTCGACATGGCCTTAAAGCGAAGCCATCCAAATGCGAATTCGGATTTGACAGCCTCCAGTATTTGGGTCATCAACTGAGCAGTAATCAGATCCAGCCTCTGGAGAACCGAGTCGAAGCCTTAAAATCAGCTCCACTCCCAAAAACAAAACGGGAGCTCCGAAGCTTTTTCGGTTCAGTTGGGTACTACCAACAGTACACTCCTAACTACTCTCAAATGACATCTAAACTCCATGATTTCCTAAAGAAGAACTCCCCAGAACAAATACCTTGGACGGATACAACAGAAGATCTGTTCGAAAGTTTGAAGACAGCGTTAGTCAAGAGACCGGCCTTACAGTTACCAGACCCCAGATGTCCTTTCATTCTGAGGACAGATGCCTCCCAAACTGGACTTGGAGCAGCTCTCCTCCGGCCAAGCAAACGAGACTTCCGTCACTATGCACCCGTAGCATATGCTTCACGTCGACTGAGAGGAGCAGAAATAAACTATTCTACCATTGAAAAAGAAGCGTTAAGCATCTACTGGGCTCTACAGAAGTTTGAGGTCTACCTGTATGGACGAGAATTAGTGTTACAAACCGACCATCGACCGCTCCTTTATTTGCAACAGGCAGACAAGTTGAACCCTCGATTGAAACGCTGGGCTTTGTATTTCAGCCTTTTCAGGTTCCGACCAGAACATTTTTCGGGAGTCGACAACTACATTGCGGATTTCCGGTCTCGGCTACCGTAGCAGAGACACCCTCCCCCGGGTGTGTCAGGCCGCACAGGGGTGGTCGAGCCTTTTGTGTTAGTTACCCATAATCCCAAGTATTTTCTTTATGTGTCCAGCTTCCTGAACGTCGACTTGTCTGTTTCTCTGCGCTGATGTTGCGTCTGCGCATTTACTTTAGTTAGCCCTTAAATATAATTTGTATTACATGTCGATATTCTAATGTTTCTTTGAGAACCTAGCTCAATAAGACTAATATTTTAAATGCAATTTTGAGTGTTATACCCTGTTATGCAGTAGCTCATGTCTGTACGCACTATTGTTGCAATAGAAAATAAATGACAGTCTTTGTTAAAATATATCAGTGTATGTAATAGGGACTGCAAAGAGATTCAGCATTTAACAAGGCACACCCTGAGGTCAAAAGAGTTTTCTCTCTCCTTATTGATACAGGCAGTAATCTCATACGACACCTCGCCTAATAAGGAGTTTAAGGAGCCACCTCGGATGGACGAACTAATTCGCAGAGTATTATCGATTAGGAAGACGCTGTCGCAGTTCGGCACTAACAGAGTTCACTTCTGTTGCCCTAGCGGTCTCATACGGCGCAGACAGTAGCTCGTCTTCCTAACGGTACCGCCGTAGTGCGGCACAAAACGGAATTTACTTCTGTTGCCCTAGCGGACTGAATACGGCGTTGGCGGTACCCACACACACCTCACTCTAGCGGTACCACCGTAGTTCGGCACAAAACAGAATTTACTTCTGTTGCCCTAGCGGACTGAATACGGCGCAGGTGGTACCCACACAAACCTCACCCCACACACCCACAACGGTACCGCCGTAGTTCGGCACTAACAGAATTTACTTCTGTTGCCCTAGCGGACTGATTACGGCATAGGCGGTACCCACACGAACCTCAGGAAGGGCAGCTGCTGCAAAGAAAAAGCTAGCGCCCCGGAAAAAGGTAGCTGCACAGAAGACAGCCCCCATTTTCCACGAACCCTCACGTCGACCGCACGACGGTATCGACACTAACTCACTTGGATTAAATATAAACATGACTCCAGGAAGACTTTTTTTCGAGATGTCAACCTAATATATCTTGTTACCCTAGCGTATGATTTGCAATTTCAATCCGTGCTATATTATTTGAGTAAAATTTATTGAGTTTGCGTCTACTACCATTACCATTTTTTAAATAACAGGGACTTTGAATTGTTTTTATTAGCAAATACAGAATAAGAAAATTCAAGTATACAATTTTAGAGATCTAAAAACTACAAAGATTTGGCTAGCCTGCCACTCACAACGGTAGTACGCAGCTCTGAGGCATGGTTCACATATTTACTTGGCCTCAGCTTGATAGAACGCAAGCTGCTAGATGTCGCAGCAATAATAAAGTTGTTCTTGTATTACATTGAAATTTGACTTAGTGTATGTTATTTTCTGCTGTGATCGTAAACATTTTGCCCTCATAATATTTTGTCTTTCATTCGAATCTTACTAATTAGTGAAGTAAATATCTGACAGTTAAGAAAATGTCAGTATAGCAGAAGCACTCGTCAAGCGCGTTCAGTTGTTTGCGAATTTAAAGAATTTTTTGTGTAAGAAATTGACAAATGGAATGGCTATCATGTTTTGTTACACCATCCAAAGCCGCTGTTTCAATGGGCCATCTTCATAAGTTTGGAAATAATATGAAACAAAAGGTTGCTAGGTAGTGGATGATATTTCAAAATTCAACCAAGGGAAATAAATTGTCGAATCTTTTTCAATTCCATTATTTTAGGCATATGCCCAAGAACTGTTCATATACGAACTTCTTCCAAATGATCGAAAAAAGAGATATCAAGTATTATTAGGAGTTCATAACAATCAAAATAGGATTATTGAAGTAAAGTGCCGGTGAGTGTTCAAATGTTTCGAGTAAATCATAAAAACATTATTTTTATCTCATCCTGTTTTCAATTTCTTTTCAGTCACTGGATGTTTACAACGAAGCTGTAGAATCAATAAACTTTTGGGTGCTTAAAATAAAAGTATATTTACCGCCTCTAATTAAGTTTCCAAACTTGAGGATTGTTGGGGACTCAATCCTGTAGTACCGGAGGACGCCTTCAGGCAGAAACGGTTGGTGATACTCCACATCAAACGTTGCATCTGAAATGTCCGATATAGCGCGATGGAAAAGTAATTAAAAAACTAACGTAAGGTATGAGGTTTTGAAAATGCTAGCTGTGAATACGAGGTAATTTTTTAAACTGAATATTCGTTTTAAACAAATTATTCAATTTGATCTCCTCATGACTTATTGACTATGAAGCCCTAAACATGATGATACATGGTCGGTTGAACACATGAGAGTTAAATGAAAAATTACTGAAATAGATGAAGTAAATTCTAAGCCGTGAGAGCCAAAACAAGAACATTGAAGAATCAATGAAGGATCATAAAGCTAAATAAGGCGTTTCCACTCCGGGACAAAGAAAAATTGTTGGTAGTCAGACAGGGGCAGATTTGAGTTTTCTGTCTGTACTTACTGTCGCTAGGGCTTCCATCCGATAACATGTCTTTTCGGATGTAGATGAGGTAATCCCCTTCCCATTTGTTGCATATCGGGGTTTTGACTCTGTAATAGTAGCAGCTGGTCTTGTAGATTCTAAATGCATGAAAACCTGAAAAGGTCAGATTTTATTAAGGATTTCTATGAGTACTCGCATTATCAATATTGGTGGCATAATTTAAATTAGCTGACGGCGTGTGTCTTTCTAATAATTTACATTTACGGGTAAACTTTAATACTTTAATGATCATCCGATGGCTCTTATGCAATTTTTTATGACAATGAACCATTTTTTAAAGGATATTTGATAGATATTTAACCAATTTGGAGTTTGGAAATATTGTCTTTTCTCATCTTATGCATCTTTTTAAAATAAAGCCATGAAATCTTACATACACAGTGCTTTTGAGATGGTAATAAGAAAGTTACAGAATTGAACATTACATATCTCCGAAACAGTATTATAACGTAATGAATAATAATATTTGGTACTAGTTTAAATATCAAATATCTTTGGTACAAAGAAGTTGATTGACGACTTTGGAACGAGATTCATAAACATACACTTCTAATTCAAAAGTTGGTGCTTTCCGAGAAAAAACAATCTGCTCAGCATGGTGAGTGTGACATTGCAGGAGTTTGGTACGAAAGCGAGATAGTGATTGGGAAAGCGTGTGATTGCCCAGGTCTGGTCGAATGATGCGTTGATGCTGAGGCTCAGGGATATTGAACAATTGAGCAATTTACCTTCGGAAATTGCTTTCTGTAGGCACTCTTCGGGTGAATCGGGCCAAAACAAGTGTGTATATACTGCATTTCTGTCGAAATCCTCCTTCAAGACAAGTTTCTCCACAAACTCCTGTAAAAAAATCAGGACCCGAATAATGAACTTCCCCATTTGAGTTTCACTAACCAGCTGTGTTATTATTTTCAACATTTATTACATAATATTGACTGCAAGATTGGAACCAATTTTAACTCGAAAATATTATAAACTGCAGGGGTAACTCCACTGAAATATGGAATTAACTATTGGCATAATTTACATTACTGGTGCGCCGAAAATTGTGACGCAAATAAGTCGGCTCCTGCTTTTGCTGCGGTGACTGAGCGAGCCATCGGCCGGTGGTAGATAGATCCGTCGTAGGCCGGTATAGTAAACTGAGATTTCTCAAGTAGGGCCCTCCAGTCTCAGCCGACATTTAGCTATAACTTTTACCTCACCACCGGTAACAACACTCTAATCACGCTCTCCAACGCTCATGTCTCCAAATGTCGTCTCGACTAATCATAACTTGCACTCAAGTATATGCAAAGTTTCTTTTCTATATGCCTCCCTAATGCGTCTTAGGTCAGTGAATTTCATTTTGTGCCCGCTGTTGGCTGAAGAAACATGAAAAGAGTGAACGGAGACAAGACAAACCTAATCTGTCAAATACTGGTTTGTATGCTGTTTCTTTGGGCTCTTGCTTAATTGGCGCGTTAAAAATGCCGGTCTCATCTATGAATAAATCCTGAAACAATCTGTTCTCCTATCAGTGTCATTCCCGACGAAAATCTTTCATTTTATTTAGTTTTTTTTTATAATTGAACTGCAAATTTTGAACATCAAACAATTAGTTGTTCTACTTTTTATATCCAATAAGCACGTGAAATTTTTTTATGAGCGAGATTTTTAAGGTGAAATGTTTGACTGATTGTGTCTGACTCTATAATTTTCTGTTTCGGTCTAGAATTTGGTTGGAGATCTGTGCGTTGAATGCGGGTGCTAGAATTCAAGGTTTATTAATTCATTAAAGGTTTGAAAACAAAGAATTTTTTTGTAATTCATCTGTTATTCCCACTGACGTAAATCTAAATAGAAACATTCTTCCAAAATTACCGAATCTGGAGGGAGGCTGATGGTATATTCATCACCCCCTCTCCCGCTACCGGGAGAAGCACCCCCGGAGATGGGAGCTCCAGAGTGGGAATGGGCGGCGGAGCCCTGCGCGCCCTGCGGAGCTGCGATCTGCAAGGAGCAAATACAACGTCCACTAAATGATTGTTCTTCATCAGCAGTGAGTGAAGGAGTACTAACAGTCGGTAAATTAGGTTCATGTTGTGCTGTTCATGGAATGGCATCGCGCAGGACAATAATAAAATCTGAACTAATGAGTGGTAAAAATACATGATTGATCGCCGAATTTAAATCAACGGTTGCATGAAAGTTTTGAAAAAAAACATGAATTTCTAGAGGATACGAAGTTAACAGAATAGCGGTAGTAGTAGAATAGCGGTAGTTAACAATCTTTCAAGATAATTTCCTACCACTACCTTAAATATATATGTTTCAATTTATTTCTTTATTGTTCTACTTCGAGACCAATTTTGTTCAGCTCATCGCCCGACATATTTTCATTCCATTTGCGTACTTGTTGTTTCTGTTCCATTTTTCTACCAAAGCACATGGCGTATCCTTGATGATGCTATAAAGTCCATGAGCGACAGCAAATTATCAAATAACCATATAGTGTGCACGGCCCGCTAAAAATGACGGGATTCCAAACCTTTCTTGAAAAAAATTTCCAGATGTGGATGGCAAACAAATATATCCATCCTAACAGTACCCGTGGCAATAAATATTCTTGTATGTTTGCACCTGGTGAAATTGTATCACAGATACGGTTATTAAAACTATCCTTATGAGCTTGACAGAGAAATGAAAGGACCAGACTCTAAACAACTAAACCAAGGGTAAAAAAATTATTAGGTAGTAGCGGGACCCGTGGAAATTCCACTAACAATGTCATCGTTAAGCTAAGTGGACTGGTGAAAAAAATCCGTCAACATTACTATCCTATCCTAACCTATCATGACCTAACCGAATCTATCCTGATAAAATTTCAAACATATTAATGCACGTAAGCCAACTTTCAATACACTGAGAAATTCGATATCCATGATACCGCAAACTCAGGCATCCTAGGTTTCTTAAGAAGCGGACACCAAACAGATATATAAATAAACACACAACGGGTATTATTAGGTTAGATGAAGGAGAAAGTTGAAGCCATATCACTATTATATAAGAGTAGCCGCGTCCGTCCGTCCTTGTGACCCCCTCCTGATTATGGTATCCACAATACGCACTAGGCTTATTTTTAGAAATAGAAATTTTCTATGGAGCTTTCTCTGTTGAAATTCATCATGTCGCTTTGATATTTTTAATATCGCTTTGGTAATGCAAAAAAAAAATGTTTTAAATTCGTTTGACCAGTAACCTGGCTACCACATTGTATAAAGCCCAAGATTTTGGAAATTAACACGTTAAGTGCGGCGGGTTAAACTGAAGTTCAATATCCAGCTCAAATTTAGAGTCAATTGTAGTAATTAATTTTGAACATAGCAAACATTGATTGGATCATGCCTTCATTTAACTCTCATTTAGTATTTATAAAAATTGAGTCACTGACTGCTGGTCGGCCAGCAGCATTATGAAAATCCCCTAAATGACCACCGGTGGGTCACGCCGCACTTAACGTGTGAAGTTCTTGTTTTCGAAATTGTGATTTTCTTGAAAAGCTTCGAAGAGATAATTGACGACATTTCAGAATAAAATTCCGGCAAAAGAAGCCACCGTAGATAAAAACGTGTCCAACCGCAATAGAGAAGTAGCAAGACTTCGACAGCAAGAAAAACGCCTAAGACGATCGGATGATCAACGCGAAATGGCAAGACTAAGCAATGCGCTCGCAAACGAAAAGCTAGAGCTAAATATTGACCCCTGACCGACGTTTGGAAATTCTACGGAATAATGCAGAGCAACACCGAGTAGCTAGAGAGAGCTTATCACATGGAAGAAGCGAGGAAATTCTTCGTCATAGCGCTGGACAACATCGAGGGGTACAAGAGAATTCAACTAAAGAAAAAAGGGGTGAAATTCTTCAGACTAACGCCGAACAGCATCGACTTGCACAAGCAAATTTAACTAAAGAAAAAAAGGTTGAAATTCTTCAGATTAACGCAGACCAGCACGTGTGCACTAGTATTTAATAAAGCGTAATGAGAACTCAGTGCAAAATACATCTTATGTGCAAATAAGTTACAATTATTGATTGCCATATATTTCATTAATGTCCATTGGGTTTGGCGTTACAGTCGTGCACTCTTCAGAAGCCAGGTAGCGAACGCTACGTCCGTGCTTTTGAGTACCCTGTGTAACATGTGGGTTTGAATACCTAACGTAACAGCAGTGCATAACAGTACGCGGTGTAACATGGGTACAATTATAAAATCTAGTATAAGACATACGATTCGAGATAGGCATGAATTCATAGTTATAGATGTGTTCCAAAGTGATCAGAAGAAAAATCGGGATTTAGTATCACGTTCAACAGTACAGTACAGAAAATCTAAGAGTATAGTGCATACAATTAGGTACTCGGTAAAAATAGTTGTTGGGGTGCTCATTGTCGCCGAAAGTTTGAAACCATATTAAAATAATTATTTCAAACCTACTTCTTCATGGGATATTTTTGTATTTTATAAATGTTCAATAGACATCATCATCTTCTTTCAATTTATAAAAGTTCCAGCGTTGAGTGCACAACTCACCATGCAGTAGAGGAGGTATAACTTCAGGACAGTCATGGTGGCGACTTAACGTCCAATCCAGCGTAGAATGCACTGCACCAGCTCGCCCCTGAACAATGAGCAAAAACCACACAGATCAGGACGATCGAAAAAAGTAGATTAATTTACCGCGCCATTAAGGTGTCAAATTTAAAATTGGATAACTAGTGAAGTTATACGAGGGATTTCAACTTCAAAAACGCTTCATTAATGTTTCATCAGCACAAAAAAAGGTTTTTCATAGCGTCCATTCTTTAATATCTTAAATTTTCATTTTCTTCATTTCAGTATTACTGGTATATAAAATGCATTTTGCGTTCTTATGTTTCCTTTTTGCTGTGTGATCGAAAAGAAAATTCGAATGATAGTATTGAACGTTACCATACGCAAAAAGCCATGATCGAAGGGCTCACGGCCTGTGCGAAAACATGTCGTACAAAATTTGTAACAAACAGTGTATTCTTCTGATTTGATTTAAACGAAATGAGAATATAACGTATGATGTACTCTGTTCCGGTATTCAATTCAATTTAATTGGAAAACAGAAACCCTCTCCTGAAATGGCTTCCAGCTAAATTACTGGGCTCATCTGAGTGGGTTGATGAGGAAAAATATATAAACTTTCCAAAATGAGGAGACGCTTTAGTAAAGATCTATAAAGTTTTTTTTTGTGATTCGATTTATTTTCTTGGTACATTTCCTAATTTTCTTAGCTGTCAATCATTCAATTCACAGTTTCTACGGCAAATCAGCCCCATCAACTGCCCAAACTTAACATGACTCTGAACAGCCAAAAGCTACGTATTCTATATCCTTCGACTTTTGATACTCCTGTAGCTAGGAAACAAATGAAAAATCTCTCACATTCAAGAAAATAACAGAGCCTGCGAATAAGTTTGAATATTCTAAAACTGATTCCAGTTATTGTGAACGCCTTAAAAGGGCAAAGGCTTAGATTTCGATCTGCACCGAAAAACACTATCATTACTACTAATGAAGCTCAGCGGAATTGTTTCCTGTGAATACAAGAAAAAATAACGAGAACAAGAGCTGAATAGTCGCAAATGTTATTCCCAAGCGAAATATTTTGTTTGAATTCTCTCTCATGACATGGCAGTATTCCTTAGTACTTACGAGAAATGTTTAGGTGACCCAAGCTCGGGCAAATTCACTATGTGGTATTTTCGTTGACTGACTGCAGCGAAGTGAAACAGTCTCGCCAATGCTTAGATGTACAGTGGGTGGGTGGAGAAAACTCTGAACCAATCAGATTCGTCTCTGTGCGCAGCTGCGGTGCTTCGCTTCTGCTCCACCCTGCGGAGCTGGAGCGTTTCCTGCCCCGTCGAGCAGCGAAGCCATTTACCCGAACGTCGAAATTTAACGCCGATGACATTATTCTCATTTTAAATAAATTTTTTGAGAAAGATGCTGATATTAAATTATTCCTTGTGTGAACATATCCTTTATTAGATGATTCTGTCATTTCTATCTCAATTTAAGGCATGGAAGTTGAGAATTCAACTATTCTTGAGCTTTTTATTCTGTTTTTTTTTTGGGGCAACGAATGGAAATGCAGATATAATCTAATTTATTTCTAACTAGTCATATAAAAAATTATGGAAAAGAAAATCTGATCTCATAATTGGCGTAGAGGAATTACAGATAAAACTTTATTTATTAAAAATGGTTTGATGATTGTTTCTCGGAATACGCTTCGAAGCATAGCGAGAGGTTAGCGAAAGTGTATTATTTTAATAAAGACATATATATAAATCAGAAATTTTCATCCTGCGTCTTAAGGGGGACATCCGAACGATTTTTAAATTTGATTCGATTGGTCTACAGTTTGGCCACTATTTGTATATAAAAAACATGCTTTACTAAAGTAACTTTTCCGATATAGGCCTTAGTTTAAAAAAATTAAAATATTAGTTTTTAGATCATATTTCGGGATATTTCAAAAGAATAGAAGTCAATGAGTTTTTATGCTAGAACAATTTCAAAGACAGGTGTGAAATCCTCGTAACATATCTAACAAACTAATGGATTTGAATATTATTTTTAGTTTTCTTTTGATATGCTATTTTTCATCACTAACTTAATTATACCAAATTTTTTGTTTTGAACTGTATTAAAAAAATTAAATGCACAAATTTTGAAATTGGGATCCATTCGTTTGTTAAAAATGTTTCAAGGAGTCTAAAACTGTCCTGAAGTTGATGTTTTTGAGCAAAAAGCAAATGAAATAAATTTTGTGGTAAAATGTAATATAGCAGACATTTTTTCACGTGAATGCTGTATTCATGATGCATTATCATCTGCAAACAATATATGCATGCATAATATCATATCATCACTGTGAATTGCATATTACAGGTATAAATTATATGTAAACAAAATATACAACATTTTCTTGTGAACTGTGATAAAAGAAATGGAACGTAGAAATTGGTAAATTGGGATCTTTAAGTTTGTTAGAAATGTTCCAAGAATTCCATAACTACCTATGTTCTTTCTCCAGCATGAAAACTCACTGACTTCTATCATTTTTATGTTGAAAGTTAGGTGTTTACCTGAGAAGCAAAAAAAATTGGTGGTTAAGTTTAATATAATGGGCATTTTTTTACTAGAATGCTGTATTCATGTTGTATTACCATCTACAAATAATATGTAGGCATAATTTAGTATCAACACTGTGAATTGCACGTTATACATCAATAAATTATTTTAAAAAATGCATATATGTTTCATTTCTTGAAGAACGGTAAATTTTTATTTGTGGACTGATCCTTATGAAATAAGCCATTATTTGTAACTTTTAATATGAAACACATTATGTTCTATTAATTTTTTCAATTTTGACTTTAGTTATTCAGAAAATGGAAAATATTTGCTTTTTATGCTTTTTTATCTGATATTTCAAATGAATACAAGTCAAAGAGTTTTCATGCTACAACAAAACCAAAGACAGTTTTGGAATCCTTAAATAATTCCTAACAGATAAAGTTAACAGGATTTCTCAATTTTCTTTTTATATGGGGTCAAAAATTCATGATTATTGGTCCTCTTACTTCTTTATTTTTTTGGGGCGGGGGGGGGGGGGGGGGGGGGGTATAGTGCCCGAAGCCATTTAGGGCGAAATAGCCCGCCACCTGAATATTCTTTTTTAACAAACAACAATAAAAAACCAATTGGGCCAAAAATCGCTGGGGTGTACCCCTTAAAAGAACTCCTTGTGATTTCATTGTAGTTTGATAAATCAAACTATCATGCTTGAATATTTTATCGATGCTGTAGCAATTTACAACTAAACCATTCCTGATTTTGAAAAAGTGATGTCAACTTCTGAATTCTATTCCTACAACACTTTCAAACTGCGATGTGAAATACAATATGTTGAGTGACAAACTATAACAAACCACTTTGTCCAAAATTAAATAATAATGAAGGCATCTACGAATGCTTTATTTCCAATTTCAAGCCTGAGACATATCACCTTGTACATTGGATTTTCAAATGCCTTATAACTCTTAATTATGCGCTTTTTCACTAATTTTAAAAATGATTTTTGCGCTATACTCATTCAGGAATATTTTATGGAGAGCAATGTTATTTTACCAGCTAGCCAGCATGAAATCAACATTTTTCAATGTCCACAGCAGATTAGCCCGAGCGAAGAAACATAGGAAAAAAGCCCGCTCTAAATTGAGTTGTGTATTTTGAGAAAATTAATTTTTTAAGTGCCTCGTTTATACACAATTTCGGAGAAAATTGCAGATATTCGAGATAAATTTGATAAAATTCTCATTAGGGGCTGAACACCTTTAGCAACATTTTTGTTTATTTCACTCAAATAATTCGTTAAGAGATGAAGAAACTCGACGTCATGAGTTGGGACAATTTTAATTCACATGAAAATGATCGAGCGTTGGCTTTAGTCAGGTGTTCCAGACATGCTCACTGGAGTTGACTCAACTGAACTGGACAAAGAAGCGGGCGTGCTGGTTATCGGGGAGTTCAGAGCGTGAGGCTCGTTATGTTGATTACATCGTCATTGAACAAATGTTAATGACGCTAACAAGGCCTCCAGTTCGAGAAAACCTCATTATCCTAATGTTCTTTGACACGAAATTAACTGTAAAATAAAAAACTAGAAAAGGTGCAGAATAAATTTGGGGAGCAGTAGATTAGTTTTCTGAAAGCAGCGAGGCTGAAATTGTTGAAGTCATTTTGACTAAACCGTCTGAGTAACCTCATCACACGGGCAGGTTTTCCTGGTGTGGGTTGACGGCGGACGTAGTAGTGGACTGGTCATGTTTACTGGGGGGTGCTATAATCATCACATATTGGAAAAATTTAATCCACGTTTCAGGAATTATTTAAAAATCTCTAAAAACATTTACCCAATAGCTTTGATCGGATGAAACGAACAGGTTTTACGTTATAAATTTTTCTTGAAAACTAATTTTGGACTCTACTCTGAATTGTGAGGGCCTGTTCTGGGAGTGTTTTTAAAGACTGTTCTTGGAGACTGTTATGGGAGATTGTTATGGGAAACTGTTATGGGAGAGTGATCTTAAAGAAAGTTCTTAGAGACTGTTCTGGGAAACTGTATTGACAGAGTTTTGGAAGACTTTCCAGAGAACGAAATGATTTAATCGCGTTTGAAGTGTTTAATCTATGAATATTTCTTTTAAAAAAGTGGAATTTTACATTTACGGAAAATTTTGAATTTTAATGGGAAATACACTGAGTCACAACGTCTGAAAATTTTCTGATGTAAAGTTTACTGCCTCAAAATAGTGTGAAATTAGGATATTGACTGCCTTTAGAGGCGTAGAAACGTCAAATAAATGGTCAACTGTTTAAAGTTTTCCACGTTCGAGTGTTAACTATCTAATTACCTCCTAAATGTTATCAGAACTGTCTTGTGTGAATGATTCATAAATAAAATATATAGTTTCTTTTCATTTTTCAAAACGATTTAACTCGACTTTAGGTTTCTTCTTTCGAACAGCAGAATAATAATTGAGTTTAGAAGTTTTCGATTTTTGATAAAACCGGAAGGATACCCCACGCAATTTTTTAGTTTCTATTCATTGGCTCAGACCCAATTGAAAATCAAGGACGCTTCGCCGGTGGGTACGCGTCGGTTCCTAGGCGTTTTTTAGTTGTATTACGCGCGGTTTAAGGGTCAAATGTCCACTTTTTCGGACACAAAACTGCACGCGAATCGCCGATGTTCCGCCCTACCTAACGGCCGTTTACCGCCTCAGAACCAGATTCTAATCGTGGCTGGCCGTCCATGGATTATAGGTTAAAAAATCGCTCCCGGTTGCACATGCCTCGCCTCACGGGGTGTACAATATTGCAGTGGAAGCTTTGGATCTTACAATACAAACACACTTAATGCATTGTGAATTTATTGACCCATCAAGCTCAGTACGATATTGTACATCTAATGAGATCGATGCACGTGCAACTGGGAGCTCAGGTACATAAGACAATACATTAGGAAGGACAAGGAATCCCGCTCTTTTTTTAACTTTTATCACAAAAATTAAACATTCTCTTAATAAAAATTTACATGGATATCTTACTTCCAATAAATCACAGCCTTCCCACTAATGGCCCACCAAAATAATATAGGCATTAAACATAAAATCACAATATGTTTAAAATGCTGCATATAACAAACAAATATCAACTACATAAACATAAGGATGGGAATGAAATTTCCATATCACAAAGTTCCCTTTCGACGCTCGTTTACATTCTAGATTAGATTATTGGTTAGTTTAAGCCTTCCTATCCGCAACAAATGCGATCCCAAGAGAGGAAAAGGGGGGCATCATTTAGTATGGAGGCAACACGTGGACTACGCTTTGGGACATATGTGTACCACGAAGTAAATTGCTCACTTGCATACCGGCATAAATGAATAGCATTTCCATAATTTCATTTCCTTTCTCAGAATTGATTTCAGCATACCAGTTAAAATGATGGTACACTTAAATTTTTCACACTTTCTATGTAGGACAAGAATGGATTTGAGTAGTACAGTCGGTTTATAAATTCTGCTAATCACAACTTAACCGAACCAACCGTAGCAATCGCACAAACGTAGTCAACGTTTTAAGCTAACGCGGAATCTGTGCGGAAAGGGTTTAAGGTGATCATCCCGGGCCCCTGCCAGGCCCCTGTCGCTCTGATGGTCATTTTTCATGTTTTTGTTGGAAAAGGACCCTTAGGTGGTGGACTATTCGGTCCTAAAATTTTACGGCGCTACGGACAATATATCCCCTCCCCCAGGGGAGGGGGGTAAGGGGACAAAAATCTTGAATTTCTGTCCCCATTTAAAACCCCGTATAAAAAGAAAACAAAACGGGAAATGGGTAATTTAAAAATTTACTTTTGTTAGAAATGTTTCAAGGATTCTAACACTATCTTTGGTTTTGTTCATGCATAAAAACTCAATGATGAGATACGGGTTGAAAAATCCATAAAAATGAACCAGAAAAACCAACATGTTAATTTTTTTCAGAAACTAAAGCCTCAATCAACAAAATGAATAGAAAAGAAAAAAAATTGTGTTTTTTTTCATAAGTTACATTTTATGGTCAAATTTCATAAGAATCAGACTGAAAATAAAAAATTCATCATTTTGAAAAAATAATAATTTCTTTGTTTGGAAATCACAATTCACAGCCTGAATTTGAGTTTATGCATGGAAATTGTCGAAATAAAAATTAAAACTGCATTTATTTTCATAAATTGTCCATTATATTACACTTCAACAAAAAATTTAGTTTTGGCTTATACTCAAAACAAATACCTTTCACATTCAAACTGTATCTCCTCATTGAGTTTTGATGCTAGAGCAAAACCAAAGACAGGTTTAGAATCCTTGGAACATTTCTAAAAATAAAATGAAGCTTTTCAGCCAAATTTGAGAAAAAAAATTATATAGCTCTGAATCCCAAAATTAATTTTTTTAATGTAATCATAAAATAGCGCTTATCACACAATTTTTTAAATGTTAAAATAACGCGTCATTTTATTGTTAGCAATGCTTCAAGGATTCTAAAACTGTCTTTGGTTTTGTTCTAGCATCAAAACTTAATGAGGAGATAAAACTTGAAATATACATAAAAATGAACCAAAAAACTCATTTTCGTAAAAAAACTTAGGCCTAAATCGAAAAAGGGACATGATTAAAGTAAGTTTACTTTCAAAAAATACATTTATTGGCCAATTTTCAAACGAATCGGATGAAAAGCGTTGAACAACTGGGATGATCACCTTGAAAGCAGTAAGTTGACAAAAAAGTTAATGAAACAAGATCAAAGTTGAAGAAGAAAGTAGTAGGTGCTGGGAAACAGGACAGCAGTGAACCGAAAATAGGTGGTCCTCAACATAACAAAAACATTTTATTTCAACATAAAGAAGGCCCACCTAACTCTTGGCTCTGGCCCTCGCATTTTCCTCCCGAGGAGCGCGAGTTTCCATAGATACAATAGTTGTATCCCTCAGAGGAGCGTCTACAGTACATCGCGTGTCCCACAAAAATGTCCTCGAGTTTTTAATTGATTATGTCTCCGCTTTGACTTAACATATTTGAAATGTCTTTTTTTTCACAATGTAGTAAATTTTGTTTCCGTTTCGAATAGTCTAGTTTCTTAAAAATAGTTTAATAACCACTTTACAGTGATAGATTTACTAAAAGAGGTAGAAAAACTAATTGTTCAAACGAAAGATTTTAAAAACAACACTGGTGTTCTTCATTTCTAAATACCAACCGTTGAAAATAATTTCACGATGATATATCCTACATAACACCAAATATTTAAATCCTCTGAGAGGTTATTTACTACCACATTTCATTATTTGAAGTCAACTAAAATGTAGTTCACTAACGATCAAATAATTTTCATCGTATTGGAATATGAAGCAACGAAAAACTGTGAAAAAGTTCGAAGAGCAATTAATGAAAAATTCTCAGAAAGGCACTCGTCCGATAAGGAAACTGTGTATCGCACAGTTAGAAAATTAGAAAGAAAATTAAACGCTCTTCTAACTTTTCAGTTTGCCGTTGCTTCATATTCTAATACAATGAAAATTTTCTGATCGTTAGTGAGCTACATTTTAGGTGCCTTCAAATGATGAAATAAGGAAGTAAATAATGTACAGTGTTGAGAAATGAAGAACACCAGTGTTGTCTTGAAAACTTTTCCTTTCAAGCGATTAGTTTTTCCACCTTTTTCAGTAAATCGATCACTGTAAAGTGGTTGCTAAACGATTTTCAAAAACTTAAATTATACACCCGGTATATACAGGGTGTTGTGTGTTTACGATGCAGATGATTTAATCAAATACAGAAAAACGCAAAAATAAAACGATTTTCATGAGTGACAAAAGCATCAAAACTTCTTTGTTTTCGAGAAATGATGACCTGAAATAATTATAGATTCCCGTAGGAATAGCCTGAAGCGCGCGCCAAAGAAATTAGATTTTACTCGTTGGCTGCACGTCAAACCCATTCTTACGGGAATCTAAAATTATTTCAGATCATCATTTCTCGAAAACAAAGAAGTTTTGAGGTTTTTGTCACCCATAAAAATCGTTTTTTTTTTGCATTTTTCTGTTTTTGGTCAAAATATGTTCAACGAATTACACAACACCCTTTATATATATTTCATTCTTCATATATCTATACATCAAAAAATAAATCAATAAAATTTGTCACATTTCATTTTTTCTTAATATAGATGTATCAAATCGAGTGCACTGAGTGCCTTTTAAACACTCATGTACAATGCACATTATATGTATATATAGTATTCTTGATAGATCTCTCAAATTTTTAGACAACATAGAAATGTTTTGCCAGCAGGGAACATTTTAAATATCATTAAAGAACATAACAAATGAAATTAGAGTTACAATGTAAGTTTTCAATACCCTACCTTAGCTGGGTGACCAATGAACCAGCAAAAAAATTTTTTGCAAAAGAAACGCATCATTCATAAATTACATACGTAGGCACTTAAAATGGACTGAATGTGCTTGTTTATCGGCTGGATGCTGAAAAACATTTTATATAACAATTTTAAACTCTGCAAAATTTTTCATTAGCGAACCAAATAGCAAATAAAGGTAAAGAATAGCACAAAAGAATTTTCTTGCATTACTAAAGCTGTTTTAGAGAAAAAACTAGAACACAATTAGCTAGGGCAATTATCTACCAAAAAAGTATTTACAATAAAAAATACCCTCGAATGATAGATAGGGTGCACTGTAGCACAGGACTTGATGCACAGAATTAAAAATCTTGAAAGAAAATTAAACAAGAGAATAGTTGAAGACAGAAAGACAAGCTGACATGGACAGTAAAAAAATGAATAAAAAATGTCCATCATGAAAGGCATAACAAAAATTACGATATAAAATGACCCACCTGCACAATGACCTATCTTCTACATGCTTCCAATGTTCATGAATATAACTTACAAATGAATCAAGTGAATGTGAACTGTTCTGTAAACTTGTTCAATAATCTATCCAGAGTACTTTGATATGAATACCATTGCTCTAGTTCCAAAACAGTTGGACGGACAACACTTCACACAACTGTGTTTAAAAATTTGAACTCAGCTTGAGCTCGTCGACCAACGCGAAAATCTAAAGATGAGCGTAACTGTCGATGGCCTCCACATCCGATAAACAATCAAAAAACATGTTTTTAGCATGATGATGCACTACTAAATCACCGTTTATCTAATGCAATCATTGCGACGACCACATTCACAAGGAAAACTAACATCAGCAATCGCGAATGCAAAAACGTTAACTTCGAGTAGATCACTCGATGACTCACAGTCGTAAACTAAAGGGGTGCTTACACTAGGGGACATTTCGGCCTTGAGGCGCGACTCGTGTAGACGAGGCTCACCACAGAGGTTCATATTTGTGTGTGTGTGTGTGTGTTCGAAATTCCCGATTCGCTTTGAACGAATCTGTGCAGCGCCGCACGTGTGAGCGGCGGAGCTCTAGACCGGTCAGTTTGCAGTTGGTAGTCATCAAGTGAGGTAGCGCCTCTCGGTCACCCGTTGTGGCTGACTCAACACTGCCGCGAGAAACTACACTGCTTTTAATTGAAATGTACTAAGACCATCAATGCCTTTGGCAGACTAAAAGCTGCGAATATAAGGGGGCTGCTTTCCATTTTATTTCAATGAAAATGAACGAATATAGTAACATTTCACTCATGCAAATAAAAAAGAGATTACGTAGCTTTACGATGCAGCAACAATATTCACACAAGCTCGTCTACAGCAATCCATATTTCATAGCAGCAGGCCACACTGACAGGTTTTGTGCTGCATGGCTGCCACTTTTGTTTGACCAAAAAATCTAGTGTGACCTCAAAAAATATCCAGAAACATCTAGATTTGAAAATAAAACATCCAAAAATATATCTAGAAATAAATTAATTATCTACTATAATAAATCAGTTGAACAATAGCATATAAGGATATTTATATCATAAATTGCTTTATATTAGGCAATTTATCTTTATATGAATTATCTAGTATCCTGATATTTACCCTAATAAAGCTTGGTATCCAAATATTCTTCAATTCCACACGTGTTGCGAGTAGAAAGGTCAGTCTCTATTGCATTGCAAATTATCACTGCTCAGATTCCTACTTATCAACTATTGTTTTAAGGCTTTCACACCGCTCTCTTCATCACTTTTAATAATTTTGCAATTGCTAAGAAAGTTGATTCTACTTTATTAGATGCATTACTTTAGAATATAACTGATACACCAAGTAGTTTCATGATAGAAATATCATTGCTTCCATCCAAGAATAAACTGACCTCATTGTTACCAATATCATTGATCAGTCTTTCGTCAAAATAAGGCCACAATACATTCTTGATAATGTATGTACATTTTATTCCATGATTTTTTGATATCATCACTAGTTTTGCAATTGGAGATAGTGTGCTTTAGCTTATGAACAGTGAAATAGCCGTCTTGGTGTCGTTCATAATCTGAACATAACATGATCAGAATATGGTTGCTTCACTATTCAGATAATTTGCTTAAGTAAATTAACAAATATAATAAGAATGAAGTAGTAGCCAACCATTATGGTGAATTTATAATTCGAATTTACAGTAATCTATCATATACATAGCTTAATTGTAATTCTAGCTAGAAAATTTCTAGCATGCTGAAAAAACTATATAGGTTTTACAGCTAATATCTAGGTTCGAAATTTTACATCTAGGCTTCAGCAAAAACATCTAGATCTAGCTATATAATATCTAGAGTGGCAGCCCTGTTGAGCAGCGCGCGCTCCATGGCTCGCTCCAATGGTGTCTAGTCTAAACGCGCATGGCTCTTGTGAAGCTCCACTCGAGGCGTCTACACGTGAGCCTGCAGCAAAATGTAGACCAGTGTAAACGACCCTTTAAGTCTAACAGATCGCGACGCATACCGGCAGGCTGCAGCCCACTACCGGCAGCATACATTTGTACGGCTGTAAACCACGGATGGCCGCTCTCAAATGTTACGGCCATTCCCCAACTGAAAATTTTGCGCCCTCGAACCGTCCATGGCCAACTATGAACTTCACATCCGAACTCGACCGCGGGTAGTTAAGAGCGCGTTGAAGGAGTGGTAATGCAGAGTAGGCCGACCAGCCTATAAATCGCACATAATCGACCGTCACGTCCTTAACCCACCGGTGATACGTCCACGATTTTCAATTGGGGAATGATGTGGAACTAGGTACTGAACTCTGTTAGTGAATTTGAATGGTAAATAATTTCTTAACTTGTCAAGGTTTCTCTTACTTTTTGAGCGAAGTTGGAGGTTTTTACTTCGACCTAATCTGAAGTTTTAAAGCCAATTGCCTTTCATTTGTTCGTAAAAGCTTGAACATTCCGTTAAGTTTCTGCAATATTTTCCATCAATTTTTGTTCCAGTATATCAGGTGGTTTAAACTACAAATTTAAAAGATAATTAATTTTTGAAAAATGGCAAGAGAATACTCTCACAATTTTTTTCAAAGTTTTGGTGACCGTCTAAGAATTGGATCAAAAAAGTTCATTAGCTGTAATAAGCGTCAAATACCTTCTCAACTTCATAACAACAACAATGTCTACGATTTCTTCAGGGGATTTGTAATCTAAATCGATCAGACGTGATAGGAGTCAATCACAAATGTTTTATTTGTATAAATTAAATGATTTTGTCGTTTTTTAGCCTTCAGTTTGAGAATATTTCGTTAAAAAATTTTTGGGAAAATAAACATTGAAAATTTTTGAGATTCTCACGGAAAATGCAATGTAATTTACTGCCTCAAAGTCTGTTTAGATCTGGTGTCGACAGTTTTTCGAAAGTGAAGAGGTCAAATAACTGGTTAACTGGTCCAGGTTCAGCCTGTTTTTGAGAAAATTAAATTATTTTTATGAAGTATTGTTTCAAGTATCTAATAGCTACTTGTAAAAAATTCATCAATTTGCTTAGATTTCATTCAACGCTACTTATTTTTTCTATCGAACAGGGAAAAATGTAATATATTTAGACGTTTTCAATTTATGATAAAGACTAGAAGGGTATACCGCGATGAAATTTTTCACGGTGGTTTGTCAGTGGCTCAGAATAATAACAAACCGTCCAGAACAGCTGTTAAAACAGTGTCCTAGAACGGCCTCTGGAGATATTCCCGAGAGTAGTTTTTATGAACTGTTCCCGGAGCATCTATTAGGAAAAATCTATCAAAAGACTCCCAGAACAACCTACCGGAACAGTCTCCGAGAACAGTCACAAAACCAACTCTCAGAACAGTTTCCTATAAGAGTCTCTCAGGGCAGCCCTCCTAAAGAATTTCTTAAAACAGTTTCCTATAACAGTCTCTCAGAGGAGCTTTCCAAAACAAATTCTAACAAAGTTTCTCATAGCAGTTTCCACGCTCAGTCTCCCAGGATAGTTTCTCAGATTTGAAGCATTAGGTCAGCCCTGCTTTTCTGCTGTTGATATTCAGTTTTCCGTGTGTCCCAGATGCTGCATATAAAAGCCTAACTGGCACCACAGTGTTTCATTAATCATAACTGTCACAAGATGATAGCTCAATTTCTTCGTTTATGGCCGCTCTATCATTGCACTCTAAGAGAGTCATTAATAATACAAGAATAACTCCGATATTTCAGAGAAGTAAAATATCCTTATGTTGTTAATTGAGATCTAGTCAAAAGAATGGGCAGCTTGTAAGTTGACGATCCTTGCCGAATTTGATAGCTGACCCGGTGTTCTTTGAGCAATATGGGTTATAAAAAATAAAGTCAATAGGGTTTTCAGTGCCGGCAATGATGTTTCATGTTGGATTTGATACCTGAGTTCGGTTGCAGAAAATTTGGTGTCTAGGTCAACCTTAATTATTTAAATACATGAACAGATACACGCATTAGCCAATATTTATCTATTCCAAGTAGACAGCTTAATTCCGTGCGCTGTAAATCAATATGGAAACCTTGATGACCGAACAAAACGCTACCAAATAGAATCGAACTAATTTGAGTTCTGAAGATTTCGAAGAAGCTCGATGCCAACAAATACGTATTCAATAGTGAGTTTAGACCTAGGAATATGTGACGAACAAATTGTTAGTTTTTGAATTTTAAATCAGATAGATTATATTCTACTCGTTCTCCCGTATAATATTTGACAGTATACCTTCGGCCTTTTATACTCAGGATGTGGTGTAGGTGCTTTAAAAACGGTGACTGACGTTATGAACTATTACCCGCGGAAAACAGCACAGCGCAACAAGTGCTCAGATTTTGTGCTTTCGAACGAGTTTCGTTAACCAAGTTATTGCAGGCCGCTGAGAACAATGAACTGCATCGGGCTAATTATGCCATGCATTTTAATTTGGAGTCTCTTCGTCAGGATTTTGCTGCACATGCTCTTTCGACGAAATTTTTTTCGGAGAGGCGGCTCTTAACTTTCCTTTCTAAATTGGTTCATGCGCAATACTGGTGAAAAAGCTTAAAAAATTATGTAGCTCCTTACGAAATTTAAAAGTCAGGAAACTTGTTGTAATGTGACGCGAATTTGTCGTAAGGAACACCAATAGAGTAACAAGAACAGGGTCAGCCAAGCAAAGTTACAGAATGAATGGTAGAATAAAGACAACATCTTGGAAACAACGCATTTTGAAACAAAATTCATCATATCATGGGTTCATTGCCCGATTTGATGGCTAATCCTTTGCTGTATTTGATGAGGAAATGTGGCCTTTTCTATAAATGTCGTAAGGATCGAATTTTGAAGGGACTAAAACCCTCAGCCGAGTGGGAAGAAAGAATTTGAAGAATCAGAGAAGAAAGATTCGCTGAAAGATTGAAATATAAGATGGAGAGAATGTCCTTCGCTTCATCAACCACATGAAATTGAGGCCAAAGATGACAAACTGAAAGATTCAATTATATTGTTTAAAGTAAGCACTTGAGGTAAATTAGGTGGCATCACTGCATGTGAATGAGTGCAAAAATGCAGCAGAAGTAAATGATTTAAGTGTAAACCATGTGACTCCAATTAGGAGAATCTAGCGACAAATACATAGTCAATACACTGGACCTAGAACCCTAATTTACCGTATAAACAACAGACACACAACACGAGGAAAGAGCCGGGATCTACTTTGAGTGGCGGCCCACGAGCACACACTGTTCACTCCTAAGCTATGAAATTCCCAATCTCCACGCACTATAAATCACCTGTATATTTTTTGTGTAATCTCCTGACTGACACCCATTTTCTGTCTACGTATATTGATATTGACCGATAATATACGCATGAAATATCCCTCTAAGCATATTTTGTATCAGAGAATCTAGAATTTTACTCAAAAACATCACTTTTCAAAGCATTTCTGCTGTTGTCGTCTAGTTCGCCTTGCTGTCGTTTTGAACTTACTTCTCACTATGTCATACATCACGTATTTTGAACTGTCCCGTATAGTCTTTATTTTCGTCAGAGTTGCAAGAAATGCGAAGTCGCCTGCATGTATGTGTGGTCCAGACGGAAAGCCCCCTCATGTCTTATTTTCTTCGCAGTATTTCTTTGCCTGTGCGCCTGATGTTTCTCTCACCGTTATTTGGACAAAGTTTTATCGTTAAAAATTATTTATCATGATTCGTTCCCTTGCGAATAAATAATTTGTAATACAGGTTGAGTATGATGCAATTCCGTGAAAATGTGATTTGTTACCAGAAGATACCCATTCAATTTGATACAAGTGTTCCTATACAATTTATTAAAAACAACCGAAAACTTTCAATTATTGTTATCAATCACTGTTAGCATCATTTGAAATGATCGAAATTCTAAATAAAGAAAAAAGACCCATTCCTCCATTCCGCAAGTTTGAAATGACTCAAGGTGACATCGGCACACTTACTGGTTGGTCAAAATGAAGCATTCTTATAATTTACAATACATCTACTAATTCAATTTTCTATGTTCAAAAACGTACAATATTTTAACTGTGTACGTATTTTCCTTTGTGAACAAGTGTGAACAAGAGAATAATAGGGCCATAGCTCCGAGGTAGCAATTTGAAATTTTCAAATTAGTTAAAAAATGTCTGGCTGTTGAAATAAGATAAATCAAATTTTTAGGCAATTTCTCAAAATTTGTTTTTGAATTCAAAATATAACCGAAACCAAAACGAGGTTCACTCATTTCTTCGTTAGCTGCGTTGCCCAATTGTTTGTTTTTCAAATGACACTCTTTCGATGTTAATGGGTTGAAAATTGTAGTTAAAATATGATTTGCCGAACCCCCCAAATTTTCTGTTTTCTAAGTTGTAACTCATTTTATGAGAAGAAAACCGAAAATTTCTCATTAGTTGACCCCTATTCTTTTCATACATTTTACCAGTCAATAATAGTTCATAATCATTGGGTCAGAAATAAAAAAATTGTGTAAAAATTGTACAGTCCCCTTAAATGGTCGTGTATATAAAGTTGGATATTCAAAGGATATTTGAATATATTTTATATATATTTATATTTATATTTTTTTATATTTTTAGATATTTTATAAAGTTGGATATTAACACAAATAATTTAAATTAAGGTCTTGTAAATTCGTTATTTTTCTACATTCACAAGGTAGTCAGAGGTAAGACTGCAGGCGTTGGTTAAATTTGGATTTAGCAATGCGTATATTTTTGCCAAATGTGTCATGGCAACGCTTAGTATGTCATAGCATCTTTATGACACATAATTTTACGTCGGCATTGGGAAAGCGTATGACACACTCAAGAGTGTTTAAAATTAGCCTCGTTTTTTAGTGTTTGAGCAAAATCAACGAATAACTGGGATTGTTTTGCTAGTGCCAATCGATGATGTGTCTGCGTACCGCTGTGCGTTACAAATCGGCGTAATACAGATCTGAAACTCGTTCACGAAGGTAAATGCCTACTCAGTTAAAATAGTGCACACCTTTTTAGTAAAAGAATGAAATTAGTAGATGTATTTTACATTCTTAGGAATGCTCCACTTTGACTAACCGGTGAGTGTGGACATGTCACCTTGAGATATTTGAACGTATGGATTGCAGGAATGAGTCTCTCCTCTTTGTTGGGAATTTAAATCATTTCTGAAGATGCAAATAGTGATTTATAAAAATTGAAAGTCGCCGAATGCTGTGCTAAATAGTGTATAAATTTTCGTTTCGAATTGAATGAGTCTAAATATTTGAGTTAGCAAATAACATTTTCGTGCAATTTCATCATGACCGAACTGTATTATCAGTAGTTGATGATGATAAAACTTTGTCGTTAGGATGATGTGGAGTCATCCACGTACGGACAAGAAAGTGACGCTCAGAAAATAAGGGGTGAAGGGATTTTTTCATCACGACTACACAAACTTGTAAATGACAGTAACCACTGCATTTTTGTTGCGTCTTTGACGAGAGTGGGGACCCCGTGACAGTTCGAAATACATGATATAGGACAGGGTGAGAAGTGAATTTAAGACATCAGCATAAATGCTTTGAGAAGTGGTGTTCTTGAGTAAAATTCAAGATTCTGTGAAACAAAGTGAGATTAGGGAGATATTTTGTGCGTAGATTATAGGTCAATACACATTCACCTAGACAGAAAATGGAAGTCAGTCAGGAGATTACACAAGAAATATGCAGGTTATTATAGTGCGTTATTATTGTGAATTTCATTGCTTTGGAGTGAACATTGTGCGGACGTAGGCCGACACCCAAAGTAGATGGCCGCTTTTTCCTCGTGTTGTGTGTCTGTTGCTTCAACGTTAATTTAGGGTTTCAAGTCCAGTGTATTGAAAATCTATTTCCGAATTATGCTGCATTCAAATGTTTTTCGATAGATTGTCCTAATTGGAGTCACAAGAGCCAAACATAAATCAATCACTTGCGCTTCATATGTGCATTCATTCACAGTGATTTCACCTTATTTACCTCATGTGCTTACTTTGATAAATTAATTTAGATGGTTATTTTCTTATTTTTAACCTCATTTTGGTGCTGCAAATGCAGCGAAAGACTTTCTTTCTGTCTCTTATTTCTGTCCAATTGTAAATCTTTCTTCTCTAATGTTACTAATTTTTTCTTCTCGCTCAACCAAGGTTTTCAATCCTCTTTTCAGCATCTGATTCTCATCAAATCTATGACGAGGAACCAATGCCTTATTTCCAAGATTTAATCATCATTCTGTCGTTCAGTCTGTAACTCGCTTCTGCTGACTCCATTTATGTGACTGTATTGAACTTCCTTAGGACAGATCGACGTCAGGTTACAGCAAGTTTCACTGACATTTTGAGTTTGTTAGGGGTACTTAATTTTTTAGGCTTTTCCTGCTCGTATTGCACATGAACCAGTTTAGAATTGAACGGGAAAAGCCGCCTATTAGAGCAATGAGATGAACTTACGTAGATGGAGCGCGTGAAACGAAATCCAATTGCTAAGACTTTAAATTTAACTACATAAGCATCTACCCGATACAGTTTATTGTTCTCAGCAGCCTACATTCACTTGATTAACGAACCTCAATAGAACTCATTTCGAAATGCTAGGCATTTGTTGCACTTCGATGTTTACCGGTGAAAAAGGTTCTGAGAGTTAGTCGCCATTTCCAAAGCACCCATTCTACTTCTTGTGCATAAAACGCCATAGGTGTGCCGTTAATTCCTGTACGGTACAACAAACAGAATACAAACTCTTTATTTCCATTCGAGAACTAAAATTTCCTTCAACATTCATTCCTGGGCTTAAATTCGCATAAGCATTAGTTGACAATGAGCTTCTCAAAAATCCTCTTCAATGCGCAAATAAGTTCGATTCTGTGTAATATTCACTCAGTTTTCATGAGTGAAGGTCGTAATGGTTTTCATATTGATTTATTACGAACGGGATTTTGCTTTCTACTTTGATTGGTGAAAAATTGACTAATGAGCAGATCTGTTGATGCATTTACCTAGTTAATGTTGAGCTAGAAACCAAATTTTCTGCGACTGAACTCCAGTATCAAATTTTTCCTGAAACATCCTCGCCGGCACTGAAACTTTATTGAATTAATTTACTGTAACCATCACTGTTCATGTAATATATAGGCCGGCAACCAAATTCAGCAAAGAACTTCAGCCTACAAGCTGCCTATTCTTTTCACCTCTTTCCGCTAAATTTCAAACAACAAGAGAAGGATATTTTTCATATGTAAAATTCCATAGTTGTTTTTATATTTCTCATGTTGTTTAGGATTCTCATTAGAAACAATTTCACTATGGCAAAAATCAGGGATACTGAGCTGCAATCCTACGACAGTTGGGATAAACAAAACACTGTGGTGCCAGTAAGTATATGCAGCAAAGTATATAAGGGACCCACGGAAAACTGCATTTCAGCAGTTGGGAAGAAGGGCTTTAGCTCCGACGGCCTCACTGGTGCTTGAATGAAAATTGTTGTACTGGTATTTGTGTTTGAATCAAAACTGGCCTCGAAATTTGAATAATACCTTGAGGAGGTGGTTGAATCGAGTTTATCGAATTTTTGAGAGCTTCTGTGTTTGTATTGAATTTAAAGGAGGATAATCATCACAGTCTCACTTTTGTTCATCCTTTGAAAGATTTCACATGAAATAGTGGAATGCTAAGTATATAATAAAAGGTATATTCGAATGAGAAGAAAATTTCGTTCAATTCATTTGAGTCGTATGACCAAACACGAAGTGTTGCAGATCGAGAATGCAGCCCGTTTTTCAAAACATCTTCCATATCCTTCGCAGAATAATATTTAACCTCGATTTTGAGGTCATGAAATTTAATAAAAATTGCAGGTTCTTTATCTACGCTTTCGGAATTTCCCCTGAAGTCTGCAGAATCTTTTTCAGAGACCACAGTATATCTTTAAATTGTGGAGTTACCCAGCCACGTGCAAGAGGATATAATCAAGCGAGTCAAGAACGAAGTTGGAGATTGATAACAAGGCCAGACACAGTCAAACGTAGGTGTTACGATCTTACTCAGCGGTGACTAGGAAGTTGAAGCCATACTTTTCCCTTGAGGGACTTGCACTGTCACCAAACTCAATCCTGACCTTCCCTCCTGCAGACGTCAATTCCTGTAATTTGGAGAGGATATTAGCAACGGATTACATCATTACCTGACCTGGAATTTTGCTGATATAAGCAGTAATTGCGCGTCAAATCCTCTTCGGTATAAATTAGGGGTGTATATACGACACCATTTGAATCAGATAAGCGGTCACATGTATTGAATCTAGAAAGAAATAACACACAAATTTTATTCTCTTCCTGCTGGCCTATGCTGTTAGGCTTAGGCACGAGCCGTCATTTCATAGCCACGGTTGTTGACAACCCACCGTCGGAGCAGACGCGTCGCACAAATCAGTGCTGGCGGAAGAACCGTTGGCGTCATCAGTCACGGCTGTCATGGTGAAGCCATCGCACTGGTCGTTCTCTCTGAAGTTGACGAAGGTCACGTTAATCATAATCTCCCCAGCGCCTGTGAACTCTGCCCAGCAGTCTGCCACGGGGCAGTCGTTGGGGAAGTTCTTGCAGCCAATGCCAGCGTGGGAAAGGACATATAAGGGTTTTCCAGGTTCCACTTGGATGGTTTTACCGCAGATATCGTCTGGTTACTCAATTACTTCATTGCTTATATGGCGAAATAAATGGTAATATCTAATAGTGTGAGCTTGTCATCATAGCTTTTCACATTCGGTCGTAAATATACGGAATTGTGGAGAAAATACCATAGGAGTACTGAGACGTGATATCGGGGTTGAAGAGACACAAAATCGATGGGGTTCGCTTTGGATCTTTTAGAAACCCATAATCAAATCACTCAGTTGGGATAATGAATACTTTGAGCATCGAGATTAGAGCTGAGCAAGACAGAGTGAATTTCTTGTAATTATTTTACAGAATGGACATTGTGTAAGAGAATACAGTGGAATTTTGAATAGAAGCATTGATGGAGGAATTTTTGAAAAGAATTCTTTGAAAAAAACCGCTTTCAATTGATTGACAGAACATGAAGAAGAGTTTGGGATTTTGGAACAAAGGGGAGAGTCAGCCTAGTTTGTTACCGTAGAGGTTATGCGTGAAAATACAATTTTTTAAGGTTCGAATAAAAAACACCAAAAGAGAAACGTTGTTTCATAATAACTGAAAACAACTCGTGGTAAATAAAATCATATGCGGAGGAAAAATACTTTTCGGATTAGATGGAACCAGCTAAATGACATAAAAACTAATGACTCAAACTTACGTGTGAAATAAGGTAATTTCAGCTGGTAGCTGGACATGTTAATATTAAATTCCACAAATTTGAATCTTTTACTATGCGGAGGAATTTATAATTGTAACATCATAGGCGTGAATGTTCATTTACAGAACGAAGATGGACCACTCGGAGAAATTAATTAGATGTTGATAAAATGTGTCGTAGTATCGAAGAGCTAATGTTAATCAATATCTTACAGTTAGTTATACATCCACGGAATATTTTCTCCTGTTAAGAAATAATGGATATTAGGCATATATAAGCAGCACAGGCACGACGCAGCCGGCAACCGGAAGGACGCTGTGCGGGCCGAGGGAGCTTGGAAAGGCAGGATAGGAGGAGAAAAGAGGAGTACGTAGGGGGTAGCGTCTGTGTAAAGAGCTAGTTCGAAAACTACATATAGTATCACACGAGGGCAACTTGTTTGTGTAGCATAGAAAAACAATAGGTTAAGAGTAATTACCAGTGATTAGGGGAACTATGGAAAATATGCATCTCAGAAGAATATGTTAGAGGGAAATGCGCGTAGCAATACCAAGTTTTGTGACGCAGGGAACACGTCAGAGGTGACGCGTGAGAAGCACCCAATCGCAAGATGCCACGTCACTAACAATTTTAGCGGGCATCCCGCACCACCCACGATAGGCGTCCTTTGTGCGGCGGGGGTATATAAGCATAGCAACGCGGGTAACCGGTCTATGGACTCTTGGACTCTTGAGACTCTCGTGAATGCGTCGTGGATGGTTTGTGGCTCTCTTTGTGCGATAAAAGTGCTTAAATGTAATACTCTCTTCAGTTCCTTTTTTTTTCTATTCTTTCTGTTCTGAAAGCTTAAGAGGAAGCTTAGTCGGAAGACTGAGTGGTGTATTTAACCACCGGCCCCGGGGCAACCCCTCTGGGCCAGAGGTGAGAATTTTTGTCCAACTATTGCTTTTTTCATTTTTCTCCGGTGAACTTGTGCATACTTATTTAAATGCATTGATGTTTTTGCTGTGTTGATGTGTATAGTTTACTGTATTGATATTGTATAGTTAGGTGTATAAGTATTGTATAGTTTAATGTATTGGTATTGTACAGTTTAACGTATTTTCATTGTATAGTGTAATGTATCAGTACTGTACAGTTTAACGTACTTAATCTAGATTTCGCCAGTTAGGGACCTGATATCTCACTCAGTTGAACTGCTGCTAGGTGTGTCCTAAGTTGGTTCCTAATTGTGTGGTCGAGAGTTGTATAAATTGTAGTATAATACTGTATATTGTATTGCAATTGTAATAAGGGTAGGGCTAGGCTTTTTCCGATATGCTTCCCCCAGATCGGGGGAGGGGAGCTGCTGCTGGGCGGGGAGGCTTGGGTGGCCGCCCCCCCAGGGCCCCTCTTCTTCCAAACCCTCGTTCTACTTCTAAAACTAGGGATGCTATTCCGGGGTCCCTCCCCATTAATCCTAGTAACCTTCCACCTACGGTACTCATACCGCCAACTTCAAGCAGTGCCGCAACCGGTTCTGCACATAGAACCAAATCACCAACGTACAGAATACAACTTAAACTTATTGACAGTGCAAAGCCAGTAGATAAAACAAAAATTTTCGAAACGACCTTTAAAGACCTCAATGCTCCCCTTATTCGACTAACTCCCACCAAAACCGGTTTTTATGCAGTAACAGATGATGCCACTTCAGTTGACAAACTAACCTCTAGCAAAGCAATTAACGCATTTCAGAAGTTGAACATCATTCCAGCCATTCCCCCGGACCTAAGAGCAAAAAGATCTATTTTTGTTAGGCAAATAGACGGTGAAATAGGCTCAAGACCTGCAGAAGAAATAAAAGCAGAAATCCAGCAACAAAATCCATGGCTATCAGTAACGGAAATAGTCAAAATAAAACAATACACTCATCTAATCAAACTGATAACTTCCGATACTACTACTGCACAAAGGATCCTCCGAGATGGTTTTTACATGTTCCACACGAAAATTACACCCTATCAATGTGAACAAGAGCAATATACACACATCCTCATCTGCTACAAATGCTATAAATACGAAGACCACCCAACAAACAAATGCACCCAACCATCTCAATACTGCTCAGAATGCTCCTCTCAAGAACACACTTACGATCAATGCACAAGCACGCTCAAGCAATGCCTCAACTGTAATGGACCTCATAGGACATTAGCATCAAGTTGCCCGTACAGAAAAAATGTAATTAAACAAAAAATCGAAAATGAAAAACATGAACAGCATCAGCAAACCCAAAACACCTATGCTGAAATTGCGAAACACGCAATTAAACAAACAAACCCCCCCGAACATACTCTCACACTAACTACAAAGACACATATAAAACTCACAGCACTCATATTGGAAGCACATATAGCAGCGCTCAATAGAACCCAAAAATTTGGTGACATTCTATCGCAATCCCTAAAAATGAATTACAATATTGACACCACCTTTCCAGATCGAGACTCTGCAGCAATTTTCAATTTCTATTACAAACCAGAATCAACCCCACAGGAAACGGAAACTGATCAGGAAAAAACGGTGGATGTGTCCCTGGAATGTGAGCAGGATCATATGGAGGAGGCCAGGGAAACGGAGGCGAGACCCAAGCGTAGGATCAGTGATGACGTTGGAAATTCAAGCATAGTACTGGACAATAAGCACAACTTTAATATTAAACTCTACAGAAATTTCCTCGACAACTCACCAATTCCAGAAAATCCCCCAACAGAATGGTACATCCAGGAACTCAATAAAAAAGAAAATGACAAAGGATTAAAATTTACAGTTCAAGACATGAGATCGCAAACATTACTGGAATACATAAAAAACAACAGGGTACAATTTACAAGAACCAAACTAAACATTATCCCCCACGAGGACTTCATAAATCTTCCGAGACACCAGTCACTAATAGCAGACACTAAGAAACCTAAAAAATTAATAGCTCAAAAATGAATTTGAGGAAAATAACAATAATTCAACACAACGTACTATCGTGGAATACCAATAAAATCACTCTATCAAACATATATAATACACTGGACCCAGATATCATACTCATCAATAGTCACTGCCTCACAAACAATCAACCTTTCAAGATCTTCAATTACAATACATTCTATTCAAATAAGTTGAACGAAAATTACGCAGGCACCGCAATAGCTCTCAAGAAAAACATCTCATATAGACTTCACGATAATTTTCATTCAGACATGATGGCAGTAACAATAGACACGTTCCAAGGACCAATCACTATAGGCACTACTTATACACCCCCCAGAACGGACTACCTGCATTTCATAGACTTTCATACGCTTTTTAACAGACCTCATCCAACTTACTTTCTTGGTGACATTAATGCAGCACACGATATAACAGGATACACAAACTGGAATAATAGGGGGAAACATCTCTACTATCTAATCACAAGACACAAATGCACATACGTTGGACCATATTTTCCCACAAGAGTAACTCATAATAGCGCCACCTCACCAGATATAGTCCTGCAGAACAAACAAGCTTACCACAATATCTTTCTGAAGCCGGGACCAATCACTCCATCAGATCACATTCCCATTATAGCAACAATATCGGCAAATCCAATACAAATTCCCATAAAACCTCGAAGACATTTTCATAAAGCAGATTGGCAAGCCTATAGACAGAAACTTTCAACAGTCACACCCCCATTGAAACAGGACCCGACGCTTAAAGAAATAGATCATTATTTGGAAATGTGGACAAAACACGTATTGGACGCCACCAAAGCAACGATCCCACTTATCACTCACAGAATCATACCAGGAATCAAACCAACTCATGAAACCCTGCAATTACAAGCACAATACCAGCAAACAATGCGATATGTTTACACTAACGGCCCTTCCATAGAACTCAATAGACACCTGACCGCAATCAAAACCAAACTACAGGAAACATTCAAAAGAAAATATCATGAAACCTGGGAAGAACTAATTAAGAATCTTGAACTGCAGGAGGACCCGAAGGCATTCTGGTCATCCTGCAAGAGGATGATGGGGAACAACTCAAAACAAATAGTCCCATATATAGAAAACAATAAAATTCAATTACACACACCACAAGAAAAAGAACCTATTTTCAGAGAGCATTGGGAGGAAATATTTACCGAGCAAGACGAACCATTTTTTGACAGAGAACATATTGAAACAGTAAATAATCACATAAACAATATAGCACATTCGATTGTCCCTCACAGAACAGGAAATATTAACAGACTTGATCCAATTCATTTTCCCCCTATATCATATGAAGAGCTACTGCACGCGCTCAGATCATTTAAGCAGAAAGCACCAGGAGTAACAGGCATAACCACTCTGCAACTAAAGAACCTCCCAAAAAACATGATACAGTTTCTCATTTACATCTTCAACATGTCTATATCTGCAGGCTATTTCCCCGACAGCTTAAAACATGCAACAATGATTTTTTTACCGAAACCAAATTCATCCCTAAAATTAGTGCAGAATTATAGGCCGATCTCCCTCCTAGATGTACAAGGTAAATTACTAGACAAAATCCTAAATAACAGGTTGACCAATTTTTTCACAATTCAGAACCTTTTCAACAGCAGGCAACATGGATTTAGATGCAACCGAGGAACTCACACGGCCCTAGCAACACTTCACGAAACTATATCAATCAAACTAGCACAAAAGTGTAAGATAGACATTTGTTTGAGAGACGTGAAGAAAGCATTTGACAAGGTGTGGCATTCTGGCTTGATCTTTAAATTATCACAAAAAAATCTTCCCCCTCTATTTTTACGGACTTTGAGCAACTACTTGAGCAATAGAACAGCAGCAATAAGAATAGCAAATTACATAGGACCCAAATTCGCATTGCACACCGGCGTACCCCAAGGAGCATGTCTATCCCCCACGCTTTACAGCTTCTACACCCACGATCTACCTCCTCCATTACCACATACGGATATATATGTTTCGCAGACGACATCACCCAAATAACAGCCGGACAATATTCGTTGAGATTTGCAACAGTAAGAACCAAAAAAGCAATAGAACAGATCAATTCATTCGAAAATAAATGGAAAATCCTAACCAACAGCAGTAAATTTGCCATTATTCCAATCAGTCGAAGGAAAACTCTTGATGTAATGATAAACAACCAAGTGATTCCATACACAAATAGAGGCAAAGTTTTAGGACTAAACATAACGTCACAAGGCATTTCATCTCAGGCTTCCATTAGACAAGCAATAGCGTACAAAAACCTAAACAGAATTCTCCGTTTCACTCATCTGTCCACAAAAACGAAATTAAAACTCTACATGGCCTACGTAAGATCACCACTAATATACCCGGTTATACCATCACACACAGCATCAGCATCATCAATATCCAAACTGCAGAAGGTTCAAAACAAAGCTCTCAGATTCATCACAGGCAACACACTAATAGACGCAATACCATCTGAATATATGCACATACAACTAAAGGTCCCTCCCATCAATATACTGTTGCATGAGTACGCAAACAAAATCTGGAACAATATGCAGCAATTCGACCCTGATCTGTATACTAGTCTAACCTTCCCACCAGACCTCATCTCAGAACAAAACTCCAGATTCAAAAGCTCAAGGTTACTCGCAATGGCCCCTCCTCCCCCTCCAAAGTTTAATTGAACCACCAATATTTAATAAACATATCTATACGAAAAACCTACAAATTCTAAAACCTCTTCGGAGGAAGTGGGGGAAGACCAAAAATACTTTCATTTACATTTATTTTTGTTTTTCTGGGGTTTTGGCGAGCGGTAGGACGGTCTTCCCCCCCATGGGTGGGAAGCCGAAACCCCAGACATTTCACTTCAGTTCAATCGCACTGACAAAAGAATGTTTTTCATTAATTATTTTTCATTACTTTAAAAAGTTCTTAATTCCTGTTTACTTGCACCTCTAATCATTCAATAGCCTTTCTGTAAAAAAGGTATGTAGTGTCAGGTGCAGGGCTGCAAAATCGTATCTAGGTGTATATAATGTATGATGTGCATAGACGCTATAATTGTATATATGTTGAGAAGAATAATTAACTTAAAATGTATGTATATATGTAGGTAGGTATGGTAGGTGGAATTAGCGTAAGAATAGATAAAACTTGTATATAAGATAGTGTATAGGTAAAAACCCATACATCAATTATAGGCACTAGATGATGTACATGTGTAGATATTAAACTGTTTATACCGTTGCTTAATAACTAGATAGGCCTATGTCATAGTTCAGTACCACGAATGAAATTTTAGGTAATGCTGTGTAGGTAAGATAAGTGTAATTGTTTAGGTAGCTAAAATGTAGTGTAAAAAAAAAAAAAAAAAAAAAAAAAAATTAGGAAAAAAAAAAAAAAATTACATGAAAAAAAAATGATGAAAAAAAAACAGAAAAAAAAACATGAAAAGAAAAAAATTATCAATAATAATGATGTATATATGCATATTGGTGTGCATGAGTATCGTCGGGTGCGTGTGTATGGTTGTGGGTGCTTGAGTATGGGATGTATATAGCTATTTGTGTGTTCTTGTGGTGTGTGGTATGTATATATGTACGAAAAAAAAAAAAAAAAAAAAAAAAAAAAAAAAAATTGTGGGTGCGTGTGGCGGGTATGAATGTGTGTATATGTATGTAAAGTTGTAAATATGCATATATATGAAAAAAAAAGGAAAAAAAAAAATTAAAAAAAAAAAAAAAAAAAAAAAAAAATTAGGTATGTATATGTTAGTATATAGTATATGTGTATATAGTGTATGTATATAGGGTAGTGTAGATGAGCACAAGTTGCCTGAGCTTAAATTTAAATTTAAATTCACTTCATGTACGGATTGCTGATGTCGCCCTCTACCGTGTATTAATAATACAATAGAGCAAAGTAGACGCGGCACAATAGAAAACATGAATTATTTTTTAGCATAAAAAGCCCTGATGGGTACTTTTCCCTTATTATATTAACTAATTAGCAGTATAAAGAACACAAGATGCACAAGATCACCTAATTATGCGTTAAGCGCCTTTTTCTTCTTCCACTATCCCTTTCCTTTTCTTTCCTCCTATTTCTCTTCTGGCACACTCTGTGCCAAACTCTAACTCTCTTCGCTTCTTTCCTATTGTCACCGCCCCCCCCCCCCCCCCACCGGTCTATTCTGCGTGCTCCTGACTAACTGAAGATGTAGGTCTGCGTGTGCCAAGCTGGGAGGTGAGATGATATTCTGTGTTCTGTGCTAGGAGCGTTTTTGTATTTGTCCAAATACCATATTACAACCGGAGCGTGTAAGCTTTATTGGCTTAGGCGGGGTGAGTTCATTTTTATAGTTAAAATTCGGGTACAAATTAGTTCTGTGGGGTTTAATTTTCAGATCATTCTCGAATTGTTCACGTGCTATGACTTCTCAGGGTTTGCACTTGTAGATGATTCTCAGGCGGGAATTATATTGCCCATTAGCTCTACTCATTCGAGCGTGTTCTCAAACAGGCCGCTTTGTAATTTGTTTCTTGTAAAAGATAAAGGGAAGATTATCTCTCATGAAATTCATTTTGAATAGTATTCTGTGGTTAACGTGGTGAAACCAAGATGTTTGGTGGGTAAAATTCAAGAGGGGTTATTATCTCGCTAAAGGGGATTCATATTGAATGGGAGAAAGTTAATTCATCGTGTCGGGAACAGCCATCTTGTCGGTGGAAGCTTCGTGTAAATTCTTAAAGGGGAATTAATAACGATCATATCTCAGGGAATAGATAATATAAAACTGTGCATTGTTCACAGGCGGGTGGGTCGTATCACCGCAACCGGGGTTGCTCTACACAATCGTGGTGCAGTAGCTGATGCCGGGCGTTCTCAATCTCGCAGCGATTCCCCACCAGCCCGGTATTCAGCACGCGAGGGAAACATGGATGCTAGGCTTCGTGCCTCAACAGGCCGCAGACAGTGAATTAACTAGGGAGCGCTCGCAAGTAGTGATTGTGGAAAGGCAAAGATGAAAGGCACGCTGAAACAGTGCAATCCTTTTTGGCGCGCAGTGTGTAATATGAATTAGGCAGCCCGTGAAGTTTGATGGCAGAGAAAACTCGAAACCGAGATGAAGGCGGGATACTTGAATCTGAGTGGCAAACCGACACCTGGCTGAGAGGCAAGGTTCTAACCTATGTTTGACATAACCATTCATTTTATGTATGCGCTAACTAGAATATTCATTTCATGTGTCTAATTTTTTTTTGTTAGTTGCCAAGAAATTCTATGCAACGGATGAAAGTGTTGGTTCGCAGATCTTGCGCATCTTGCCTGAAGGCATTGGTGTGCAATTGTTGTGGCGATAAAAGTTTCCCTGTGTCATAATCCACGTGTTCAGTTTAACAATAAATATGCTAATTTTTAATGCTCATTATTCTCCATGCTTATATATGTAGGTAACGTGCGAGCATAAAGGTGTACATTATATTTATTTGTGGAGGTTGCAAGTCCTCATACGTTACGTGCTTGACCAGCATTGTATCGTGACACTCCAAACAATTTTGAAAAAATCAAATATTCATAACGAAAATTTGTTCAAAAAGCAAAAATAAAGTAGAAGGCTCTATAATATTACCCATGTCATTAAAAAAATTTTCATTAAGTTAAATCTTCCAATTCCGTAAAGAAAAAAGCTGTCGCGTTTGAAGCCGGCCACCTTAAATTAGCCAATCATTCAGGTTGGTGGTAGCGCCAGCGCCGCTCAGCGACTGCGCAAAAATGTCATCTTCACCGCAGTTATAGCCTGCACCGTAAACATCAGGCGTGGAAAGGCTCAGTTCTGCGCGGCCGACCGGCGGACACGTCTGCTGTCTAAAGCCCCTCAGTTATCTCAGGCGATCATTAGTACGCTAAATTTTAGTAATACCGAACGAGATATTTGTGAGGGCTCCAGTTAGGCAGTGTTTGCAATTCTTCAGATCATAATTTCAAAGCACAAATTGGTTAAAGTTCTTCAACATCCGTGTAAACAGAATAATTCTACGTTCAAATAACCTTCATGAGGCAGTATCTCTCAAACCCAATCGATTTGTTCCCGCTTCAATGATGTGTGAATCCGTTCGAATAAAAGTTGCATTTCTGCTAATAACGCAGGAGAGGCTATCATAAAATGTCCCAGCGGCGCAGAGTGTGGGTTTCGAGTTATATTTTCTCGCTATTTCATTTCATTTCACTCACGGAGTATGAGGAGATCGCTTGCCGGAATCTCAGCTGCAAATGTGACGAATATTTCGCTGCATGTGCTGGTGGTGTAGCAGCTGGGGTCGGCCAGAACGAGACTATCAGAATGCAGTGCCACTTCATCCTCGAAAATCGCGAAGTATTTAAGTACTTCAGTCGGTGATGTACCTGAATGGAGGTTAAGTGTGTCGAATGAACTTCGACATTTGACTTATATATTCTCGGACAGAACATCTTCCTCAAGTACAACAGCAACATTTGCCTTAGCATTTGAATATTTGAATGTTCTACTATGCTGAGAGCTAAAACGGTAAAATATCATAAAAATATTTTTCAAAATACAATGATTGCTAACGATAATAGATGTTTGCTTTGACTTCCCCCTAAAATAAAATTCTGAATAGTCACGTGTAAAACTATTATTTACTGACCATAATTAAAACCATTAATCAAATTGGTGAAATTAACTTCATTGTTTTTAATTATATATTGGACATTGCCAGGGTACTCCACTTGTCAAAATTAGACCCAAACTATGAAGAATAGAACCGCAAATAATTTCAGGACACGCAAACTGCTGTAACTTAGTGAACTGATTCGGTATTTATTTCTGAAAAGGAGAAACACCATTAGATTTAAACTAGCTTAGATTAAATTCAAATTGACTCCAGCAAGAGATTTTTTTCGAGATATCAACCTAATATATCTTGTAACCCTAGCGTATGATTCCCAATTTCATTCCGTGTTATATTATTTGAGCAAAATTTATTGAGTTTGCGTCTATTACCTAGACCATTTTTATATAACAGGGACTTTGAATTGTTTTTATTAGCAAATACAAATTATGAAAATTCAAGTATGCCATTTTAGAGAACTAAAACTACTTAGATTTGGCCAGCCTACCACCCACGACGGTGTACGCAGCGCTGAGGCATGGTTCACATATTTCCTTGGCCGCAGCTGGATAGAACGCAAGCTACTAGATGTCGCTAGCAATAATAAAGTTGTTCTTGTAGGGCGTTGAAATTTGACTTGGTGTATGTTATTTTCTGCTGTGATCGTGAACATTTAGCCCCCATAATATTTTGGCTTTCATTCGAATCTAATTAATTAGTGTAGTGACAGTTAAGGAAATGCCAGTATAGCAGAAGCACTCGTCAAGCACGTTCAGTTGTTTGTGTAATTAAAGAATGTTTTTTTTGTGTAAGAAATTGACAAATGGAATGGCTATCATGTTTTGTTACACCATCCAAAGCCGCTGTTTCAATGGGCCATCTTCATAAGTTTGGAAATAATATGAAACAAAAGGTTGCTAGGTAGTGGATGTTATTTCAAAATTCAATCAAGGGAAATCAATTGTCGAATCTTTTCCGAATCCATTACTTTAGGCATCTGCCTAGGAACTGTTGAATTACGAATTTCTTCCAAATGATCGGCAATAGAGATATCAAGTATTATTAAGAGTTCAATAATGATCATAATTGAATAATTGAAGTACAGTGCCGGTGAGTGTTTAAATGTTTCGAGTAAATCATGAAAAAATTGTTTATGTCTCATCCTGTTTTCAATGTTTTTTCAGTCCTTGGCTGTTTACAATAAAGCTGTAGAATCAATAAATTTCTGGTTGCTTAAAATGAAAGTATATTTCCGCCTCTAATAAAGTTGCCAAACTTGAGGATTGTTGGGGACTCAATACTGTAGTACCGGAGGACGCCTTCAGGCAGATGTCGCTGGTGATACTCCAGATCAAACTTTGCATCTGGAATGTTCGATACAGTGCAATAGAAAATAATTGAAAAACTAACATTAGGTATGAAATTTAGAAAGCACTAAATGTGGATACAAGTTAATTTATTAAACTAAATATTCCTTTTAAAAAATTAATAAATTTGAACTCCTGATAACTCATTGATTTTGAAGCCCCAAACATGGTTTTACATGGTCGTTTGAACACATGATAGTTAAATCAAAAGTTGCTAGAAAATATAAAATAAATTCTAAACGTTAAGAGCCAAAATAAGAACAGTGAAGAATCCATCAAGGACCATAACGCTAAATAAGGCGTGGTCACTCCAGACTAAAAACATATTGTTGGTAGCAAGAAAGAGGCCGACTTGAGTTATTTTGTCTATACTTACTGTCGCTCGGGCTTCCATCCGATAACATGTCTTTCCGAATGTAAATGAGGTAATCCCCTTCCCATTGGTTGCATATTGGTGTTTTGAGTATGAAAAAGTGGCAGTTGTTCCCAGAAATTCTAAACGCGTGAACACCTGAAAAGGGCAGATTTTGTTAAGGATTTCTATGTATACTCGTATCATCAATATTGGCGGCATCATTAAAATTTGCTGACGGCGTAAGTCTTTCTAATAACTTACATTTGTAGAAAATCTTTAATTCTTTAATGGTCATCTGATGGCTATTATGCAATTTTGTATGACAATGAACGAGTTGTTAACAGATATTTGTTAGATACTTAACCAATTTAGAATTTTGAAACATTTTCTTCTCTCATCTTATGCATCTTTTTAAAATAAAGCCATGAAATCTCACATACACAGTGCTTTTGAGATGGTAATAAAAAGTTGCAGAATTGAACATCACATATCTCTGAAACAGTATTATTAAATAATAAATAATAATATTAGGTACTAAATTAAATTTCATTTTTTTTTGGAGCAAAGATGTTGATTGAGCAACTTTAGAATAAGATGCATAACATAAATTTGCCATTCGAAAGTAGGTGGTTTCCGAGAAAAAACAATCTGCTCTGCATGTTGGGTGGCACAAGGCAAGAGTTTAGTATGAAAGCGAGATGGTGATTGGGAAAGCGTGTGATTGTCCAGGTCTGGCCGAGTGATGTGTTGATGCTGCAGTTCTGGGATATTCAACAAATGAGTAATTTACCTTCAGTGATAGCTTTCGGAAGGCACTCTTCGTGTGAGTATTCTAGAAAGATGTTACCGTTTTTCTGTTTTCCTGTACAAATCCGCTTTCCAGACGCATTTCTCCACAAACTCCTGCAAAAATCAGTACCGGGTTAATGAACTTCCCCATTTGAATTTGAGTTACTTGATGTGTTATTATTATCAGCATACATTTCATAATATTAACTGCATGATTGGAGTCAATTTTAATTCGAAAATATCATAAACTGCAGTGGTATCTCCACTGAAATATGGAATTAATTAACAGCAGCAATTTACATCACGTTGCACTGAAAGTTGCTACGCAAATAAGTCGGCACCCGCTTTTGCTGCGGTGACTGAGCGAGCCATCGGCCGGTGGTAAACAGATTCGTCGTAGGCCGATAGTAAACTGAGACTACTCAAGCAGGACACTCCAGTCTCAGCCGACATTTAGCAACAACTTTTACCTTACCAGCGGTAAGAACACTCTAATCACGCTCTCCAACGCTTGCCCTCATTCATATCTCTACTTGTGGTCTCGACTAATCAGTACTTGCACTCAAGCATATGTATAGTTTCTATAGGCTTCCAGAATGCGTCTTAGGTCAGTGAATGTGATTTTGCGCCCAGTGTTGAATGAAAAGATATGAAAAGTGTGAACGGAGACAAGACGAGCCCCAACCGCCAAATCCTGGTTATTAAACTGTATCTTTGGGCCCTTGCTTAATAATCCCTATAAAAATGCCGGTTTCATCTACGAAAAAATCCTAACACCATCAGGTCTCCTATCAAAGTCATTTGCGACGAAAATCATCCTATTTTGTTTCTCAGAATAATTGAACTGCAAATTTTGAACAGAAAACAACTAGTTGTTCTACCGGTTATACCCAATAAGCACTTGAACTATTTTTATGTGTGTGATGTTTATGGTGTAATGTCACTGATAGCGTCTGACTATATTATTCTCTATTTCGATCTGGAATTTGGTTGGATATCTGTGGGTTGAATCCGTGCGCGAGACTTTAAGGTTTCTTCATCAAAGTGTCCACTAAAACAAAGAAACTATTGGTAATTCATCTGTTATTCTCAATTGCGTAAATCTAACGAGAAACATTCTTCCAAAATTACCGAATTTTCAGGGAGGCTGATGCTAATTTCATCAGAAGCACGATGAGAGATGGGAGCTCCAGAGTGGGAATGGACGGCAGAGCCCAGCGCGCCCTGCGGAGCTATATACGATCTGCAAGCAGCAAATACAATCTAGAGTAAATGACTGCTCTTCAGCAGCAGTGAGTGAAGGAGAACTAACAGCCGGTAAATTAGGGTAATGTTATGTTGTTCATGGAATGCCGTCGCGCAGGTCAATAGTGATATGTGAACCATTGAGTGACAAAAATAATCACTTGACCGCCGAATTTAAATCAACAGTTATTTAAAAGTATCGAAAAAAACATGAATTTCAAGAGTATAAAAAGTGAGAAGTGAAATAGCGGTAGTAAATAATCTTTTAAGAGGATTTCCTACCACTACCTTGAATATATGTGTTCTAATAATTTATTTAATTATTGTCGTACTTTAAGACCGATATTTTTCAACTCTACGTCCGATATATTTCCATTCCATTTGCGCACTTGTTGTTTCTGTTCCCTTGTTCTTCTGAAGTACATGGGCTACCTTTGATGCTGCTATGAAGTCCATGAGCGGCAGCGAATCATCAAATATTGAAGGAGAAAGTTGAAGCCATATATTTAATAAAGTGTAATGAGAACTCAGTGCAAAAGAAATCTTACCAAGAAGTTACAATTATTGATTGCCATGTTCATTAATGCCCATTGGGTTTGGCGTTACAACAGTACACTCTTCAGAAACCAAGTAGCGAACGCTACGTCTGTACATTTGAGTATTCTATATAACATGGGGGTTTGAACACCAAACGTCATAGCAATGCATAACAGTACTAATTGAAATAAAGGTACAATTATTAACATGCGTATGGGATAGCTAGTGATAGACCTGAATTCATAGTTATGGACGTGTTCCAAAGTGATCAGAAGAAAAATGGGGATTTAGTACCACTTTCAAGAGCTCAGTACAGAAAATCTGAGATTAGGGGGCGTACACCTAGGTACTCGGTAAAAAAAGTTGTTTGGGTGCTCGTTGGCGCCGAAAGTTTGAAACCATATTAAAATAATTATTTCAAAATTACTTCTTCATGGTAAATTTTAGCACTTTATAGATGTTCAATAGACATCATCAACTTATTTCAATTTATAAGAGGTTCCGCGTTGAGTGCACAACTCACCATGAAGCAGAGAAGGTAAAACTTTAGCTCAGTCATGGTGGCGATGTTTTAGTCCAACTCAGCGTGGAATGCATTTTACCAGCTCGCGCCTGAAAAATTTACAAAAACAACAGATCAGGACGATCGAAAAAAGTAAATTAATTAGACGCACTATTAAACAGTCAAATTGAAAGTTGGATAACTAGTGAAGTTATACGAGGGGTTTCAACTTAAAAAACGCTACATTAATGTTTCATCAGTACAAAAAAGGTTTTCATAGCGTCTTTTTTTGTATTTCTTATAATTTTCTTTTTCTTAATTTCAGTATTGCTGGCATATAAAATTCATTTTCCGTTCTTATGCTTCCTTTTTGCTATTGATCGAGATGAAGTCTCGAATAATAGTATTAAACGTTAATTCATAAGCAAAAAGCCATGGTGGGCTTCCGTGCGAAAACACGTCGTACAAAATTTATAACAAATAGTGAATCCTTCTGATTCGATTTAAACAAAATGAAAGGTAACACATGACGTACTTAGATCCGTTGATCAATTCAATTTAATTGGAAAACTGAATCCCTCTCCTGAAATGGCTTCCAGCTTAATTACTGGGCTCATCTGAGTGGGTTGATGAGGAAAATATATTAACTTCCCAAAATGAGGAGACGCTTTCGTAAAGATCCATAAAGTATTTTTGTCATTTGATTTATTTCCGTGATACATTTACTTGTTTTCTTAGCTGTCAATTGTTCAATTCACAGTTTCTACGGCACATCCGCCCCATCAACTGCCCAAACTTAACATGACACTGAACAGTCAAAAGCTACGTATTCTATATCTTTCGGCTTTTGATACTCCTCTAGCTAGGAAACAAATCAAAAATCTCTTACATGCAAGAAAATAACTAAAGCCTGCGAATAAGTTTGAAGATTCTAAAACTGATTCCAATCATTGTAAACGCCTTAAAAAGGCGAAGGCTTAGATCTCAATTTGCACAAGACAAACACTATCACTACTATTAATGAAGCTTGTGTATCTTGTGAATACAAAAATGAAATTATACGAACAAGAACTGAATACCTGCAAATGTTATTCCCAAGCGAAATATTTTACTTTAATTCTCTCTCATGACATGGCTGTTTTCTTAGTACTTACGAGAAATGATTAGGTGACTCAAGCACGCCTACATGCACTGATCAAGGATTTTCGTTGACTGAGTGCATCGAAGTGGAACAGTCTTGCCAAATCTTGCTTCAATACCTATTTGCACAGGGGGTTAGTGGAGAAAACTCTGAACCAATCAGATTCGTCTCTGTGCGCAGCTGCGGTGCTTCTCTTCAGCTCCACCCTGCCGAGCTGGATCGTTTCCTGCCCCATCGAACAGCGAGACTATTAGATGCTGATAATGAATTATTCTTTGTGTGGACAAATTCTTTTTTGGGTGATGCTGCCATTTTTATCTTAATTTAAGGCATGAAAGTTGAGAATTCAACGATTCTAGAGCTATTTTTTCTGCATTTTTGGGAAACGAATGGAAATGAAGAAATAATCTATTTGTTTTATTCAGCCAAATAGAACATCATGGAAAAGAAAATATGTTTTCATAATTGGCTGTGATGAATTACAGATAAAAACATTAGTAATCAAAAATGGTTTCATGGAATGCGTTTCGAGGCATAACGAGAGATTAGCGAAGGTTTAATATTTCATTAAAGAATTAAATATAAACCGTAAATTTTCATCCTGCGTCTTAGAAGAACTGCTCGTGACTTCATTGTAGCTTGATATATCAAACTAGATATCCTACCTGAATATTTTCTAGACGCTATAGCAACTTAAAATTAAAACAAACCTGATTTGAAAAGATGATGTTTATTTTCTTAATTTTTAACCTACAACATTTTCAAACTGTGAAATGTATGAATATGTTGGGTGACAAGCTATATTAACAAGCCACTTACTCTGAAATTAAACTCCTAATTATGCGCTCGTTTACTCATTTTAAAATGGTTTTTGCGCTCCACTCATTGAGGAATATTCTTTGGAGAGCAATGTAATTTTAACAGTAAGCCAGAATGAATTCAATTTTTTTGAGCGTCTACGGCAGATTAGCTCGAGAGAAGAAACATAGCAAAAAGCCCGCTCCAAATTGAGTTGTTTATTTTGGGACCATTAAATTTTCAAGTGCCTAGTTTATACACAATTTCTGGTAAAATTGAAGACATTCAAGATAAATTTGATAAGATTCTTAACAGTGGAATTATGCCTTCAGCAGAATTTTTATTTATTGTACACAAATAATTTGTTATGAGATTAAGAAACTCGACGTTTTGAGTTGGGACAATTTTCTATCAGATGAAAATGATTAAGTGTTGGCTTTAGTCAGGTGTTCCAGACATGCTCGTTGAGTTGACTCAACTGAACTGGACAAAGAAGCGGGCGTGCTGGTTATCGGAAAGTTCAGATAGTGAGGCTCGTTATGTTGATTACATCGTCATTAAACAAATGTTAATGACGCTCACAAGGGCTCCAGTTCAAGAAAACCTCATTATGTTGATTTATTTGACATGAAAGGAGTCGCAAAATAAAAGCAATCAGAAAAGATGCAGAATAAATTGGAAGCACTCGATTAGTTTCATAAAATCAGCCACGCTGAAATTGTTGAAGTGATTTTGACTAAACCGTCTGTTATATATTAAAATATGCATCGTTCTAGTATGACAATGGTTTGTAAGTGAGAGTTCCGGAGGCCTAGGTTTACGAGTCCCGGAAGATCATTGTTGTGGGCCTCGCATGGCAAGCTCACAGGATGTCCTTATCGTGCTTGGTTTGGGATATCGCGGTCACCGGCGGAAGTGTCATAAACGCAGCCGATGGATGCCGCCGTGTGGTGCACTTATTGGAAGGGCTTTGTTTAACTTCCCGGGGCGCTCTAGCCTTAAGGCATGTGTGTTCCTTTTTAAGTCAGTACATTACTAGAAGTCCATCTGTGAGTTTCATTCACTCCTGCCTGGTATGCGGCTAGGCGAATAGAAGTTAAAGCTTCCTGCTATACGAACCTAATATCGCCAGAAAATAGCGATACTACAATTGGCGACGAGACTGCCAACCTCCCAAGTGAATTTGAACTTTACAAGTGCTCTAAAATTAGGATGGCATGTTCTACAGTTAGCTGTCCTCCATTCGATGTTGAAGTGGAAACAGTGAGTGAATTCCTGCAAAGGTTTAAAATGAAGTGTGCAGACGCTCTTCAGAAAGCGGGAAATAATGGCGGTGAAAATGCTAGTATTTTAATCAAAGCATTGCCTGTGAACATAATTACTGATCTACAACGAAGAATTAAACCTACGTTACTCACTGAGGCTACATATGAGGAACTTGAAGAAAAATTAACACAGCAATTTGATATCAAAAAATCCATCGTCGGTGCATCGGTTACATTTCTAAATAGAAAACAAGGTGCTAATGAATCCATAGAAAGTTATGCTAAAACGTTAAATGATTTAGCATCTGCATGCAATTATGGTAATTGCTGTCGTGATCGTTTATTGAAAGATGCCTTCGTGGCTGGGCTACATTCAGCGCAAATTCTCAGCGCGGTTCTACAGAAGTGCAATAGCAAGTCCTTCAACGAATGCGTTGAACACGCAAAACTTATCGAACAATTAAGCTCTGACGCTCAAGATATTATTCGAGAGGATTCATCTTCATCGTTTTTCACTACAGAAAAACTTCCGCCGAACTAAATATGCATTCGCTGCGGAACCAGGCGGAAGCACCTTGCAGGGAATTGCTATGCTTTGAAATTGAAATGCCAAAAGTGTGGAAAAATAGGCCACATTTCTAAAGCTTGCAAATCTACGACTGCAGCACGGCCTCCTCCCGCTAAGCCTACACGAAGGGGACCTACAAGATAATTTGACGCAGCCGCACTTACACAGTGCAGCCGGAAAGAAGCGGTTGCCGTGGCAACGTCGGAAGAGAAGACGTTTTAATGAAGAACTCACGGGTGCCTCTACAGAAGAACGAAGCTGTTCTACAAAAACCTAGGAAAGAAAGTGGTGAAGGTAATCATGTACATGAATATTCTGATTATTCCTTAAATGATTCTAATTTTTTAGAGTAAACACCACTGTAATTCCCGTTGCTAAAGAGCCTACTATGATTACATGCAACTTAAATGGTAAACCTGTTGAATTCCAGTTGGATAACGGCAGTGCCGTGTCAACTATACGTAAAAGAGATGCACTCAAAGTTGGTGCTGTTATAAATCCTACAGGTAGCAAAATTCTCGGGTACAGTGGTGTCTCGGTAAACCTGCTTGGTCAATCTGCTGTAACTGTCGCTTATAAAGATTTTAGTTTTGATCATAAGTTTCTCATTGTGGAAGATGATAGAGTCAATTTACTTGGCCGAGATATTTGTTCTAAACTCAACGTAAACGTTGTCATTCCTGATGAATACGACTCCATAAATAAAACGGATTGTATTAATTTGCCGAGAAGTCTTTTGCTTAAACACGATTCATATTTATCATCTGATTCACAGTCTAACGTTAGAGAAACAGTTCATCTTGATGTGTTGCCTAATGCGGTTCCTGTATTCTGTAAAGCACGCCCAGTTCCTGTAAGACTAAGAGACTCTGTCAAAACCGAACTGGAGCGCTTGCAGAGTATGGGCAAAATTTCCAAAGTGTATGATAGCCAATGGGCATCTCCTACCGTTAATGTTCTAAAGTCTGACAGCAGTGTGAGAATCTGTGGAGATTTTTCAGCCTCCATCAATAATTTTCTGAATCCAGTTTAATCTGTACTCCCTGTTATTGATGATGTAATTTCTCAAGTCGGAGACGCTAAGTTTTTCTCAAAAATTGCTTTGTCTAACGCGTTTTTGCAAATTCCGTTCGACGAAGAATCAAAGAAAGTTACGACCATTAACACCTCTGAAGGTCTATTTATGTACAATTACTTACCCTATGGTTTACGTGCAAGCCCCGGCATTTTTCAAGCATTCATGAATATGACTCTTTCTGGCATCGATAACATCATTGTGTACCAGGATGACCTCCTCATTTTGACCTCTTCATATGATGCTCATTTGGAAGTTCTTGACAAGGTCCTGTCTGTCCTCAAAAACGCTGGAATTCACTTAAATCTGTCTATATGTGCCTTTCTAACTGATCGTGTGTCTCATCTAGGGTACGTTTTTGATAACAAGGGTGTTCACCCTAACTCTGAGAAAGTAGAAGCTATTCTCAATGCTCCTGTTCCTAAAAACCTCAAACAGTTGCAAGCTTTCATCGGATTGTGTAATTTCTATAGTCGTTTTGTACCCAACTTTTCTAATGTCATGCATCCTCTGTATTCGCTGCTTAAGAAAAATGTACAGTTCCGGTGGACTTCAGAACAGGATAAAAGTGTCCAGGAAATCAAAGACATCTTTCGTTCGCATAAGCCTCTAAAGTTGTTTGATCCCAACCATGAAACTCTTCTTGAAACTGATAGTTCGGGTTATGGAGTTGCTGCCATACTCATGCAACGCGTTAGTCCTTCTCATGATTGGTGTCCGATTCAATTTGTTTCGAGATCTCTAAATAATGCAGAACAAAACTACTCTAACATTAAAAGAGAGAGCCTTAGAGTTGTTTTTGGCGTGGAGAAATTCAAAAAATTTCTACTTGGTGCTAAGTTCATTATCCATAATGATCAAAAACCTCTTTGTAAACTTTTTGCACATAACAAGGGTGTACCTCTCAACTGTTCCGCTCGAATTCAAAGATGGGCTCTCAGACTTTCCCAGTTTGACTATGTTTTCAACTATTTGAAAGGTTAATGTAACGTAAATAGCGATTGTCTCAGTAGGCTGCCACTACCCACGACTGTAAAAGAGCTAGAACCGTACGAAATGATTTTTGCTGTGAACTCTCTTGATAAAACTCCTGTCACGTGTGAAAATATAAAAACTCATACTGATATGGATAGCGAACTATGCCAACTTAAACAATACATAAAGTTTGGCATGCCTCCTAAACCTAATCCTAATTTGTCTAAATTTAAGAACCTGCTAACTCAGATGACCATCATGAAAGGTTGTATACTTTATAAAGAACGGGTTTTTATTCCCAAGTCATTGCGTAGTTTAGTCCTTGAAACATTTCATGATGGACATCCTGGCATTTGTGGCATGAAAACGTTGGCCAGATCTGTTATTTGGTTTCCCGGAATGGACAAAACTATTGAAGACATCGTAAAATGTTGTCCCCAATGTCAATTAAATCGAGTAAAACCTAAGTCTAGAAATGTAGAATGGCCCACTCCCTCTCGTCCTTTTGAACGCATTCAGGTCGATCACTTTTTCTACGAGAATAAAATTGTTTTCATTGCTGTAGATGCATTATCTAAATATATTGAATGCGAAGTGGTACCATCCACGAGTGTGTCAGATACTGTCGATGCGTTGAGAATGATTTTCAGCAGAAACGGGCTGTGTGATGTGCTCGTAAGTGACAATGCTTCTAACTTTTCATCTCAAGACTTTAAATATTTTCTTATTTCCAACGGCATTAAGCACCTCACACCTCCGCCCTACTCTCCAGCAAGCAATGGTCAAGCTGAGAGGGGGGGTAAGAGTCATTAAAGACTTGTAGAAAAAACTCTCTTCTTCCAAATCGTTCAAATCGTTCATTATTTCAATCGCATTGTATTCTGCATAGTGTTACAAAAATTGCTCCCTCTGTTGCGCTGAACAATCGTAAATTTGTTACTTCTAAAGATAGAGTTCATCCGAAATTTTTTGTGTCCAGGTCTAAGCCTATGTATGTAACTCAATTTGATGTCGGTGATCATGTTCTTGCTCTGAATTTAAGAAATGGTCCCAAGTGGTTGAAGGGAATTATTGTTAGTAAAGTTGTTGTTAATATCTTTCATGGTCAAATACTAGCATTAAATGTAATCTGGAAGAGACATTCAAATCAGCTGTTGCACAGTAGTTTGGAATCTACCGGGAGTGGGCAGCAGAGACCCCTGCTTTTCAGCCTGTGAGCAGCTCACCTGTGCAAAATGAACCTCGTAGATCAGGTAGATTAACTAAACCTATTATGCGAACAGGTTGCTGAGTTCTTCCTTCCTTGTGTCATATATTCATCTAAAAGGGAAGGAAATTGTTATATATTAAAATATGCATCGTCATAGTATGACACTGGTTTGTGAGTGATAGCTCCGGAGGCCTAGGTTTACGAGTCCCGGAAGATCATTGTAGTGGGCCTCGCATGTCAAGCTCACAGGATGTCCTTATCGTGCTTGGTTTGGGATATCGCGGTCACCGGCGGAAGTGTCATAAACGCAGCCGATGGATGCCGCCGTGTGGTGCACTTACCGGAAGGGCTTTGTTTAACTTCCGGGGGCGCTCTATGTAGTTTTAAGGCATGTGTGTTCCTTTTTCAGTCAGTACATTACTAGAAGTCCATCTGTGAGTTTCATTCGCTCCTGCCTGGTATGCGGCTGGGCGAATAGAAGTTAAAGCTTCCTGCTATACGAACCTAATATCGCCAGAAAATAGCGGTACTACACCGTCATAGTAACGTCATCACAAGGGCATGTGTTCCTGGTGTGGGTTGACGGTGTAAGTAGTAGTGGACTGGTCACGTTTACTGGGCGGTGCTATAATCATCATATATTGGAAAAATTTCAATCCACGGTTCAGGAATTATTTTAAAACCTCTAAAAAAAATTACCTGAAAATTTTGCTCGAATAAAACGAACAAATTTTACGTTATAAATTTTTCTTGAAAACTGCTTTTGGAAGCTATTCTGAATTGTGAGGGCCTGTTCTGGGAGTGTTCTTAAAAACTGTTCTTAGAGACTGTTATGGGAGATTGTTATGGGAAATTTTTATGGGAGAGTGATCTTAGAGAAAGTTCTTAGAGACTGTTCTGGGAAACTGTATTGAAAGAGTTTTGGAAGACTTTCCAGAGAACCAAATGATTTAATCGCGTCTGTTTGAAGAGTTTAATAAATGAATATTTATGTCACGATACAATGCTGGTCAAGCACGTAACGTATGAGGACTTGCAACCTCCACAAATATATATATAATGTACACCTTTGGGCTTGCATGGTACCCACACAATAAGCATGGAAAATAAAAAGCATGGAAAGATTAAAACACATTCTGTTTAAGATGAAAACGTGGGAATTGGCACAGGGACACGTGTTATCGCAACACTCATTTTCGCACCAGAGCAAAGATTAAAGCACATTCTGTTTAAGATAACACGTGGAAAATTGGCACATGTAAACATATTATCGCAACACTCATTTTCGCACCAGAGCCCTCAGGCAAGATGTTACTGATCTGCGACATGATAGTTTAATCCGGCATAATGATATGCTACATAGACAAACGGAGAAAATTCGCTGCGGGACATCAATCCTGCTTATCACACGGTATTCCTTATAAGGAAGATCTCCTTGTAAATTTGCACTTGATGCCTAAATTCATAATCCTCTCTGCGTGCTAAACTTAGATCTGCACGGTTCGGCGTGCCTCTTCTTCCTTTCATTACAATTGGAGTAAATGTATTGTCGTCGGCCTGCCGCGGCTCGACGCCCAGCATCCAGACTTCATGTTAGCGCTGACTACCAGTCTGGCTGCCCGCTGCAAGGCTGTGAACGCCCGGCCGGTTGTGACGCAACAACCCCAGTCGCGGTGCTACGCCCACCCGCCTGTGAATAATGCACAGGTTTATATTATCAATTCCCTGAGATATGAACATCATTGATCCCCCCTCTGAGAGTTGACATGAAGCTCCAACAGACACCCTAGCTTTATCCGAAACATTGAATAATCCCCGCTTGAGAAAACAAATAACAAAGCACTCCGTTACATGAAAGCCACATAATAATAAAAACACGAATATATTTGAGCTAATCACACCCTCGAACTTCTACCCACATATTACGTAAAACTCTAAACACTCCCTATTTGAGAACATTTTACAAAATGCAAGCCCTCTAATGAATACACGAACATTTTGATTCCCCATTTTATGCCGTCTCAAAACAAATCCCCAATGAGAAATGATTATTTTACCGTCATACTAAAGCCCAATGTACACCATCCTGTTTGAGATAATAAATCCCACACGCCCCGGATTGAAAATTTAAACATTTGCACAGATCCAAAGACTGATCCTAGCACACAACAAAGAATATAATCTCACCTACCATCTTGGAACACGCAGGCCTACATCTTCACTTGGTCAAGATCACGCAGAGATAGACCGGTTACCCGCGTTGCTATGCTTATATACCCCCGCCGCACTATAGCTACTTCCCGGCAGAGTGCAGGCCTTTGAAAGTGCGTGGCTTCTCCCTATTGGATGGTTCTCACGCGTCACCCATGACGTGTTCCCTGCGTCATAAACTTGGTATTGCTACGCGCATTTCCCTCTAACATATTCTTCTGAGATGCATATTTTCCATGGTTCCCCTTCTCGTTGGTAATTATTTTTAACCTATTGTTTTCCTATACTACACAATTAAGTTTTCCTTGTGTGATACTATGTGTAGTTTTCGAGCTAGCTCTTTACACAGACGCTACCCCCTACGTACTCCTCCTTTCTCCTCCCGGTTTCCGACTGCGTCGTGCCTGTGCTGCTTATATATGCCTAATATCAATTATTTCTTAACACATCCTCACGCGCTCCACAAAAATTTGATCCAACGGGTCAAATTTTCTATGTCAATATCAAATTTTAATAAGGTCGCAACTTCCATCCGTACTTTGCATACCCGCAGAAATGAACATAAATCTCACGGTATTATGTTGTTGACGCACGCTGACGTTGATACACATAGACGAATGACGTTAATGAAGACATCTCGCATTGACTTACTATGACATCCTAACTTCCAAAAATCACATCGAAAAGAACCATTCTAGCAGTCAAGGAAAACACAGCTAACATAACACACATATCGGGCAAATAGACACAAGACTATTGAAACACACACATGACATTTAATATTGAAACACACACATGACATTTATCTTATTTGTCGGCTTGCCTTCGGCAACACCAACGACATTGGAGATTGTTTAATAGGCGTGTTCATTACGAGGCAATACATTATCGCGCTTATAAGCCACCTAACCACATATCTCAAATTTTGGGGCAATGTTTCACCCTTGAATATCTTCTTATTTATCCTCAGCTCGTTCTCCTTTCGAGCAGTGGTGCATCATTTTTATTATCATCCTCAACATCATTATCAGCCTTATTATCAAATTTTCTCGGCAAACGTTATCATCGACACAGATAAACATATAAATTAGAGATCGTAAAATAAGCGAATTTGCTACAAGCAGATACATCCTTTCGGCATTCTCGGTTGCAATTCACCTTAAAACAAAATTTAAAATGGAGGTGATTTTCCAACCTCAACTCTTTTTTTTTCATCATTATCATTTCATCCTGTGTCGCAAAATTTGACGTCTTCTCCTGGACAAACTTGCTGTTGCTCCTCCAATGTGCGTCTAGCTACAGCTTGTTGTTGTAGTTCTCCTGACGTGCTACTGCTCTTCGGCTTGCTACTGATCCTGGGGAGGGCCCCCTGCTGAGAATCGAAGTTCACTGAAGCTTTTCCATTAAAGAATTCATCCTTGGCGTCGCGTGAACTCGTGGAAAATTCCGTAGATCCTCGTTGCGTCAATTCGCGGACAAATTCTGTAGATTACTGCGTCAATGCGCGTTGGACTCCCACGTTGGAGCTCGTCAGCTCTTTCATTATAATTGCAAAAAAAAGGAGCACATATCTTTGCGAAGACCGTCAGGTGTTGGTTCTCAGTCCGCTCGTCGACTAGCATAACATTGACCCGTGAGGTTCGCGTTAAAATGCTAATGATCTCCTTCCGTAAAAATACGCGTTTGATTGTCTAACATGGTTACTTTGTAATCGAGAGACAGCGCACTACTTGGTTGATCAACGTAAGAATTGTTTCCTCGGCTTCCTTCAAAATTTGCCCTGAGTGAGGCGGAAGTGATATCATCCAGGAATTTCCTACCTTCCTACATAAAATAGTTACTTTCCGGTATCCTCAACCAATTCTAGACAAAAGCCAAAATTCGTTCTACGGTGTCACTAATCAGTAAAATCACCTAATTATTTCGAAGATACACATTCTTGCACATGACGTACGAACTATCAGGAGATTTACCAGGTATGCCGACATCCTAAATACGCACCATATAATAAAAATGCACATATAAATTGGGTATTGTCAAGGCATCGAACTTTACGTCATACTCTGCCGCGAAGGCTTTTCTAACGATCCGACATTCTGACAACACCTGACACACAAAAATGCAGAAATAGACAAATGTAATGTTAACAGCCCGTCAGACTTTACGTCGCACTATGCCGATAAGGCTCTTCTGACGATCTGACTTTGCGTTAACACTGACACACAAAATGGAATAAAAATAGATATGACATAAAATTCTTTCTGATTCTCAGCCCCCAGAGTCAGTGCAGCACTTTTAAATGATTCCACCTTGCCGCAAGATTATATAAACATTCACACAAATATTGTACGCTAAATCGTGAGATTTACCAATTAGGCTGAAATCCCTAACGCACTTAATGTAAAAATGAATACACAGTGTGTCATCACTCTGTTAGACTTTACATCATACTTTTGCTGAGAACAGCCGTTCTGATGATCTAACATCCTGATAACCCACACAAAATGCAAAAAATGACATGATTATTCACCTAATTCTCAGCCTTTGAGACATTTCACAATTGTTATTCAATGATGTCATTTTCTTCGTCGTCCTTCAATTTAAACGCATTTACTTCAATGCTACTGATAATATTTAATATACATTCTATGATGTCATTTTCTTCGTCGTCCTTCAATTTAAACTCATTTACTTTAATGCTACTGATAACATTTAATATACATTCTTTCCTTGTTCTCACAACATCCTACATTATTGCGTTCCGTAATACCACACTAGAGTTTTAACCACATCAGCTTCAACGTTTCGCCACAATTTCTTAATTGCGTGAGCTATCCATAACAATAAAAATTCCGACCGATTCTCTCGGCTGCACGGTGTACCTCTCTTACATACATTCTCAATGAAGATTTCGCTTGTACATTCCAGTCGTAATTCATTTCCAATTTTTACGCTATAATCAATGCGTCTGCAGAAATCACACTCCATCTCGAAATATTGAGCATTTTCGTTCTAGAAAATGAACATATCCTAATGAAGTTGATAAATACATCCTAATTGTGCAAACACCCTCTCGCCATCAATTAACGATTTAATTTCAATTACTGACGAAACGGTCCACACAATTTGATTAAAGTTACTGCCTAATCATGTTAACATTCAAAGCATTATCGTTTGCTTCTACTCCTCCAATCTCGTGCTCAAACATAGATGGCTCGTTTGAATTACTTTGTTGATCAGGCAAAATTAATTCTTAAGAACCTGTCTGAAATCCGCGCACGAACGAAAGAGAAAGCGCAGACAAATACGAGGAATGCATTATAAAAATCCAAAAATATTCTGTGGAATTCTCAGGGATGTTCCGTTCCACCGATATAAATTTATATTAACACCAGGTAAATTACCTTTATACGACAAGAAAATCTTCCTGTTTAGGGAGACAATAATCCCAGACGTACACAGGAAATATTCATCTCTCACACGAGGCAATACTTTTACTTCGCGATAAAATACGAGGTTGAATCCCACTCGAGAAATGGCGTAGTATTTCTTCAAAATCTACACAACTCTATCTCTTTCGCTGTAGTAGAATTCAGTTTCAGTAAGACATAATTTACACCTCTCACATGAGTATAACTTGAACATTCCCTTAGACAACCAACGACTTGAAGAAAAATACACAATTTTCCAATTAACGCACACTTAAAAAAAAGAAAATTTATTCATTGGCGACATCTGACTGAATAGACAAAATGTGTCTGCCCCCCACGTGTTCTTTTTCTAAAACTACGTATACTTAATTATTAATAAAATTTCATCCCACCTATAGAAGCTGAGATTGAAGCACACTCAATTTATCCGCCAAACACTTCGGTATTTGCAAAAAAAAATTATATTTTCCAAGGACTTTATATGAATAGTGGTATGACGCTATAAAGATTTTATGTCTACGTACTTTGAGAAGAATAACAAAACAAATCAATTTCCATCAATGGAATTCCGCAACAGCTCAAAAGAAGCACTATTCAATTCTCACTCTCGAACACTGGAGTTTTGCATGAAATTGTTATAAATACTGAAATTTAACAAATGGAGTTTACTTTGCTGGTCACGTGTGTGGCGGTATTTTATCTCTAAGTAACTAAATTTATCCAAGAATTGGCTGCGTGGCATTTTCAGAAGATGCAACACATTCTCAGAGAGGAAACGAGTACACCTCATTAAAATTTATTATTCTAGGCCCCGTCACTTACTCAGCTTCAATCCGACACCGGCATGAAAAATTTAATTTACTCTGCATTTGACAGCAAGGAACAAAATTCATTTTTCAAATTATCCCATGATTATTTGGCAGAAGACATCAACCATTCTACTTCAAATACTCTCACCTCAACGGGTAAAAAAAAATTTGTATTCCTGAGCTTGTTAGGTCAAAATTACATTCATATTAAACTTCAAGTAAACTCTCAAATTAAATTTCATCGAGGTGTCATAATAAAATTAAACTTGCTCAGTCATTCAATATTTTGAATACCAAAAAAACGCAAAATTTATTCAAATTTTCAAGTGATGCAAGGCGGTTTCAACTAAAAATATAGGCATACATCCGGGCCATCGTTCTACACATAAAACCAATGAACATTAAAAGGTGATAAATCCTGGAAACATTCAATAAGAAAACAGCATACTGAAAAGTTTTATGAAACACATATTCAAGACAAAGCTCAGCACTAGTACTCGCTTAGCAAATGCATCGAATTCCATTAGTTCAATTCATGCTGATTATATTCTCATCACAATGGCATTCAACTGTTATTTTCCGACTGCAGAATAAAATGAAATAAATTGCGAGTGCAGCACATCGGAACTTGAAAAATTTATGCTAGATTACTGTGTCTAAATTTCAAATGTGTTCAACATCAATACTGCCACTCAATTTGGGGAGCAAATTCAACAAGATCTATGAGCTGCTCTGAGACGTCTATCTGCAGCCAAGAGAACTGCCGTTTAGGCCCTGCGGCAGGTTCGAACATCGGCGGTATGAAGGCTTAGGCCAGAATTTTACTTCAAAAATTAAACTGCACTCAAAAGGACCCGGGAGACCAGCACACATAGAAACGTACATTGAACTACTCTGTATTACACAGCAAGAAAATTTGATTTGGAGGAAAATTCTATCACCGTGGGTCAGAAAATATAAATTGTGGAATTTTAGGTCTCAAATGTCATTAACAAAGGTATGCATCACGTTGATAAGGCTTGTCAGAAAATTACTATGGAAGTAAATTCACACGACAGCGCACAAAATTTTCTACTAATCACTTTGATTTACTGCATGCGGGATGGTAAATTCCAAGTTGATTAATTACCAGAAATTCCTAAACACTGCAAAATACCAAATTGTTTCAAAGCTTCAACTGAGCCAATCAGGGTTTTATAAAAATTAAACCATAAAATCCGGAGCCATTGCTACAAACTCAATCCCGAGTATATACTACAAGTCGATAAATCCACGTAAAATGCAGCACACAGAAAGTTCTTATCCCACACATGAACAAGAGGTAATCAAAGAAAAAGAAAAATTCGAGAGCCAGCCCCTGCACAACAATATGTTACTGCTTTTATATTTCAACGCACTCAGACAAAACTCTAACAATACTGCACTCTCAATGGCTAACCTTTTGCTGCCCAACGGTCTGTCATTTAAATCTGTTACAGCTGCAAAGCGTACGCGAATATTCAATACAATACAAGTTCTTGCAACTCACTGTGAAGTTATTTGAATGACTTTGTTGGAAGATCATTACACACAAAATTTTTAGCAACTGCAAACTATTGCAGAAAACATTCGGATAAAATTAATTGTGAAAGAAATGTTTAATAATGTTTTAATGGGGCACTTCACATCAATGATGAATACGCAACGTGTGTAATGTTGGTGATATGTATGCACTTCGAAACAGCAATAGACTATGACAGCAATAGACAATGCTACTCCGACTCAGTGGGCTCACTTTACTTGGTCACTCAAAAAAGTTTGGCCGCAGCCTCAAGAATTTATTATTATTATCCGGCAAGTGAAAGCAGCACTCGCGATCGCACCGCTCGCTCAACCTCCAGGCTGAAATGTACTTGCAACAAATTGGCCTAACACAACTGACACGGAGTAAATGGTACATGAAGAAATCTCTCTTTAACGTTCGACCGAATTTAATGCTTAAGAGAGCGAATGGAAAAATTTTCATGCTGTCACATAAATGTCAGGCTCACACTGATTATATTTCATCCCATTAGCCCTCAACCTTACAATTCAATCAAGGATTGGAAAAATTTTGATAATAATGAATGCACTTCAGCATTTGACAAGATTGTGATGGTTCTTGCAAGTCCAAGAAAATACAACATACTTCAGCAATATCAAACTCTGCCACATAACTTGAAGTGCAAATTCAACAAGAAGAAATATTTTAACTGATGCAATCAATGTTATGGCAAATTTGAACCAGGAATGCAATATTGATCCTTGAGTTGTTCATCGTATAAAGAAACCTTTAATGGCAATGCATCCTTCAAATTTCCTTGACTTAGCAAGCACTCTTTAAGTTAGACATTCCAGAGAATGGTTTGGCCGCAACCACAAGCTTTCAGTTTATTGCCCTACAGCAGGCTCGCAATTTCTGTCGGCCGCCTCTCCGTCTAGGCTGTAAATTTACATTTTAAAATTGGGTAGCACTCCAAGTAACACAAGGAAATGGTACAGGAAGAAATTGCTGTTTAATATCGAGCACTTGTTATAATGAATTTAATTGTTAATGATTTTCTCGAAGGGTATGTGACGTCAACAAATTTTAAGCACTGGAAATGTTTCAACAAAATTCCATGCCAAAATGTAGGTATCATGCTCGCTCAGTGCACCTTCATTTTAGCTGTCACGATACAATGCTGGTCAAGCACGTAACGTATGAGGACTTGCAACTTCCACAAATATATATATAATGTACACCTTTGGGCTTGCATGGTACCCACACAATAAGCATGGAAAATAAAAAGCATTGAAAGATTAAAACACATTCTGTTTAAGATGAACACGTGGGAATTGGCACAGGGACACATGTTATCGCAACACTCATTTTCGCACCAGAGCAAAGATTAAAGCACATTCTGTTTAAGATAACACGTGGAAAATTGGCACATGTAAACATATTATCGCAACACTCATTTTCGCACCAGAGCCCTCAGGCAAGATGTTAATGATCTGCGACATGATAGTTTAATCCGGCATAATGGTATGCTACATAGACAAACGGAGAAAATTCGCTGCGGGACATCAATCCTGCTTATCACACGGTATTCCTTATCAGGAAGATCTCCTTGTAAATTTGCACTTGATGCCTAAATTGATAATCCTCTCTGCGTGCTAAACTTAGATCTGCACGGTTCGGCGTACCTCTTCTTCCTTTCATTACAATTGGAGTAAATTTATTGTCGTCGGCCTGCCGCGGCTCGACGCCCAGCATCCAGATTTCATGTTAGCGCTGACTACCAGTCTGGCTGCCCGCTGCAAGGCTGTGAACACCCGGCCGGTTGTGACGCAACAACCCCAGTCGCGGTGCTACGCCCACCCGCCTGTGAATAATGCACAGGTTTATATTATCAATTCCCTGAGATATGAACATCATTGATCCCCCCTCTGAGAGTTGACATGAAGCTTCAACAGACACCCTAGCTTTATCCGAAACATTGAATAATCCCCGCTTGAGAAAACAAATAACAAAGCACTCCGTTACATGAAAGCCACATAATAATAAAAACACGAATATATTTGAGCTAATCACACCCTCGAACTTCTACCCACATATTACGTGAAACTCTAAACATTCCCTATTTGAGAACATTTTACAAAATGCAAGCCCTCTAATGAATACACGAACATTTTGATTCCCCATTTTATGCCGTCTCAAATCAAATCTCCTATGAGAAATGATTATTTTACCGTCATACTGAAGCCCAATGCACACCATCCTGTTTGAGATAATAAATCCCACACGCCCCGGATTGAAAATTTAAACATTTGCACAGATCCAACGACTGATCCTAGCACAGAACAAAGAATATAATCTCACCTCCCATCTTGGCACACGCAGGCCTACATCTTCACTTAGTCAAGATCACGCAGAGATAGACCGGTTACCCGCGTTGCTATGCTTATATACCCCCGCCGCAATATAGCTACGTCCCGGCAGAGTGCTGGCCTTTGAAAGTGCGTGGCTTCTCCCTATTGGATGGTTCTCACGCGTCACCCATGACGTGTTCCCTGCGTCATAAACTTGGTATTGCTACGCGCATTTCCCTCTAACATATTCTTCTGAGATGCATATTTTCCATGGTTCCCCTTCTCGTTGGTAATTATTTTTAACCTATTGTTTTCCTATACTACACAATCAAGTTTTCTTTGTCTGATACTATGTGTAGTTTTCGAGCTAGCTCTTTACACAGACGCTACCCCCTACGTACTCCTCCTTTCTCCTCCCGGTTTCCGACTGCGTCGTGCCTGTGCTGCTTATATATGCCTAATATCAATTATTTCTTAACATTTATTTTAAAAAAGGGGGAAAATTGCATTGATGGAAAAGTTCGAATTTTAATGGAAAATACACTGAGTCAGAACGTCTGAAAATTTTCTGATGTATAATTTACTGCCTCAAAATAGCATGAAATGTGGTTATTGACTGCCTTTAGGGGCGTAGAGACGTCAATAACTGGTCAACTGTTGCAAGTTCTACACGTTCGTGTGTCAACCATCTAATTATCTCTTCAATGTTATTAGAACTGTCTTGTATCAATGATTCTTAAATAAAACACATAATTTCTTTTCATGTTTCAAAACTATTTAACTTGACTTTAGGTTTCTTCTTTCGAACAGCAGAATAATAATTGAGTTAAGAAGTTTTTGATTTTCATAAAACCGTAAGGATACTCCATGCAATTTTTTAGTTTCTATTTATTGGCTCAGAATAATGTGGAACTAGGAACTAAACTCTATAAGTGAATTTGAATAGTAAATAATTTCTTAACTTGTCCAGGTTTCTCCTGGTTTTCGAGCGAAGTTGGAGATTTTTACTTCGACCTAATCTGAAGTTTTAAAGCCAATTGTCTTTCATTTGTTCGTAAAAGCTTGAACATTCTGTTCAGTTTACGTAATATTTTCCATCAATTTTCGTTCCAGTATATCAGGTGGTTTGAGCTACAAATTTAAAAAAATATTCAATTCTTATGAAAAATGGCAGGAGAATACTGTATGAAATAGAAATTTCATTTATTTCCAAACCTTGCCGGCATGGGAATAGAATACTGAGCATAAGACGGCTCCATTTATGACGATGTAATAAAAGAATTTAGTCGGGGAGCGTAGAAGACGCTGGCGCTCGTAGAGCCGACCACGTAAATTTGTCAAGGACCCTATAAGTTATTAGGGAAATCGGCTTCGGTCGCTCGGACGAGGGACAGAGCGTGGGATAAATGGTGAAATTAGCCATGGCTAAAGAGAAACCGGGGCTAGTGCTACCAAACGGGTGATATATTTTAATTAAGTCATCATTCAATCAATTTGAGGCCCTGTGCCTCGAGTGGCAGCGAACTCGTTACCGTCAACTTTCTCATTAAAAATCACAACGTATTCAAAGTAAATAAAAAAGAAAAGTACGATATAGAGTGTACCAGAAAACACATTTCATTCACTGGCTGCAGCGGTGGGATGTGCTAACGATAATAGCCTGCTATTTCTTAAATTCTTCGGACATCCTTCGGTTTCTTGGGTGGCAACAACTCCCGAATGGCTGTGATTTTCCATTGGTCAACTTGAATTCCGTCCTTCGAGACAACGTGTCCCAAATATTAAATTGATGGCTTGGCAAAGCTGCACTTCTTCAGTGAAATTTTCAGTCCTGATATCTGAATGAGAGCGAGAACCTCCTCTAAATGAGCGATGTGATCTTCAAATGACTTCGAAAATACGACTACATCGTCGATAAAAACGTAGCTCGTCTCTCCAATTACCGGCTCCAACACTCTATTGACTAAGCGCTGGAATGTAGCCGGGGCTGTAGTCAGGCCGAAGAGCATTCGCTTGAAGCGGTACTGAGCCGACGCCGTAGCAAATGCGGTTTTATCTCGGTCGGCTTCCGCAACCGGAATCTGCCAGTATCCAGATTTCAAGTCAATGGCTGAGAAGTAAAGCGCACCGCCCAGAGACTCCAAAATTTGTTCGATTCGGGGCATTGGATATTTATCTGCGAGCGTGACTTCATTAATGCGTCGAAAATCGACACAAAATCTATGAGTGCAATCCTTCTTTTTGATGAGGAGCACAAGAGATGCCCACGCACTCCCGATGGCTCAATGACGTCCATGGCAATCATGTTTTGCACCTGTTCTTCGATGACTGCCCGCGTCGCCTGCGGCAACGGCCATTGTTTCGTAGCAATCGGCGCCGCGTTGCGGGTATCAATTCAATGTGGCAGCCAATCGCATCGTCCAAGATCTTGATCATGCTAAGAAATGGCCGCAGAATACTTACCGAGGAGCGCTAACAAATTCTCGCGCTGCTGCGGTTGCAGATGCTCTAGGCTCGGAATTTCTGCCTCGGGTAGCTCGTCGGTGATACCATACTCACCATCGTCGTTGCTCAGCGTCGGTAGTACCGCGGCAAACTCAGACTCTCGCATACTTACCATTTTCTTTTGTCTGATCAAATTGATCGACTCGCCGGCATACCTACAATCCGTGAATGCATACGAATGTCCGTTCACTAGTACCCGACTGCCATGTCCACTGGACATGTCAAGTGTTACTTTACCTATGCGCTGAAGTAAATCTAGTCCTATTAATACATCTCCGGGATAATTTCCCACTTGAGCGACAATTGCGTCGTGCACGTACGTGTTACTTCCTATTTCAATTCTTTACGCAATTCTGCCACGCACATCTATCTCAGCACCGCTCACGGTACTTCATTTAATAGTTGCCGTCCGTACTCTTACTTTACCCAAACCTGCCGACACAAATTTCTCAGCAATGTCCGGCCTAACCAAACAGCAAACTGCACCGGTGTCTAAAAATGCGGCACACTCCCTATCATTTACTCTTAGATTTATTATCGGTTTGGCATCGTGGGTGGCGAAAGGCTCAGTTAGTTTTTTCTGTAAGGCGGGGTTTGGGCATTCCGTCGTGGTCTCATTTCATTATCGGCGTTGCGCTGTTGCTGAGCCGCTGCGCCTGGGCCTTGTAACACAGCTAAATTTTTGCCCTGCTCTACTTGACTCTGTTCCGTCCATTGTCTTCTACACTGCCTAGCTATATGGCCTGCCTGTCCACAATTAAAACATTCGACGGTATTTCGGCGTACTTTCTGGGCGAATGTGTTTCGCCTGGGAATCACCGCTGGGTTACGACACTCTCTAGAGAAATGGCCTACTTGGTCGCATGACCACCATCTAGGTGGTGGCCGGGATGGAGCGGGCTCAACTTCGTCTATCGTGCAAATAGGCCTACGCGGTTTCTCGTCCTCCAGCATTCGTTCGCATCTCTGTGCCATTTTGATACAATCTGCGAGCTTTTTCGGTCCGCATGCTGCCATTGTCTTCTTTAATGCTGGGTCTAGACCCTTGACAAACACAGTCGCCAGTAGCTTGTCGCGGGCAGACGTGTCTTGTAGCTCTTTGATTACATGCGACAAGGAAGCCGAGCAGGTCTCCAGTCGCGCAGCATAATCTTCGATCGTACCTCGGTCCATTTTGACCGCAGACAGTTCAGCGTATGCATCTGGCAGCGAAATGCTTTTGAGGAAACGTTCCTCAAAACGTTCGGACAGCGTTGTCAGATCGCATGCTTCGAGCTCGGGGTTTGAATCTAGAAAACTCACCGCGGTTTCTATGCAGAGATAGCGAATGACGTCCGCAATTCGGTCATCTGACCATTTTATAGAGCGGCACGTTTCTTTACACTATTCAGAAATTGTAAGACATTAGTCTTGCCGTCGAATTTTTGGAGCTTACCAAGAACTGAACCTATTGCTTCTGACTGTGGTGCTCCTGCTGCTGGCATGGCGGCTGTGGCGCTATCAGCTTTGTTCCCTTTGTCGTCGCCTCTGGTCATTATTGCGGCTCGACACTCAATATGGATTCAAGAGTTAGGTGTACTATCTGCAATGCTATTATCGGTTTACTCTGATGCAAGAAACTTCACGCACAACAAAAAAAAATGAATTTTTCGCGCTTGCAGTAATTTCCGCCGCTCTAGTGAAGCCAGCGCTAATAATGTCACACGACACGCATATCTCCGGGCATTTTGGCGTGAAGAAGACCTTACATCGTGCTAGAGAATTATTTTTCTGGCTAAATATGGCCCAAGACAACACACCCATGTAAAATGTTGCATAGCGTGCCAGAAGCGGAGCCCAGGTGGGTGACTTAGAGCAAAAATAGGTGCATTGCCGCCCGTTACACGACCGTTGGAAAGAATAGGAATTGATCTGATCGGAGAGCTGACACAATCACAAGCAGGAAATAAATACATCCTGACCATCGTATGCCATTTTTCGAGATTTGTTCAGGCATACCCCCTTAGAGATAAAAAGAGCGAGACCGTGACGCGAGCGTTCATGGATTTCGTATGTAGATATGGATGCCCTGAACACATTGTGTCTGATAGAGGAACAGAATTTACAGCTCAGATTTTTCAGGAAATGTGCCGCATATTGAAAGCCACCCTCCATTTCACCACATCATTTCATCCGGCCAGTAACGGAATGACTGAGGCCTTTAATAAGTGTATCAAGAATGCCCTGGCAGCAATAGTAACTAAAGATTCAACGTCCTGGGATGAGCAACTGCCTTTCGCTACGCTAGCACTAAACTGTTCTTATCATGCCTCAGTCAGAAACACGCCTTACTATCTGTTCCATGGCTGAGACGCCCCTTTACCATTTTCAGACATCTTGCAACCAACAATAATTCTAAACTAAGCTTTCGACAAAAATTTCGCTCACGCCGCGTTTGCTAGATTGCAAATAGCGTTTGAAGGCGCTATGTCAGCGAGCCGAGAAGCTCATGATAAGAACGTAAAGTACCACCGCGTGAGGGACAAGACCCTCCGGGTCGGTGACTGCGTATTTTTACGTAACAACGCAGGACGAAATAAAGCTATGGGAAAATTTCGACCGAACTGGGTGGGACCGTACCGAATTAAAGAGCTTTCAACCTTGGAGAACGTAGTGATACGACCGGTTCACGGCCGCCGACACGAAACGACGGTTCACCGAAATAGACTGAAGCCGGCAGCATTCCAACCGGAAGATTCGTTCGTTGTGATGAACGAGAACACCCGTAGAAATAGGAGTGTCGTTGAGAGTGAAACCAGATCCCTCCGTGACGAAAGCGATTCGGACAGCAGTGACAGCGAGATATACGTGACGCAGCCTAAAACTCCTCCCTTGCCCAACCCTCCAGATGCGAGGCGAACGTATGCTCTCCGATCGGCTGGCCCGGTAGAATACAGGGCTCTGTATGTCCTGGCGCCTTTAGTAGATGAATAGCAGATAAGTTTACTAACTAAAATATTCTTTTCAGAGTAGCCTAAGAACCACTGTATATAAGCACTGATAAAATATTGCCTTTCAGGTATAGATTAGGAGAGCAACATAGGCGTGAAATGGAGTTTACTTTGATATTAGCTCAGGATAAATTCAACCGTAAGGATATTTCTCGTCGCTGCCTGGAGGGAGTAAGAAATTGAGATTTGTATTGTATTTTCGTGATTGACAGTTGAGCGATAGCGATGGTAGGCTAACCAAGACCCACAGACTGGCTAGGCGATGCTAAGTTCAATGCATTCTTATGACCGCTGTTGTACCGTCCCACGGGAGCGGGACCTGATGCTAGTAATCGTATGCTGATAACGGTTCAAGATAGTGGCTCAGAACACATAGAGATCGACGATTTCGTCATAGACTCCTGAAAGCTGTGCAGAACTTCTCCCGAGACATTAGGTTAATTAGGCTGCTCCATTAGGGACGTAGCGTATCGATTTAACTATACGTTATTGTTCTGTAAAAATAACGTAGTTTAGAATGGGATGGCAAGTACGGAACGAGGTTCACGGTAGAGATTTGAGGCGAGGATTCCATGGGACAATAACTGACCACGGCAGGTTGTAAAATTTGGAAGCGCTCCGTTGCTGGGACGCATGTAATGCGAGCCGTAGTACGCTGCTGACTGTGGAATGCAGTTCCGTCAGAGAGAAGCGCGCCACCGGGCGTGCAACTAAAATAAGAGGTCTTGATTTAGGACGATAAGGAAATAGCAAGGGCAATAAAGGCCGAGCAGTAATAAAGATTGAAGGCTCCTCTGCTGGGAAATCCAGAGCGTGAACAACATTGAGCAGTCGCCGGAGCTGACATATTTGATGATAAATTGTGCTATGCGAATTTTGAAGATTTTTCAGGAAGGCGATGAGCGAGCGAGGTGTTGGCATGTACGCCGTGCCAAAAGGGCATCACAGCGGCCTCCAACGGAGACGGACCGGAAATAGTGGTCGACGCAAGATGGAGAGACATTCATCGATGGTAAGATCGGGAAAGCTCCTGTTGCGGAGTAATCCGGGCGTGAACAATTAAGGTGTGTAAATATCTTGTCCGCTAATGAGTGTGGGAGTGGATACTGCGTGAAGCTTGTGTGTGAAGGATATGTTTGCACTTCCAAAGGCATGTGCGCAATGCCTGAGAGGCATCTCAGCTGCATACCCGATATCGTGAGACTACCGAATGCTGAGAATAAGTCATGTGAGACTTTGAGGTTAATGAGAATAAGTGCAAACTAAGGGACGCCTTGAGTATTGCAACGATACGAAAATTCATGCTTGCTTCTCACGAGTTGATTAGCAAATGCTACTCAGTAAAACAAGTCAGCTGACAAGGAAATAGTAATAAGGTAGGAACATCCCATTTATCACCATTAATCATAAGGACCTGCAATTACGAAGTGAATGAAAGGATAGGAAGACTTTTCATGTATTATCGGAGTGTGTGCTGTTCGTGTGCAAGAGTGTGTGCTGTTCGTGTGCTGGAGTGTGTGCTGTTCGTGTGCTGAAGTATGTGCTGTTCGTGTTGCAGGAGTGTGTGCATTTAGCCATTTAGGTCCGGTTAGGACTGATAGGTTCATAAATCATAAAATGTAGGAATTTTTCATTTCATCATGTAATATGCGCTCGTTTAATCGAGGCGGAAAAAGGAAAAATGGAAAGAATAGGCACTATATTGATGTCTAATCCATGTAAACAGGAAACTAATGCTTGACCGTGTGCCGTAGGAAGCGGTGTCGTACGAGCCGGGCGGGAGACGAAGGCCGAGCGTGCTGGTGCATCAACGGGGCGTGGCATCCCACCCCTGCGAGGTGGCCTGGCAGTTGCTAGATGGAAGTCTGGCAAGCGTGTCAGACGAGACGAAGTGGAAGCAGATGACGAAAATCGCGGAGGCTGAAGAGCGCGCCTCCCCGGTCCCGAAAGGGGCCAATATGATTTAAAAGAGCACGCTTGGGCGAGATGGTTGTTGTGTCGGCGTAATTTAATGCCATGTTGTACAAGGTTCACCAGTCTAATTGAGATACGATACGGGGTTGGAATATTTTTTTCTTCTTTTTTTTATGAACCAAAGGGAGGGTGTATGAAATAGAAATTTCATTTATTTCCAAACCTTGCTGGCATGGGAATACTGAGCATAAGACGGCTCCATTTATGACGATGTAATTAAAGAATTGAGTCGGGGAGCGTAGAAGACGCTGGCGCTCGTAGAGCCGGCCACGTAAATTTGTCAAGGACCATATAAGTTATTAGAGAAATCGGCTTCGGTCACTCGGACGAGGGACAGAGCGTGGGATCAATGGTGAAATTAACCATGGCTAAAGAGAAAGCGGGGCCCCACCAAAGCATACCCCTGCATCCCTTCTCGCCAACAACCTACCCCCCTTTGCCCAACCGCACCCCCCTTTTTGGGGAGGCGCGAGCACACGACTGCTCTGGCAGGACGATGGGCAGGCACTAAGTGTCCGGTCGGTATAGAGAGCGGTCAGGCTCCGGGTGAGAGGTTATTTCAGTCTCCGGTAACGAGATAGGGACTTAGAGGGACCATTAACCAGGTTGGCGAGAGTGCTTACAGCACGGTTAAACTCAAACGCCGATCGGGGCTCTGGTAGTTGAGGCTTCTTTTATTCCAGTTTCGACTGGCTCAGATATCCACTTTATCATTGAGGTCTCAAAGTTTTGAGCGTATGCAAAACGCTTTCCCGGGCTCGACGTTTCCTTGGCTCGAAGTTGGACTGTATGTTACACAGTCTGTTGTGTTGTCATCTTGGCGATCCATTGAAAGATAATTGTGGGTTTAGTGTCGTGTTCGAACGGTGTGGTCGTGAAGTCCTTGCCTCGCGTGCTCTCGCCATCCGTACTTGCCTCCCCAATAAATAGTTAAATCTTCGAGCGTCGTGATTTTTCCTATCCATCTCGTTGTAAACGCCACACAGAGACCCACGAGCCTATACCCTATGGCCAGTGCTACCAAACGGGTGATATATTTTAATTAAGTCATTACTCAATCAATTCGAGGCCCTGTGCCTCTGGTGGCAGCGAACACGTTACCGTCAACTTTCTCATTAAAAATCATGACGTATTCAAAGTAAATAAAAAAGAAAAGTACGATATAGAGTGTACCAGAAATCACACTTCATTCAATACTCTCACAAATTTTTTCAAAGTTTTTGGTGGCCGTCTAAGAATTGGATCAAAAAAGTTCATTATCAGTAATAAGCGGCAAATATCTTCCCAACCTTATAACAAAACAATGTTTCCGGTTTCTTCACGGGACTTGTAATCTAAATCGATCTGACGTGATAAGGGTCAATCACAAATGTTTGATTTGCCAAAACTGAATGATTTCGTCGTTTTTTTGTCTTCGCTCTATGAATATTTCGTTTACAAAAATTTGGGATATTAAACATTGAAAATTTTTAACATTCTCACGGAAAATGCAAAGTGCGCCCGCAGATACACATCTAACGTGGAATTTACTGCCTCGCAGCTTGTTTAAATCTGGTGTTGACAGTTTTTCGAAAGTGAAGACATCAAATAACTGGATAACTGGTCCAGGTTCAGCATGATTTTGAGTAAATTAGATGATTTTTTATTAAGTATTGTTTCAAGTATCTAATAGTTGCTCGTAAAAAAACCGTCAATTTGCTTAGATTTCATTCATCGCTAGTTGTTTTTTTCTATCGAACAGGGGAAAATGCAATAGATTTAGACGTTTTCAATTGATGATAAAGAATAGAAGGGTATACCGCGATGAAATTTTTCAAAGTGGTTAAACAGTGGCTCAGAATAATAACAAATCTTCAAGAACAGTTGTTAAAACAGTATCCTAGAACGGGCTCTCGAGATATTTCCGAGAGCAGTCTTTATGAACTGTTTCCCGGAGCATCTATTGAGAAAAATCTATCAAAGACTCCCAGAACAACCTACCGGAACAGTCTCCGAGAACAGTCTCAAAACCGTCTCTCAGAACAGTTTCCTAGAACATTCTCTCAGGGCAGCCCTCCTAAAGAATTTCCTAAAACAGTTTCCTATAACAGTCTCTCAGAGGAGCTTTCCAAAACAGTTTCTAACAAAGTTTCCCATTGCAGTTTCCTCGCTCAGTCTCCCAGGATAGTATCTCAGATTTGAAGCATAAAGTCAACCCTGCTTTTCTGCTGTTGATATTCAGTTTTCCGTGTGTCCCATGTATAATATGCTGCATATAAAAGCCTAACTGGCACCACAGTGTTTCATTAATCATAACTGTCACAAGATGATAGCTCAATTTCTTCGTTTATGACCGCTCTATCATTGCACTCTCAGAGAATCATGAATAATACAAGAATAACTCCGAAATTTCAGATAAGTATAATATCCTTGTGTTGTTAGTTGAGATCTAGTGAAAAGAATGGGCAACTTGTAGGTTGACGATCCTTGCAAAATTTGGTAGCTGACCCGGTGTTCTTTGAGCAATAAGGGTTATAAAAGATAACGTCAATAGGGCTTTCAGTGCCGGCAACGATGTTTCATGATGGATTTGATACCTGAGTTCGGTTGCAGAAAATTTGGTGTCTAGGTCAACCTTAATTATTTAAATACATCAACAGATCCACTCATTAGCCAATATTTATCTATTCCAAGTAGACAGCATAATTCCATGCGCTGTAAATCAATATGGAAACCTTGATGACCGAACAAAACGCCACCTAATAGAATCGAACTAATTTGAGTTCTGAAGATTTTGAAGAAACTCGACGCCAACAAATCCGTATTTAATAGTGAATTTAGACTTAGGAATGTGTGATGAAGAAAAGGTTAGTTCTTGAATTTAAAATCAGATAGATTATGTTCTACTCGTTGTACCGTATAATATTTGACAGCATAGCTTCGGCCTTTTATACTTGAGAGGGGGTGTAAGTGCTTTGAAAACGGTGACTGACGCTATGAACCTTTACCGGCGGAAAACAGCACTGCGCAACAAGTGCTCAGATTTTGTGCTTTCGAACGAGGTTCGTTTACCAAGTTATTGCAGGCTGCTGAGAACAATGAACTGCATCGGTTTAATTATGCCATGCATTTTAATTTGGAGTCTCTTCGTCAGGATTTTGCTTCACATGCTCCTTCAACGAAAATATTTTTGGGATTGGCGGCTCCTAACTTTTCTTTCTAAAATAGTTCATGTGCAATACTGGTGAAAAAGCTTTAAAAATTATGTAGCTCCTAACGAACCTAAAAAGTCAGGAAACATGTAGTAATATGACGCGAATTTGTCGTAAGGAACACCAATAGAGTAACAAGAACAGGGTCAGCAAAACCAAGTTACAGAATGAATGGCAGAATGAAGACAACATCTTGGAAGCCACGCATTTTGAAACTAAATTCATCATATCATGGGTTTATTGCCCGATTTGATGGATAATCCTTTGCTTTATTTGATGAGGAAATGTGGCCTTTTCGATAAATGTCTTAGGGATCAAATTTTGAAGGGGTTGAAACCCTCAGCTGAGTGAGAGGAAAAAATTAAAAAAATTAGAGAAGAAAGATTTGCTGAAAGATAGAAATATGAGATGGAGAAAATGTCCTACGCTTCATTAAATGGCAAACTGAAAGTTTCAACTATTTTGATTAAGGTAAGCACTTGAGATAAATAAGGTGGCATCACTGTGAATGAGTGCACAAATGCAGCAAAATAAAATGATTTATGTGCAACCCATGGGACTCCAATAAGGACAATCTAGTGACAAATGTATAGGTACAGCGTAATATGGGAATAGATTTTCAATACACTGGACCCATTCCTCCATTCCATAAGTTTGAAATGACTCAAGGTGACGTCGGCACACTTGCTGGTTGGTCAAAATAAAGCATTCTTAGAATTTACAATACATCTACTAATTCAACTCTCAATGTACAAAAACGTACAATATGTCAACTGAGTTCGTATTTTCCTTTATGAACAAGTCTCGGATTTATGTTTCTCCGATTGGTATTGGATTGGTAAATAAGTAATCAAAGCTAGATGAAGGCGCGACCCAGTTGATGTTTGCTATCACCAAAATTGCGTACTACAACTGGTGATACAATTGACGTACTCCAATTTAAATCCAAGTTGAATGTTGAACTTTAGTCTAATCCGTAGCGGTATATGTGTCAAGGAAACGTTGAGAATCTGGGTCGAGGGCCCTGAATGTGATATCTTAATGTACATCTGTAAACTGAATGCATTTAAAATTATTACGAAAACAATTTATTCTCGAGCTTATGCAATGCCTTTTTTCCAAACCTATGCCCGAGTTGTAAATTTAATTGCAACAATTACTGCTTGGTTTTTACGGTGAATTACTGATATAAGCTAGCTTTGTTAGGTAGGAAGCGACAAATAATTTCTCAGCTGAAACTTTGAATTTCGTACAATGAGATGACGTTAAAATACCCTCAGTATGAACGAGAGACTATCTCTAGACGAATATTTTTTCAATTGCAAATATATTTTTAATAACAAAAATTTCATTTATATATTTTTTTTCAATTGCTAAATACCTCTAGCTTTGCGTGGTTTTATTTGCATTGTCGACTAAATGAAAAAGTAAAATTCTTTACGATTTTTGTACGTTTGTGGGTCTATACTGAAACGTCCACATAATTGTGAGTTACTTTCCTCTTTGTTTTTAATCCTTCCCTAATTCTAGTAACGAATTGTACGTTTGATTATTGCTATATAGTTATTACCTGTATGCCGATAAAAATGATCTGATTTATAAATGAAATGGTTTTAACCATTCCATTTATGCTGGTAATCGAGAACTGAATCAGAGTGCAGAATTAATTCGATTTTTTTTATTCAAAATTTAAATGATTCAGAGAATATAGTATTCCCACACCGAATAAAATAGATGCGTTGCACGATAGATGAGTCTGATTTTACCCGATCTACAACGTGAGCTTAAAGTAGCGTTGTTAGGACGAACGTAAAATTTTGTTTTTAAACTGGGTCAAATTAAATTTATAGGGTGTTACTTTTTTCATTTGATGAGTGCGTAGACGTTCGATTCTTCATAATCATTTGAATAGAATAATTTGATAGTTTTTGAACTAATAATTAGACTACGTTTTCAATTTAATTGAATGATCTAAATAGTATCAATATTATTTAGGGTAGAAATTCGATTTATTCTTTTCGAGCTACGTCAAAAATTTTTAAGCCACTATGAACGTTGTAAAAAATACAATTAATTTTTACTGCTGAATTTTATTTACTTAAGGACACCGTTCACCATTTTAAGCCAAAAAAATTTTTGCACAAATATTTTTTTGTAAATGGAAGCTATACATATGCTGAATATCGACAATAACTTTTATAGGCGTGCGCGCAGTAGAATGAGGGTATGATCGAGGGGTAGAGTGGTGGTGCGAGGAAAGTGTTTTTTGTTAAAAAGTTTTTTAAGCAAATATTTTTACTGTGTGAAAGTCCTAACTTTTAAAACTTCTTTAACCACAAAAACAAGAAAAATAGATCTATTTGATAATATACAAAATGTTTGTTTGTGCAGGTGTCCTTTTTTTTGCTTCCGTTGAAACCTAAAACTTCCCTAACGCCAAATCCCACTCCTGCAATTTTTGATGCGAAGATTCGAGATAATTCTTTTTGAAAGGAGAATAATAGGGCTATAGCTCCAAGGTAGCAATTTGGAATTTTCGAATTAGGTTAAAAATGGCTGGCCGTCAAAATAAGAGAAATCAAATTTCAGGCAATTTTTCAAAATTTGTTTTTGAATTTAAAATATATCCGAAACCAAAACGAGGTTCAGACATTCCTACGTCAGTTGCGTTGCCCAATTGATGTTTTTCAAATGACACTTTTTCAATGTTAATGGGTTGAAATTTGTAGTTAAAATAATTTTTGCCGTACCCCCTAGTATTTTCCGTTTTCTTAGCCGTATCTCATTTTATAAGAAGCAAACCAAAAATTTCTCATAGGTTGACCCATATTTTTTTCATACATTTTACCAGTTAATAGAAGTTCATAATCATTGGGTCACAAATAAAAAAAATATGTAAAAGGTGTAGGGTCCCCTTAAATTGTCATTTTCTTTAAAATCGGATATTCTAACAATGATTAACACAAATAATTTAAATTGAGGTCTTGTAAATTCGTTCCTATTCTAAATTTACAAGGTAGTCAGAGGTTAGACTGCAAGAGTTTGTTAAAGGGAAATACGTACTCAGTTAAAATGTTGTACACATTTTTGTTAGAAGAATGAAATTAGTAGATGTATTGTAGATTCTTAGGAATGCTTCACTTTGACTAACCGGTGAGCGTGGTGATGTCACATTGAGTCATTAGAACGTATGAAATATAGGAATGAGTTTTTCCTGTTTGTTGGGAATATACATCATTTCTAGAGATGCAAACAGAGATTTATTAAAATTTAAAGTCGTCGAATGCTGTGCTGAATTGTGTAGGAATTCACATTTCAAATTGAATGAGTCTAATTATTTGAGTAAGAAAAAAACATTTTCGTACAATTTCATCATGACTGAACTGTATTATCAGTAGTTGATGACGATTAAACTTTGTCGTAAGGAGGGCAGGAGTCATCCACGTACGGACAAGAAAGTGACGCTCAGAAAATAAGGGGTGAAGGGATTTTTTCATCTCGATAACACAAACTTGTGAATGACGGTAACCACTGCATTTTTTTGCGTCTTTGACGAGAGTGGGGACCCCGCGACAGTTCGAAATACATGATATAGGACAGGGTGAAAAGTGAATTCAAGACATCAGCATAAATGCTTTGAAAAGTGATGTTATTGAGTAAAATTCAACATTCTGTTCTGTCCAATTCACCTAAATAGAAAATGGAAGTAAGTCAGGAGATTACACAAGAAATATGCCGGTTATTATAGTGCGTTAGTACAGGGAATTGCTTAGGAGTGAACATTGTGCGGATGTATGCCGGCACTCAAAGTAGATGGCCGCTTTTTCCTCGTGTTCTGTGTCTGTTCCTTCTACGTTAATTTAGGGTTCCAAGTCCTGTGTATTGAAAATCTATTTCCGTATTATGCTGTATTCACATATTTTTCAATAGATTGTTCTAATTGTAGTCACATGAGCCACACGTAAATCATTCACTTGCGCTTCATATGGGCATTCATTCACAGTGATTTCACCTCATTTACCTCATGTGCTTACTTTGATAAATTAATTTAGTCGGTCATTTTCTTATTTTTAGCCTCATTTCCATGTTGCCAATGCTGCGAAAGACTTTATTTCTATCTCATAATTCTGTCCTTTTGTAAATTTTTCTTCATTAATGTTACTAATTTTTTCTTCTCGCTCATTCAAAGGTTTCAATCCTTTTTTCAACATCTGATTCTCATCAAATCTATGACGAGGAACCAATGCCTTATTTCCAAGATTTAATCTTCATTCTGTCGTTCAGTCTGTAACTCGGTTCTGCTGACTCCATTTATGTGACTGTATTGGACTTCCTTAGGACAGATCGACGTCAGGTTACAGCAAGTTTTACTGACTTTTTGAGTTTGTTAGGGGTACTTAATTTTTTAGGCTTTTCCTGCTCGTATTGCACATGAACCAATTTAGAATTGAACGTGAAAAGCCGCCTATCAGAGCAATGAGATGAACTTACGTAGTAGGAGCGCGTGAAATGGAATCCAATTGCACAGACTTTAAATTTAACTAGATAAGCATCAACCCGATACAGCTTATTGTTCTCAGCAGCCTACATTCACTTGATTAACGAACCTCAATAGAACTCATTTCGATATTCTAGGCATTTAATGCACTTCGATGTTTACCGGTGAAAAAGGTTCTGAGAGTTAGTCGCCATTTCCAAAGCACCCATTCTACTTCTAGTGCATAAAACGCCAAAGGTGTGCCGTTAATTCGTGTACGGTACAACAAGCAGAATTCAAACTCTATTTCCATTCGAGAACTAAAATTTCCTTCAACATTCATTCCTGGGCTTGAATTCACGTAAGCATTAGTTGACAACGAGCTTCTTAAAATTCCTCTTCAATGCGCAAATAAGTTCAATTCCGTTTAAGATTCACTTAGTTTTCATGAGTGAAGGTCGTAAAGGTTTTCATATTGATTTATTACGAACGGGATTTTGCTTTCGACCATGATTGGTCTAAAATTGACTAATGAGCAGATCTGTTGATGCATTTACATAGGTAATGTTGAGCTAGAAACCAAATTTTCTGCGACTGAACTCCAGTATATAATTTTTCTTGAAACATCCTCGCCGGCACTGAAACTCTATTGAATTAATTTGCTGTAACCATCACTGTTCATATAATATATAGGCCGGCAACCAAATTCAGCAACGAACTTCAGACTACAAGATGCCTATTCTTTTCACCACTTTCCGCTAAATTACAAACAACAAGAGAAGGATATTTTTCATATGTGAAATTCCAGAGTTGTTTTTAAATTTCTCAGATTATTTAAGATTCTCATTAAAAGCAATTTGACTACGGCAAAAATCCAGGATATTGAGCTGTCATCCGACGACAGTTGGGATAAACAAAACACTTTGGTGCCAGTAAGGCGTTTATATGCAGCAAAGTATATAAGAGACACACGGAAAACTGTATTTCAGCAGTTGGGAAGAAGGGCTTCAGCTCCGACGGCCTCACTGGTGCTTGAATGAAAATTGTTGTACGGGTATTTGTGGTTGAATCAAAACTGGCCCCGAAATTTGAATAATACCTTGAGGAGGTGGTTGAGTCGATTTTTTCCAATTTTTGCGAGCTTTTGTGTTTGTATTAAATTTGAAGGAGGATAATCGTCACAGTCTCACCGTTGTTCATCCTTTGAAAGATTTCACATGAAGTAGTGTAATGTCAAATATAAAATAAAAGTTAAATTCTGATGAGACGGAGATATTTTTCGATTCATTTGAGTCGTATGATCAAACAGGAAGTGTTTCAGATTGAGAATGCAGCCTGTTTTTTTTAAATATCTTTTATAGCCTTCGCAGAATAATATTTATTCTTGATAATGAGGTCTTGAAGTTTAATGAAAATTGCAGGTTCCTTATATACGCTTTCGGAATTTCCCTTGAAGTCTGCAGAATCTTTATCAGAGACCACAGTATATCTTTAAATTGTGGAGTTACCCAGCCATGTGCAGGAGAATATAATCAAGCGAGTCAAGAACGAAGTTTGAGATTGATAACAAGGCCAGACACGGTCAAACGTAGGTGTTACGATCTCACTCAGCGGTGACTTGGAAGTTGAAGCCATACTTTTCCCTTGTGGGACTTGCGCTGTCACCAAACTCAATCCTGACCTTCCCGCCTGCAGACGTCAATTCCTGTAATTTGGTGAAGGATATTAGCAACGGATTACATCATTACCTGACCTGGAATTTTGCTGATATAAGCAGTAATTGCGCGTCAAATCCTCTTCGGTATAAATTAGGGGTGTATATACGACACCATTTGAATCAGATAAGCGGTCACATGTATCGAATCTAGAAAGAAATAACACACATATTTTATTCTCTTCCTGCTGACCTATGCTGTTAGGCTTAGGCACGAGCCGTCATTTCATAACCACGGTTGTTGACAACCCACCGTCGGTGCAGACGCGTCGCACAAGTCAGTGCTTGCGGAAGAGCCGTAGGCGTCATCAGTCACGGCTGTCATGGTGAAGCCATCGCACTGGTCGCTGTCTCTGAAGTTGACGAAGGTCACGTTGATCGTAACCTCCCCAGCGCCTGTGAACTCTGCCCAGCAGTCTGCCACGGGGTAGTCGTTGGGGAAGTTCTTGCAGCCAATGCCAGCGTGGGAAAGGACGTATAAGGGTTTTCCAGATTCCACTTGGATGATTTTACCGCAGATATCGTCTGGTTATTCAAGTACTTCATTACTTATATGGCGAAATAAATGTTAATATCTAATGGTGTGAGCATGTCATCATAGTTTTTCACATTCGGTCGTAAATATACGGAATTGTGGAGAAAATACCATATGAGTACTTAGACGTGATATCGGGGTTGAAGAGACACAAAATCGATGGTGTTCGCTTAGGATCTTTTAGAAACCCATAATCAAATCACTCAGTTGGGAGAATGAATACTTTGAGCATCGAGATTAAAGCTGAACAAGACAGAGTGAATTTCTTGTAATTATTTTACAGAATGGACATTGTGTAAGAGAATACTGTGGAGTTTTGAATAGAAGCATTGATGGAGTGATTTTTGGAAAGAATTCTTTGAAAAAAAACGCTTTCAATTGATTGACAGAACATGAAGAAGAGTTTGGGATTTTGGAACAAAGGGGAGAGTCAGCCTAGTTTGTTACCGTAGAGGTTATGCGTGAAAATACAATTTTTTGAGGTTCGAATAAAAAACACTAAAAGAGAAACGTTGTTTAATAATAACTGAAAACAACTCGTGGTGAATAAAATCATATGCGGAGGAAAAATACTTTTCGGATTAGATGGAACCAGCTAAATGACATAATAACTAATGACTCAAACTTACGTGTGAAATAAGGTAATTTCAGCTGGTAGCTGGACATGTTAATATTAAATTCCACAAATTTGAATCTTTTACTATGCGGAGGAATTTATAATTGTAACATCATAGGCGTGAATGTCCATTTACCGAACGAAGATGGATCACTCGGAGAAATTAATTAGATTTTGATAAAATCTGTCGTAGTATCGAAGAGCAAATGTTAATTAATATTTTACAGTTAGTTATACATCCACGAAATATTTTCTCCAAACAATTTTGAAAAAATCAAATATTCATAATGAAAACTTATTCAAAAAGCAAAAATAAAGTAGAAGGCTCTATAATATTACCCATGTCATCAAAAAATATTTTCAATAAATTAAATCTTCCAATTCCGTATAGAAAATAGCTGTCGCGTTTGAAGCAGGCCACCTTGAATTAGCCAATCATTCAGGTGGGTGGCAGCGCCAGCGCAGCTCAGCGACTGCGCAAAAATGTCATCCTCACCGCAGTTGTAGCCTGCAACGTGAACATCACGCGTGGAAAGGCTCAGTTCTGCGAAGCCGACTGGCAGACACGTCTGCTGTCTAAAGCCCCTCAGTTATCTCAGGCGATCATTAGTACGCTAAATTTTAATAATACCGAACGACATATTTGCGAGGGCTTCGGTTAGGCAGTGCTTGCAATTCTTCAGATCATAATTTCAAAGCACAAATTGGTTAAAGTTCTTCAACATCCGTGTAAACAGAATAATTCTATGTTCAAATAACCTTCATGAGGCAGTATCTCTCAAACCCAATCGATTTGTTCCCGCTTCAATGATGTGTGAATCCGTTCGAATAAAAGTTGCATTTCTGCTAATAACGCAGGAGAGGCTACCATAAACTGTCCCAGCGGGGCACAGTGTGGGTTTCGAGTTATATTTTCTAGCTATTTCATTTCACTCACGGAGTATAAGGAGATCGCTTGCCGGAATCTCAGGTGCAAATGTGACGAATATTTCGCTGCATGTGCTGGTGGTGTAGCAGCTGGGGTCGGCCAGAACGAGACTATCAGAATACAATGGCCAGTCTTCCCCGTAAATCGCGAAATATTTAAGTATTTCAGTCATTGATGTACCTGGAATGTATGTAAATTATTTCGCATGAACTTCGACAGTTGACTTATATATTCTCGGACAGAACATTTTTCCTTAAGTACAACAGCAACATTTGCCTAAGCATTTGAATATTTGAATGTTCTACTATGCTGAGAACTAAAACGGTCAAATATCATAAACATATTTTTGAAAAAATAATGATGGCTAACAATAATTGATGTTTTGTTTGACTTCCTCCTAAAAATAAAATTCTGAATAGTCACATGTAAAACTATTATTTACTGAACATAATTAAAATCATTAAGAAAATTGGTTAAATTAACTACCCTGTTTTTAATTATAAAATGAACATTGCTAGGATACTCCACTTGTCTTATTAAGTGCAAACTATAATGAATAAAAACGCAAATAATTTCAGGGCACGCAAACTGCTGTAACTCAGGGAACTGATTCGGTATTAATGTCTGAAAGAGAGAAACGCCATTAGATATTACCTAACTTGGATTAAATTTAAACATGACTCCAGGAAGACTTTTTTCCGAGATCTCAACCTAATATATCTTGTTACCCTAGCGTATGATTTGCAATTCAAATCCGTGCTATATTATTTGAGCAAAATTTATTGAGTTTGCGTCTATTACCAAGACCATTTTTAAATAACAGGGACTTTGAATTGTTTTTATTAGCAAATACAGAATAAGAAAATTCAGGTATGCAATTTTAGAGATCTAAAAACTACAAAGATTTGGCTAGCCTGCCACTCACAACGGTAGTACGCAGCCCTGAGGCATGGTTCACATATTTACTTGGCCGCAGCTTGATAGAACAAAGCTGCTAGATGTCGCTAGCAATAATAAAGTTGTTTTTGTATGGCGTTGATATTTGACTTAGTGTATTTTATTTTCTGCTGTGATCGTAAACATTCATGCCCCATGATATTTTAGCTTTCATTCGAACCTTACTAATTAGTGTAGTGAATATCTGGCAGTTAAGGAAATGTCAGTATAGCAGAAGCACTCGTCAAGCGCGTTCAGTTGCATGCGTAATTAAAGAATGTTTCTTTTTTGTGTAAGAAATTGACAAATGGAATGGCTGTCGTGTTTTGTTATACCACCCAAAGCCGCTGTTTCAATGGGCCATCTTCATAAGTTTGGAAATAATGACACAAAAGGTCGCTAGGTAGTGGATGATGTTTCAAAATTCAATCAAGAGAAATCAATTGTCGAAGCTTTTTATATTCCATCATAATATATATTATATTCCATTATTTTAGGCATATGCCGATGAACTATTGAAATACGAACTTCTTCAAAATGATGGGAAATAGAGACATTAAGTAATATTATGGTGGAGTTATTATTATATGATCATTATTAAGAGTTTAATAATGATCACTATAGAAATATTTAAATAAAGTGTCAGTGAATGCTTAAATGTTTCGAGTGAATCATGAAAACATTATTTTTATCTCATCCTGTTTTCAATTCTTTTGAGTCACTGGCTGTTTACAACAAAGCTTTAAAATCAATAAATTTTTGGTTGCTTAAAATAAAAGTATATTTACTGTCTCTAATTAAGTTTCCAAACTTGAGGATTGTTGGGGACTCAATCCTGTAGTACCGGAGGATGAATTCAGGCTGAGACGGTTGGTAATCCTCCACATCAAACGTTGCATCTGAAATGTTCGAGACAGCGCAATGGAAAAGTAATTAAAATAACTAACGTAAGGTATGAAACTCAGAAAGTGCTAGATGTGAATACGAGGTAATTTTCGAAGATGAATATTCGTTTTAAAAAATGTTCATATTTGATCTCCTCATGACTTATTGACTATGAAGCATGATTATACATGGTCGGTTAAAAAAATGAGAGTTAAATGAAAAATTGCCGAAATAGATGAAATAAATTCTCAGCCGTGAGAGCCAAAATAAGACCACTGAATAATCAATGAAGGACCATAAAGCTAAATAAGGCGTGGTCACTCCGGGATAAAGAAAAATTATTGGTAGCCAGACAGAGGCCGATTTGAGTTTTCTGTCTGTACTTACTGTCGCTAGGGCTTCCATCCGATAACATGTCTTTTCGAATGTAGATGGGGTAATTCCCTTCCCATTTGTCGCATATCGGGGTTTTGACTCTGTAATAGGAGCAGCTGGTCTTTTCGATTCTAAATGCATGAAAACCTGAAAAAGGCAGATTTTATTAAGGATTTCTATGAGTACTCGCATTATCAATATTGGTGGCATCATTTAAATTTGCTGACGACGTGTGTCATTCTAATAATTTACATTTGCGGGTAAACTTTAATCCTTTAATGGTCATCCAATGGCTCTTATGCAATTTTGTATGACAATGAACCATTTTTTAAGAGATATTTGATAGATATTTAACCAATTTGGAATTTGGAAACATTTTCTTTTCTCATCTAATGCATCTTTTTAAAATAAAGCCATGAAATCTTACATACACAGTGCTTTTGAGATGGTAATAAGAAAGTTACAGAATTGAACATTACATATCTTCGAAACAGTATTATAACGTAATGAATAATAATATTTGGTACTAACTTGAATATCGAATATCTCTGGAGCAAAGAAGTTGTTTGAGCAACTTTAGAATAAGATACCTAACATACACTTCTAATTCAAAAGTGGGTGCTTTTCGAGAAAAACAATCTGCTCTGCATAGTGAGTGTAACATTGCAGGAGTTTGGTAAGAAAGCAAGATAGTGATTGGGAAAGCGTGGGATTGCCCAGGTCTGGTCGAATGATGCGTTGATGCTGAGGCTCGGGGATATTGAACAATTGAGCAATTTACCTTCGGAAATTGCTTTCTGTAGGCACTCTTCGTGTGATTCGGTCCAAAGCAAGTCTGTATATTCTGCATTCCTGTACCAATCAGCGTGCAAGACAAGTTTCTGCACAAACTCCTGCAAAAAAATCAGGACCTGGATAATGGACTGTCCCATTTGAGTTTCACTAACCAGCTGTGTTATTATTATCAACGTATGTTTCATAATATTGACTGCATGATTGGAGCCAATTTTAACTCGAAAATTTCATAAACTGCAGTAGTAACTCCACTGAAGTATAGAATTAACTTTTGGCATAATTTTCATTACTGTTGCGCAAAAAGTTGTAACGCAAAAAAGTCGCCACCCGCTTTTGCTGCGGTGACTGAGCGAGCCATCGGCCGGTGGTAGATAGATCCGTCGTAGGCCGGTAGTAAACTGATACTACTCAAGCAGGGCCTTCCAGTCTCAGCCGACATTTAGCTATAACTTTTGCCTTACCAGCGGTAACAACACTCTAATCCCGCTCTCCAACGCTTGCCCTCATTCATGTCTCTACATGTAGTCTCGACTAATCAGTACTTGCACTCAAGCATATGTATAGTTTCTATAGGCTTCCTGAATGCGTCTTAGGTCAGTGAATGTGATTTTGTGCGCACTGTTGGGTGAAAAGATATGAAAAATGTGAATGGAGACAAGACGAACAGAATCTGTCAAATACTGGTTTTTAAGCTGTTTCTTTGGGCTCTTACATAATTGGCCTGTTAAAAATGCCGGTCTCATCTATGAAAAAATCCTAAAACAATCAGTTCTCCCATCAATGTCATTTTCGACGAAAATCTTTTGTCTTATTTATTTTTTTTCAGAATTGAACTGCAAATTTTGAACAGCAAACAACTAGTTGTTCTACTTTTTATATCTAATAAGCACGATAATTTTTTTTATGAGTAAGATGTTTGAGGTGTAATGTCTGACTGATTGTGTCTGACTTTATAATTTTCTGTTTCGATCTAGAATTTGGTTGGAGATCTGTGCATTGAATGCGTGCGCGAGAATTTAAGGTTTATTCATTAAAGGTTTAAAAACAAAGAAACTATTTGTAGTTCATCTGTTATTAACACTTGCGTAAATCTAAAGAGAAACATTCTTCCAAAATCACCGAATCTGGAGGGAGGCTGATGTTATATTGAACACCCCATCTCCAGGGAGAAGCATCCCGTGGCATGGGAGCTCCAGAGTGGGAATGGGCGGCGGAGCCCAGCGCGCCCTGCGGAGCTGCGATCTGCAAGGAGCAAATACAACGTCCATTAAATGATTGTTCTTCATCAGAAGTGAGTGAAGGAGTACTAATTGTCGGTAGATTACGGTATGTTGTGCTGTTCATGGAATGGTATCGCTCAGGGCAATAATAAAATCTGAACCATTGAGTGGTAAAAATACATGATTGACCGCCGAATTTAAATCAACGGTTGCATGAAAGTTTTGAAAAAAACATGAATTTCTAGAGGATATGAAGTTAGTAGTGAGATAGCGGTAGTTAACAGTCTTTCAAGGTAATTTCCTACCACTACCTTATATATATATATGTTCTAATAATTTCTTTCTTTATTGTTCTACTTTGAGACCGATTTTGTTCAACTCAAAGGCCGACACATTTTCATTCCATTTGCGTACTTGTTGTTTCTGTTCCATTTTTCTACCAAAGCAAATGGCCTATCCTTGATGTTGCTATAAAGTCCATGAGCGACAGCAAATTATCAATTAATTAAGGAGAAAGTTGAAGCCATATCACTATTATAAAAATAGCCGCGTCCGTCCGTCCGTCCCTCCGTCCGTGTGACCCCCTCCTGATTATGGTATCCACAATACGCAATAGGTTTATTATTAGAAATACAAATTTTCTATGGAGCTTTCTCTGTTGAAATTCATCATGTCGCTTTGATATTTTTAATTGATAATGCGAAAAAAAATGTTTTAAATTTGTTTGACTAGTAACCTCGCAACCACTTTGTATAAAGCCCAAGATTTTGGAAATTAAGTCATTGTTTTCGAAATTGTGATTTTCTTGAGAAGCTTCGAAGAGATAATTGACGACATTTCAGAATGAAATTCCGGCAAAAGAGGCCACCAAAGATAGAAATGTGTCCAACCGCAAGAGAGAAGTAGCAAGACTTCGACAGCAAGAAAAACGCCGAAGACGATCGAATGAACAACGCGAAATAGCAAGACGAAGCAATGCTGCTCGCAAAACGAGATGCTAGAGCTAAATTGACCCTTGACCGGCGTTTGGAAATTCTACGGAATAATGCTGAGCAACACCGAGTAGCTAGAGAGAGCTTATCACATGAAAGAAGCGAGAAATTCTTCGTCATAGCACTGGACAACATCGAGGGGTGCGAGAAAAGTCAACTAAAGAAAAAAGGGATGAAATTCTTCAGATTAACGCCGACCAGCACGTGTGCACTAGTATTCAATAAAATTTAATGAGAACTCAGTGCAAAATAAAATTTATGTGCAAATAAGTTACAATTATTGATTGCCATATATTTCATTAATGTCCATTGGGTTTGGCGTTACAACCGTGCACTCTTCAGAAACCTATAGTAGCGAACGCTACGTCTGTGCTTTTGAGTACCCTATGTAACATGTGGGTTTGAACACCTAACGTAACAGCAGTGCATAACAGTACGCGGTGTAACATGGGTACAATTATAAAATCTAGAATGAGACATACGATTCGTCATAGCCAAAGAAATGCATTAATTCATAATTATAGACGTCGTGTTCCACAGTGATCAGGAGAAAAATCATGATTTAGTATCACGTTCAACAGTCCAGAACACAAAATCTGAGAGTATAGGGCAGTGGTTCCCAAACTATCTTACCTGACGCCCCCTTTTTGCTTCCAGTAGACCCACACGCCCCCAGTGCCTCTTTTTTCATATGAAATGATTTCTACATTTATTTCTTAGCATTGTTCAGGAAAACATATTTGTTTGTATTACATTTTAATAATGAAAGCCACTCAAACAAATAATACTACATTCCAGTAACTAAATAGGAAACATTTGGTTCGAAGTGAGCGCAAAAAAGGTTTGAACATCAGCAAATTGACAAAATTGAGTTTCCCTTTTTACGAAGAAGTAATTTGAAAACATGGTATATAATGTTTGGAATGACTCATGAGACTAAGGCAAAATTTATGAACTAATTTAGTGAGATGGATGCTGTTGCTTCTTCCTCACAAGACCAAAAATTCTAAGATTGAAGGATGACAGCGCGCAACGCAAGTCATTTTCTACTTCAAATCGGTTGCGCTGTTTTGTTGTTAGAACAACAAGAGCTAAAAATCCTGCTTCACAAAGGTAAATAGAAGAAAAGGGTATGCGGCATCTCCGCACATGTTTATCTGTAGAATCATTTTCTGTATCTGGAGGACACCTATAAAGGGCCGCTCTTATCGAGGCCGGGTGCTCAATCCATCAACATCCCGTCTTCTGTCAACACCTAGCTAAATAAACCCCGCCAAGCTTCACAAGTGTTTCCCTGCCCGTATATTTTGGTGGCCCACGTATGTGGCGAACAGAACTCACATTCGCATAACTGTTAAGTGGATAGCAAGTGTCCAATTACTGGCAATTTTGAACAGTATTAAATCCTGATGTGTACCGGGAATAACAATCAACTCTGGCAACCGCAAGAAACTACAATCGTTTTCGGAATAAGTGTACCGAAAAGAGTATTACAAGAAGCATACGCCCAAATCAGCATTTTTTTACACCACGATTTACCGCTGCGTACACGTGTTTTGGTGTATGAAGCCGGCGACGATATCGAGCTGGTGTTTGAGGTGAAAATCGCTGCTTTCCCAGCGAATATCCAGTGAAGAAACAATCGTGATACATCAGTGGAGTGCTACGAACAATTTTTATTGTGTGGAGATAAATTACTACGATTGCATCACTAACAGTACCAGGATAATTTGTGTCAAAAACAGTACGAGTGTATATTGCATCATTAACTGTAGCAGTGAAGTGACACGTACTTTCATTTCAAAAGTGTAAATTCTTCAACGTGGTGCACAGTAGCAACGCAGTATCATCTTGCTGTACCAGCCGACATCATTGTTTGCACCTCATCACAGCCGCACCCTACCCCATCATTGCCTGCAAACGACGTGAGCAGCCGTGTCATCTTTGTTCTCAGATAAGTCTTTCTGAAAAAGAATTATTTTTCTGTTGCTAGATGCAAGGGAGCTCGGTCTCAGGCAGCTTATTTTTTGTCGCACTTCCTGCCGCGGATTTTTTTGCCGTGTCCATTTCCCGTCTAGCTCTGCAATCTTAAGGCGTCAGTATCAGGCTGTGCATTGTGAGAGACACATCCGTGTCCTACGAATCTGGACATAGCTGGTTGCCCACTGTTTACCTTCAATTATCGTCGTAAGTTTCAGATTTTTTTATTATAGAATAGGAGTGTTAGTGGAAGTGTCTGAAACACTTTGATGTTAATTTTTGAAGCCTTAAATTGATAGAAATTCACGTTTTTTGCTGTGAAGCAGAGGTATTTTTTTTTCTAACGTCTTGCCGAGAGCTTTATCGTGAGCTGAAGCAGTCACGTGTGCACTGTGTGATATTATTGAGCAGTCACAAGTCTTATTGTGGTGCTAAAAATTTTATTTTTCAAGATTAGTGACGTTAATTCTTGTTTTTCATTGAGATTATTGGTGGTGTGTTTTCTTATTTCTTTGCTACTGTTTGTGATTATTGATTCAGGTGGAATTATTAATTTCGCTGTGTATTGATTGAAGTTAGGCGAAATATTTTTATTTTTGTGCCGAAGGGATGCATTAATTTTTGATTGATCTTTGATTATTATTGAATTTTGACGTTTATTAAGAATAGGGAGATTTTTGAATTGATTGAGGAAATAGGAGTAATTGATGTCGGATTACTTTGATAGTGACGACGAGGTAATACGGACAGAACCTACTGTAACTAGATACGGACGAGTGAGTACCCCAAGAGTGACTAGTGAGACAGTAGTTAGCAAAATGACGACCCCTAACACAGCGACCGCTGGACAAAATACTAGTGCTGGACCTAGTAATGTTAACACGACGCAACTTGCACGTGACATTGCTGCAAATATAAATGTACCTACTGTCGGAACGATAATGACGAATGCAGAGCTCCCTATCTTCAGGGGAAGACGACGAGTCCATGATGGAGAGTTCCTAGAAAATAAGACATTCTCGACCCATATCCAAAATCTCAAGGCGTACATGACCTTGTTGCCAGACGCCACAAGCGACGAACGACGTAAGGAATTTCTAGTACGTTCGGCAAACAAGAACGTAGGAGATTTCAATAGCGTAGTTACGAAATTAGTTAATGCTGACCTCAATTATTCTTTTGATCAGGTAGTTCAGATCCTTGAGGACATTTACGTTTCACGTGGAGAGAAGAGTATTCATGCATTGGCTTGCGACCTAAACGAGTTGAAATTAGTAAAAAATAATGCCCTCGCGGCGCAGCTCGTGAACGCGTTTTCAAAGATTAGAAAGCTTACGGAGAGTATTTTAAATTCAAACTCGCTAGGGTGGCAGCGCCACGCATATTTTCAGAACTGCACGAATCAGGCTGAGTTGAAAAAATTTGTAGGCGACAGCATGTCGTACAGTTTGGCATTGGCGATTTTAGGTCCGCTTTTTGATGAGTCGTTCGCTAGGAAAATTTTTGAAACACAGTTTTCCACTGCCGAGGAGTTATTGGCTAAGTTAATTTCCGCAGTGCGAAGTCAAAGCGAGTCTAAAAAAATTCTCGCGCAAAAGTATCATGTCAGGCAAGACAGTGAGAGTTACGTAGGTGAGGTGACTAGTGAATTTGAGGAAGTTTTGGAAGAACCAGAGCAATTCCAGGAGAACGAGGTGTACTACGGAAGTGTCGGAAATTACCGTAGGAATTTTCGATCAGGAGTACGTAGGATTGTTCCTAAGCCCTGGATCAGAAATCCTCGTATTAGAGGACGAGAGTTAAACAGTTATGTAGGTGATAGAGGAAATGGATACTTAGAATGTAACATGATAAAATCAGACAGTAGTAGTTCTGGTTCTGGTCAATTCGGAGGAAATTCAGGAACGAAAAAACCGGGATTTCCGTACTGTAACTCATGTTCCATGGTAGGGCACTTTGAGTGTAGATCTCAAAGAGGTCAGTCCCCGAGAGGATGTTTTGCCTGCGGTGGAACTCATGTAGTAAAGAATTGTAGAGCGAGCGGTACGGAAGTCCGTAACTATAAGGCGTATTTACGCGGTAGAGGTAGCACAAACCGTGGCCAAAGTGAAGTTCATTGGGTGGAGAGCATGTCAAGCGATTTTTCAAACTAGGTGAAGGTAGTAAGGGGGATTTGAAACAGATTGAGCCCGAGGTATTTAGCGGTACCAACCTCGTTAAACTAGAAACCGTGGCAAAAATTCCAGATACCACCGAGATAACCAAATCGTATGTTGACCCTTTATTTAGATGTAAAAACCGATATAACTTGTTGCAAGATGAAGAGCTTGAGAATGATCATTGTCAAGGCAAAACTATCGAATCCTATTTTTCGGTATCCGTTGTAAAAAATGTTGATAAAAATGCTGGATTAGTATCATTCAAGGATTGCAACAAACCGACCATTATTCTCAAAAATAATGACCAGTATTTAAGCGCTTTGCTTGACAGCGGCTCAGAGAAATGTCTTATCAGTTACAGACAGGTTAAAAATTTGAGCGAAGAAGTCAAACCAAGTCATTTGAGAGTAAAAGGGATCAACGGCAAAAGTGACGTCACAGGTGAAGTGGAATTATCCATTAAAATTCCCGGCACTAATAAAGTAATTAAAACAAGTGCACTTGTTGTCAAAGAAGCTAGGTTTAATTATGACCTGATACTGGGTCGAGATGTATTAAAAGATGCCGTTATTAACTTTAAAAATAAAGAACTTCTTTGGAATAATATTCCAATTCCTTTTCAAGATTTAAATATGGAACCTTTGTTAAGCAGAGAAATAATAATGCGAAAAATAGTGAATAGTGACTGTCTATTGTCAGAGATTGCTGTTGCGAGAAGAAGCAAGAGGCAATTAGAAAATGATGACTGCAGGAAAAAGAGTCCAGCGACGGCTGAGGCTCAGTCAACAAGTACGAAGCAATTAATCGTTCATTGCAATCAGGCTGAAGTGCCTGGTAATTCACTTAATGTCATTTATGGCTTCCTTAAGAAACCAATGGCAGGAGAATACATGATTCTGAAAAGATGTCTTGATAATGGTGCTCTAATAGCTGACTCAATTGTTCAAATAAATGAAGACGGTGTGGTACCTGTTATGGTTTTAAATCCAAGTTATGAGACAGTGTATCTCTCTGAGAATTCTATGCTATGTAATGTGGAATTCATAAAGGCTAATGAGATTGAGAGCGAAGTATTTTTAACAAGTGTGGAAAAAGCGCTCAGAGATGCGAGTGATGTTGAAGTAAATTCTGTCGCGGGGTCAGATACGACGAAAGTTAAATCGACATGTGGTGGAAGGAATGCCATTGTTAATAGAAAACTTGAGTTGGAGGCTGATACTCGTGGCCGAGGTGAAATTCTTGTTGATGACAAGGAGTTATGTTTTAATGCAGAAGTAAATGCAGGTTTAATAAGTGGAGAAAGTGGAGAAAAGGAGTTAAGACGTGACTTGACGGTAAATGATATTTCATGCAAGGAAGATGACGTACAATTACCTTTAGTTAATTTGTTGAATAAGTTCCGGGATGTAGTGACTTTGGAAGGCGAAAAAATAGGTGTAACGAATATCTTGAAGCATCATATTCAGTTGAAGACTGATGCGCCTGTATTAAATTTAGCTCCCTACCGCATACCTCATAAGTACCAAGAAGAGGTAATGAGAATAACTAATGATATGCTCGATCAGGGAATAATAGAGGAGTCGTCCTCTGACTTTAATTTCCCTGTCATTGTAGTTAAAAAGAAATCAGGAGATCTGCGTCCCGTGATAGATTTCCGTTCCTTGAATAAGGTTTTGATTAAACATTCTTACCCCATTCCCCGCATTGACGACATTTTATCGACGTTAGGTGGAAACACGTGGTTTTCTAACCTTGATCTTCGCTCGGCATTTCATCAAATAGAGTTAGAGCAAGAGAGTAGAAAATACACGGCATTTACCGTAAATTACCGTAAATATCATTTCTGCCGTGTACCATTCGGCCTTTCAACTTCTCCGGGAATATTTCAAAGAGTAATGACATCTGCTCTTGCACCCATTCTGGGTAAACTAGCTTTCGTCTTCCTAGACGATATATTGGTGTTTTCAAAAAATAAAGATCAGCACTTGATTGATATAGAAATTGTGCTTAAGATGCTGCGATCCGGTAAATTATTCTTAAAACTTGAGAAATGCCATTTCTTTAAAAAAGAGCTCGAATATTTGGGCCATATCATTGCCGCCGACGGTATTAAGTGTAAACACTCACAGAAATTACAAGACTGCCGAGCGCCGACCAATGTGAAGGAACTGCAACAGTTTTTAGGGTTAGCTAATTATTTTCGAAATTTTTTACCCAACTTTGCAGAAGTAGCTTACCCCTTGTACAACCTTTTGAGGAAAAATGTAGCTTATACTTGGACAGACGAGTGTCAAAAGAGCTTTGATTTCATGAAATCGTTGTTGACTTCCGACACAGTTCTGAGACATCCTGACTATACTAAAGACTTTCATGTTTTCACTGATGCTTCCAATACAGGGATTGGTGCTGTATTAATGCAAGCGGATGATTCAAGCGACAAAATTCTAAGACCTATAGCTTTTTATAGTAAAAATTTAAATTCGAGCCAGCGAAGGTATTCTACTACCAAAAAAGAGTTCTTCGCAATTCATTCAGCTCTAAAGCACTTTAAGTATTTAATAACTGGTTACCCCGTCCGGGTATACTCAGATCATAAGCCTTTGGCGCCACTTTTTAATAAAAAACTCCCTGACGACACGAACATGGCGAGATGGTGCATAAATGTACATTCCTTTGATCCAGTTGTAAAATATCTACCTGGTAAAGAAAACGTTGTAGCAGATTATCTAAGCAGATTACCTGTTAATAACGAGAAATTAAATCTTAAAGAACTAAATTCTTGTGATGATTTGGAAGTCGCATTTGAATCCGAAGTTTGTGTTGTGGAGACTCGAGCACGACACAAACGCATGACAGGAAGCGAGGTAGTTGACCTGCCCCCGACTCGAGACGATGCTGACGGTGCAGCAGACCCAGACGCACGACCGGCGCTGATAAATTATGTACCGACAGAGTCTGAGATATCTTGGACGATTAAGGAGTTTATCGACGAACAAAACAACGACGCATTTTGCATAGAAATTAAGAATGCTTTATTAAATGACAGTATTTCGACTATCCCAGACTTGCAAAAATTTTTAATTCTGAATGATATTCTTTATCGACGTAGAGAGATTGATAATCGACCAAGTACAATACTCACAGCAGTTGTACCAAATTCCTTAATGAGTAAGGCTATTCTGGCCATACACAGTCTATACCACACGGACTACAAGCACACCTTGTTTAAATTTAAGTTAAAATATTTTAATCAGTTAGAGAAAACCATTGTGCGCAAACTTGTTCAACATTGCGAGGTGTGTAAAATTATCAAAGCACGACCATCAGTTCCAATTAAAATTTTGACAGCGCCGATTGCTAAGGCACCGTTCGAAGTGGTTTCAATGGATCTTCTTGGTCCACTTAAAGTAACTGATAATGGAAATAAGTATATATTAGTTATAATTGATTTGTTTTCACGCTTTTGTCGTTTATATGCAATCTCAAATCGAAATACGGAAACAGTGATTTCTTGTTTAAGCAATTGTTTTTCACTTTTAGGTTTTCCGAAAACGCTCATATCAGATAATGCTCTTGAATTTAAATCAGTGGCACTCAAACAGTTTGCAAAATTACATGCCATTGCAAAAAGGGAAGTTTTGGCTTACAGCCCACATTCTAATGCTATTGTGGAGCGCAACAATAAAAAATTACTAATCTTTTGAAATTATATGTCAATACACTTGTTCATGCAGAGTGGGACCAATTATTGGAAGTTGTAGAGAATGCTTTGAACAATTCTTTAAATTCAACTATTGGCGAAACACCAAGCTTTGTAATGTTTAATCGCGATACGTGTGCTTACTACCAGTCCGAAAATTTTGATTCAGTCATTTACAGCTTTGATGAAGAATTAGATTTAGTAAATATCAGAGCTAGAGAAGCCGTGCGAACCGTGGAAAATATTAGAAATTTAATTACTAACAACACAACAGAGCGAAATCTCTATAGAAATCTTAAGCGGCGCAACAAGGATATTAGCGTGGGAGATAGAGTTCTTTTGAAAAATCATGGGAAAAAATTTAAATTAGATCTAACATGGATAGGGCCCGCGGTAGTCCAAAAAGTGAAACGTAATTACGCTGACATTAAAATTGGATCTAAAATTATTAGAAGTAATCTTAATCATTTATTACAACTCAAACAGGTCAAATCTGTGAGTTAAAAAGACGAGTTCATTGGACTATACGACGTTTTAACTAATCGACGAGTAACGAATTACCCTTTTCATCGTTGTTTACTCCGTTTTACCGTTTTTTTACCTTTTACCTTTGTTTTACCGTTTATCAATAATGTTAAGGAATATAATAATAATTTTAGAAGCATTTTTTTTCGCTATATGCAATATGCTTTGCGTTCATCTTAATCTCAGTAATCAATGCGTTGTATTTTTATATGTTAATCTTACTGTTGCTTTATGCTCAAGTAATTTGATGTAATGTTTAAGCATTTAACCCAGAGGAATTTGTACTGTCTCGTTTAGCTGTCGCTAAGACGTTTCATTCATTTTTTTTCTAGAATCCACTCAGACATTCGTATTGCTAAATTGACAGTTTTAATCATGAACGGATGCGCCGACGGCGAATTGCAAATCGCTGAGGTTGCTGTTCACCTTGCGAGATGGGTTGTTTTGACACTGCGGACGTGTACCGCAGTGCTATTTTTGTTCCGTCGGAATGTCCGGCAATCAGCAAATTTAGATTACATTCGTGGGAAAGGAGTCTTGTCACCTTACACATTTTTTTTTTCGGTAGGCTTAGAACTTATATTTTTTATGTGAAACTTATCGTGGTTGTGCAATGACGGTTGTCAGGCAACCGAGATCTGATACCAAATTTATTGTTATAGTTGTTCTTTTTATTTTGTAACGGCCATGCTAATCTTTCTGTATTTGTTCTTTGCAGCGCATGCGCAGGACGAATCAACCATGGCTGAAGCGTTTGAGAGCGAGGCGGTCGCGGGTGCGGCGACGACTTTCGCTGGAAATGACGATTTTCTGGTCCTCTGCACGACAGTGGCGTTTGACCAAAAGTTTAATAACATGGAGATCGCGCTGATAGTGATCCTCATCCTATTTTCGACGTTAGGACTCGCCATGATTCTTCATTTTCTTCGTAGGAGAGAAACGATTTTCCTTAGTCTACGAGATCAACGTTAAGAACTTTAGTGATACATTTACCTCAAGTTGAAAAATGAGAAAGTTGAAAAATTTCATTGAATTAGTTGAAAATTTATTAATCAGAAAATTTATAAGTGTTAGATTTTAAATTATTTGAAAATCTGGCGCGCAGTGGTTGCAGGATATGCATGTCGCATGAAACACGCGATAAAATATGCGCGCAGTGTTCTATTTAATCTATTATTTAATCTATTTAACCCATGTTTTAATTCAAGTTTTTTTTACTATTGACGCGTTAAAGGTCTCAAGATGTTAATTAGCGTTTCATTGACAAATTAGAATTTTATTTAATTAGAATTTTCGTTTATAAAATTACTTGAACGTTTCTAATTTAAAATGGTTTGTTTCGTTTGCTCTATTAATTTTTTTTTGAAGGTGCTATTTCCGATGTTTTGCGAGAAATTTAAAATGTATTGAATATGTGTTAAATTGCAACGATCGAATGCTAATTGCGGTAATCCCTATATTTAATGATATATAATTGGTGAATTGGTTTGAGTTGAATTAACGTATGTTGACGGATAGGATAGCGTTTTATGGCGTTTTACTATTATTAATATGAATGGCGTTTCAATATTTGATCCCTACATCGTTCTACATGGCTGACGACGTGCAGAGAATTTATTGCACGGTAAGTCGATTGCTTTGCCTTCGCGTGTTCTCGTTGCTTTCGCTATTTTTTGCTTTTAGTTATTAAGTTTTTTTATGATGACATGCCTTAAATTTTGTGTTGAAGTCGTACTAAACGTGTTTGAATCCTTCTCTTAGGGGTTGATTGAGGTAACATGTTAAGAATTTGAACGGGTCTTGGAAAAAACAAAAGGGGTTTTTAACATTTTTAGTTGAATGCGGTTTGTCTAACTGTTGAATTTTTGCGGTGTATTAAGTTTATTTTTAGTGTTCTAAAAAATTTTTTGGCTTATTCCTTAAGCGGTTTTTGGCGTTCTAATTATTTTGCCATGTGGATAACCTAACTGATTCGGCAGGGGATGAATTGGTAAAAAGCATTTTTTTTATTTAGCATGCGTTTTACCGTGTTCTAGTTTTAGAGCTTTGGTTCTAGCTTTAGTTTGTGCGTTTTATTAATCAACGTGTTTGTTGCGTTACCCTATAATCATTTCTTGGTAATGCAACAGTTTTAGTTTCCGTAGTGTAGTAACCGTAAATGTTTCTTTAACATGTTTCTTACGGTTTATTTTGTTCTTCGTTGGAGCTACTGACATTTTTTTTCTCTTCCTCCTCCGCGTTCTAATTTTTAATGCGTTAAATGCGTTACCTATAATCTAACTGCTTTGCGTTTATTCTATATCTTTTTGGGTGATGTAATCGGTTCTTGTGTTTTTTAACTATGAGTTTAGTGATGTATCGAAGTTTTTTTTACGATAGGGTACGTATATATAATGTTCGCTCGAGTTACCCTCGTGATTGCTTGTTTGCTTGAAACTATAATAAGGCTTGGCGTGATAACAGTTGTTAATTTCTTTTGCTTTCGATAATATAAATTGCGATACGGTTAACGTAATTTAATGTACAACGGCTACGAGCGATTTCATAATAGTTCTTTTTCGGTTGGAAGTGTCGTTTAATTTTTTTTCTTTCTCAAATAATTTATTGTCAATTCATGAATTATACTTTCATTGATTGCTTTATTTCTGCGAATTCATGAATTTCGTTTAAATGTTTTATTATTTTTGTGTGGTGCTCTCTCAACATTCGGGAGGGGGAGCTATATGCGGCATCTCCGCACATGTTTATCTGTAGAATCATTTTCTGTATCTGGAGGACACCTATAAAGGGCCGCTCTTATCGAGGCCGGGTGCTCAATCCATCAACATCCCGTCTTCTGTCAACACCTAGCTAAATAAACCCCGCCAAGCTTCACAAGTGTTTCCCTGCCCGTATAAGGGAATCACACGAAGAATCACACGAAGTGCTTCTTCACCTACTTTTGGGTACATGGGGAGATATTTCACCCAAAACTCTACTAACTTCATGGTTTCAAAGTCATTTTTCGCGCTGGAGTCACATTTCAAATCGATGGCTTCCTCTTGCAGTGATTCCAGTAACAACTCCACATCAGTGTTAAATGGATTCTGCACCAATGTCCAAAGAGAATTCTCCATTGAGACATCTGGAAAATAGCGCATAAATTCCTCAGCAAGGGAATGCAGATGTGATAAAACCTCTTTTGTTACGTCATACTGTTCAATGTTTCTCTTCTCAGATAAGAGCTCATTCAGATGTGAGAACGATGAAAAGTTCCCAACTTGTACTTTTCGCTTCCAAAGATGAATTTTTTCGGGGAAAGCCCTGATCACATCAGAGTGTGCAGTGATGTTTGTGTTTCATCCTTGTAACTTCAAATTGAGGTTGTTGATAGCCTCAAAAAAGTCCACAGGGTATGCTAGTGAGAGCTGAAAGTCTTCCTCTCTGAATGCTTCATACAGTTTGTCTTGTTTCTGTTTCTGCAAGAAAATTTCCACTTCATCTTTGAGCTCGTATACGACTCAGCATGTTTCCCTTGGAAAGCCAGCGGACTTCGGTGTGAAACAAGAGAGTTTTGTAATCAGTGCCCGCATCTGAGCAAAGAGCTGCGAAAAGCCTAGAATTCAAAGAGCTATTCTTTACAAAATTCACCACTTTTATTGCTAAATTCAGTGAACTGCGTAGAGTACCAGCCAGAGTTTTGCTTGCTGATGATTGTCTGTGGATAACACAGTGAGTCCTAGTTACAGCAGTATTTTTTACAGCAGCTTCAGCCAATCTTCAGTCTTTCTCGCTCGCTCGCTTTCAGTGTGTGGACTCCCACAGGAATACATGTTAATAGATTCAAGGTTGCTTGCTTTCTCGCTTCAAATCTTTCGGTGTGCAGGCACCCTTATATTAGCGATTTTGGCGATAACTAAATTGTGATATGATGGTACGTTTTTGGTGTGATGTAGAGTAGTGCGTGCACGGTGGTTAAGTTTTGTTTACGTGTCGAGAGTTGAGTTTGTGTATGCAGTGGTTTAGTCTGTTTTTGTTTTCTGGCTTTGTTTCATCATTTCCACTTTTTTGTAATAGATTCGCTTCTTTTTGCTATCTGAGATTTTTATTAACTTTTTTATTAAGTGAATAGATATGGCGATTGAACCATCAACCCAGCAACATATACAGTACACTTAATTTGTCACACACACGTTTTTCGCCGCCTATACTGGAATCAACGCACACACTTCACCACATACATTCAAACTAGCCTACAAAACTCATCGCGTATTATTCACATTTCACACTTTCGATCACAACGAGTATTTCACACAATCAACAAGACATTCCATTCTGCATCGTTCAACCCTTGCAATTCGTTAAGGTTACAATGTCACTCGTACACGTATGTGATCCAGAATTGAAGAGTGAAATAAATCCCTACCGTGGACAAGGGGAATATGTGCTCAGGTTTAGTATTGGGAGTTTGTAACGAGTCCCTCAGTGGCGTCAGTGTGGTTGGCATCATTGACTTGTCCTTTAACGTGTAAAGAGAACTAGCGTTAAAGAACTAGAACTAGAACTAGAGAACTAGAAAACGGGTCGGAGTGACTGCTATAATTATACTTTGCATGTATGTAATGACAGATATTTATGTTTGAATTATTTCATTATTCTAATTAAACAAAAAATTTTGAGCAGATGACTTCACGCCCCCCTTGTATCCTCCTCGCGCCCCCCTAGGGGGATGCGCCCCCTAGTTTGGGAACCACTGGTATAGGGCATACAATTAGGTACTCGGTGAAAATAGTTATTGGGGTGCTCATCGGTGCCGAAAGTTTGAAACCATATTAAAATAATTGTTTCAAAACTACTTCTTCATGGGAAATTTTTGCATTTTATAAATGTTCAATAGACATCATCATCTTCTTTCAATTTATAAAAGTTTCAGCGTTGAGTGCACAACTCACCATGCAGTAGAGGAGGTATAACTTCAGGACAGTCATGGTGGCGACTTAACGTCCAATCCAGCGTAGAATGCACTGCACCAGCTCGCCCCTGAACAATGAGCAAAAACAACACAGATCAGGACGATCGAAAAAAGTAAATTAATTTAACGCGCGATTAAGCAGTAAAATTTAAAATTGGATAACTAGGGAAGTTATACGAGGGATTTCAACTTCAAAAACGCTACATTAGTGTTTCATCAGCACAAAAAAAAGTTTTTGATGGCTTTTTTTTCATTTCTTAAAATTTCCATTTCTTTCATTTCAGTATTGCTGGCATATAAAAGGAATTTTCCGTTCTTATGCTTCTTTTTTGCTATGTTATCGAGAAGAAAATTCGAATGATAGTATTGAACGTTACCATAAGCAAAAAGCCATGAAGGGCTCACAGCCTGTGCGAAAACATGACGTACAAAATTTAAACAGGAACCCTCTCCTGAAATGGCTTACAGCTAAATTACTGGGCTCATCTGAGTGGGTTGATGAGGAAAATTTATAAGCTTTCCAAAATGAGGAGACTCTTTAGTGAAGATCAATAAAGTTTTTTTATGATTTTTGTGATTTAATTCATTCTCGTGATACATTTACTAATTTTCTTAGCTGTCAATCATTCAATTCACAGTTTCTACGGCACATCAGCCCCATCAACTGCCCAAACTTAACATGACCCTGAACAGCCAGAAGCTACGTATTCTATATCCTTCGGCTTTTGATACTCCTGTAGCTAGGAAACAAATCAAAAATCTCTCACATGCAAGAAAATACCTAATGCCTGCGAATAAGTTTGAATATTCTAAAACTAATTCCAGTTATTGTGAACGCCTCAAAATGGCAAAGGCTTGAATTTCAATTTGCACCGACAAACACTATCATTACTATTAATGAAGCTCAGCGGAATTGTTTCCTGTGAATACAAAAATAAAATAACAAGAACAAGAGCTGAATAGTCGCAAATGTTATTCCCAAGCGAAATATTTTGCCTGAATACTCTCTCATAACATGTACTTACGATAAGTACTTACGAGAAATGTTTAGGTGACTCAAGCTCGGGCAAATTCACTATGTGGTATTTTCGTTGACTGACTGCAGCGAAGTGGAACAGTCTTGTCAATGCTTGCTTTAATACCTAGATGTACAGTGGGTGGGTGGAGAAAACTCTGAACCAATCAGATTCGTCTCTGTGATTAGCTGCGGTGCTTCGCTTCTGCTCCACCCTGCGGAGCTGGAGCGTTTCCTGCCCCCCATCGACTTACGAGGTCATTATATATATCAAACTATCATACCTGAATATTTTCTCGGCTCTATAGTAACTTACAACTAAACCAAACCTGATTTTAAAAACATGATGTTAACTTTCTGAATTCTTTTCTTACAACATTTTCAAACTGTGATACGAAATACAATTTGTTGGGAGACAATCTATAACAAACCACTTTGTCCAAAATTAAACTCTTAATTATACGCTTGTTCACTCACTTTAAAAATGAATTTTGCGCTCCACTCATTCAGGAATATTCTTTGGAGAGTAATGTAATTTAACAGAGACCCAGCATGAATTCAAAATTTTTTGAGTGTCCACAGCAGATTAACTTGAAAGAAGAAACGTAGCAAGAAAACCCGCTCCAAATTGAATTCTGTATTTTGGGACAATTAATTTTTTAAGTTACGCATTTATACACAATTTCGGGAGAAATTTCTGATATTCGAGATAAATTAGATAAATTCTTAACAGTGTCTGAAAGCCTTTAGCAGAATTTTTGCTCATTTTATACAAATAATTTGTTCAGAGGTGAAGAAACTCGACGTCTTGAGTTGGGACAATATTAAGTCAGATGGAAATGATCTAGCGTTGGCTTTAGTCAGGTGTTCCAGACATGCTCACTTGAGTTGACTCAACTGAACTGGACAAAGGAGCGGGCGTGCTGGTTATCGGGGAGTTCAGATCGTGAGGCTCGTTATGTTGATTACATCGTCATTCAACAAATGTTTATGACGCTTACAAGGTCTCCAGTTCGAGAAGACCTCATTATCCTAATGTTCATAGACATGAAATGAACTGTAAAATAAAAAAATTAGAAAGGGTGCGTAACAAATTTGGGGAGCAGTAGATTAGTTTCTAAACATCAGCGACGCTGAAATTGTTGATGTCATTTTGACTAAGCCGTCAGAGTAACCTCATCACAAGGGCAGGTATTCCTGGTGTTGGTTGACGGTGGAAGTAGTAGTGGACTGGTCACGTTTACTGGGGGGTGCTATAATCATCACATATTGGAAAATTTTTAATCCACGGTTCAGGAATTATTTCAAAATCTCTAAAAAAATTAACTCAAAAATTATGCCCGGATAAAACGAACAGGTTTTACGTTATAAATTTTTCTCGGAAACTGTTTTTGGACACTAGTGTGAATTGTGAGGGTCTGTTATGGGAGTGTTCTTTAGACTGTTCTGGGAGCCTGTTCTGAGAGATTGTTATATGGAAGTGTTCTGAGAAAAAGTTCTGAGAGACTGTTCTGGGAGACTGTTCTGAAAGTCAGTTCTAGAAGACTTTCCTGAGAACGAAATTATTTACTCGCGTCTGTTTGAAGTTTTTAACCCTTTGAATAATTTTTGAAAAAAGGGGAAAATTTTATTTCCGAATTTTCTTTAATTTTAATGGGAAATACACTGAGTCGTAACGTCTGGAAAATTTCTGATGCATAGTTAGTGTGAAATGTGGATATTAACTATCTTTATTGGCATAGAGACGTCAAGTAACTTATCAACTGCTGCAAGTTCTACACGTCCGTGTGTTAACTAACTAATTATCTCTTCAGTGTGATTAGAACTGTCTTGTGTGAATGATTCATAAATAAAAACCATAATTTTTTTATTTTTCAAAGCTATTTAATTCAACTATAAATTTCTTCGTACGAACAGCCGAAAAATGAAAGAGTTGAAAAGTTTTTGATTTTTGATATTACCTGGATGGATACCCCATGCAATTTTTTACAGTTGCAGGTTATTGGCTCAGAATAATGTGGAACTTGGTACTAAACTCTGTTAGTGACTTTGAATGTTAAATAATTTCTTAACTTGTCCAGGTTTCTCATGCTTTTCAAGCGAAGTTTGAGATTTTTTCTCTGACTCTATCTGAAATTTTAAAGCTAATTGCTTTTCATTTGTTCGTAAAAGCATGCACATTCCGTTCAGTTTCCGTAATATTTTCAGTCAATTTTCGTTCCGGTACATAGAGGTGGAATAAACCGTAAATTTAAAAAAGTTGCAATCCATTTGAAAGATGTCAAAATACAATCTCGCAAATTTTTCCAAAGTTTTAGGTGACGCTCTCAGAATTGGATCAAAAAAAGTTCATTAGCAGTAATAAGCGTCAAATACCTTCCCAGCTTTATAACAACAACAATGTCTCCGGTTTATTCAGGGGATTTGTAATTTAAATCAATCAGACGTGATAAGGGTCAATTATAAATGTTTTATTTGCAAAAAATGAATGATTTTATCGTTTTATTGAGTATTTACATTGTTTATATCGAGTCTTTGAGAGTTTACATGCAATTTAGAATTTACATGCAATTGAGTCTTTGAGAGTTTACATGCAATTTGGGATACTGAACAATGAAAATTTTCTAGTTTTTCATGGAAAATACAAAATGTTTTAAATGCAGATACATATCTAACGTGTAATGTTCTGCCTCACAGACTGTTGAAATCTGGTATTGACAGTTTTTCGAATTTAAAGACGTCAAATGACTGGTGAACTGGTCCAGGGTCTGAATTTATTGGAGTAAATTGGGTGATTTTCTATAAGATATTGTATCTATTATTTATTAGTTGCTCGTAAAAATCCATCAATTTCCTCAGATTTAAAGCTATTTTATCCAACGACTGTTTTTTTTTTGAACAGGGAAAAAGTTATAGGTTTAGACGTTTTCACTTTATTTAAAGGCTAGAAGGGTACGCCATGATAAAATTTTCAACGTGTTTCGTCAGTGGCTCAGAATAAAAACAAATCTTCCAGAACAGCTGTCAAAATGGTCTCTCAAAATGATCTCTGAATTTCCTTCATGAAGTTAAAAGTTGAAAGAGATAATAATAATTCCAAAATTAATTTTTCAGACTGCTATGGGAGACTGTTCTGACAAACTTTTTTGAAAGACTGCTGTTAAGGGGAGATTTTTCTGTGACTGTTGTGGGAAACTGTTCAGAGAACTGTATCGATAGATTACTATCCAAAACAGTGTTCTCGAACGGTCTCTCGAAATAATCCCGAGAACAACTTTATTTACTGTTTCCAGGAGTATTCACCAAGAAAGTCTATCGAAAGCCTTCTCGAACAACCTACCGGAACAGTCTCCTAGAACAGTCTCTCAGAACATTTTCCCTGAACAATCTCTCAGAGCAGCTCCCTAAAGAATTTCTTAAAATAGTTTCCCATAACAGTCTCTCAAAGGAGCTTTCCAGAACAGTTTCTCAACAAAGTTTCTCATAGCAGTTTCCCCTCACAGTCTCCCAGGATAGTATCTGAGATTTGTTTTACCGATAGGTTTTTCTGGATAATCTTTTAAAACAGTCTCTCAAAACAATCTTCCTGAAAAGATTTCCAGAACTTCCTCCCAGAATACTCTTCCAGAACATTTTAAAGAATAGTCTTTCGGAAAAGTCTTCTAGTCGTGCTCGCCGTAGTCATGTGGCTAGAGGGTTCTGCCGCCGTGCGGCAGGCCCCGGGATCGAATCTCGACGCTGGCGGTGGCGATTTTCTCTGTTGGGTATAGGAGAAAAATTCCAAGCATAATACCCCACTCTACCCAGGTTTCTGAAATGGGTACCGGTCTTGACCGGGGGAAAGCGTCATGGCGTCCTGGCGTTAGTTATAAGGCATTTGAAAATCCAATGTACAATGTGATATGTATCAGCCTTGATTGGAAATAAAGCATCCGTAGATGCCTTCATTATTATTATTATTAGTATAGGTTTTATGAATAGTTTCTTAAAACAGCCTCTCAGAACAGCCACCGAGAACTGTTACCCTAATAGGTCTTCCTAAGTAATCTATCGATACAGTTCTCTGAACAGTTTCCCATAACAGTCTCACAGAAAAAATCTCCCCTAAACAGCAGTCTTTCAAAACAGTTTGTCAGAACAGTCTCCCATAGCAGTCTGAAAAATTAATTTTCGATATATTATGCTCTTTTTCAACTTTTAACTTCATGCAGGTAATTTAGAGTAAGAAACAAATTAAAATTTTCAAATACCTGGTTAACAAAAAAGTTTTTATGTGCGCTTGCGTTCAGCGCTTAAAACTACACATGAATTAAGTGGAGGGAGAGGTTACGTCTTCACTCTTTTTGTGATGTTCTGTCAATGGTCTCATTAAAATTATTATTCAAAACTAACGATTCTCTGAATAGTCAAATAACTGCAGTATCAAAGTTGCACACTATTCCTAAGTTTTCAACTTTCTGAGCACTAACTGGAGAACTGAAAGTCAGTTGATTTGCTGGACCCACGAATATGACTTTCATTATAAGGTCATTACCAACAATAATATTCTACTTGAATTGCTTAACTGATAAACACTGAAACAAAATCGTGCATTTGAAGCTTGGCAGCCCTAAGTCATTGCCGCGCAAATCTATTACACAATCAGTATATTCATTGACGGAGAGCAGTTTGATGAACGGGGCATTGATTTCCATCGCCATGATTTGTTGATGGTGAGTTTTCAACGATGATGACATTGGGAGCTGACTTGTTTTCAAAACGTGCAGTTTAGATGATATCACAGCTTTCAAAAAGCGTTGTTGCTAAAACGATGGGGCTCCAAGCTGATGTTTGGTTCTTAAATCTTCTCATTTTTTATGTGACCACAGCGAGCTACAAGTGATATTCACCGGGCGATATATTCACAGCGAGATACAAGTGATATAAAACTATTTTGCAAAAAAGTCACGGATCTTGCAATAACCGAGGCTGGTTTTTCCAAAACCTTACTTTCGTAGGTGGGACTTGTATGGCTGGTGGATGAAGCAGGGGACAACTTTTACATATCCTCAACAACAATGAAGCAAGTCAAAATTATGGTAATGGATGAGGTAGGTCGCAATATTGGTAATGGATAAAGCAGGTTGCAATTTTTGCATATCTTATGTTGAATAGTTTTCTTTAAAGTTCGCTTCCTTCGCCTCTGCTATAAAAGATGTATTTATTTGAATTACTCCTATTTGTTATGTGAAACACCAGATATTTTTCCCCTTGAGCGATATTGAATTAGTTTTAAAAATTATTAGCTTAGAATACTGCCACTTTGGAGTCACGAAGAAGTTTCGTACGTCACAGCTCCGGTGTCTTTGCGTTAATTTTTTTTTCATGCTATGCATGTAAAAGACATGCAGTGACTGAAAATAGTTTTTACAACGCTCTAAAATAATTTATTTCTTTTCATTGAACGCATTGCTGTAAATCTCCGGGATTCCAAACTTCTAGTGAGAAAAGGATAAACACAGCATCCGTTTATTGAGTTGTTTCCATTTGCAGGCCTGGGTGTCATTATGTGTTAGTAAAAACAATAAATTCTTTCAATTATAGAGATAGTTTGTGAGAACACTTCACTCCGAACGTTCATAAGCTCAGGTAGAAAAAGAACAAGCTGATGTTTCAATTCAGTAAGGCAACCACACTAAACACATATTGAAATTCCATTCACATTGGCCGCACAACGGAAAAATTTTTCTTCTAGACTTGCCTTTTGAATCACTAGGTCTGAATCCTAGAGTTAATGCCATGAAATAGCTGAAAGTTTGAGTTGGAAAAAACTAATCCTCTAATGTGGTTGATTAGGGAGAGTCTGTTGTGAAAAATAAAAAATAACAGCCTTCATCTGTCCCACAGAGTTCACCTCAGAGGAGTTGTGAGAGCAATAACGGTTAAGCGACAAAGTACAAGTGTATCTATATTTACTGTTTCTAACCGATTTTTGCCACACCGTTTGCCAAGTGTTGTAGTTTGATCGTACGAGTTAATTTTACTATAAACGTTTGGTGTTGATTTCTAGTGTCCTTCAATTACGCAAACAGTTGAAGTTCATATCTCAAGGATGCAGAGTATTTAATGCCAGAAAAATAATTTTTCCTTTTCGGAACGAATAATCTCCAGTTCCAGTGTATGCATCATTGCTACAAGTATATACGAGTACATTACTCTGAATTGTACAACGTCCTATTTTCTGCCGAATTGCAGAGTTATTTCTCTATGCTGTTATCTTTCACCTTGGAGAATCTGAAGTTTAACTGAGAATTTACTTTGATTCACTGTTCACTACATCGTGTCTAACTTTAGGGCCTGAAGGTAATTCATTCAAATAGAGTTTATTTTTCCCATACTTTCGGACTTCAACCATTTGTGCGCATAAATATCAGGTATTAGTATATTCTACTTGTCTACAGATTAACTAAATCTCAAGTCCTGCAAAGTACGGGGGATAGCAATTGCTTCTAGGGCAATTTTATCGCAAGGAACTAGGCAAATTGCTTTAAATTAGGCTTGAAACCACTTATAATTTGATGAGAAATTAATTTTGTAAGCAATTACTGTAGATTTATATTTCTTTTGAAAGCTATTAAATGGCCTGATAACTTTTTGGTCGAAGACCATTTCGTAATTTTTAAAAATTCACACTTTAATAGAAAACCTTTGACACACAGACGCGTTGCAAATACATTTGTTTTAGCGGTTTTCGGAATTGATTATCATGTTGAACATAATTGTTTACCATACCATCGTGCACATAAGTCTTCAAGTGTAAATTTGGCAAAATTAATAACAAAATAAAGATGTATGAGATTTTGAAAGAGATATTTAAAAACGACAATTTTACAAGGTCCACCCTTAGTTATAACAACGGATCATTTTTTTGAATAACTATTTCTGGATTCCCTCGTAGCGATACGACTTGAGTTCTTAAAAACATATAAACGTAAAATATATAAGTTTTATTTGTGAAAAAATGCTCAACCATTTTTTAATCTTTCCTGAACCGTCAACTAAAAATTTTCCAATATGCGATCATTTTATCATCCCAAGTATATGTGACCAGTCCGCTAACATTCCCCAGCCATCCCCTGCCTGGAACACGTGCCCTTGTGGTGAAGTTCCTCAGGCAGTTTCTTCAATATGACTTCAACAATATGTTCAAAACTGATCTTATAAAACTAATCGTGAGGTCCTCAATATAATTTTTCGCCAGTTTCTAAAGTCTTTTGTTCTGTTATGCACTTAATTGTCGAAAAACATTTTGAAAATAAGGTTTATTCGAATTGGAGACTTTGTAAGCGTCATTAACATTTGTTTAAATGACGATGTAATCAACATAACGAGCCTCATGCTCTGAACCCCTCGATAACCAGCACGCCCGCTTCTTTGTCCAGTTCAGTTGAGTCAACTCAAGTGAGCATGTCTGGAACACTTGACTAAAGCCAACGCTTTGTCATTTTCATCTGCTCTAAAATTTTCTGAACTCAGAACTTCGAGTTTCTTAATTAGATTGCAAATTATTTGCATACAATAAAACAAAACTTCTGCTTGAGGCTTTCAGCCACTCATGAAAATTTTTTCAATTTATCTTGAATATCTAAAATTTTCTCCGAAATTGTGTACAAACGAGGCACTCAGAAAAAAGCGAAGCATCGCACGCGCACAGAGACGAATATGATTGGTCCAAGGTTTGCTCCACTTGACCCGCCCACGCCTGATAAGGGCCTTGTACATTTCGATATTAAAAGCAGACATTGGCGAGATTGTTGCATTTCTCTGCAGTCAGTGGCCTAATAACTTCAGTCAACCGTGCAGTCTTCGAAAATACTCTGTCAGTGAATTTATGCGAGCTTGGGCCTCCAATCATTTCTTGTAAGTACTTAAGAATGCAGCCATCGAACGAGAGAGTTTTCAGACAAATATTTATTTTCATTACTAACAGTTGCGTGTATTCAGCTCGTTATTCTTGTTATTATTATTTTTGTAAAGCAGTGAAACAATACCGTTGAGTGTCATTCTTTATAGTGATAATGTTTGACGGTGTGAAATGAAAACTAAGCCGTTGTCATTTTAAGGTTGTCACACTAGCTGGAATCGACTTCAGACTCTTCAAAGTTATGCTTTGGTTGGGGTTTGGTCATTTCTCGCAAGTGAGAGATTCTTAATTTGTTTCCTAGCAACAGAAGTGTCAGAAACTGAAGGAAGTAGAACACGTATAGCTTGTGGCTCTGCAGCATTATTTTAAAGTTGGAGCTATTAATGGGGTTGATGTGGCGTAGAAACTGTGAAAAATTTAATGATTAACTGTTGAAAACGTTGATTTATGTCAAAGAAGTACTTAATATGACAGAAACTAGCTTCATAGTTTTTTACCGGCGCAATTCCTCGATCCATATTACCTTCTTCATAAGTCCACTCAGAAGAGTCGACTAATTTAGATTGAAACAATTATAGGGGAGCGTTTCAGTTTTAAATTTTAATTAAATTGAATTAAGAAACAATGCGCATCATGTACTGCCATTCCATTTCTTTTTGATTGAAAATCAGGGGGGTACACCATCGGTTGTAAATTTTGAACATTTTTTTGCACAGAGCCGGAAACACTCCATTGTTTTTGGCGTTTGGTTCCGTTGAATACTATTATTCGATCATTCTTCTCGATCAAAGCGCAAAAAGGAAGCATAAGGCGAAAAGTACATATTATATGCCAGTATTGCAAAAAGATATTGAAAATTTTATAAGAAAATAATAGCGAGTAATAAGGCCTTGATACGTAACATTTTGCATTGAAAGCTTAACAGTTGAAATTGAGCGTTTCAATTTGAGGGGTCATTCTCAACAAATTGCTCTGAACAAATAAAAAAATTAAGAACATCGAATGTAAATGTACAATTAAGTAAAACTAAATAAAATTTGTAATCAATAAACTGTAAAATAAAAAGAGATTCCATAATGCGCAGATCACCGGAATTTTAAGCAGCGGCTAAAATATTAAAATCGTCTAATTTTGTTGCAAGATTATATCTTCAGCATGGGTTCGTATGGTTGAGTGAGAAGGAGCAGCAAGAGGACGGTTTGTGCGAAAACTTCTGCTGGCATGCTCTGCAACACGAATGTGTAAGGCTCTGGTGGTAGAACCCACATACTCCGACGCATATTGCGCGCAACTGTGTTGATAACCTACAAAAGAGAGCATACCTGTTGGAAGTTTATCTTTGTAGTTGAAGAAGGAACCAATTCAATATTTATCAAGAAGCACAAAATGAAAGGTAACACGAGTGAAATACTTGAGCAGAAGTACGAGTATATACAATTCTTTCTTCATTTTTCGGTCAGCAATCGGAAAAATAAAAAAGAATTGTATGTACTTTTATCTAAATAATTCATTCATGTTAATTTTCATTTTGTGGTTTTTAATAAATATCGAATTAATTACATCTTCAACTACAAAAATAAACTTTCAAATGGTATGCTCTCTTTTGTAAGTTATCAACACAGTTGCGCACAGTGTGCGTCCGAGTATGTGGGTTCTTCCATTAGAGCCTTGCTATTCGCGATGCAGAGAGTGCCGGCAGGTTATAACACGAACCGTCCTCTTGCTGCTCCTTCTCACTCAGCCGTGTAAACCCATGCTGAAAAATGTAATCTTACAAAAAAATTAGACTATTTTAGTATTTTAGCGCTGCTTCAAACCTCTGTGATCTGCGTATTAAAGAATCTCTTTATATTTTACAACGAAAGCCTTTTTTAAAGAACTCCCAATCCGGTTTTCCTTCGTAAATAGTTGAGCGATTTTATTAGTTTTATTTAGTTTTACTCACTTTTACATTTACCTTCGTTGTTTTCAATTTTTTTCAGAACTATTTGTTGAGAATGACTCATTGAGTCGAAACAACCCATTCTAACTGTATAGCCTGTAATATAAAATATTAAGTATCAAAGCTTTATTCCTCGCTATTATTTTCTTAGTTAAACTTAGTGAAAATACAAACCGACATGTGCTTTCTTAAAGTTATAGGAAGTGAAAAGAATTAGGAAAAATTTTAATTGCACAAATGAAACATTAAAAAAGCGTTTTCAAAGTTGAAACCCCTTGCATGATTCCACTAGTTATCAGGTTTTCAATTCGACTGTTGAATCGCACGCCAAATCAACCTAATTTTTTCTATCGTCCTGATTTGTGTTGTTTTTTGCAGATTGTCCAGGCGTGAGCTGGTGCTGTGCATTCCACGCTGATTTGAACGTAAACTCGCCAACATGACTGGGCTGAAGTTTTACCTTCTCTGCTTCATGGTGAGTTGTGCACCCAACACGTAAGCTTTTATAATTTAACACTTTGACCGCAACACTTGTAATTTAACACTTAGAGCCACCGCTGGCCATAGAGGAGACTTTCACAGAGCTGCTGAGCGACCAATTGTCAAACTCAATTTTCATCAATACATAATTGAAGTTAAATGAAGGCACGATTCAGTTAAAATTTAATCATTTTAAAAATTGCTTACTGCAACTGAATTTTAGTTGAATTGAATATTGAACTTCAGGCTAACCAACTGCGGTCAAAGTATTAAATGAAGATGATGATGACTATTGAACGTTTTCAGAGAACAAAGATTTCATTTGAAAAACTAGTTTCGATTTGATTATTTCAACGCTGTTTCAAACTTTTGGCGCTAATGAGCATTCAAACTTTCCCACTGAGTCTCTCGTTGTAAAAGCTCTACTTTAATTTTTTTGTATCAGATGATGAATGTGGTGATTAACCACTGTTCTTCCTCAGAGCAATTTGGAACATGTCCACAACGATGAATTCAAGTTTATCTTTGGCTACGACGAATTACATGACTTATCCGAGATTTTAGAATTGTACCGTTGTTGCACTAATTAATATTGTGCACTGCTGTGACATTAGGTGTTCAAAAGATCGTGTTATATAAGGTACTCAAATGCACAGACGTAACGTTCGCTACTTAACTTCTAACGAGTACTCAGTGCGTTGTTGTAACGCCAACCCCAATAGACTTTAAATGAAACCAGGAAAATAATTTTTTCTTAAGATATTTAGAAACTTGAAAACGGTCAAAATTAATGTCATATTTATTCGATCTTCCCAAGGTCTTATCATAAAATACCTAGAAAGAATTTATTCTTCCTTAAAAACGTTTGGGAGACCTGCACCACTCTCAGAGAGTCAATCTGGAAAATTTTAAAAAATTGTGTTATTCAGATTCGATTGAATTTTTCCTTTTTTCAGATTTTAGCAGGTTAACTCACTGAGGATAAGCCGGTCTCCGAAGCGTTTAACCGAATTAAATGATTCTTTCTAGACATTTTATTATAAGACCTGATGAAGTTCTTATAAACATGATTTCAATATTAACCGTTATCATTTTTTTCAAGTTTCTAAACATCAATGAAATATATGACGATCATTTGTAACTACTTGAAAAGAATTTCTTTTGCACTGAGCTCTCATTAAGCTCTATTAAAAACATAGAATTAAATTTTTCCTTCAGTGTTTGACGATTCAATTCCGCATATAGGCTTTATAGAAACATCAAGGATTGAGCAAATACGACGGAAGAATAATGGCACAGAAACAAATATACAAATGAAAATATGAGGATCAAAATATGAGGAAATATGGCATATATGAGTAGAACAATAATGAAACCAATTATTTACCATTCAATTTGAAGAAGTAGTAAGGAACCCTCCTAATGAGTTGATAAATTTCCTTCATTCTCTTCGCTCACTTCCTGTACTCCAGAAATGTATGTTTTTAATGCTCCTATGTAGTCGTTGATTTTGAATTCAGCTGTAAAGCATGTAATTTTAACCACTCCAGTAGTTCAGATTTCAACTTTTGTCCTGCGCGAGGCTATTCCATGAACAGCACAACATGACCCTAACTTACCAACTGTCAGTTCTCCTTCACCCGCGGCTGCTGTACAACAATCATTTACTGTACGCTGTATTTGCTGCTTGCAGATCGCAGCTCCGCAGGGTGCGCTGGGCTCCGCCGCCCATTCCCGCTCTGGAGCTCCCACCTCCCGTGATTATCTTAGTGACTATAGCATCAGCCTCCCACCTGATTCGGTAATTTTTGAATGAATGTTTCCCTTTAGAAGTATACAAGTGAAAACAATAGAAGAACTACAAATTTTTTGTTTATTTCAGTGAATACCTTGAAGAAAATACATTAAACTCTCGTACATGGATTCAGCGCACAGATACCCAAACGATAGATTGAAACGAAAAATTATAGAGGCAGACGTTATCAGTCAAGCAAGACGCCTTAAACATCTCACAAATTAAATTGATTTAAGTACATTTTATGTGTAAACAATAAACCAACCATTTATTAGCAGTGAAAAATCTGATGTTCATTTCTGAAAAACATAAATATGATGAAAGCTTTTCCTCGAGCACGATGCTGGTAGAGCTGATGGTGTCAGAATATCTGCATACATAAGACCGGTATTTGTAATGGGCCAAGTACGTGAGAGTTCAAAGAAAGAGCATAACAACCAGTACTGGACAGCTGGGTGTCGTTTCGTCTCGTTCCACACCGTTTGCATCATTTGCGCATTGTAGTGCGTACGAAATCATATCAGCAGACCAAAAATGCCCTCGGGATACTCGTAGAAACTTTTAAACAGGGTTGAGTGCAAGTATTCCAGTTTTTGAAACGCATATAGAGACGTGAAAGAGATCAAGGATGGGAGACCGTGATTAGTGTTGTTGCCGCGGGTAAGGTAAAAGTTGGTGATAAATGTCGGCTGGGACTGGAGTGTCCTGCTCGAGTAGTATTGGTTTACTACCGGCTTTTGACGGAACTGTGAACCGCCCGCTGATGACGGACCTGGCAGTTGCCGTAATGTTTTTCTATGAGTACACTCTCGCTCATTCATCGTAGTAAAAGCAGGTGCCGACTTTTTGTGGCTTATTACAAATTTCAGTGGAGACACTACTGCATAGTATTTCGCATAATTAATTCCAATCATACAGTCAATATTTTTAAATGTACTTCGGAAGAAAAATCCTATGTAATCGTTGCGTGACCCATTTAATTTTATGAGAACACGAAGTTGGTGAGTAAACTCTAAATGGTGTAGTTTATTATTCAGGGCGTTTTTTGAGCAGGAGTTTGTGGAGAAACGGGTCCGGACGGGTGATTTCTATAGGAATTCAATAAATGACTACTTCGTCCGGACCAACACACCCGAAGAGTGCCTTTCTAAAGCAATTTCCACAGGTAAATTTCACAACTGCTGAGTATCCCAGAACTCACATATGAGTTGTGGTATAACGCATGTCAGTGAAGAAGTTTGGTTTATTTTCTTCTTAATAGAACTGATTCTTAATTAATTGGAGAGCCAATATTCAGAGTGTCCTAACCCACAAATGAGAGGTCAAAACTGGCAGAGTGGGTTAAGAGATAATTTCACCTCATAGCTGCGTAGATGTCTTTAAGGCAGAGTGGCCTAGTTCCTTGTTCAGCTCCTAGTTAGTAACTTGGCTAGGAAGGTCAGTTTTTCAACTCTGCGATGAACACCACGCCTCTAACTTGAGTGTCCTAAAATTCTGAGTTTTGTGGGTTAGCGCACTTTGCATATTTGCCCTCCAATTGTAGTTCAATTTTTAACGCAGTGATTTTTATTAGCTTATCGTGAGTTTTAGCACGTGAATTTTAGGTGTTCGACTATCTCACACGAAGAATATTTCTTCGGCTAATTTGGCAGTGATGATCTAGGTTTGGAACAATAAGTAGATAACACTGCTTGGAAAGCGATACATGAACAATTTCGGAAATACCTTCACAATTCTCTTCTAAAGCCCGCACGTTTGTGTAATTATCAATTTCCAGCAGAACTTTGGACATTCAAAAGAATGGCGAGAGAACCATTATGAGTGTGAGCTAAGAAGAAGGATAAGTTTCTTTGTTGCCCCCAGCACAGGCCTGTAAATTTAGCCCGTGGGAGGCGGTTTGAGTGTACGGTCCACATTTCAAGTGAACTCACGGGCATAGAGTTAAAGTCCACATTTGCAGCAGAGTAGATAACTCCTTTTACTTAACTTCAACTTAATGACTTGAGTTTGAGTGACACGATGTACTCTCTTACCTCACAATATACTTATCCTATTCTACATTTCAACTACACAACACCTCTAATCCACTACACTGCTACCACATAAAACGTCCGCCATACTATTTTCCTATCAAACTACAACTCAATTACTCCACAATCACAAAATACCCCCTTTTGTCATACTGCATTGCAAACAGACCACCCACCTGCCTTACTACACATCTACCACACTATACCCTAAACAAACTACTCGTCATAAGCACTATGCTCATACCACATAACTATCCCACCACACTACACTGTTGCCTCAACGGTGGCTTATCTTTCACACACCCAATTTTCCCGTCTCTTTGTGCGTACTTCAGGATCATCGCACCATTCAGCCAGTCCTGGACAATCACACGTTCTCACAATCTCCATATCGCTTTCGTACCAAACTCCTGCACACTGTCCCACTCACCATGCTGAGTAGATTTTCGTCCCACTAGGTCTCTTCTGATAAAGCACCCACTTTTAAATTTGAAATGAATCTTATAAATTTTATCGCAAAATCGCTCAATCAACCTCTTTGTTCTAGATGTATCTGAAATTTAGTTTAGTTCCTAACGTTATTATTCAAAATGTAAAAATACTGTTTAGAGATATGTTATGTTCAATTCTGCAACTTTTTTATTACCTTCTCAAAAGTACGATGTATGTAAGACTTCATATTTTCATTTCAATAGATGCATAAGATAAGAGAAGAGACCGCTTCTAAATTCAAATTCGGTTGAATAATTACATTTATTAAATAACATACACTTTTGTTAAACATCAGTCTCGTAACAGCTCGTTCATTGTCATGCAATATTTCATTATGGCAATTGGATTACCATTGAATGATTCAAATAAAAACACTTACGTTGTCAGCATATGTAAATGATGCCGCCAATCTTAATGATACGAGTATACATACAAGTCTTTAATAAAATCTCCCTTTTTCAGGCTTTCCTGTGTTTCAACTCGTTAGGGACGGGTGTCTGTTTTTCGAAATTATGAACCCAGTATGCAATAAATGGGAAGGGGATACGCGCATTTACATTCGAAAAGACATGTTATCGGATGGAAGCCCGAGCGACAGTGAGTAAAAATAGAATACCATAATCGTCCTCAGTTTTGCAAACAACAATATTTTCCAATCTCAGAATGACCACGCGTTATTTAACGCTCTGGTCCTCGATGGATGCTTCACTGGTTACATTTTTTATTTCATCTTCTCTAGAATTTATTTCATCTTCTCTAGAAATATTTCATTCAACTCTCATGTGTTTAATAGACCATGTTTTACTATGTTCGTGGCTTCATAGTCAATAGGACATGAGGAGTTCAAATTCTATAATTATTTTCAAAACGAATAAGTGGTTTTTAAAATTACTTCGTTTTCATAATAGCGTTTCTTATATTTAAAATCTAACGTCAAATTTTTCAATTCTTTCTTCCTTTGAACTGTCTCGAACATTTCAGATGCATCGTTTGATGTGGAAAGTTACCAGAAGTACTTCCCTTCGATTGTCCTTCGGTTCTACAGGATTGAATCCCCTACGATCTTTGAATTTGGAAATCTCGTGAATTCCTGGGGTAAATATACTTTTAATTCAAGAAAAAAGAAAGTGGTTGGTTTTGTAGTTCCGTAACATGCAACGAATGTATGGAAAATGAATTTTGGAAAACTGTATGAACTAAAACAATGAATTCATGATTTACTCGAAACGCAGTTATGCTTCGAACACACAAAGGCTCCTAACTTCAATATGTGATTATTAATGTGCAGTTAACAGCACTTGGAGCATCAATTTTGATCATTCATAAGGAGTATGTATTTCGTCAGTCGTTGCTGCGCATGCGTGAATTAATGGTTTAGGAAAAGAATGGAAAATTTATTTTTTCAAATAGGAATAAAAAAATTATCCAACATCCAGTGACCTGATGTGCTATGTTATTTATATTCATATGTAAAACAACGGCTTTGAGTAGTGCAACAAACACAATAGTCATTTCATTTCTATTTATCACACAAAATAACACCATTCTTCAATCAAGTGAACAACTGAACGTGCAAGATGAGCGTGTCTGTAATACTGTCATTTCCCCAGCTTGCATATTTTTTCTGCACCAATCTGTAAGATTCGAACACAAAGAAAAAATTTGGTGGTAGCAAAATGTTTACGGTCTCAACAGAAAATAACATACATTTTCTCAAGTATCAGTTCCTAACAAGAACAATTTTATTATAGCTGTAGACATCAGGTAGCTGGCGCTGCATTCAGCTCCAACCAAGTAATTAAAGTTAGCTAAGACTCACTACTACATAGTTATCTGAACAATTCTTTGTAGTTTCTAGTTTTCTCATTTTCGGATTCTGGTTACTATGAATGCTCCTTACTTAAAAATGTCGTAGTAGGTGCTAAAAAATACAATGAAGTTATGAAATTAGAGCAAATATTGCTCCACATAAGTGTGGCAAATCATTGGGGCAAATAGCAAAACAAATTAACGTAAATGAGAGGTAATTAAATTTATGGGATTTTTCGCCGTATCCCTCTTGACATCAAAAGATTTGGAGATCCTTTTGAAACGCCGTTTTATTTTTTCCTGCCGTGAAACTAGGTCATTCCCGTCAATTCTTTGAAAGTTTGCTAATTTCTCCACTACAAAGACGTGTTTCCGAAACGGATGCGGGCCTCCCTTGTCGATAAGTTTAGTTGTAAACAGTGTACATCTGGCAATGTCGGTATGCCGACTTTACCTCTCTACATTAGGTTTGTCCAGCATCGTGGAATCGGTTACCGTAGTGGAATAATGTTAACTCGACAGCCTCACTCGTTCATTCGCCTATACAGCGAACAGTGCTGCGACCGCGTAACAGGGGACGATTTTAAAATTGTACGTGCTGCCCCAATGAATTAGACGTAGGCATTTCAGATTCCCTATACATTGCCATAGAAAAACTCGTTCTCAATAGTTTGAATGGTTCATTTCCGCTGCAAATTGATACGTAGATTTTTCATGCCAACTTGTGTTCTTTAGATTTTATTGTATTTTTCTTTTTTTATATTTTTACAGATTGATATACTCAGGGTGGAGCCGATCTCCAAATCGTTTTATAAAATGAACAGATTCTTTATAGATGTTTTATTACTATACATGGTGAATTTCAAATAAATATAATTTCAATATTAACCGTTTTCTTCGTTTTACAGTTTTAAAGATCATTCGATTTAGAGGAAAATTATTTTCCTAAAGAGTAAATACTTATTATAATCATTATATGTCCACTACTCTCTTGATTGTTACGAGTAAAACGAATCATAACGCTCAATGTCATCGAATGAATGGAGCTAATGAATATGAATTTGATTTAGCTTTCATCATTAAAATGCAGGGTTATGTTCAACATAAATGATGAAAAAAAGTGTCACTTTTGACAATGGAAAAGCAAGGTTCTGCCTAATTTTTCATCACGTATTAATGACAGCATTATAGTGTACCTGAATTTTCAAAATTATTAAGCCCTTCTAAAAAATAATTCAAATTTCTTGTTTTTAAAATGTTGTATAGAGAATAGGTGCACACTTAAAGAATTTAGTCGAACTACTATGGCTCGTAGAACAATGAAAAATCATACAATCGGGTAACAAAATGCTATAGGTTATAGAACGGAGCCTAATTTGTTTTACTCTCGATGTTCAAAAAAAATCTCTTTGAAGTCACGATTAAATTCAATAGTTTATTATACATTAGGTTCAACCTATTGAGTTTTTTTTTCAATCATCATTCAATCAGTTCACTGAATTAGTACAGTTTGTGCGTCATAAAATTATTTCGCAATTTTTATTTATATTTGCCGTATAATGCTAATTATTTTGTAGTTCGTCACTGCGTTTAATGGGACAAATAGGTTCCAATAGAAATTTTCATTTTGAAAATAAAAAACGAGTAAAACGAGTGTTAACGAGTAAAATTTTTTCTAAGGAATTTAACTATAGCTCCAAGAAAATAAGAGTTAAAATTGAGGCTATTAAATTCATTTACAGGGGAAAGTCAATCCAACCTTAGTTATCGTTTACAATCATTGATTTTTTTAAAATATGTTTTCAATGTTTTACCGTTAAGGCTTTCAGAACAGTAGAAAATTCCCATTATTGCTTGGGCAAATGTAATTGTGATCCACTTGTGGTCTAGGAAGTTGTTCTGCTCGACAATAGAAAAACCAACCGCGATAAACGCCGTTGACTGAACATACATTACGTCCATTTCAGAGTATCCAAAAGCTGGAGCTTTTAAACATTTCTTGACATTTGATGAAACGAAGAGGGTGTATTCTGATAGTCCCGTTCTGGCCGACCCCAGCTGCTACACCACCAGCACATGTAGCGAAATATTCCTCACATCTGCACCTGAGATTCCGGCAAGCGATCTCTTTATACTCTGTGAGTGAAATTAATTAGCAAGAATATATGATGTGATTCGAAGCCCATTCTGTGCTCCACAGGAAAGTGTTATCATTGCGTCTCCTGCGTTTTTTACCGAGATTCTTTCTTTTATCCGAACGTATTTACGCATCATTGAAGTCGGAACAAATAGACTACGTTTGAGAAATACTGCCCCATAATGTTTATTCGAACATTGATTACCTGGATGTCGAATAACTTTACTCAAGATGTAATTTATAATTCTGATTCGCAGAATTACAAATACTGTATTATTTAAGCCCACCGAAATATCTTTTTCCACGTACGCAAAATTCAGCACACTAATACCTGCGTTAAGGCAGATTGCCACAGCGTCTAGACAGTCGCCACGTCTGCCGTTCGGCTGCGCAGAACTGAGCCTTTCCACGCCTGATGTTTAAGTTGCAGGCTACAACTGCGGTGAGGAGGACATTTTTGCACAGCCGCTGAGCAGCGCTGGCGGGCGCTGACACCCACCTTAGCAAATGAAATGGGGTCGAAGTTTCAAGTATAAAGGAAAAGGTCCGTTGCAAAACAGATTTGCTTTCAGTAAGCAAGTTTGACACTAATTATAGACCCGAGTTAGTAACTTGAACTTGGCGGAGAACGGTACAAGTTGGGGGCATGCTACGCTAGCAGCTACCTCACTGCCCAGACCGGCCGCTCGCCGCTCCTTCCTCGAGTCTCAAGCTGAAAACAATGAATGATAATTAATATACAGGTACCTGATCCTTATTTTTACTGAAAAGAGAGTTAACGTAATTGAATTTAACTAGTTTGAAGAGCCTACAGCAAACATGCGACCCATCAATATATTGCTCAAAAAATGAAAAATAATGGTTCGAGTCCTAAAAAAATCTACATAATATAAATGACAGGGGTTCGGACACTTTAAGGGTTTGGCAAGTCATGCAAGCTTCCTCACCTCATAGTAGCAGAACGCCTTAAAGAATAGATATCCTGGTAGTGGATTTACGTCCGCCTGTCCTCAGTCTGGTGAGTGGAGCAGCGTGGAAGTCGAGCGCCTCCAGCAGGTAAGTACGGAGCAGCCTGGAAGTCGAGCGCCTCCAGCAGGTAAGTACGGAGCAGCGTGGAAGTCGAGCGCCTCCAGCAGGTAAGTACAGAGCAGCCTGGAAGTCGAGCGCCTCCAGCAGGTAAGTACGGAGCAGCCTGGAAGTCGAGCGCCTCCAGCAGGTAAGTACGGAGCAGCCTGGAAGTCGAGCGCCTCCAGCAGGTAAGTACGGAGCAGCCTGGAAGTCGAGCGCCTCCAGCTGGTAAGTACGGTGCAGCCTGGAAGTCGAGCGCCTCCAGCAGGTAAGTACGGAGCAGCCTGGAAGTCGAGTGCCTTTAGCAGGTTAGTACGGAGCAGCCTGGAAGTCGAGCGCCTCCCGCAGGTATAAGTACGGAGCAGCCTGGAAGTCGAGCGCCTCCAGCAGGTAAGTACGGAGCAGCCTGGAAGTCGAGCGCCTCCAGCAGGTAAGTACGGAGCAGCCTGGAAGTCGAGCGCCTCCAGCAGGTAAGTACGGAGCAGCGTGGAAGTCGAGCGCCTCCAGCAGGTAAGTACGAAGCAGCGTGGAAGTCGAGCGCCTCCAGCAGGTAATTACGGAGCAGCGTGGAAGTCGAGCGCCTCCATCAGGTAAGTATGGAGCAGCCTGGAAGTCGAGCGCCTCCAGCAGGTAAGTACGGAGCAGCCTGGAAGTCGAGCGCCTCCAGCAAGTAAGTACGGAGCAGCCTGGAAGTCGAGCTCCTCCATCAGGTAAGTACGGAGCAGCGTGGAAATAGAACGCCTCCAGCAGGTAAGTAATACCAATGGTGCTCCCAGTAGATTACGCAGAATAAATAATTTAAATGCGCAGTTGACGCAGATGGTTGTACAAGGCTGGAGGTCTGCGAAAAGTCTGCTTATTCCGTGCTAACGCACGCTAGAGTATACTTCCCATCAATCGTCAGTCGTTAAGAAGAACGGAAACTGCCGTGCCAAGAAATTGTTTCCTTCATACTGCCTTTTATATCATGAACATTAAGTAACTAACCTTAATTAATATTCTTAAAGCTAGCTCAAATCTCATTGGCGAGCTGGTATAGAATAAAATAAACAAGGCAGCACGATGAACTAAGGCTAGAAATTCGTACACACCTCAGTGATGCGCTAATTGAAGGTGGCCTGCCCCAAACGCGACAGCCATCTCCTTCACGGAATTAGGAGGTTATAGCTAATGTAGGCTTTATTTAAAAAATGTCAATTTATTAAAGCCCATAACTCTGATTTGCGAATAAGTTTCGATTTTGAATGTACGATTTTTTCTAATTTGTTTGGAGGATGTATTTTGTTTCTGTATAACCTAGTGTAAAATATTAATCATCACTTGATTTTTCTTCATACGACGTACTTCTGCAATGAAAATTAAATCATTTTTTTCGAGGGATTCATTATCGTTCTCTATATAAACCATCGCGTTTATACCTTACTAATTTAACAGTTTTTTGTATAATGAAAGATTCAAATCTATTGCAATTAATGCTACCTTTTCAAATACCTTCTATTATTGCATTATTTCAAGTCTAATCTAAAGTCATTAATTTTTAAAATTTTCTTGCTGCATCCAATCCAGAAAATATTTTTTCTCCGAAGATTATTTAATTTATTTAGTATTTTTGTCTATTATTATTAAACAATGTTTTTATCGAACTCCACAGCGGTTCGTATTTTCACGCCTAATCTCTTAGGAAGCAAACTAGGCTGACTCTTACCCTCGGTTTCAAAATCCCAAACTAGTTTTCATGTTGTGTCCATCATTTGGAAGAGCATTTTTTCCCTAGGGATTCATTTTTAAGATAATTCTAGCAATGATTCCTTTCATAATTCCAGTTTTCGATTAAACACTACCCATTCTGTGAAAGCATGGTATGAAATTCACTCTTCGTTTTTCAACTTTATTTTCAACGCTCTGAGTATTTGTTCTTCTAAAAGAGTGATTTGGTTATGGGCTTTCTAAAACACCCCTAAGCCAACATCGAAAAATTTCGTGACCTCTAGCCCCGAAGTGACGTCGTAGCATGCTCATGGTTATTTTCTCAAACAACTTCGTTTCTCAAACAACTCTGGGGGTGACTAGACTTTGAACTCTCGATACATAAGAGAATAAAATATATCTGTCGGGACAGTGCGCGCCTGCTTTCTCTGTGCCAAGCTTTGCTTTCGTTGTGCTTCGATCATATTTTAGGGTGATCGATAGCGCGGTCGATGGCGTGCTAGGTGCAGTAATTTCTAGTCCTGAATTCGAGTCTCGCGAACTCCTCGTACATTTATTTCATTTGAAAAACCTTGTGGAAGTAATGGCTTCCCGTACCAGATTCATTAACTGTTTCTGGGGGTGACTAGACTTTGAACTCTCGACTTCGTTTATTTACAACCGTAGGTAAGAAGATACAATAGTACGCTCAAACAATTGGGTATTAACATTTATTTTGCAACCTAAATAATAAAGTACCTGAACAACCAGACGACATCTGCGGTCAAACTATTCAAGTGGACTCTGGAAAATCCTTGCACGTCCTTTCCCACGAGGGCATTGGCTGTAAGAACTTCCCCAACGACTACCCCGTGGCCGACTGCTGGGTAGAGTTCACAGGCGCTGGGGAGATTACCATCGACGTGGCCTTCGTCAACTTCAGAGAGAGCGACCAGTGCGATGGCTTCACCATGACAGCCGTGACTGATGACGCCAACGGCTCTTCCGCCAGCACTGATTTGTGCGACGCCTCCGCACCGACGGTGGGTTGTCATTCACGCTCTTTATAAAATTGTAATTCTGGCCTATGCCTCACGGATACCCAAAGCTGGAAGAGAATAATATAAGTTCATTATTTTTTCTTGATGCGATATAATTGGCCGCTTATCTGACTCAAATGGTGTCGTAGATTAAAAAAACACCTCAATTATTGCCCTGTAATTGATTTGACGTTCTAAAACTGCTTATATTAGCAAAATTCCTAGTAAGTAATGAATTAATCCGTAGTTAATTTCCTCTCCAATTTACAGGAGCTGACGTCCGCAGGCGGAAAGGTCAGGATTGAGTTTGGTAGCAGCGCAAGTCCCACGAGGGAGAAGTACGGCTTCAACTTTCACGTCACTGCTGCGTGAGACCGTAACACCTACGTTTGACTGTGTCTGACCTTGTTATCAATATCCAACTTCGTTCTGACTCGCTTGATTATATTCTCTTGCACTAGGCTGTTTAACTCATATATTTGAAGATACATGAGTATTGTGGTCTATGTTGGAGATTTGGCTGATTCTAGTGAAAATACCAAAGGCTTAGAAGAAGAATATGCAATTTTAATTAAATTACAAGACTCAGAATCGCGATTAATTAAATATTGTGATTAATATGAAAGATATTTTTAAATACAGGCTGCACTCTCGATCCGCCATCGTCCCTGTGTTTGATCATTGGACTCAAATAAATTGCCTTAAAATTTTCTCCTCATCAGAATTTACATTTTACTGTCCACTATGATGTAAGTAGTCCTTTTATATTTCTTTCAATGGATAAACAACGGTGAGGCTGTCACGATTATCTACATTCTAATTTAATAGAAGCACAATCAGCTCTTAAGAGTTCGGAAAACCTGCACAACTGGAAATTCAATCTCATCCACCAGCTGAGATTCAACCACCTCCTGAAACTTTTATTCAAATTTCAGCGTCAGTTTTGAATCAATCACCTTTACCAGCTAAACAATTCTCATTCAAGTTTGAGGAAGCGCTGCTTTCCTTCTACTGATATATAATTTTCCGTGTGTCCCATATATACAATGCTGCATATAAAAGCCTAACGAGCACCACAGTGTTTCATTTATCATAACTGTCGCCACATGGCAGCTCAATGTCGTCGTTTTTTGAACGCTGTCGAATTGCTCTGTGAGGTATTCCTGAATAATGGAGGAATAACTCTGAAATTCCTGACATGTAAAATACCCCTATATTGTTAATTGAAACCTAGGGAAAAGAATGGGCAGCTTGCAACTTGAAGATCCTTGCCAAATTTGGTTACCGACCCGTGTATTCCATGAATAGTAATGGTTAGAGAAGATAAAGTCAAAAGAGCTTTCAGTACCGGCAAAGATGTTTCAAGATGGATTTGATACTTGAGTTCGGGTGCAGAAAATTTTGTATTTACCTCAACCTTAATTATTTAAATGTATCAAAAGATCGGTGCATTAATCAAAATTTTAACTAATCTAAGTAGACAGCATAATTCAGTACGCTGCAAATCAATATGGAAACTTTTATGACTTATACCGATGAAAACTGCGTAGACTGAACACAACTTGACCCAACGGAATCGGACTAGTTTAAGTATTGAAGAAAATTTTGAAGAAACTCGATGTAAACTAATACGTATTTAAGAGTGAATTTAAACCTAGTAATGTGTGATGAAGAAAATGTTAGTTCTTGTTATTATCAGAGAGACTATCTTCTACTCGTTGTACCGTATACTATATTACAGCACACCTTCGGCCTTTCATGCACAAGAAGTAGTGTGGGTGCTTTGAAAATGTCGACTGACTGTATGAACCTTTACCGGCGGTACCCAGCAAAGCGCAATAAGTGCCTAGAATAATTTTAAATATTCTTTTAAACAAGGTTCCTTATCCAACTTATCGTAGGCTGCTGATAATAATGAACTGTTTTGGGTTAATTAATGTGCACTTCAATTGGGAGTCTTTACGTTTGGATTTAACTTCATATGCTCCTTCTACGAGAAAACTACCTTCACTCGGATAAGCGGCTCTTAACTTTCATTTTAATTTGGTTCATGCGCAATACTGGGAGGAATATCTCGAAAATTCATGTAGTTCTTTACGAACTTGAAAAGTCTGGGAAACTAGCTGTATCATATCGCAAATTTGTCGTCAGGAAGTAGAAAAGGGTAACAAAAACATGGTCAGTTAAACTGAGATACATAATGAACGACGGAATGAAAATAACTTTTAGGAAGCAAGGCATTTTAAAATAAAATTTATTATATGATGAGGTTCATAGCTCGATTTGATGGCTAATCCTCTGCTGTACTCGAGCACAGAATGAGGCCCCTCTTCATAGATATAATGAGAATCAAATGTCGAAGAGGAGATTGAAAACCTCAGCTGTGCAAGAAGATAAAATTAGAAAGAATAGAGAGAAAGATTTACTGAAAGTTAAAAAGTAAGTCCAACGCTTCATTAACCACATCAAAATGAAACTAATAATGACAACCTGAAAACTTGAATTATATTATTCGAAGTAAGCACGTAAAGTAAATAAGGTGGCATCATTCTATATGAGCACTCGAAAGCAGCACAAGTAAATGATTTATCCGTGACCCATGTGATCCTAATTAAGACAATATATTTACAAATAAATGAGAACTGCATAGTAAGGAAAGCGATTTCCAATACACTGGACTTTGAACACTAAATTTAGGTTGACACAACAGACATACAATACGAGGGAAGAGCGCCTATTCGCTTTGAGTGCCGGCCTACGAGCGCACACAGTTCACTCCTGAGCAATGAAACTCCCAACAATTACGCGCTAAACAACGCGCATTTTTCCTGCGTAAACTCCTGCCTGGCACGAATTTTCTGTCTGTGTGAATTGGTGTTGACCTATAATCTACGCATTAAATATCCCTCTAAACTCATTTTGTATCACAGAATCTCGAATAATTGTTCTCAAGAACATCAATTTGCAAAGCTGTTCTGCTGTTTTCTTGAACTCACTTCTCACTATGTCCTATGTGGTCCTTACCCTCATCAAAGACGTAGGAAAATGCAATGGTTACTGTCATTTACAAGTTTGTGTTGTTCAGACGAAATGATCCCTTCACATCTTGTTTTCTAAGCGGCATTTTCTTGTCAGTACGCATGATGACTCCCCACTCTTCAAAGGAAAAAGTTTTATCGATATCAACTATTGATAATACAGTTTAGTTATGATGCATTTACATAAAAATGTTATTTTCAAACTAAAGTAGACCCATTCAATTTGAAACGAGAAGTCCTGTACAATTTAGCACAGCATTCTATGACTTTCAATTGTTATAAATCACTGTTCGCATCTTTCGAAACGATCTAAATTCTGAATTAAGAGGAAAAACACATTCCTCCATTCCATATGTTTGAAATGACTAAAGGTGACATTGGTATACTTATTGGTTAGTAAAATGAAGCATTCCTGAGAATTTACAATACATCTACTAATGCAATTCTCTTAATATAATACCGTACAATATTTTAACTGAGTAAGTATTTCCTTTTGTGAACAAGTTTTGGATATGTAATGCACCTATTGGTATAATAGCAAAGCGGTGCGACGAGCCGTCCTCAACGCGCACTAGCAAAAGAATCCATGTTATTTCTTGATTCTGTTCAAACACTGAAATAATGAGGCAAATTTTAGACACTCTTAAGTGTGTCACACGCTTGTCACAATGCCGTCACACAATTGTGTGTCATGGAGGTCCTATGTCATACTTAGAATTATCATAACACTTTTTGAAAATCTACGTTATGTTCAACTCAAATTTAACTGTCTAACCTATGACTACCATGTGAATTTAGAATAATATCGAATATACAAAGACTTAATTGGAAGTCTTGTGTGAATCATTGTTAGAATATGGAATTTTATGTGAAATTGATATTTCAAGTGAACAAAGTGCAACATTAGAAATGAATAGTGTATTTGACAGCGTTAATAGTGGCTTATAAACATTCTATACTATTTGAAAAGAATAAATCGAATTGTCTTCCTAAACTAGATTGATGTCATTTATATCATTCAACTAAAATGAAGGTAAATTTAAAGGAGAAGCAACTAATCGATTTTCAAAATTTTGTTGCTTGAATCCTTGTTTATTAATTGAAAAAAAAACTTTTCTTCTATGCACTTTCCGAGAGAAATAAGTATTTAACCAATTTAAGCAGTAGGTTACTTACCGCAATTCTAGTCTTTCAAGCGGGAGAAATTGTTCATAGAGGGAGACTACAATGGACTCCCTCTTTCGTCGCGCTTGAATGATCGTTAGGTTGTGTTCAGTTACGTTAATTTACATTAATTTACGTTAGGTTTGGTTAATTTACGTTACGTTAGGTTACCTTAGGTTACATTAGGTTACCTTAGGTTACATTAGGTTACCTTAGGTTACATTAGGTTACGTTAGGATAGGTTGGGTTGGGTTGGGTTGGGTTGGATTAGGTTAGATCAGTTCAGTTTCGTTACGCTATGTACGTCACCTCTATAACTCGTTAAACACTCATATCCTCCGGAAAGTGCATGGAATAAAAGTTTTTTGTTTTGATATAATTATCATAATACTAGCCACAAAAAATCGAAAATCTATTAGTAGCTTCCCCTTAACATTTACCAAAATGAAAAAGGATTCCTATAGTTAGTTCAAAACTCAATCAAATTAATTTATTCCAATGATCGTGGAGATTAGAACGTATACACACACGTGCAGTGAAATAAGTAAACCTCACATCAATTTTATTCGGTATGGGAATCGCATTATATTCTCTAAATCATTGCCATTCCGAACGAAAAAATTGTGCAAACTGATACTACACTTGGATTCAGTTATGAATTAGCAGTATACCAATCAAAATACTCCTATTTATAAATGAAACAGTTGAATTACATTTCGAAAATCAAAGGTTGAATTCCTAACTAATATTAGAGGAAGGACTAAAAGCAAAAGTAACTCAACATTTATTTACATAGTTCTGCATAGATCAAGAAACCTACAAACAAACGTACAGAATTTTACTTATCTCAAAAATCAAAATGAAACCACGCAAAGTTAGAGGTATTCATCATAATTGCAAAAATATTCGTTTCACATGATACGGGATATAATATTACAAAACCTTTCCATACGCAGAGTGTAAGTTTTAATTAATTACTTTTCTATTGAGAGAAGTAGTTATATTTTCATTGACAAAAATATATATAACAATACTAATTTGTAATTACACTTCAAGTTCTTGGTAGAAATTAGATATTTTAAGTTAGTCTGACCCTCTTTAGTTAAAATAAAGGAGTCCTAAAGATAAGAAGAATGAAGACACCGTTTTGAATAGTTATCACGTTAACCGCCATGCAAGCTATGGGTACTCCACGGAGGGAATTTTCATTATGCTGCTGACCGACCAGTAGCCTCAAACTCAATTTTCTTAAATAATTAATCAAACCTAAATGAACGCACGATCTAATTGATTACTATTTCAAAAAAATTGCTAACTACAACGGACTTTAAATTTGAGTTGAATGTCAAATTTTTGCTCAACCCATGGCTGTTAATTAACGTGTTAAGGGAATGCAGAATCTGTGGAAAAGGTGTAATGTCACAAACTATTCCCTATTTATAGAAATAGTGGGTTGAAAAGGAAGTTTATGAAACTCGATAAAAGTTGAAGATAAAGATAATAGGTGCTGAAATGAAGGAAAGCAGTGAATCGAAAACGACGGTCCATAACTGAATACAAACATACTATTTAAAATAAAAAATGCCTACCTAGCCCTCACCTCAGCTCGAAACCTCACATTTTCCTTCGGAGAGTGCTAATATTATTAGATACAATAGTTTTATATATAAATATCCAAGTTTCTAAAATAGTAAGTGGTATGTGAAGGTAAAATCACAGGGCTTAAATACGTGGCTCGATTGCTAACAACACATTTTTACATCATTTGCTCAGTATTGTGAAGTTATACCTTCTAAAATGTTAAATTTTCAACAAAAATAAGTAAGAAAAAGTATTTTTAATTTACCATATTTTGACCATTTTTGTGACGCTGGCGGCACATAAAAATGTTATCGGATCGACTTTAAATATGAAATCTAATAAAGTGAAATATTTTAACACGCTTTTATTGCCACGGCAAAAGAGATTTTAGAATTTCATAATTTTGAGAAATATCAATGATATTTATCGGCCATTTTCCAAAAATTTCTCACCTCCGCGGTACGTGAAGATATCGACTTAGGTGACATTGGTGACAATATTATACACACGTTATTTTTATGGGGATTCACAACTTTTCTGCACTATATGATTCTGCACTCAGATTCAAAATTATGAAAAAACGCTCCACCTTAGTATTGATGTCCTCAGTTTTATGCAACGGTCTCATTATGAAATGTTTTCAAAAGTTGGGGGAACCTATTAGTTGCTTATGATGTATTAAAGGGAGTCTACCCATTTTTTTATCTGATTGGTCTGAAATTTGGCTAGTGTATGTATTTTTGAAAAAAAAAACATATTTTACTCGTTCAACTTTTTCGATTTAGGCCTTAGTATTTTTTATATGCAATATTTGATCACCAGCTAAATGTTCCAAATTTTTGGTTTTGAACTTGTGGAGAATCCACACAAATAGGTTCAATGGTAAACGGGGAACGACAGCAAAAAAGTTTATTCAACACTGCAAGTAGCAGTAAATATAGATGATACGAACCATTCAAAAAGGCCGAACATCAGGATCGTAGGTTCACGAGCCAGGAACAAGAATTAATCAACTAGGTCAAATCTTAAGACTAATGCCGGCTCAGCGTATAAGATTACAAAACTACATTAACTCTAATTAACAACAACAAAATTCAGGAACGAAGGATCTAGGGTTAACCTAGATAAAATAAAGAAAGGCGATCCCTATAAATTAACAAAAATGGCGACTCTTAGCATGGTGGCTAAAACGCAGCAGCACTGTTTCCACTACGAAGGCGCGAAACCATGCATTCTTCAGCGGCGATCCTAATCAGCTTGCGGCGTGGCCCTCCAGAGGACTGGCCGTTCGCCCAGCAGGCAAAATTCAAGCCGCACGGCCCCGAGAATCCCCTGTAGTTTAACGCAGCTCAGTAGGCCGATCAACAGCCAGGGTAGCCAGCACCGCACAACTGAAATGACAGCCTCCTCTGAGATCGCAGCGCAGATTTAAAACCAGCTGTCCCGCATCGTTCCCGGTAGAGCAGCCTCAAGCTGGGCTTTTGGAGCCCGAAGACGCAGATACTAGAAAAATGAAACAAATGAATTAATGCAATGAAGAAGTCAATGGAGTAAGAAGTTATTCATAATGATTTTGCAGCAAACAGGAACATTATAGCAGGACTATTTCATAGGCTAACCTGAGTTTAATTATGCCTTAGTGTGGAAGCCACTCGTAGAGTTAGAAAGATGGTAAACGTGAAGAAAAAGGTGCAAGCAAAGAGCAAGTTTAGGAAATAGAATTAGGTTTAAGAGTCAATAGTACTACCCGGAGAGTTAGACATCTGGTAAGCCGTCTTTCAGTTAGGCTCCAGGTAGGATAATTAAGTTAAGGAAAAAGGTTAAGGGCCCATTCCAAGCAAGCTCGAAATAGATTTAGGTTATAAGAATTTAAGATATCATAGTATTAAGATATCGAAGATATTAAGGTTTAAGGATTTAATAATTCAAGAAATTTAAGGTAGCTTAACAAGATCACTCACACTCACAGTCATACAATTTAACAATGGCAAGGTTATCTATCAGAGCAATAGGACAAAGGTGATTAATTCATAAGAAATAGAAGCAAAGATGGCTTAAGGAAATAGAGAGAATAGGTGAAGAAGCGATCCACCGGGACACGCGCTTGAGGACGTGCCACGGCTGAACACCGAGCGTCGGCACCCACGACTGCGGAACGCCTTTACTCTCGGGATTGATAACCGCTGAGATCGCGACTAAAGGTCACCACCATAGCTAGGAAGTCGCAGCTTAAATAAAGGAACAAAAAAGCAAGAGATACCAAACGGGTACCACTGCAACAAAAGGGATCAACCCAAAGTATCAATAGGCAGAAATGAAGCAGTACTGACTCGCCGTAAAGCAGCTCCCACCTCAGCTGGCCCGAGCCAAGCTGCAAAGGTACTAAAGTTTTAATTGCTAAGTATCTCTCAGGGCTATGGGGAATGTCAGAATTCTCCATAAACTGATAAAAAAATTACATGTAAAAATTGAGAAATCGAAGAACGTCTGTTTGTTATAAATGTTTCAAGAGTTCTAAAACTGTCTTAGTTTTTTCTTAGCATAAAAACTCGCTGACTTCTATTTTTTGAAGGTTGAAAAAGAGGGGTTTTCAGTATAAGCCATTAACAAAATTTTTTGTTGAAGTGTATTATAATGAACAACTTTTGTACTTGAATACTGTTTTCACGTTTTTTATAATCTCCATGCATAACTTTATTTTTACACTGTGAATTGTAATTTACAAGTAAAAAATATAAATTATGAAAAATAATTCAATTTTTAAACATAGTGAATTTTTTATTTGTGGTCCGATTCTTCTGAAATTTGACCATTATATGTAAATTTTAGGAAGAAACACAAAATTTTTTCTTCACATTTTCGATTTAGGCCTAAGCTTTTTGTAATAAATAGGAAATATTTTTTAGTTCATCTTTAGCGATATATCAAAAAATAGAAGTAATTGAGTTTTTATGCTAAAACAAAAACCAAACACAGTTTCATAATTCTTTAAACATTGGTAATAAACTGACAGGGCCAGATTTCTCATTTTCAGTTTCATTTTCTTTTTCTATGGGGTCAAAAATTCATGATTTTTGGCCTCCGTACACCTCCCTTGGGGGGGGGGGGGGCGTCCGTAGTGCCATAAAATTTTAAGACACAAAAATCCATCACCTAAGGATCCTTTTTCAGCCTAAAAGAAAAAATGGCCCATCAACCCGACAGGGCCCAGGGTTGACCCCCTTAACGGCACCCCAGCAATATAAACCTTCCCAGGACCGACGGACAACTCCTATCACTTGCAGCCAACTAACAGTTTATAAATTCATCCCCTCCTATTAGCCACAGGGAGGAAAGGAAATGACGACTCTTAAATACTATAATTTATTATAAGGAAATGGCAAATTTTTATGAATGACTAATAATGCCCTAAAATTATTATAAAACTGGAAAAATTCAAGCAAAATAGGCTGGCTGCTGAGCTCAGGTCCATCCACACGCCGAGGAACGCAACATGCGACTCAACTTCTGGAGTGGCGTGAAGGTCCCCGGAGAAATGGGCAAAAGTATCGCTCCGGTAAAAACACTGGTTAGTGCGTAGCGGGCACAGTAGAGCTCAACTCCGGAGAGCGCGGGATCAGGGTGCCCAAGCGGGCGCACCAGTGTACCTACAAAACAGAGTTATCCCTTCAGCACGATTTAGTGCTGCGGCTGCTAGCCCAAAGCTGTGACGGCGCGAAGGACGGAACGAAATTAAAAGAAAAGCTACTTAATTTTACCGTTCCTTAATATATATTATATATATTTCACAGGGTAACAGCCATAAAATCGTCAGCGGTTTCTCAGAAGATTTAGACTAATTATGGTTTTCTGAGTCCGAATATCACATTGATTTTGCTCTGTCAGGTCAACTTTTTGAGATACAGCCATAGACCTCCTGACGAGCTATACCAATATTATGATAATTATGCTTATCAAATTTGATGGAGTAAATAAAAACTGAATTAATGTGGATGCGTTGACTTCTATTTTTTAAGGAAAACGGAAAAGATCGTCACAGGTTTACCAGCTGATGATCCGCATAAATTTGTTTTTCTACGAAAAAACTTTTTTTTTTTAATTTCTGTAGCAGAAAATCCTGACCTGATTGAGCAAAACCAAGGTCATTTTCGCATTCAGAGCATCAAAATTAGTTTAATTCAGTTGGAAAACCCTGGACGATTTTCAAAACACATTTTTTTGTTACCCAGAGTTATTTGCCAAAACTTGCACGTGCACTGAAGTGCAGTTAAGAAGACTAACAGCGTTAAGGTAAAAAAAATGAACGAAGCATTTCAAACACTAAATGCAGTTGATAAAGTACGACAGTTTTCCTACTCGTAAATACACAAGAAAAATATGGAAGTTCCAAATTACATACTGATGACCAACGAAAAGAAATGCTCTTAGAACTGAACTACGAGAAACACAGTAACTCATGTCGAGGCTCCTTGGTTTGCGGATGTTTGTGAGACGATGCTAGGTTAGAAATAGAGAAATAAACTGACCTGTCACAGGAACGAATAACGTTGACGTATACTATCAGAAATTACACAATTTCGCGGGTAGCGTATTTTCAGTATGAATAAAATCACAAAAGCATTATATAAAAACCTTTAAAACCTTCAGACCAGAGGTCTGGTCTGAATGCCAAGAGTAAATGTTTTTATATAATGCTTTTGAGATTTTATTCATAGGAAAGAATAAAAATAAACCATATAAGAGGGGGATATTCTTTTACACTTATTCCAAAGCTGGATTTCAAAGTTGCACTAGAAGTATGGCCACCGATACTCGCTCACGCCAATCTATTTTGCATTGCTGTTATTCTTCACCTCAGAGGACGTTAAGTTTTGCTGAGGAGTTATTTTGATTCTCTATTCACCACATGATGTCTAACTTTAGAGCTAGAAGGCAATTCACTTGAATAAAACTCATTTTTACAACATATTCGGGACTTTAACAAGGTGTGTGCCCGTGAATATTAGGTTTCAGTACATGCTACATGTGAATAGATTAACCAATTTTCTCGTACTTCGAAGTACAGCCGATAGTAATTGCTCCTAGGGTGATTTCAGGAAAAGGATGTGGGAAATTCCACAATTTCATATTCTTAATAGACAGGAAACAGAAGTCGTTCATTTTAATTAATTTATTCAATAGCGGTACAAGGTAACTTGTACCTATAGGTTTGTGTAAATCTGCACATCCGTAGATAGTTTTTAAATTTTACATAGAGGGCGACGGTCGCTTAAAAGGTGGAGTAGCGACGATGCTCTGCAACGTTTCAGCACAGGAATAGGAACAGAACGGAGTCTCAGCAGGGCAGAGTGTGTTTTTACAGAACGCTGTTGACGAAGAGTGAGCCATGGGTAAGAGGCCAAATGCCGACCTGAAGTAAAAAGAAAACTAATGTAAATTTAAACTGACGACAACCAGTGACGTAAGTTCTATTTACAGAAAATAAGACTTCCAAGGTTTCATTTGAAAAGCAAACGTAAACGCACCCGCAAGGCCTAGACGAACTTTCAAGTCTGAGGTGAGGAAGACGAGACGCTGGAACGATGAATGATGAATGATAAAAATGTCAGTAGAGTGTCCTCCCAGTGTCACTGGCAAGGAATGTAGTGAACATTCAGAAGGTGAACGAAACGAAATTAACGAGCAGCTCAACCATAATTACAACCAATCAGCAAAGTAAACGACAGCAAATGTAACAACCTAGACCAGCAACCACTCACTCAAGTTTATTGCCATACTTGGTGGGTATTATACCACTTTCAGAAGAACAACTAGAAATTTAGAGGAAAACAGTCGAAAGTAGGTGTTCAGGTAAGGACAGATAGGATAATAATTCAAGGAATTTGTTTTCAATGAAAGTCATAGACCCAAAAGAAATAAGTTTAAGAGCAGCTCTAGGACGAGTAACACCGCATCCAAATACTAGGAGCTGAACTTTAGAAACAGCAAGTTCAATGAGAAATGGGTAAAGCTTAATCTCGCATAAGTTACCGCGAAATGCCGTTGTCAATTGAAATTCAATGTTTAAAGTTCAAAACCCTGAACACCTTTAAGATTCAATAAGCCCAAAACTAGGCAAAAACATAATAACAGACACAGGCGCGCCAACATAAATACAGTCGAAACACGAAAGCAGCAGGAAATTTAGAACACTTTGGTATTGTGGCGATAAATAAATCGGTTGACACCGGCAGGACACCACTCAAATGCAAAAACAGACCAGCTCTCACCTTAATTCCTAACTCAAAACAAAAAAACTCCATCGACATCACTTTCCACTGACTGCAAACCGCCAGAAACAACGGAAAGAAGCAAAGCGACTCCCAAAACTTCAAGGCACGGTCCCGACAGACAAGTGCACCCCACGAGCATGTGAGAGATTTTTGCCACTAGGAATAACCTATGTTTTTATTTTTGCTTGAAACTGCTCAGGATTGAAAAACAATTTAATTTTCAGAGCATTCTCTCTCTGAAGTTTTTTAAAGCTATTAATTGAAAGGCCCAATAACATCCTGAACTAAGACCGCTTAGAAAAATTATAAAACAGTGCTTAAATATAATATCTGTGACAAACGATCGAGCTGCACATATATTTGTGTCATCGTTAGTCGGAGTTGATTGTTATCATTTTGATGAAAAATTGTTCATCATCGTGAACAATATATTGGCCGAGTTACAATTTACAGAAAAAATTATTTACGACATCAACATATATAGGAGATTTTGGAGGCCAAATTAAAAACTGGCAAATTTACGAGGTCCACACTCATTTTTTCAAATGTTTTAGTTGGATGGTTCACTGATTCCGAATTTTCTATTGACAATTCAATTTGAAATCTTAATACATCCTAACATAAGGTATACACCTTTCATGTGTGCACATATGTTCAGTAATTTCTTAAAAAGATTCAAGATGATTCCTGACCCGTCAACTAGAAATTTTCCAATTTGCGATCATTCTATCATCCCCAGTAAATGTGACCAGTCCGCTAATACTTCCCCAGCCATCCCCTGCCTGGAACACGTGCCCTCGTGATGAAGAGACTTACACATTTTTGTTGGTATGGTTTTAGCAATATCATCGAAACTGATTTCATGCGACTAATCATGTGCTCCTCAAGATTGTTCCTCACCTGTTTCTACTTTCTTTTATTTTGCAATTCGTTTTACTATCAAAGAATACCAAGGTAATGAGGTTCTCTCGAACTTAAGACTTTGAAACCGTAATTAACATTTTTTTAATGACTATATAATTAACATGATGAACCTCACGCTCTGAACTCGCTGATAAGAAGTACGCCCGTTTCTTTGTCCAGTTCAGTTGAGTCAACTCAAGCGATCATGTCAAATCACTACCTGAATCATTCGTATACGACAGACAAATATTTTGCTTAAGGCTTTCTTCCAGTAATGCGAATTTGGTCAAGCCTTAATCCAATGTGTGTAATTTTTCCCGCAATTGGGTTAAAACGAGACACACTGGTAATAAAATAAATTGCTCAGAAATTCACAACTCAAGTTGAAATACACTTTTTTGCCCTAATTTTTTCTTGAGCTAATCTGCTGTAGACACTATAAAAAATGTTGAATTTGCTGGCTCACTGTTCAAAATACGTTGCTCGCCCAAGAATATTCCTACAAAAGTATTGCCTAAATATCATTTTGGGCCATTAAAATGAGTAGAAAAACGCATAATTATTACCAGCGTACAATTATGGATTAACAAGCATACTAAAGACTGTCACCCAAAATATTTGGCATCACAGTTTGAATATATTGTAAGAAAGGAATTTATAAAGATACGATCCTCTTTTCAAAATCAAATTGGTTCAGTTGTATGTTTTATTAACTTTGAAAATAAGTTCATATATGATAATCAGATATTTCAAATAGAAAGTATGTCACCAGCAGTCCTCTCAAGACGAAGGATGAAATATTCACGGGCCGATAAATATTTAATTCTTTAGTGCAATATTGAACTTTCGCTAGCCCAACTTCAAACTTTTAGCCCAACTACCATTAAACCATCTTCAACAGAATTTGTGATCCGTTATTCATCTTCTCCAATAATGAAAACATCCCATATTCTTATATCCAATGCTCTATTTGACTGGATAAAAAGCTCACGGAACTATTTCATTCTCTCCATTCGTATTCCAAACGCCCGAAATAAGAAGCACATGGAATCGTTCAATTCACAATATTCATTCTTTAAATTGAGGGAGGAATGAATGTTTCATCTTATAAAAAGTTTGCGTTTCAAAAGAAAATTTCATAAAGTACTTTTTAATCTCTTATTTTAACAGAACGATGGTAATGACATCGAAGTGAAATTTCGATGTTCGAGCTAGTAAGCGACCTCGTAATGATACGAAACGGGGGAACAATCTATTTGGATAATATTTTCCCGTCTTAAGGACTCAAACTGACCTGTTTGGTAAAAATTAAAATTGCAGTCTTGCGACAGCCGTAGACTTCCATGTATTCAAAAAACACATTTACAGCCGGCTTGTAAGATGGCGAAATCATCCTGTAATGGAGTTGTTTATTCTGTAAGCCCAGGGCGATTTCATATGATTGAAAAACGATTATTTCTATTAATTATTAGCGTATTTGTGTGAATTCAGGAATTTCACGAAAAGCTTAACTCTGATACTTTTGAAATATTTCAACTCACAAAATTGAGATCATTTTAAAAAAAATTCCCAACGAGCTTCATTATTACGACTTAAACATTCTAATTTTTTTGGAGTTAGTACGCGTTGAATTTTATCGTTTGGAGTTTACATATTTGCATTTGAAAAACTAGCAGCCAAAGTTATGTTGGACAGACATACTTTTCCACGTTGAAGAGCGGGAAAATTTGAGAAGCTAAATGGGAAATGTTAAGTCCACAAAATTACAAGAATTATCTTTAACCGTTTGGTTTCTCGGGAAAAAATTTAAACATTATTCTCTTACCGGTTCGAGTTACATTTCCAATAACGTATTAGCAAATCAGATATAAAGTTTTCATGTGTTTGTCACGAGAAATCGTCCCGTCACCTTGTTAACATTTCGTTAACAAGAAGATCAGGTTCTCGGAATTGAGGGAATGGCACACCTCCATGACATTACACAATACACAAAAATGTGAGGATGCATCAAGAACACAGTTACTAAGGAAGAAAAAAAAAACAATGATTGTATACTAAAATAAGTGCTGTACTCACCGATAAGCAGAGACACGACTTACACAGCGCATTTTCTGAGCGCTATTTTTCCTCGGTGAGAGGCGATGCTAGCGTTAACGGGGTTCTTAAGCGCCATTGAAATGCTAAAGCCACATTTATAATGGAACACTCTGGTACAAAGCATTAACCGTAAATTATTGGAACTATAAGTAATACACATTGACAAATACTACTCTGCCTGATTGACCGGTCAATTTCTTCAAGTAAATTACACACCGACATATATATAATGAAATAATGCCTAAATGGCGGGTTGGCGCATTCCAACGGCACAATGGATGGCTATTTTGCCTCGGCTCACAAGTTCTTTCAACCAAGGGCAGCTTCAGTTCAATCCCTGTTTCTTACACAGTGCATATACTGTCTTTGGACGTTCTTATGAAGAAGTCGTACTTGCAATCAATAGGAGAAAACCGCCCTCCTGTGGAGCAACAAATTTTGAAAATTACTTTAATTCTACAATTTTCTCATACATATATATGCACATATTCCACATTTAATTCAACTGCTCCAATTCTCTTTTACGTTATATGAACCTATCGTTTCCAGCGGTATCTATCGTAACAAAAGAAAGAGCCTTACCCGCCCTGACGACGTTATCAAAATTTTCCTTTAAACGACCTCCCCGGTACGGGATCTTCTTCCCCCTGCAAAAGCAAAAATGTAAACTTTTAATTTGTTGATTCAAGAAAAATATATCTTAACAGGTTTCGCTTCTCACTTATTTTCCAGAGTATAACATTTAATTTAACACCTATTCACGACGCAGAGTATAACATTTTAGGTACAATAATGCCTAGCCACGACGAACCTTATCGAAATGCTCGCAAAGAATCACTGACTCTTGTTTTTGCGTCCTGGCCCAAGTGTTCTTTTGGGGCTACCCTCTTTCCAATCATGACCAATGGTACTACTCTTGCACCTTCTAAACAATCGCCTGCTCTGTCCCATTGGCTGTTCTCGGGGTTGCACGCATCCTATTCGCTGTTCCCAATTTTCCCGCCCATATTTTGCGAGGTGATCTTGAAGTCAAAACCCGTTGGCGATCCGGCTTTCCCACGACTCTACCCTCTACCCTCTACCCTCTACGCCGGGCCTATGGTCAACAAATTTTGCCTTTGTGGTCAAACAACACTGCCTTTCTTGTTCGAGCTCTCGAGATCTGATTACAAAGCAAAACATACGCCCCCACTTCGAGTGCCCGCTTCGCCTACACGACACATAAATCTATGTTGAGTGTAAACATTCAGGCCTACACACATGTTAGAGCGATCCACTCGTTCCGTTGGAATGCGCTTGAACACAGTTTTATAAACTCACAATTTTAGTTCAAGCAATCAATGAATGCGCACAAAATTCGTTACACACGATCACAAGATTTATTACACATGATCAAATTTTTCCTAAATTTTCATTTTCAATTCACAAAAATTGATTATTATTAACAGATTCTCGACAAACCGCCCTCCTATAGTTAAAAAAAATTGGCCTCACAATTTTTTTTTTTAATTAGCTTTCAGCTATTCTGACCTTTTTTGTGAGATTTTATAATGAGACCTGAACCAAGGAAATGACTGCAGCTCACCAATACTTCCTCATCCATTCTCCAGCTAGAAGTTTCTCAGAAGTGGCTGGGCCAGAAAGGACATCAAAAAGATTAACACTGCTTATTTCTGCACTCAAGATTATTCGTCACTTGCTTCTACATTCTTAGATTTTGCTATTGGTCTCCTAATCGAAGAACATTATGTTAATGATGTTCGCTCGAGCTGGAGACCTTGTAAGCGTTATGAACATTTGTTTAATTACGATGTAATCAAAATAACGAGCCTCACGCTCTGAACTCCCCGATAGCCAGCACGCCCGCTTCTTTGTCCAGTTCAGTTGAGTCAACTCAAGCGAGGACGTCTGGAACACCTGACAAAAACTAACGTTTTGTAATTCTCATCTGAATAAAAGTTGTTCAAACCTAGAACGTTGTGTTTCCCAATTTCAAAGCGAATTATTTGTGTATACAACATACTCGAATTCTGTTGAAGCAAATTGTGTGAATTTTGGCAACTTGATCGTCAATGTTTGTAATTTTGCTCAAATGTGCTATTTTCCAGTATACTTCATCAGGCTAGTTTGCTCCAGACCCTTGAGAAAACGATTTTTTTTTATTATTTTAACTTGCTACATTTCATGCCAAACAGTATTTCGACAAAACTATTGCATGAAAACTATGTTTGGCTGGTAAAATGAGTAAATAAACACATAATTAACAAGAACTTGTAGTTTTCAAATAAGGGCTATGTAAAGATTGGGTCCCTAAAGATTTGGCAACACAGTTAAAAAATAGTGTGAGAAAAGAATCGAGAAATTAGACATCGTCTTTTTAAATTAAGTTTGGTTTAGTTGTAGGTCGTAATAACGACGAAAATAATTTCACACATGATGGTAAGATGTTTCAAATTGCAATGATGCGACAAGCAATCCTTTGAAAATGAAGCATGAAATATTTACGGCCGATCTTTATTTCATTCTTTAGCGTAATATCCGAGCTTTCGCTAACCTCTCGCTATGCTTCGAATGACATTAAGCTCAACTACCATCAAACCATCTCTGATAGATTATCTGATTCGTAATTTATCAACACAAATAATGAAAACATCCCATGTTTTATTGCACAATGTTCTATCTGGCTGGATAAATTGCGCACGTAAGGATTTAAATATTTTCATTAGTTTCCCAAGCGTACGGAATTAGAATCACATATAATCGTTAAATTGACAACTCTCATTCTTTAGATTAAAAGCTGTCTCATCATATATATCATCAAAATAAGAATAGTGACATCGAGAGGGAATTTCGATGTTCGAGTAAACAGCCCCGTAATTCGACGGGGCAGGGAACGCCGCCGCTGCGCAGAATGGAGCAGAAGCGAAGCACCGCAGCTGCGCACAGCGACGAATCTGATTGGTTCAAGGTTTCCCAATTGAAAATTATCGCCCTTTTCAGGTAGTAAATTAGTCGTAAAAGGTCGAAAACGGCCCAAAAGGGCCAAAAATCACGACTTCAAACCGACTCCTACCTATACTTGGCCTATTAGGGCTTGAAAAGGGCTCTTCATTCAACTGGCCTTTTATAGGTCTAGTCAATGGCTGTTTGCGGGCTCATTCGGGTCGTCTAAAGTCGTTTTCAAGCCTTTTCGACGACCTCTATTTGGACGCGTAATAGATTGTAAAAAGACTCGTAATCGTAAATGTTGTACAAGTCGTATTACTTCAGTAAATGTAAAGAACTAAATGAATTTCAACTAACCTAACTTAGTTAAGTTAGATTAGGTAAGGGTGGCCAAAGTTAGTTTCGATTAGTTTCATCAATTAATTATTACTATAAATTTCGGTTTAGTAGTTAAAAAAATATTATGCTCATGTAGATATCCAGAGCTGGTCATAGATACTTCAAAATGTATCTAGATACTAGATACTTCTCCAAAAGGATCTAGATACTAGATAATTTTCTTTTAATTCTCTCTGTCTCACTACTTCATCGCTGAGCATTCAACTTGTGGCGCTTTACGCTAGTTACTCCTCAAACCTCGATTCTAGTCCTTCTATGTTCAGTAATCTTAATATATCGCAATGTATATTTATTTTGAGAAAAAGTTCCACTTCTCCGCCGCGTATGACCGATACCTACAGCGGGAGAAGTGTAAAAGTATGGCCGCTGCTTCACTCGCCTCAAATCGGAACTCACTAGGCGAAACAGCCACAAGACCCGGCCTTACAAACTCGGTATTTCGATCAGAAAATCTGATGTTGGAGCGATCTGATCTGCTCCATTATGCCACTGTTGTAAATCAATAGTTAGTAATTTTCATATTTATTTCGTTAATAAATAAAAAATTTAATTTTTATTGGTATAATGTTTCAATTTGGGACTTTTGATTCCACATGTCGTTTTGTTTTTAACGCCGGGCGTAAGGAAGCCCAAAAGGGCCGGTATTAGCCTTGATCAAGCAGTAAGGAAGCCCAAAAGGGCCGGTATTAGCCTTAATCAAGCAGTAAGGAAGCCCAAAAAGGCCAGGACGAGGCTCGTTCAAGCAATGGAAAAGCCAAAAATGGTCGTGAATAGCCTCGTTCAGGTAGTAGAGAAGCCCAAAATGGCCGTTGCATTAGCCGTTTCGATGCCCAGAAATAGCCGTTTAAATGGGCTAAAAATACTAGACATTTGCTCCGAAAAAGGCTAATTTACTGCTCGAAAACGACTAAACTCTTGGCTTATAACTGCCTGAAAACGATCTGTAAAAGGCTCAGAATTTCAATTGGGTTGCTCCACTTCACCCACCCACACCTGATAAGTACTTTGTACATCTAGGTATTAAAAGCAGGCATTGGTGAGCAGGCATTGGTGATCATTTCCTTGCAGTCAGTCAACGAGAACACTCGGTCAGTGAATTTTCAGAAGCTTGAGTCATCTAATCATTTCTCGTAAGTAGCTCTCGTAATTATCTCGTCGGCGTGAATTTTTAAGGTGTTCACAATAGCTGGGATCAGTTTTAGACTCTTCAATGTTATGCGTAGGCTTTGCTTATTTCTTGAATGTTAAGATATACAATTTGTTTCCTCGCAACAGGAGTGTCGGAAAATGAAAGAAATTGAATACGTAGCGTGTGGATTTTCAATGTCACATTAGGATTGGAGCAATTGATACGGATGGTATGGCGTAAATCGGTGGAAAAATTTAATAATTAACAGTTTAATTTAAAATACTAATTGATATTTCAAAGATTAAACTAATATGAAAGAAAGAAAATTTATTGTTCTTCACCGGAGCAACTCCTTGTCCAGCAAAGTTTCAATATTAACTCCCTCAAAAGTCCATGCAGTTAGGAGGTTCAGTTTTCCAATCTAATTAAATTGAATTATGGAAACCTGAGCGCAACGTGTTGCTACATCATTTTGATGAGATAAAATCAGGAGATACCCTTTCTGTTGCAAATTTTTTTACGACACATTTCATCTTGCTGATCGTAAGCTCTCCCTTGTTTTTTGGTTTTGGTTCTGTTAAGTGCTATCATTCGATCCTTCTTCTTGATATTTTAGCAAAACAGATCTATAAGAATGAAAAATTCATTTCATATGACAGCATTGCTATAAGGAAGAAAATCATTTAAAGTGAAGAGAAGACGAAGTTTAAACCCCTTGTATAACTCCACTGGTTTTCAGGTTATGCACAAAATTAATAAACTGTTTTTCTTTTGTCCTGACCCGTGCTTTTTTGACAGATTGTCCAGGCGCGAACTGTTGCAGTTCATTCCGCGCTGAGTTGGACGTGAAGTCGCCATAATGAATGAGCTGAAGTTTTTCCTTTTCTGCTTCATGGTGAGTTGTGCACTCAACGCGAAAACTTTCATAAATTCAATGACGTTGATGATGTCTATGGAACATTTTCAAAGTAAAAAGATTTTCGATGAAAAGCTAGTTTTGAAATACTTGTTTTAATATGGTTTTAAACTTTCGGCAGTAATGGGCACTCAAACTACTTATTTTACCCTAGTACCTAGTTGTGTGCCCTCTACTCTCAGATTTTCTGTGCTCAGCTGTGGAATATGAGCCCGAATCCCTGTTTTTCTTCTTAGCTTGGAACACGTCTATAACGATGAATTTACGTCTATCACTGGTTATGACTGAACGCACGTTAATCATTGAACGTAAGTTACAATGATTACTGTTATACACTGTGGTGACGTTATGCGTTCAAACGAGCATGTACATAGGGTACTCTAATGCACGGACATATAACGTTTGCTACTTGTATCCTAAGAGTTATCGAGGTGCACTTTAGTAACCCCAATTCCAATGTACATTAATAAAAGACATGACAATTGATAGCAAATATTTGAAATAAATTTCTTTGAACTGAGTTCTCACTACGCTCGAATAAATATATGAATCCAACTTTCTTCTTCAATGTTTGGTAATGAAATACCTCATGTGGATTAATAGAAAAATTAAGAATTAATCAAGAATCACAGAAGAACAAGGACAAAGAAACTACAAGTACGTGGGAGGAATGGAAATATAGGACGTAAAATGAAAGCATAATGAGACAAATAATATGAAAACTTCTCATATTTTTCAAGTAGTGTTAAGACACAAGCGTAATTGTTAATTAATTATTTTTATTCCCTTAGCTCAATTCTTGTACGCTGAAATTCATGTTTTGTTTTATTTTATGTAGTTGTTGACTTTTATTCGGCTGTTAAACATATATTTTTTCACTCAATAGTTCAGATTTTAAATATCGTCCTACGCGAAGCCATTCCGAGAACAGCACAACATGACCCTACCTTACCAACTGTGAGTTCCCCTTCACCCACGGCTGCTGGGGAACAATCATTTACTGGAGGTTGAATTCGCTGCTTGCAGATCGCAGCTCCGCAGGGCGCGCTGGGCAACGCCGCCCATTCCCACTCTGGAGCTCCCATCTCCCGGGGTGCCCTTGATGAATATACCTTCAGCCTCCCACCAAATTCGGTAATTTTTAAAAGAATGTTTTCTTTGAAAGTGAGGAAGTGAGAATAACAAAAGAACTACAAAAAGTGTCTCCGTCTTAGCGAACACCTAATGAACAGATCGTAAATTTTCGCTCACAGATTCAGCATACAGACAGCCAACCAAATTACATATTGAAAAATAATATAGGGGCAGACGTTATCAGTCAGACATTGCGCATTAACTAGTTATTTGCAGTGTAGCATTTACTGTTCACTTCTGAAAAACTGAAATGAGATGAAAGATTTTCTTTCAGCATGACGTTGATAGAAGAAATGAACGTGTTAGAAAATCTGCATTGTTGAGACAGGCATCTAACGGGCCAAGTACGCGAGAGCCCGAAGAAACATCATAACAACCCCTATTTGACGGCTAGTCGTCGTCTTGTCTCCGTTAAAACTGTTTACGTCATTAGCGCACAGCAGTGCGCTGGAAATTATTTCCGCAGATCAAAAATGCCTTCGGGAGACTTGTTCAAAATACATATATGCTTGAGTGAAAGCACCGCTTTGCTCGAGAACGCTAATAGAGACGTAAAAGAGGGTTAGCGATGGAGAGCGTGAATAGAGTGTGTCACCGCTGGCAAGGTAAAAGTTGTTGCTAAATGTCGGCTGAGACTGGAGGGTCCTGTTTCAGTAGTCTCGGTTTACTACCGGCCTATGACGGATCTATCGACCACCGGCCGATGGCAGAGCTGGCAGTTGACTGACAAACTGGCAGTTGACTGACTGAGTGCACTCACACTCTCACTCAGTCACCGCAGCAAAATCAGAGGTTTACTTATTTGAGTTGCAGCTTCCAGTGCAATAGTGATGGAAATTAAGCTAATGGTTAATATCTCATATCAGTGGAGATACCACTGCATTGTGTGTTGTGTTAAAATTTACTCCTCTGCCGCAGTCAATATTTTGAAATGTATTTTGAACTCAAGTCCTTTGTAATAGTTTCATGACCCTTATATTTTATGAGAACACGGAGCTGGTTAGTAAAATCTAGAGGGCAAAATTTGTTATCCAGAACGTGCTTTGTACAGGAGTTTGCGGAGAAACGGGTCCGGTCGGCTGATTTCTTCAGGAATGTAAAAACGAGCTACTCCATCGTGACAAACACACACGAAGAGTGCCATTCTGAAGCAAACTCCAGAGGTAAATTTAACAGTCGATGAATATCCCTACATTCACTCCTGAGTTGGTGTGTAGCGCGTGTTAATGAAGATGTTTAAGGCCGGGAATGTATACACTATTTCAAATGTCAATAATTTCCTCAGTAAATGCTTTGCAATGGGGGTGGAATGTAATATAATACTATTATATTGCGTCCCGTGTGGAAATGGAGAACAAGAACATCAGAATGTAGTAATGTCTCAACACTGTTTCGTGTTCTACCACAACCGACATAGTCTACTCTCGCAGACCGAATAAGAGAACACTACCTTCTCGTTGAGGTAGTGTTCGCTTACATATATGTACACTTCCGTCCTCTGATAAAAACAACTATGGGTTTAATTTGCAGCGCAAATTACTTCATTGTTGAAAATTTTGGTAAACATTTTTTTTTATAATTTCAGAAAGAGATTGCATTTACTTTTGAGAACTACTATACAACAACCTATGAAGTGCTTGTGAAGCAGCCCGTGGGCATATACTGTAAACACACCAATTCCACTTAGCTTCCTATACTCAATTACTGACCACAGTAAATAGATTTCTGTGATAGTGAACGGGAAATATTGCTACAAGGCATTTGTGAGAGGCAGTGTCTATCTTCAAGCCACTATTTTCAATTTTAATGATTGCCATCACATGTTGCTTAGTTAATTTTTTTTGGAAAGAAACATGTGAGTGTTCTAATATTATGCCGTTTAATTAATTGACAACGAATTCATTAAAAAATTGTTTCGACAATGAACGTTTTTCACGTCTTTTTACATGGTATTATAGGTTTATTAGATATATAAAAGAAACGTCCAAACCTTTCCATTTCTATTGGTCTGATTCATGCAATAAAATTTAATTCAATTTTTAACTCAGTCATTCCGGTAATCGCATCGTTAATGAGTTTTAGTATATGACTTTTGGAATTTCGACTATCCTACGGGATAGTCCTACATATACGTTGCCTCGGGAGAAATTTACTGTGATCATCAAGCTTTGAAGCAATAAGTCGATAACAATGCTTAGAAAGCGACTTATGAACAATTATAGGAAAACTTTCACAATTCTCATATAAAGCCCACCCGTTTGTGTAATTATCAATTTCCAGCAGAACTTTGAACGTCCTATAAAATTGCAGAAGTACCATTATGAGTGTAGACTGAGGAGCAGGATGAGTTTCTCTCTTGTCTCACAACACATGCCTGTAAATTTAACTCGTAGGAGTCCACGTCTCAAGTGAACTCATCGCATTGAGTTAAATCCTCAATTGAAGCTGAGCAGACCTCAACTACTTTTACTCAACTTCCACTTATTGATTTGAGCTCAAGTGATACGAAGTACACTTCAACCTCACAACTTTCCTGGCACACAATGCTCATGTCACATTACACTCAAACGAGACGGCATTTATTTTACACCAAACATCAGTCTCGTAACAACTCTTTTATTTTCATGCAAATTTCGTTACGGTAATTGGATGACCATTGAAGGATAAAAGTTTTTCCAGACAAGCTAGTTATTAGAAAGACTTACACCGTCAGCATGTGTTAATGATGCCGCTAAAATAGATCACACTTGTATGCAAACAAGTCTTTAATAACATCCGCACTTTTCAGGTGTTCATGCGTTTAAAATCGGCAGAACAGGCTGCCACTTTTACATACTGAAAATCCCAATATGCAAAAAATGGGAAGAAGATGAGCTCATTTACATTCGGAAAGACATGTTACCGGACGGAAGCCCGAGCGACAGTAAGTACAGACAGAAAACAAAAATCAGCCTCTATTTTACTATCAACGTTACTTTTTTCCCAAAGTAATCACGTGTTATTTAGTGTTCTGGTCCTTGATGGATTCTTCTCTGTTCCCATTTTTGTTTTCAAGCTTAAAATTGGTTTAACCTTATCTAGCAATTTTTCATTTAACTATCGTGTATTCAATCGATCAATGTATTACCTCGTTGTGGCCTCAAAGTCATCAAGTCATGAGGATTTAATTTTTATAATTGTTTTGTCACGAATATGTAGTTTTAAAAATTAGCTCGTATTCACCTCTAGCGATTTTTAATTTTCAAACTTAAAGTCAGATTGCTTCTATTATTTTTTATCTGAACTGTGTCGAAAATTTCAGATGCAACGTTTAATGTGGAGAGTTACCAGAAGTATGTGCCTGATCACGTCATCCGGTACTACAGGATTGAGTCCCCTACAATCTATGAGTTTGGAAATCTCCGTGAAGGCAGTAAATATACTTTTACTATAAACAAGAAAAAATTAGTCAGTTTTATAGGTTCTTAGCATACAACGAGTGCATGAAAAATGAATTTCTGAAAAGTGAATGCACCAAAACAATGAATGATTAACTCAAAACACTTGAAGTTATACTTCGAACACTTACCAGCTCTTCAAAAATCTTAGTGTGATCATTAATGTCAAGGTAATAACACTTGGTAGCTCTATTCTAATCATTTGGAAGGAGTTTGTATTTAAACAGACGTTACTGTGCATGCCTGATATAATGGCATTAGAAAAGATTCGCAGATAGATTTTCTCGAATAGGATTTTAAAAATTTACCCACCATCCGGTGATCTGTTGTGTAATATTATTTATAATCATACGTAGACGGCCCGTTAAAACGGCGGCTTTGAGTGGTGCGATAAAAGATAATAGTTATTTCGTGGGGCTATTCATTACACAAAATTACACCATTCTTCATTTCGCGAACAAGTGAACGTGTTTGATGATCGTATCCTTAATACGGGCATTTTCCCAGCTGGTAAATTTTTCCTACGCCAATCTTTAAGATTCGAACGCAAAGCAAGAGTATAATGGCGATAAAAAGTGAACAACCACCATAGAAAATAACATGCATATTATCACCATAGAAAATAACATGCATATTATAAATTTTCAATTCCTTACAAGAACAATTTTATTTTAGCTAGCTACATCTGGTAGCTGAAGTTCAGTAAGCCAAGCCTCAGTGCTCAGTGGTCGTCTTGCCAAATCTTGGTAATTTTTATTTCGCTCAATTTCAGACTCTGGTAACTACGGATGTTCCTTACTTGTAAAATTCGAAGTAAGTAAAATTAGGATGAATATTGGCTCTATTTAAGGGAAATAAATAATGCTGGCAAATTGTTAAACAATTAAACATAGTTCGAAGTTCAAAAGTTAATGGGAATTCTCGCCGTAAAATTAATGATGGTCGTTGAAATTTCACTCAGAAACCTCATTCTCTGGCAAGTCCAAAAAGGAAAAAATGCGTGTTGTTGAACTACTAAAGCAGTCAGGGTCAATATAACTTCAATTACATCCAAAGAAATAAAAATATATTGCCATGAAGCTCTTCAAAATTCATCTAAGCGCGTGATTCAACTTCGACTTCAGGAAGAACTTAATATTTCGTTTCCCATCACAGCATGTTGGAACGAAACCTTTGCTCTGTGAGTAAATGCGCAGGAAAAAAGTTCTATTCATAAAAGAATATAATATTGTAGCTGTAAATAATTGGGTTGAGGTTCTCTTGATTCATGAATCAAAGCATTTTTGACATTCAGAAATTGGCCTAGGAAAATATTTTCCCATGATAAAGATATAATTCTAATGTCGCTGACTCAGCACCAGACAACAAACGTTCTCTCAGGATCGCCACCTAACTAAATTTTTCATTAAAGAGTTCAAGGAATATAAAAATCGATCGACAAAAATCGAATTTGCGGTTTAATGATGAAAAATTAAATTTTACGAGACAGGCTCCCCATACAACGGCAAGAAGTTATCATTAATGTCTTAAGGAAATAAATTTCAGTTGAAACGCACAAAAATCAAAATAAATTAATGCGGAGTTGTTTGAAATAAGTACTCAGATATGATGAATGAATGACGGAATTTATACTATGAAAAGAGCCGTCCGTCTGTCCGTGTGTCATACCGACCAGCCGAAAGTGGGTAATGAGAGTATCTGCCATACAAGCTTCATCAACTTGACAATTTTTGATGTATTAACCCAACAGATTCAGAGTTGGAATATCACGTGCATTGGTGGGTTAGATTAGGTTGTATAGAATATCAGCAGTTGAGACTGGAAAAAGTATTGGAAAGTCATAGCATAGCATGGAAAATAATGAGAAAGCCATATTAAAGCTCAGTTGGTCCGATATTATAATCCACTCATTTTTTGACGGGGTGTGTGCACTAGTTTAAATAGAAGTTAAGTACTATTATATATATAATATAGGTTGATATTATTGTCATTTTCATCGGCTGTCGCAAAATTTTTGCCACCTCTGTATACATATCAAAATTTGACCCGTGATTCAAAAGTTTTCTTTACACCCAACATTTCATGTGATGTTGGTTGTATCTCAAGCGTGCGTTTTAAACATTTGCCGTTTGAACGGAACAAAATCCAGGGTTGCAAGCAATGAAAGAGTAAATTCTTATCGGCATCATTATTTGTCCACTGCACCCGAGTTTGATACAAATAAAATAAAATATAACACCATATGTAATCAAATGAAGGCAGCTTATGAAAATGAATTTAATTTTGCTTTTACCAGTAAAATATGCAAGGATTTGATCTTAATATATTAGCAACAAAAACTTTTTTCACTAAAAATTACATGCAAGATTCAGCCCAATTTTTTATAATACATTACTTTCTGCATGACATTAATGTCAGCATTAATGTGTATCTACATCGTCATTATCATCAACTTCCAATTAACATAATTCAAATTTCTTGTTGTATATAAATGGCCAAGGAAATAGGTACGAACATCAGAAATTTAGCCCTAATATTATGGCATGGGTTACAATTTGTCGCGAGAGAAAGGTCCCGCCTCCTTGTTAATTTGCATTAACAAGGAAATCAGGTTCTCGGAATAGAGGGATTGGGGTACTTCCAACAAATGACACAGTACACAAGAAATGCAAGGAGATATAAAAGAACACAGTCACTAAGGAAAAACAAACAACAGGTACATATACTAAAATTAGGGCTGTACTCACCGATGAGTTGGGTTACCACTTACAAAAGCGCCTTTTTCTTGCGCCAGCCGCCTCGGTGAAATATGGTACTAGCGAAGATGGGTTATAAAACTCCATATGTAAGGGCTAATGTTCTTTTCCTGGTAAAATGCATCCTACTACAGCTACCTTATAGGAAATTACTGAAATTGTGAATTCTACAAGCGTTGCCCACCTAAGTCGGCCGACCGAATTGATCCTACGTTATTAACACCGAAACACATAGCAAATACTGCCTATTACTGGGCACTCCACCGGGACAGATGATTATCAGATTCAGCCCACAAGATCATTCGCTCACGTCCTGCTTCAGTTCGAACTCCTGAATCACACACAGATCAGCCAATGTTTATTATCGTCGGTTTTACAGCCACGTGCCAATTTTCTCCTTGCAGACGTATTATCAGCAACAACCTCCCACCCTGCAATATAGTTAGATTTACCTATTACTTTCATTCTAAAATTTGCTCATGCATACATTCAATATTTAATTCACCGGCACTAATTTCCATTATATGCAACTATCGTATCGAACAGCATTTATCATGAACAAAAGGAAAGTCTCACCGCCCTGACGAAGCAACTAATTTTCGTTAAGAGCCTCCACGGTTTGTTTGAGAGGTTCGCCCCCTAATGTAATAATACAAATGAGAAGTTATTCAATTTGATTCCAACATTTATCAGATATATATATGTTTCCAGGCACACTATTACCAAGTGTTTCCTCATTGTATATCAGTACTACACTTGGTTAAACGTACTTCTTTTCCCAGCAAAGTTTCGCGTGAGACTGATTGCCTATTATCAGCTCTGCCCAGCTGTTTCAGAAAGCTGTACTCCACTTTTCCGTGAGACCAGTCGTGTTCTCCGGGGCTTCGTGAGCGTCCGCCTACACTTCCCTCTAACTTTCCAATTGGTTTATTATGAGGCTGGCTTTTTCACTATTTGTTGTTGAACTGCTTTGCCCAGCGCGTGGTAATCTCCGCCTTCTTCTGAGGTTATTTGCTTTTCGATACGACCTCTCGTTTTCTCGGGCTCCCCAAACCTTCCCATAGTACCCCATAAATCTGTCAACCACTTCTGGCTAGCGTCCTCGGTTGTTGTGACTAACGCTTTCAAGGATTTGTAATTAAATTTCGCCCTATGTCGTCCGGCCGAAACCTCTCAAGTTTCTCAACCCTCATCTCCCCGTATGTTGTTTTAACAGCACCCTATCTACAAACACTTTTGTGGAAAGATTTTTCTGCCTATGCAAGAGATCTTTGTAGTCCAGGCAGTTCGCTGCCAAGTTCCCCCATAAATTCCTTCGCAGTCAGCATCTACCCCAAACACTGCCCAGGCCTCTTGAAATTGCTTAGACCACAAAAATTCCGCTGTGCTCAAACGACCGTTTCGACTAACACATGTACACATGTTGAATTTCAGACATTCTACATATAACACGTTGAAGCTACACGGTTACGGTTGGAGTGCGCTTTTAATTTTTACTAGAATACAAATGCATCCTCCTAGACTGATGTAATTATCCAATCAAGATACACGGCCAACACAATTGAATTTTTCTAACTATCCAAAAATTTTCGTACAATGACATTTCTCTCAACGAATTTTTCTAACTCTCCAAATTTTCGTACAATAACATTTCTCTCAACAAATTTCAAATCGTACAATAGGGTACTTTAGACTGTAAAACGAAGACTAGTTTGTTCTACTTTCGGTACTCGAAAATGATTCTTTCTGATGTCAAATCTAAATTTAATAATTTAATCTAAATTAAATTAAGTCTAATTGAGTTTTTTCTTAAAATTATTACCGAATCAGTTCAATGAATTAGAGCAGTTTGCACATCCTAAAATTATTCGACAATTTTGTCATGCATATTTTGCATCTAATATTAGTTGTTTTTCCGTTTGAAAAAGCACATAATGTGTCAAATAGAGGACTCTCGGAATTTTTATTTGAAAATAAAAACAACATTATTAATACGCTTGATTTTTTATACTAAATTCAATTATTAACATGAGCAACTAATAATTTTAAATGTGTCTACTAAGAGTTTCATTTATCGTAGAAAATCAAAGCAAACCTCAATTATATTTTGCCATCCTGTATTTTTTATTTTAGATATGCCCCTAATATTTTCTCGTTTTGCTTTCAGCATAGTAGAAAATTCAAATTAATGTTTTGGAAAATGTAATTGTGGTCCACTTGTGCTCTGGGAAGTTGTTCTGCCTCACAATAGAAAAGTGAACTGCAAAGAACGTTGTTCATTCGACATGTATCACGTCCATTTCAGATGCGCCACCGACTGAATCATTGAAATAATTTGCGACAATCGATGGTGACGGTCTGAAGTATTCTGACAGCTTCGTTTTGGTCGACCCCAGCTGCTACACCACCAGCACGTGCAGCGAAATATTTCTCACAATTGCACCTGAGATTCCGGCAAGCGGTCTCTTCATACTCCGTGAGTGAATTGAACAAGCTAGAAAATATGACTCAAAGCCCACTCTTTGCCCCGCAGGAAAGCAGGAAAGTGTTATGATTGTGTGTCCGGCGTTATTAGCCGAGATTAAAATTTTTTTCAGTACGTATTCACTGTTCACCCATCATCGAAGTCGGGCAAATCGGTTGCGTTTGGGAAATGCTGTCATATGAAGATTATTCGAACATAGCATTATTCTGGTTACCCAGATATCGAAGAACTTTTAACCAGTTTATGCTGTAGGATTATGATCTGAGCAATAGCAAATACTGTGTAAGTTCAGCACTCTCAAATATCTCGTTAAACGCTTCAGGCAGTTCAGCGCTCTAATGATCGCGTGAAGGCAGATCGACACACTGCTTTAGAAAGCAGCCGTGTCTGCCGTTCGGCTGCGTAGAACTGAGCCTTTCCACGCCGGATGTTTACATTGCAGGCTACACCTGCGGTGAGGATGACATTTTTGCCAGTCGCTGAGCAGCGGTGGCGCTGCCACCCACCCGAGTGATGTTGTTGTGCCCTACCTTTGTTACCCTTAAAATCTCATTTCTAGTCATGCAACTATTCAGTAACCTCAATATGTCCCAATGTAAATTTAGTCTTCAAAAAACTGCAACTCCTCCATCGCGTATCACCGATACCAACCGGAGGAGGAGTGTATAAGTAAGGCCGCTGCTTCACTTGTCTAAAATGGAACTCAATGGCTGAAGCAGCAAGAACACCAGGCCTTACAAGTGGTGACCACAAGCCTTACAATTGGTGACCCCAGACGATTCGCCACCTTAAAAAGCGTGACCCCAGAAACAGCAACACCAGGCCTTACACTGGTGACCCCAGCAGCTCCAAAAGCTGGAGACCCAGCACTGCCAGCTTTCTCCACCAGGTTCACCAACGGGCGGAGGTTTCAACATCGCTTGCCCCTTACGACTGGTGGCCGCTGCAGCTCTTCAGCGGGTTCACCATCAAGCCTAGGCTTCTACAATGCCTGCTGTCCCTGACAACTGGTGACCCGGCAGCTCTCCAGCGGTTTCACCATCGGGTCGATGCTTCAACATTGCCTGCCCACTCCAACTGGTGATCTCAGCAGCACCCATCTCTGCTCTCTAACTGCAATCAACGAGCCAGCCTTCATTGCAATTTCCGCTATGTGTTTCAAGCACCGCAAGAACGTTTAACATAGCGCGAAAATGCACAACCGAGCCGCCAAAACGCCTACAGCTCGGCGCCATCGCACAGCTCATCGCTCGGCCTCTACGCACAGCCTCTATGCACGGCCTCTACGCACGGCCTCTACGCTCGGCTTCATCGCACGGCCCCATCGCTCGGCTCCATTGCACGGCCCCATCGCTCGGCTTCATCGCTCGGCTTCATCGCACGGCTTCATCGCTCGGCTGCATCGCTCAACTTCATTGCACGGTCTCAACGCTTGGCCCCAACTGCAATTCTTTCTCTCATAATCTTTACATTTATCATTCGAACTACTTTCTCTCTAAGGGGAGGGTACTTGAAGTGCCCTACCTTAGTTACTCTTAGAATCTCATTTCTAGTCCTGCAACTGTTCAGTAACCTCCATATGTCACAATGTAAAAGTAATCAAGAAATGGTTCACCAGTAAAAACCGTATAAGAAGCATCTAATCTTCAACAACGACCTTCTCACTACCAAGATTTCACAACAGCAGCCGACTTTCTACCCCGCTTTCCGAGCCCTAACCTCTCAAGCGGGTGTGAGTAGATTTTTCATAATTAGCTCATACTTTTACCGACCGTTGAGCGTCGCCGGAAGGTAGTAGAGTCTGGTGTACCGAAAGGCCCCAGACCATCTGGGCAAACCCCATTATAGTAGGGGGGGAGCGGGTACAAGTAGGGCACCAGCCGCCTTCCGGACAAATCCGACGCCTGAGACTATACACCAACACTTAGGACTAACACCATGCAGCATCACCAAGGAAGTCGTGGATCATGGAGAGCTGGCTACAGCCAGTTTTCCCGCCCCTTACTACAAACACCCACCCATATAAGACCCAACACTATGCAACATAACACCAACACACGCACCAACGCCATCCCTCACAACAACACACAACCACGAACGACCAAGCAAACTACCACAACCATCCCAGCACAGCCTGCCAACAAATCCAACACTACCTACAGAGTCCAACTCCGCAAGATCGACCCCAGCAAAGATACAAACCGAGAACAAGTCTTTGAAACTGCTTTCAAACACTTGGAAGCCCCCCTCATACGACTCACCAGCAACTCAAGCGGATTTTACGCCATAACTGATGACATCACTGCTATTGATAAACTGACCTCGGACAAAGCCACCAAACACTTTCAGAAAATAAATCTGAAACCGACCATCCCCCCAGATCCCAGAGCCAAAAGAACCATATTCATCAGACAACTGGACAGCAGCATTGGACAACGCCAACCGCAAGAAATACAAGAAGAAATAACACGCGTGCAACAATGGGCAAAAATCATGGAAATAAACAAAATCAAAAACTACACACACGTTATCAAAGTAACCTTCACCGACACCGCCATGACACAGCGCGCTCTCCAGAATGGGCTCCTCATGTTTAACACAAAAATACACCATCGCAAATGGAACTAGAAAAATACACTCACCTCCGGATCTGCTTCAAATGCTACAAAATCGAGGACCATTCTACACACCAATGCACTGACAAGACACCACACTGCTCTGAATGCGCTGCTCAAGACCACACCTACCAACAGTGCAGTTCACCGGACAAGAAGTGCCTCAACTGCCAAGGAAACCACCGAACACTCGCAGCCTCCTGCCCACACAGGAAAGAAGCTATCCGCAAGAAGAACGACGAACTCCAAAAAAGAGAAACCGACCAAACCAAGAGCACCTACATTGAAATCGCAAAAACGGCCATCCAACAAACTGCAAAAACAGAACATACACTCACACTCACCAGCGAGATGCACATAAAACTGGCCGCAATCATCATCGAGGCCCACATCGCAGGCCTCGCACAGGGAGGGGATTTCGGATCAATCTTGTCGAAGTCCCTCAAAGAAAATTACGGCGTGGACACCCAGTTCCCCAACCGTGATTCCCAAAAAATATTCAACATGTTCATTGAAAAAAACAAACAACCCCAAGCAGAAACAACGGAGACTCCTGCAAACCAAGCAAGCATCGACCCCAACGAAGACGCAATGGACACTAGCTACCACTCAACAGAAGAAAACTCGACCCAGGACGAAACAAGCGACGACAACTTGCAAGAAAACTGGAGGACGCAGTCCAGCCCGAAAAAGAAAACAAAAAAACGGAAAAAGAAGAAACAACCATCCTCTGAAGAATCTCCTAGACACGACAAAATAGGGGCTTCACTATTCCGCAGCGACACGTACTCACAGCATATCCCAAGCGAACCCACCAACCAACAGATAATAGAAGAACTAACAAAAAAACCTGGCCTCAAAATCGCTGTCGCACACCCACACCCGGACAAAATATGGAAAGAAATCATTGACGGCCAATTCGACCTCGAAGTGGCACCCATAGCCACAATCCCACACGAACACTTCGACATGATGAACACATGCTCAAAATCTGACACCCCCCACAAGAAACCCAAACACTCGACTCCATAATGGATACACACAATATGAACAAAACACTAACCGTCATCCAACACAACGTCCAACACTGGCAAAACAATAAAATCGCACTGTGCAACATCTACCGTCAATACAATCCACACATAATTCTGCTAAACTCGCACTGCATGCGTAACGACACCCCCATCAAAATTTGGAATTACAACACATATACCACAAACAAAGCAAATGAAAATCATGCTGGAGTAGCAATAGCAATTCGCAAAGACCTTCCATTCAAGCTTCACGATACCTTTCATACAGATATGTTGGCCATCACAGTAGAAACACCACAAGGCCCAATCACACTTGCCACAACCTACATACCTCCACGCATTGATTACATAAACTACATTGACATGCACACTCTCTTTAACAAAAAACACCCCACCTACCTCCTAGCCGACATGAATGCCACACACCCCACTTTCGGATACACATACGCAAACAGGAAAGGGAGACAAATCCACTCTCTAATAGACAGGAACAAATGTCACCACATCGGCCCCAACTTCCCCACGATAATCAACCACCGCACCGCCACTAGTCCAGACATCGTACTAACAAACACGCAAACATTCCACAACATCATACTCGAACCAGGTCCACTAACACCCTCCGACCACATTCCCATCATAGCTACAATATCAGCTAACCCAATACAAATTCCCATCCGCCCACGACCCTCCTTCCACAATGCAAACTGGGAACTATACCGCAACCTTCTCGTTGAACACACAACACCGCAAGACGTAAACCCTACACAAGAGGACATAGACAACCACCTAATCACATGGGAATCCCATATCATCGAAGCCTCCAACCAATCTATTCCAACTATCACACACAGAACCACACCAGGCATCAAACCCACTCATGCCATACTCGTCCTTCAAACGAGACACAAACACATTTACGACCATCTCCAACGACACGGCCACTCACCCCACCTATACAGAGAACTCCTCAGCCTCAGACAACAGATAAAAACCGCATATCAACGCATCTACTCAGCGACATGGAACAACACTATCGGTAACATCAAAAAGATGGACAATCCCCAACAATTCTGGTCCGCCATCAAGGGAAGCATTTTGGGGGGCATCTGGGGGCATCTGAGTCCAAAGGTCGATTCTCCCGATTTTTGTTTTTATTGCTTTAAATGAGTTAGAGACATGTCCCCGAATGTCTGTAAAAATATCAGGAACCTACCCCAGAGCTAACGTCCCTCCCGGGGGGGGGAGGGCATCCCTCTTACGGACCTTTTTTTTCATTTTTGAACCTAAAGCAATGAAATTTGGTATACTGATAGGAAATGCAATTTTGAATCATTTATCATCAATGACAAAATGCGATTTTCTTGAAAAGAAAACGGGAAATCATAGAAAACGACATTTTTGGGGGGGTTTTCTAAATGCTTCTCCTCCTACAGTTTTTGAGCTACAGTAATGATTTTGGTATCATTGAATGCAGAATAACGTGGACAAAAAAAAAATCTGAAATTTTCAATTTTTTTCCATCTCATTTTTTTATATATTTCATCATTCATATTCCTCATCCCCATCCGAATATTTTTTTTATTATTGAATTTAGAGCAATGAAATTTGGTATACTGATAGGAAATACAATTTAGAATCATTTATCATTCATGACAAAATGCGATTTTCTTGAAAAGAAAATGGGAAATCATAGAAAACGACATTTGGGGGGGGGGGGTTTCTAAATGCTTTTTCTCTGATAGTTTTTGAGCTACAGTAATGATTTTGGTATCATTGGATGCAGAATAACGTGGACATTCCAAAAACTTGAATGCTTTTCCTCAAATTTCCAATATAAGAATTTAAAAAATTAAAAAGAAAAAAAAATCAAAATATTCTCAAGAAAATTCAAATTTATGACGTCATAACTTTGAAACAAGAATGAATTTTGAAAAACTTCTCAATACATTGTAAAGCCCTTGTTTTTCTGCATCCAATGATACCAAAATCATCACTGTAGCTCAAAAAATGTAGGAGGAGAAGCATTTTGTTTCTTAAAAATAGGTTTTATAAAAAAAGTAATTTATCAAGACGTTTGTCGCTATAACTCCGAAGTTTACAAAGCTAGAGCAATGCGGTTTGTTGCATTTGAAAGTGAAATGTGTGTTCTACCTATAATACGGGTGGACTTTCCAAATTGTTTCTGTAAAGCTTTCCATAGACTTTTTACCCTAAAATTATAACTTTTGCTTGAGACTCTGACAAAAAAATTCATATAAATTCGGAATGAAATAAATCAAAAATTCCACCCGTATTATGGATAGAGCGCACGTTTGACTTTCAAATGCAACAAACCGCATTGCTCTAGCTTTGTAAATTTCGAAGATTTATGAATAATATATGTATATATATAATTTCATTTTTTTTCAAATAAAAAATTTTCTATGGCCTTATGAAAATTTTTTGTTTAAGATAAGTTGTTACAAATGTGGAGATCTAGTAGTCTGCAAATTTTCATAGACGTACGTCCAATAGAACCAAAGTTGACCATTTTGTCAAAATGCTTCCCTCAAACGCATGTCAGGCAACAATAAAAAACAAAGCACCCCCTACATCAAAGAAGGCGGCATCTTTTACCACTCACCACAATCCAAGGAACCTTTGTTCCGACAACACTGGTCAAACATATACTCAGGTATTGATGACCCCAACAACGATTTCGACGCTGAACACATACACACTATAGAAACACAAATGAACGACATCGCTCCCCAAAACAAACCACACGAGACAGGAGACACATCCCGTCTTCCTAATTTCCACTACCCAGCAATCACAATCGAAGAACTAAAAAACGCACTTCGAACGTTTTCCCAAAAAGCTCCAGGACCAACTAAAATAACCACCCACCACCTCAAACACTTACCGCAAAACATGCTCCAGTACCTTCTGTACATATACAACAACGCCCTCTCAGCGGGCTATTTCCCAAACAAACTGAAACACGCAATAATGATCTTTTTACCGAAGCCCTCCACCTCCCAACACGAGGTGCAAAATTACCGCCCCATCTCCTTACTCGACACCCACGCTAAGCTCCTAGACAAGATATTAACCTACAGGCTAACAGACCACCTAACCATCAACAACATCTACAACAGCCGCCAACACGGATTTCGACACAGAAGAGGTACACACACCGCACTTGCCACGCTACACGAGACCCTCCACATTAAACAAACACAGAGAAACAAAACAGACATCATTCTACGAGATGTAAGCAAGGCCTTCGACAAAGTCTGGCACACAGGACTCAAATTCAAACTGTTGCAGCTACAAATTCACCCCCTATTCACAAAAACCCTGTATAGCTTCATCACTAACCGCACCGCAGCCATACGAATCGCAAACTACACTGGCCCACCCTTCCCAATCAAGTCAGGTGTCCCCCAGGGAGCAGTCCTCTCCCCAACACTGTACAACTACTACACACACGACCTTCCCCCACCAATACCCAACACTGACTACATAGCTTTTGCAGACGACATCACACAAATCATATCCGCAAAACATTCATATAACATGGCAGCTCTTTTAACAACACGAGCCATTGCCCAAATCAACGATTACGAACGAAAATGGAAAATCCAAACTAATGCAAATAAATTCAAAATAATTGCCATCAGCCGCCGCAAACACCCAACAGTGCACATCAACAACACCCCACACCCCTACACAAACTCAGGTAAAGTTCTGGGACTCACAATCAGCACAACCGGATACGCACCCCACACCAGACAACGAGCAGCACTAGCACACCAAAACCTCTCACGCCTCTACCGATTCAAACATCTGAACCTAGAAGTAAAACGCCAACTATACATCGCTCTAGTAAGATCCACTCTCATCTACCCAGTCATTCCCCTACACACACTTCCACCAACATCTATCTCAACACTCCAGCGTGTACAAAACCGAGCCACGAGATACATAACAAATTCAGAATGGCAAGATTTCGCCACCTCTGCACAACTACATCGTCGAGCAAACTTGCAACCAATCAACATTACACTCCACAAACACGCGAAAAGAATCTGGCAAAACATTCACGACATGTACCCACAACTCTACCAACAACTCACATTCCCGCAAGACACTCCACAAATACCACACAGACAATTTCAGAGCTCAAAAATGAAAACACTCGCACCCCAACCGAGACCAAAATACACTTAACACGACTCTAACGACGGACGGACGGACTGACTCGACTGACCAGCACCGACTCGAGCGAATATTTTGTGATAAAGGAGACCTAACCAATACGGCAAGCCTAACCACCCACGTCCGGTACTAAAGATGCCTACTAACTAAAGATCGATCATACAAAGCCCTGACGGGTAATTAACGTCTACCACCCCTAAACTACCTACAAAAAATACCCACAACACTAGCATCATATGCGCACAGCGCATCTCTATCTTTTTCCTACCTATCCTTTTCCGTTTCACCCCTTCTCTTCCCGACACACCCTGTGTCAAACTCTCCTTCCGACTTCTCTATAAGCATCGCCAAGCCATGAAATGTTCTAACTTTTCCACTGGGTATCTCCGATACTTACCGCAACACGAGTATAAGTAAGGCCGCTTTTTCACTCGCCTCAAACGGAACTCAACAGGCGAAACAGCCATAACATCATGGCCTTACAATGTGCTAATTGAAGGCGGCCTGCCTCAAACGCAACAGTTATCTCCTTCATGGAATTAGAAGATAAAATCTAATGAATGCTTTTGTAATAACAGCGCTAATTTAATAGCGCCCTTTACTATGCTTCCTGAAAGAATTTTAATTGCGAATGTATGATTTCAATAAAAAGTATATAGAGAAAATATTTCCTGTATATACAGCCAACCGTAAGATATTAATTAACATTTACTTTTCTTGCCTACAAAATATTTTTCCAAAGGAAATGATTTCTTTTCTCCGAGAGATGTATCCTCGTTCAGAACATATACCCTCTCGTTTATACTCTATTATATTAATAAGTCTCCTCTCATAATATACGGTTAGAATTTGTTGAAGTTAATTATATATCAAAATACCCACTATTTTTGCATTATTTCACGTATAATTTTAGATTTTCTTTCTTTCGCTTGGTTCATCTGATCTAAAATTATTTTCAAGGGTTTCACGTGTTGTCAGTTATTTCTAAGCGACGTTTTCATTCAGTGTATTTTGTTTTCACCCGTTAACGATTTTCGTTTCAACGCCCAATCTTTACGGTCGCAAGCTAGGCCGACTCTTCCTCTTTGTTTTAAAACCATAAGCTCTTCTTCAAGTTCAGCTTATCATTTGGTGATACCTTTCTCCCCACAGAATTCATTTTCATAATCGAACTAGCAAATCTTTTTCTTATAATATCACACCATTCTTTCTAGCTTGGCCTATTCTATAAAATCACGGATCTAAATCTGTAATGATCAATGGAATTTGGTTTTAATGTAAGAAAAATAGGTTATTCTTGACTGAATGATTCGGTTATGTGTTTTCTGATACTTCACAAAATTTCGTTAATTTGTTGACACTGTAACCCTGGTATAACTTTTAGTATTCCCTTGATCATTTTCTGAACAGCACTGTTCTCCTACGACCTTGTGTGATTCTGTGATTTCTTGCTCAAGCAATCACAGTGATTGCTGTGTGACGACAGTGATTGATGTGATCGCTTGCTCAATTCACTCTTATTATGCAACCTATACAACTGAGTTTTTGAACAACTAGACGACATCTGCGGTCAAAGCATCCAAGTGGACTCTGGAAGATCCATCTACGTCCTTTCCCACGAAGGCATTGGCTGCGAGAACTTCCCCAACAACTACCCCGTGGCAGACTGCTGGGTTGAGTTCAAAGCCTAGGCGCTGGGAAGATTATGATTAACGTGATCTTAGTCAACTTCAGAGAAAGCGACCATTGCGATGGCTTCACTATATATGACAGCCGCGACTGATCGCGGCTGCTCTGGTCGCATCAGCACTGATTTGTGCGACGCGGCAGCACCGGCGGTGAGTTATCATCAACGCCAGCTATAAAATGGTGGCTCTGACTTATGCCTTATGGTACCCTGAGCTGAATAAAATGTGTTAATTATTTCTTTGGTACGAAACAAATGACTGCTTATTTAATTCAAACAATATCGTAGGTTCAAAATGCACCACTTAAAATGCCCTGAAATCTATCTGACGCACAAGTACTCCTTATATACGCACAATTATCAGTCAAGCAATGAAGTAATCCGTGGCTAATTCCCTTTCCAATTTACAGGAATAATTGACGTCCGCAGGCGGGAAGGTCAGGATTGAGTTTGGTGGTAGCGCAAGTCCCACGGGGGAGAAGTATGGCTTCAACTTTCAAGTCACTGCTGCGTGAAACTGGAACACCTACGTTTGTCTGTCTGGCTTGGTTATCAAACTCCAATTTTGTTCTTGACTCGCTTGATTTTATTTTCTTGCACGTTGTTGATTAACGCAAATATTTGAAGATACCTGAGTGTTGTGGTCTATGATAGAGTTCCTGGTGGCTTTAGGAAAAATACCATAGCCCTAGATGAAGAACCTGCAATTTTGAACAAATTATAAGACGTAAGAATTGAGATTTATTATAATACTTTAAAGAATAAGAAAATGTTTTGAAAAACAGGCTGGTCTCCCGATCTGCCACGGTCCATTTATTTGATTATTCTATCATAATGAATTGTATTAAAATTTCGTTTTCATGAGAATTTACCATTTACATTACATTTATCATTTCTGCAATTCATTTGATATCTTCAATGGAAGAACAACGGCGAGGCTCTGACAATTATTCCCATCCTAATTTCATGGAAACACAAAAAGCTCTCAAAAATTTGAAGAACCTTCACAAGCGGAAACTTAATCACTTCCAGCATGTGAAATTCAACCGCCTTCTCAACATATTATACAAATTTTGAGGCCAGCTTTGATTCAACCATTTATAACAACGAAATAATTTCCATTCAAGCACCAGGGATGCCATCAGAGCTGATGCCCTTCTTTCCAACTTCTGAAATTCAGTTTTCCTTGCGTCTCTTATGCACCAGCTGCATATGAAAACGCCTTAATGGTACCACATGCAGTGTTTCATTCATCAAACTGTCGGAAGATGACAGCTCAACACCTTCGTTTTTGGCGCTTTCGAATTGCACTATGAGAGAATTCAGAATAGATGGTTTGCAACTATCGTCAATGCGGAAATGGTTGAAAATAGAACCTTGGTATTTATGGGCGGATAATCTTTGCCTCAGAGTCATCCTGGTCAAGCCTATATAACATTTGTTAAGTGACTTACATTCTCTTCTGTCACACTTAAATTGGTAAATTACATTGGTCCTGTCCAGATCAATAACTCTAGATACAGACAAATTATTTTTTACTAAGAGGTCACTGATTTTGCGGCTTTTATAATATACACAGACTTCAATTGACGTTGTGGTGATCCCAGCGGCAAGCCGCGGACCTCCACAAGACCTGAGAAAAGCTGCCTCCAGACTACAACCGCATCCGTTCCAGAGCACCTCCGGACCCGAAGCGCCTAGTCAACCAAACACGGGACCTGAGAGAAGCCGCCTCGCGACTATGAGAAAAGGTGCCCGTAAGCTACAACGGCTTCCTGCCTCCAGCACCACAGGCCCACAAACTCGCGACCAATCAGGACTCACGCTCGGACTCAAGGCTTGCACTCGAGGCCTACATAAGGCGACCCCAACAAGGCTCGCTCTCACTCAAGCCCTCGTCCTCGTTCAAGTCACATCTCCAGCACCCGCCTCGTGTTCCTGCATCTAGCTTCCGAGATCGACTTTGTTTCTCGCGTACCTACACCAAGCTCCGGAGACCGGCCCTGCCTATCGACGCCCCAAGGTGTTGCAAGGTCTTAAAAAAGTCACGCTGCATCGCCCCGCGCCGGCGTCGTCGGCCAAGCCGCTCTACGACATCTCTCGCCCGCTCCGGCCGGCTAGCCTCGCCGTAGCTACTTTCCAGCTACAACGGTGAACCGCGTGGCGGCTGGGCCCGACCCAGCTGACTAGCCTCGTCTCGGCGCCCCGCTAGCATCAGCTGACCTGTTCGTAACAGTCGCACGACGTAGCACCAATCATCACGTCTCGCCGCTGCGTTCGTAAGTAGCGTCCTCGCGGACGTTACCCGCTATTGGTGCTCGTTTCAATCATTACGTCATTCCCGAATAGGATTGTGCTTCAATCATTACGTAATTTATGTCATTTTCGAATAGGATTGTATTTCAATCATCACGTATTAGTACTATTAGTACTATTCTCGCATAGGATTGTGTTTCAATCATTACGTCATTCCCGAATAGGATTGTGCTTCAATCATCACGTATTTGTGCTATTCTCGCATAGGATTGTGTTTCAATCATTACGTCATTCCCGAATAGGATTGTGCTTCATCATCACGTATTTGTGCTATTCTCGCATAGGATTGTGTTTCAATCATTACGTCATTCCCGAATAGGATTGTGCTTCAATCATCACGTATTTGTGCTATTCTCGCATAGGATTGTGTTTCAATCATTACGTCATTCCCGAATAGGATTGTGCTTCATCATCACGTATTTGTGCTATTCTCGCATAGGATTGTGTTTCAATCATTACGTCATTCCCGAATAGGATTGTGCTTCAATCATCACGTATTTGTGCTATTCTCGCATAGGATTGTGTTTCAATCATTACGTAATTTATGTCATTTTCGAATAGGATTGTATTTCAATCATCACGTATTAGTACTATTCTCGCATAGGATTGTGTTTCAATCATTACGTCATTCCCGAATAGGATTGTGCTTCAATCATCACGTATTTGTGCTATTCTCGCATAGGATTGTGTTTCAATCATTACGTCATTCCCGAATAGGATTGTGCTTCAATCATCACGTATTTGTGCTATTCTCGCATAGGATTAAGTTTCAATTTATGTCATTCTCGAATAGGATTGTACTTCAATCACCACATATTTGTACTATTCCCACATAGGATTGTGTTTCAATCATTACGTACTTCTCGAATAGTATTGTATTTCAACCATCACGTATTAGTGCTGTGTTCCAATCATTACGTAATTTACGAGTGACGAACAGTGCTCATAGTAGTCACCGAGGGCCCAGGGTAATGGTCCGTGTTCCGTGTACCTAACAGTCACCAATATAATTACCGTGTTACCCCCGTGTTGTCCATATCCTGCCGAATACGGTTGTACCTCAGGCACTCGCTTCGGGCTATCCTATCACGAAAAAGATAGCTCAAAGCCTGCCCGAAGCGTGTTGCAGCCTGGGGGAGAACACTACACTGGTTGACCCCAGAGGTATTCGGCAGGCAATAGGAGGCATGGCTGGGAAAGATATCCGGTTGCCCGCATTCAGCGGAGATGTGAAAGGATGGTTACTGCATTGCGACGTGTTCCTCGCACAAGTACCAAACCTGGACGACGGCGCAAAGTTCGGAGCGTTACTAGGAGGACTCCCAACACACATCGTATCCGAGATCCAAGAAATACTCCTGAACCCACCGGCAAACGACAAATACGACGCATTAAAAACCGCATTAACGCACCGTTTCGTGCGACACGACGAGGAAGCAAACTACGACACCATCGTCAAAACTACCATGGGAGACAATACGCCATCAGAATTGCTCCTCGAAATGAAACGACTGAACAGCTGCAGGCAAGCACCCCTACCACCGTCCGTCATCCGCTCCATGCACCTCGCAAAGCTACCAATCACAGCACAACCGCTGATCGAGGCACTAGGCAGGGGAAAAACGGACGAAGAATACAGAGTAATCGCAGATCAGATCATAGCAAGGCAAACCGCTTGCCAAACTGCCATGAGTGAACCCATCGCCGTAACTGCCATCAAACAACCACCATCTCTTACCGTCTCAAGAGCGGAATTTGACAAAGCCCTACAGGAAATAGCAGAACTCAAGAAAATGCTGGCAAACGCTTTACGCCCACAGGAAAACAAGAAGCAAGCAGAAGATTGGCGAAACCAAACCCCAGGACCTAGGTACGGAAACAGAAGCAATACAAGAATCAAGCAGGACCAAGCAATCTGCTATTACCACCAAACTTTCGGTAACCGAGCAAGAAACTGTACCCAACCTTGCAGTTTCGCGGGAAACGACGACCGCGGAGAATGGTAAACGCCCCAGTCTCCGCACAGACAAAAAAAGGCGAGCTAATGTACGTCACAGACACCGGCAACGTACGATACCTCATCGACACCGGTTCAGCCGTCAGCCTAGTACCAGCTAAAAAGAAACATACGCTCAAACCCCCGTCCTACGACTTACTCGCCGCCAACAACACCCCCATAGCTTCTTACGGGACGACTGAGCGCATCATCCTGCTCAACCCCCTATGGCCCGTAAGTTGGAACTTCATAGAAGCGGACGTGGGACAACCGATCATTGGCATGGATTTCCTCGCCGCACACCAGCTAAGCGTCGACACCGCAAACGCAAGCCTATACGCCCAAACTTCCGGAACCAAAGTACCCTGCAAACGTGTCGTTTCAAGAAGCCAACGAGTGCACAGGATCGAACACCAAACCGCCCCGGAATTCAACACATTGTACGAGGAATACCCCGGAATACTACCGACCTCCCAAAACATCCGGCACACACAAAAGAAAATCGACGTAGAACACCACATCGAAACAACCGGACCCCCAGTATATGCACGACCAAGGAGACTGTCTCCGGAAAAATTGGAAGCGGCGCGACAAGAATTCAAGGAAATGCTGGAACATGGCATCATCAGGCCGTCGAAGAGCGCCTGGGCATCACCCATGCACATGGTACCAAAGGCAGCCGAACCCGGGGCATGGAGAATCTGCGGAGACTACAGACGACTGAACGCAAGCACCAAACCTGACCGTTACCCAATACCACACTGTCAAGACTTCCATTACAAACTGCATAACAAAACAATCTTCTCCAAAATCGACCTCGTCAAAGCCTATCACCAAATACCCGTCAAAAACGAGGACATCCAGAAAACGGCCATCACCACACCATTTGGGCTGTACGAATACACCGTGATGTCATTCGGGCTGCGGAACGCAGCCCAAACGTTCCAACGATACATCGACGCGGTAACAAGAGACATGGACTTCGTAACGGCATACATCGACGACATACTGATAGCGTCCGCAAACGCAGAGGAGCACCAAAAACATCTCCGACAACTCTTCCAACGGCTACAAGGAGAAGGACTGCGCGTGCACCCCGCCAAGTGCATTTTCGGAGTGCCCGAGCTAGACTTTCTCGGACACAGAGTGTCAGCCGGCGGAATCTCACCACTCCCTCAGAAAATAGAGGAAATATGCAGTTTTCCCCAACCAGCAACAGTAAAAAAGCTACGACAATTCCTAGGAATAGTCAACTATTACCACCGATTCCTCCCAGCCGCAGCAGAAAAGATGCAAGCTCTGACCGGATTGACAAAAGGATACTCCAAAAACTCAAAGAAAATTATCAACTGGACAACAGAACTAGACGCAGCGTTCACTAGCCTAAAACGTGAGATCTCGCAACTCACCTTGCTAGCGCACCCCGCTCCAGAAGGCAAAAGCACCTTAATCACAGACGCATCAGGAACCGCAGTCGGCGCCGTACTACAACAAAAAGTCGGGCAAGAACAGCGCCCCGTAGCATTTTCCTCCAAAAAACTAGACGACACCCAACGTAAATACAGCACCTACGACCGCGAACTAATGGCGATATTCCTCGCAGTGAAACACTTCGAGCATTTTTTGGAAGGCCGAAGCTTCGAAATCAGGACAGACCATAAACCGCTCTGTTTTGCCCTGCAAAAAGCCACGGAAGGCAACAGCCCCCGGGTAGCAAGACAGCTCTCCTACCTCTCACAGTTCGACTGCGAAATCAAGCACATCAGCGGCGACAACAACACGGTCGCAGACGCGCTATCACGTCTCGTGTCAACAATAATACCTAAAGGACCCGCGATCAACTACGACAAAATAATGACCGAACAAAACAGAGACGCAGAATTAGAAGAACTGCTGCACCCAGCATCAAAGAACGCGCTCAAACTACGCCCCATAATCAGACAGACCGGTAAACCACCCCTCTGGTGCGACGTGTCAACAGGCCTACGGAGGCCATACATCCCGGAATGCTGCAGAAAGAACGTATTTCAGCATTTCCACGGGGCGAGTCATCCCGGCATACAAGCAACAAGGGACCTCTTGAGGCAGCGAGTAATCTGGCCCGGACTCAACAAAGACGTCGGCAAGTGGACACGCGAGTGCATTCCATGCCAGACAAGCAAAATAATAAGGCACACCAAATGCCCGCCCGGGAAGATGCCGGTACCCAAGGAACGGTTCCAGACGATACTTTCCAGACGTTTCAATCATTACGTCATTCCCGAATAGGATTGTGTTTCAATCATTACGTAATTTATGTCATTTTCGAATAGGATTGTATTTCAATCATCACGTATTAGTACTATTCTCGCATAGGATTGTGTTTCAATCATTACGTCATTCCCGAATAGGATTGTGCTTCAATCATCACGTATTTGTGCTATTCTCGCATAGGATTGTGTTTCAATCATTACGTCATTCCCGAATAGGATTGTGCTTCATCATCCCGTATTTGTGCTATTCTCGCATAGGATTGTGTTTCAATCATTACGTCATTCCCGAATAGGATTGTGCTTCAATCATCACGTATTTGTGCTATTCTCGCATAGGATTGTGTTTCAATCATTACGTCATTCCCGAATAGGATTGTGCTTCATCATCACGTATTTGTGCTATTCTCGCATAGGATTGTGTTTCAATCATTACGTCATTCCCGAATAGGATTGTGCTTCAATCATCACGTATTTGTGCTATTCTCGCATAGGATTGTGTTTCAATCATTACGTAATTTATGTCATTTTCGAATAGGATTGTATTTCAATCATCACGTATTAGTACTATTCTCGCATAGGATTGTGTTTCAATCATTACGTCATTCCCGAATAGGATTGTGCTTCAATCATCACGTATTTGTGCTATTCTCGCATAGGATTGTGTTTCAATCATTACGTCATTCCCGAATAGGATTGTGCTTCAATCATCACGTATTTGTGCTATTCTCGCATAGGATTAAGTTTCAATTTATGTCATTCTCGAATAGGATTGTACTTCAATCACCACATATTTGTACTATTCCCACATAGGATTGTGTTTCAATCATTACGTACTTCTCGAATAGTATTGTATTTCAACCATCACGTATTAGTGCTGTGTTCCAATCATTACGTAATTTACGAGTAACGAACAGTGCTCATAGTAGTCACCGAGGGCCCAGGGTAATGGTCCGTGTTCCGTGTACCTAACAGTCACCAATATAATTACCGTGTTACCCCCGTGTTGTCCATATCCTGCCGAATACGGTTGTACCTCAGGCACTCGCTTCGGGCTATCCTATCACGAAAAAGATAGCTCAAAGCCTGCCCGAAGCGTGTTGCAGCCTGGGGGAGAACACTACAACGTATTCGGATCTGTTGGCTTAACAAAAGTTTTAACAATGTTCTTAAAGACTTGTTCATCAATTTTGTAATTCTTGTGCATTTGGTTTTCATAAAAGATATTAACATTGCGAGAATTAAGTTCAGGATTATTTTTATTGCCCAAGGTTCGGTTCAAGAAATTACCCATAGTTTCTATCAATGAGAGTATTAGAAAAGTTGTTGTTAACTCTGGCACTTCATTCAGAATCGGTATGTATACACAGTGATTTTGTGATACGAATGATTTGGAATCTTGCTTTTGGTTTGCCAATTTTTCGTAGATTTTGGTTCTCAACTACTCTAGATATAGTGATTTACATTCCATTTCGCCAATCGGAATTGATATTCATTGAACACAAGCGGATGCGGAATTGTTTGCTACGCCTATGAAATTAACAGGTCTCCGCAGTTGTGCATGGTGAAAGACAATTAACCATTTTTACACCAGGACATTTACGGCGAGCATGCCATGTAACACAGTTGTGCAGCGAAAAATCATACCGCATGGTATTACACTAGAATGTTCATCCTTCTCTCTCAAGCAGTGTACCAGGTACATGTGAATACGAGGAGTAAAAAATACATTAATTTGAAGCTGCCACAGCAGTTCTCTGCCGCGAAGTTTGTTTCGCGTCGAGGCCCTGCGTCGCTCCGGAGTTTGAGTGCAAATAAAAGCTTCAAATAAACTGTAAACTCGACGTGTTATTCCCATTCGTGACATATGAGCCCTCGGGAATGGTTTTGGTCTAGTCCTGAGAAGTGAGCAGGCGCGCTAAACTCCGCTGAGACTTGGGCCTTGCGTTACACGAGGTGTTTGTGATGTGTTGGGTAAAGTTCTCATTCAAATGCTGTTAAGTATAACAGGTATGAGTTGTTAGTTATTTTATGCATAATTAACATTGGGCTGCTCATTTCCTGCATTGTTGTGGACCATTCGATCTTTCATTTTTCGTTCATTTCATTTATTTCCTTTGTTTTCATAAAAGTAGGACAGCAGTATTTCTAGAAATAACGAAACGAATACAAAAAGTTATCTAACTAAAATTTTTCTAAAATCCATTAAAACGCATCCGAAAGTTTATGTGTTTCATTTCAATTAAATGTCAAAAGTTTTTATTTCCAGGTCTTTCACCACAGAATGAAAAATTCATTCGACAGTAGTTATTAACATGGTGGTTTCACTAGCCATAGCGTAACAATGAATTGTTGTACAACCAATATATGCAATACAAAATTAATCATTTTTACAACAGAGAAACATGTTTCTTGTCGAATTTGCGTCACATGAGTTTTTCTTTGTATCGAGGCTTCGTTGACACGACGTAGAAGCCCAAAATCAACTCGATTTAATAACCTGAATCCGAAAGCCGCCACATGGGTATACCGACGTGAGGGATCTCGGTCTGCACATGCCAGCCTGTCGTTCAGGGGTCACTCCGCACTGATGCCTGACAGATAGCAAGAGCAACTGATGCCTGTCAGATAGCAAGAAAAATACAATGACTGCATCGTACAAACCATTTGGTCCATATTCAAAAGGCAAACCTTATAAATGTCATATGTAATGTAACTTTTTAGAAACATTCCTTGAATTTCTCTCAAGACGTAACCATTTATAACGTTTAAAAAAAACAACAATGAACCCGCGAATGTTTCTTCAGCATGCACTTCAATTCGCTCGCTCTTTGTTTTTCTCCCAACCCAAATTAAATACGTATTAGTATTAAAAATTAAATGTGTTACACCCAAATGTGCACAAATTGCATGATAAAATATGAGGTGACTGTTGTTTAAATAGGGAAATTCGAACACATGTTTGTAGAAATGTTCTGAATGAGTTGTCAGAGTAGGGAAAGAACAAAAAGCTGATTTGCAAGGCCTCCCTTTAGCTTAACTTTTGGCATAACGATCGAGCCTTAATGAACCGTAAGCTTATTGTGGACATAAACCTCTTATTGTCCCCAGCTTTGCTCAGTTTGGGGCCTCCAGGTTGATGCTGCCACGGGAGAGCGGCCTCGAGGCAAACGAGGAGCTTCTCTGGAAAACCTCAGGTCTCATTAGCAGAATTGGTGCGGGGACAAAATATCGCATGAATTCATGAACAATGTGCCCCTTTCAAGTCTTCCAATTTAGAAAAAGAAAAAAATTATTTTCAGAACATTACGCATCATTAAACTCAAATTTCATTATTCAATTCAAATTGATAAGAGAGGGGAACTGAACTCATGATGGCAAACGCTCGTCGCCGACCCTAAAGTATTACTTCCAAAAATGTTCTGCATTCATCAAAATTTCCATCAAATGAACTTCAAAAAAAGGGAATAATAATTCAAGAATCGTTTAAGCGTCGCAAAATCGTATTATTTCCCTCGCTTTTCGTGTTTATAAACCCAAAATAGGAACGTTAGCCGTAAAAACAAAAACATCAATCTAAAGCCACTGTTTCAGCAGGAAAGGATATCAAGCGTGGCCATGACGCCTTTTACTCACTGTTATAAATTCTATGAATCAGTCTGTCACGAGTAACTGTTTTCTTTATCGTCATTGATCGCTGAATTAATATAACCAAATTGTGGTAATGGTTTTCTAGTTCCTCAATGGGAGAAGAAGGAGTGAGCCAAGGGAACGCTCCATGAGCAGTATAGTTCCTCCTCTACGCTTCCCGTCTCCTCTGTTGCGGCATTTCACCTGCGTGGCTGCTCAGACTCAGGTAAAAATATCGCCCAGACAGATTAGGATCGAACCCGAGTCTTCATCGACCAAAGTGTAGCACTTAATTACCCTCCTGCGACACAAAGGCGACTCCCTGCGTGAACATTTTATAACTGCTTGCCTCTCATGGAGTCTAACACATTCCCTGTTACTGGGACCCAGCGTTGTATGGAAATTCAACACCACAGTACAACGCATTCAACAGTCGTAAATAAGCCGTTGAATAACAATCAGGCAATGAAAATGATTTTAATAATGATTGATTACAACCGGTTATTAGCTAGCGAAAACAGTTCCGGGAAGCAATTTTCCGATCAATGCGAAGTCTTAGGAGCTCACAGAACCAGTGTCTACAGTACGTATAGATATTCACCGGAATTGAATTAGCTGGGAAATTTTTTCTCCTGTGTATCTGACAAGTTGTGTACTGTCATTTTTTATCTAAGCTGATAATCTAAAGAAATCCAAATCCAGTATAATGGTAGCTGACGAATGAAATAGCTGATGGTGGTAGCGTTCTTGCCAATGTGTTTGTTGACATTTAAACGTTTTTCTTTTATCAACTACCATCAGATAATTAAAAATGCATATGATAACCGTGCATTTTTCACAATGATAGTTCATAAATGCACTCATTTTTTCGATGCATGACACAAAACTTGCATTGGCGATACAAATTACTCGGCAATTTGGGCCTTAACTGCCAAAGAAAGCTCAGTCCAAGTTCAGTTTTTTGACAAATTAAGCACAGCCGTACTTCATGAAAATTTCCTTCTTCAAATAATTTATAATTTTACTTAATTATACGCACAGAAGCTTGGTCAGTATTCAGACAAACATTATACTTCCTTAACTTTTCTTGAAATATAGTGAATTGAAAATATTGAATGGCGACAGGCTTGAATATTTTATGTTCCCTGTTCGAAAAAAATTATTTCTATAATTTTTTAAACATTCGAAAAAATTATTCCTATTCGCGGTAGAAGAAATTTAGTCTTGAATGTTTTGATTAAATTCGTTAACTGCAGCGTTATGGCGTCTGTACACTGTTAAGGATAGTTTCTACACACAGCATACAGGTATCCTTTTTTTGCTTTTACTGACGCAAAGAATTATTTCATTTACTACGTGGCAAAAATGGAGAGAAATTAAAATACACTTTTTAATCAAAAAAAAGATTGGTACTTTCCGACCGTCTATTGAATATCAGTTTCGAGTCTGGAACTGCAGAGGAAAAACGGGCTTAATCTTCACTTTTAACTTGCATTCAAAACTTCCAGGAAAAGTACCCATCAAAGTTTTCTCAGAAACTCCACTTAAGCTTCTCTCCCTGACGTCCGGGCAAATTACTGTCGGCAATTGGACACCGGCAGCCTGAACTAATCAGGGGATCTTTGCAAAAATTCCAGAGGAAAACTGGATAAAATCAAGCCGAGGATCACTCTGAGCGACCTTAATTTGTTCAGACAGGAGGGGATGCGCGATCGAAAGAGAAAACGGGATGAGACTTTTTCTGTAGGCCAAGTCATGTAATTTTAATTGATCGAATTCGAACCATGATTGATGAATTAGGATCGTAATAGTGTCAGTTAAACCTTATCGTATGTCTGGAATTTTACTAAAACATATAGAATTTCTTATTGAACAAATTATTTCTTGATTCATAAGAACATAAAAATTGTTTGCAGCCCGGTGTGTAGGATTAACTAGAACTTAGGAGAGTAAGTTAAAATTTGCAGAAAAGCAATTGTATAAAAACAAATTTATTTTCATTGGGTTTATACGGATAATGTGAATTATCCAACACCAATCACTACTAAAATTAGTCACTTTTCCCATCCATGCGTACAAATTTACATATCCCAATGAAAGTTTTTCACCCTTCTGAAATGTTTTCTCGAATCCGCTGACAGACAACAGACTCACTGCATGACTGATAAAATTAACTTAGGAGACAACGTCAGTCATATCATGTGGGGCAGAAAAATTTAAAAGGCAATCTGGATTGTTTTACCTAGTTCTCCCAGCACGCCTAACAAAATTGACGCTCGCCATCTGAAAAAAAACTTTCCCATTGAAGAATGAAGACATAAAGAGAACATGCTTTTCCATCACTAGAACTTAAAATTGATACTTTGACTCTCCATCATTTGTTCTATATGCATCCATAGCTTGAAAAAACTGTTTTTAGAGTAAAGTACGTGCAGTACTTTACTTCTGCACGTACTACTGATGAAACATCAATGGTTTGAGGTGACACTTCACGCACTGAATGCTATCCATGCATTGAACAATTCTCGTACCAAATTCAAAGAATTTTTCAACAAAGTATTATCAACTAGAATCTTCGTTTGAGCAAGTTATAAAATGGCAGAAAAAATTTTGCCAGTTCAATAATTCGAGAAATACCGAAATTTTTCTTCAGAAATTCCATCATTCAATTTGAGGGAGAATAATTAATGACCAACGTACACAAGCCGAAAGTTTAAGAAGTGATGAACAGATTATCCAAATCCTTGAAAAATGAATTTAAATCACCCTGAACAAGAGACCCTAGTTTCATACTACAACTCTCACCAGGACCAAAATAAAATAATGAAGTGGAACGAGAACTGCGCGCTGACATGAAGTTCAGCGGTGTGATTTGGGGGGCACTAAAGTCTAACAAACCTTGAGAGCAGCAAGATAAATAAATATCTGGACAGCAATAACGACACCTGGGAAGTCTCCCATCACGGCGAGGTGCATCGGTGGCTTTTGGAAACGGGTCAGAACTGCTGAAATGCCTGTGTTCGTGAAGCGAACCATGTATTGTGTCATATGTAGCAAGTGTATTTACACTAGCAACAAATAATATAGCTTAAAATTAAAGAACTGATGTGTATGCAATCACACGATCCTCATCCGGAAACAATAAAACTAGACACATGCGCAACCAGAAAGTCTTGTGACTTTGTTGCCATACAACCTAGAAACCACAGCTACCACAAAAATATGCCTCCACGACTATTGCGGACTATAAAAGGCAAATTCAGTGCTCCTGTTAAGCGTCAATCTGTATGGCAAACAAAATCCCTTCTTCTTTAGCAACATCCTTTCATTGCCGCTCTAATCCACCGTGCGAGGGTCTCTAGAGGGCGATTTCTGAACTACGAAGCTTTAAACTTTGTCCTCTGAACTCCGGCAGTTTGTTGCTCATGAGTACCGTGATTATGAAAGTCAAAGCTGGCGAAAACTTCAGAGAGCAGAGGAAGGCATCTTGTGCTGGCTTTAAATGAACTGTCTCCTCGTGAATAGGAGTCATTAGGTCTGAGATATGCGGGAGATCACGTCTTGGATTACCATCATTATAATGCAAAAGTTTCAGCAGTTGTTGGAGGCCGCATAAGGTGGAAACTTTTCCCTTCGCTGGAAGAGTATAAGTGCAAGTGCTACACATTATTTTTCTGAAAATTTTACTAATTTAAGATTTATTTTCAATCCTCACCGTTCCTATTTACTGCAAGAATTGTCTGGGATACCAGTTGAAAATTGTGGTACATCGGATATTAAATGGTCACTCACGATTTCTCACTAAATAAAAATAAAAATTAAAGAAAAGAATTTCCCAAATTTAAACATGGGACACTTATTTTCAAAGCTCATACAAACTATGCAAGCAAGTGGAAGTTACTATTCCTATTTCGGGAATGAAAAAAAATTCCTCAGAGTTTTAAAGAATTGGTGAGCACTTCAGCTCCTTCTTTTAAGACGAATTTCATTCAAACTAATATATTTTATTTTATAACATCAACCTAGCTTAGAGATGTCGCTAAAAAAATCTGCTGAAAGTCTAGGCCTGGTTTATTGCAGCTTCCATCACTTTTTTCCTGTAGAAAATTCAAGGCCGCTTGCGGACTTAAGTTAATTTGTGAGTGACTTATGAGCTCATTCTTCTAACTTGTTACATATTGGCTCGTTTCACTGAACTTGGGAGAGTCGCGAATCCTATGATCGACTTACATTTTTTTACTGAACTTGGAAGCACCTTAAGGGGGTCAACCCAGGCCCCTGCCAAGCCCCTGTCGGTCCGATGAGTATTTTCTATGTATTTGTTGGAAGAGGACCCTTAGGTGGTGGACTATTCGGTCCTAAAATTTTGTGGCGCTACGGACACTAGATCGGGGGGGGGGGGGGATTTAAGTGGACTAAATAGGTGGTAAGTGGACTAAAAATCCTAAATTTTCGACCTCATTTCGACCCCATATTAAAAGAAAACAAAACAGGAAATAGAAAATTTGAAATCATAACTTTGTTTACAATGATTCAAGGATTCCAAATCTGTCTTTGTTTTTCTTCTAGCATGAAAACTCATTGACTTCTACTCTTTTTAAATATCCATAAAAATGAACTAAAAATTATTATTTTAAACCAATATGTCCAATTTTTTCAAAAAACTAAGGCCTGAATCGAAAAAATGAATGATGGAAATTGTGTTTCTTTTCAAATGTTACGTATAATAGTCAAATTTAATAAGAATCAGACTATAAAAATAAAATTTCATAATTTGTATAAAAAAGAAAATTGGTCATTTTTGGGGGGAAATTACAATTCACAGGGTGAATATGAAGATAGGCATGGAGATTATCGAAATAAAAATGAAAACAGAATTCAATTACATAAATTGTCCATTATATTGCACTTCAACAAAAAATTTTGTTTATGGCTTTTACCCAAAACCTCTAATTATCAACATTCAAAAGAATAGAAGTCGGTGAGTTCATGCTAGAAAAAAAACTGTTTTGGAATCCTTGGAACATTTCCAACAAAAGTATGGTAGCAAACTTCCCAATTGTAGAAATGATTTTTATTAACAAGCTCAAAACTCAACATTAGTGTATATTTGAGTTTTTGATCAAATATCGCATATAAAAAAAACGAAAAGTCACAAACGGATAATTTACTACCATGATTTTGTTATAAATGCTCCAAGAATTCCAAAACTGTCTTTGGTTTTGTTCTAGCATGAAAACTCAATGACTTCTATTCTTTTGAAATATCCATAAAATGTACAAAAAAAATTTCGTATTTAAAAAAAATAAGGCCTAAATCGAAGAAGTTACACGAGTAAAAACAGTTAACTTTCAACAAATACATATACTGGCCAAATTTCAAACGAATTGGATGAAAATAATTGAAATCCTGGGTTGACCTCTTAAATCCTCATTTATGTGAATGTCCTATAGCCTCGGTTAATTTACTTTGTCAGTGAATAAATATTCATTTCATTTAACGGAACTTCTTTCGAACACCATCTTCAGCTGCTGCTCGAAATAGGTTTTCAATGGAATGATTTTGAACGAACTTGTATGTTTGTCGAATCCTGCTCGTCAATTACATTGCAATTTTAAACCACATTGCAACTCGCATTCCATTTGCCTCACTATAATGTCCCCAAATTCAGCAGAAAATGAGTGAATCAGAACACCGTTCAACAATGAAAAAATAAGAGATGAGAATACCCGCCTTTATAGGTTTCGTGTTATTGAACAAGAAAATTACACATAAAATGGCAAGCAGGCCTAGAATTTCTACTTTTTCATTGTATAATTTATCATACAACACTATGGGATTACATATGTACGAATAGCAGTTAAGAAACTGTACCTTTTCTACTTTTGACCTGTTGCTTATGGTGGACGTCCGGAGCATCTCCGTGAATCATACAGCAAAAATTTGCTGACATGGATACTGACCACTTGAGTCCGTGACGCTGTTTCATTGCTGAAACGTTTTGATGGAATCACTCTCCTCCTTAGTCACTGAAAGTCCTGCAATTCGCAAAAAAAAAATATCAATGAGTGAATGCATGAATGAAGAGCAGTTTTAACACGTTTCATTCTATTTTCTCACCGGCAGATGTAAGTTTTTACAGGTTTTTGTAATTTTTAGCCCGAAATCTGCCCAAGAATTGTGAACTAACATACTGAAAATGTTGCCAGGCCTATAGCTCAATAGATTTAAGAATTTATTCAAACAGTTTGTCTTTCAAAAGCTTGTGTATCTGGGACCTACAAATATCTCTTGTTTAACCTTTACCATACCTAGGCGTGGAAACTTTTTGGAGGAGTGTTCGTATGCAAGGGCATTTTTGGTAAGGGCTTTCGTACAATGATCATCAGTCTAAGCTTCGTGCCCAGGGGTGGTAGGACAAACTGTTAGGGTTTACTAGAGGATCGATTGAAACCTTTTTAGTGCCATGCATTAATGCTGTTCGTATAGGCCATTACAAATGGCAGGAATGGCCTGTACGAACAGCATTAATACTCATATACATACACGAGTACTCATATACGAGGAGACAATACTCATATACATAGCAACTGTATTTTGTGTACCCATCTTGTAGACGTAGCACAATTACTATTAGTTAGAAATCACCACATAATAATCACTTATTTTGAGTGTAGTTTGGACGATTCTGAAGACGTTGACTCATTGGATAACTTTCTGTACCTAGGGCTGCATGAGCAAAAGTGATTGATGATGATATTTTAGAATTTTTATGATATAGCACATTCCTCAGGTTTGTTTTCAAGGCGTCCATAAACATTCTTCAGTCTTCTGCTATACACGAAATTGTTAGTTTGACCATCAAACCATTATCATTGCAAAATATTGAATCATTGTTATAGCTTAAAAAATGTTTAAAATTCTTTTTGATGATCGCGGAAAGTTGTGGGAAAAATCTCCACAGGGTGTACGTGAGGTCAACATTTTAAATTGAATTCTTGGTTTTTTGTCTCGGTGCGTGTTTCCTCAGAGGTGTTTTGCCTGGTCAGACCAGGGCTGCCACTGATGGGGGATTTCCCCTAAATCTGGGGGAAACGGTGGTCGTCTGGGGGAATGGGGGAAACTCTCGTGAAATCGACTAAATTTAGGGGAAATTAGCTAGGTTTCATTTTTTATGAAAATATTGTGAAACCTGAATAATTTATGCAGGCGTATGGTTATTCGAATGAAGATATCATGATGCAGAACAGAAAACACATCCTTTACAACAAATGAGAGGTAATTTCACGAAGTTTGAAAGTGGATCGAACTTGTTAGACTTAAAAGGAGATTCACATCGGAATAGAGAACAGTCTCAATTCACAGCTCAGGTTCGAGAATCGAAGAGTTCGTTCAATTAGTGGAATAAAAAGGCTGTCAGTGACCTTGTGACTGCCGCTATAGCTTGCTTTCACTGAGCGAATACTCCTCAGTCAACACTTCCTTCATTAACTTGAATTGTGTGTGAAAAGTGTGGTAATTTATCTTATATATTAAATAGTAAATTCTAATATCTTTCAACGTATTTTCTCAGGCAAAGGAAGCAAAACGCAGATGTATTTAAGAAGATTAGTTACTTGTGTGCCTTAAATTCAAGTGATGCTTAAAATATGCGGCAGGCCTAGTCTTTGTTTGCGGCAGGCCTAGTCTTTATTAACCAGTGGTTTTATACCTTAAAAGTCGCATGTGCAAATTAGGAGCGTCTTGGTTGAGAGATTCTTGAGAGTTAACTTGTTTCTCTCTTGGCTTGATATGCTATCGGTTGTGCATCCAACACTCGTGATTGCATTGTTCCAAAGCAACTATAATTATTATTTTTATTTATCTGCATTGTCATAATTTATTTGCGTTACAGAAGCTATCTCTGTAACATGCTGTTACGCAATCAGAATTTTCCTAATTTTTTTAGCAGCCAAAGTTTTACAGGGATGTCAACTAAGTTTATTTTATTGGTTAAATGAGACTTATATAAATATTTTGTTGTTTTAGAGTTATTATTTTTGCTTCGGAATACTGATACTGTTCCCCTAATGAATGACCAAACCGAATCATCTTCTAGAACACGGAAGTTCTATAAAGAGTCAGATAGAGATGACTGGCTCAGTGTACCCAAGTTAAAAACTTACCTGGAATGGAATAATAATCCTGACTGCAGTTATTGTAAATGCTGTAATATTTCTTTGAAAAATCATAATAAATCTATGCTTCGTGCAACATTCAGTGAAACATAAGAGGTATAAATGTTGTTGGTACCAGCGCTTATATCGTTCACTTTATGGTCAGAGAGCCGTCAAAGGAATCCAATGAAATTGGCATAAGCGAACGTACTCTTGTAGGATACTTTGCCCAACTCAATATTCCATTCTGACGCGTTGATCATTTCTTATTGATGGGTAAAACAAATTACCCTGACAGCGAAATGGCTTACAAGCATGCCAATAAAACGGACAAAATTACATATGGACTAAATATACAGTAAGTAAAGCGAGTTTCTTGTTAACATGTAAGATAATGCATTTTATCTAAATTTTAGGGGATTTTTGCTCAAAATGGGGGAATTTCTACAGCAAATCTGGGGGAAAGAGAAAAACCTCAGTGGCAGCCCTGGGTCAGACACTTGTTCGCTTGCCAGCGACGAGAACGGACGCTTCCTGGCCTCTGCTCTCTGGTCGTACTACCTTTTTCCGTCAGACCTTCTCTCTGTAAGGGCGGTCGTATGTGGCGCTGGTGGTTGCTCGTCCTCGTAACGTACGTTCCTTCGCTCTGGGCTTTGATTGCGAAGTCACTGGAGTTTGTTTGTTTTTTTTATACTGTCATTATTTATTAAAGTTGGTTTAGATTCGGTAATTGGGGTATTTGGTTGTGAATTAGGTTACTTGAGCTTGTCTCTCTATTTCGTTCTCCCAGCTCTCTTGCTTAATTAAGAGTGTTATTTGCACTTGGTTTTGCTGGGGGACGACTTGACTGTCCTCAACCTTGGGACACTTGACCTCGTTGAATTACTTGACGTCTTGACTTCTTGACTTCTTGACTTCTTTACCTCTTGACCTCTTGACTAATTGCATCGTCATCCATCACTTTGTTCTGCAAGTTAACACACTGAGGGCACCATTTCCTTAGGTGGGTATAGAATAATAATTTATTAACGTAAATATAATAACTGAACATAATTGCATTCATTTAGCTGACTTTTTACTGCTGGCTCGTCCGCTTTCAAAAGTACTTATCGTTTTTTCTCTTTGCCCACATAGTATACGTTTGGGGGCTGTCTCTGCTGGTCAACTGGGTCTACGGTTGCAGCAGCCACTAGTTACAAGGTACTAATGTCTGATCTTTGAACTTTGCTTATTTCGTATTCGACCATTAATTTGATTCATCATTAATTTTATTACCGTCATTACGATCTTTTCTAAACCTTCATATTTTTTCCAGCTACTCTAGCGATCGCCCAGTTTTTTCGCGAGCGGTGCCTCCCTTGGACCGACTAAGTGTGCCAAGCCGTCTTCCAATCGGGTAGACCACGACGAGGACGACGACCGTCCGTTACTGTCGTCACTGTCCGTCCGTTCGTCGCAGGACGAGAAGGGTCATAGCGTCTGCTAGTCAGCTAGACGCTGACCGTCCGTGGCTGTCCATTTTGTACGGACCTGGTAAGGGACTGGCAGGTGTTCAAGCTACAAGTGTTAAAAGGCCGTTGGCAAGCGACTTATTTTTGAAAAATTCTTCCATTAGGTTTTAACTGACGGCGCAGTCGGCTCGAGGTGCTACGGGGCCCGCTGTGTGCCGCCGACGTACCGTTTTTGTGCGTTCATCGTAAAATTTAAACTTGTTAACGTTCTGCGAACTATGAAAATAAAGAAACTTAACGAAACCTATTGTCTAAACTTAGTATTTAATTAAGGTCAAAAATTGTGTTTTTTTGTATTGTATGCCAAGATCGCCTTCCTTCGACTTGGGTTTTTAACATTGTTTTAAGAAGCGCTAAATATAAGCGTGTCTTGTTTCTTGAACAAAATTATTGGCTAATCTTCCTGTTTTGATGTTTGCACCTTATCTCTTCATGGCGACTTATTTAGTGAAACCCTCAGTTTTCGCCATAAAGTATATATTTTAACTTATTCTCTAGGAGATGCTACTGCTGCAATCTGGATGCTAAGAGTTCAGCTTTATTCCTTGGGAGTACTAAATCCCTAATCAGGTAAAGGAGTTCACCTTATGTGATTCTGTGTTTTTCACAGAAGGTAAAATACACAATCTGGTGCTGGTACACAATCTGGTACACAATCACATCTCTGGTGCTTGGAACATGAGAAATTCAGTTCCATCATCCTCCAACTCACTGCCTGTCAGAATGTTAGTGATGGATAAATGTGCGTTGGTCCTTGTTCGCATGCCACCCTTTTGATAGCGACCCTGTCTTAGGTGTAACTGAGGGTAGTCAGTTGATCGATATAAGGGCGTATATTCTGAGGCTGGTTATTCCGTTAGAATCTACCTGATATTCAGCGATAGGAGAGAAGTCGGATTTGCTGACTGATAAACCCCTAGTTTCTGAGGCTGGTTATTCCGTTGGAATCTCCCTTGTATTCAGGGATCGGAAAGAAAGTCAGGTTTGCTGACCGTTACTTATTAAGTCGAGGTTCGTCAACTGTTTTTCTGTTGCTGCAATAAACTTCCAATATTTTTCAGAATTTGAGGTGGCTGCGTGGCTAAGTAGCAAAATTTTTCGAAATATCAGTCAAGCGAAATAGCGATTGAGCTGACAAGATAACGAAAATTTGAAAATCGTGACAGAAATCCGTTTCGCGAGTATCTGTGAAACGCGAGGTCAGTTTATTGAAGGAAAGAATTAATTTCCTTCTGTAGTACACAGACACCCGTGTCGACCTATCTTGGCGATGGCTTAACAGTTAGCAAGGGAGAACATGGAGTGGCAATTAATCCTTCTCCATATGTTGGTTACTGGGTGAATAACAAATGATTTTACTGGGTATGCAATATTCCTTTTCGTCTGTGTTTTAATTAATTTCTTCAAGTTTGACCTCTTGCAGAAATCGCAATCGATGGTATCTTTCGTTCATCTATGTCAAACAGCTGGCGCATCAAAAAACATGGAAACTTTTTTCTCATGCATCCAATATTCAGGGTTGATGAACACTTCGTACGTCAAAGATGGGAACCCAATTTTTCCAGATTAATATTTTCCCTAGCATATCGCTTGGAATTAACATTTTATGTGTGAATAAGAAGACTGTAAAATTATCCTTACATGATAGTGGAGGACTTGAATTATCTGCTATATGAAAACGAAAGTAACTTCGATTTTTCCACTAATTTTTTTGAAAGCAGGTCGCTGAATTATTTCGCCCCATGTTATTACTGAAAACAGAGTGTGACAGTGACCACCATGTCGTAGAACATACTCACAGGCTTACAAGCATACATAGTATTTGAGTTCTAAAAATGCCCAAATTTATTTGTTGAACAGTGGCAGAAAAAACTCATGTTCTGCTATCATTGCCGAAAACAACAATAGAACGCTCTAAATCTAAAACAACAATTTCGTATCAGTTAAATTATTTAAAATTAATAAGGGAATTTCTACACAAAACGTTTATACCTTCTGTACGGGAAATAACACTCACTATCAGCAATAATAACGCATCAATAAAATTATCACCGCCAAGAAGAACCAGCGTACAGTTCCCAATTCTCATCATCTGGTGTGAACACCAACTCACTGCCGAGGAGGTGATGAGTGTTGTGCAGAATGGTGTTCACGCCAGGATGGACGCTTCAGCCTTCAGTGCTGTCAGATCGTTTGGACGAGGTTTGTCAAGCACAAAACTGCGCTATCGTCCTCCAATGTGTTGTATTGTACGATGCAAACAAGGAGAAATTTTCAGCCAAGTCTACAGAGTCGATTAGAATGTTTCCAGCGTGGTCAGTGTTCATTCACGATGCTGTCTCCCCTGCTGCCATGGGAGCTTCATGACTCTGCTGCAGAAAAAGATTAGTGACTTTGATAGTTGGAATCATCAGACAAGTTTTTATTCGAACTGTCACTGAAGGACCTTTATATCCAGAGTATGAGTGACTTTAGCAACTTCTATAAAATTTCATTTAAAAACGTTTCCATGATTTTTTTCCTGCAGAATTAAAAAAAAACATGTGCTCCATTCACCATCTTCGAACTCTTTTCAGTAATGCATGCAGGCAGGAGCAGACTAAATCGATCTTACATTTCTCTCCAGTTCCAATTGAGCCACAGAGCTGCAGAACCCAGGCTGGAAATATGCCTCGCCTCTTCTGAGTGTTTTTTTGCTGGTAATTAAAAGCTCTGGAACTCCTGCTGCTGCCACAGCAAGAATGGGCTCAGCTCATTCGGAAGGCAGTGCGGTCGTTCTGCCTGGGAGGGACAGAGTGATGCCCACACAACGACGAGTAGTTGTACATGTTGGCAGGTCTTCACTGAAGAGTTCTACGTGCAGGATTGTCAGTGTTCGCACGAAGTCAACTCGTGTAGATTACTGTCATTCACTGCATCTAAAATGGAAATGATGAAATTCAGTATTTCACTCATCCAGACACGGAGGAATGTTAGGAAAGACGACCACTCAAATCATTGCAACACATTACATATTTTCTGTCTCGTGAACACCTATTCGTCGTTCTCTCATTGAAAGTACAAATTAAGATCTATGCTGGCAAAAAAAATTGCTCAGCTTATGCCACCATTTTTTTCCGGGACGTCGAACGGAACCATGTATAATTGGTGTTAACAATAACAGCCAAAACGAAGACTAAACTCGTCAAGTCCCAGTTGCCCTAATTTGGAACTCATGAGACTCAACAGAAACTGAGTATCTTACGATAGCAGCTAGCCATGGCAGAGGCGGTCGTGGCTTACACTAATTTTTCCAAGATAACAGTCAATTCCTCCCGTCTCACGTGATTCTTCGCACTTTGACCGCAACGTGTGCCACCGATGACTATGGAGGGAATTTTCATAATGATACTGACCGACCAGTTGTCATAAACACGATTTTTATAAGTACCTATTTAAAGTTAAATGAAGGCACGCTCCAGTTCATGTTTGCTGTTTTTAAAATTGCCCACTACATTTCATTTTAAATTGGAGTTGAATAGTGAACTTAAGTTTATCCAATTGCACTCGAAGTGTTAATTTGATGGTACCGGACATTTAAACTAGTTGGAAAAAATAATTTTTGAATGAGGTACAGAAGCAAAGGCTTGTTGCACTGTTTTGTTGTGTAGATAGAGTGTGAACGCTTATATACAAATATTTTACCGTGATTTACACTTATAACTCTATCATTACAGAACAATTATGAAAAGTTTTCTAATAATGATGACAATTACATTATCAGCTTTAAAACAGTTCAAGTACGAGTGGAGTGGTGAACATTAATTTATCAAATTACCCTTATTTACCCTTAAATATCAACTGCACAAAGTGGATCATTTTAAAGGGAGCTATAAAAAAATATCTGCAAATTTTCTCGCAATCGCAAAAATACCAATCATCTTTTATTCGGCGGATAAAATTTTTACTTTAAGTGCTTTAAAGCGCCCACTCAATTCTACACGTACCATGCAAAGGTGACATTCTTACTGAAAGACATTCTCTGTACTCGGCCCGCAAATGCAGCTTCATTCTTTACTTTATACATATTATTGTTTATTTTTTATTAACTTGTGCTTCTCTCTAAATCCTGTGTCGACAATTATCATGAGTATTACGATAACCATGTATGAATAGCAATTGAGGATCTAAATCATATGTTTCAACACTTAACATGGGTATTAAGATAACCATGTATAAATAGCAATTAAGGGTCTCTATGCTAAGGTATTTGAATGCATTTTTCGCTTTCATTTTTCAATACTTGTGCGCACTAATGAAAGTGTTTTTCAAATGAGCGTCGCGATGATTGTGCTCTCTTAGTTCAAAATCAGATTATTCAAGGTAACGAACTCATTTTTGTTTTACTTTTCTATCAATCATTTTTGTCTCAATATTCTACACGGGTATTACGATACCAAAGTGTTATAATCATTTAAGAATGTTAATGTTAAGGTGTTTTAAAAACCAATGTATCGACATTTCATGTATGTACTTTATTGGAAGTAAAATGTTTTCCTTTATTTGAAAAATGTTTTTTATATACATCATTTCCAGAGAGTTCGGCGCATACACGCAGTAATTCTCTGTCCTAACTCTGTATGACGGTCTTTGTGTCTCGCGACTTATGTCTCACAAAAACGAAAGGTGCGCCAAAAATATATGAGTAATTTTTCTATTTCCAGAGATGAATTCAATTTTCTTATAATCTACATAGGCGCATCGATGAGAAAAGGACTCGTTAATTGTTCAGTCTGAGACATCCTAATGAGAGACCCCTAATATTCCAATGGCGGTGCAGTAACTTTAGAGCGTAAAAATTAATTATGTCAACACGTTAGCTACTCAATGATCATTTACTCTTATGAGTTTCTCTTAGCACCGCGTCCAATTTCCTCTTCAACGGCCACCGTTCCACATCCGAGCTCCCACTCTCGCACAAGCGTCAGATGGAAGCTTCGTCGACCATCAAAGCAACAAACAAAAAAGAGGCACCGGCCCCCGACTGGCGCTGTGTGGTCGCGCTCGGAAATATTGCTGAAAACTAGCAGCAAATGGGCTGCAGTGACGTCAAATTGAAGGGAAAGTTGTCGCCTCCCACAAAAAGCTGAGTGAAACTCGAAAATTTCTGTCAAAAGTTAGAAAGAACGTTAAAAGTTCGGTAACATTTGTCTTTGAAACAGGGTAACACGTTATTAGTTGAAATAGCGGACATCCAGGTTCCATTGTTGTCAAATGAAATTCGTATTCAGCTGGAAAATATTATTTTCTGTCGAGCTTTCGAAATTTTAAACAAATTTCGTTTTCAGGACAAGAGACTGAAGTTTTTGGAAGCAAAGTTATGGCCAAAGCAGGTATCCTGGATACAAGGGAAAGATATTACATATAAGATAAACGAAAGCGGACATCGGTGGAACATGCAGTAGTCACAGTAATTATTTCAGGAGTGGTTTATAAACATCCGGAATTTACAGATATCTATTGTAGGAGTTTGAATTAGTTGTGGAATAGAATGCTTCTAAGTATCTTCTTTCTTTCTTGTTGGAATTTTGAGATATAATTTAATAATTTTGAAAATCTATTTAGTGACCCGTGTCCCGAACATGTTAGTAAACTAAAGAATTAATTTGCTATTTTTCCACATTTTGGCAATGTTCATTGGCACGGATTTTTAAATTCCTGCAAGTTTCACCGATATACACTTATTAACAATTTTTACAACCTAATTTGTACACTAGATCGCAACGGTCTTCAGGTGCTTGTTTGTCTTTAATTTTTGATAAATTTCTTCCTATCAGGTTAATTGACTTCTTTGCCATTTGCACATTGAATGGCCGGAGTATCCTGTCGACACGTTCAGATGTGCCTTTTACATAAGGGGCACTAAAATAGCTAATTTTTGGGTTCTAATTTTGGCTAATATTTTATCGCGGATTTTTTAGTTTTCTGATTGATTATTTAATCATTTTTTCTTGGTATCCGTTTTATTGTGGCTACTATTTAATAAATTTTAGTTCATTTTCGACTTAATCATTACTACACAATTGCAAGGCTCTACTAACTAGGGAATCAACAACGCTACGTTTTTATTTATTAGGAGGGTTTGAAGAGAAATCGAGGTATCGTCCGGTATGGGTTGGTTTTCTGTAAATTCCAAAACTGAGGGAGTTGTCTTCCATTCTTGTAATTTTTAAGTCCAAAAAAGGGATAGAATTATTTTGTTCCTTTTCGATCGTGAATTAAATGTTAGCGTTAATTAAGTTTAGCTAGTTGTTTAAATCATCGACGGTGTTTTTGGGAACTATTGCAAACACATCGTCAACGTATCTTTTCCAAAACATAATTTAGCTACAGGAGTGCTCAAAGATCCCATTTTCAATGTTTTATAAGTGAAAAAAGTGAAAAATCTATCAGCGGGACAAAAACAAGCAATAAAAAATCTGTAAACTAATTCATCCATAGTTATTGTGTCAGCTGACAAAGGTCGAACCACAGTGGTTTTAGATAAAGAAGACTATTAATAAAAAATCTAAAATCATCTCTCCGACAATCTAACGTACGTGGAAATTTAGAGCAACCCAATTCAGCAACTAAAAACCAAGTAAATTAAAAACTAAAACTCCTCAAAGATAAGAAAAAAATTACTCCCGAACTATACCGGAAACTTTACTCCAGCTCAGCAACAATCCCTCGATTTTATGGCCTGATCAAGCTGCATAAGGAGGGTTATCCCATTAGACCCATTGTATCTTTTTGTGCATCACCCACATATGAGCTATCTAAATTTTTATCTTCAATTATAAACCCATTAACAAACAGAGCTGAGCAAAAGTTAAAAAATTCCTTATAAATGAAGGAAGCAGCCTAAGACCTCATCGTCCCTGAATATTGCATGATGGTTTCTTTCGACGTGAAAGCTCTCTTCACCTCCATCCCTCAAGAATTGGCCCTAACAAGCGTGGAACGACTTCTCAACGAAACTGATGAGTGGAAAAACAACACTTAATTGTCCAAAGATGATATATTAAGTTTAGTTCAACTATGTTTATCGTCGACAGTCTTCTAGCAAAATAAGAAAATTTATAAACAAATTAAAGGCACACCAATGGGAAGTAGCGTGTCCGTAGCAATTGCCGAGGCTACAATGTAAAACATTGAAAATGAGATCTTTGAGCACTCCAGTAGCTAAATTATGTTTTGGAAAAGATACGTTGACGATGTGTTTGCAATAGTTCCCAAAAACACCGTCGATGATTTAAACAACTAGCTAAACTAAATTAACGCTGACATTTAATTCACGATCGAAAAGGAACAAAATAACTCTATCCCTTTTTTGGACTTAAAAATTACAAGAATGGAAGACAACTCCCTCAGTTTTGGAATTTACAGAAAACCAACCCATACCGGACGATACCTCGATTTCTCTTCAAACCATCCTAATAAATAAAAACGTAGCGTTGTTGATTCCCTAGTTAGTAGAGCCTTGCAATTGTGTAGTAATGATTAAGTCGAAAATGAACTAAAATTTATTAAATAGTAGCTACAATAAAATGGATACCAAGAAAAAATGGTTAATTAATCAATCAGAAAACTAAAAAATCCGCGATAAAATATTAGCCAAAATTAGAACCCAAAAATTAGCTATTTTAGTGCCCCTTATGTAAAAGGCACATCTGAACGTGTCAACAGGATACTCCGGCCATTCAATGTGCAAATAGCAAAGAAGTCAATTAACCTGATGGGAAGAAATTTATCAAAAATTAAAGACAAACAAGCACCTGAAGACCGTTGCGATGTAGTGTACAAATTAGGTTGTAAAAATTGTTAATAAGTGTATATCGGTGAAACTTGCAGGAATTTAAAAATACGTGTCAATGAACATTGCCAAAATGTGGAAAAATAGCAAACTAATTCTTTAGTTTACTAACATGTTCGGGACACGGGTCACTAAATAGATTTTCAAAATTATTAAATTATATCTCAAAATTCCAACAAGAAAGAAAGAAGATACTTAGAAGCATTCTATTCCACAACTAATTCAAACTCCTACAATAGATATCTGTAAATTCCGGATGTTTATAAACCACTCCTGAAATAATTACTGTGACTACTGCATGTTCCACCGATGTCCGCTTTCGTTTATCTTATATGTAATATCTTTCCCTTGTGTCCAGGATACCTGCTTTGGCCATAACTTTGCTTCCAAAAACTTAGTCTCTTGTCCTGAAAACGAAATTTGTTTAAAATTTCGAAAGCTCGACAGAAAATAATATTTTCCAGCTGAATACGAATTTCATTTGACAGGGTAACACGTGTGTCTTGTGTACAGTATCATATACATGGTGTTGTTTAAATACGGACTCCAAAAAATCTTTAATAACTTTTGATGCAATGAACGGATTTTTGAAAACAAAACGACAGTAGAATCCTGAGATTTATATCTTTGATTTTTTATCTACGTATTTATGATGCAACAGTCAAACTAACAATAAGAGGACAAAATGAAATTCATTCTGCCTTGAAACTGCCACCAAGATGACGAAGTGGACAAAGGAACAATTAACTTTCATAAGCACTACATACTTCTCTAATGGAAGGAGTATTGTCCTTCGCAGTGAAGTTTAATGCAAAGCTATTAAAATTTTTGATACTCACGTGGTCGAGCATTTGCCAGTTTAATTCTAAGGGAAGTCTTACTTCCTTTTATTGATTTTCGTTTCTTTAAAAATAATTATCATTATAAAATGTGCTATTCAATATATCTTCTTTTTCGTAATTAATCTTAAACTGTCTAAGAAAAAGTTAGGCCCCTCTCTAAGACGTCCACTACAAAGAAAAGACAAATCTTTTCTTCAAGTTCCATAGTTGACAACCATTTCAAGAGTCAAAAGTTTTTGTCAGTAATCTATTCTAGTCTTGACCGAATCTTGCTCTTATTATGATGATGATGATAGAATTTTACATATACTTTTATTGGAAAGGCACAAATCTTGGAGTAACTCCATGTTTCCAAAGCAAAAAAAAATACGGTTCACTCGACGATAATTGGTCTTCTACGCTCATTGGTAAATATATGAAAAATGTAATCTTCAATAACTAGCCAAAGAGTATAAAAATGCCTTATTGCACATTTCATAAAATTTGTTCCTATATGTAGCGTTTGAACATGAAATTAACAGTACTCGAGAAATAATAATAAAAATTTCAGGAAAGTTAAGTTTCAAATGTGTTAATAATTCATAATAGAAAATTGATCATCAGGAACACACGGAGAGGTCCGAAATTTTTCAAAGCATTTACAAGGTATTTTCGTAACTAAAAATGACATACATTTTGACATAGCTTAAATTGCACTAAAATTCATTTCACTCACCGGAAAATGATCTGGCTCGTACCTGAATGCTGAAGCATTATTCATGTCAGCCTTCACTGATGTTGAGTTATACCTTTAACCGTAGTGAAATATGTTCCTATTTTTGCGATGCTCAATTTCAGAGTGGTGAAAACCATGTCAAATAATGTATTAATGAAAATTCTAACTTTTTTACAGCAGGAAATGCCATTTCCTGCGAAATAACCCAGATCGGAAGTAAGGTACTCAGGCCAATAGTAATAACTACATTTAGGCTGTAATTTATCATGAGCTCTTTTCGGGTAACTCACCTTTTAATTAATGGGAAACAGTCTAAACAAAAGCTCCTAATGAATTACTTATCATTTTCAAAGCCCGTAAACTGGTTTTAATATGCTCCGTAAGCCTCACAATAAAAAGCAATACGTTCACCATCTAGTTAAATGAATTGCTCATAGTATCATTAGCTTGGCCTAAAAGAGTGACAGAACAACTTTTAAAAAGTGTTGTCGCTAAAACGAAGAGGCTCCGAGCGTTCCCTCGCAAACTTGGTTCATAAATCCTGTTCTTTTTATGCGACCACAGAGAGCTTCAAATGATGCCTCTTATTACGCAGAAAGTCAGGGACCTTGTAACAGATGAGGCGAGGTTTTTCTTATAACTTTCAGTTGAAAATGCGACTTGTTTTGCTGGATGCACACCGGTAATGGATGAAGCAGGTCACGAGTTCCGTGAATTTGCTCTAATTTTCGTGAAGGAAATTCAGGTTGCAACTTTACGCCATGTCCCAAACGACTCATAAACAACAGCAACGCATTTCTATCGTTGCACAAGGACAAAAATATAGCAACAAGCCTGAAGTTTTCACATAAGAGAGCTTTTTGAGCAGTCAAGAGAGGCAGTCCTAATTGCGTATCATTTCTTAATAAAAAATGTTTTCAGCGGTGTTTTCTTGCAGAAATTCAAATTATAGAGCTTGAATCGATTCTTAATATCAGTTTAATTCAAGTTTTTGTTTAGTGCAAAACATAGAAGTTGACAGAAAGAGTGAAGTGCTCAAACTAGCGGGGTTAAATTAATCAAAACTTAGTAAAATGACATATTTTCTTAATGATATGAATATATTAATTACCATATTAAATTTTGAAAATGGATGTAAATTTTTTTAAATATTAGAAGTGCTCACACCAGCCGAACTAAAACAAACTTGCTGAACTTATGACCGCGAGGGAGCAAGTAACGATGCCATCTCTTTGATCTTATTGAGAAGTAAATCCTTCTCTCTGATTTTATTTGAAATTAATGACTCCAGTTTTCAATGACTCTATACTCTCTAATAAAAGCTAATATTAATGATTTAATTATTACTACCATGCAATTTTTCCGGCTAGAATATTGATTGAAATAACCATTCCTTGAACTAGAAGCATAAAATACCAAGTTCATATCTCTACTCAAACTTTACTTAGTTTGGTATATATGCTCAATTATTGCAGGAACATAAAAATATATGTAAAGTTTGAGGGTTTCGTTTCACCACGGCAGTCAGCTACCAGCCGTAATTCATAGTTTATTTCAGTTAAAACGAATTCTGGCCCTTAGATAATAGAAACTGAACTCTTCGAAGAAAAATTAAGATGACAAGCAAGGAGTTGTGAAACAAACATCGTACTGAAGTGGTTTTGAGCGATCCGAGAAAAATGATTAAAAAACTGCAAAATTCAAGAAGAAAAGAACCTGTGGTGCAATATTGAAAATTTGAAATATCGTTGAAGCTTCAATGATCATACAACTAAGACTGATAGCGATACTGACATTACACAAATGCTGGAGGTGCTTGTTCTTGTGTGGCGGTTGGTGAGTGAAAGTTAACATTTATGATCGTAGGTGGCATTTCGAGTCCTGTATATCAAACGATCTCAATTGTCACTAGCCCATTCGACTCAGGTTCTCTTTGGGAGGCTATCCCTAAACTTTCCTCATCGCATTATTCGTAATAAATTTCCAAAAATTATATTCTCGCTTTTTACGTTGGATTACTTCTCAAGAAGAAGCAGCTCACTGAACTGTTACTCAATCAAACCAAAGCTTGAATAATAATCAGAAAATTTTCAAAAGCATTGTGCGTGACGACTGATCTTGCACAAAAACTATCTTGCAAAGTCGTTTAAATGTGAAAGGCTATGATGGCTTGAAAAATTTAAAGTTCTTTTCATGGGAATGTCAATTGCTACGGTAATTTCATCAGTATAACAACAACGCAGCATAATTCCTGACTTTTTTTAATCAACCCTTATAGGCAAAAATTGACAGAAAAAAATTGTTGAGCCTTTGAAACAACATTAATAAATTTACAGAAATTTTCGGTTTGACTCCACCTTGATTAATCTAAAAACAGTAAATTGAGGATATGTGAGTAACATTTAGTTCAGTATAAAATGTATTAGAAAACTTGAATGGATTTACATGTAAAAATTTTTCCTTAAGGGAAGGCTGGAATAGACGCCTCAAGAAGCTACCAAATACAAACGCGCCTTTGAATTTCTGGACGGCCCGACATCATCAGCAAACGGTACTCTTACCCCCAAAGTGCATTGTTATTCCTCTTCTCGCTCGGTCGTGTCTGTTTAAGACCTGGCCACAAACGAGCCGTACGCTTTCCAATTCTGTGCTGGCATTCGCCGGTGCAGAAAAACAATACCAAGATGCTTTCTGTAAAGATAATAAGAATGCAGGATTTCTCCTCTGACGGAGAGTAGACTATACTGCAGCATCGTAAAGGGAACATCCTCAGGGAAACCACTTCATTGATCGTTTTGTCATTCCAATCGAGTTCTATAAATAGTTTTTCAGCTTCTTAACATAAAAAGAGGGAGTGTGTGAGTAGGGAGCAAGCTCGATGAGTAGAAGAATTCCCTCTCTAACCTCTTCCACTCGTCTTCTTAATTCTCCATTTCTGCCAGGAGAACTGCGGTCCATGAAAGTTCCGCGGATCCGAACCATGGGATCGATCCAGGCTCTTCCTAGTTCAAAGTCCGATGCTTAATTAACCGTCAGCGCCACAGAGAAGTTGTGAGCGAAGCTGGCGGAGAATTTGTGACGAGAGCTCGCGTCTGGTGTCTGTCCGTCAATGAAGCAATTCAGAAAAATTTTTGGGTTCATAAATCTAGCCGAAAGTAAAATTTCTTGTTTCAGAGCCGCCAAGCTATAATGTCGTCAAGTGAGGAGAAATTGAAGAAGTTTGTGACCTCATGAATTTCCGAAGTGATGCAGCAACTAATTACCTTCACTGATGATGAAATTAGCAACCACTCTTAGCACCACAATTCAAAGTAGACAAATTGATTTTGAACTTTTCGAACTAAATCGGTTTGCAGGGCATCCCTTATAAAATAAAACGTCACGTGTCTCCTTGAATTTATAAATAAATTAATATATTTTCACATTTTTTGTGGGTTGTTTCTCATGAGTTATTACCATGAGAATCCCATTGAATGCGTGAACTTTTTGTAGAATTTTATGCACTTAGTATATATATATATTAAATAAAAATGCACAGTTACTGCTTGCTTGGTCCGTCTCTCTTTCACGTTCTTAAGGATGCTTAAGGACACCGTCTGGGTAGAAATCGGGATAAGTGTTGATTTTCTGTTTTTAAATGCATCTTATAGAGGATTTTCTTGCGCTTCCATTGGTACTTTTCGTTTACGTCTACTCCAAATAGTGCGCCCACCAGAGGGGGGGAAAGCGATGGGGGTGGCGTGACCTTGACACCTCCCCCCCTCATTACTGGGGGCAATTGAGCGAGTTTCTCTGCGGCAATGGCAATAGAGTTCGTTCATGGGCTACTCAAAGTGCTTTCATTATTCAAACGAAACATTCTAACGCTGAATAAATATTTTTTATAAGATTTTGACAATTTCAGAATTTAGCTGTTCTGCCGTATCTATGATACCGCAGCTTTCATTCATAGCTCGATGACAGCTGCAGTATCATAGCTACAGCTATGGCGAACACACCAATCCAAAGGGCTTGAAAAGAGCTACAAAACAGAGGAGTTGACTTGAAAAAAACGTATAATGGTCGAAAAAATGAAAAAATAAAAAAAGGGGGTATTTTGAAGAATTACATGTATTGTCTTTTGTTGTAAATTTTTTCCCAGAGTTACAGAGCTACAGCAATGTAAATGATATCAATCGAAAGGGCTTGAAAAGAGCTACAAACGCTCAAGAGTTCATTTGTTATGCTTCTCCGCATAACTGTGTACGGAACTTCGCTAAGGATCTGAATAATCGTCCGGCCAACGACTTATTCATAAATGATTCAAAAGACCGAATATTAAGCCTGATTTCTGCGAGAAAGCATCACATCGTTGAATTCTAGAACAATCGACTCTTCAGGAACAACGTTCGAACGTCGCCGATACAAGTAGCGAACGATCACGCCAGCCGTAGATGCCAAGAACCTCAACGGATGTCTTCATTTGATTTAATTAATATGTATAACATTGTTTGTGGGGATTTTTATATAGTAATGAGGGTAAGGTTAATGATGTATGTTTTCTATTCGATAGTAGGGATATATCACGTTCTTATTGGTAACCTTGTTAGGATGTTATTCAAAGTTGGCACCTCAAGGTGACGCCAGAGGCGGGTTGCCTGAGGCCGAGGGACTCAGAGGGAGAGAGCGTCGGTCGGGCGAGGAAGACGAACGAGAACGGTCACGTACGAGCTCAAATTATCAACCCCGGCCCAGGTGGGTCGAGGCTTGCCTCTTAAATCCACTATTTCAAGTCATCCTAGAACATCTGTGCCCTCATTCGCTCGAAAGTGATTTACTTCAAGAATACTCAACCGCAGTGCCAATTTAACGTAAATTAGAGATTGCCAATCTAGACTGCTAACTGTCGGAGCCATCAACCTGGTCTCTCTGCCCTCAACAAAACATGGCGGCCTTGCTCCAGCGCGCCAGCCAGGCGACATTCAAACTGCGAGCCCTGATCTCCAAATCTCAGTTAAGTCCCTCTCTGATATTATGTCGATCCGAGTCCCCGCTCAAGCTTCTAAGTATGTTAGGCTTGCGAGTGCGGAAGTCCCATTTATTCAATTAATGCGTAATTTCGATGATTAATGTATCAATAATTTCTCTTGTCCAATAGCGAATTTCTTTAATGTCCTTGTGTTCTTCATATCCTTCAGATAGATAGGAAGAGATGAGATAGATTGATTTGGAAAGAAAAGATAATGTTTGAAGCCAGGAAACACGGCTAGAATGCACGATTAATTTATGGCCTTAAGCCGTTCGCAACGCTTACCGAAGATTGAATTAAATATTTACTCAGACTTACTCTGAGTTGGTGGCAGCTACCTTGATATTAACAAGTAGAAAATAAAAGAAATGTGACGAATAATCTTAATGTCACGACTAATAATATCACATGGAAAATATCATGCATCGCAACAAAGAATGACGGCAGAAGAAAATGAAGACCGTGACCTCAGCGAGACAAAATAAAGAGGGTCACGACATATGGTGGCAGCGGTGGGATTTGAGTTTTGCTTTATATGTAAATGTTACTGTAAAATCTCATGCCTGCCGAACTCACACCTCCGAATAAAAATATATACGTGCATTCAAACATTCAAATTTAAAAATTGATATTTGGCCGACTAAAAATAATTTCTTCATCTGAATCATCTCGTCTCTCTCTTCCTAATGAATACTTATTTGCAGAATGTCGTCAGGAACGATAAAGTAATGTTGCATTAATGTTTCATATTTCAATGTTGTCGATAGACTTATAATGTGTACGGATGTTCAACGTTTCCCTTCATCAATTAATTTCATTACAATATGCAACATTTTCTGTGCCATCCAACGTTAAAACTATGATGTGACAACATGCCATATGTTGCGGACGTATGTTAGGATCGAACATTCCTCAATCCTTGAGTGAGCCGGCTTTGCCGCGGCAGCTCACGCCCTCGCCAATGGAATGTGAGACTATAAACAAAGCCCACGTACCCGCGTACGAACTGCCACAAATGCCACACGCTAGAGCTTTCCGTGATTCTAAACTTCAATAACACGAACGATAAAATCTCACGAACCACGAATTTCTTAATCTGGGCATGTAATAGGTTACGTTTTTCTAATGAAAAATAAATTTAATTACATGTGAGAACGTAAAAATTTAATTATTTCATCATTACTGCGTGTAAAAATTTCTTATTCGACGTTCATCAAACAAATTACTGCGGATACCACGGCATAATTATGTCAATATCATGTGAATTATTATTAAAAATTTAAATACTAATGATCTTACACGAAATTTGTCTGAGGATTTACTACGGATGCTAGGAATTGCTATTACAATTTAAAGTCAACGTATAATAAATTTAATCTTTTCCAATATATGATGTGCGATTTCTTGATCAATTATTTGGATTACGTACAATAAATTTAATTCCAATTACCAGCGACGTTATTCCAATGAGAATGAATGTAAACTGGAGACATTTGTCTGCTATTAGAGTTACTAGTTAGTTAAGGTTTCCAAAATTTAATAACGGTTCCACGGATCGATTTAATTTTGGCAAATATCTAATGAATTAGATTTACTATTACTTTTAAAATAATTAGTTACCTGCGAGGTACGTCACATAATGATTCTAGCTATGAGCGATATGGATTAATAACGTGGAAACAGCTGTGAAGTCACGATAATCCATAATCCATCTGAATAATACAGTGAATTAGTAATTCAGAAATCTAAAACTTCATAAGGGTGATGATTTGTTTCAAACGGGTTTATTCAATCTCGACGATCTCGTATTAATATGTTTGCGCATACATGTTCTACTGGTCCTGAGCATAACTATGAACTTCATTGTGTCGAGTTGATCGAATTTAAATAATATGTATAATTTTTGTAATTAATATTTCTGCGTGGGGAAAATAGTTCAATTTTATTTCACTTTCATGTATTTCGATAATTCCATAAATGCGTGTGTACTCGTAGGATGTAATTAATTTTAAACTTTGCGATCTATACTTAAATAATTTTTTGAACCGTATGTTCTATTCGTAATTTGCTTATAATAACGTAAAACTCAAACGTAGGATGCTTAAGTCTTTTTGTAAATACTTGGGAGTTTGAGAGGGAAGGCTTGGTTGATGTGATGTAGAGGGAGACTTGGGAAAAATTAAAGAAGGACATCAGAACAAATACTTAATGGGATTGACCTTCCAGGAGTGGTGGATGGCGTCGGGTGAGCGCGTCGGAGCACACGCGCTGGCACCTCCACGAACACGCGCTGCACCACCGCTCTGCTCTCACCGTCGCCCTGCTCGAACGGTATCACTACCACGGGTTGGCCGCGCACACACGAACACACGCTGCACCCCGCTCCCTACTCCACCATCTACATGACGCTTGGAGCACGACGCAAGACGACAACCACCTGAGCTCGCGCGCCGACTCGTAGAAAACGAGTACGTGAAGAAAATTTCTTATCAGCGGACTGGGTCGACGACCGCGGCTAATTTTCTACTGAGGCACGGTGAATAGAAAACGACAGGCGTTTAAAATTTAAAAGGACAGCTCAACATTGGGATTTCAATCGCGACTTCGGACTTCGGATGGATTCGGCAACGACGGCTTCACATCGGTGATGAAAATAATACGGAGGCCCGGAGGAAAATCAACGTATCAACTCAAAGATCTCAGCATAAAGGCAGCGAGTCCTACGCAACCCCAAAAAGATGATGAACTCCACGAGATAGTAGTCCACTTCGACCGACGACACACGGAATATTTTTCGGAGATCTCTATAAGACTTCTGCAAAGTGGTGGAGCAAGTCATGCAGCCCAGGATTATACGACTTGGGTGTATTTGGAAGTGTTCGCTACACTTCCGAGGGTTTTTACTCTCAAGGATTACTGCAGTGATCCACGCAACGGAGGGAGAAGTCGGTGTCATCTATAGGACACGGTTCTGCCCATAGGACAACTATAATGACTCCTTTATTTGACGACTCTGAATCAGCGCTCGCCAGAAGAGCAAACTCCAGTTGTAAGCATCTTGACTCTTCCACGATCCACGCATTAAGGCGTCGGCTGCACGTGATGAGCAACGTCGAAGATAAGCCTTTCGAATACAAGCGGGAGCTTGTAATTTGTTCGGCCATCGGGGATTTGTTATGCTTCTCCGCATAACTGTGTACGGAACATCGCTAAGGATCTGAATAATCGTCCGGCCAACGACTTATTCATAAATGATTCAAAAGACCGAATATTAAGCCTGATTTCTGCGAGAAAGCATCACATCGTTGAATTCTAGAACAATCGACTCTTCAGGAACAACGTTCGAACGTCGCCGATACAAGTAGCGAACGATCACGCCAGCCGAAGATGCCAAGAACCTCAACGGATGTCTTCATTTGCTTTAATTAATATGTATACCATTGTTTGTGGGGATTTTTATATAGTAATGAGGGTAAGGTTAATGATGTATGTTTTCTATTCGATAGTAGGGATATATCACGTTCTTATTGGTAACCTTGTTAGGATGTTATTCAAAGTTGGCACCTCAAGGTGACGCCAGAGGCGGGTTGCCTGAGGCCGAGGGACTCAGAGGGAGAGAGCGTCGGTCGGGCGAGGAAGACGAACGAGAACGGTCACGTACGAGCTCAAATTATCAACCCCGGCCCAGATGGGTCGAGGCTTGCCTCTTAAATCCACTATTTCAAGTCATCCTAGAACATCTGTGCCCTCATTCGCTCGAAAGTGATTTACTTCAAGAATACTCAACCGCAGTGCCAATTTAACGTAAATTAGAGATTGCCAATCTAGACTGCTAACTGTCGGAGCCATCAACCTGGTCTCTCTGCCCTCAACAAAACATGGCGGCCTTGCTCCAGCGCGCCAGCCAGGCGACATTCAAACTGCGAGCCCTGATCTCCAAATCTCAGTTAAGTCCCTCTCTGATATTATGTCGATCCGAGTCCCCGCTCAAGCTTCTAAGTATGTTAGGATTGCGAGTGCGGAAGTCACATTTATTCAATTAATGCGTAATTTCGATGATTAATGTATCAATAATTTCTCATGTCCAATAGCGAATTTCTTTAATGTCCTTGTGTTCTTCATATCCTTCAGATAGATAGGAAGAGATGAGATAGATTGATTTGGAAAGAAAAGATAATGTTTGAAGCCAGGAAACACGGCTAGAATGCACGATTAATTTATGGCCTTAAGCCGTTCGCAACGCTTACCGAAGATTGAATTAAATATTTACTCAGACTTACTCTGAGTTGGTGGCAGCTACCTTGATATTAACAAGTAGAAAATAAAAGAAATGTGACGAATAATCTTAATGTCACGACTAATAATATCACATGGAAAATATCATGCATCGCAACAAAGAATGACGGCAGAAGAAAATGAAGACCGTGACCTCAGCGAGACAAAATAAAGAGGGTCACGACACATTGTAGAAAATTTTGTAGTGCAAATCATAAAAAGAAAAACAATTTTTTTTGTGGAAAAACACGTTTTTATGGAAACTTGATAATTGGTTTCTCAAATGTATCTTCTTCCACAATTTCAGAGCGACATGAATGGTTTATATACCATTCGATAGGGCTTAGCAAGGTGTATCCATAAGGGCATTTTTCGATACATCTATTATTTCGAAAATTACACGACATGAAAAAAAAATGAAAAAGGTCACATTTTTTAAAAAAATATATTTTCAAAATCCACAAAAAAAAATCCACAAAAATCCACAAATTCCCCAATCCCTTATGGTTATATAGACATATATAAGCAATCGAAAAATGAAGTTCTGGTTCTGTAACTTCAAAATTGTAGAAGAAGATGGATTTTAAAAAAACCCTATTTTATCATATTTTTTCGAAAAAAAAATCCAGTGCAGATACAAAAATTTTGTCGAAATAAAAATGATCTTTGCATCATTTCACACCTACTGTGAAAATTTCAGAGAAATCCATCCATAAATAACGGACTTTTCTCTTACACAGACGGTGTCCTTAATGACAGTACCTGAGATTCGAATTTCACAAGCGCACAAGTGCAAGAAAATTTTAATCTCTGGTACTATTAGGATGGATGTATTTGTTTGTCACTCATATCTTGAGATTTACTGCAGCAAACTCTCGAATCCAGTCATTTTTGAGGGGTCGCGCTCACTAGTGACATTGCGCATATTCATACGGGCATCAACTCTGACACTTGAAAACCTTAAAACAAAACAATGATCGTGAGTTTTTTTCTAGCGACGTATCAGTAGAGCGAGAGCGAGGAAGTGGCTTATGATAACGTTGTTCCCACAAGGTATTTTTATCTTGTGTTCACTGTGGTAAGCGTTACGTAACCTCCCAAATGGGTCGGCAAGCCACGCCCTCCACTCGCTGCGGGCATCTACTCGAAAGGATTAAACTTTCCCATCAGATAAAACTAAAGGAGATGGCATGCAATTAGTGGCAAACAGAGGTAATCTCAAAGTCACCATTATTGTAGGCATTACTAATGACATTCGCGTCATCTCACTACATTCCTTCACGACCTTTAAATACATTGTTGAAACAACAAATTTAAAATTTTCAAGTTCTTTGGACACCGGCATACTTTAGATTCACTGCAAATCTCCCTGCAATAGGTGAATGCTAGCTATCTATTCAATACAGTAGAAATTTTTCCTCTGTTGTATGTAATCAATAAAAGTGAAAAAGCGAGAGCACCAAAGAACGCTTAACTAAACATATCGTTATGATAAGTAGGGTTTTTTTTTGCTCAGAACTTTATCTCAGAACTTTATTCTAAATTAATATCACGATGATCGTCGGCTACGTTAACTTTACCTCTGAGCACTTTGTTAAGCAATTCTTGATGAGAGAAAATTCATTGAGAGTTTTATCGCCTCCGAGATAATCTGGCTAATAGGATCGGAGCTCGGAAAACTGTAAGTATTTTTAGTCTCCTCAAAATGTGTCTTTTGTGGTCGGGTCACTTTAGGAAACTTCCTTGGTGTTTTGAGCCCCAGCAGTTAGGTGGTAGAATTTTGAGTTCATTTTAATGGTGCTAATAACTTCCTGAACATAATACATAAACATATTTTTACTCGACTTGTTGCGTCAGGAACAATCGTCAAGTGTACATCGCATTTACTGCGTTCCACTTATATTCGTATATTCGCTTATCGTTATTGAGTGCTCAGAAGTTGGATTCAGTCGTCAACTGAAATCAGCAATATAAAGTGAAAAATTTCAAGAAACACAGATAATAGGATTTAATTTTGTTTTCAATCTACTCCGACTGATAGAGATACATGCAATATCTCGTATGATATTTAAATAACGATCGTAGCACATTAGACATTATCAGAAGTCGAAATTTTCCATCAATTTCCGCTCACACATCCATATCCACAATTTATTTTCCCATGCACAATTTTTTAGTGCAAATTAAATGAACATTTTTCCTTACATGCTGGAATCAATTGTTTCACGATAAGCATATACACTTTTTATCTACTTATTCCTTCAATTCACAATTTCAGTAAACATCAGATTTTAACTACCGTTGCAGTGCCGTATCAGAACGCTCAGATCAGAGAGGCTTACTGCGGCACACAAAGCAGAAGAGTTTGCCCACACCAACACCCGGGCTGTTGCCGCTCCACCGCTGCGACCCACACCAACACCCGGGCTGTTGCCGCTCCACCGCTGCGGCCCACACCAACACCTGGGCTGTTGACGCTCCACCGCTGCGGCCCACACCAACACCCGGGCTGTTGCCGCTCCACCGCTAACGGCCCACACCAACACCCGGGCTGTTGCCGCTCCACCGCTGCAGCCCACACCAACACCCGGGCTGTTGCCGCTCCCCCGCTGCGGCCCACACCAACACCTGGGCTGTTGCCGCCCCACCATTGCGGCCCACACCAGCACCTGGGCTGTTGCCGCTCCACCGCTGCAGACCACACAAACACCCGGGCTGTTGCCGCTCCGCCGCTGCGGCCCACACCAACACCCAGGCTGTTGCCGCTCCACCGCTACGGTCCACACCAACACCCGGGCTGTTGCCGCTCCACCGCTGCAGCCCACACCAACACCCGGGCTGTTGCCGCTCCATCGCTGCAGCCCAAACCAACACCTGGGCTGTTGCCGCTCCACCGCTACGGACGCAAAGCCTCGACTTGACGTCCATCGTGGAGCACAAATGGACAACGTAAGGCTGAGTTTGCCATCGTTGCTCTGCCCGTCGTGTCTCGCTTCGTGGGATAGAAGATGTGCTGTATAATTGATCCCCGGCTCGACCGCTACAGAAAACTTTTTAACTACAAATTAGAGGCACTTACATTGCTTCAGTAAGTGTAAATATTTGAAATTATTAAACAAATGCAACAAAATATGAGTAGTCGTTCATTTGCAGTGTATCAACCGATGAAGATGACGTCACAACTGCTTTCCCATTGGCTATGACGAAATGTTACTCAGAAAAATGGCATAGCATCAAAATACTACTTTTCTTTCTGTTTTTATTTCCATCGTATGTCCACGCCTTCTGTTGGACAAAAATGATTTTAGCATCAACAGGTTTTTCACGACTATTTTTCCAAAGTTGCTGCGCATCACAGAGTGGTCTATCATATTTATGAATATCTGTATCATTATATTATTTACATATTCCTGAGATGTCTGATGAACAATTTTTCTCATTGCCGTTAGCAACGTAAAAATGCACGCATTGGAAAATCAAAATTCCTGTTCAATTTCATGCATGTCATTCAAAACAGGGATTAACTCGTCGCTGTCACAATTTTTACTTGTTATTTCTTGGCATTGCTATTGAAGAAAACTGCTTCAATGATTCAGTTATAAACATTGTCCGCTGACAGACGCCCCTTGGCGTAAGCCTTTCACGGGACATGCGTCCACCAATGAAATCATTAGCTTCAGCTTTAGTTACAGTTTGCAGAAATAAAATTGAAACAATGGAGAGGTTAGTGTTTAGAAATGTTCAAAATTCAAATTTTAGGAAATAATTAAACATGTTGAAAAAAATGTTATTGTACGAATTTTTTGGATAGTTAGAAAAATTCAATTGTGTTTGCCGTGTATCTTTATAGGATAATTACATCAATCTAGGAGGATGCATTTGTGATCTCTTACATAGGCAGAAAAACCTTTCCACAAAAGTGCTTGTGGGTAGGGTGCTGTTAAAACAACATAAGGGGCGAAGAGGGTTGAGAAACTTAAGAGGTTTCGGCCGGACGACATAGGGTGAAATTTAATTACAAACACTTGAAAGCGTTAGTCACAACGGCCGAGGACGCTAGCCAGAAGTGGTTGACAGATTTATGGGGTACTATGTGTAGGCTTGGGGAGCCCGTGAGAACGAGCGGTCGCAGCGAAAAGTAAACAACCTCAAAAGAAGGCGGAGATTACAGCGTGCTGGTCTAGGCATCTCAACAGCAAATAAAAAAAAAGCCAGCCTCATGGAAAACCAATTGGAAAATCAGAGGGGAATGGAGGCGGACTCTGACGAAGCCGCGTAGAACACAATTGGTCGGGGCTAGATGAGAGGGCAGCCCTCAAAATCAGGACGAGCAGCTCAAGGGACTGAAGATTCAGTAAGTTTTGGTGTGCTGTCTGACATGGTGGAGCGGGACTAAGTGTAAACTGGAAAATAATATTACACTCTAAAAAACGTGAATACGCGTTGCATGATATATATATTTGACATATATGAAGAGTAGTACTTATCAAAGTGTACTTTTCAATAGATTAAAATTTTCTTTTCTCCACTATTTACAGAGGGGAATGAAACATCCCGCCAGACCATGATGGTCATACAAGGAACATTTAGTTCAACATAAACAGCACCGGGAAGGGTAAGCGGCATATATTTAGTGCTGCAGAGAGGCAGTTTATTTCAAGAAAATGCATCATGTGAAATAAATGGAATAAGAAATTTGATGTCAAGTTAAAATTGAAAAAAACTGGAGAGAGTATTACCTGAATGTATAAAAGTAATGGGTTGTAAATGTTTATCGCGCAGGTGGGAGGTTGCATTTGTTGTTGATCATACTCTACATGAAAAAATTACGCGAAGCCGCCAAACCCCGACGACAATGAACATTTGCTAATCTGTGTATGACTCAGAACTTGGAACTGAAGCAGTACGTGGTGTGAGAATGAGTCTGTGAGCTGAGGCTGACGATTTTCTACCCCGTTGGAGTGCGCTAGGCTAGGCATAATTTGTCATGTGTTTGAGGTGTAGCAACGTAGAATAAATTCAGTCAGCCGATTAGGTAGGCAGCGCTTGTAGGATTCACAATTTCATTAATTTCCTATAAGGTGGCTGTAGTATAGGGTGTTCTACCATGAAAATACCATTAGCCCTTCCATATGGAGTTGAATAACCCGTCTTCGCCAGTATCATATTTCACCGAGACAGCTGGCGCAAGAAAAAGGCGTCATCGGTGAGTACAGCCCTAGTTTTAGTATATACCAATTGTTTGTCTTTTTCTTTAGTGACTGTGTTCATTATATCTCCTTGCATTTCTTGTGTATTGTGCATTTGTGTGGAGGTACGCCAATCCCTCTATTCCGAGAACCTGATCTTATTAATGTAAATTAATAAGGAGGCGGCACCATCTCTCGTGACATCAGCTTCAGGTCCTGTTGCAGGAGCATAAATGAAGTTGTAGCAATGGGTCATTAAATTCAGCTCATGTTGTAGTTTGCAGAAATAAAGTTGAAGCAATGGAGGCATTAGCGTCAAAAATTGTAACACATATTTGGTATACACACGGAAACACAATTGAAGCATTCATTGTTGGTGTTGCAGTTCAAAATGCAGAACGAAGTTGAACTGAGCAAAAATTTTCCTGGAGTCTCGCTCGGCGAATTAAACATCCGTTCTCGTATTTCAAGCTCCTGGGGCCAGCACTCCAGCTCAACATTGATGCATGGTGCCGGGGGGCGCGGCAGCGCTCGCCCCCACATGCGGGACGCGTTGGGTGCTGAGGCAGGAGTTGCGCTCACCACATTTGCTGCTCGATACTTGCTTCGCTCAAACTTAATTAGTATCGGAGAAGTAGGGTCGTGTCCCGGGAAAGGCAGCGGTCGGTGTGACGATGCATAAGCTTCTTGTCATTGGAATTGACGAAATATTTTTGCGCTAGAAAATGACATCAGAAATTGAAATTGACTAGAAATTGACATCAGATTTTTACTCTAAAAGTTGAGTGGTGAAGTTCACAGTAAACGTTTCATTTTCGGGAGTACACGACTCTGAGCGAGAAAAACAACACGATGTGCAAAGAATCTCCAATTGTACTTGAGTTGAAAATGAAGCACAGAATGTGGCTAGCATACGTGCCATATAAGAGTATCATTATTCAGTAGCAAAGAAGCAATCTATCAGTGACGCACACAATCCATGTCCCGAAGGCCTGGAGTTCACTCTTCATCTGAGACTAAAATACCACCAACCAAGGGTGAGATTTCCCGATTATGCTACTCCCGAGCTATTATCAAAACTAACTCAAAAGAAATATATCAGCAATGACTCTGTTTGTTCACATGAAGATTAAGATTTGCTGCGATTAATTACCCGCCAGAATTTCTTAACTCTCTGAATCTGTCAGGAATGCCTCCTCGTAACCTAAAACTGAAACGAGGGGCAATTGTAATGATTTTGCGTAACCTTAACTCAAAGCAAGGCTTACAAGGCAAATCATCGTTTCTTTAAATGAACTTTTCATACACAGAAAAATATAAACTGGAAGCAAGAAAAGAGAAAATGCCTTCCTACCGCGAATAAATTTGGAACCGAATGATACAAATCTCCCATTCAATTTTTGTCGTTGATAGTTCCCTTTAATTCCAGCATTTGCAACGACGATTTGTAAGTCTCAAGGACATTCCTTTTCAAATGTGAGGAGTAAAAATGTCATCACCTGTTTTCTATCATGGACAACTGTATGTAGCCCTTAGTCGAGTAAAATATTGGAATAACATCAAAATAACAACTAAAGAAACTGATGTTCAAGGAAATTTGGAAGATGATTTGTTGTTCAGTAAAAATGTTGTCATTAAAGAACAACTCAATTAAAACGTTTGTTTTTTGTAAATATTCATAAAACTAAATACATTGCATTGCGTTTTTATATGTAATTATATTTAATATCTTTCCAACAATATTTGTCATCATTTATGATGGCACTGGTACACCGACAGTTTGCACGTACATTGACATATAAGCTTTGGCTTTCTTGACATCAAGGAGTTATATTAGAATTGTTTGTTTCGGCAGATATTCGAAAATATCATTCCGAGCGAGTGTGAAAAATAAATTAAAGTTGATTGCCTAAAAGAGCATGCTTCAATTGACTCACACGACAAATTGATGAGATTTCTTATTTTAATGCTTGGCATAAGGAGAAAATTAGTAAAATGTGGTATTTATAGAACAAATGCTTAGACTATAAATATCTAAGGACTTTAAATATCAATGTCTTAATCGAGTGCCTGAGGTACGAACGAACCCGACTGGGTAAGAAAACACAACTGGAATAAATGTCGTTCTATTGTGAACGTCGTGAAGTGGCAGCACGGATGGCAGTACAGTGACTATTGAGTGCGAAGCGGCGGTAGAGGCAGTTGAGGCTGTAGCTGGCGGAGCGACTTCGGTGAGTGTTGAAGATCGGAGCCACTGTGAGAAGACTGGCCGAGCTTCTACTTCACCCCGTTATAGAGGGACTGGTGAGTGTGGTAACGTGCTGAGCATGCGTCCCCATTGGTTGGTGGTTAGGAGGTGCCTCGAAGCCCACCATTGCGTAAGGTGGTGCCTTGAAGCTTGACGTCGCGTGTGGTGGCTCCTCAAAGCCTGTCGTTGCGTGGGGTGGCGCCTCGAAGTCCGCCGTTGCCTGAGGTGGCGGCTGGTCACTTTAAGCTTTTATGGTGTTGCACAAGCAAACGACTTGTTGAGACCACCACAGGTGTCCCCCGTTGTTTCCAAGTTTGCGAGTATCTCAGTGTGGGTTTTAGTTTTTACCATATTTTGTTATGGTTCCTTGTTTAGGAGCCACCACTGGACTGGAGCACAGATGATTTCCGCCATGCTGTTGTGGGCTGTTGTGTTGGGGTCAGTATTCTCCGTTCGTTGTGCTCCTTTTGCAGGAAAATGGATTCCTTCATAATCATCATTTACCGTCGCGTTTGTTGGTTCTACTGCTCCGTTTTTGTTTTGCTGGTATCGGGTAGGTACGCTGCTTTCACACTGTCAATTGCTATATTGGTAGATTTTCTTTGTATATCTATAGTGAAGTACTTCGGAGTCCTTTATTGTACACGAAAGGGGCCGTCGTATGGTCTCTGCATCGGTTTTTTGACCCGACCCCCATGTTTAACGGAAACGTTGGTTGCCGTTTGCAGAGCGTTTGGGACGTGAACATTTGTTGGAGCCTGCTGTTTAGAAAGTCCTGGCTGTAACCGCGCCATTGTCTCTTGTAGCATTTGGAGGAATTCGACTGCTGGTAATGTTTCATTCATTATTGCAGGTAGTTCTCCGCTGAGACGTAACGTTTCCCCGTACACCATTTCAGCCGGTGAAATGTTACCATCTGAGTGTGGCATTGCTCTTATGTTTAGAAGTATGGGGAGCAAGGTGTCCGCCCAGTTCGCGTCCATTTAAGGCCTGTTGACACGGTCAGTGGGTGAGCGCTTCATGACGAGTACTTGGTCGAGTCAGTGTGTCCACACGGACCATGGCAGTGGTGCAGCACTGCTCCTAGTAAAATCCTCAGTCTGCTCGTAGCAGCGGTAGAGAAAGAACGTATGAAGGGGGCTCTGCGACAGGCAATGGCGCTTTCAATCTCTATCAGTTGTCGCGGCTATGAAGAAGAAACAAAAACGAATGAGGAAAATGTGGGCGAAACGTTGGCTTAAAAAAAGTCCATTTTGGGCAGCTAAACGCCACTTTTCTAAGAGAACGTGTAGGCAGAGAGCAGAGACGACACACCCTCCACGTCCAGCATCTAAAATCACACTGGCAAGCCTTGCATAGTACCATGCATTATTGCATAGCTCGATGAAGACCAACCTTCTCTGTACTGTGGAATAATGCTTCATTCAGGCTGAAACGAGAGAAAATGGGCGTGGTTTGAGCCTCTCTTCAGTGCTGAAGCACTCACTCACTGTCCGTGTCAACAGGCTTTTAAGGCCTGTTGACACGGTCAGTGGTTGAGAGCCTCACCACGAGCTCAGTATAGTACTTGTTCGAGTCAGCGTCTCTATACGTCATGGTACCTGTGGCGCAACACTGATCCCATAAAATCTTCAGTCTGCTCATGGAGCTAGGATATATGGAGGGAGCATAGCCGATTCCAATCGGGTTCAAATTAGCTGCAAAAGTTGGGAGACTGGGGCATTGGCAAGGCCCCACACGTGAGCCAACCACAGACGCTTGGCTGAAGTTGGCTCCTCCTCGCCTCCTCTACAACTCGTTCATTTGCCAAAGCAAGATTAGTACCGCTCCACAAATCGAAGGATGAGGTGCGCGTGCAAGTCGCTCTCTAATTTTTTATATTCAAGGGCCTGTAATCTTTACACTTTTTAACTCTTAATGTATCTTTGCTAGTAATTTTGATATTATTAAGTGTCCGCGAGTGACGAAACACAATTTATTATCTTTCGTAGTCTTAGAATCCCAAATTAATGATTACGATAAACTCAACAGCTGGAAGAGCAATCAGCGAGCATGTGCGCACCCTAGCGCAGTTAGTAGGTAACTGGCTTCCGTGCTGACGTCACACTTGCGAGACGGCTATTGGTTACCACAAACATGGGAGAAATCTCAAAAACTGGTTCACTTCACAGACGGCTATGCTCCCTCCATATATACTCCCTCCACGAGTCTGCTCGTGGAAACGGTTGAAAGCGGATGTATGATGGTGGCTCGGCGACAAGCAATGGCGCTTGCGCTCTCAATAGCAGTTGTTGCGGCTGTGAAGAAGAAACGAAGGAGGAAAGTGTGGGTGAAACGTTGGCTTCAAAATAGATTCATTTTGGGAAACTACATGTATGATACAATATGTATATTGTATGACCTGTATGATACAATGTGTTCCAAATTAGCCCCATTATCATACTGTCCTACATAATACTGTTTATAAATTAAAAATTCAATTGTTTGATTATAAGAATTTGTTTATACATTGTACTATCTATTCTGAAACCGATGGAACTGTCAAACATAAAAAATAAAGTTTGTGATAGGTGCACATTGTACCACAACCTGGTCCACATTGAGCCATTGTACGCTTCATATCTGTATCAAATATTCAATGAAATTGTGAGAGAACTTTGAATGTCATTGAGGCTAGGCTATTGGGCGCAAATAAAAAGATTCGAGATACACCGCCTATCAAACGTTTACTTTGAAAGACACACACACGCGTAGGAAGGGAGCAGAGACGACACACCCTACACGTTCAGCATCTGAAATTGCACTGGCAAACATTGGATAGCTCGACGAACTCGGACGAAGACCAAACCTAGACACACTGTTGTCTAGTGCTCCATTCAGTCTGAAACGTGAGGAAATGGGCGTTTAAGCCTCTCTTCAGTGCTGAAGCGCTTGCCCACTAACCGTGTAAACATGCATTTACGCTGGCTTCCAATGCTTCCTTCAGTCGCCGATATAGCTTTTCACAAGCCATTGCTTTGTGGAAGATAAGCTGTAGTCCGGTGTCGCTTCGTGCCCAAAGTTACTAAGAGATTCTTCCAAAGCGTAGACTCGAATTGTACACCAATATTTGTCATGATCGTTGTCGGAATTCCAAACGAGGACACCCACCCCTGCATAAAATCACGGGCCGATGTTTCCGTCGTACAATCCGTCATCGGCGTAGCCGTACACCACCTCGTGAAACGATCAATGCAAGTGAGCAGATACCGACAATCCTTCGATACGGGCAGGGGTCCGACGATTTCCAAGTGTATGATCTGGAATCGTTCATTTGGAACTGGCATTTTTCCAGGCGGACTTTTGACATGCGCCGAGAACTTGCTCGATTGAAACGAGATACACTCTCGTGTCCACTTTCTGCCGTCTTTGTTGATGCCGGGCCAAACTACCCGTTGTCTCAGGAGGTCTCGTGTTGCTTGAATGCCTGGATGACTGGCTCCATGAAAATGTGTGAATATTGTTATTCGGCAATTTTTGGGAATATTTGGCCTCTTATGGTCTGTGGAAATATCACACTAAAGGGAAAATTTTGCTGATGGGGGTATTGATAGGTCGTATCTTCAGGACACTCTTCAATGCTGGATGCAGGAACTCTGACAATTCTTGATCTTCGTTCTGCTCCTTTATTATCTCTTCGTAGTTGATTGACGATTATTTTGGGAGAATTTCAGATACCATACGCGACAGTGCATCCGCTACAATGTTGGTGGTGCCACTGATGCGGGTGATCTCACAGTCAAACTGTGAGAGATCGACAGCTGTCTGGCCACTCGGGGTTGCTGCCCTCCTTAGATTTTTGAAGAGCGAAGCAGAGCGGTCTGCGATCCTTCCTAATTTCAAAACTCCGGCCCCCAAAAAATGCTCGACGTGTTGAACTGCTAAGAAGGCAGGAATTAACTCGCTGTCGTAAATGCTATAGTTGCGTGGCGTGTCATCCAACTTTTTTGAAAAAAAGGCTTCTAGTACTTGCACTCATTCGATTTCCTGTTGTAAAACAGCCCCACCGTGTTGGCCGAGGCGTCTGTAATTAGGATCGTCTTGCCTTCTGGGGCTTGATGCGCTAACATGGTGAGATGTGAGATCTCATTTTTCAATCTTTCGAAAGCTGTGCCTTGTTTTCAGCGGTCCAATAATTTTTTTGAGTGAATAGCATTTTGTTAGTTCAGTGCAGGATTGCATTTTTTCTGGCGCAAGTGGAAGAAATTGATGATCGTAATTGACTATCCCCAGAAACTATCGTAATTTTTGATCGTCGACCAGGGTTACCAGCTTATCAGTCAGCTCATGGCCACATTTTATGAAAAACGATGGCCAAAATGGCTACTACAAAATTTAACGTTTTTTCATTTAAAAATCACTATGCTAATAAACTTTTTACTCACTTGGACACTATCGTAACGGGAGCACCTCTGTGAGAAATTGTGTATCTTCTGTTTCATGGATCGTGCCATGTTTTTAAAAATGACCAAGTGAATTTCTCATGGCCTCGGCGTTCAACAAATGGCCAATTTTGTGTAAATTGACCGTGAAATTGCCACTCTGGCAACCCTGTCGTCGACGGTCGTGTGAAGTTGCAGATGCTTTCCATTTTCTGTGGGAGCGGTGAGATCCCCCGCGCTCTATGCCCGAGAAAGTCCAGTTCGGCCACTCCGAAAATGCATTTTTCTGGGTGCACTTGCAGTCCTTCCTCTTGCAGACGACGGAAAAGTTGCCTTAAGTGATCCTTATGCTCCTCGCCGGACGTAGATGCTATTAAAATGTCGTCTATATATGCGGTGACGAAGTTCATGTCTCTGGTGATTGCATCGATGCAATGCTGGAACGTTAGAGCCGCATTCCGGAGCCGAAAGGACATAGCGGTGTACTTGTACAAGCCAAACGGAGAGGTGATGGCCGTTTTTTAATGTGTTCGGCTTTCACTCTCAAAAGATCAATTTTTGAAAATACAATTTTCTCATGCAGCATGCAGTGGAAGTCTTGTCAATACGGAATTGGGTAACGTTCGGGCTTCGTTACTGCGTTTACTCCATTGTAGTCCACGCATATTTTCCAAGCCCCCGGTTCGGATGACTTAGGGACCATATGCATGGAAGACGCTCAGATGCTTCTTGATGGTCTGATGATACCCTGATCTAACACCATTTTGAACTCGTCCCGAGCTGCTTCTAGATTTTCTGGAGAAAGTCTCCTGAGTCTCACGTACACCGGGGGGGGCTAACAGTTTCGATGCGATGTTCCACATTTCTTAATACTTGTTGGGAAGGGCGTCCGTGCGAAATCAGTATCGCGGGAAACTCCTTGAAAATATAGTTGAATTTCGACGATGCTTGATGATCAATTCGGTGAATTTTCGCGCTACCTGAATTTGCTCGCTCACAAGGAAATTCAGTTTTCGAGGTTAGGCTGTACACTCTTGCGTTCGCTGCGTCCTCGGTTATTTTGTGCGCGTGAAGGAAATCGATGCCTATAATAGGATGATCGACATCTGCACTACAATATCACAGTTTACGAGCAATTGGGGGGGGGGCGAATCGGATTTTCCTTTCCGCCGTCCCGTATGAGGCTATTGGAGTCTTGTTAGCAGCTAATAGATCGTAGGACGGGGGACTGGTCGAGTGTTTTTCGTCGTGCGGAATTAAGATAACCGCCGAGCCGGCATCGATTAGATACCGAGTATTGTTGGAGTCGATGACGTACAGTAAATCGCCTGCACTTGCCCGCACGGAGGATGGGGCGCCTACCATCTTCCGCGACCATCGTTTCCCGCATAACTGCATAGTGATGTGCACTTTCTTGCGTGGCCACCGAATGTACGGAGGTAGGAGCAGTATACTTGGTCAAGCCTGCTTCGTTTGCTTGCGTTTTGGAAGTTTCTGGGCGCCGGAACTTGATCCCGCCAGCTGTCTGTTTTGAGCACGTTTTATTGCGAGCGTAACATCATTCCAAACGTGTCCTTTAGTTCAGCTATTTCTTTCATAGCTACGTCGAATTCGCCTCCTGGCACCGTCTCAATAAACTTGACCGCGTTTACCGTGACGGATTCGGCAGTTGCGGCCTGGCTCGCGGATTGCCTTGCTGTGACTTGGTCTGCAATCTCTCCGTACTTTTCACCCGTTTTTCCTACTCCTAAGGCTTCCATCAACGGCTGCGCTTCCGTCGGTAATTTTGAAAGATGCATAGAGCGGATGACTGAAGCTGGTAGCAGAGCTTGTCTGCAGTTGTTGAGACGTGTCACTTCCAAGAGTAACTCGGAGGGCATACTGTCTTCCAGCGTTATTTTAACAATGGCGTTGTTGTTTGTCTCTTCGTAATGCAGTCTTATGCAGTCTAAAATTTTATAATAGGCTACTTCACTGATTATTTTCCATATTCGTTTTGATTTATTTATTGCCGTTAATATTTCCTGGGGAAAATGAGTTTGTTAATAGTTCCTGATGAAAGTGAGTTTGTTTTGCTTGAGTGATTTTCTTCCGAATAATCTTTTCATGTTCCTTATGTCTCTTGTACAAAATATTGTTTGATTTCTTTTTTTTTCTTCCGCAAGTAAGTTTTCTTTTTTCAGCTCAGCTCTTAAATTTCGTCGGTAACCCGAAAAGCGCGCTTTGGCTTAGTTTTTTTGGAGACGTAAGATCCGCATTCATTGAGTGCTGGTGTAAAGTTCTCGTTCAAGATTAAAACTTGTATGTCAACATCGTCAGATTGCATCATATTCTGAAATTCGGTGGACCTATTTAGTAGTTTTTCTCGAAATAGTTCCGTTGAATAGTAAATTTTCAGACGATAAGTCATATAACTATAGTTTGTTCTTTTCTTTGCGATAATAATGTGACATTCTACAGAATGGTGATCGAAAATAGAGGGCGATATTGCTCTTCTGAGAATCGCCTTAAGATTATTTGTGATTGCTATATCTAGGAGAGTTGTAGAAACTTCATTAATACGAGTCGGTTCTCTGACCATTTGGGATAGGTTCAATTTGTACAGCAGCGTTAAAATCGCTAAAAGCAAAAAATGGCTTGTTTGTCGCTAGAATTTTGTAGAGTTTTCTCAATAAATTCTACTGTTGGACGTAAGGGGTTTGATGGGTGCCTGCAAAGGCTGCCGAGAAGTATGGATTTATTGATATATATTTGTGCATTCAGCCAGATCATTTCTGTGCCTTCGCAAACTTCAATTGCTAGAATTAAAAATGTTGAGTATTTTCATTTCTTTCGAGAGAACACAAAATCCACGACCTCTGCTATTTTTAACGCCTTCATAGCGGTACAACCCGTAATCAGAAATATTAAAAAATGAACTTTGGGTTCGGGTTCGTGAGTCAAACCACGTTTCTGAAACACATAAAATGTCAATTTTTTCAGTGACCAACATTACTCTGATGTCCTCCAATTTATCATTTAGGCTTCGAGCATTGATATGTTTTATTTTTATATTTTTTCATTAAAGCTCTTTTTAGAGGTAGCAAAGTTGCTGTCTCGACAGGATCGTTCCGAGGATTCATCGATCTTGTCTACGTTGCCCTGGGTGTTAGGTCCTGAGTCTGCTATATAAGAAATTCTTCTATTATGAGTTTGATTGCCAGTCTGAAGAATTCCAAAGGCCAGAGATTTGTTTACATGCTGATTTTCATTTCAGCGGTTGCACATGTAATCTTGAATTTCAGAAGGGGCTCGACATGGAATAGATTATTACTAATTTGTTTTGTTTTCATAATAATGATTTGGGCTATTTTCCATTTTTTATTTTTATGAAAGTGCTTTTGATTATGGACGTTTAAATGTTTGTTCATTTAATTCTGATTGAGGTTCAAAGGCACTGTAGCTTTTCGTGTTGATTTCAACGTCCATGCAGGTGTATTGGCAGGTAAATTATTCACTGATGAGAGGTGTACTCGTATATCAGTCTCTATTTGTGTCATTAGATAGTAGTACAATTTTTTATTCGTACTTAGGGTGCAATAGTTTATAATTGAATTAGGACAATAATTGCCCGCTCTCCTTGAGGTGTGTTTGCTGTTGCAGGGGTTCCTATGGCAGTTGTCGGTGACTCTGGTTGAAAACACTTTCAATTTGAAAGGATTGAGACCGACAGGTGTTGTTAAGTGCAATGGCGGTAATTTCTTTGAGAGGATGAGTCGGGCATATTGTTTCATTTTGCGGCTTTCTTAATTGTTTTGCCAGACTATTCCACATTTTTGCTTATTTTGTGGCACCTGTTGAAATGAGATTAATGAGGTAGAGTTATAGTGATTACGATCTCGGTGCGAGTTGTTAAAGGTATGTAAGAATCTTATTTTCCTGGCTGTGAGGCTAGATTTGAATATTAATGAGTGCATCATTAAGAGTTTCACGCCTATTTTAAAGTTAAACTAGGTCGACACCTAATTTTTTGTATAAATTAAATGCCATGCATGATCGCTAAGCATCGCAAGCGTGAGCAATACTATTACAAGAAAATACAAGATTGAACGTAACCTGTTCATTAATTTGAGTTAGGCCCAAGAGCGAGAGGCAAAGATACTGGAAACAGATAACATAGTTTCCAAATTTAGGACACCTTGGCTCGACTGCTCGAGCTCTCGGTATTCGAGTTGCAGAGCATGCCGGCAGGAGCTTTAGAACCAATCAATTACTTTCCATGCCTTCCCACTCTTCAGTCCGCTCTCGTGGAGAAAAGTACGATATTCCTGTTCGATTAGCCAATTTTAAAGTTATTTCTTCTGTATCTAATAAAATAAACCTTAGTAGAATTTCTATACATTTGAAAGGAAAACCCGTTTAAATGACATGCAATCAACTTTCCCTTTGCATCTAATGTAATATTATATTGATACTGAACATTTTTACTTTTTTATCAGTGTGTTGTTTCTTTTGTGTGTTTTCGCTTTTCTAGTTGTAAGATTGAAAAATTTTGATCTACAGTTGATATTTGATTAGTTTTCTCTATTTCTTTTCAAAGTTGATTATGACCGAGGAGGTCGAAACGTTTCAAATATTTTTATTTATTGGCTTTATTAAATAAAAAATAATCTAATTTATAACGTGTTTACATGCACTTCTCTTTACAATTTGGATATGCAAAAGGCAGAACATGGACATATAAATCCACACTGCCTATTTTTATTCAATGTATTCCACACTGAAGCGAGCAACCTAATGAAAATCATAGGCGCACAGTCACTAATAAACACCTAATTAGCAGCATACAATGTTGATCTCTACCTTTCGCAGGCAAGTGACTATTTGGTCGATGCCTTAATTGTTTATGTCAACTAGCGTTTCTTTATTTTTAATCTGCAAAAGTTGAATCATGGCCAATCAAGTTTATTCTTTAATGCCACTTTAAATAAATTTATATTTTGAGTAAATGAGTAAAGGCTGGATGCCATTGTTTCGTAACAAAGACCTGCACATCGTTCCCACACCATCAGTAGTGACTGTCACCGAGTTGTACACTCTCCATCACATGATACCTTTTCGGCGGCATGGTCACTTTGAGCTTGATACTCAGGTTGGATGTCTTCAGCAACACCAGAGGGAAAATAAATTTAATTTTGAAACGTGCGAATCAATAGATCCAAATCTCCAAGGCAGGCCAAAGAACTTGTATATTGGTTTTTTATATGCCATATCTTGGTTATTGTATATGCCATATCTTGGTTATTGTATATGCCATATCTTGGTTGTTGTATATGCCACTAACTATGCGCTGAATACGATCAGTTTTACCTGCGCATCTGGTCAGCCTTTTAGTGTCCGGGATGGAAATTTTCACTTCTGCTCTTGAGAAACAACATTTTCCTTACGCTGTTAGGAAAGTGTTCTTCCTTTTTATGTGAATTGCGGCTCATTTTATCCTTTGTATAATTATAGTGCCCAACACCATTGTCGTATTCTGAGTAACCCTAAAGACTATTTCAGTCTTCCTTTCTGTTAGGTACTAAATGCCATGTCTTAGCTTAATTGGTTATTAACCGATGCACTTACGTGTGATTGTTCATATCGCAATGATTTGGTAAAAGATTAATTAGATCAAGGGCAATTCAAAACGATAATTTCATGAAACCCTCCTCATTAACAGCCGAGCAGATAGTCTTCGGTCGTTCTAACATGACATACCGAGGTTCAGTGAGCGCACAGAGCTACGGACAATAACGTGGGGATCGATAGATAAATCAGTACAACAGGTCTTGAGCTCGTACACAAAATTAAACGGGGTGCCTGCAGCAGAACAGCTTCCCCTTAGCCTTGGTTTTCTAACAATTTATGTCGTGGTCGCGGCACCGAGTGACAGCGTCGTCATAAGTTGAATAAATATATAGCTCTTATTTCATAAGTTAAGGCTATTGCGTTAGAGGCATGTATATGATTAATTTCCGAGGCCTTTCCCTTCACCAAGGATATAGAAAGAACTCAAGCGTGATAACAAAATATCTATTTAATGTGCTATATACAAAAGAAAACATTGATGAGAGAACAAATAAACACAAACACACATTTGAGAACACACAAAACATAAATGTAATTTACAATGGAGATTTCGAATAGATGTTATCTTACTACGGTAACCTCCTTACCTACTGTAGTCTCATGAGGAAGCGTTAACGCTGAAGCGTCAGGTGCATAAACCAAGAATGAAGTGAAAGCGCATGGAAAAGTTCAAGTGTTTTCTTAAGCTATCACGGTTGCCTGAAGTCTGTGTGGTAATTTTTTTTCAACATTATAAATTTCAGCGAATTTTCCCAGTGCTCTGAAAGGCAAAGAGACCGAATAGAAGAGGCGATATTGGGAAGAGCTCTCGTATGGTAGAGTATTCAGGTAAAAGAATTCATTATAGGATGCTCGTGACACCCAATTTCTGCTTCTACACTTTAGGGAAAGACTAGGCGTTAACAGAAAATATGAAATGTTTTCTCAAAATATGAAATTTCAGTTTGAGACCTGGGATTATTTATTCATCTAAAGTGGAAACGGACTCGTAAACTCTGACACAACCAGCTATTATTCTAACATTGATAGTTTTCTATTTGAGTTTGACAGTTCCGTCACGACAGGAGATACAAATAAACAAAAAATACAAATGCGATTCACATTAATGCAAAGAATTTACAACCAATCCAGTCCTAAAAGCAAATTCTATACGCAGAAAAAAAATTCAAAGGAACACATCTTGATTCATTTCATTCGAAGTTGTGAAAAGGCTACGATGAGTTGTCGTCGTGTGTTCAGACCGAACAATGGAAGAGATAACTAATGCAGCGTTCATTCATTCATCATAGAAAGCCAACAGAATTGCTTACGCAGCAAGACCAAATACCGGAAGAACAATCTTGGTCAATAACAAATGTTGCATTCAAATGAAGATACTCGTATGACGATGTCAACTATCTTCATTCCCGACCACTTTTGACCCAAGTAAAATGCATTTAATATATGACGGAAATACAAAGAATTTGTACGGGTAGCCGGTAAATTTCCTGTAACAATATTCATTTGAGCGAAAACGCGTTTGCGACTTCGTTCTCAGTAGTGTATCGGAATAATTAGAGGAGATGAGAGATAGCGGTTAGTATGCTCCCAAAATCTGTTCGCGTACTTCGGTGAACTTAACGTACACTTATGCATTTGTCGTGCTACAATCAATTTACTTTTTAAGAAGTACATTGCTTAAACTTTCAATTACGCTTCAGAGTAAATGTTCTAGTTGAACTCTAGTCAAAACGACACAAATATGCCACGGTATTTATTTTTAAAACATAGAATATTGCCCAATAGAAATACAGAGCGTAATATGTCGATTCCGAGAATAACATTCTAATTTCTCATTTGGTCTCAGAAGTGTTCAATAATTTCTTGTATTTGAAGAATCAAAATTTCGAGAACAATTAGAACCTTCCTTGCCCACTTATTTATGCAGTAAAATCATCCAGGCCTAAATTTCACACGGAAGCTCTGATAATTCTCGTGAGCACATCCTTTAGCATTTGTAACCTCACTCTAAAACGTAGCGATAAGGGGGTCCGTTTCGTCAACAGATAAGTCTGCCGTTTCCATATTGCTGGGCTCTGCTTCTTCTAATTCGAGTACTTCCTGAATATTGCGAGGAGGCCTGTGCAAGGCATGACCTGATGCAGATGCTTCAGGACCTGAGTCAGAATTATTCGAGTTAATTTGATGGCTATTATGTTCCAAATTCAGCCTCTTGGTCTCGGAAGGAGATAATGGAACGATTTGGTCTGTGTTTTCAGAAGCATGTCCATTGAAGAAATCGTCTCTTTCTTCCCGATCTGATCTCCTAACAGCAAACTCAGAGAAATCTCGGAAGTTTGAGAAGAAGTCATCTACGTAGTTATTTGAATGTGGCTGATTGTAATGCCCACCTTCATTGTAAGGATACCCATGATCTAGGAAGCTGTCGTAGGGATGTCTTTGATGACCATACGCTCCTGCACCGCCGCCGCCGTCGTCTTCGTAGAACGTGCCTCCTGACAACACTTCGAAGTTACCAGATCCAAGTAGGGAGTTATCGACTGGAGAAAAATCGTCTTGTCTGTGGGAATGACTACCTGGTCTTTGTTTATCTCTGTGTCCGTAAAACGTTTCATGAAAATCTCTAAAGCCGTTTGGCAAAGAGTTGTGAGTGCTGGTGCTGCTCCGACTCTTGGGTCCGGTCACTAACTTTTGAGAGGGGTAAAAGGGACGCCTATTGGAAGCGCTTCTGGCAGTATGGGCAGGAGCAGGTCGAGAAAATTGGCTTCGACCTCCGTTAAATGAGGGATATATTCTCTGGCCCTCAGCCTTATATATGGTATCTCTAGGGTGGTATTGCTGCGCTTCTCCTGACCGAGACCTCAAAGTCGACGGTGAAGCCCGAGTCGATGGATTCTGTTGGTAGGTGGAAGCAGCCTGATGACGTCTCTGGTCTCGAGTGCCATGTTGGCTCGTAGAAAAAGACACCGGAGACCCACCAAGCTCTCTGCTGTTGCGCTCACCGAACTTAGGGAAGTTGAACGCGGGGAATGACTCGAAGGGCATCAGAGGCTGCTGGTGAAGGTTGGAGTTGCTCGTGCTGCTGTCACTGACACTTCGGCCGTAGGCGCTCAGAGGAGGCGATCGCTTCTCCCTTTTGTCTTGATCAGGAAAATCCTGATACAATAACAATGAATGTTAGCGATTGACATTATTGCAATGACACGGATATAAAAGTCACGCAGCATAAGCCGCAAACGAAATTTTTCATAAAGCCTTTCGAACGAACAAAATCTCGAACTATTCATTTCGACCATGCTAGTGAATGATGTATTGAGATAACTCTCATTCCAATGAGTTAGAGATTAGCAGGACTTAAAGATAATAGCCAGACGAATTAGTCCCGCAAGGGTTTAAGTAGTGAAAACGGTGGCACCTAAGGTGCACTTCTGATTCAGAAAAAATGCCAGCACAAAGAGACACGGAGCTTCCAACTAGCCAGTTCATGAAATAATTTGACGCAAAATAGCATTAAAATGGTGAACAAGCGCGCAATATTCAAATGAGGGCATCTAGTTACTAAAAAGAGTTTGGAAGTAGCATTTCCACTCATAAAATAAATTGCAATGGGTATTGAGTAATTTGTTCATTGCGGACTTCTAGCTTGTCTTTTGAGTATCTCTCGTTCTACGGAGAAAGGTTCATCTAAACAATTTTATTTGTATTGATCTGCTTTGAAACTTCTTTTAATTCTCAATTAACTCTGTTTGCCTTTGAATTTCACGCGGATAAGATGTTACGATCATGGCACGGTGCTTACACTATACCGTACTATATACGGGTACTCACTTCTGCTTTACAAGAAGAAACATCGAAATATTTCAGAATGAAAGCATGAACGAACCTGCCGAACAGGGAAGCTATCGGGGCCGAAGGAAGGTTGTTCCAGGTTTTCTTCTGCTACTTCAACCACAGGAACCCGGAAATGAGGTGTGAATTCTGACGCTGCGGAGTAAATAAAAACATTTTATTTGCCAGCCCAGGACTTTTACGACTGAGGGGTTAAAGCACTCTTATCATCTTTTACAGTTACTTAACTCTTGCTGGTCATAATCAATTTATTATTCCCATCCTGACAACTATCCCCGGTGAGGCGTAATTTACTCTAGGAATAACCACAACGTACTCGACGCTTTATCTCTCACCCAACAGAGAGAACTAAGTCCTAAAACCGTGATGAAAAATCCAAGGTTAAAAAGAATTTGTTGAGTTGGTAACTGCTACATTCATGAGTCTCATTAGTGGGAGCGGAATTTTTAAAGTGTACGTAATATTTAATGACGAGTAAAATAATAAACGAGCCCCTTCTCAGTAAATGAAATAAAAAAATTAAGCGAACGTCTCAGAGCACGATCTACGCGAAGTCATACTAATAAGTGAAGATTTTGTTGTATTTCCACGGAAAAACTCAAACCAATGAACAACCATACATAGTGAAACTGGAACGTAAACAACAACATATAGTTAAGTCTGGCATAGGGTTCTCTACTTATATGAATCGCGAGTTCACTTTTTTGCTAGTGGTAAGTTTGTGCATGGAAGATTATTGAATTCAATTGAAACGGCTCTACTTACAGTTCGAGTCCTCACTGTAGCCTACATTTTTTCGCGGGCTTGAACCCTAATTGGTCCCGTCAGTCCTCTCCCAAACCTCACTCTTATGCGATGAAGAAATGTTATCCTAACCAACTTTGCCCGTGAGTGCTGAGACAGATACGAAAATTACGAAAATAGCTTTTATCTTGCTTTGCGCAGTACGTTTCAGCAGTTTAGCTGCACAGTTGCAGTTTTTTGACTACGAAGTATGGCAAATGCCCCACCAGTTAGACTTATACGGAACATGCTCGCCACTGTGTTCGATAACACAGCACAGCATTCGTCTAGAAAAGAAATGTCTTCCTGTGGAGTTGATTTTGGTTGAACACCTAACTTTACTTTATTCTCAATACCTTGATAACTTTAATCAAAACCTTATTGTCGTAGAAATGAAAGCTTTTAAAAAATATAAGTTTATTTGAGCGTTTGTTTTAGTCTGGATCTGGCTCCTTTGAGAGAAAATAGCAATCTGCGACCTAACCGACTCCTGAGGACCTTCCTTCCTCACACCATAAATCATAATAAAAACACACAGAAACGTAACAGGCAAAGTGATGAGTCTTGATAAAATCTGAAGTTACTAAGAGCTTGCTAGCTGTTGTAGCTAACAATCTACATTGTTAGATTAGCAGTCTGTTTAAAATCGGTAATTAAGGTTACAATAACGTTGTCAAAGTGGTTATTATACCATATTTAGACTCCTAGGTAGGGACGTGAAGGCCATTACCTTGTTGCGTCCAGCCTCAACTAGAAATTCAACGGTTCACCTTCTCTTTGAGACGCTTCGTCCATCGGGCCAAAGCCGCCCAGAGATGCGAAGTCTGGCATAGGGTTCTGCTCTTGCATGAATCCATCGCTCCCTTCTCTTGCTAGTGGTGTGTCTGGGCATGAGAGATTACATAAGTACAACATTCGCAATATATATGGAAGTAAATTTAATACTCTCAGGAGATATTAAAGAAATAGTAAGGAGTGACACAGTATCATGCGCAAAACTGTGCTTGAATTATCTAAAGGCAAAATTTGAAGCTTGAGAAATGAATGTAATGCCATTATTGCATGAATACCCCTGCGCTCGTCTTGAAAGCATTACTAGACGTATATGCTAGAGGCGATGGTAATTTTAATTTCTTTTCAAGTACCGAAATGCAAATCAGTACCGCAAACGCACGAATACATTGCACTGTTTAAAATAAATAATTAACTAATAGGCCCCGTAACAACATATGCTATTCATATATTATGATGGCATACACAGAAGGTTGGTAGTAGCTACGGCTGAATATCAAATCACTTCATTTTTCATCCGGTTCTTGAATTTAAACATATATTTTAAATGCCTCTCAGCCCCACCGGCCATTAAAAAACTTTATTATGCAGAGAGTTAATTATGCAATTACAAGGTAGAATATTTCGAAACAGGGAATCTTATGAAAGCGTTCATAGCTCTCTATATAGGAGATCACACGTTGTTGATAAACGAGTAATCGGCCGTTTTCAGTGCACGTTCTTTGCAACGTACCTACGTGGTGTAGGGAATACAGAGAAATCAGTAGTAAATCTATTTTAGCTCTGTTTTTCTCTTGAAATAATCGAAAGGTACGGAAAACTCCCAAAGTAAAAATTAAGAACAGGAACGTGAGAATGTAATATGCAACATATAATTAGTTCTGGCTTACTCTTGGGCAGGAATTCGGTGCAGGTGAACGGCATGCAATAAGATAACTAGGTTAGTGTCCCCAATAATTCATGCATGCAAAAACAGACAGTGCAAAGCGAAGAGTTAGGATGACATTAGTGTAGGGAATTTTTTTTTAATTCGCTCAAGTCAATGTCAAGGAAAAAAGATATGGCATACGCACGCGTGCCAAAGCATGAACACTTTCCCAAAAGGCAGTCCAGTAAGAAATTAGATAAAAAAGAATAACACTAAGGGTCAAAAACGGAGAACGAAATGGGGTAAAATCAATATTGTAACTTTGAAAAGTACGCTGAGACCAATATCACATAAATTTCCATGGTATTAATGAGCAACTAAGAGAGAAAAATCGATTGCAAACAAAATTATTTTTAGATACGATTAAGCGTCTCAGTTAATAAGGTGAAAAGCCAAGAAAAAAAGCTTTCCTAGAAAAATGTTGCTCGGGAGATGCCGAAAATATCCAGTTAAAAATTTAAGTTATGTCATTCAAACAGAGATACGCAAATACGCAATGGGATTCGGAGAAAGAAGACGTTAATAACGGCATCACCGGTGAATATGAACTGCACTCACCAAACGATTCGGAAAAGAATTGGTTAGCTAAATCTTGAGGAAATGATAGCTCCGGTTGTGCAGGATTGGTACTTCTCTTGTTCCTTTTTGATCGCTTACGACTTTTCATCCCAGATCTGGAACCAGTCATGACATTCTTCCTTACCCGACGCCTGTTTTTTCTCGCCCCATCAGTGGATGTTTGGGTCCTTGAAACGCTCGGTAGAACACTTACTATACGCGCTGGGCTAGGTATGAAAATATTAGAATTATAGTTTCTGAGTTCCGTAGCGGCACCATCAGATTTTTTGCTACGCCGATGAGGATTGTTTAAAAAAAGGGGTCTGCTGTGGAATACTGCAGGATGGCCGAAGTGAGGACGCAAGGTGGGGTGTGGCGTTCGCTGCTGCAGTCTAGCTCCCTGAGGAGGGACGAAACCAACAGAAGGTGGTGTCCTGGCGAGAGCGGGATGCAAAGCAGGGCCTTGGTATAGCTGAGGATGCTGAATCGGTAACGACTGAGGAAAACGAGTCACCTGTTGAGCATGTTGTACCGGATGAGAAGTAGAATGTTGGTGTTGTGTGACAATTTGCGATAGATCAGCATTAGCGTTCAAAGCACCGTGCTGCGTCAGCGATGGGTTAGATTCAGTGTGCTGTGACACTTCGACCTGATGAGGATTGTTAAGAGGACTCTGAGAAGGTAAGGGGTCATTGTGAACATTGACAGATGGAGTTGATAACTCGATGAGATCTTTCAAGTCATGAGGCTGTCCTTCAGTAATGTCGATGGAGTTGTCCACGTCGCTTAATCCGAAGAAGCTTTTGCCGAAGTCTTTCTGAAAGCTCTTTCCAAAATCAAATTCTGGCTGGAAGTTCTGAGCAAAGTCAAATTCAGGAAACGCAGGAAATGTGTGAAAATCAGAGAAGCCAGTTGCACCTTCTGTACGCAACCTTGTCTGAGCATCTAAACGTTCGTTTGTATTTCGATTTCCTATTTGGCCTCCCAAACCGTTTCCAGATTGAATCAACTGCCTTTTTTTAACATTGTTGAGAGGGTTAGCGGTGCTCTGAAAAATGTTAGCATTGGTAGGCAAAATATTCTTCGGTGCTGATTGAACACCAGCTTCTGCTCCGTTGATTGAACTGAGGTCTTTTTGTCCCTGGGCTTGGGCTCTATGTACTCCATTAACATCATTATTGTGCCTCCTAATGAATTCTTCGATTTCTCTGAGTCGCTTTGCATTACCATGTCCATGATCAAGCACTGGTAAATCTTCAAAATTCACTTCTACAAGAGGAGCTTCTCTACCCTCCAGGACAGATTCATTGTAAATCACAGCTGGAGAAGAAGTTTCGATTGGGGGAATTCCTTTGGGTTTGTGGGTAATTAAATTAAAATTTTGACCTCCGTCAGAGATCACAGTTTTATCAGGAAAAATTTGATTGCGCGCATCGTTAAAATCTGCAGTGCGTGTTGCAGGCTGGTGAAGCGTGCCTCGCACTTGGGCTGGTACGCTTGAGAGCTGATTTGGAACATCATGAATAAAAGAATGTCTAACCACAGGTCGTGTTAGAGCTGGTGAACCGACTGCACGGCCATGAACAGTACGAATTCCAGTGGTATCTATTATTGGCCATAATCTAGCTGGTGAACCTGAAAGTTGGTTTGGAGCATTATGAATAAATGAGGTGCCTACCTTAGGCGGCAATTGGACTGGTAAAGAAGACCGTACAGTGTTATGATCCCTCCAGATGTTGTGGCCAATAAGATTTTGAATCTTGTGGGAAGGTATATTTCCTCCAGCAGGGCCTGTTTTTGAATTGCCTGAAATTTCAATTGGACTTAGCCGAAAAATTGAACGAACATCACGAGATTTTTCGATTCTCTTTGGTCTTCGGGTTCGGCGTTCTACCCGACGAGTTGGTTCAGATTTCATATCATCGCCATCAGAATCTACGTCTCGTTTATATCGCTGCTTTGATGGGACGTGCTTCACAGGATGCTGAGGGAGAATCATGTAGGCTGGTTTAACGGGGATGGAAACTGGAAACGGTAAAGGTTGCCTGCCGTCAAACCGTCTTCGATCATGAAATTTTCCAATAGTCGTGGAAGACTGTGTGTCGATACGATCTTCGGTTTCAAATCCAAAAAGTTCCCCAACGTCCTGTAAAGAGGTAGGAATACTATCCGTGAAGCGCGTAAACATGCTGCCTATTGATCCGATGTAAGACTGGTCGGAGTTGGACTGTCTTCTCATAATATTGGACGAGGAAGATTGTCTCCCGTCTCTATGGAGGGGCAATGAATTTCCGTCTTTTGCATTACGTTTCACTCTCTTAGACTCAAACTGATGACTGAAAACGCCATTTTGGAATGAGAATGGTGCTGCAGGACTGGTAGAAAATGTTTCAGTCCCAGTAAAAGGAGCATCAGAATTTATAAATGATGAACTAGAACTTACTGATTTCGATTGAGGAGATTTAGATCGAAAGCGAGCAATGTTTCGGTCATTCCGAGGTGGCGGATCAATTACCCGGAAGCCTCCATCGTCACCATTTAGATTAGATCGAAAAGGTTGAAATGGATTTGATTCTCCAGCACGGACAAAAGATGGTTGAGATTGAGGAGTTGACGAGAACGCTTGAAATTGACCCAGATCTCTATCAATAAAAGAAGCTTGAAACGGCTTAGAAATGCTAGGCGTTTCCCGTTTTCTAGGGTTAGAAACACTGGGTGGCTGAGAAAATTCGAAGCTGCTGGATCCGAAATCAAACGGTTGGAGCTTTGAGCCTTCTTGAGTTGGTCTGCTGGGGTTTGAGCGCGGGAGAACTGAATTAGCAATTGCTCCAGGAGACCTTGTGTTTTCAAACCTAGAAGCAGGACCTCTTTGGGTTTGGAAGTTGAAGCGAGGCTCTTCTCGGAGCTGCTGTCTGATGGACTCACGCACCGGCCGAGAGAGGCTGTTGCGGCTCAGAAACGCAGACATCGAGGTGACGACTGGGCCGGTGTAGGGGGCCTTGATTACCTCTTCTATCCTTTGAATCAGATTCCGCTGTGGAGATCTTCCTTGAGGACCTTCAAAAAATTAGAGCATCAAGAATTCAGTTTCACACTCAAGTAGAGACAACGATGGAAAAAAAGTTGAGGTCAAATCTACAGGAACTTTACCGTAAAACGCAAGAGTTGATATATTTATTTTATCAAGGGCTTGAAACCGAAATTTTGGCTGTACATTGGTTTCTAGGTGGACAAACTTATGGTGGTAATTTGTAAAAGTTTGTAAATTTTAATATGCAGCTAAAAATAGTCTCTGCAAACAAGACCGTCCGAGAAAAAACCGGTAGTAAAAATATGCGAACTAGAAATATATGCGTACAAAATTAAAGATCAACTGTCACGTTTTAATGTGGCAACTCAGTCCGTTCCAGTGCTGAACAACACTACATGTCATTGGAAGGAACACTTGAACATCAAAATACTGCCATCAACATCAAAATTTTACCCTATTACTATTTATTTCATGCTCATGAAAATTCAACAGGGAATTATACTCAGAACTATTTCACGTTTACTCGATAGGATCACTGTCTACAGTTTATTGTAACTAAGCAACGCTAGAGGCTACATTGAACATCCAAAGACATGCAAGTTCCAACATTTCTGTCATGATAACAATATATGAAATCATTCAGAAAGTTATACAAAAGAGCAAGCTACAAAATTTGTAATAGGATTAAGCGAATGCTAAGTGCGGCATAAATTTCAATCAATGCATTACATTGCCCATTAAAGTAGCGGACATCTCCTGTAATGTGCGAATAAGAAACACTGATGGCGATGTGAAAAGAAGATGAACTCACCTTGTGGCGGCTTATGCGAGGCGAGCCAAAGAGCGGCCAAATAGTGTTTATTCCTAACATCATTAAATGATATTATCATGGCGGTGGATGATGATTTCAATTTTTTATCACTAACGTTACTTGTTCTCATACCCAGAGCTAACGATTGATGAATGCCATACGGGAGCTAGCAGTAATTTAGGTACAGTACATATAACTTTCAGAGAATCATCAAAGTCTATCGATATCTATGTTTCATTCTTCACCACCAGATACTCCTCGTATTCTCGGTTAGTGTCGATTCTAGTATCAGCACGGCCCTACAAGCTGCTAAATTGCCAATGCTGTCGGTGATCCGTTAAATATGGTTCTCTAATGACCAGCGTATCATAATGATCAGAGAAAATTGAGCCACAACAAATTAAAAAATTCGAGAAGCACCTTCGAGAAGTACGGTGGACCAATTTGACGCACAACATCCATGTATGTCCTGTATGTTACTATAGAGTTACTAAATAGTTGTAAAAATCATTGAAGAATTTTATGCTCAGGACCATTATCCCCTCAAATAATGACAGATGTAGTACATTGAAATGTATGGTATCGACTTCGTAGCTCGAGTTTTCTTACTGCAAAGAGTAGAATTATTAACGAGATGAGAAGTACAGTTAGTTTGTCAATAAAACCTTGACATAATTCATTTTAGCAATAGATTCAAATTTTAAAATCGATTAAAGTATCAGAAATAAAGTAGACTTGATAAGTGGCAGAAAAAATTCGCACTCTGCCCAAGTAAATGAAGTACGAGCAGTTTCTGAACTGCAACCTGAGCTAATCGCGCAGCTCAACTGATGTATTCGATTAACGTGATTTTTTGTTCACTCAAGTTGCATATTAGACCCTGAGCTAGTTTTTGAGTGCGTGCGGTAACTCGAACGCAGCGAAGGTGACACATTGCAAGGCGTCTCCAGTGTGATGCTGAGACTCTATTACTAGAGTTGTTATGAGCGCTAGTGTTTTGAGAGTCACAAAAAAGTGAGTTGAGACGGATTTCATTGACCGTAACTCAACCACAACTAATACCAATAAACAACTGAAGAATTAACTAGTGCTAGTGTTTTGATTGCTACAACAAAGTGAGTTGAGACGGATTTCACAAGCCACGGAGAACCAATACTAAGAAACAGCAGAGGAATGAACCGGACGTCTCACCAGACTGCGGGTCGCGGCGTGCTGGCGACGCCGGCTGCTGGCGCGCTCTGGGACTCGGTGCAGGCTGCCGCTCTGTCTCTCTTGCTCTCAAGTTGTCCGGTCTGCCGCAACGGAGAGAGGGTCACTATGCTTCAGCATAAAATGTTATCTGTCTAGATCGTTACTTCGAAACGTGTTAATGATGGAACCGGTGAGAACGCTACTTCACAGGCTAATCGCAAGTTTCCTGGTAAAGGCCCCAGATGAAAAATAGATTTAAGCAGTATAATTTTGTTACCTAAAAAAACATTTTATAGGAAACAAAAAACCATGGGATCAAGGAGTGGACACTTAGTAAAATAATTTTTTATGTGCTGTGAAAAAAATAAAGTTTCAAGCACCATTCACGACGAGTTCATACTTTCCTCACTCAAGTGTCTTCTTGTTATGAGTATTTTGGTGTGCTAACACACAAACATTTGATGCAAAACAGAGACTTCATCGAAAACAGATACGACGACAAAATGCTAGAAATTGGTTATGTAAATTCCTGACATCCGAGGCGTCGTTCGTCGCGAAGGAGCATTAACTAACCAAGACATTGCCCATTGCCTGTTCTCAACTCAGTACATCTCATGCCATGCAGCTCACGTGGATTTCTAAGCAGTATTTCAGAGAGGATGAAAGTCGCCAATATCTGCAGACATGCAAAGAGTTCATTCGGATAAAGATATATTGAGAAAAGACATTTCAAGATATGAGAAAAATTCGAAAAATAAATGTTTTTTTCGTTGTGTAAAGAGAAGTACAAGGCATGTCTGTGTCGTACTGGAAATGCGTCGGATATGATACAAGTAGTTTATTTATTTAATAAATCCGTACTATTTTCACATAGGAATCACCCATAATTTTCACACAGAAGTCTCGAAATACAGGTTGCAGAAGGAAACTAATGGCAAAATATTGGAGCAAATATGCCGATAAGAATTTGATTCATACAAAAATCTGCTCAATTACTTGGTTTGAATCTGATTAAAATTTTGGAAATTTTAGTATTTTTAAGGAATATCATGCTTCAGCTACCTTTGAAAATGTCTCATTTCACGGCAATGCAGAAATCTGGTGTCGCAAACAAAATCTTTGTGACCTTTGGAGAGCTGCAAAATGCTTGCCTTAAAAGTTTCGCTATGTACTTAGACTATGCACATCTCATGTCACTGATCTTTGTGTACATTAAAATCATGGAATTTAACTCTCATGGACTTCGAAAGTACTCATAGACTTTACATACATTTAGTGATTGTATCCAAGCCTTTCATGATACATCGTCCTACATCGAATTGATGGACACTCACTGTTCGATTTCACAAAAAATGTAATAAAAATGCTGTTTTGTTATTATGAGTCCAACGGTTAGCGCAACGAAGTTGGCTATTAATCATGATAATATCAACAAAATGCAATTAGTTCATCCAGTGAAGTAGTGCGTAAACAATGTGGTAAATGATGTTGGTTTTTGTCTACACGAATATCCACGTAAGAACTGCTCAAGATCACAATGAATACGACAGCAACCCTCAGCTGTTGTTCAATGTGAGTCACGACAAAATATAACTCATTGTGTGTACGTGCTCTGATAATTTGTTAAACTAGAAAAAAGAATTTTAGATGCGGCTGAGTATATCAGAAAATCAGCGAGCGTTAAAAACTAATTACATCACTACTGCTAGGGCCATTATTTTTGTGCCAAACTTCTTGACACTAATATTTATTGGTCTGTGCAGCCCTCTCAAGTCTACAGAAATTGACACTCATGGAAATCTGTTCGTAATGAGAGTAACTTCTGCCGGCAGAGGTCCGGGTCAACGTGTCTTCAGCCCCGTTAAAAAATGATGGGGCAAATAATGAGGAAGCGAGTCATGCTGGCTGGTTTTTCAGACACTGATGAGGCGAAAGTGATCACAGATATTCAGTGCTTAGTCGCCCCATTCTCCGCAGCCTGTTATTGCCTCAATGTTAGCTGATAAACATGTTGTTCACGGTAGCGTACTCTACTCGCGCATCATCTCTAATGAACACCCAGTATTCAAGTCCCGCGGTAATTTTACGAGGTACAGTAACATTGAGGGAAAGATTATAGCCTTACATCGTGTAGGTCAAAATGTCATTAAAGCAATGAGTTCAAATTGGTGAGCTCTATACCGAGTGCAAAACACTTGAGTGAATGCGGAAAAAAAGGGTATCGTGCGTTTATTAAGAGAAAGAGGCGTAGGGTATTTTGAACTGCAGTTTGTTCCGTCAGCTGTAGATTCAGGGATTGAAATGAAAAAACACCTAAACGATCATCTCGATGCGAGTTTCTACACGAGTTACTTCTACAGGCTTCATGGCCGAAATGACCTGTGCCTAATAGAGAGCATGATGGGGCAGGGGCTTGAATTGTGTGCGCTGTGCATCATTCGAAGTGTGGGAATATCTGAGCGACGCTTGAACCGTTGTTGACCACGGCAGAAAGTCGTTGAAGTCGTTTTCGTATCTTTATCCTATGATGAAAGCTCAATTACTGAAAAAACACTTTTCAGTTTATTCACCACTGGGATCCTTTCATGAGGCAAACTGAATTGCGTGTGCCCCTCACTCCTAGCATGCGTAACAAATAATGTGACCGGCATGAGGGAATCAAACTTTCGTTCGAACAGAGCACTCGTCAGCTCTTTATCATTTGAAGTCACTGAGTAGTCACGATGCAGTGTGTGTCAACATTATATGGAATTTCAATAAATGTTTCTAGATTTGTGGATGAAATTGTGGATCATACTATAGGTGGTGCATGAGCGTTAAGAAAAAATGAGCACCTGGATTTTGACCGAAACAATTTCGCTACCCTTGAATAAACCCTAAGACGCAAACTTCGGTCGCTCATGCTATTTTCTAAGACAAAGTAGGAGCAAAATTTTTGAAATAGTAACGCAGTTCTTAAAATAGGTGCTGTATGATAATTGTAGCCACGAAATGAACTTAAGGGCTTGGTTGATTTTGCCTCCGATTACATTGACGCCAATGACTTAAACGCTGAGAAAAATAACTTAAAACGCCCAGGAAAATTAAAAAGTTTGTATGTAATTTAAGAAATTCAAGTGAGTAAAAGAGTGATTGTATTTAATTCAAGTGATTCAAAAATATTAAAGTGATTGTACATACGGCGCTTCAATTGATATTTTGAAAACCATGAATCTGTAAGAAACGTACAAGCTCCGCTCATTTTAACTCTAGTAAAGTTAATCGCATTTTTTTATAGCTTTCAGCATCGGCCTAACGAGCTATGAAACAAATCAGGGTGACAAAACTATTCCTATTCTTATTACATAACAGGAAATACATAAGTTAAATACCAAAAATAAATATGAGAAATGATAAAAAAATTCCAGAAGCGTTTGCATTCAAAATTAGAGCTTTAGATTTCGTATAATATGAGAATGATTAGCATTGCTATTTCGGATTTTTATTCGTAATTCAACATGCAATGAACATTTGTTGAATTTACTTTCAAAATGAAGGCACGCACTTTTTTCAAACTTTTCAAAACCCATTTTTGTTGACTACCATCAGAGTAGTAAGTGTTCGTTTCACAGAATGTAATGACACACCTGTGATCGGGGGATGGCTGATGCACAAACTTGCAAAACATTCGGAAGATTTTTCTATCTGATAAAAGTTCTACTGAAACCGCTATTCCACAGCTAGCTGAGTGATTTTCAACGTGTGTTTGTGAACGAAGATAGCAAAATATTCAACGGCGTGGGTTGTGGCTTCCTCCCACTTATGAACTCATACACCCAGCTTTTGAGTCGTTAGCGCTTGCGTCACAGCACGTGCGGTTCCCTCACCGTAGTGCAGGCAGTGATGACGTAATTCAACTGGCCTGCAGGACAGCGGCATGACTTTCTAGTTGAATTGTCTCCATTTGAAAATTCAAAATTTATTACCGAAACCTGATTACATTTCTTTCAATTGAAAAATTTGTTTTGATTCATCATTGAATCTTTGATTTCCAATTATTACCTCAGGCCATGCGGTTTTACTACAATTACGAACATGACCATTGAACGATGTACATGTAGATTTTAACCACAAAAGATGACTTTCACAAACCTCTGCCCTATGGTTAGGTCACCTCAAATTAGAAAGTGCTACTTTGAAGGCATTGGCGTTTAATTAGAGGTCATCAAACTCTCATTCCACGAATGACAACACAAACTTTCGAACTCAAACTCAGCGGGAAGAAACATCAGCGGCCACCTATGACGTTAAGCGAGTACACACTGAGAAAAAGAAAAGGGAAACAGGATTTACTATAAAAGTTTATATATGAGCGCGAAATATAAGTCTGAATCACACTGGCAAAATGGAAGCCTCAACGTAAACACAGTTAAACCTTCGGCGAAATTCCAAAGGGAGAAAAATCGAGTAATTTAATAGACAAAATCAAGTGATCACAGATTGGATGCTGGCGTTGAGCAAAAAAGGGTCGAGGTAATAGTCATTATGGGAGGTAAAATCAGTTCATGAAAAACTAAATAAAGTATGCCACGCAGCGTTGCACCACTCTCACATATGTAGAGACTATAAAGAAAAAATTATACTCATTATGAGTCGTCGACAAGCATGTGAATTACATTCGATCATTGCAGGATCAAGCAAGATTATTAATAACAAGCTAATGTTAGAATGTAGAGAAGAAGACGGTGAGAACAAATGGCTGAGCTGAGAATATGGGAAAGTAGCCTTATTGTTTACGCAACGTTACCAGCGTACCTGATGCTTCACTGACGGAATAAGCGTCACGGCAGCTGACATGTTTAGACCTCACTTGTCGCAGGCAACAAAAGGGGCCTGGCATGTGCCAGCAAAACAGCTCCTCTATACTCACAGCATTGGGACTACTTCCCTGCTCACAACACAAGAGGGACAGCTCCCCTTGTTCACAACACAAGAAGGACAGCTCCCCTGCTCACAACACAAGAAGGACAGCTCCCCTGCTCACAACACAAGAGGGACAGCTTCCATGCTCACAACAAAAGAGGGACAGCTCCCCTGTTCACAACACAAGAAGGACAGCTCCCCTGCTCACAACACAAGAGGGACAGCTCCCCTGCTCACAACACAAGAGGGACAGCTCCCCTGCTCACAACACAAGAGGGACAGCTCCCCTGCTTACAACACCAGAGCTAGGGACAGCTCCCCTGCTCACGACACAAGAGGGACAGCTCCCCTGCTCACAACACAAGAGGGACAGCTCCCCTGCTCACAACACATGAGGGACAGCTCCCCTGCTCACAACACAAGAGGGACAGCTCCCCAGCTCACAACACAAGAGGGACAGCTCCCCTGCTCACAACACAAGAGGGACAGCTCCCCTGCTCACAACACATGGGGGACAGCTCCCCTGCTCACAGCACAAGAGGGACAGCTCCCCTGCTCACAACACATGAGGGACAGCTCCCCTGTTCACAACACAAGAGGGACAGCTCCCCTGCTCACAACAAATGGGGGACAGCTCCCCTGCTCACAACACAAGAGGGACAGCTCCTCTGCTCACAACACATGAGGGACAGCTCCCCTGCTCACAACACATGGGGGACAGCTCCCCTGCTCACAACACAAGAGGGACAGCTCCCCTGCTCACAACACATGAGGGACAGCTCCCCTGTTCACAACACAAGAGGGACAGCTCCCCTGCTCACAACACATGAGGGACAGCTGCCCTGCTCACAACACAAGAGGGACAGCTCCCCTGCTCACAACACATGAGGGCCAGCTCCCCTGTTCACAACACAAGAGGGACAGCTCCCCTGCTCACAACACAAGAGGGACAGCTGCCCTGCTCACAACACAAGAGGGACAGCTCCCCTGCTCACAACACATGAGGGACAGCTCCCCTGTTCACAACACAAGAGGGACAGCTCCCCTGCTCACAACACAAGAGGGACAGCTCCCCTGCTCCTAACACAAGGGGGACAGCTCCCCTGCTCCTAACACAAGAGGGACAGCTTCCCTGCTCCTAACACAAGAGGGACAGCTCCCCTGCTCACAACACATGAGGGCCAGCTCCCCTGCTCCTAACACAAGAGGGACAGCTCCCCTGCTCCTAACACAAGAGGGACAGCTCCCCTGCTCACAACACAAGAGGGACAGCTCCCCTGCTCACAACACATGAGGGACAGCTCCCCTGCTCACAACACAAGAGGGACAGCTCCCCTGCTCACAACACAAGAGGGACAGCTCCCCTGCTCACATCACAAGAGGGACAGCTCCCCTGCTCACAACACAAGAGGGACAGCTCCCCTGCTCACAACACAAGAGGGACAGCTCCCCTGCTCCAAACACAAGAGGGACAGCTCCCCTGCTCACAACACATGAGGGACAGCTCCCCTGCTCCTAACACAAGAGGGACAGCTCCCCTGCTCCTAACACAAGAGGGACAGCTCCCCTGCTCACAACACAAGAGGGACAGCTCCCCTGCTCACAACACAAGAGGGACAGCTCCCCTGCTCACAACACAAGAGGGACAGCTCTCCTGCTCCTAACACAAGAGGGACAGCTCCCCTGCTCACGACACAAGAGGGACAGCTCCCCTGCTCACAACACAAGAGGGACAGCTCCCCTGCTCACAACACAAGAGGGACAGCTCCCCTGCTCACAACACAAAAGGGACAGCTCCCCTGCTCACAACACATGGGGGACAGCTCCCCTGCTCACAACACAAGAGGGACAGCTCCCCTGCTCACAACACAAGAGGGACAGCTCCTCTGCTCACAACACAAGAGGGACAGCTCCCCTGCTCACAACACAAGAGGGACAGCTCCCCTGCTCACAACACAAGAGGGACAGCTTTCCTGCTCCTAACACAAGAGGGACAGCTCCCCTGCTCACAACACAAGAGGGACAGCTCCCCTGCTCACAACACAAGAGGGACAGCTCCCCTGCTCACAACACAAGAGGGACAGCTCCCCTGCTCACAACTCAAGAGGGACAGCTCCCCTGCTCACAACACAAGAGGGACAGCTCCCCTGCTCACAACACAAGAGGGACAGCTCTCCTGCTCCTAACACAAGAGGAACAGCTCCCCTGCTCACAACACAAGAGGGACAGCTCCCCTGCTCACAACACAAGAGGGACAGCTCCCCTGCTCACAACACAAGAGGGACAGCTCCCCTGTTCACAACACAAGAGGGACAGCTCTCCTGCTCCTAACACAAGAGGGACAGCTCCCCTGCTCACAACACAAGAGGGACAGCTCCCCTGCTCACAACACAAGAGGGACAGCTCCCCTGCTCACAACACAAGAGGGACAGCTCCCCTGCTCACAACTCAAGAGGGACAGCTCCCCTGCTCACAACACAAGAGGGACAGCTCCTCTGCTCACAACACAAGAGGGACAGCTCTCCTGCTCCTAACACAAGAGGGACAGCTCCCCTGCTCACAAGACAAGAGGGACAGCTCCCCTGCTCCTAACACAAGAGGGACAGCTCCCCTGCTCACAACACAAGAGGGACAGCTCCCCTGCTCACATCACAAGAGGGACAGCTCCCCTGCTCACAACATAAGAGGGACAGCTCCCCTGCTCCTAACACAAGAGGGACAGCTCCCCTGCTCACAACACAAGAGGGACAGCTCCCCTGCTCACAACACAAGAGGGACAGCTCCCCTGCTCACAACTCAAGAGGGACAGCTCCCCTGCTCACAACACAAGAGGGACAGCTCCCCTGCTCACAACACAAGAGGGACAGCTCCCCTGCTCACAACACAAGAGGGACAGCTCCCCTGCTCACAACACAAGAGGGACAGCTTCCATGCTCACAACAAAAGAGGGACAGCTCCCCTGTTCACAACACAAGAAGGACAGCTCCCCTGCTCACAACACAAGAGGGACAGCTCCCCTGCTCACAACACAAGAGGGACAGCTCCCCTGCTCACAACACAAGAGGGACAGCTCCCCTGCTTACAACACCAGAGCTAGGGACAGCTCCCCTGCTCACGACACAAGAGGGACAGCTCCCCTGCTCACAACACAAGAGGGACAGCTCCCCTGCTCACAACACATGAGGGACAGCTCCCCTGCTCACAACACAAGAGGGACAGCTCCCCAGCTCACAACACAAGAGGGACAGCTCCCCTGCTCACAACACAAGAGGGACAGCTCCCCTGCTCACAACACATGGGGGACAGCTCCCCTGCTCACAGCACAAGAGGGACAGCTCCCCTGCTCACAACACATGAGGGACAGCTCCCCTGTTCACAACACAAGAGGGACAGCTCCCCTGCTCACAACAAATGGGGGACAGCTCCCCTGCTCACAACACAAGAGGGACAGCTCCTCTGCTCACAACACATGAGGGACAGCTCCCCTGCTCACAACACATGGGGGACAGCTCCCCTGCTCACAACACAAGAGGGACAGCTCCCCTGCTCACAACACATGAGGGACAGCTCCCCTGTTCACAACACAAGAGGGACAGCTCCCCTGCTCACAACACATGAGGGACAGCTGCCCTGCTCACAACACAAGAGGGACAGCTCCCCTGCTCACAACACATGAGGGCCAGCTCCCCTGTTCACAACACAAGAGGGACAGCTCCCCTGCTCACAACACAAGAGGGACAGCTGCCCTGCTCACAACACAAGAGGGACAGCTCCCCTGCTCACAACACATGAGGGACAGCTCCCCTGTTCACAACACAAGAGGGACAGCTCCCCTGCTCACAACACAAGAGGGACAGCTCCCCTGCTCCTAACACAAGGGGGACAGCTCCCCTGCTCCTAACACAAGAGGGACAGCTTCCCTGCTCCTAACACAAGAGGGACAGCTCCCCTGCTCACAACACATGAGGGCCAGCTCCCCTGCTCCTAACACAAGAGGGACAGCTCCCCTGCTCCTAACACAAGAGGGACAGCTCCCCTGCTCACAACACAAGAGGGACAGCTCCCCTGCTCACAACACATGAGGGACAGCTCCCCTGCTCACAACACAAGAGGGACAGCTCCCCTGCTCACAACACAAGAGGGACAGCTCCCCTGCTCACATCACAAGAGGGACAGCTCCCCTGCTCACAACACAAGAGGGACAGCTCCCCTGCTCACAACACAAGAGGGACAGCTCCCCTGCTCCAAACACAAGAGGGACAGCTCCCCTGCTCACAACACATGAGGGACAGCTCCCCTGCTCCTAACACAAGAGGGACAGCTCCCCTGCTCCTAACACAAGAGGGACAGCTCCCCTGCTCACAACACAAGAGGGACAGCTCCCCTGCTCACAACACAAGAGGGACAGCTCCCCTGCTCACAACACAAGAGGGACAGCTCTCCTGCTCCTAACACAAGAGGGACAGCTCCCCTGCTCACGACACAAGAGGGACAGCTCCCCTGCTCACAACACAAGAGGGACAGCTCCCCTGCTCACAACACAAGAGGGACAGCTCCCCTGCTCACAACACAAAAGGGACAGCTCCCCTGCTCACAACACATGGGGGACAGCTCCCCTGCTCACAACACAAGAGGGACAGCTCCCCTGCTCACAACACAAGAGGGACAGCTCCTCTGCTCACAACACAAGAGGGACAGCTCCCCTGCTCACAACACAAGAGGGACAGCTCCCCTGCTCACAACACAAGAGGGACAGCTTTCCTGCTCCTAACACAAGAGGGACAGCTCCCCTGCTCACAACACAAGAGGGACAGCTCCCCTGCTCACAACACAAGAGGGACAGCTCCCCTGCTCACAACACAAGAGGGACAGCTCCCCTGCTCACAACTCAAGAGGGACAGCTCCCCTGCTCACAACACAAGAGGGACAGCTCCCCTGCTCACAACACAAGAGGGACAGCTCTCCTGCTCCTAACACAAGAGGAACAGCTCCCCTGCTCACAACACAAGAGGGACAGCTCCCCTGCTCACAACACAAGAGGGACAGCTCCCCTGCTCACAACACAAGAGGGACAGCTCCCCTGCTCACAACACAAGAGGGATAGCTCCCCTGCTCACAACACAAGAGGGACAGCTTATCTGCTCACAACACAAGAGGGACAGCTCCCCTGCTCACAACACAAGAAGGACAGCTCCCCTGCTCACAACACAAGAGGGACAGCTCCACTGCTCACAACACAAGAGGGACAGCTCCCCTGTTCTGGGCAGACAACACTCAGCAATTCGAGGCGGAGACGATCACAACTCACCTGCTCCGCAGCTGAACGCCATCTGCAAGAAAATAAAAATTGTTAAAAAATTGATCAAATGCTTCACTCTAGCGCACAGTAAAATATGATCTTGTTTACCTGCTCCAAAATTACAGCACCAAATTATATCTTGCTAACTTAGTACCAGCATCGATACTAAAACAAGAAATACCTTCAATTAAATTAGCAATCATTATCTTAGAGAGGTGATGGGGATACGAATCTGAAATTAAATTATCAATAAAACCTTATTCCTTAAATTTAACTTTTAATGAGGCGACAGTGTTTGTAATTCAAAAATTATTCTAAAGCTTACAAATCTTTTTGGCACAAATACTGTGTTAAAGAGGCTGTACTGCAGAAATAGCAGCATGCCATTCGTTGTATGGAAGAACAGAGAAAGATTCGAAGAATTCATGTTCGTAGCTTTCAAGAAGTGGAAGTCAATGAACAATACAAAATGCAAGACACAACATACGGTGTGAAGGCTTTTTACTGCCTCCGTGCGCCATCGAATAAAATTATTTTTGGCGTTTCGCAGTAATCCAACAGCAAATCGCCCTCACAAGTATTTGAAGTTACGAATGCAGGAGCAAGTCTTGTAAGAATTCGACAGGCACCGGCGAAGACTTTTTTTCGGTGACACCACGACTGCACAGCGGATGGATGCCCTCGTTGAACAATTGCACCCGATTGCCTCGGATGACTTTAATAGTAGAATTATTTTTCTCTGTGTGTTCTACAAACTAGTGCTATGGTACAGAATAGTTTAAGTTGATTCATTTTTTTAATTAAGTAAAAAAATTACAGCAGTCAAATTCTAGAACTTAAAATTATTAAGTGAGATGGAGTCAAATTAAATTATATTAAGTTGAGATAGGTCAAGTAAGGTGATGTAAGTTAGACAGTTTCGTCTGATATAATCAAAACAATCATTTTCAGACAATTGTACAAAAACAATTGTCTTCTGGAGGGCAACTGTCCTAGGGGTAAATGGTCTAGAACACTCACGTATCGAAAAAATTTTTCTTCTGCACGTGTCCTATCGAAATGGAACTCATGCCTTCGCAGCAAAGCTTTCTTCTAGATAATTTGAGAATAAATTTGTCAAAAGTACTGCATGTTTTTGATAAACGAAATCACAAATTCAAAAATATTGAGTATTTTCTGGCTTTAATCGTAGCCTGTATGAATTGAAATTTCCTGAACACACATCAGGAACACATAGGCAATTTTGAAGTATAGTTACTACTAGAATTCAAAGTAAAAATAGACGAAAAAATACCTATACGGGACAAAATGTATCTTGATTGTCTTAATAACGTCACGCAATGTAAAGTGAATACCGTAACGCTACGCAATAATTCCAAATTTCTGTTTTTGAATTGTAATCAATTTGTTTTGAAATTCACTTGTTGTCGATACCGTCGTACGGTCGACGTGAGGGTTCGTGGAAAAGGGGCTGTCTTTTGTACAGCTACCTTTTCCGGGGCGCTAGCTTTTCTTCGCAGCTGCCCTTCCTGAGGTTCGTGTGGGTACCGCCTACGCCGTAATCAGTCTGCTAGGGCAACAGAAGTAAATTCTGTTAGTGCCGAACTACCGCGGTACCGCTGTGTGTGGGGGGTGAGGTTAGTGTGGGTACCACCTGCGCCGTATTCAGTCCGCTAGGGCAACAGAAGAAAATTCTGTTATGTGCCGAACTACGGTGGTACCGCTAGGGTGAGGTGTGTGTGGGGGTACCACCTACGCCGTAATAAGTCCGCTAGGGCACAGAAGTAAATTCTGTTAGTGCCGAACTACGGTGGTACCGTTAGGAAGACGAGCAACTGTCTGCGCCGTATGAGACCGCTAGGGAAACAGAAGTGAACTCTGTTAGTGCCGAACTGCGACAGCGTCTTCCTATCGACAAACAATGCGAAATAGTTCGTCCTTCCGAGGTGGCTCCTTAAGCTCTTTGAAGTCCCTATCACATACACTGATATATTTTAACAAAGACAGTGATTTATTTTCTATTGCAAAAATAGTGCGTACAGACGTGAGCTACTGCATAACAGGGTACAACACTCAAAATTGCATTTAAAATATTAGTCGTATTTAGCTAGATAACACAAGAAACATTGGAATATCGACATGTAATACAAATGATATTTTAGGGCTAACTAAAGTAAATGCACAAACGCAACATCAGCGCGGGGAAATAGATAAGTCGGCGTTCAGAGAGCTGGACACATGAAGAAAATACTTAAGACTATGGGTAACTAACACAAAAAGGCTCGACAACCCCTGTGCGGCCTGACACTTGTCTTTTTTAATATTTTGTTTTTTTAAATTAAAAGCCGTTAAGTATTTACATCCTTCATCAGAAATTTTCGAATGCCATCAATTTTGACGTTTCACACCTTATAAAATTATGTCGGACAAGGTGTCCGCGGAAAATGTGTCTACTGATTTTAAATATCAATAAGGTTGTACATATCTATGATACCGTGCGAGAGCTCAACTACGTTATATTTCTTTAGTGTTTATTCCTAGAAAATGTAACTAAAAAAACTTGATAGAATAATATTCTATCATAGATAAATAACATAAATGAATCGATTTTCTTAAATTTACTTCATCGAAAAGCGCCATCATTTCTAACTGCAGGGATTCACTAGCGAATAAAATCTTCAATAGTATATGTCTTGCAAAGCTTAAGTCTGCAATTAATTTTAAGTCGAATGTAAACAACATTTTCTCATAAATAAATTCACTCTTCAAAATAATAAAATATTCAAGAAGCTTGATCATTTTTTTTTCTTCAAAATTCCCGAGAGATTACGCAGGGAGCTGCTGTAAATAGTAGATTAGCTTTCGCCTGGCGTAACTGCTGTGTACGAATTGCCTGCTTACTGCTCAGCGCCACACGTACAGCTCATGTGCTCATGGTGGAGAAAGTGAGCAGATGACGCTCTCTCGGGCAGCGCGGAGCTGCTTTATCTCATGGGGTGACGCTTAAGTTTATTGAGGGCCTTTGAAATGGCAATCAAATGACGACAACCCCTGTCGTCATGGTCAATTTATTGCTCCCCGAGCTCGTATTAACACAATTTCATTACAGCAAAACAGACGTGAACTCGAACGAATCCAACTAACGCACAAATGAGAACTTTGATTTCTTGCTTATAACTCCACCATATCGTATCAAGTTCGTATTCTAGATACTTTATCATCAATTAAACTCTAGCGCTCATCAGCAGCATAAGTACTGTTGACGGTTTTGTCAAGACAATTTGGTCAACGAGATTATTAGATTTATGTTCATTACATTAGATTTAATCAAATTAAACGTAACTTTCCCATCGGAAGGATGTCGAAAAGTGAAAGCTGATGAACAGTGAGTGTATTATAATGATACCAGTTTACACGGCCCGTCAAAAAAGACGAAATTCGATATTTTCCTTGAAAATTTTTTCTAGATGTGGATGACAAAACAAATATATCCATCCTAATAGTACTCACGATTAAAATATTCTTGTACTTGTGCACTGGTGAAACTCTTATCATAAATACATACGTTCATAACGCATCCTTAAGAGCGTGACGGAGACGGAAGCGGATATCAAGCAAATACATAAATAAATAAACACACCACGGGTATTACATTCGATTGCATTTTATAAGTTGAATTTTGTTGAACAAGAGATTCAATTTTCATTACCGCAATATTTTCAGCTTGTAAACGAAAAAAGTGAGCGGACGCCAGGTTTTTTATATCATTTGAAAGGTATCTATGAATACACATTTATAAATTGGACAAACTATTACAGTGGGGACTAAACATGCAGTAGGAATAGTCATTTCGGTAAAACAAATATAAAGGTGGCCGATTTTACATGCTTACTATTTTTTGAATCGTGCGGCAAATGTGAGCATAGAAACCAAAGAGGATTGTGACTACATATATATGACAATACTTAAATTTAGCTGCATAACATGAAGTTTAAACTGTGATGAAAATAGACAGCATACAGTGATAGCGAAAATTAGACAGCATGCAGCGGATTTTAAATTTGCAGCAGATAATTCTGAACTCGAAACGACGGGAGGGAGGGAGGGAGCTGGATAGCGACATTAATACCATATAATGAAAGTTAATAACCACTTTTTTAATTTAAATCTATTAGAACTGATTGGTATTCATTTCGATATTATCCTACGCCACAAGAAGAGAAATTAAACAGAAGACTACACGCAGGCCGCCCTGACGTGGCAGGCGTCTGGTGGGGCGGTCACCAAACGTCCGGGATGTCGCGCATGCACTGGGTGACAACTTACGCTCCAAGAGAGTAGTTTTTATGAAGCGTACTCGACAAAAACTTCAGGTTATCAGGCAAATTAAATTTAGGAAATAAGTCGTTATTTCTAGGTATTAAGTAATGTAGTCAAGCATTTGATAAACGGCAGGTAATTCTACATTTCACACGCAAATACAGACCACGACATCAGCGTAATACGTGATTGTTCACAACAATCCTTTTAATTCAAAATCATACACAAAAACCCATTTTTAGCATCAAAAACCTTAATTCATTGAAGAAGATGAAATTTTCAAAGGTGATTGGAGAAACAAAACGAGAAACAACAATCGTATTGATAGCATGAAATATATTTTAGCTTAAGGTCATTGAGTTTCTTACTTTAATTTTCTGCCTTAATGACTGACCTCATCGCGACCTCAAGTCGGCATCGAATGAAACTCACGTACAGGGTCAAATTTTGCCTCAATTCAGAATGCCACCTCCGTCATTTTTGAGTTCCTCGCGTTGATTATATTGATTACCTTTGCTGACTGACGTTATACAATATAATACAATATCATACAATTCAATACTCAACTAACTAATTTATAACTCAAGTTCGCTTCATGTACATAGTTAAGGATGTAATAGAGATATTTTTCTCTGAGTTTCACAGACTTATCAATTTAAAGTAGAGCTTTAAAATACATCCCAACTGCTCATGAGATGATGTGTCGAGAGAACTAAGTTGTTGCGAAATAACGCCCAATGACGCGTTCCTAGTTCCGGCGACGGAGCAAACGTGTGGGGCCTGAGCATCTAGCGGCCCTGCAAGTTGCCAGATGCTCACCGGTGAAGTTTTATGTGGAATAATTCAAGTTTGGGAATATTGGCCTGATTGAATAGCAAGTAGCCATAGTCAAGTTGACAGAGGAACTTTTACAGTTGCCTGCAAAGGCTATAATGGCGTAAATTGTTTGAAAATTCGTCTTGTGAGAAACAGAGAGGACGCAAAAAAGTTCATGCTGATTATAATACATACAGCAGGACATCGCAAAAACAGTTCACCTCAACTTTTCGACGGTAATCAAACAAATGTTTCTTATCTCAACAGGAATCAATTTCGATGTTTGGAAGCCGCTTTGGTTCGAAATCAATCCACGTCAGATAAGAGATTGTCATCATTTTCCGTTACCACCGTGCTCGTCCTCACATCGCCCAATTAATAAAAGAACCATTGAGATTCGTTTCATCTTCATTATTCTCTTGTTTTTGTGAGTTTTGAATACCAGTTTTGAATGGCTATGCAGAATTATCCGGTTTAATGGACTTGCTCATTTGATGGAAGATTATTCGGTAAAAACAGCTCGAGGCGCTGTTCCTTGGACTAGTCTGTTATCACGTTTGCTCATGCTTTTCTATACCATTATTATTTTTCCCTGGTTTAAAAATCTGCACGTTAAACTTGCATATCATAGGTGATTGGAAAATCAACATACGTGGAAGATAACTTTTTTTCACTCTACAAGTGTATTTTGACTAACACTATTAAAATTCGGTTTTCTTTGGGCGATGAATTTTTAGAAACGTTTTGTTTAATCCAAGTGAAGGTAGTAACGAAAGAACTTTTTCATTAATTTGCCGCTTCGGCCTCGCTTTTTCATATTGTGAGTAGAGTCTCTTGAAAGGCGCTTTACCTCTCGAGAATTTACTTAGAATTTTCTAATCCTCACACTAAGGCACTTGACAATGAAGCGGTTTAAAAATTGATTAAGAATCTCACTAGCTGTCAAATAATAAAAACTTATCAATTTTTTTAGAGCTAACATTCTGCAACGACCATTAGGTTAGTTAGGGTGAAAGTGATTGATGCGCGAAATGAAAATGGCAACAAAGTAAATTCATTAGGGCTTGCGTTGTGATGCAGTCAAGCTCGTAAATTGTGCGTCGCTAAACTTCCTGAGCACCGAAAATATCAGGGAACGTTCGCCACGCCACAGCAGTACGGGCGCGACAACGAAGTCGGTGGTGAGACCTCGGTTGATGACTAATTATTGGGGAAACTCAAATTGGGGACTTCGCTGGCTTCGGTGACGACCCAGGGTCTACAAAGTACTCTATGTTTATACACTGAGCTAAGCTTCAGAGGCTAGGGATCAAGATCGAGTCACTTCACTGATATTAATAGATAAATAGATAAGATTATAAATTACCTCCATGACCAAAACAAAGAGACGAAGGAGGTAGGCACCATTTAGTACAGAGTTGAAGGAACGCACTATCTCTACACAAGGTGTGTTACCTCACACGGCCTCTTGCGCGTAGAAACAGTAAGTTGAAAAGAAAGTTCATGAGACAAGATAAAAGTTGAAGAGGAAAATAATAGATGCCGAAAACAAACGGCAGTGAAAAAATAGGGTCCTCAACAAAACAAAAACCAATTCTATTTAAACAAGAAAAAGGCCTACCTAATATGCAGCTCGGGATTTCACATTTTTCCTCCTGGAAGCGTTAATTTTCACAGGTACAAAAATTTTATCGTTCCCAGAGGCACTTCACTACAGCAATAATTACAAGTGTGTTAAATACATTAAAACTATTTAAATTATTTTGAATGGTAAAAATTATTATGATGGCTGACGTTTGCTCACAGAAAATTTCCATTTTTTTTACAGATTTTAATGCGTTATCAAATATTATGTAAAGAGTAAATCGTTAAAATAAGAAGTTTTTAGGACTAGACAAAGTCATTTGTGTGACAAGATGGTACCTGTACTGCTGAGTTTATTAATCGTATGCTCAACAGAATAAATTAAGCGTGATTACTTTATAAAAGAATAAATGAATACACTTACAGTCCACCGAATACAAGTTGAGTAAATCTTCAGTTCAGTACAAAATCAAAGAGGATCGCAAAGCCCATCTGGAAGCACGTGATCAGAATTGAAGCGTTGGAGCAACTGGACAAGGAACCAGTTCACCCACTGCCAGATCTTGAATTCCCGTCTCACTTTCTCTCTCCCTTTAACTCTCCATCTCTCCGCCTTTCCCTTTCTGTAGCGCCACGAAACGTCCACTACGGAGGAGAGGCGCCAATTTGTCGCCTCAAATGGGCTCTGGGACTCCCAGCCTAATCGCTTCAAAGAACGCGCCCACTGCAAGCCAGCCAACGATGCTCAGCTATCAAGGATCTCACACAACATGGACTCGGTCAGCCCCTCGTCCGTTCTCTACGGGTTCGTTTGGACGCAGGGAAATCGAATTGTACATGGGGTTAAACTTTAATTCGATCCATTGGAAGCTTTAAAAAATTTGGAGTTTGGGGAACAATACTCTCTTAAGCATGGAATTAATTTCATTGTAGAGCTCGTCCGTGTTACCCAGAAAAGCTCTATACGTTGAAATTCTCGTTTCAAATGTTTCGAACAAAAATTTGACAAAGTTGACGTATTTAAAAGTTAACACTGAATTTGCTATCATCGTATCAGTTCGATGACAGAAAAATTACTCATAACTAGGGGAAATAATAATTTTATTTAAAAACAGCATAATATGGAAATTATTTCCGAGGACAATTAAGTCATCTGGCAGGGATAGACTGTACTTAGCATTACTTCGCACGAAAGTTCTAAGAGCACATGCAATTCTCATGAATTTACAGAACTACAGAACAAAAATAAGAAACAGGAGTTTATTTGCGCTTTCAACACAACATAACGAAAGAGAAGGATGATAAACGTTGTACCACTATTCATATAATTATGGAATGGTTGAGGTTCTCTATTCATCACGTCCGGTAAGGTAATAGAATGGATAGAACTGACGAAGTGTCTACGGCGACGCGCTTGTAACCATTGCGAAAATAAAAATGAGAGGTTAAACTACCTAACCTGATCCCAAACAAGTGAGAGGGCTCGTGCAGCTCACGTATTGGAGGAATGTGTCTAGGCACACTATCGCATCAAACGCATTCACACCCTTAATTTATTGAAAAAATCAAAATATCAGTACTCGCCTTCCCCCTCCCTGAGAAAAATGAAAACATTCTCCGTTGAGGAATAGGTATCAGCGCCAATGCAAAACACTTCAGTATTTACAGTAGAGAAAGAATACGAGCATCCATTTGAGACAAATATGTCAAATAGCAAATTTTAACATCTAGAGGACGTAATTTAAAGAGCCAAAGGGCTGTGATGCGGAATGAGAGGATGAGCGCAATAGTCTGCCGCTGGCTGACGCATTGTAAACATTCAAGAACAGATACTTCAAACTATTTTTGCGAGTGTTTACAGTATGAACAGAATAGCCTTGCGAGATTAAATTGAAACTGTGGTGCAGAGGTCCAGTGCGCCGCTCACATTACGCGCTACGTCAGCTTCTCTTTGAACGCACAACTGAAGTGGGAAAAATTACAGTAATTGTAGCGCAGGTCTGAAAGTGAAAAGGAAGGACAAGTGACTGAATCAGTGCTACGTAACGCGATGATAGCCAACTTTGTCTATCAAACGTCATTTCAATACTCGCAAAAAAAAGTTCTGACAAAACGCGTTTAACTAGTCAAGCATGAAAAATGAACTCATCACTTAGTAGACAACCGGAATTCATCAAGATCTTGTGCTGGGAATTACATTTCAAGCTATGCTTGTACCGAAGTACGGGTCTGTATAGGGATAAAAGTATTCTAGCGTATTTACATCTAGTTGAAAACTCATGGCTGTATACGAAGCGTGGCGCCCCTGCCGCGGTGTGAGCGCGAGGGAGCTGCGCCGGGGGAACCAAGCACCAAGACCCGCGAAGCAGAGCGCGCACCCGCCATATGGCGACCGCAGCACACGACTTTCTATTGGGACTGGCGGCTGCAACTGTGATACACCGCTGCCATGTCATCTAAACATTCACTTAAGTATATTTTCTATTAGAACTGTGACTTGGCAGTTGAGTAGAGTTCGGATCATGCAAACTCATTCATGAATAGCCAATGAAAATGATAAAATTAACATATTCTCAAATGCAGCAATTTTATGCATGGAGATGAAGCCCATACGAGCGAATCACATCTCGTTAGAAAGTGTAAGGTCACCTTCATGCCCGCAGATAGCGTTCAACTAAGTGTCGAAATGATGACAATCTGAAATTTTATGGTTAGAGGACAGCACAGTGAACGACACTCGTCTTGGATAGTCTCAAGCAAATAAGAAGCGAAAATTTTAATGGTTTCTTGAGATGAAGACACGGCAATAAGTACTAAATCTCTGGTACATATAATACTAACTGCATCCCTACAGGCACAATTTTTATGCCAAATATAGTAAAGACCTCAGTTAGAACCATGACGAATAATGCATAAATTTATCGGGGAAAAAGTATAGCAGCAGGCATAGGGTAAACCCGATAATAAAATCTTGGTCGTTACGAACACTTTGAGACACAATATTTAACAGATGCAGGTGCTCGAGACTCGAGACTGAACCCATTAAGTAGTCAATACTGTTTCCACAGGAACATATTAAAACGTGAATTTTATAAAACCAGCGAATGCGATGCGATGCAGATCAATCGAAATCTCATTTCTATGCTGTTATGATTGGATTATCGTAATCTCGACGCAATACATTCATATAAACTGTAAATTCCGAATGGTAACAGGCAATTTCGATGGCTTTAAATGATCAGACACAAGCGCTCCTTATGGTTGGTTTACTTTTGTTGTATAAGGAACATGTGAAAGAAAATTGAATTGAAAACGGTAACAGCAACAGTTTTGGTTTTTTGAGCCAAGTTTTCAAAGGATGAACTGATTCTGCAAAAATAACACGAAATTTATTTCACAGACGTTAGCCTTCACACAGAAGAGTATTTCTTAAGGCAGAATTAGGTAAAATTTGGAGCAAGATATCCACGACTACACATCAAGGTTGCGATTCAAAACTCAACTCTTTTGTGCCAGTATTATTAGCGTTAGTAGGACATATCATAAATTTGTGTCATGGTAAATATTTTATTCTCTCCGAGCTCATCATTTGGCATACTAATTGATAAGTTAGAATGAAAAATTGTCCCAAGTCACGAATGTCGACCGCATAGTCTTATATTTCATTATATAAGTGCGCACTAATTAGAGGGTTTTCAACAATGCGTTACTAGGATAATGTTTTCTTAGTTACTTGTATAACTTTGCATGGTCAAAATCTTAACGCATAGAAGGGAACGCAAGTTTTTATGTATTTCTTTCAATAATTATTTGTTTAGACTTGTGACATGGGTATTACGACACCCATGTGTAATTAACAACTAAGGATAATGTTAAGATATTTTAAAAAACAATTTATTAAATATTTCATGTTCAAACTTTATTGGAAATAAACTGTTTTTTTCTTTCTTTTTTCCTAAGATGCTTCAAAGGATCGCAAAAGCAAAAAGAAAGCACGTCAAATGCAATTTTTATATCTGAACTATAACTGTAACTGAACTACTTTTGTTATGTTAGTTCCCACTGGCTTGGAATAAATACAGAATTATTCGTGTATATTATTGCAACAGTAATAATTTCCGCCCTATTTCAGATTTTACGAGGCACATATCTCTCAGAAAGTGCTATAACGACCTCGCCAACCGTGGGAATCTTATTCATTTTAAACGATAAAAATTATATTCTATTTTTTTGTTTAGTCACAGTTCTTCTCTCCAACGTTATACTGAGATTAACACAACAAAAGTACTATTCTGAGAGCTCTAACATGCTTTAACTTGAAAAGTTGTCTGGTGTTCTAAAAATTTATCGTCCAACTGGTCTCATATCATATAGAAGTATAAATCTCCCCGTTCAAAATGCAGCTACAAAGAGAAGGGTCTGTTTCTTCATCTGACGCGGTTATTTGCTCAATTAGTAGCCGTAACCTCTAAACAACTATCACCGGGCAGAAAATCGTAAAGCGCAACACTTATTCAAGCCAGAGGTTCCCCAGCTGCGTGACTTGTTTCCATTCACTGGTGTCCTTCATGGAGGACGTCCTGGTCTCTCTTTCGAGAGTGTGAACCTGGCTTGTCTTCCAATTCTGAACGTCTGCTAAAACAAAATTGTTGAAGCTATTGTGATGTCGAAATTATGCTTGAAGAAGATCCAAAAAATCGAGGCAATACCGTTATGCAGGGGAAAATGAAAGAAGAATTCTTCTACAATAAATCCCATGAAAGTCGAAGCAATTTCTACCCTCTATATTGGCTACTTCACACACTAATCATAAGACAGTTCAAAATATTCCCCATGTTTTTCATTGTTATTGATAAAGAGTGAATATTTCTTGGGAACTTGTGTGAATTTTACATTGCGTGAGCAGAATCTACATCTTTGGAAGCTAGTGTCTCCTGTTACTTCTCATGCAGACTGGAAAGGGAATTTCATTAAATCTATTACATCAAATGAGCCACAATGATATTTCCAGCGAAATTACAATAATAGCATGTATTAGGAAAGTTTTCTTTACTTCTGTCTATTTTTTGTGCAAAATCAAAAAATATCAAAAGAAGCATCGTTTCAGTGATTGCGCTTGAGGTTGAGAGTATGGTCCATAATAGTTACCCCATTTTTTAACCATGTTTACTGCGAGTTTTTTAACTAGGCTAACATTTTGCTCTAAAGATAAAAATTAGCAATTCAATATCGCTGACCCGCTTCAATGATACTGCAATACGGACTAGCGTAGAGTTATTTGATAATATTTCAAGTATGAGTTCTATGATTGTCTCACGTCTATCAGCAAGCATAAAATCAGGAATATCGTTTGTCAACAGTCAAAAAAGGGCGGTTGATTAGCTTTTCACATGTCGAATGCATGCGCCTCGAACACAAGACCTAGAGAATAGCACTCATAAGGGTCAGACACAAGTGCTACGTACCGTGATCACTTTCCTCCAAAGAGTAGTCTCGTAGACCACAAAGCTTGAACTCAAAGAAAGAGTCGAGACCAGATGAGGCAACATCCGAGCGCACGACGCGGGCCTCTGCGACGCGGGTGCGAGCGCCGTGAGCGTCAGGCGGGAGACGGCGACAGTTAATTTAGAAAGTGGCAAGATTCGTGCCCTCGGCTTGTAATTCACTCGCTAGGGGTGGAATTTCGAAAAAAAAATTTCGAGAAAACCGTGCCTGTTTTTTTTCAATGAAAGTTATCTGCATATCACGGGCCATAATTGAAGTACATTCCTATAAACGTTATATTGGAGTGATGAACGATAAAATCTTGTGGTCCATAGTAGAAAAGCACAAATCATAACCGTAGAGTTGGCCACTCTACAAAACAATGAAACGGTATATAAGGTATTAGAAGTGACCTAAAATTGTTCTTTGTATCGTTTTCCCTACCGAATATCCACAAAAATACCCCAAAAACGTTTCATTTTATTGATGAAAGCTTTTATGACCATTATCAGGCATCAGAACTTCGATAACTCGAAAGAAACATAGCTCAATGCCCTAACTGTCCGCGCATTTGAAGAGTGTGAGTGTACTTACAGTAGGTGAATTTGTGTGAATAGGCTTAGATGTACGCACTGTATAGGTGAATTGGTTTAAGTACATATTCTGTATTGGTGAATAGGTTTAGGTGTTCATACTGTATATTTAAATAGGATTAGGTGTGCAGAGTGAATAGGAGAATAGGTTCAGGTGCACATAATGTATAAGTGAATATATTCAGATCCACATATTGTATAGGTTAATAGGTTTAGGTGTACATACTGTATAGGTGAATAAGTTTAGGCGTACACACTGTGTAAGTGAATAGGTACAGGCGTACATACTGTATACTTAGGTAGACAGCGTGAGATTTCTGAGCACATACTGCACGTGAATAGGGTGGAACTGTACAGCCAGTGAGCGTGAAAAATTGATACCTGAGCCCGTTAATATTTCCTGCCATTATATACGAATAGTTACTTTCAGTGCATGAATGGTTGCGTTAATGTGTGGGACTAGTTACGATTGCTGTACGTAAAGACATCGGCCAGAACTTTCACATTCAGCACAAAAACGTCTCTCCTGAATATCCAATGAGCCGTGATCGATTTTCTGTTGAAAAATTCGCTTGCAAAGAAATCGACGAATCATCGACGTCTCCATCTGTCCCACCTTCTACCTGATGTTGCAGTGATCACTCCGAATAGTAACACTGCTAAACTATTTCGATGCGCCATGGCGGAGGGAAATACAAGTTTTGAGCGCCGACGGGACCCTTTCAGAGGGATCTGACTATTGTATCCATGTGATATTGCGCTTGTAAGGTCAGTAGGACGGAAAACATGTGAGGTTCCAAGCTAGAGGTTAGGTAGGCCTCCCTTTTCTTAAGATAGAATAGGTCTTTCATTTCGTTACGGATCAAGTTTTTTCGGTTCGCATGATATGTTTTTAAGCACCTGCTACTTTCTTCGTCAACTTTTATTTTGTTTCATGAACTTCTTTCTCAATTTAACATTATATGCACCTTGTGCAAAGATTCAGCGTTCCCTTAACTCCTTATTAAATGGTGCCTTCCTCATTCCACTCTTTGGAATTCCTTTGTTGCGGTTAGAGAGGCTTAAACTAGCATCTAATCTAATGCACGGGACTTATAAGATATGAAATAGATAATTTGGTCTTTTTTCAACACTTTTTTTAAGTATTCCATAACATCAGCATATTCTATATCGAAATGAGTCGACAATAGGTGTCAACGAATACCAAAATCTGATTTTCCTACACTCGACACTCGATCTCACCAGTCCTGCTGATAAAACAAAAATAGCTCAAGTCAATTCACCATGCAAGTAACAGCTGGGGCAGCAGACGCTGACGGTGAAACAGAACTAAACTGCAGGGCCAATTTCGGCTTCACTTTTAGGGCATCATTTTTTCAACTGTTAACATCCTAGTTTAAAAAAAGTTGCACATGAAGCTCTTTTCCTCCCTTTAGAGAAATCGTGACCAAGCGTAGATATTGAAAGTAGAAACCAAGAAAAGTCATTCTCTAAGACAGACGATAAATTAATTTATTTTGGAGACGCGGTGAAGAATGACACTGAGAAGGCAATCGGAACGGGACGAGGGAAGCGTATATAACGGAGCACAGCACAATAGTTCAAAAAAACAGAGAAGTAAAACAGCTTACGGAAGTTTCGTCAGAGTGAAGTAAAATTGCTTCTCAATTAAGTGCACCAAAGTGGTCAAGCACCATATTATTTCACTTCTCCGGCATTGTTCATCAGCATTAAAAAAATTCTGACATGGATGAGGCATGGCTATACTTGCTGTAACTGATGAAACTTATTGCAAGCTATTTCTACCCTCTGAACTATCTCTGAACAGCTCCCGGGTCAGGATTCGCATGTATATAGCAACAATTTATGTGAAGTATACCAGAAAAATTTGTCCACCAAATATGCTTTTCTAGAAACAAAGCATTATTATCACTCATTTTTTCTAGGTTAGGCAATTTTCTTATACCTCGGAATAATTTAATAGAAAGAAACTTGTCTTCGTCTGCCAGGGATTTTGCCAAGTTTATTCAATTTAAAATGACATATGTGTGCAATGCAAATTAGTTCTTCAAAGTATTTTCATAAATAAATTTACTGGATATTTTGAATATATTCCTTCTACAAAACGGAAAGCGATATTAAAAAACATAAGAATGTTTCAGCAATGTTAAAACGTATTATACTTCCGTGAAAAATGAGAGTTTAAGTAAGGTCAGCTCTCGGTTGTGGCCCGAGAAAGAGCAATCGAGCGAGTGAAGTTACGAAAAACTGAAGTTGAACAATTGCTTAGTGGGCGGAGAGAGAATCACGCGCGCATGTTTTCCGCACTTTCGCAATCTGCGGACCGCGCTCCAAGACGCGCCTACCTGCGGAGGCTCCGCCGCTGCGAGGCTCGCCTGTGTTGCGGCAGCGTCGCGTCAGGCCGGCGTCCTCAGGCCAGAGCTGCTGGCATCTCTCGACACAACATCGTCACCGACGAAGCAGCATTGCACAAAAAAAATTGCTAATGGCAATTAAAAGCATTGCATCGTAACCTTGATCGCTTCATTCCGATTACAATGAGAATTTTCAAACACAAAGTGGAGAACAATGGAGATTATTAGAAGACGGCTCAGTTAGTTAGTTGAGAGCTCACAGAGGGGCTCGTAAAAAAAAAGAATGTTGGTGATAAATCACACCAGCACCGGTTTTTTGTGACGCAACGAGAAAAATCCCGCTTAAAAGGCTAAAAAAATTTCAACAATTCTCACTTCTACTGAGATTTTGATGAATGTAAGGAACTTCTTTTCTGCGTAGCAAATTCATTAAAATAGAAAATGAAACAGAAAAAGTCAAAAAAATGTAGTACTTAATAAACCTGTAATTCACTATACAATAATACAGAGTTGTTGCTTGCTTACTTGGTTGGCCTGTCTCTCAAACCGTATCTGTGCAACGAGTTTCACCAGTGCACACATATGAGAATATTCAAAGAATATATTTGTTTATCATCCAAATCCTGGAAGATTTATTTGAAGACATTATTGAATACGCCAGTTTTGACGGGCCAAGTATACTAGTATTTCTTATTTAGTAGGTATGTATTCCTACAATGAACGTTATTAAGATTTTCTTCCTCATAACCTTAATGCGGTAAATTCATAATAAAATACAAAAACCAAAATGAATAGTCTGAATAATAAAAATAAATGAATTTCAATTATTTCTGGTATTTTATTCTTGGACACGAAACAAAACAAACAAACAAACAAACATCCGCATCTTTGGGATGCTTTATTTCCAATCAAGCCTGATACAAATGATCTTAAGCATTGGTTTTTCAAATGTCTTATAACTAACCCTATATATAGGACACCATGACGGTTCCCCCGTAAAGCCGGTACCCATTTCCGACACCTGGGTCGAGTGGGGTATTGTGCTTGAGCTTTCCCTTATACCCAACGGGGAAAATCTCCGCGCCAGTGCCGGGATACAAACCCGCGACTCCAACATACAAGTCCGATCCCTTAACCGCTGTGCCAACGCGAGAAACGAGATTCGTTTAGAGAAATTTATCTATTTGACTTACAACCTAATTTTTTTTGCTTGCGGCTTTAAAGGGAGTTATGAACGTTGCATCGTACGTTCAGCTTTCAAGCTTAGCAATCTTTCCGAATTCGACGAATGGCAACTGAAACCTAACTCATTATTAATGAACAGTGAAAATGACATTAAAATTGAAAGCAAAGCTCATGCACGTACGTGTGAACATTAACGTGGTAGCCAATGTCTTGTAAGACTAATATCGGTTTGTACGTGGTAAAGGGAAGTGGATAGAGAATACTAGAAACCTGGCCAATTGAAGCTAGCTGGACAAACGAAAATATTTACGTTTTTCTTACGTAAATAACCAAACTTATCCTAACCGTGCATCTCATAACCTATTATATCTCAACCTAACCTATAACCAATCAGACAACAACCTGACCGAAACTTACCTCACAGCCAATCTCAATCTGTTTAATATGAATTCTTGAAATAACCTATCTTACCTAACCTAACCTAACCTAACTCATCCTAAGGTATCTCGACCTAACCATAGACATTCTATTTACCTAAGGACTGTTGACCCGGTAGCTACGGACCGACGGTCACTTATCACAAATCCAGGCGACAGCTTTATGTTATCGGCGCATAATATCCCTGAATATAATACATATAACATGTATTAAGCTCTGATATTCCTCAATTTCAAAGCTTGCATTCTCGTGGCCCACCCAGCCTAGGTGGTGCCAGCGCGCTGCCCACACAACCTGACCCGTGCACACCAGCGACGCGGGGCGAGCGGGGCACGGTGCGTGGAGGTGCAGTCTGTGGTGCCTACTGAGTGGCCGGCTGCGGGCCCTGAGGGTGGGGGGTGCGGCTGGATCTAATCATATCAGGGAATATTTACTTGATGAAATTCAACTAAATCATTCTAGAAATATCTCGTGTAAAAATAACAAGAATTTTAAAAGTGGCAATTCTAGAACAAAAAGTCTAGAAGCAGCCCAAGTCAGAAGTGAGTGGAATTTTTCATGCTTCTACGTATATATGTCCTCTAGACATATCTTGTGGGATTTTCAAGTCAGTTGTACGCAAGACGCTAACAATCATTTACATGGAAGTTGAACGAAATTTGTTTTCTGATTTAAGTTTTGACGTGTAATTATTCATTTACAAGTCAATGATTAATAGACGTGTCGAACGGCTTCCCATTAAAGATAAATCACAAATTGTTCTATAGTTCATCCCTCATATTTAGAGCATATCAAAAATTCAAAGTCATTTGTAGTAGCCGAGTACATTCACTGCATGCACCCTCCTATAGACAACTGAACTATAAATCATATGAAGCATAACGAGCCGTCGCAACTAAATACGATAGGAATTATTGAGTAACTTCAACGCCCAATCAAGTTCAGTTCTCAGCAAACCTAGCAGCAGAAAGTTTTTAAAACTACAAACCTGCTTTGCTTGAGAGATCGTAGAGAAAGGCACGTTCCACAAGCAAGAAGCTTGAGAGCTTGATTTAATATGTTTTAATAAGTCGATAAACAAGTGGGTCGTTCGATTATTTTCTCTTCATTATTTATTCTTCCAGGAATTGTTAACAATACGTTACCAAGCTGCCCTGCTCAGCAAGCAACAATTCATTGATGTGAAAATACTTCGATTTGTGCAGAAATGCATCATTCGATGCCAAGCCAACTCGCTGCTGTGCAGCTGAAGTGTCGGATCAATGCAGCATCTGTAGCATGACGAGGCACAACCTGTGCGGCTTCCGTTTTTAGCTTTTTACCACCGAAAGGATGAATGAACTTATATTATGTAATAAATTTAGGCACGATGGTCGAGCAGCACAGCACTGATATACGTCAGTGACCTCCACTTAAACTGCACCAAACTTAAGTTCATGTCTAATGGTCGCTGTTAGCCAATAGCAAGTTCAGGCAGTACCAATATGTACTGTAGCAGTAAGCATGTACAAGTTACAGCACTGAGCTACTAGTGCCATTGGGGACAACGATCGATTCACAGTAACAAGAACTATTGGCGAAATGTACTACTCTGAATCGATCTAAAACTTTAACTTCAAGTCTACAACACTCAATTTCAGAACATCGTCAAAGACACTGCACCGATATTTAATCCTCTAATGCCCATGGAACAAAGTCCTCTAGCAATATTTAGTTTCTCGTCGAGTTCGAACCCTTCTGTGGTTTTCAAGTTAACTAATGAGTGGCAATTCCTTCATTCTTCTGATAACGGTGACAACCTGACGCGAGCGACAGTGTTTGAAGACAATGTTTGAAGACAGTGTTTGTGATAGCGGAAGTATGAGTGAAAATGTGCTGGAGTTAAAAGCCTCCTTGGGTGACGACGCTATGAGATGAAAGGATGAAAGAATTGCAAAGAAAAGACTTTGGAACGGGAGGTAAGAAATAAATATTAGAATATATAGAACACAATGATTTAAACAAAATCTTCCTAATAATCCATTATAAGGACTGAGAGGATGAATGAACCTAAAATACAACCACACTGCGAAGGAATTGCCTTCGTAGACATGATGCTACCCAGAGCAGACATGATGCTACCCAGAGTAGACATGATGCAGCAGACATGATGCTCCCCAGAGCAGACGTTATGTTCCCCAGAGCAGACAAGATGCTACCCAGAGCAGGCATGATGCTACCCAGAGCAGACATGATGCTACCCAGAGCAGACATATATGCCATCCAGAGCAGACATGATGCTACCCAGAGCAGACATGATGCTACCCAGAGCAGACATATATGCCACCCAGAGCAGACATGATGCTACCCAGAGTAGACATAATGTTCTCCAGAGCAGTCATGATGCTACCCAGAGCAGACATATATGCCACCCAGAGCAGACATGATGCTACCCAGAGTAGACATAATGTTCTCCAGAGCAGTCATGATGCTACCCAGAGCAGACATATATGCCACCCGGAGCAGACATGATGCTACCCAGAGCAGACATAATGTTCTCCAGAGCAGTCATGATGCTACCCAGAGCAGACATATATGCCACCCGGAGCAGACATGATGCTACCCAGAGCAGACATGATGCTACCCAGAGCAGACATAATGTTCTCCAGAGCAGTCATGATGCTACCCAGAGCAGACATATATGCCACCCGGAGCAGACATGATGCTACCCAGAGCAGACATGATGCTACCCAGAGCAGACATAATGTTCTCCAGAGCAGTCATGATGCTACCCAGAGCAGACATATATGCCACCCAGAGCAGACATGATGCTACCCAGAGTAGACATAATGTTCTCCAGAGCAGTCATGATGCTACCCAGAGCAGACATACATGCCACCCAGAGCAGACATGATGCTACCCAGAGCAGACATGATGCTACCCAGAGCAGACATGATGCTACCCAGAACAGACATGATATCCAATGTTGAGAACATGAAATCCAGAGTAGGTAGACGAAGCAAGGAGAAATTTTTGTATTCCACATTATTTTCGGCGAGGTTGCCAAAAGTCAGAGGCAAGAAGAACCAACCAACCTCTGTTTCATTGCGTCTTTATTTTAATTTCAAAGTTGCTTCAATTTTTTATAACGTGATAAACCACACTATGTATAGTAGGCGGGTGAAATTTGAGAATAACATTTTACTTTATATACACTGATTTTCGGTTTAATATACATTACCTGAGTATGATTTTTTCTATTATTAGAAAGCATAAAATGAAAACAGCCGAAGATTGTCATTACTCCGAAATCGCGTTAGTTTTAAACAATTTAAATAATTTATTTACCACAGGAGATACAGAGGTTATGTTGAAAGAACTGTCAGCCACACCACATGATCAGAAATTGTGTTCAATTTTCCTTTACGTGAGGAAAATAAGAGAAATAATTTTACAAACACAAGAAACGCAGACGAAGATACTTGTGGTTATCTAACCTATTGTAGTTGAAATTTTTTATAACTTATTCAGTTTATGCGCAGAGTAGTAAATGTTAGTATTTTCCTCAAGTGTTCAGGGATGCACCTTTACCGTCCATAACACCAGAAAAATAATCAAAGCTAACTCAACAAACCAAGAAAAACAAACACAAACAGGCACCAGCAGGTGTCTGCACATTTGCCGAGCAGTTCTCTCTATACCCAGCGAGTTCGCTCTCAATTGAACGTACATTTCAAGCATACATGATTTCATGTAGAAACGTGCATGAAATAGACTAAAGGCAGTTGAAGCGCAGAGGTTTTTAAAATTCGTATGCGTACTAAATTTGACTCATATAATGTTTTATGATAATAATTTCATGAGGAACTTGGACCATGTTAGGGTGAGTGTAAATAATAAACTTTGCATCACAGTACCGAGTCAGAGCGTCATTATTCACAGGTCAATCATCTCTCAGCTGAACGAGCGGCAATGCAGCAAGTCTGCACGAGAGAATGACGTCATTCTCGAGAGGGGTCGATAAGACGATGTTGGTAGGCTCGAAACTGGGTTGGAGGGATGTTAGATGATGTACTGAGGATGTGCTGGTACATTTGTACCGGGCATACGGTGCTGCTGTGCATCACTGGCAGTATTCCTCAACAAAATACAGGTGTCAGTCTTAGCCCTCTATACACTTTGAGCGTATGGAGTGGAAGCTAAATGAACAAAAACACATTTATACGTCCGTCAGAAAAGAGGGCAACGAAATGCTGCTTTGTTCCCTCTAGTATACAAGTATTTCTCATAGCTTTTATCTCTCAGATATGAGCGGTGACCACACACAGCAAACAAGAGCACAACTAGAAGAAATTTTATTCGATCAATCAGATAAATACGTATATTGGTACCTTGAAATATACACAGTATCTTACTGTTTCCATTGTTTCCACTTGAATCTGAGTTAAAGAGCATTCCAGAAACTCAACGTAAAACATTCAAAATATGTTTGCTTTACTATTGTGGACTTGAATCAGAAGAAATTATCGTTGAATTTTAGCTATTATACATCGTTGAATATTTATTAGCACTATCACAAATGTAGATTGAAGTAGGACAGCAGTTGAGGTGACTCCAGGGTGCATCTATAATGCCACCCTGTACCTCTGTTGAAGAGTGTACTTTTATCGATACGGACTAGCCAACCCATGTTGCCATTACTACAACATCGATACGGTCGTGTAAACTCATCCAACACACACAATGAAATTCTGACGTGATACTTGGAAAGAAATTTCAGGTTCACATCCATTTCTCAAAAAAATTGACCTTATCGCATGGTACAAGCGCAAATTACATTTTACGAGAAAAAGTATGTAAGAGTTCAGTTCATAAAGTTGAGCTAATGTCACAAAAGTACGCGCAAAATAGATGGAAACGTATAAAATATCATAACCTTCACGAAAACTTTTGAGAAAAATTTAACGCCGATCTGAATCGAAAAAATTATTTATTCGTAAAATAGTTGTTCAATTATTGGAACTGCTGTTAAAAATGCCGAAAATAGACTCGCCACATTTCGGCTCAACCTTTCACATTTGTAGAAGCAGAATGATTTAATCGAAGTAACGAGTTTCATAATCTTTGAAAAAGTAACTTTACAAGTCCAATAATGGAGATAAATTTTGTATTAACCGCAGAAGATGCTGAGAAAAACGAGAAAACATCGCATGAACGTAGAACAATCTGCAGCATCCATGGGACTCCGACGCTCTGCGGCAAGTGCTACTACACTTGTGTGCTACACGTATGCACTGCAGCAAAACTGTGACGGTTTTCTTGAACTGAGATGAAATACTCCTGTAAAAACTAAATTATTTCCCAGGAAGTAAAAAAGTATTTCTATGAGTGAATAAATGGAAGGGAGTAAAACACTACAATACCATGACAACGCTCCGCGCCGCTGAGCAGGTCGTTGCAACTTGCACCCACACTGACGCTTACAGAATGCACCCGACGGTGCGCAGATTCAGACGGGCGATCTGATGCGGTGAGGGTAGAATATAAAACATTGGAATAAGCATTCCCAAAAAGCACAATTCTTGACGAGAAGGCGACGAGAGTGAGCATTTTTCTTGATTAGATATTCCTTGCCTAAAACGTTATCGACTTCCACTGCTAGGTTAATCCTACTCACTTTTAGACCAATAGACCTCGCCTCTCAATCAATCTTAAGGAGACAAATAAAGCACTCCGATTTAATTTTCAAAATATATCCAGGCTCGGAATCGGTGAATAAATTCTGAGAAATGCTTGTTGTTTCAACAAGAATTATGTTTTGCGGATACCAATTTCGATATTTTCATTTAGTTTCCGCCATGTCTGTGCACGTTAGAATCGAAATCTGTTTTGCTAAAGACCGTCTAAATATGCAGTAGTAAAAATGTCGATTGTTTGTAGAACACACTTGAAATTATGTGTTTTATTAAAAATATCGCAGCTATTACACCAAATATATTAAATGTTAAATTGGTAGAAAATTTTTAAATGCTGCATTTTGAGTTATATTTTCTCATTTTTGCTAGAGATTTGAAAAAAGAAAGGAACTTTTAGTTCTAAAATATATATTGATGGGCCGGCGGGTTATCATCTTCTCTGTCAATTTGGCTTTCCAGTCCATTGACACGCAACACTAAAAAATCGAATTCAATTGCGTGCATTATTTGATCCACCCGTATATACACATGAGTGCCAACGATCAAATTAGAGACTTTCAGTTATACTACCCGCAGGCACATTTGCACACATTTCCAAAAGCTGCCATATGGTTATAAATGTACCGAGAAAACTATGCCTTCTGTCAGATGATGATAGATCGATATACACTTGTGAAAAGATGTAGAAAATGTACAATATATACGCAAACAGGAAGGCTATAATGCTATATAGAACATGAATCAGAGTAACTTCCATTAAACTCTCACAGTTTTCAGTAGTACAGAACAAGGATTATGGTGTGACTTCAACCAGGAGTAAGAAATTTATTGCCTAACTTGAGCATTGAGTATCAATGTCTCTCTCTTGTTAATATAGGCAGGGAGGATTATTTTTATGTTCTTTGGTGAGAAGTGATATTTAAATATTTATTTGTGCAATTTTTTGTTATTTCCCGGATGGGGAGAGAAAAATCTTCCATAATTTTCAAAGCTTAATAAATTTATGAAAATTAATCATGTTCGAATGCAGAACTATCTTGGAGTTTTCCAAGCAGTGATTGGAGCCCCACCGTCATGCGCGTGACCTTAGGGCACATTCACTGGCTCAAGTTCTGGACATTCATCTCGCGGGGACCAAATGAGGAAAAATAGTCCCTATTGAACCGGAACTTGGAGAAGAGAAGTTGGTGGTGGTAATAAGTCGCTTCCTTTCCAGGTCTTTTTCCTGCTTCATTTCATTGATTCTCCACCGCTGGCCAGGAACAAGGTCAGTCCCCTCCTCTAAAGATGAAAGTGTTATTGCGCATATTGCACCTGTACATCATGAGTTCTGTATTTCAGTTTTGTATCCGCAGTTTTGAAGTAAGGGTATCCACTTTGCCACAAAAAATTATCAGTGTGAAAAATTTGCGTTTTTTAGATAAAACCATTTTTGAACTTTCTCAGTGTAACCAAGAAGTCGTTAACTGAGGGTGAAACTCTCAGTCAAGCGTGGTTCAAATTGATTCAAGTTAATGGTTGCAACGTAAGTTTAATTTAACGTCATACGTTGACACTCTTAATGCAGATACGCTATTGACTGCCTTAGGGAACTTGTCAGACATTGCCAGCAAGCACGCGTTTGTTTTGGTGGTTAACACTAAAATTTTATCATTTCGGGCTCAAATTCATCAATTCTAATTCGGGCACATAAGATTTGGCGCACGGACCATTAAATTCAAGAAATAACTGAATAATTGCATCGTATAACATATATACCAAAATATTAGAATGCAACTATGGGATTGCTTTTGAGTGGCGGTACTAACAATTTAAAATAACTGCGATACCCAGATATCTGATCCACACATATGTGGTGAGTACAGAGTGACGATTGGAGAATGAAGACGGGCTTTTTGTGGCTTTCATTTTTTACGCTTTCAAGATTTTATCATCAGGAAGGAGAACAACAACCATGCTTTCAAGTACGTACCGGTGCGCCGGGACGTGTTGAGGTGATGGGATAGCTTCGATTGTTGTGTCTGTGTAATGGCTCTTCACGCAGCCGGTAGAGGGAAAGGTCATAAGTCAGCAGAAAACTGCAGTTATAGTAATTGAAAAAGATATATTAGAGCATGTTGATACAGCACATCGATTTTCGTTAAATTTATTATGCTTTGAAACTATTACTTAGCGAGATTAACAATCGCACGCACCGATTAGACCTAGGCCATGAGAGAAAAATCCATCAAATGAGAGAATGTGAATTAAGAATACAGGAACATAAGCTATGAGATGACCGAGGTAGCATGCAAGTTCACCTTATTTAGAAATGAATACATTTAACAAATTGTGAAGGCTATCATTCTTAATTTTTTATCTCAAGGCACTTCTTGGGGAGCCATCATGTCCATCGCACCGCGAACCGCACTTTACATACGGCAGGTGTAGCTACCCAGTCTAAACTTTTCGCCGCATGCATGCACGCGGCGAAAAGTTTAGACTGGGTATGCACACAACCACTGAGAGAGGTTCGGGATTTTCACTAACCTATCGAGTAGCGCACAGTTCACATGGGTTATAGAATGTACTCACTCGCGCAGAGTGTAGAACTTCAATTCGCTAAGTATATCTAAGAAAATTCCGACGAAAAAAAGGAATGAAAGTTAACATTTGGTCCATTAAATTTTGCTGAAAGACTTGAATTCGATGGAAATTATAATTTTCCCCATCATTATTCAAGTATTTAAACGAAGTTATAAAACTTCACGGCTGCATGGAGTTAGTTAAGAATGAGGACACGCCACCACAAGCTTCCATCATATTACACTATTCATATCACTCATTGGGGAGAACAACGTCACAAGTCGAATATCTTGATTTTGCAGAAGTGGTTTTACCTTTGCAAACTGCTTCGCGGGATTAGTGTTGATCGAAAAAAGGAATCCTGACTCGGCCAATTTTGAGGGTAGAGTTATGACGGTTTTACCAAAATACGTTGAACGAAATGGCGAATTTACTCGTGTGGATAAGTCAATTTTCCAAAATTTCGAGTGATGACGTTGTTTTCCCCGAGAGCGACATGACATGGGCTCAACCGTTTTCATCATACAGCTCAGTGAGCTAGGGAGTGGAATGGTCGATACGCACCATCTTTATTTAGCGAAGCATATGATAATTTAGAAAAACGCAAATGATATAAATGTGTTTGGGACTAAAGAAGAAACTTTTTATAAAAGGGTCCTTGTCTCTCGCAAATATTTCTGCTTATCTAAGCACAATACTATTTTTATTTTAATAGAAACATTTTTAGTTGAATTAGAGGCGCTATTTTAGTGCATCACTGGTACAGTATTATCAGCTCACCAAGAAATTTTGAAAAAACAATAGCGTGATGTAGGAATTCTTACATGGTGACTAGATAATTTTAACAGCATGACCTGAAAATGATAGGTATACTAAAATAGGATTAACTTTCCATTACAGAATTCGAATCAAAAAAGTAATTGTCAAACTAGCACGGTGAAATGCTGTTATGTTTTTATGCGAGTAAATCAGATGTAAAATCGTGAACCAAATAAAATCCTAGTTTCAATACTGATTCTTCCTGAGGCGCGGCTTCACGAGTGAGCTCAAATTAAGGACGGCGACGCTCGAAAGCTGTGGCGCAGTAATTGGCGAGCTTACGCTACCATAGAATCAAAATTAAAACTATAAGACAACAAGCATTGACTTAGTACCAAATTTTTCACGGTTTTGTGATGATCAAGCTAGCTTGTACATCTGAGTATTACTGAAAAATAAGACAATTTCTTGTTTATGAGAACATATCGAATCAAGCATTTAATTCCGCACCGAAACAGAAGTTTTTTCGAGTGGTTAGAAATTTTTTCAATACAGATTTTGTCACAATAGCTCTCAGGACAAATTTTCTAATTCATAAATAGATCAATTTACCACATGCTAAGAGCGAAAAAATTTACTCGCAGTTTTACTAATTAATACTTTTTTCAGAACCTACGCAAGCCTGCACGCCGCTTTTGAGATGCGGACGACGACCTAACCTTCAAAGATCTCTCCAAACAAGTGAAGCGGGGAATAACGATCAAGCTTTGCATCAGAATTGTGAAAGCAAGTCGATTGAAGTGATTACCTGCACTACAATGGGCGACGTGTGACGGCAGCAACAATTATGATTAAGTCAAAGAATTTAATATATCTTACACCAATAATGCAAAAATGAAGTTTGTATGGCAGTAAACGCGGTCCAAGTTAGATCACAATATCATTCAGAGCTGAGGCAGGCACGACTCCAGCTGAAGTTATCGCAAGACCTATTTTTCTCAACCGTGTCTACCTGAAGTTGCAGCAATTACCCCATAACAAAGTACGTGGTAGATTTTTTATCTCTTTATCAAACATTCGCTGCGATGGCTCTCAAGTTGACAGGATGCGTCAACATCTTCTACGAGCTGCTCAATTTCAATGACGACGAATCACATTTGACGAACTGGATACCGACGAGCATCAAAGACACCACACGCTTGGCTTCAATTTTTCTGAAAAAGCTGAATATAATACCCTTGCACTTCACCTACAGTTTAGGAGTGGAAAGAGCGCCATACCTTGGTTGCCTTATGTCTTTCATCCAACCACATTTGCCGCTGCCATTTAGCTTGCGATCTTCACTTTCAGACTGTATTCTCGTAGCGGCCGATGTCTTCAAATCGCTTCCTTTCATGGAGTATTTTGGGAACAAGGAAATCTCGTCAAGATCTCTGGAAACTCTGAACAGCCTTTTCATGTCAGGAAGCTTCTGCACCAACCTGGAAGTCCCGTGGGAGGATATCAGGTCGTGGGAGTTCACAGAAATGGAAAACTACGCGAGCACATTCTACGATGCCGCTTTTGTCGGAATCCCTCGTTCGCTGACCTCTTGTCTCGCTTTGTTCTTTCATTATGCATTTTATTTCCTCATGCCGAACGTTTTCACCTCGTTCCCAGAGTACAAAGATTGTGTTAAAGCTATCAAAAAATGGGAGAAAATGTGAAAAACGAAACCTTGGAACAGAAAGTATGTATTATTGCAACTTTCAACGCTGAAGCACATCTTCACATCAGCAGTTACGGCTGATAACTAGCACCGTACAAAATATCAGTACAACCTACACGTTGCAAAAAAGTTTTTCGGTAGTAATTAACCATAGAAAAATATTTTTTTCCAAATATGAGAAGGTTTTCCTCACAAAGGTGGCAGTCGATATAAATAATGAAATAGGGAGAAATTATCTGGAAAGAGTAGATGATACAGTATTTAAGAATTATTTTTAATGTAGTTCCTATTAATTTTATAATAACTGTCGGATTTCTTAGCATAACCAGACTTCAGTTTGAAAGTTAATGCAAACGAAACCGTAAACACGTAATTTACAAGTTTACGTTGAATTTTGCTGCGCATATGCGACCATATTCAAAGTTCCTTGAGTAGGAGAAACACAAAGCCTTATATTTCAAAACATTCAAGTACAACTTGAGCACAATTTTAACTTTAGCTTGCACTGCATACTCATCCCATAGAATGTATTCACGAATGTGAGTGGAATGGAATGTATTCACGACAAGCATATGAATCGTGAATTCAGCAAACACGCAAACCAACTGAAATTTGTTGAGAAAGGCCCATGCTAACATTTTATGCAAGACGTTTTGAAAAAAATTATAAATAGAAACATTTAACGGTGAAATTTATTGCAATAATCGTGTGTAATCCCCACACGTTGATATGCTTTTTTAAAAGTGTTTCGATAATAAATGTCTGTACGAAGCGCATCCTAAAATTACTTCTTCCAATGTTTGGATAACTGCGTAAGCTCGAAAGTTCGAGAGTTGAGGTGTGCAGTACTTTGCTCGCATCATCGCAAAAATCATGGAAACGCCAGCAATAATTACAGGATCGCCGACATGCTTGCAGTGCATCACTACTCCCTGAAGCAGGATGACCGAGAAGTCAGCGATGGACGCTTTATATTCTCCTGACGCCCACGGAATATATTTTTGATATTGACAATGTCTGGCACAGCCCAGCTCGAGGCAGTCATGTGGAAATAACATGCTTGGTTGTTAGAAGGGAGATGAGTTTAAAAAGTACGTCGCTTCCTATTTCGCATGCTTCTTGGTCTTTCTAGCAAAATTTAACAATGAGGAAACAACGAAACCAAACCTTGCAGTCGAAGAAACAATGTACCAGATTTTTAGAAAATAGAAAAGAGTGCATGATTAGGGAATATTTGTACAGAATGTGAGTAGAAGATCAAGAATATTCCAAGTATCACGAAGTAGCGGGTTAACCGTACGGACACCATGAGTACTCGTACAAATACCTAAATCCGCGAGAACCACGATTACTTGCACTTATTTGTGAATCTGAGGACATTATGAGTACTTGTACTTATTCGTGACTCAGAAAACATCATTATTACCAGTACCATTTCGTAGCTCAGTGAACATCTTGAGTATTTCTTCCCACTTGTAATTCTGGGTATATCATTACTACTGACTACCAATTTTTAATTCTGGAGATATCGTTAGTAGTAACCATTCGCAACTCTGGGGACTTCATGAGTGCCCGGCCCAACCCACAATGCTGCAAGGACGCGTTGACAGCTAAAAATATACACGTATTCGCTAGACTTTAAAATGCAACAGTTACTGAGAAAAAGAAAGCCCACGAAATTTTGTTTGTTTTGCAGAGAACTCACCCATCTTCATTCGTTAAATTCTCACACCTTTATTCTTAAAATTCTCATGGCGGGCTGTCCAAACGGCATGAAAACGATCTTAAGTTACACCAGCCATATTTGAAACGTTTTACAGTATAAATAACGAAAACACAAAGGCATAGGAACGAACACAGGCCATGTGCCAGCTTATAGGATTACCGAAAAGTGCGTCAGAAATTATCATAGGGACTAAAGAGAAATTTAACAAACATACCGGTGCTTCCTTCACATGCCTATGTTTTTGGCAATAGCAGTAGAACTTCTGCACTCAAATGAACTACCAGATTTTCCGTTTACACCTGGCCATCGAGTTGCGGCGGAGATTCGCTTCTACGGACAGAGAGGTGGCGGTTTTCAACGCCAGCCCGCGTTGCCTGAGCCTATGTTATTAGCCCAACCTAAACCAATCTGAAACTCGCGTACCGTAGATAGCGAACAACATACATCGTGTACGCAAGAAAAACAAATAAAATAGAGTAATCAAATAACAAAGAAGAACAGAAAGAAACCAAAAAGGAAAAAATAAATTAAGAAAATGCAAACAAATACAAACAAAGCTGGACAAAAGTTACTGTAAAAAAACATAAAATTATTCTCAGGATTACCGTCGTAGGGTCGGAGCGAGCCATACCGACGATGACGTAAGCAGAGAAACTCTCGTACTGAAGTCCGAACGTAACTGTCTGGAGTCCTTACTTACCTCTTATTACTTCATTAATTTTCCAAGGCATCCTGCGTTGAAAGAAGTGAGCGCTTCTTGAAATATATCAATAAACAAGTGGGAAATATTCCACTACAATTCATAATGTATACGTGAATCTTGAATATATGAGTGATCCCACATAACATTTTTGAATGGGTGTTTCATAGCATATCATTAATTAAATTTATGAAATAAGGACAAGCATAATAATTAGGCACAATGCTAGTATTGGGATAAGTACTTACAGCTCTAAAGACAATACATAAAAAATAGATTTACAACCCTGTGTACTGCGGCAGAACACCTATTTTGCAGTCGTTGTGATCTTGACAGATGAGAATTGCACTAATCATTAGCTAAGTCAAGTAACGAATATTCTAGTAATTATGGTGGTTTTTATGCCTAATTCGGATTTTTGTTCACTTTTGTTCGAGCAATATTATGAAAAGTTGTTGAAAAATGTACTGGCAATCAAGCTATGAACAACCTCTAACGCAAATATATAGATAAGAAAATCAGAACAACATTTTTAGCACAAGTCTTTAGAGATGGTGCTTGATAATTAGCACTTTTCATCATTGAGTTCAGTGCAGTGGAAGAAATACCGTCCCAGTTACCGGCATTCAAACAACAAAATTAACCGATATTTTACTCCTTTATTTTAAAACATTCATTTTTTCTACCTAAGTTTCACCCGTATAAACCATTGTTTTTCGTTTACCAAAATAATATTCTTGATCACTCTTTTTTTTACAACGTTGCTCTCAAGCTTGATAAAATTCGACTAAACAGCATCTGTCCTACGAGAAATATACAGAACCAAGAAATTAGAACTGTATGTATGATCTCAAAAGCGAAATTCAATTAAAACTATTTGAATAGCTAATGAGATGATTGAAACCAAGAGATGAAGTCCCAGAACTTTTGAGAGCCTTAGAACTTCAAATTAGATCTACCGAAGACGTTCAAATGTCAATAGTTATTGACTTTTTGATTTTCCTTCTTATTTTATTTGTCACAATGAAAATTTTTTTGAAACGCAATGAGGTTTTAGTTAGTTTCACTAATTATTTGAATGTAGATTTATGTCCGTCAGATTACCCGGAGAAGCTGGGTAGCCAATAGTCATTTACTATTCGCTATAAGTTTCCCTTAGATTCTAATACTACCGCTCAAAATCCGAATTAAAACACTTGTTACACTCGAGTTGTTTCAAAATATTCATAGGATTATTTCTTTTAACGCGAAATGTTAATACAATGACGTTTTAGAATAACTTAATTTTCTATTACAATAATCGAAGTTGAGCACATTCAAACCTCAATGTCTCGCATATCACGACTGAGGTCCTGCTGTCAAACTACGGTGTTGGCTACGAAAACAGAATAATTTATGATAAAGTTGTTACAATTCATAACCTCATTACGGTTTAATTAAACGAACCAGCCTTTGTTTCCACGCAATGTTAGCGCTGATTAGTTGATGTTGGGGCATATTTAGTTATCTATAAAAGATTGCTTTCAACATTTCAGCTTACTTTTTACATCACAATGGATTTTTCAAGTCATTTTCGTTTGAATCTCAGAACAACTAGAATATAAAAGAAAATTACAAAATTTACGTAAAATATTTGGGACACTATAAGGCTTTGAGAACGCATGTGTAAAGTAAATTTCTCCAGAAATTCACATTGCACCGAATTTTTTTTTTTTCAAAGAAGACATTACCATTAACCTTCGCTTCACTACTTAAATCACACCAATTCTACATCTTTACTACACTATGAATCATCGAGCATGCAAAGTAATTCATTAACTTAATTTAAAACTTTTATGCTTCTCTTACTCTACGTTTCCTGAACAAGCGTCCAGCTAACTTTATTTCCTGCTTAAATTGATTTTTATTTATTAACGTTGCTTGTAGATGAACGAAAGCAGACACCGGTGAAGCATGAATAATTAACCTATCCATTTCTAACACTTTGGCCCTCAACAACGAGCAGACATTTGAAATACCAGAGTGGCTTATTTTAGTTGTCAAGTTCATCGGAGCTTCAGTTTTTTTTTCAATAGGAACCATGTCCAACTAAGACGGCATCAATAACTGGTCGTAAACAACACGTCGATCTAGCTGGCTGTTTGTGGGAGGCAACGTCGTCCATACGAGTTTGGAACGCGTCATGCACCGAACGTGGCGATCCTCAACCTCGTCCTCATTTCGTTAAAATTCCCTAACTTGAGGTAACTTTTCAATTTAAAAATCGGTGCTCTTTTTTCACTTTCATATGTATATCAGAGCTGAGAAATATATGCAAGCAAAACAGGATGGAAACGTTAAAGCACTGAAGCACGTTACACATAAAAAATTAAAAGTTTATAAAATAAAAATCTACTCATATGTTTAAGAAGGCCAATGATAACTGGATTATAATATAAAACATAGTACGAACTCGGAATCCGCTAAATTTAACATGTAAAAATTAAACTAGTCGTACAAATTACTTGAATGGGTGTTCAAAAAAGCATCATACATTTGGGGTAAATTTGCAGAAGTTGCTTGAGAAAATCAAGGTCACCACCGCTCAGATACAGAGACGATCCACAGCTGTGGACGATCCATCCATGGCTGGCTTGATTTGGGCCCCGAGTCGTCATTTCTTGGGATTTTTCCCAAGAATTTGGGATTTCAGTCTTGATCTTGGGATCTTGGGAAATACCATTGTCATAGTATATCTTACAATTTTTCATACAATGCATTAATAAGGCGTGAATTTCACCTATTCCAGTTGCTGCCATCATGATTCATCCGAAATTTCTTTTGAACAATATCACACATACCATGAATATAATTACCAAGAAAAACTTCGTTCCGTTCGAACTCGTTCATTCCTCGTCTGGGCACAGTCAGGCAGGCCGGCCTGGCCGGGTCTTCAGTCAGACGAGTCTTTACCACCGTATGCACAATAGTATATGTAGCTTGGTTTGTGCCCCGTGGTTTTCACTCGTGACTGAAAACTCACTGCGTGAAGAAGCAAATGTTGTTGATACTGTGCCGGTGCGCGGTGTATTAACGCTCGTTAAACAAGTTTAGAATTTAAAGATCATAACTTCACATCGCATTTACATATTCAGAGGTAAGTCCTGAGTTTATTCGTGTTGCATTCAGACAGATTATCCTACGTTGAAAACTGAAGTAACCAAGACAACGTGCGAAGAAAGTTTGAAGGATCTAAAAAGTGAAAATAGATTTCAGCAAAAAAGTAACATAACTCACTCTGTTGATTCGCAACCTCTAACTTTGGTAGGCTAATCGTTAATATCTCCGTCTCTTCCATGTATCACATCTACTGTGTCCGGTCACTCGAACCCTGCATGGTTGTGCAGCATGTAGCGGTATATTCGCTTCCAGGAAACATGTTCCAAACGATCAGTTATTCATTATTACTACGTCGCGCGTGCACACTTACGATATACCAGTTTAAAATTGCGAAAAACTCGAATGTTTATTTTAGACGACGAATTACGCTGCAAGATACATTTTCCTACTGTGCAGTAGTTTAGTACATGTGTAACAGGGAAGTCAATTTTGCGTTCTTCGAGGCGTTCTCACTCAACAGTCAAACTTTTCATTGCAACTAGTACTTTGATATTATTTAAAACAAAGGAAAGTCATCAATAAACCATATTTTTATCATGAATTTTGAATAATTGTAATGACAAGTTTTATATTTCTTAATACACGATATAGACTAACGCAAGACCTTTAATTGAAATGATGAAATCAGAATAGTCCATGATATTCATGACTATCTTACATTGCCTCTTAAGGAGAGGTATGTATTTAACAATGATTTTAAAATCTAAAATGCGGATTTTTTCTTTGCATTAACTGTTTTTGAAAGAAGTTTATATTTATTCATGCAAGAATATTCTAGGGACGTTTTGAGTGCATTCAAAATTTTAAATTATCATGAGAGAGAAAACACACGCTCCAGACTTCAAGTTTATCTGTGTAACACGACTAGACCTGTGTAGCATTAGCAGGTCTGTGTAGCACAAGTAGACCTGTGTAGCACGAGTAGATATGTGTCACACTCACGAGTAGATTTGCGTAGCACGAGTGAACCTGCGTTACTCAATAAGCCTGAGTGAAACAGGGGAGCTTGTGCAGTATGGTTAGCCTTGTGTAGCATAAGTAGACGTGTGTCGCGTACGCAAGCCTATGTAACACTATTAAATTTGTATTGCCCAGATAGAAAGAAAGAAAGAAAAAGAAAAGCATCTATTTCCAATAAAGTACAAACATGAAATGTCGATACATTGGTTTTTAAAACACCTTAACATTATAGAAAAGTGGAGTTCGCAAAGTCTCGAACAGCGCGGGTTTACCTGTGCAGCACCAGTAAGTTCTAACAGCCCTGGTGGATGCTGCACTCATCGCACAGATTTTTTCAATTTAGGGGAACCCAACTTTAGCACCTTTCTCTATGTCCCACGAACGCAGGGTTTTCAGCAAGCTCTCGCGTATATATAAAATGACAAACAGGAATTGATAAGAATGGAGGCTTTGTATCTATAGAAATCATCAAACATGATTTTAAACGCAAAATAACATCTATTAAAGTCACTCGTGAACAACAAAAAACATAAACATTCGTTAACTTCATTCATTTTAGTGTAATGTGCCTTGTGTCATTCGTTCTCGACTCAAGAAAGAAAGAACGTCTAGGCAAGCAAATAACGAAGTTATCTCTCTCAGATACGAAGAAAATACGTGCTATTTGAGGGGATATTCTTATATTTACAGTGACTGGGGCAGAGCTGAGCTAAATTCAGACTAGTCGCAATGTTTTGCTTAGAACTGCACTCAGTCCTGTACAAAGAATTGTTTATGCATCAGTTCCCATAACTCAATGTTTGTTTTAGCATTTATGAATTAGATTGTTTGAGGAAGTGGGGTAAATCTGTGAGTCCTCAGTAGGGTTATGTGCAAAAGACGCGCTGCACACAATGAAAAAATTGTGCAACGTAACTGCATTTATTCATTAGTTTTATAAAAATTCTTGAAGGATTGTATATTTGCGGTTTTTGAACTGTGAGTTTTTATGATTTTGCATTCTTTCGCAGGCGATAAGAGAAACTTTTGCAGTAACTGTTCGAAAAAATCTATGTTAGACAGGTTTTGCAGTTCATCTTGGTTTTAGGTTTTTCTGTTTTTTTTTTTCAGATAAGCCCACCACTAATGCAACACATGCGTTCACCCACTTGTAACTTTCGAAATAATGCACCTATCGACTTCAAATTACTCTCCAACGAAAGAATATTTTTATATTTTGTTTCAATTACAATTTGAATTCGATAGCTGCGTTATTTCGGAAGTTACAAGTGGGTGAACTTATGTGGTGAATAAATGACGGGGCTCATCTGGAAAAGATCTGTTTTCTTTCTTCATCTAATTTGAGCATTTGTGAACAATGGCACACATAAGCAAAAAGCCAACGGAAAAAAATGAAAGCTTTGTGAAGACACTGAAATGAGTCTCTGTGAAAAATTTATTCCAAACGTAATAACCTCCGCTGATCAATTAATTAATTTGCCTCGAAAATATTTGAAGATAACTGGATCGCTTCATTCATTATAGGATAGTAAATGTTTTAGAATCGGTTGAATACTTGTGTAGTGCACAATACATGGTTAAATTATTAAATTTAGATGCTAGTTTAAGCCTCGCTAACTGCAACTAAGGATTCCCAAAGAAAAGAAGAAAGCAGGCATCATTTAGTATGGACTTGAGGGAATGCGGAATCTATGCACAAGGTGCATAGAAACAGTTAGTCGAGAAAGAAGTTTATGAAGTGAGATAAAAGTTGAAGAAGAACGTAATAGGTGCGGAAAAACAAGACACCAGTGAACCGAAAAAAGATGGTCCGGAACAAAACAAAAAACTTATTCTATTTCATTAAAATGAAGGCTAACCTAATCTTCAGCTTGGGGCGTCACATATTCCCCCTGGCAGCACTAATTCCCATAGATACCGAAGTTGGATCCCCATGTATAATACATGGTTTTGTTGTGTGTGAGTCTGTACTCTTAAAATCGGAAATCTTGTATCACGTATTTTTTTAACCAATAGGAACCATAGTCTGTTCGAGTTTCGTGTTACTTGGCCTACTAACAGTTTACGAAGATTAATCGTGAGTGGGAAAATACCTTAATGCCTACAGTGTATAGTTAAAAAAATGGATTTTTACTAGTAAAATTAACTACATGTAAGCCTCTATTTGTTCACTTAATATTTAAAAATTATGTTCATAATAACCATTGTGTTCACAGTTTTCCCACTCTACATATAGGCTTTATTACATATCTACATATTTAGTAAAAAACAGGCGTTTTCCTTTGCACTCTGAAGAAAAAATAACTCTAGTTATCGACACTAAAAATGCCTTCTATTTTTCAGTGAACATGGCGCTTCGAGAGATGAACTTCCTAGTCCTGAGTCTGATGCTGTTGGCTCTGCTGCACACTGCGGAGGCGCTGCTGCCGGACTTCGATGAAGTCCGCAGTTTTGTGAAGGATTTCCTCCGCAACAAGCCTTCCACGGCAGACGACTTGCCCTCCATTCTCGTGAACTGCTTTCAGTCTTTGACGGGTGATTATATCCGCATGTTTTTACCCTTCTCTTTACCTACGCAGAGCTTCAAGGAGTGCGTGTATGATGTGTACAAGTGGGCAACCAGGACGTATTTGCTCACGTGAGTGATCCTATGAAATACTCCTCAGCGCATAACTGCATCGTAGGCTTATAGACTTTCTCTGTCGAGTACCGCGGCTAGGTTTCCTGCCAGCCGTTCGTTGAGGGCGCAAAAATTAAAGTTTGTTTTCACTGAAAAATGCTAAATAAAAAACAGTCAAATATTGAGCAAAGCCTGGTCAAAAATATTGTAAAAATGAGCTGCAGTATTCATTGCGTAGAGTAAAACAGGTGTGCATTTTTGCATTTCATTGCCGCCAGGCTTGAGACAGCCCAATTAATTGCATCAATCCGCCGCCTGCAACAAATATAGATCTTAATGTGGCACACAATCCATACAAATGGCCTTACACGCTTTTAAAGAGTTGCAATCATTTAGTGCCTTAGTAAGTTCAAACCTAAATTTAAATGACAATGGAGTATGCTGAAAAATTCTGTTTCTTGACAGGAATTAAACTAGCAGGAGGACTAATTTCCTACTGCATTTTCCAAAATCAGATTAGATCACGCTAGGAATGTGCACGTGTTCGATGCAAAAAACTGCTCAATTACTGTTGTGATGTATTGCACTATACGTTTGTTTTTATGTACAATTCAACACGCCTCAAGCCTACTGTACAGAAGACTTATTTCAATATGCTGTATCATAAGCTTACCTGAATACACTGCTCTATGCACTCGTTCGCCCCATAAATGTATACTTGCTGTATTCTAAGCTTACTTACTTATTAGCAAAGTTGGAGTGGAGAAAGAACTATGGAGAGAGGTAAACCGTGAGTGAATGCTGCTAGAGTTTCAGATAGTCAATATTGGACGCGGTAACGATTTAAAATACGAGTGGAATTTGTTTGCCATAGAACTCGAAATTTGGCAAACATTTGAGAATCTCATTGAAGTATTTCATCTAACACCACGTAGAATGTTATGTCTTTTCATATGGTAACAGAAAAATTTCTGGTCTTTATGTTACGAAGTTTGTGTGTTGTTAACTTCAAATGAATGAGTTATTGATTTCCAAGTTGCATCTATTACACGTAACTCTTATCGGAATTAGACACGTAACTCTTATCGGAATAAGTCGTTGGCAGCTTCTCACCACGTGATCTCCCGTTGGTTTGCAGCGTCCCTGAGAGCAACATGAGCGTCTCGTCGATGAAGGCAAGAATGGGAAACAAAAGGCAACGAAAACTCCATCGAAGAGCTCGAACCAAAGGACGAAAACGAACAAGGAAACGAAAACGGACACGGAAACGAAAACAAACGAAGAAAACAGTGAGACAACGAGACCGAACGAGAAAGGGAGAGCAAAAAATAAAGAAAAAAGCGCATTATGTGCGCCGCGAAGCTCCAGCTTCGAGGCATGCCACCTTCACGACGACTATAATAATGTAACTAACAATTTTTTATCTGACCCTCATTCAGGTTCACAACGTATCGCTGACCTGATGTTGCCAAATTAAATACCACAACAGTAACATAAAGACCAGTTTTTTTCTTTGATTGTCTAACTGATGTTACATGTAGGTTCGTAGGCATTCGCATTCATGATAGATCGTGACTAAGTTGATTGTACACCTTTCTATGTTTAATGCTTTAAACCTATTTTAGAATTCAATGCTGATATTCGACAACTCTTAATATGTATTTAAGTATGTTAAAAAATTAAATCAAATTTTCATAACGACTGATTAAGTTTAATGATATTTTCAAGAACAACAAGCATGAAATGAATGTACAGAAATATTCGAGCATTAAAAAAATGATTCACATGGATATCACTATAACGGATTCTTGATAAACCACATCGTCCAGCGTACTTGAATTCTGCTAACGCTTTTTGGGCGAAGAGAATTAGTTCTGGGAATGAGTAACATTGACTGATGTTGAAAATTGAGTTGATTGAAAAAAAGATGACAAAATTTCACGTTTAACAGGTGTAGTTTTTCTTCAAAATATCACTATGTAGCAATTAAACATGAGATTCATGGTGCTTGTATTGAAGAAAATAGTACCTAATTATTAACACGCTGAAATTTGAGGGGAAAGTATAACTAAGTTCTCTAGTCGTCTTGACTTGTTGGAAGTCGCTGGGTACCAAGTCGCCACGGTGCCCGACTTCTCGTTACTGCGTACTGCCGTGCGTGATTGTTTTCACGTCTGTTGATGTTTTTCTAGTTAATTTCAAGCCTTTAGTGGCTTACCTTATTTTAAGTTGACTTGATAGCCCACAATACAGTAAGAACATTATGAAATAAACAACATTTAAAAAAAAAGTGTTTCATTTACCCCAAGTTATTCGAAGGTAGAAAATTGGTCGTTCTCGATTCAGAACGAAGTATATAGGTTCAAAGATTGAGATGTAACTTCTCCAAACGAATCGAAAAATTTTTTCATCAAAAAATTATTGAGACACAAAAGACGTTGAAAGTGTTACCTGTGAAGCGCATTTCAAGAGTTAGCTAGCCGTCGTGCAGCTTAGCAGTTTGAACAAACATCATGAAAAAGTCACCCATTCTGACTGGATTATGAAAGTTTCAAATGAAGCTCACTCAAAAGCTTCAATTAAGGAAATAAATGGTATAGAAATAAATCCCATCGAATGCAACACATGACTCCGATAAGTGACGAATGATGCGTTTATTCTTATACAGAATTTGCAGATTTTTAGGACAGTAACATGAATGCGATGAAGCAGCTACATCATCGCAGGTAAATAACTAGGGTATAGCAGCATCATCGAATTTAAATACCAGTTTAAAAAGACTATTTTAGCGTAACAATTGGATGTAGTAACACATTATTAAATTAAATATCTTTCATGGAATTGTCCTCATGGTGCAAACCTTGAGCCGCATTCCTGTCAGCCGTACTGCAGTCTACGTCGCCTCACGGACAGCCACACTGCAGTCTACGTCGCCTCACTGACAGCCACACTGCAGTCTACGTCGCCTCACTGACAGCCACACTGCAGTCTACGGCGCCTCACTGACAGCCACACTGCAGTCTACGTCGCCTCACTGACAGCCACACTGCAGTCTACGTCGCCTCACGGACAGCCACACTGCAGTCTACGTCGCCTCACTGACAGCCACACTGCAGTCTACGTCGCCTCACTGACAGCCACACTGCAGTCTACGGCGCCTCACTGACAGCCACACTGCAGTCTACGTCGCCTCACGGACAGCCACACTGCAGTCTACGTCCCCTCACGGACAGCCACACTGCAGTCTACGTCGCCTCACTGACAGCCACACTGCAGTCTACGTCGCCTCACTGACAGCCACACGTACTGCAGCCTACGGCGCCTCACTGACAGCCACACTGCAGTCTACGTCGCCTCACTGACAGCCACACTGCAGTCTACGTCGCCTCACTGTCAGCCACACTGCAGTCTACGTCGCCTCACTGACAGCCACACTGCAGTCTACGTCGCCTCACTGACAGCCACACTGCAGTCTACGTCGCCTCACTGACAGCCACACTGCAGTCTACGTCGCCTCACTGACAGCCACACTGCAGTCTACGTCGCCTCACTGACAGCCACACTGCAGTCTACGGCGCCTCACTGACAGCCACACTGCAGTCTACGGCGCCTCACTGGCAACCACACTGCAGTCTACGTCGCCTCACTGACAGCCACACTGCAGTCTACGTCGCCTCACTGACAGCCACACTGCAGTCTACGTCGCCTCACTGACAGCCACACTGCAGTCTACGTCGCCTCACTGACAGCCACACTGCAGTCTACGTCGCCTCACTGACAGCCACACTGCAGTCTACGGCGCCTCACTGACAGCCACACTGCAGTCTACGTCGCCTCACTGACAGCCACACTGCAGTCTACGTCGCCTCACTGACAGCCACACTGCAGTCTACGTCGCCTCACTGACAGCCACACTGCAGTCTACGTACGGCGCCTCACTGACAGCCGCACAGCAGTCTACGTCGCCTCACTGACAGCCACACTGCAGTCTACGTCGCCTCACTGACAGCCACACTGCAGTCTACGGCGCCTCACTGGCAACCACACTGCAGTCTACGGCGCCTCACTGACAGCCACACTGCAGCCTACGGCACCTCACTGGCAACCACACTGCAGTCTACGGCGCCTCACTGACAGCCACACTGCAGCCTACGGCGCCTCACTGACAGCCACACAGCAGTCTACGTCGCCTCACTGACAGCCACACTGCAGTCTACGTACGGTGCCTCACTGACAGCCACACAGCAGTCTACGTCGCCTCACTGACAGCCACACTGCAGTCTACGGCGCCTCACTGACAGCCACACTGCAGTCTACGGCGCCTCACTGACAGCCACACTGCAGTCTACGTACGGCGCCTCACTGACAGCCACACAGCAGTCTACGTCGCCTCACTGACAGCCCCACTGCAGTCTACGTACGGCGCCTCACTGACAGCCACACAGCAGTCTACGTCGCCTCACTGACAGCCACACTGCAGTCTACGTCGCCTCACTGGCAACCACACTGCAGTCTACGGCGCCTCACTGACAGCCACACTGCAGTCTACGGCGCCTCACTGACAACCACACTGCAGTCTACGGCGCCTCACTGACAGCGACACTGCAGTCAACGTCGCCTCACTGACAGCCACACTGCAGTCTACGTCGCCTCACTGACAGCCACACTGCAGTCAACGTCGCCTCACTGACAGCCACACGGCAGTCTACGGCTCCTCACTGACAGCGACACTGCAGTCAACGTCAACTAATAAACTGCGTCGACTAATTTAACTTGAAGTTTGCTTTGCGTGCACATCAGGTTTGTACATTACACATCCCAGTTTGAGGGCTTCTAAGTTACTAGGAAATAACAGGTAGCGCTAAGCGTACACCTCAATGGTTAAAATTACATGGAGATGAGCATGAGTGGAAGATCGTAAAGCAAATTGTTCTGAAGATGATTTATTTGCATCGTATAGCACACACATCCATAAAACATTTTTTATTAAATTGAAATTTTTTAGAAAACATGTGATTTTTTAAATATTAGGACCTCAAATAGCTAATAACACATGAGAATTTCCTAACACAGTGCATTGAATGAACCAGATTGCGATTGTTCTTGTTTTCGAAGTAGAAATTTCGGACAGAAAAACGATGAAAATATTTTCAAAAGACTTGCTTCTGGATATATTTTAATGTTATTACTGTAGAGAGCGAAATACTCTTTCAAATTTAATGAAAGATTTGTCGCAACCCATACGATTATCTAACAGCAAGAATCAAAAAGTTTTTGAGGATGGAAAGCGGGTGTCCGGAAAACGTCCAGCTGCATGTTGCTCATGAACCATCTCTAAACTTTATTTTTGGGTTGGCTAGTTGTTAGTGTGACTCGTTAGCATGACGCACACAGCAGATCTTCAAAGAAACAGAGAGAACCGACTATTTTAGGGATGCAAAAGATGTTTTTGTACATGTTATGGTCTAAAGAGATATAAACTGAGATGCTTAGAGGAACGTTATTGAACTGGCCGACACAAAACGAGGGGGCCATCGCCGTAATATGAGAAAGATTAATAGAAAATTACAGGTGTGAAGTAAATACTGGTTGGCCTCCATGCAGACAAACTTTTCGTTGGACTGTGCGAAACGACGACACTCGGAAGCTAACGTATGACCGGACCCCACACGCATTTATAATTTACATACTAATGTATTAAACTACTGCAAATTCTGCTGCGTGAAACTGAGCAACATTAAAGGGTTAGCCGGTTACCACATCCCACACGCGTATACGATTGGTTGTTTCAGCCTGTTGGTAGGTTTCAGCTAACATCAGGCTGAAACCTACCTACACCTATGATCATTTCTGATTTGCACTGCATAAAATGAAGCCAATTTGGGTAGGTGCGACTGAACAACGCAGAGAGGCCGTCGTTCACTGAACTAAACCCTAAACGGTGGGATGATCGGTGTAGGATGACAGACGCTGGTGTGAGCAGCCGGTCACGGGTGCGGTCACGTCAACAATAGATGAGCGCTCGTATGACGTCACGCGTCGCGCCGTCATTGTGTTACGAGCGCTTGCTCAACCGCCTGAGCTGCTGGAGATCACAAGAAGCGCGAAGCACTAAGGGTTCTGCTATCACACCCGTGACTGTTCTGCTGCTCATCGATACTTCATTTCTAGGCTCTATCACCATATCTTAGCAAGAGAATAGACACGCGATAATGTAAAGATGTATTGTTAATTAAAGTACAGAAAATAATTATTCAACGATGACAATTAAGTAATAACGGCCAAGTGCTGAATAATCTGAAGTTAAAACGAAAGTCAGGTTAGTGATCAAATCCCTGAAGCAAAACGAATGAAATTGACTCAAAACGAAAATGGTGTTAGAAATGTTGTTGTACTAATACAATGCTGAGCAAATTAGTTCGGACAGTGGTGAAATAAAACGATAATTTGCTAAATTGAAGTTTATTAAAAAAATCATATCGAATGTATGAGAGTTGATATATTTAATAGAAGGTATGACTTCTCGCTTTTACAAGTATTTGCACTCGATTTGGCATGGATTCGACTTAAGTTGAACGCATTCCTGCGATTTCTTCATCAAGTTACCAGACCTTAAAAACAGCAGTTATCAGCGTTTGCACTGCCGAATAGTCATTTTTCTGGAGCCTACGTTTGATTAGAGCCCATAAATTATCTATGGGATTTATGTCACGAGAATTTCCAGGTCAGTCTAAAACCTTTAGTTCACTTTCTTCGAAGAATGCGAGCATTTTGCGTGAAGTATGACATGGAGCGAGATCCTAATGAAAAATGACATCTACAACAAGGAAATTCCTTCTCATCATAGGAAGCTAGTGAGTCTGCACAATTGCCTTCTAATTCAGACAGAGCACTTCAGAAAAACTTGCTTTGTATTGCAGACATAGAAAGCAAAATTACAGACTCACTAGCTTCCTATGATGAGAAGGAATTTCCTTGTTGTAGATGTCATTTTTCATTAGGATCTCGCTCCATGTCATACTTCACGCAAAATGCTCGCATTCTTCGAAGAAAGTGAACTAAAGGTTTTAGACTGACCTGGAAATTCTCGTGACATAAATCCCATAGATAATTTATGGGCTCTAATCAAACGTAGGCTCCAGAAAAATGACTATTCGGCAGTGCAAACGCTGATAACTGCTGTTTTTAAGGTCTGGTAACTTGATGAAGAAATCGCAGAAATGCGTTCAACTTAAGTCGAATCCATGCCAAATCGAGTGCAAATACTTGTAAAAGCGAGAAGTCATACCTTCTATTAAATATATCAACTCTCATACATTCGATATGATTTTTTTAATAAACTTCAATTTAGCAAATTATAGTTTTATTTCACCACTGTCCGAATTGATTTGCACAGCAAATTTTTAGAATTCAATCAGTAACGAGCAGACAATGAGTGATGTCGCAAAAATAATGGGAAATTATCATTGATACAATTGAAGACGAGTGAAGTTTGTCAAGTTTTGTTTTTATTTACAGTCATTCTTGCCAGTCTCACAAAACAGTTCTATTGCGCTTGTCCTTGTTCCTACCTCACAAAAAGCGTAGAAAATTGGTTTTTATATTGGTTCTACGGCGATGCAATTATGCATCCTTAGAAAAAAATAAGATACTTTATGTTTTTCTAAGGATGCATAATTGCATCGCCGTAGAACCAATATAAAAACCGATTTTCTACGTTTTTTTGTGAGGTAGGAACAAGGACATGCGCAATAGAACTGTTATGTGAGACTGGCAAGAATGACTGTAAATAAGAACAAAACTTGACGAACTTCACTCTTGCATTGGTGAAGCGCTTATCGAAGTGAAGAGTTTGAATATAAGCGTTAATTTACTTACTCGGTGTACGCTTAAGAACAGCTTCCTGAGTTACAGCTGCTGTCGCGAGCTGAAAGTCCGTGTTGGCTGGAGGTCCTCGGACTTGGTATTTCTTTCGGAATAAAAGTCACATATACTAGAAGCAAATATAGCATAGAATTAGATTGACTCAATCAAGAAGGCTTATGATACGAATGATTTGTGTAAAACTTTTGAATAAAACACCTCGAATGATGAAGATCCATGCATTACTTTGTTTGCATCGTACTGTGACCAAAAGACAAAAAAATCAGTTTCAAGGAACACGAATAACACTCTCGTATTTTACCTTCTTCAATCTGTTCGTAGACAAATTTTTGTCCAGGAAAGTTATCTAGCAACTGCACGCTGTCAAGAGCCGCACGAAGGACGCAACCTTTAACATCTGCCAAATTGAAAGATTTTCTGTCGTTCGGTGAATTCATGTCTCGGCCCTTTTTACAGGCACTAGTAATCATGCAAAGGCACGCTCCCTCTCTTTGAGACCTGCAAGTTCTGGTCGCAGTAATGTATAATAATGCTCATATAATCCCAAGCGTGCAAAAGCTTTGTAAAGTGTTGATGAACAAGTTCAGCAAGACTGCCAGAAGGTGCTGCAACATCTCACAGAATTCCTTTTCTCCCTTTGACAGCCACCTTTCCAGTATACCTGGAAACACGTTTCTGTCTCTACTGACAATTTTTCACGATAGATTTAAAACTATTGTTCGGAGTGGTCTACACATGAATTGCACTCAATAAATGGAAATCAGGCAATTGTTCATCATAAAATTTGCGCTATCGTCATTGGAGTCTCGTATAAAAAGTGATATTGTCATGTAATAGATATTTTACGCTTTCATGAGCAAAGCCAGAACAACGATCGAGCAAGTCATGGAACTAACTTTCCCACGAATGGCGAGTTGAAGAATTAAAAAAGGATTAAGAAAGAAACATAGATTGCTTCCACCTCAGAAACTTGTGTAATTCAAGCACTAGCTTCTAACTGTATAATACTCTTCCAAGACCAAATTCAATTGAAGTACTGAAACAATGAGCAACAAATCATACATAGCACTGACGGAACGATACATAAGGTTAGCACCATGTGACAGCTTCACTCCATACCGCCAAACAATGGCAGAAAGCGCACGACCTTCTAAAGAAACGCGCGAGAAAAAATTACAACGCCTCTTGTTAGCTGGGAGCGGCTGAGGTGGCCTCAAGTTGGCCGAAACAAAGCCCAGGGTAATTACGCGCGCCTCCCATGCTGACCTCTGCTCACACTCATGAATAGCAAGTTCAGATCTCCCGAGGAATTTCTACCTCATTCCGTTTCTAAACTTTTCTTCACAAAACTTTTCTCTCGCATTACTTTTCTAGAGAAATGCATCGTATACTGTAGGAAGGGATTTTCTGTAGTAAGTGCTGCATTTATATGATTTCAGTTCACAAGAGTGACATATATATATATATAGCTCGGCCCCATGGTCACTTTGTTGAAATTCTTCAGTTTTCAACATGTGAGAACTCAGTTTAATGACCCAAATATAGGAGAATTTTTCTTGGCGAATATTTTTATTGAAACTCGGCCTTCGGCACAGACTTGACGCCCGATGCGAATGTGTATTATTTTTACATGTACAAGTTATTCAGATAAAAAAGTGCAATTAATCAGTAATAGCTGCTTGATGGTTCATTCCAACTCTCAAAAGAATTCATTTTAGCAGCGGACACTTTCGCATAGTTGTAATTAAAAAAGGTTGAACTCCTTATCTTCTAGAATAAAACCATGTTCTCCCAAAACATTCTATTTTTTAGTTCCCTGTTATAATCTTTGACAGGCATAGATTCATGATTCTGACCGAAAAAATGAAAAAAGTTGAATGGAAAATAAAAATTCGTTGCATTAAACAGTGGTAAAATTAACAAGACGGCTAGCCAGTTAAAAAAATAACACAGAAACAACCAAAATTTACAAAATTTGCATCATAATAGAACGGCAAAAGTCTTTCCGAAATGGTATTCATAAGTAGGGCGTAAAACTCAAACATTTCTTCATTTCAGATTCACATATAAGGTCAACAAATGGACCAACTATCATAGTGCCAAATAGTTCCATGAGATTGAGTTCAAGTACGCGTATTTATTCTCCTCGTGTGATATGCCTTAAGTTGATTGCTCTGACAACGATGATTGCGGGAATCAGGATATATATCCATGAAGTTCTATTTCTTTGGCTCTTCGCAGCAAGCCCTTGTCAAATAAACTATTAACATGGCGATTATGTAGTTTTTGGTGAATAATTAATTAAAATCCGATTTTCCATAGACCAAGATATAACGTTTTTGGCAATGCGTACGGACGTGTTGTGATTCTAGTGAATGATAGAGTTGACCACAATGAGCTTGGTTTGGTGGGTACTCAATGACGACGATGCCGAATGAAAGTAACTCTCGGTTCAGCTGAAAACCATTATTTGGTAGCCTATATCAGTAACGGGTCTTCCAGTTTTCTAAATGCCACCGAAGTTCAGTTTTTGACTTCCACACTAGTGCTCAAGTTGTGATTATTACCCACACTATTTTGTGTCCCTGAAGCGTTTATCTGTAACACCATTTGAAACCTCTAACATGAAAAATAAATTTTAGACTCACCAATACCGCTGCGTTGATAAAGACAGCATTGTTAAGATAAGTAGTGAATTTAGATATCACTTCACGAAGTGTTTTACAATTACTGTGGTAAAAAATTATTTCCATAATGGGCGGCTACTGGCTCAAGATTTACTCCAACATTCATGAAGATCTATGAGCTTTAAATATTTTTTTTTGGATATGCTGTTATTACTTATCGCTGGTGAAGCGTTTTCGTCACAGATACTTTAGCAGGCAAAACATTAACGGTAGGGTCTTTTTAACGAATATGAGCAAACATTGCTCACTGATTTTCGTACCTCCAATAAATGGCCACTAGTTTCCATAGATCTTTGTACCAAAGAAAATCTCAAAATAGTTAATGGTTGATAAAGATTAGATTTTATATCGTCGCATATAAATAATTTAAATGAGATTAACTAGAATGTTTAGAAGAAAACTGAAAAATACATGATGTTCATATACATAGTTTTCCAAATCCCTGATAGTCGTATTTTTTTGTTGTTGCAGTTTTGACACTATTATGAAGCATCACGAGATCTTAGCTCATAAATTAGTGAAAATAAATCCTGCAGAATAGAAGCGATAGACTTCAATATCGTATGCTGAATCTACATTCTATGAAAGACCTACACTACGTCAGAACATCGATCCATGACCACGCTCTGGGTGAAGCAAGGCGTTGAGTAACCTGACAGTTCAGTTACGGCTTATAAGAAGGTTTGTATGAACTCGTACATCGTGAGAAAAACTGCGCTCCGACAGTCGTGGCTGGAAGAGCGCATGTGAGAGCGGCCGTAGCCTGCGTTGGTTCCAAACTTGCCTTGCTGTCTAGACCTCGAGTGCTTCCATGGGCTCCTCACACTTCGCACGTCCTACACGAATTTCATTCGATAGCATTGGGCTTTCAACACCGAGTATTTTAAGTACGTATAAATTTAAATTAGACTCAGAAATTGTTTTTTAATAGAATTTGACACGTAACTAGAATTTCGAGAGAATTAAGTGATTATGAAGAAAAAACAAAAGCATCAGGAACTAACCCGATTTTTAGATTTATCGCATAAGGTCCAATTAGTGTGCTGGTCTAAGGTGCGAGTTCACTAAGTTACAGACCGAAATACGGCAAGCTACAAGCACTTGATATCTGAAATTGGCCAATTAAAATAATTTCTTGATATCATGAGACTGACACCTCAAAATTATAATTCATCTCCCGCCCTATATTGCGCACGAATTTCCTAAGTGTAACTGGTATAAATTCGGTTGGATAACTTACATCTCAAAATAACTAAGAGAAACATTGATGATATTCTTGCTAAAAGAGTGGATGACTTCTAAAATATTTCCAGAATGTCAGTAAAAAATTGTCTGACCAGTAATAGTCTGAAACTGAATTGATAGGTAACGCGCTAACTGCCTCGACTGAAGATGATCGAGGTGATGATATCAACGAGATTCGCTACAGTTCGATAACAGTCAAAATGGCCCTCTGTTTTTTTCTGACTAACATAACTAATGCTCCGAAAATTGATCGATGTCACAATAGGAGTGAATGGTATTCGTGGAAGATTAGGTTTATGGACTTTTCTCTCACGAAGACCAGTAGCCTAAATTTGATAAAAAAACTGTTCATGTACATTATTGTTATTACACAGAAGAACATGGTGTAGTGAAATATCTTATATACTAGTAGTGAAATATCTTATATCTTATATAATACGATGTGTTGCGAGGCCTGTTCCCATGCCCAAGCGACGGCCGGCTTAACGGTTTGAACATTCCAACGTCTATCGCAGCATTTACCTCAAACTGGCCTCGCAACACATCGTATTATATAAGATATAAGATATTTCACTACTAGTATATAAGATTAGACGTTGGAATGTTCAAACCGTTAAGCCGGCCGTCGCTTGGGCATGGGAACAGGCCTCGCAACACATCGTATTATATAAGATATAAGATATTTCACTACTAGTATATAAGATATTTCACTACATGGAAGACTCAGTGGTTTGGGCGGCCATATATAGGAGTTCTCTCGTAGTCTTGGCAAGATCAGTAATAATATTTTTCAGTATCATTTGAAGAACCATCAACCCATAGTCGAGAAAGAGTTACTATATACAGGGTGATCGGCACTTTGCTGAAAAAAGTTCAACATAATAATTGGGGCTGTTGAAGTCAACACTTTTTACTCAATAACCGTGCGGTCGAAAATGGATCGTTGAAAGGTTACAAGGACTTGAGATGTTCACACGGCCACGAAATTCTCCTGATATAAATCCCTAAATCTTCTACTTCTAGGGACATATGAAGAGTTTGGTGTACAAAATACCCCTTCGCTCCGAAAAGACCTCATCGGTAAAATTGTTGAAGCGTTCGCAAGAATTCATGAAACTGTAAGAGTCTTCGATCGCGTCCGGCAATCATTGCTCCGGCGTTTGAACACCTGCATCGCAACAGATGGGCACCATGTTGAAAATCTTACATAAATGCCTAATCTAATTTAAAAATCGGTTTCTTGTTGTCATAATAATTAAAACTGATATTCTGTTTCTTGTGTTCACGATGAAAAAAGCTAACCAAACTTCTACATTTCATTTCCTTGCCACTCTCAAAGTACAAATTTGTATCCTACACGTTCCAAATTTCTCGTCCTTGTGTGCAACTATTTAGCGAAGCACTTTCGACCTCTAATGATTAATTTCAATGCACTTATAATTTCGCATATGGAGAGCGAGGTGTAGAGAGAAGTTCGAAGTGGGCATCCCACATCGTATAGACTCAGAAATACAATTAGTCATAAATTCATGTTTACACCCCGCAGTATTTGATATTTCCAATACTTTACAAAACCTAACATTTTTGCCACCCTCAGTAATTATAAAGTAACAGGTACGTGAAAATGAATTTAAAAACCAAGTTTCAATAGAATATGTTGTCTGGAATGAATTTAAGAATAATTTTTGCGAATTTATGCGAACAAATTTGTCAAACCTCAGAAAAGTTAGAACATAATTAAAATGGTAATAATCGATAGCCAGGTCTTTAACTGTTATAACTTGAAGCAGCATTTTGTTATAGTTTTTGATGAGATAAGAGCAAACTCCTGCCGGGATATTCAGCCATTCTTCAATAGCTCCACGCGTTGCAATTCGCGGAAGTTCTTCGGACCCTGACGCCGTCTCCTTTCATATCGCGTCATAAATTTCTGATACGATTCAGGGCTCATTGACGGCCACGGTGAAATTGTTATTTCCTTTTGTGGAAGCCGAGCAGTCACTGAGTTACACACATTTAGGAGATAATGCTGTATAAACGTGATTTGTCGGCCTAGACTGAGGCTTTCCGTCGATATTTTCAAGTTTTTAGCCAAAATTTGAGAAGATCATAGAATTTCATTTTTGCCCTATTCAGAATTAATTTCCTCGCGCAACTCAGAGTATCGTCCTCTTATGAGAAAGCGTCTTGGAGCATCGTACTCGTAGATGCTCAGGTGTAGGTACGTTGTTATTCGGAAGAAAAGAAATGCCATTTTCCCCCCAAATCAAGGAATCCTTGCCCGGATAGCTCGATTTTTGTTCCGTCACTTTATGGCACTCGCTCTCATAAGCGATCTTCTTTGTCCAAGTGAGTTTTTATCAAAGTAAAATCGAACACAAAGTGACCTGGTGTATTGGAGAGCCGTTGTGCATTCCAGTTCGTTCTTGTTCACATAGCGTTGCGTGGTGCGGGTACCCACGCCGCTGCACAGCGTCCCGATCTCGGCAATGTCACTCAAAACAACCCTTGGGTTCACTTCGACTTCACGACACAGTTATCGTATAGTTCTTGGTAGTAGTTTGTTTCCTAACTTTACTTCCATGCCCGGGTGAAGTCTCCGTGATGCTAACTGACTATAACTTCTTTATAAACATAACACTGTAAATAATGAGATGGTGAAGAGTTGGAAAATGTTACCATAACTATTTTCTAATGAATGTATGCCAATAATCGTGAGATCAAAGTCAACACCAAGTTTTTTATTTTTCCCAACGTGGCATTGGGTATGAATGACACGGCATAACAATTCTTGCATCACGTTATGTTTTGTAGAATTTTCTAAAAAATTTTCTCCGTAAGAATATTGAAGGACGTACATGCGAGTAAAAATATAATAAACTTAGATCTGAAGAGACACTAAATATTGAGAATATAGGGAAAATATTGAATACAGAATCGTGTGCGAATAACTACATCCCTAACTGCCGCTGCAGCAAGTAAACTGCTTCATGAATGATTGAAGTTTTATTTGCAAGAGCAACGCTGCAGGCGTCCAATGCGCTATTTGCAAGTGCTCTAGTTATATAGGAATACAGCGGGAGGCCCAACTCTCGGTAACACACAAACAAATTTGGAAAAAAATCGCGGTTGTTCTATATGTGTAACAGGCAAGAAAATGCTAATCACGGCTAATAACATCTGAGCTAATGCGTAACGAGCTAGAGGAGTTGAAATTATTCCAGAATAATTTTTTCTAAGTGGCAGTGTGTCATTTGTGGTTGTGTCAGCGATTGGATATCGTTAAAATAAGCGAGCTTGCCATATTCTTATCTAGAATCTCATACACAGAACAGTATTATGATATATTTAACTTTATAATCATATTATACTGAATTATATTGAACTGCAGCGAATAAAATAAATTGACAGTAGATTATACTATATTATGCATTGAACATGGAAAAATTATACTATACAAGTATTAATTAACTTTTGATGTTATAATTATACTGTTACTTATATATCAGCTATCTTTGATGCACATTGTAAGCTAATTCAACAACCTTGACACGGTGCCAGCAAGTTACCGCATTGAAAACAAGAATTTTTAAGAAATTATTCGCTCGACGGGAAAGTAATCATTCACAAGCTTTGTTTTGTATTCGGGCAGCGCGTGCAGGTGCAGTGAATGAAGCTCGTTGAGTCAACAGTTGTTTAGAAGTTCTGAAGTCCGTCAAGCTTAGTGCACGTCTATAAGCCCCAGAGGTTTTGGCCTGAAACAATGTTCAGTAATTCCTGAAAATCTCTGGCAAACTGAGTAGTTATACTGAAAGAGATGTAGGATTCAGCATTGATCTATACGCTTAAGAACCAAATACAACATCTTGCTGGAGTCTTCACGAAAGTTAAAACATTTCCTGCCTATAGCATAGGGTGCCGCCCAAAATTAATTTAATCTGATGCTGTTAACGTCCTCGATTAATACTAGTTATATAAATGCTAATTCATATTTTATATCATTTCTGGAAACACGCATTGAGTTCTGATTCCCTATTATCCATCTATTTCATATGAAAGGTTCCCACTGATTTGTATAGATTCTTACACAACCTTGTATTCCATCTGCGATGAGCGGCAGTTTTTAGAAATGACCGATAGTAACGCTAATGCCATGTTGAGAATTGATGAAAGTGAATTTGTCGCGTCGCCCGAATTTCCGCGTCTGAAAAAATTCCTCGGCGCTGATTAAGCTATCATACATATGGATATGACAGTGAAGAACTGCATTCATGCGCAGAACGTACTACACACACGTAAAATTAAGCTATCATACATATGGATATGACAGTGAAGAACTGCATTCATGCACAGAACGTACTACACACACGTAAAATTAAGCTATCATACATATGGATATGATAGTGAAGAACTGCATTCATGCACAGAACGTACTACACACACGTAAAATTAAGCTATCATACATATGGATATGACAGTGAAGAACTGCATTCATGCACAGAACGTACTACACACACGTAAAATTAAGCTATCATACATATGGATATGACAGTGAAGAACTGCATTCATGCACAGAACGTACTACACACACGTAAAATTAAGCTATCATACATATGGATATGACAGTGAAGAACTGCATTCATGCACAGAACGTACTACACACACGTAAAATTAAGCTATCATACATATGGATATGACAGTGAAGAACTGCATTCATGCACAGAACGTACTACACAAGCGTAAAATCTTCTTTCCATGAAATCATTTAGTAACAGTATATGTCAAAAAAGTGCGAAATTTTAATCCTAATATAATTTGGAGGCAAAGGAATTCAGTGCGAAGAAAAACACATGTATGACCACTAAGGGAACCATTTCTATACGATTTCAATTTCTACAGTACGATCACAGCAGAGATAGATCCTCAAATGCTTAAAGAATTTGCTTCAAATATAACATCAACGTAAAGAACGTTGTATTCTGGAATGTTCTTACCGAGTAAACTTCATAAATTTTCATGCTTTAACAAATGTTAATCCAGTGTCTCCCGATGAGGGAAAATTTTTCCCTTCCATTGGACGACGTAATTCAAAATTTTGTATAAACTTTATGTCTGATTTTGAAGTATGGATTAAGATAAGGATGATGATCATGATCTTCAAAGTGCTTAATTTGATTTTTTGCTTTATTTGACCTTATTCTATCAGTTCATAACCCAGAGGTACTACATTTGAAAATATTCTCTTGATTTTCATGCAAGATGTGAATTCAACTAATTGATAGAACTGATCTAACAGTATCTATATGGTTATACAATGCCAAGGCATGTGAATATCACAAATCGCATATCCAAATAAATACAAAGGGAGGGCAATATTTCAAAAAGAACTCTCTTGAGAGATTTTTGGTTCAATCAAACCATACGACGATGATCAATAGCAAGACTGGATGACACATCTGTTATGCAAGGAACGTTACTTTCAAACCAAAGCGGCTGTTCATCGGCAAACTTCATTGCAGGAGATTTTACTACTTGTTGCTACTTCAACTAATCGTCATAGAAACTGAATTCCTTCAGTATCTTATCACACACTCAACAATTTCTTGCTTGTATCACGTTCTCTCGGATACTATAAGTTGGCCTACTCACTCTGCTTCCTTTGCAACACTTGGAGGGCAACGTTTAACTTGAAGGCTATGGAACACATCTCTACCAAAAACTTGTCACACCAAAATTGGGACGTCATAGAGTAAGCTTGCTACATGCAGAATTTTTTATGCTATGTTCAATGGGACAAACATTCGGTTGTAATGGTATTGTGCGGTAAAAAAGGAGAATGTAATGTACAACACTCCCAAAAATTTTTTTGGATCTTACTTTTCTTCCAACTTTGTACAACACAATCTCCCCGCATAGTTCAATTCTTAAATTCAAGCAAAAATTCATAGCCCATACCTTCGCAGTTACCACAACGTTCAATATTTCAGGCACAAGTCACGTACTGCATAGCGAGGACATTTTCTTTATTCATATTTATGCACAGGGTGAGGCCCAGCCAAAAGAAAACCATAGTTGGGATGGTTAAAGCTAATGTTCAATGCTTTATTTACACGTGCAGAGAGATGTCAGTCGAAAAAGTACCTAGAAGTTTGATTCGAGTTTAAAACTTGAATACTATTGACACCAAACGAGGAAGATATATATTTTTATTTACTTGTTCTATTGATGAAGAACAATTTAAAAAAATTATACGTTGCCTTCCTACAGAGTAGGGGTACGTTCGGCCCTTGACGAATTTCACGAATTATAAATCCCTATATTCATTATCAGCGACGAGAGACGCCAGAGTACCCACTTCAGTAATAACTACGATACATTCGAACAAGGTTAGATGCTCATACCTGAGTTGAATCCTTTCTTGTATTAATTAATTTGTACACTATTTTCTTTGCACAGCTCTGAAAATATGCTCTCAATAAAGCCTTCTCTATGAGAAATTTTTCAAATTGAACATAGTTCTCTCACTTCAGGGTATATCTAAGCTATTTTCATGGGAGTTTCATTAGTGACTGTGCCTAAAACTACACATCTTGCAAAATTATGGAAAATTCTGAAAATATTTTGATTTACTAGCATAGCGTACTTCTAATCAGTCATACCTAAATTTATTCAAGTAATATATTCATTATGTAGCTCACTAAGCATTCAAAGATGCTTGAAATAGTGACACACGTCTACCGTGTAAGAGAAAATTTTCCACAAACAGTTAACAATTACTAGAAGTGCAGGGTAATTATTCCTACTCCTTGAATTTCATGGTATTAATCACCTGTGAAGAATGAATGTAGGTACGATTATAAAATGTGAAGCTGTAAGCCTATGCCAGGTATAATTTTTAACCCCAATAATAAATAGGAATTCCCAACCATTTATAGATTAAGTTTCCAATCAAATTCGTACATAAACAGTCAGTGCAGCATTTTAGGAATCCTGCACCCAAAAAACTACCACACACTATATATGAACCCAACAAGTTACGGTGCCGCACTCTAGAAGGGCTACATGTACATTACAATTTGTCGTCAGCTTACTTTCGCCGTTTCAACGCCGTTTCATGAGAAAGCTCGTATTCTTGGGGACGATGCAAATCGAGGAGGCTTCAGAAAATCACATTTTTCTGAAAAAAAATCAACAACGCTGCGACCATCCCGCGAGTTGATATTGCATACGTAATTATAATAAGTACATGATCTTAAGTCATTTTATCGTTTTTAGAAGCTAATCACGGCGAAATGGTCCATACTAACGATTAAACCCACAAAACTTTTAGCTTTTAAAACTCTGACGTACTCTTTAAAAGTAAGGGCAGCACAGAACACGTTGAGTCGTATCAAGACTATGATTAGTCGTCGCCTATGAACTACTAAAGCGTGATTTCCTCATTCATCTCGCTCTTTTGGCGGAAAATTAGTCTCTGTTTGGGACTAGAAAAGTACAGTTTCACTGAGCAACGGTGAGTGCCATCGATCACAGATCACTAAATTTTTCAAATAGTTAAAAGTAACAAGAAACTAACAAGTCGTTTTCCTTAGGATGATGGTATTTTCGCTGCATTAAAACATTCAAGACAGCAATGACTGTATTTGAATACGACAAACGACTGAAAACCAACGGGTCGCACGCGTAAATGACTGAATCGGAAGACGCAGCAACCATTGCGATCGTTCACGGAATATGCTGTGCAACTCACAAGATGCGTTGAATGGTCGTATGGCTGAGCAAAGTAAAGTCATTGCACGTAAATGAAGCACGAGACACCCTGTATTCAAAATAAAATCCCTCTTCAATAAAAAGCAGCTAGAACTCTGAGACCTATACTAGGAGATGCGGCGCGAAATACTGCACGAGACGCCCCCTTTCCTGCATGACTTTGCATAAGCGCGGTGACCCGCAGTAATATGCAGGGCACCGCCTCTAGAGGTCGGGTGGTTTTTGTGGGCTTCCCGCACGACCATGAGCGGTGAGGTAACTACAGGCAGAGGGTCACTGGCATATGTTGCGACGTCACAACCGAGCAAAGCACCGCATAAACTTTGAACAGGACAGTAGTTATCTGGCAACAGCGGCGCTGAAAAGGCATGGAAGCTGCGCAAAAAATAGTAACGCGAATGATGAAAGACCAAAGGCTGACGAAAAGCTCCAATGAGTGCAAAAAAATCATAGCTGTGAGTGAGCTAACTTCGTAGAGGTAAGTTTTAAGCCCAAGACGTGGGCAATATGCCAAAAAAAGCTTGAATAAGGCTCGGAACATTTTTAACACTTTAACCGCAACTACTAAATATTAAGTTCAACACCAAACTCAAATTAAAAGTCAACTGCAGCGCGCGATGTTGAAAATAGCAAACATGAACTGGATCGTGCCTTCATTTAGCTTTGATTAAGTATTTGTGGAAATTGTGTTTGTGACTACTGGTCGGTCTGCAGCGTTGTGAAAATTACCTCCGTGTACCACCGGTGGGTCACGCTGCGGTCAAAGTGTTAAGGGCTGAGTTAGGAGTTTGAACTGATAGATCTAAGAAATTCTAATCCCCTAAATAACTTCTGAAGATAACCTTAAGAAGTTAATCAAAACAATATAATTAAAAATAATTAAAAAAACACATACAAGGCAATCAACTGTCCAAAAATTGCGCGCTAGGTGATTAACATTTGTATCCGTTTGGTAAAACGTTTAAAAGCGCATTTTATTCAAACAATGTTTTCAACGTCGGTAATAATAACAATGCCAAGATACCATCCGATACCATCCAAAAGAAGTGCGCTCGACTGAGGAAGCATTCAAATTGGGGACAAGATGACACTCATAAATTTCGAGATATACAACTAAAAAGGATATTTTCCACAAGTCCTTCCTCGTGTCCTTAGGAAAGCAATTCCCTGACACTCGATGACACTTAAGTGAACTTTTATGATTTATTATAACTAATGAGTTTTTTCAATTCTAAATATCATTTTATAGGCGCTGAATACATTTAAGCTACGCGAGTGTTGTGATCGTTGAACAATACAATGATTTAATTTCACTCCCACAACTGCAGTATTTTCATCAAAGGTAAAAGCAGTTCCTCAGGTGATTATATAAAGCAAAGGAGACGTATAAAAAATGTTAAAGGAGGAACTCTTGTATTTATTGATCTAGCACTGCACTCGATCACTCCTTTTCTTCACGTAATGAAGCTAGAAACCATTGTACAACGCGACTGAAATAATGGAGTGGTCAATGAAGATAGTTAGGTGATGGCGTCTTGACTGCGTTACTGCAAAATGGCTGCCAGCAAGTCTGTCGCAGAATAGACCAGTGTATTACGGGCTTATGGTGAGTGTAGAGTTAATTTCAGTGGGCAGTGAAGCAACTCGTTCAAGAAGAAAATGCATGAGGATAACATTTCATCAAATAGACCGGCATCAATGGAACCCAGTGATTGAATTATTGTAATGTTCAAACTTTATCCAAACTTTACCTATGGGGGTAGGATTTTTACAATTGATGGCGCATAATCAATAATAAGAAATAACATAATAAAGTATTATTATTTTTGTATAATGATGAGGAAAAACTGCAGTGTTGAGATACGGGTTGACTTGGGTGTTCAAAGCAGCACCATATACGATCCGTCATTAGACTCGTCTGACCTCTATGTACTTCAAAAAATAACTTCCCAAAATTTCCCTTTTACGAACAACTGAGCTATTTCACATATCGCCTCCAAATTACGAGAAAGCAGTCCAATCCCATTCTAGAACATTCCAGTCAACACGTTCAATTTCTAATTTAGCAAGCAACAAGACACTGATGCAGGCCTCAATTCGGCGAATACAAAGAAACTGGCTCAGTTATAGCTCAGCGAACCCCAAAGTTCACACGAGAACCTTAAGCAAGATGATGACCCAGCACTATCAAGATTTAGAAGTCCACATTTTTTATCAGTAAGAGAGGTCGAGTAGATTGAGGGCCGCAGAAAACATTGAATAACTCATAAAAAAGGGAGACCTTGGGGGAGCGACAAACTAAAAGACTCATGGCTTCTTAAGAGAAGCTTACCTTATTTTGAGATATATGTAATACAAATGAACGGTTACGGCTTATAACACGAAAAAAAGCACTTAGTCAGATTTTGGGTCAACGAGCCTATACCATCCGGCGTAATATTTTGCTCAGAAATGAGACACAATTTAACTGGAAATCTGATTGTATAAGAGGACAAAATTTCGAATTGTAATAAACAGTATGGAAGTTTTCACTAATTATTTAGTCCAAATTATAAAATACTTTTCCTTATTACTTGGAAGCGTTGTCAGAGTTTTAAGCTCACATCCCAATGAATCAGAATGCCCGAGTAGATATAATCAGTTGAGTGAGACAGCTTCACTGAGCACATCACGTGTACACTGCTGAAGTACACCGCCGTAATACTGAAAGAATATTCTAAAGTTCATTAGTGCATGCTGTCGTCAGGCGCATTACTGTCATTAAAATTAAATTAAAGTACATTATTAAAATAGTTAGGCGCATTATTTTAGAACCCAAGAGCAAATATTTTTGTAACACTCCAGTCAAAAAGAGGAAGGAAAGTTATTCAATGGCAAAATGTAGAAAAATTACTGAGTTATCGTGCATAACTCATAAATAAACACATTTACATGTAGATGCGGGAAAATATAGAAACGAATAACGTTGCAGTTACACCACACCGAGAATCATTTCAATGGAGAGTTAAAACTAAGTTGATTCATCTCAACGGAATAAAAAGCACATTCTGCATGAGGAAACAATACGATACGCTTCTTCCGGCGCAGTGACACAACTCATGCGATGTATTTCATTTCGACCTTCTATGGAATGCGCGCTATGCTCTTTTTCCACAGCATGCCGCCACGAGCGCAAAAAGAAATTCCAAATGAAAGGCGGAACGTGAGCATCGGGGTCAGGCTCTGCAACCGCAGCTCTGATCCAAAGCTGACCTTTCACAACAATGGACGGACACAAAAATAACAGCAACAAATACTCCGAAGGACCAAGTAAATGGGGCGAACGATTGGTTGCACATTGAAATTACTGAATCGAGAAGCAGTGTGAGACTGCTGTCTGTTAGAACCAAGGGCGAAGAAGAGGAAAATTGTATCCGTGAAAACTTTCTCGTCAAAATCTTATACCTCCATTTGCATTCTTAAACACATATTAATCATTAATTTTAATAACGAAATTTGAGAAACACGTGCTTCCGTTGACTCATAGGTTCACAAGAACATAGCACTCTCATGAACACGCACGCTCGAACGAAAGCTGGAGCAGAAGTACCGGTTAATTGACCTTCAATTCTGAAGAAAAAAAATGTTTATTTCCAAGTTGCCACATGAGATACATGCCAACATATTGGCTTTTAAAAGTTTCTCAAAATAGGTTATCCTAAAACAAATTTTCCATACCAGGAGTACTAATTGACAAACCATCCGAGGTGTACAAGTAGATAAGCCATACGAGGCATAATAATAGACAAACTATACGAGGTGTACTAATAGACCAACTATCAGAGGTGTACAAATAGATAGACCATACGAGGCATATTAATTGACAAAATATACGAGGCGTACTAATAGACAAACCATTCGTGGTGTGCTAATAGTCTAACAAAAGTTCTGTACTAGGAGTACTAATTGACAAACCATCCGAGGTGTAAGAGCTGAGCGAACTGAAATGTGGACTCTTCTGCATCGAATTGCTGGAGATGTAATTACTCTTTCTCTTGTGTGTGTTGCCCTTCAAACCTAGGGCGACGTGTCAGGCAAGAGAACTTCAGTACAAGTTATGAAAAAAGAAAACAGCCGTTTGAGCTTAAGGAAACGTGAAATTTTGCAAGCCTATTAGAAATCGGCATCAGAAATGCCTGTGATTTTGAAATTATTTCGTTACATGAAGACAATGAATGATAAAAGAACTCTGCTTCATTTGAAATGGTCAAATCATGAAAACTTGGAAAGAGCACTAAGCAACAATTTCACTGGAAGCAGCCTTCTCTCAATGCAGCGCTGCAAGAGCAGAGAAAATACTACGCTTGCGTGAATCCAAATACAACTCACAAGCACCTCAATACTAGAAGATAAGTATTTTATACTAACAAGATAATTATCACATTGAGTAAAAACAAACCACTTCTTATTTTCAGGTAGACGTCTTCGACTTTTTCATTAAGATACTTGTGGATGACACAATTCTGACGAGGACTTGAGAAGCGATAACTAGTTCCGTACAACTTGTCCTCCTAAGAGGGAGAAGTGAAACAACCATAAATTTTTTTCATAAAAATTGTTAGATTGTTTCTTAGCGTTTTGTGGATCAAAGATGTCAAGCCTTGGACGGTGGATGAACTTGAGATCTATGGATCTTAGACAAACGTTTCTTTTGTCATGAAAATAAACGGAATCTCTATGGAAGTCAGCATTCATTCAACACCGAATATTTTTTACGACTACTTGAGATTGGTGAAAAAGAAACATGCATCACATATCAACAATTGATTCTAGATGTACTACATATTAGTATTTCTGTAACACGTCTTGAAAAGTACAGGGATAGATTGATCAGGAAATATATCACGGTATGGATGCAAGTATATGTTAGGGTTAGGCAGTCATGGTCGATTCTGGACAACAGTCTTGGAGGAGAGCCCTCGCATATACGACCATTGTTTCAAGTCTCAAATCCTTTTGTCATCCGAGGTAGGAAACGTTATTCAAGTATCCGAAGAAAAAGACTCAAATTTGCAAGTCATAGTCTGAATTACCATTCAGCCTTTGTTAATTTGCAGGTTCTGTAAGTAATCACAGGCTGTATTAGTAAGTACAGGCAGTGTTGGTAATTACACTTACAACCGCGAAGTTGCAGTACTGGTCACAATGTACTCTACGTGTTGTCTGTTAGTCGAGGCATAAAAATGATGAACAAATTTTTTTTTACACAACCAAGTTCATCAAATACATTGCGCGTATGGTTTGAAGAAATACTAGAAAAAATGTATTGAATGAAATACCATTCAAAAATAAATAATTCTGTGGAATTAACCTTATTTGATGCACCAACAGAACGCTGTTCGAAATCTGAGCTCCACCGAATTGAAAACCCCTCAAGTGTGGGAAAAAGAATTAATTTCAGATTTTGTTTAACTGATTGAACAACAACAAAACCTAAGTACGTATTGAAAACTATACGCTGCGTACTTAATCAGAAATTATTTTATTCTTCTCTTCGATAATTATTTACAACTCAGGAGATGAGCGAAAGAGAAAGGGCGAGAACGATGCGAGCTGCAGCACGAGATCCTGCGACTGCCACACTGCAGCCTCCTCCCACTCAGGTCTCGTGACAACGCGAATGGCATGTACGAGACTCCCACTCAGGTCTCGTGGCGACGTAAATGGCACGCACGAGACTCGCCCTCAGCTCTCATGGCATCACAAATGGCACGCACGAGACTCGCCCTCAGCTTCCATGGCTGCACAAATGGCACGCACGAGACTCGCCCTCAGCTCCCATGGCTGCACAAATGGCACGCACGAGACTCGCCCTCAGCTCCCATGGCTGCACAAATGGCACGCACGAGACTGGCACTCAGCTCGCCCCTCTAAAGTGCAAACTAATGGCCCCAGTTCTCACCTCCGCTGAGAATAGCGCGCAATGTTAAGTGATAAGTGCACACGTCTCAAAATTCGAATTTGCTCGGCAGAAAGTACAAAAAAATCATTCTTAACATTCCAGCAAACAATGAGGTCAAAATCACGAGGTTGGGCTATCAGATGAAGGACAGAACATGGATTTCGAAAATAAAATCCCTTTCGTAGTTGAAAATTGGAAAAAAATTGAATTCCACAATCAAATTAACTCTTTCTCTGTAGAACGGTCACCCTTTTTTATGAATTTAATACTAATTCCAATGAATAATCAATAAAATATGAGTATTACGGGGAAAACGCTTTATTTTACTTAACACGGGCATCTACATGCATTGTTAGAATGTTGCGAATTCATTCCACACCGCACCTAATACATAATCTTTCTTGAAATTATTTCAAAATTTCACCGCTAAATGGCACTTACAACACTTTCCAAAATTTCTCTAGCAAAACAAGGTGCTAATGAGACACACAACGTATGAAGGCTAAATTGCGCCGTTCTCACGAAGTAGTACGGAATTAAACCACGAAGGTGCCGTATAAGGCCCAGTGAAAGGCTCACGGTGAAGCGCTCTGACGAGTTCCAGAAATCAACATGATTTATGTTGTTATAGGCGGCACACACAGCGTGGGGCGGGACAAATGTTCAAGGTAAAATATCAATTGGTGCGGGGTTGAGGTGAGCCGTGTTTTTTTACATTCGATTAGAGAAAAAGATATCCTCCGGGGATATTTTTATGGGACTTAGCTATATTTGTAACTCTGAAAAAATTTCACGAAATGCCTTGTGCGCTACGCTATACATGCAATGGCTTTTACAAAACTCCGAATATCTCGCTGGTTCTGACTCGTGAGAAATTGCGTCATAATTCCCCCAACAAACAAGATTATTTTCTCCACTCATCCCCTTAAGACTGGTCCGTTCACAGTCGTGGGACAACTTCTCGTGCAACGATTGCGTGTTAACTTGCTGCCATATTTGCTTGAGAGGAAGGAATATTTGCTTCATTTATAACAAATAATCAGGGAGAAAAAACAATATGGCGCATCGCAGACACAATCATATGTTCTTCAACGATACTAAGTTTGCATTTTAGATGAACAGATATGCGGAGCCAAATTCAGTTCCAGCTGTTTGAAAATTGTTATGCTGAACTGATAGCTCAAATCGTGAAAGCACTATGAATAGATAGTGGCTAAGCTAGTAGATACTGCATTCAATAATAACATTAATACTGGCCCATCCAGAGTATTTACTAACACTGAAACGCGTATAACGTCCTGAATTGCTGCAATAAAGAAAATTGAATGGTGCAAAAGACATCAACTTAGAATTAAGATCATCAGGATTGGAAGATAATGTGGAGAGTTTCGGTAAATTTATTTTCGCGAAGATCTGATTCACAAATGACCTCAACTTTCTGTCTAATCCGCACAACACGACTTTCTCTATTCACCCACGAGGAGAGTGAATTCCTCATTTTCTTAATAGAAACATGCAATGTGAAATGAGTGTTCAATTCTTTCCAGAATCCCGAGTAGGCGATTTTAGCTTATGTGAGTTGCTCGCCTCGTTACAGCATGCATTAGCGCCTTGGCAGTGAGGTCGTCCTGTTGTAACAAATGTGCAGCGCAAGGAAGCAGGACCTGGACTGACCTGCCAAGTACGGTCGCAGGGTGCGCTCAGAACAAAGCGTGCGCACTGGTCATGGTGAATCAAATGCAGCCAACGTTACAAAGCCCATACTACACGGCATTATTGGTGTTTCCCCAGATACACACAGCTTAGAAAAACCAGGGTCGCAATCCGCTTTGAATTCTTCAACGCCAGTAATAGCAGAGCACAGTAGAAAGCTGGAGCCCTCACGAAAGTAATAATTGAACTCTGTCTTCCATTCGTAAATTAAAATAAGACCATGAATCATTTTCCCCTGACGCTCAAGGTACAACACAGAACGATAAATTATTTGAGTGGAAAACATTTTACCCGCGGGTCCATTGTCTCAAAAGCAGAAGGTCGAGAATTTTAAGGGTGCAGACTGGCACAGCAAATGAGATGCCCACAAGCCGGCCCGGCGTTGCGTCAGAGCGGCGGCTGGTGTCAATAGCTGCAACAGCGACCCCTGCACCTCAGCCATGACTTGCACGCTCCGGCCAGGCAGCGCTTCACACTCCTACTCATCCGTCACCTTCTCCCTCCATTTATCCAGTAACAATTTAAATAAATATGCGCTATTTGCACAAGTCATTTGTATCATACCGTTGCATCAGCCAATCTCTAACACGTTTTGTATTACTTACACTTTCTAAACCAGATGGAACCAGATATTCTTATATCAGTATATAAATATCCAAGACATATCTCATCTAAATAAATAAAGAAAGTTGTACGTAACTTTCTCATTCCCAATAACAACAAAAAAATATTTTCCTTGGGAGTCAGAGAAGAAAGCTCTATGTAGTGATAGACAAATGACTGAATTCTTTCCAAAAGTCATACAAAATTTTGGAAGGTTGTTATTCACTCATTTCAAAATGTAATTGAAGATAGAAATAAAAAATTATCAAGCAAAAAACTCAAATTGTTACATGTATCAACATGCTTCTGTTCATTACGAAAAATATTACGCACTTTTCCAGCTATTGGCATTTAATATTTGTATTTCAAGTCTTCAATCTCAATCGGTTCCCCCAAGACGGCCAAGGGTCAACTCTTGAAATTCAATTGGTCTACGGACTTAATACGCTTGTTTCAATTCTACCAACCAGCGGACGCGTCGTGGAAGGGAACATTTACCAGCGACAAACACCACTTCCGACGAACACAAACGATATTGGAGTACATACCTCTCACTCTTATAATTACCATTCGATAAGTACCAACATTGCATTAACCATCGCTTAGATCAGTAAAATCTAGTCTACAAGAAATGCAAATCGCCATGCTCAGCGCAGCACATGAGCTGCATGCAACAACTCGTGGTAGGTTCAAAGCAATAAAAGCGCTCAAGAAGTTTTTGGAACTCTTCTGAAGCTCACATTATCCTTTTTTATGAACCGTTCTAGCAAATTACCGTCATTACTCGAAAATATGGCATTCTACGAACCTTTTCGTGATGAGTTCCTTATGATAAATGCAGGATCGTTCTCTCGAAGGCACGTAATTGCACTGTAAGGATAGGATAGGTTTCAAACGTACACACGTCGATGGAGCCTCAAACCAGTTAGTCCTGTAACCCATGAGATCGTTGGAAAAAGTCTTAATACTTGATGTCTGGTTATAGATTTTCTTTGTTGCCAGAGGTCATGCCCGCTCCAAGAAAGGCCACTTTCTAGCTAGAGCAAAACCAGTTTGCTCTCTCAATGCTTGCACTAGCGTTCATGACTTTACATTTCGAATAAATTGCGGACGTGTTTGTGCGCCATACTTTCATTTCGGTCAACGCGTAGCAGGATTCATATGCATCACAAGGAATATATTAATCACGAAGTAAGGCTCCTTCTATTTTTTTTCCTTCCAGGACAAGGCAATGAGAGAGAAGGGGCTTTGAAAAATGAAATATGGAGGTTGTAATTTGAAAACCAATGCTTAAGAGAATAAATAATGTGTTTGTGACTTTCATGATGGTTAAAAAGACACGTCTTCTGTCTCTTGAATTTACAATTAAGTTGTAGATTTTTTGAGAACTCGTTCCGTATTTTCAACGAATTCTCTCCAACCAAAGCGGGTACAGTTAATTACGCTATTAATTAAAGAATATCACGCCAACAATCGCAGAAAAATTGGTAAAAAACAGCGAAATTTAGGTTATCTGATTATTTGACAGAAAAAATTACGGAAGAGCATGATTTCTAAGGACAGCTAAGATCCAAGTCGAGGCATCATTACGGTGAGGTAAATATATAACCGGATGACGCGATGTAGGAAAATGATATTTAGACTATATATTTTCTTCAATAACAGCGACGATTATATTTCTATGGATCGCCTTCGGGAAGCACCCTACATCCTAATCTGTTTAAAGCTAGGTTGAATGATAAACCACTGTCGAAACCAGGTTATGTAAAATTCTAATAAGTATACCACAACAAAATAGGTAAGATTTTGGCTGCTTTGCGCTTTCATTAGGGAATTAGCCCTTGCTTAAAGTTCACCAACCATTTCGTCCAGAATATATCTATTTGCATGGAATGCAGAGCACAAGTGTCGCGAGAGCCAGTTTGCATAATCAGCAAAGGTCATCCTTGCTTTTCTAAGCGTACGATGGTAACAAGTTCAGGACTGGGTCGTTGTAGCAGGCAGGGCGAGTACGACTGTGTTCACCTGCTCTCCAAGTAGACAAAGGACAAAAAAATACATTTCAAACATTCGCGTTTTCCGTGACTGCGCAGCACGTTTCGGGGATAAAAACCTGACGCTCAAGCTCTTACAGGCTTGATACTCGTAGAATGCTCAACACCATAAACATGAGCATAGCATAGTCCTTTCGATTTTTATTGAGCTCTAGCTGTCTCTCTTTCGGTACACAAATAAACTAGTTTCTGGGGTAATTAAAGCCTTCAAAGAATATTATTACCGGTAGGCCCAGCGTTCTACAATTACTTCTGAACTGATTTTCGAAGCAACTGTGCTCTGTAAGGCACTTCAAATGTTGTAGTCGGCGATCGTGGAACAGCAAAAAGGACTGAAAGTTGAATGAACCTTTTTACAAATGCTTTGCAGTGTAACTCACAGCTGTACCAACAGTCAATGAAAGTTTCAGGCCTGCAAGAGAATAGAGATTGCGTGACCCCATATTATGCAAGAAAAAGCTACACATTACAACACCGTCACATCACATTCTTATTCCTCATCGGTAATTATGGGGGTTTGGAGTCATTATTATTGTTGTCATTATCTTTTAAGTTAGATGACCTCACATAAACGTGGCTCATCTTTCTGTCATATAGCGAACATGAGACTTTCTTCACTGAGTGAGACATCTCACCCAAGGTTTAATCTTTCACGCCCTCATACGAAGAACACATGCAGGTCTTAATACTCCGCCTCATCCTTGTACTCGTTCCTTTAATTATTGTACTGTATTTGTAACGTATTCATGTTAATTTAATTGCAAAGTGCAAGGTTAATGAATAATTTTGCATTTTATTCATCAATACATGATTCTCTGGAGCTAATTTGAGTCACTGCAGTTGCTATAAAAAGAGTAGAGCGCTTAAAATTTGAGATTAGAAGATAAAGTTTGAATCAAATAACTGTACAACTGAGCGATAAGAAAAATCATGAAATTAAGAGTGTTACATTTTTCAGCTTGCAAGAAAAACAAATTGCAATTTCCTTTTTGAATGAAAACCAGTACAAAAACAAAAATAACTTACTAAAACTGGCTGAAGCCCTACCTATATTGATGCATAAAGCATGGAATAGGAGAGGAAATAGCAAGAGAAGAAGCAGGAGGGAATATCCAGGGCCAGAAATGAGAATCCTTTATTTTAACCACGTGAAAATAAATATATTACTTTCATCTGCAACTCGATAACTCCAATTATCCATATATTTTGAAGCTATCTCAAATCAGTGAACCAAGTCGAAATGCCAACGTCACAATTCCGCTGAGATATTCCAGCTGAATAATCCTGGTTGCGTAACGTGAAAGGTTTTACTAAACCTTCAAATGTACAGTTTCTGAAAACACTGGAATTCTCCAAACTATGAGAGGAATAAAGGTAAGTGAAGGTTTGAAAACCAAAAAATGAGCGTTGAAATAAGAAAGATCGGATTTGCGACAATATGCAGATAATTTACAAATACTGTCAAAAAGTTTGGAAGAAGATCAATGAAAACACAAACCGAAGATGCAGTTCTAACTCAAGAGAACAAGCAACAAAGGCGGATTTCCTCAGCAGGTTCATCCTTGCAGCGTCACTGTCAATTGTTGACCAGTTTTTTGAGAGGCAACCATGGGGAGCTCAGTAAGTAAATCTGTAACCTTTCTCTTTCGGTAACCTAAAATAGAGGATTTGTGCGCTCGTCGCCATGACGGACGAGGTATAGAAGGTTCATCAGGGTCGGTCGCTCTTCACTGCTGCTCCCCGAGTTCCACACATGTGGCATCTCTTTTTGCTGCTGTATTCTTTCATGCTGTGTGGGAACATGAGTTAAACAGGCCTTGATCATTAAATTTAAAGTTTAATGATGCCCTGCACTATCTATAAATACACGCAACGTCGATCTTCAAAATGCTAAGAATCCTAAAGTTGGAAATATTTTCTCACGACTGCCCGGAACAGAAGCAGGAAATTTAGGGATCCAGTCTGCTTTTTTTTGCCATGTTGAAAAGAAAGTGCCCTCATGCAACTGATTCAGTTCAAATTTACGCACTACGGGAGGTTAACGGAGTCAATGAGGAGTTTCGCTCACTGCACGAGTTTACTGTGATATTTCTCAACTGACTTTGAATGTATGAATTCATCATAATGAGCTAAGTTTCAATGATTAAACATTTGCTCTAAACACCATTCATATTAGAACACCAAAAATAATTCGTGTCGTTCATCTTTAGCGTGCTGTATGTATTTCGTTAGCGTTGTATTCCTAAAGCATAAAAAATAGTTCAAGAGAGATTTGCTAAAAACTACTGAATTTTAAAAAGGATATGTAATTCATCATTCGATAGAGCATAGGTTGCTTCAGCATTGAGGATGGAGCATGGAACGGAAGACGTGTATTTCTAATTTTCATAATTAGAGGCAGCTGGTTTGGTTTTCTTATGCAAGCGTAATTCACAATAAGCAGTTTAATTCACTTTAAAATTCCTCGCCATCTAATATCACGTCAAGTGATTAGTCAATAAAAAAGGATTTTGATGGAGTATAATTACATATTTCTTCATGGAAATAGCTGGAAGGAATAAAAAAAAGCCATTTTATGTGTTAAATTACATACTTAAATTCAATTACGACCTTGCTTATCGCTCTCAAGAAGTTTCATGTTATGCACACGCAAAGTTCAGTCGCTGGACCTGCAGTACAGGCTGGTTCAGGACGGCTAGCACTCCCCCATCAGGATACGCAAGGAGTTCGAGTATTGTTCTAAGCAAGGCAAAACAGCGAGAAGTAGTCGTGGCTGCAGCAGCTGGAGGGGCGCTTGCTAGCCGTCCAGAGACCTCCATGTCACATAGATGGCATGAGTTACATTAGACGAGAAAATTTTCTTCAGTATACTCTCGAAAAACTCTCATTGAGAGTTTCAGCAAGTGAAGGGGTTATTTTAATCAGTGATAGGTAGCGCATGTCAACTCGAAAAATCCAAGTGCAAATATTTGTGGCATGGGAATTAAGCAAAATTAGTCTGTTAGAATCAATCAAACGCCTTATTTTAACATAACGTGTTGAGTTAAACATGAAAGACAAAGTGTAATTATACTGAATTTTTCAAGGTTTTTAACATACCATGAAATTTAATTGAAAAGCGAAGTCCAGTCATTTTCACCTGTTCAACAAAAGTTTTCTCATTTACGGTTGAAGTAAATTCCAACTTCAAAAATATATTTTAAATATTAGCGCTTCTGTACCTTTCCCCGTCAAGCAAGGACTCCGACAAAATGATGCAAGAAAGAAAAGAAAGAAAGAAGAAAAAACTTTATTTCCAATAGAGATTGTACAATATTACAATCATTGGTTTTTAAATATCTTAAAATTAATACACTTAGATGATACACACACACGAGTATTGAAAAAACTCGTGTCACTAGTCGAAAAGATATGATTGAGGGCTACATTTGACAATACATTTCATGATAATTATAAGAGATAACGCAAATTCATGGACGATGCATTTTCATTGTGGGGTGAAAACACTTTTGACAGTTTACATGTACATGACATAAAACTTCGCAATTCTTGATGCCAGGAAATAATATATGAATCGTTTGTTTCGGCAAATGTTCAAAAAGTTCATTTTAAGGAAGCATGAAAAAAATATATAAATACAAATCCATATACATATATATACGCACATATATATATATATATATACTTACATACACACACACATACAGATATATATATATATATATATATACATATGTACGCATAAGCATGAGGACCAAGAAGATTATAAGTTTTGAATTTCTAATTCAACAATTTTAACATAACGGTCGTTAGTTAATAAGTATTTTATTCAAATATAAATGGATGATCGCACAAAAAATGTATAAGTTGTACATGAATGCTTTACAATAATAAAGAGATGACGAGTTAGGTAATGTTACAAGTTGAGAGTGAACAGAAAATGACCATTATCTCTAGTAAAATGCTAGTTGTCAGTCTAGTACACACATATGTGCACACATACATGTGAATATAAACACATATATGTACACATAAGCATGAGGACCAAGAAGATTATAAGTTTTGTATTTCTGATTCAACAATTTTAACATACCGGTCATTAGTTAATAAGCATTTTATTTAAATATAATGAATGATCGCAGAACAATTGTATAGTTTGTACATGAATGCTTTACAATAATAAAGAGATGACGAGTTAGGTAATGTTAAAAGTTGAGAGTGAACAGAAAATGACCATTATCTCTAGTAAAATGCTAGTTGTCAGTCTAGTACACACATATGTGCACACATACATGTGAATATATACACATATATGTACACATAAGCATGAGGACCAAGAAGATTATAAGTTTTGTATTTCTGATTCAACAATTTTAACATACCGGTCATTAGTTAATAAGCATTTTATTTAAATATAATGGATGATCGCAGAACAAATGTATAGTTTGTACATGAATGCTTTACAATAATAAAGAGATGACGAGTTAGGTAATGTTACAAGTTGAGAGTGCACAGAAAAAAGACCATTTTCTCTAGTAAAATGCTAGTTGTCAGTTTAGTACACACATATGTGCACGTATACATGTAGATATATATACATACGCATGCACAGACATACCCACGCACATACTTACAGCAAACTCGTAAGCATACACCAATGCATTTCTATGCATCGAGGCAATACATACGCATTCTACAGAGTGTCATACGCATAGCGTGCACACGTACACATATATACAAGTAAGCATGTGCGCAAATATCAGCATAAACTAGCCATTATAAACCAGAATTCCAATCGAGGGGAACAGAAAAAATATCTTTTATTATAGCATGAATTTTATAAAATTTAGTACTAAAAATAGTGGCACAAGACAGTCTACTTAAGTCAGAAACATGAAATCGATTGTGGGACGTGGATAAGAAAGAAAACAATAATGTCCTATAAAGGTTTCATATTAGAAAACAAATCACATTATCTTTGAAATATGGCGCAAATTGTCGGCAATTCATGAACAAACATAGGTATCACATTATTATAAGCATATAACTATAAGCAGAATCAGCATATTACTGCAGTATAAATGGATGATCACACAACGAATTTATTTTCAATTTTTTTTACATGGATGCTTTACAATTTCAAATTAGAAAAAAAAAACACATTATCTTTGTAATATGGTGCAGAATGTCTGCAATTGATAAACACACACACACATAGGTACCATGTTTGCAAATGACAACGTATAGGCGGTCAAATCATAATACCTACGCATACTTCCAAACTGTTGTGTGATGTCTTGAATTATAAAACAATGAGCGAGGGAGATTGTTCAGCAATGGAGATACCAGGCAAATGAGATTCGTCAGTACTCATTCAGTGTGTTCTGTAACTAAAAATTATTATTGAGACACAAGATGACGAGTTATTTTGGCTTTAAATTCTCTAGGTCTTTGAGGGACTTTAAAAAAGACAAAACAAAAAAGACAAAACAAAATGGTCTACTCTAAAGAAGTTTTAGCAGGTCGAGTGTCATACAGTTAGTCAATATTTTTATCACTATCCAAACAACGAAAAATGAAGAATTGAATGCTGAAGGATAGCATGCATAAGAACCGAAGCATCAGCTTTCAAGTCAATACATAACTTAAAGCTACAGGAGCACAAACGATTGCGGGCGAGGCGAGCTAACCTTCCGATAGAAAATTAAAAAATGGACTTGAAAAAACAAATTTTTACCAACACAGCAATTTGAAATACAAAACACTGTGATGACGTCAGAATTAAGCCGTGTTTTGAGATTAGAGTAACTAACTCAAGTTTGTTTCAAATTTATAGGTGTTGAGCCACATGCTATTATTAATAAACTGCAAAAATGAGCATCTATAAAGCTCCACTATAATACCAACTATTAAAGTGTACGACGCTGTAAAGAGTAAAACTATGTTTTGAAGGGAGAAATAAGCCAAGGAAGATTACTTGGAACTGATAAGTTCAAATTCTCGAACGAAAATATTCCAAATCATTATACATGTCGATGGTTAATCGTTTGGATGAAAGCTGAGTTTAAATAAGACCATTCGTTGTTACATGTGAGCATTTTCAAAGAAAACAATTCCCATCTTATAGGGGTACGTAAAAATCAGACCAGCAGTAAATAAGAAATGAAAAAATTTAAAAAGGGAGTGGAGGATCGTGACAACAAAGCAAATATGAGGTAGATGAGAATAACGCAATAACAGTCGAAAATGAGCCCGTTCCACCAGGAAGTAGAACTAAGCCCGCTAGTTGAGACGGACGACATGCGCTGCAACCCCACACAGACGCACCGAGAAGCGTGCGGCGCTCTGCTCAATGAAGCGCACACTACGATACAAACGCGCACTAGAGGCGAGGAAAGCCATTGTCTGTCGGCTTTCTCGTGGTCGTTGTAGTTATTGCGGTAGATCGAAGTGAAAGAAAAATATTTCTCCGTGAAGCAGATTACTTCCTCCTATGAGAGGTAGCTAATAATAATGGCAAAACAATAAATATGTACTTAATCATTCTCTGAAGCTATTCAAGATCCACCGCCAAGCCATGTGCAAGTAAGTGCTTGGCGTTTAAAAAAATAAGAAGAAAAAATAAACACACCCCGCAGCTTCACTTTCACAAAAGGGTAGCTATGTTGGAGAGGAACGTATTACTTCGTGAGGAGACACGTATTACGCTCTTAAGATCTTGCCACTACGTAATTGCGGAAGCTTCGCTGACTCGAACTGCTTGCTTTTCACCGATAGACCATTCAGCCGGCACGAAGGATCGAGCTGTGGACTCGAGAGAAGAACTCGCTCAATTGACGTACTGCTTTGCTACGGAGTAGGAAGATAAACTCATTTTGAAATTGTGTTGTTATGTAATGTTAAAAAAAAATACTCAATCTAAAGGGATGATTTAATTTTTATAGCACGTTATTTACGTGTGATATGCTGTGCTTCCAATAAGATAGGGGTTCATTTGGGAAAGCTTTGTATTGAAATTTAATTCTGATAACAAAAAACAAACAAATCATTTCAAAAAGTGTTGCTGAAAACGGAAGGATACACGTTGCAGAGTATATTTGCACTCATATTGGTAAAACACATCGATTTGTTGCAAAAACAAATCATGCCAACAACATGCCGGAGCATGTAATCAAATTACGGGTAACTTCTCCACTCACCTGACAAATCAGCCTGAGAATATTATCTAAGATCGATCAAAATGAGCGGTTCCAGCCTAGATTGAGCCGTCAAAGCAGTAAAAGAGGAACTGGGTTCCTCAAATGCTACTTCATGCAAACACTAGCAGACATTGGCACTACCTCTCGCACATGCTGGGTAAAATTTTTAAATATCATAATTTAGTGGTCGCGAGGAGGAGCATTTTCCACTCCCTCGCTATATACTGTACACATAAATGAATAAAACGACATCATTCATCACAATAAAAACTTTCACATTAGAGTTCACTATCACTCTTTCTCGTGCGAACGATCGGACATGTTATCGAAGAGGGCATAGCTAAGGGATCCTTAATTGCATCCAATCGTTCATAGACCTATAGGTAATGCTCGACCAAATTTTCTAAAGTAAATAATTTTCTTACCTCCACCCTTTAAGATTCACTTTTTAAGATATGCCGCATGTCAATATTTAACACTAAATTGCAACATTGTAATGGAAAACCAACGTGAGCAACAACTCCTGAAATATTTCGACTCGTATTTCATTAGCTTGGTACTACTATTTTGTTTAAATGTTGCCACGAGTCGTGCACTTGGCGACACGTACAGCATTCTGCGGTCTCGGCAGCACCATTGCAAGTCTCAGTTCAACACTCCAAGTCACGCCCGGTGGAGCAGTTTACTTTTCTTTCCAACTTGCACTGTTACATCAGACAGCTTAATAAACATGCTAAGAAGCTTTCAACTGTTGCGTAGGCACTCGACATTTTTAGTATTGCATGAGCTTGTGTGGATGCATTTCTCTGATCATGTAGCTTTGCATCCTGTCTCCTTAAATCTTGCAAGCAATGATGACGTAAAGACAAATATCGGGCATTACTTGCTTAAAAAGATTGAACAAATAAGCAAACATCTGTATGAATGTATTATTTACTAATAAGTGAGGGTTTCACAAAAAACACTATTTTTAAAGAACTAATCATGTGCTAGTCATAAATTTATGGCCCTGCCTAAGAAGGATATTTTTTATAACCTAGACAAAAGTTTATCTTCTGCACTTTAGGGAGCGCTACGGTCGCACACCACGCGTATAGCGAAGGTATAATATTTACTGCTTCAATTTCTGAACACCTCCGTCGGGGTGCGAGCCGGAGGAAAATTTTGTCCCTTAGTTTATCAAAATTCATGGTAGATCATCAAATTAAAAATATATTATAGTGAATTTTTGAATTAGGCCTTCGGCTAAGAAGTATGGCATGTTTGATTCTAGAAATTAATAAAAATACTTATCACTCGAGCGAGAAGAAATGAGGCGGATGTAGGAGGTCGAGGGTCGCGATACACACCTGAAAGAGAAAAAGAAAAAAACATAAATTTGAGTTAGGAGACCAAGCCCCATCATACGAGTGACACATCTCACCAACCACTTGATCCGACTGAGAACAAGTTGGTGTCCAGTTGCGCACTATCAAAAATAAACGAAAAAATTTGTAAAATTGAAAAAACTGAATAGACAAATATTGTAAACAAACGTATCAGCAAAATTAAAAATACAATTCAAACGCTCTTAAAACTTTATACATAGTAATTCCCATACTAATCATATTTTGTTATTATCTTTTCTGTGTGAACTAATGTAACAAAGTTGTTGAGAACTCCAAGGTAGAGATTCACTGTATGATGTTGGTGGACTTTGCTGCTAATAAAGTCCCCATAATTAAATAACGCAGGAGCTAAACTAATATTTTTTTTCGTTCTTAGTAGTTCATGGATTCTATTCTAACACTAAATTTATTTTCGAACGCACGAGAGTTGAAAGAGCCTTGCCCTACTTTGATATTCCGATTCTTACACACTTGTTCGGATTATTCCTCATCCTCATTTTAAATGTTTTACTCATACAACTTTCACAGGATCGTTAGCATTGCACTTTATATAATGACGTGTTCTCATTCTCATCTGTTATTGAGATAGTTAACAGGACCTTTCCCTCATTTTGAAGTCCCGTTAGCGTGCCCACTGGTCCAAAGATGCAGGATTGCTCGCGTAGTTGGGGGCGCTTCCGAGCTCGGTCCAGCGACAAAGTGCTCTGGCAGATCTTGTGCGCCTGTGCGCCTGTGATACATTACGGCTAAAGCAAGTCGCTATCGTGCATCATGTCTCCTCCTCTGTGAAATACCTCCCTTAGATGATATATCATTCTACTTCCTTAAGTTAACCTCCTGTTTTAGAGCACAAAGTTTGTGGCCACTACTCCCCCGACCCTGAGCAATAGCATAGTAACAACAATAGAGAACTCTTCCCTCAAGTACTGAGCCAATGCGAGTAGTCATATGCTCAGAACACCAGTCCATAAGAGGGTTCAGGGCTCATCATTCCTTGAATTGCACTAAACTACCGAAGTCGTTAAAATGTAAGACGTATTTCCTCACAGGTCTTCTTCATTCGTACTGCGCAAGTTGACAATACTGTTTCTGGCATTAGGAGAGATTGTTCTTTTATCGCTTTGGATAATTGTCTGTAAAGATTTACACCCGTCGGTGCTTGGCAGAATGATAGCTTGCAGAACAGTTAGCAGGTTTCACCAGCTGCTATGGACTGAAATCACCATTCTAAAACAGCGAGGCGCCAGGCAATAACATCAATTCTTCTTTTATTCATGCTAGATTTTTTTGCATGCTATTGTAAAAATTCTTTACACATGCAATTTCATAGCCTAGTGTAGTTTGAGCATTCTTTAAATATGTGCGTGTACTATTTGCCACAAGTACAATGATAGACTAATTCAGCAAATATAACAAAGCAATTTTTGGTTAAAAACTTCCAGCCAAAACGTAAATTCATTTTATTAATCGAATGCTAAAAAGTTACTCAACGCCTTCTTTTCTATAGGCTGGGTGTTGGTTCCAATTGACATAGACGCCTCTCTGCACGACTGCATGTTTGGTTATACGACAGACCACGTGACGTTGAGTTGAGAATGTCGAGAAATTCTCCAAACTCAAACACTTTTTGATGCGGTGTAAATTGGAGTACAGGCTGCTAGGCAGGCTTCGGAACCGGGACTTAAAATTACATATTCGTTTTCATAATTACCTTTTATAGGTATTCATTTCTTCGACAGAAACTTCCATTGTATCAAATAAGTCCTAGTTCATATCTAACTCTCGCAATTCTAAACTTGAGCAACGGTTAGTGGTGCTAAAAGAGGTATTCTTTCCAACTATTATGACTCATAAAAACACTTTCGCCGAATTTACGCTTTTATATGCTTTCCTAATTAAGTGCATGAGATTGGATCAAGCGGATTTAAACTTAATGAGGTTATGATGCACTTTTGAATTAAAGACACATTCTTGTCGAAATGTCAGAAGTTCGCTAATTTCACCAATATAAGGCGGAAATTAAATTTACTACAGGTGCATTAGTTGCAGAAAAAGTCACGTGCGGCAAAAATATACGGTTGGAGCCGATGCAGACACGCCTATCATTCAGTAGTGGGTTAACCTCCAACTTTGAGAGGGTTTGCAAACGCATAAAACGAGAGAATTGCGCACACACACACACACACTGCAGGGGTGGTGACGCAACTTCGTAAACAGGCGTGAGTCGAGTGTACGCGCGCAGGGCACGAGAACTATTTTGCAGGGACGAGCGTAATTGTGACACCCATTTTCCTTGGTGCGGCAGGCGACTCAGAAAAATGTTGTTAATAGAATTATCACAAAAAAACGATATCATCAGGTCAAGGACGGGCTACAGGTCTTTTCCGAACAGTGGGCTCAAAATACGAGAAAAACGGCAAATCTGTGGAGACTGTAGCATATGGGGATGAACCGCGATAGATTGCATAGTTGAATTGTGCCTAATAACAACAGTAGTTATTTAAATAATAAAACATGTTCAGCTCAATGCGACAGGAATAGTATTTTCGGTACTAAATCGTGTAAACACTAATCGAGATTATTCTGCATCCAACAGGCTTATGCTTAGTTAAATTTAATCATTCTGATTTCAACGCATCTTACATGCATACACTAGCCAAACATGCACTTCTTTAATTACACAGTACGAAGTGAAGCCAACCCGCAGAGATTTCTATAATGTGCATAAATACAATAAAATCAACTAAATCCATCCCTCGTGGAGAATGTGCATTTCACATAAAATACACTAGAGCAGTTAGCAGCGCACGAGGAAAACCGGCGCACAGCAGCGGCCGCAAACACCTGCAGGTCGGTGCGTGATGAACACTTTCACCGCCACATGTCACTGGAGCCTCCGTCTCACGCACGCATTCTCGCTTCCAGCAAACTGCCGAGAATTCATGCCTGTGTATTTACTTTCACTGTATCCAGCTAACCAATACACTTCTCTCTCAATAGAAGAGATGTTTGCTTTTAAGCAAAACAAAAGAATATATTTATTTCAATTGGATTATTGGTTGTACAGAAATAGTAACAGCACATTAGTGAATGTCCGTGAATCCCATCCGCTTTGTGATGTAATGGGTTATATGAAGTCTTCGATATATGAACAAACGAAATGTCCAGATTTAAGTGCTTCAAAAGCCGCTAATAATATATAATTGTGTCCGATTACAATATAATCGGAATTGCATACAAGTTACAAATCTTACTAGATAAATAATATCAAGAAGCCCTAATTATAGCTGACAGCAAAACCAATAAAGTTAAAGGATTAATTAAATTAAGCGCTTTAAATTCTCGAGTGAAAAATACCAAATATTTACACTCTCTCTTCCACTGGTGACTGATTTTGGCCATCGAAATTCTCATCTGTATAAGCGAAGTGAAGATAGAGCCTCTTTGTTGAGCAATTAGTAATAAAGATGCCAGAGTAATGCTATTTGGATTACGTCATCATAAAACATGAACTTGGCACGTACTTTAAAGACATTTACTCTGTCAAAATCAAACACATCAGCTTCGTGAGACTAACGAGGCTATCAACACACTATCTATACAGAAGGAAATCAATGCTTAAGCACGTAAGAGAAAGTCTCGTGTCAATCAGACGGTGAAAATTGTGACAAACTCGTAATAGGATCGCTCGTGACTATTCCCAGTACAGTAAATAATAAATACTCTAGCACCATTTGCACAAGTTTAAATGTTTATGTTATAGTATCAGCATACTCAGAAGATCTGCATCAATAGTTCATGCATTCCTGGGTTGAAAGCAAAGATTTTTCATCTTCAAAATGAAAACACGCTCTAAAGGTTAAAACATTTCTCACTGAGTCAAGAATAGCGAAATTTATTCAGCGATGCAATGAGGATGGTGACCTGAGAAATAAGTGTGGTCTTAAGCTGAAAAATAAGGACATGTTCAATAAGACACAGAAAAAAATAGTAGGACAAAAATGAAGCTCCTCTTCACGTCTGTGAAGTAGCAATTTAGACGTTGGATAGAAAATTTCACTTAGGAAAACTCAAACCTCGTTCACAATTACTTCAGAACCACTTATCAACTCAGTCGGAATCCATTTATCCGTCACAGTCCCCTTTTTTTGTACTGCTGTAGAGATCCCAGTCAATGCCAGCCAGACGCAACCTTTGTTTTGAAGCCTAAAAAGGCGGTCAGTGCATCGCACGAAGATAATCCATTTTCTGAACGTAAACACGCACAAAAACATTACTACGTAAAAGTATTACTGCATGCTTCGTTTTACATTGAAAACTCCATTCGTATTTACTGCCGGTAGATAACATTAAAGTTTACTAGAGCAATATTTAGTGAACATTAATCGTCTAAAAATAGTCGATACATGAGACCATTGCATTGAACACTTATTGTGTTGTCCGGTATAATATAACGGATATCTATGGTTGGTAAAACCCTGAAAATGTAATGGAGAAAATTTACACGCAGCAAAGGTGCAGAACGTCATCGCGTGAAGTTCACTAACCAAGTTGATTTGAAATTTGTAGCTTTAGGTGCAGACCATGCAAAGAAAGTTGCAAAGTGCTGTTCTCCTCGTTCAAGAGATGCAAGATATCGGCAAGGGCGTCACACGAAGCACAGGAGCTAGCGTATCGATAACACCCAACACATTCAGACATCTAAACGACGATAATACGTGCGCAGAGATGCGGTAAACAATCACCCGGTATATGTAAGAGGGCTTTTGAAAAGAGTATTATCGAGATCAAATGTTAAAGCACCTTGCTTATTGGTTTTAAAATAAAAACAGAAAACGCGCGCAGAATTTTTCAAAGTAATTTAAATTTAGCGTACACTTGGACACGAACATTGTCCTATTCATTATAAATAATCTGGTACACTTTATCAAAACTCCAGAGGGGGTGTGTAGATTCACACGCATAATTAAAACGTTAAAAAATAAATCAAATTTTTATGGCTTTACAGCAAGTTTTCATACTTTCAAGCGCAGATATCAAAACCAGTTTTCTAACTGCCCTTCAATGAAATGGTTGATTCAGAAAGAAAACTAAATTTGAAAGAAATACCCTCGTACTGTAGCTAGAATCAGCTTAGAGCATCGGTATCAGATTGGTAAAATAATTCAGAGTTTGCCCTCAGGCAGACTGAAGCCTTCGGGGGACGGTCTTCAGCTCGGTAACTTACATCTTGGAAGAACATCAGTGTTTGGGAGAGGTGGCATTTTGGTTCCTCTTGATAATTGCTCACCACTTTTCGTATGTTTATGAAAGAATATTTTCGTGCTAGTATCTGTGAATATTATGATTATAACACTGGTCAACAAATTTGGAAAAGTTGTGTGCTTCGTGAATGATATTACTTGATTCATATGTATTTTCATTCAATGAATCCAAATATCACGTTGAAAATGTGTATTGGCTACAGGTTCAAAGATACGAGGCATGCAATATTTGATTAATTTATTTTAATATACAGTATATGTCATTATGTTTCAAACTCTAATCCATATCTACTCTCTGCCTTTTTGCTTAACGCTTATTATAGGTTGAAGAGTCACCTGTGACTGATGAAACAATACTGAGGGCAGAGAGACTGAGCGTAGTGAGTAATATACACGTCCGCCAGACTGTAGGAACGTATTGAGACATGTAGGCGTATCACGAAAAGTATAGCTACCAAACAATTTTAACCATGATATTTGTTACCAGCAACCTAGAATTATATGGAAAATGCTACTTTGGTCTCCGAAGCATTTTGGTTATTGTTGTTATTATTGGGGCGTGACACATGCCCAAATCTAAACGCGGATAATTGACATATTATTCCTTAACTTAAAGAAGGATTAATGGGAATATTACACTAACATGCCACTTGACGTGCAACTGTTCGCAAGTCAAACGCCAGGTTGCTATAAAACTGCGCCTCTATCATCGCTTGCACGGTAGAGGGACCTCAACGCTGAAAAGAAAGTGATCCACTTACGTGGCACCCAGCGACAGACTCCAGCAATGAGCTCCTATGGCGTACTGAGACTAAAGAGAACAGCACATAACGTATAAAATATTCTCAAGGATATTAGAATGAAGAAAAGAGATGAAGGAGCAAAGCACCATTTAATTTATAATTAAGAGAACGAGGAATCCATGCACGAGGTGTGTCTTCATACACTGAGCACAGAAACATCAAGATTAAAGAACTTATGCAAATTGGAATTAAAATTGAAAAGAGTGTAAAAGGTGCTAAAAAAAGAACTACAATGAATAGAAAAAAATGGCCCGAAACTATACAGAAAAACGTATTCTGTTGCTAAAACACGGCACACCTCATTTCAAGCTCGGGACTTCATTTTTTCCCTCTGGGAGCGCTTAAGATCCAATAGTTGTATCCCCGATAGGGCAGAAGAGAAGACATATTAATTTCGCACAACGGAGAGAAGAAAACGTAAACAAACAAAAACGTTTTCAAAGTAACAAAGAACAACACTTGATCAACAACTGAGGCCCAAAAATTACGCGTAGAGTCAACATCTGAGAGTTTACACAGATACAAGAGTCAGAGTTCTTGCGTGTATTGCAGAATGAACACATCGTGAACCTACCTTTCTAAATATGAAAGCGAAATCATTAAAAAAAGATATCGAGTGTTGAACTTACATGAATGATAAAATTGAAGCAGAATGTGTCATTTTCATTTGCACGGGTTTTAAAGCATTACACTTATAAAACGCGTGGATAAAACGCAGCGATCATTGTGATACACACACCAACATTAACTCGGCCTAATATCATTCCTCAATCTTTGCAGGTGTCGACACTTTCTTGCCCCACGCCTCGGCAGCGTCACTCTCACCCATTCCGGTTTGGGCTCAGCGTGGTGAACTCAAAGAAGGTTGCGCAGACGAGCCTATAGGGCGGAGCCGAGCGCGAAAGTGTACGAAAGTGTTCGACGCTGAAAAACTTAGGTGTAATGACATCCTGGTTGGAAATTTGAAAATAGTTATGACTGTAAACATTCTTGTAAAGTTGTAGTGAAAGTCTGTGCAGTGAGACCCAGCGTATCGTCTTCTGTTACTATCCTTTCCCAGCTTCAACTACCATACTATCGCATCATTTATTCCAGTGTTCTTTTTATGGTTGGCATTTTCTCTATTTTGAAATATGTATCATTATTTGCCCTAGAGTGGTTCAATCACCGAACACTGGCCATCGGGGACCAGGTAGACAGGCGCACTTGTACCTTAATTGGAGGACGGAGCTGACAAAGGACCTTCGTGCTGTCACGAATACCACGTAATCCAGCAGATGTAGCGGATGTATGACGAACTGCAGTTAAGGCAAACGAAGTTACCCCTTCCATCCAATTGAACCTCAGTGAAGGAACAGCATTGAAATGAAGTACGTAAATGAACAAGATATTTTGGACATTAACTGACGAATAACTGGATATGTTACTCAAAAGTCGATCAGTAACCGTCAAATACACCGAAGTTCCTTTTGATAATAAAATTTGAAAAAATGTGCGATCTCTTTAACTCTTCAACCTGATTTTACCACAGTACTGATATCATAACAGAACTTATTATTAGATGATTTCATCATTATCACGAAACTGTTATGATACACGTCAATCTCGATGCGTCACTTGTTTAACTAAAAGCAAGACTCATGGAAAAAAAAATATCAGCATTGAGTCAGTGCTAATCGATAAGGCTGTAAAGTGAATCAGACACTGACCTCTCATCAACGACTGAATACAGCCAGTCATTCAAAAACCTGACGAGGGCCCGGATACGACATCGATTAAAAAAAGAGAGCCCTCGCTGCCGGTGTATATATAAAGCGACAGTAGTCGATATGGCACGAAAAACTGGCCAATGTCTCCCTAATGTTAAACTGGAAAGTCATCGAAGTGGAAAAAACGAGCACCTGTGATGTGCAAAAATTTAACCGTAAGGTGAACGGAGGATTGTAAAAAATTTCGTACAATTGAAAGTTGTTAGAGGTGCTTTATCTTACAATACGAAACAGACTGCTCTATATAATTTCCGCCACCCATTGTCAACAGGAAAGACGAAGACTAGGAAACCACAATTTGTTCTGTATTTATTCAGAAGACCTGTCTAAAATAAAACTACATTCCGAGTCCACAGTTTCAGTCAAAGTCACTGCGTCACGTCAGGAACGGAAATTTAAATTTGGTATTCAAAACAACGTCCAGTTTCTTCACTCCTTTCGAGCAACTCAAAATCAAAATAATTCCGTAGAAAAGTGGCAAGTTCGACGAATTTGTGGGTTTACCGTACGCCCAGAAATATCTCATCGATCTTTGAGTAGAGATTGAGTAAATGACATCGTAAACTTCGCTCACATGATCATTTCCCCTTAGCCTATTCAAGCGACCCAATAAAAAAAGAGCTCACGCGCTCGGCAAACAATGAATTGCGGTGATCATTTCGATATTTTAGTGACATTTTTGATTTGTGGCTCAAATTTGATTTGCACCTAGAACAAATTATCCGTAAATAAGATAAAATATTTGAAATTACGGAAAGTTATAAACCAGATCATAAACGTACGATGCGCCATTGGGCTCAGGATGTCAAATTTAAAAGTTCTCAGTGAACTCATTGTGCTAGTTTGAAAATAACTTGCTTTCACTTAAGATAAATGACCTAGTATAGAGATGTTCGATTATGGATCGCTAGAGCAATTTTGTATCAAAAACACTCCCCTTTCTCTTATTTCTTTGCTTTGCGTGAAGACAACGGCCGTATAAGTCTGAGCAATAATTTAGGTTTTGTCACCGAGAATAAATTGTCACTCTTACTTCGCAATTATGAACAGGATCGGTTATTTCGTAAAAAATAGAATTGTTGCACATTCGTGTTTTTCTATGGGATAAGGGAACAGCACAGCTCCGAGACTATCAATTTCGAGGGCACAACACGTTTCAAGTTTTTATGCGTGCCTCCAGAAAAAACTATTGCCGTGAGCTTATGCCTTCAGACCGGTTATTGATGTTTCCACAGCGCGCCCATAGCGACATTTTACGAGAGTTATTAACAAATGAACGAAGTTCATAAAATAATACTATTTCATCATTTTTTATGCCGTCTTGCGAAATGAAGAGATGTCATTGGTAGGTGAAGGTACAAACGCATAAACTACAGGAACTTTCAGGCTTCTAGGATTGCCACACTCCTTGATTAAGGACAATATTCATGACGGATGCTTCATGCCAGCACAGATACGCACGCAAAATGCACGTAAAGCCCTCAAAACCCACATCAAATATAGCATAATTGCATTTATCAGAGATTTTCAGAGAAGAATATTCAAACATAAAGTTGAAGCTACACAAAGTAAAAGTTGCGCAGGAACAACACGGAAAAGAAGCGCTCACGCGCACTCGCAGCGCACGAGCGCTGACTCCGAGGGCACGATTTCACTTCTTCGCCTTCCGGGCAAACCGATCTGGCGTCGCGCTCAAAACTGTGATCTGCGGAGACTGGTTTCGCTCCTTGTTTGGCACGCTGCGGAGTGCCAAATACGGTTGCTCAACCGGAATCTCAAGAACAGTTATTATACCTACTGAAACACGCTATCAAATACTTGTTACTGAACTCATTCCAAAAGAAAAATGAACTTAGATTTCTATTTTCAAGTTGTGACTACATAACCGATAAAGCGAATAAAGCTGCAAAAATCTTACTATGAAATAAGTTGTATGAAGTGAACAACTCAGTCTTCGAAAGTAAAATTACAAATTCTCACACAATCGGTGAGAGACTACTTCAATTAAAGCATGTCTTTCTAGAAAAGGAAGTATTTTTAAAGTAAAAATAAGCAAAAATTTAGCCCCTAATTTTAAAATGCCCGGTACCAGGCTTGGCAATGTAGAAACCTAAAAATTTTTGAAGCGCAGTCGAGCTATGGAGCGCCGTCACCTGGGCAAAAGTGAAACTCCGAAGCACTGCTCACCTGGGTGACTGGCACGTAGAAGCTCTGGCGATATTTCTTACGGTTGGAAAATTTCTAGCTAGCTCCAAAAATCACAGTTTGTTGTTTCATACCACTATTCTGTATAAAATGATGTTGGATTGAGTCATTTGCCCCAAACAAAAAACAAATGATGCGGCATATACCGTTCGAATGTTCAGAAAGTAAAATGTTATTAGTCGACAATTTTTCCAGCAACTACGCACCTTGATATTAATGACGACAAATGAATAAGAACTTTCTCGTAACGAAGGATAGATACTTTGGTTCATCTCTAAACAACAAAATTTTTCGTTCGTCTGTGCTAAAACTGGTATTTTCATTCGCCGCTACAAAGACGGACGCGTTCAATCACCTCTACAAAGACGAGTTCTTTCGATCACTTCTACTCGCAGAAAAACAAACGTGGCGAACTGAAGTCCACAGAGGAGGATGACTAAAGGAGAAATTAATGAAAGCTGCAGTTTACGATAAGCTTAATAGGCCAGCCTAAAAAAACACAAGTACGCAGAGAGGAATGACAAACTTTTTTTCTGTTTAAGATATTCTTTACTTCATTATTAAGAAAGTCTGAAAATATGATATTGAAGGTCTATATTGACGAGTTATCTTCAACAGATCAGCTGCCGTAGTGAGACATGAGCGTCACTGCATGCCTTAGGTAAGATGCATTGGCCATTAGGTGCTGCATGAAGCACTAAGCCAGCGATCACCCCAAGCAAGCGATCAGCTGAGTGAAATGAGCCGAACATGTAAAGCAACAATTCTGACGCACGTTGTTGGCAGCGGAATGAGGGGTTTTTTCATCTTTAATGAAGAAGAAGCAACACGTATAGTTAATCTGCAAGTGTTGTGAGTTGTCTTGGTAAATAAGGTCATCAATGAGGACAAGTTGTCTTTAACGATCCAAGAGTTACGCCCCAAAATACCCTGAAGAACGTTTTCTTCAGATCTCCGCAACTGGGATGTGGTGCTTAACACTCGTGACACAGTACAGCTTTAGTGCCCCTCCTGTGTTAGAAATTCTTGGCGTCCTTGTCCACAGACACAAATTCTCGTATACCTGTTTGTAATCACGAGCTTAATCCTTTACCGTCTGAAAATTTTCTGCCCATTGTTCCGTTCTTAATAAAATTGCCGTAATTACACGCACTGGTATTAGATGTCACCGGCAATAGAATGAGGAACTGCTCATCGATAGTGAACTTAAAAAAAGTCGACAAGAATCAAATGCATTAGAGCTTTTTATAGAAGCGTCCCCGTGTATGACAAGAGAGGAAAATAATTAGGCATCCGAGAACAATTATTAAGTACGACATGGATTGTTAAAACGAATGAATTGATCTTAACACTAAAAATATACATTCATTTCAATAAATATGTATATCTGCACATACTGAATAAACTGTAAAGTAAATTAGTTCTCGGTTCAAGTCAAAATTTTTAAAAATCAATACAATAGCTATAAATTCAGAATTTATTTGCAACAAATCCGATATTTGTCAACGTTTCACGTCGTTTAATTACGGTCCAGAACACTGAAGAATTAGTTCATTGAATTTATATCTCACCTTTAAATAATCCTGCTGAATACCATGCATTACATGCATACAATTTCAAATATAATCTCCATGTAGAGTATTCTGTGCTAATTTTCTGGGAGCTATGTACCTCATTACCAAGCAGAACATTCAAAAGATTGCATATCTGAGAAATAATACAGCACATGAATTACAATCGGATGATTAGAACGGCACTTACGGATTGTTTGTACAAACAAAAGACAACGGGACTATGGAAGGGGGAGGAAGAAGATGGGGGGGAGGACGACATTAGTATTACTGACGGGGTTCGAAATATGACGTGCATCTTCGGAACTCACATCACTCCAACAGCTGCAACAGAATTAATTTCTTTGAATCCACATCAAAAACAATTTTTTTTAGTGAATTATGATACCGAAGAACAGCCAGAAATAATGCCGGACACCTTGCTGCCGAAGGAACGCAGGCTCTCAAGGACCACAAGGCAGGCACGCTATCAACAGTAGCGCTGGTGGGCGTGGCTTGCTACGTGCGGTCCCCTACATGTTGCGTCAGGTCGCCAGCGCCGCGTGATGGGGTCGTTGTGTCATTCCAGGCTGCGATTTATTGGACCGTCACATGATCTCGTTACAAAACGAAGTAGCTATGCATCCTTTATCCAATACTTCACTCAATTATAGCACTGAACGGATCTAAATGTGTACGATACGTCGCTCATTCGTTTATACCAACCAATGACGCTGGTAATGCGTTTGTATTATATTTTAGTGTATGATACTGCTGAATAAGATTGATACAATTATGTTCTGACTTGGAATAACAAGAGCGGGGATAGGTGATGAAATTTTTATCAGTAAATTTTTACTCGAGAAGCAACACTGATAACGTAAATCGATCATTTGGTTCGGTTTTGAAATTCCTCGAATTTGCTTAAAGGTAATTATATATATAATTGCCAATTACCGCGTGAATATCTCCATTTATAACTACTAAATACTTCAAAGACGTTCATAATAAAATTTGTGTTTCCATTTCGATTTACCCAATGACAGGATTGATAGATAAAGGAAATTGAGAATATGTATATTTTACCAGTAAATATTTATCTTTCCAAACTACAAAGAATTCCTAAAATTGAAAATAATTATCATAGTGATATTGTGCACAAAAACTCCCTCTCGTACTTAAAGCAGCCATTAACACTAAAATCGCAATTGGTAAAACTGAAGATCAATATAAACTGAAACTTAAAGGCAATTCTAAAATAAACAATTATGAAAAATACAATCATTTATTGGAGTATGCCCTAATTTAGCTTCAATTCAGTATTTATGGGAATTGTGTTTTTGACTTCTGGTCGGTCAGCAGCATTATGAAAATCCCTTCCGTGGCCACCAGTGTCGCACGTTGCGGTCAGAATGTTAAGCATCGGAATCACTCAAACAGTGTGGTCGTAGAAGTTAATGGTAGAGGATATCTTGCAGTTTAATATAATGCTTAAGGGCATGAAAAGCTGAAAAAAATTATGTAGTTAAAATTTTCACTTCTGCAATTAACCAATGAAGTCCAGTTTTCAACTTGACTTCAGAAGAATTTTCATTCATTCCAAAGTTACGATGCACTGTACTGTGCCTAAACTTCCTTACACAACACCAGATCTCTCATGTTGGAGAATATAAAATGAATAAAAATCTCCGGATGAAGCATAAAGCCTGTGCTGAGCGTTAAATTTTTCCCACACAAATCAATAAGCAAAGCGCATCCTGCAGAAAACACCGCAATACGCGAAAAAAAAAGGAATTTTGAAGTCGCATCTTTCCTGACGGAGGCTATCACTCTAATATGACACACGCATGTCGGTCATACTGTCAACTCCGGGCGTCACCAGATAGTTTCCCTCGATTAGACGAACTCTATAATTATTTCGGTCCTGTCATCACGGGACAAATAGAGTTATTGGATGTATTCAATATGAGTCACCTAATGTACTCGCAAGGCAGACAAGAGCTAATTGCCAGAAGATAATGCCTTACAGCTACACGACAGAGTCACTCGGGTTCATCAACCCGCAGGAATAGGCTGGCGTCATAATACGAAACTATGCAAGATTCATCTGGACTTGCGGTGCTTTCGCAAGTGTCATACATAAACCGTTTATAATTTCAAGCTCCTAAAAATATCGAGTTGCTGATATGAAATCGATTTATGAATTGTAAAGTGAGATTTTTAAGGAAAATAAAAGATATCACATAAATGAATCTATCTTTGTAAACGTAAGTACCAGTACCATTATTATTGAACTCGAAATTGAGCTTTATTCAAAATGATGGGAAATCAGAATAACGTTAATAAATATGAACGCAGGCTACGCGAAGCAGAAAGTATGCTCAAGTCAGAAAGTCATCTGACTCGTGTACCTTGCAGTCAGAGTAAAGATATCCTCTCACGGGGATGGAACCATTACATCTATGGAAATTAGTGCTTCCAGGGTGAAAATGTGAGGTCTCGAGCTATAGGATGGGTAGGCCTTCCTTTTGTTGTAATCGAATAATTTTATTTTTTGCTTTTTAAAGCATCTTCTTTTTCCGGGACAGTAATGTTCGGGTTTCAGCACCTATTCCTTTCTGCTTCTACTTTTATTTTCTTTCATAAACTTCCTTTCTACATTACTTTTTCGATGCTCAGGGTGTCTTATGTGGGAACATACCCTATACCGAGATTACCTGTTTTCCTAACTCCTTTCTTAAAGGTGCTTTTCCTTTTCTCTCCTTGGAACACTTTTCTTGTTGTTAGGGAAATTTAAACCAGCTTACAACCTAATCTTCTGTCAAATGTTGCATGTGCAACTAAGTGCAATTTAGTTCGGTTGATAACTGGATAAAAAACGCTATGACCTACAATTCATCGGAATATAATGTCTAAAAAAAATTGCCAAGGTGCTTTCTCTGCTACCGATGCAAGAAAAGTTTAGTGTCTAATTCCGTACGAGAAACTTTCATTTGGGTAAATCTGAAGGATATGACAGTAATCGATTTCCCACTTTTCGGTGCCTAAACATAATTAATCAAATCAAAATAAACAAGTTTTCTTCTATGCACTTTCCATCTGAAATGATTATATTACGAGTTAAAGCGGTAGGTATAGTTTCGTCTTTGAAGACGAATGCGCTCGAATAAACAGCTACTCGTGGATTTTCGAATTTTTGTTGCTTGAATCATGGTAATAATATCGAAATAAACATACTTTCTTCTATACACTTTTTTCTTCAAATGAGTATTTAACGAGGCATAGCGGTAGGTTTAATTTCGTCATTGATGACGAGCGTGTCGAAAGCGAGACTGCCATATCGCGCGATATGGCAGATATGGCAATTTCTTTCCGCTTCAAACACTTGAGTTGCGGTAAGTCATTTACCGCTATAAATAATAAAATACTTATTTCAGACGGAAAACGCATAAAAGAAAACTTGTTTATTTTGATTAAATTAACTATGTTTAGGCGTTGAAATTTACAAAATCGATTACTGTCATACCCTTCAGATTTACCTTCATTTGTTCTGACTGAAACAAGAACATTTTCGATAATAACTAAACACGCGAAAATGCTTTCTGTAATTCAGTGCAAAAAATTTCTCTACACAGCTGATTGTATAAGAGGTTTGTCAGTACATACCACGAAAAGCTACAGTTGTAACCAAGTGTAAACAAATTTCGTCCGCTATAGAGCACAAGAAATTTCTTGCGTAACGGACTACACAAAAGTTTCGTTTGTAACGTAGGAGAGAATTTCGTATTCAACGGAATAAAAGCATTATTTGTCAGCAATGAATTTTTGAAAGAAGTTTGGGATGAAATCTTCCTCTATTTCATTTGGGGTGAAATAGAAGTTTTGCCTGCAATGGAGTACGAGAAAGTTTCGTTCGCAACGAAGAACAAGAAAGTTTTGGCCGCGACGGAGAGCAGATAAGAAAGTTTCTCCTGCCACGTATTCCAAACGCCGCGAAGCGTCCGTGGATATTTTTCTACGTGCTTTAAAATATCGGAAAATTCATGTTCATTTTTGAATTTATGATTATTGAAACAGAATAAAATGGCAATTATTCATGGTGTTCATGCCGATCAATAATTTTAGACACAGAGATAAAAGCATTGATGTATCGATTCTATACGACTGATCAGCGTCGTGTAACAGGACAAACAAATGACCAGCAATTAGATTTGAGCTGTGATACTGACATTTTCAATGTGGTCACAAGTCGATGCTCTTCACAATTAGCTATCCAGAGAGCGATCACCTCAAGCGACTTCCGTTGCAGAGAATCAAAAGAACAAAAATCACACTTCAGATCATTGACCCACAAAAGCAGACTGAAAATCAGTCTATAGAGGTTAACTTTGTTGAATAGCTAACAAAAATGTGCTAACTGCGCATAAAAATGTTTTCAGAACAATTCGTAGAGGGGAGCAGTATAAAGGACTTGTGTTCGGGCTTTAATGTTGGTTTTATCAACACCCCTCAACACAATTATTATTATTGTAATTATTCAGGACAAGTAAAAAGATATTTGACCGTGCTGAGGGACTAAAAACTGATGATATACTATCATGAATTAAGACAAGGCAACAACCACCCAAATGCAATGTAACGTTAGTGAAGTTCAACACATTATACTGGAACTTTGCTTGTTCCGTTTTATTAACTGTTATTGCCCCAATCTTTCACATTGGAATAAAGCATTGGGTCTTTATTTGTGTTGTTTTTACGAGCTGAAAAGAAATAGGCAGAGAATACGGACACGAGAGATCCCATGCTTTAATTGGTCAAGAATATCTGCAAGCACCAGCGGACACAATTCCGATGTGGCCAATCTAGCCCCAGACTATGTGTGCACTTGGGTTAATTTGCCTGTGGTCATTCCCAAAGGGCTATGCAGGGCGGGAGCTGAATTTTCCAGAATTAGCAGAGCTGCCCTTCGCACTTAAAAAATAGATCAATGCATTTGCTACATATTTCAATTCAAAATTCACCGTAACTGCCATTGTGAAATAGTACTAACCCTAGCTGTAAGGCAGATTCTGCCAACAGTTGAATTAAAAATTGGATCACAAATTTTAACAATTATTTTATATTTTGTGAGAACTCATAACATTACAGTGATTTTATTACAGAACCGATTTCTTAATTTTACTTACGAACGAATAATTTTGCAAATTTTCTATTTGATATTCAGCAGAGTTCAAAAACTACAATAACTAGGCAATTTATTTTCAGAAGGATTTTCAGTGTTCGTTAATTTGTGGTAGTTTATAAAGTGCTTTCGTTCCGCACATTGTGATTTTTCTGCTTTCTAGGATAGTTAATTATATCTTATAGTATGAAAGTCGTCATAAACACTTTGAGCTTCCATTCTTTGTTCAATCATTCCTGATCATTCAGCGAAGCAGAACCGCCATCGACCTTGCAACCGCTAAATACCGTAGGAAACATGCGCATCTCAGGCTCTAGTTTTTCCCTTTCACTATAAAAGCCTGAACTTTTTCAATCGAAGACCAGAAAGTTTATGTTCTCATACACGCAGGAGCGGAGTGCACTTTCTCTGTCTAGCCACTTCACTCGAGCCCATCTTTTTGCGGGCACAACCCGCTTGCCAAGTCATGCTCTGCTCCTGCGCCCGGTGCACGTGCCCTGTGTCTCGACTGTCGTTCACAACTCAAGCTGACGAGGTAAAGTTCACCTGGTCTCCATGCTGCGTTGCCCTTCTTTAGAAATCATGTATGGCAGGCCTCTGCTACTCAGCTCTCCGGAAGAATCTCCTAAGCCTTTCTACATTTTCGTACGTTAGGTCACTTTCGAGATTTTTACAATTCAGCGATCATTCAAACAAATAACGGAACGTAATGCAAAGTTAGTGTGCATGTTTTTCGCTCAACGTCGACGAATTGAGTTACTGAGGCACCTTCTTTTTGATTCCAATGTTATAATTCAAATTATCCAGATTAATTAAATTACTTTTCCCATTCTGAAACAATCCATCCGATGACTGCGTTTGACCAAACTCGCCAGTTTTCAGTCTCGCTGCAAACGAAAAGGACGATACCCGGAAGGTTCTTGTGATTTTATTCATGCTTTAGGGAGACGGATCGTCGAATTCAAAATACAGCTAGATTTGCGCAATATAATGTTCTAAAATGAAATCTACAAGATTCAATTTATTGTTGTTTGAGCAAAATTTATTTTTGAAGATTTCAATGTTTATGTGATAGTTTTTTGAATAGAAACTATTTCCCCGTTCTTTCTTCCACGTTCTGTGATAGAATAATCTGGGTCCGAAACGTTCTCATGGAAAGTTTTTCAATTTTCTCTTCAACAAGTTTTCTTAGCGACAAATTGTGAAAAAGTTTTGAGGGATACAGCAAATATAGTTCTTCTAGGCTTTCGTGACATTTTGCAAAAATTCAGAGTAAAATTTAGGTTCATTTTTTGGCTGAGGTCAGTACTGCAATATCGTTGAGTTTTCAAGATAGCCTTCAGATTTTCATTATGCAGACAAAATCGACCGAATGAAAATTTTCGTAATCTAGCTGCAATCAGAGGGAGTAACAAATTGCATATTTAACTGAGTTGGCAGTGGTTTTTTTGCGTGATTTTCCCAAGACGGCACGAAAATCTCAGCTCTGACACTTTGACCGCGACGTGAGCCACCGGTGGTCACGGAGGGGATTCTCATAATACATAGAGCTGACCGACCATAAGTCATAAACTTAATTTTCATTAATATTTTATCAAAACTAAATAACTGCAAGATCTAGCAAATGTTTGCAATTTTCGAAATTACTTACTACAAGTGACTTTTGGTATGAGTTGAATAATAAACTTCAACTCAGCACATCACGGTCAACGTGCTACGTCCTTGTTTTGATAAGAAGAACTGCCGAATCAATGATTGACTAGTCATGGTAGCCAAACGAATCCGTGATCGCAGCGCAAGTTTTTGCTCACTTCCATGTCAGAGAAGTGGCGTAACATGACGACGGAACACTCATTGTGACCAGCTGGTCAGGAGACGCTGGGACCACACCCAACCAGCCTACAGCAGTGAACTTGTTCAGGGGTCCTCGTCAATGATCCTTATTCGATCCCTGGCGTCACTTCTGGCTTGGTCTGAGGACGAAGTTTCCGTATAATTGGAAACTTCAAAGCATTGATTGCTTATCAGCGCATAATTCGAGTCTTGGTTTTCCTGAACGTCAAAAAGAATTGGTTCACGACTGTCTTTATCGGGAGTGATTTTTCAATCGAATCATCGGGAATTCGCAGTACCGTTGTTGATAACTCTTTGCTTTATACTCAGTCATTTCCTGCCCTCACGATGATAGGCTATTCGATAAATACGCCTCGTGAGTATGAAACGAATTCAAATGAATATGAAATACTGCAAATTTCAAAAGAAGCAAGTAACTAACATGACACATTTACAGATGAGCCAATCCTCATCCTCAATGAATTTTCGATATGCATTCTTTCACGGCATCTGCTGTTCCCTTCTCTAGTATTATAATATTTTTTTCAGCTGTGCAGATGTACGTAGGACACGAATGGTCTGAAATCAATTTGTGAGTGAGATTTTATCAGTACATATCATGACGATGCAAGTCATAAAATAAAGTAAAATTCTCTGTCTAGTGCTTTAGACTCAGCCTTACCACGTTTTTGGGACTGTAGACGTTTTCTTTGTGTTGGGAAGCGTAAAACCAAATGAAAAGAGATAACTCAGGGATGCATTTTCAAGAAATCAAAATATGTCCTATCAGATGAACTAAATAGAGAGTAAGAAAGTGAAGTAGAAAAAAGAAAATAATTAGCACAAGTCCTGTTCATCGTACAACAACATAAAAAAATTTCCAACGAAAAACTTCGTAACATTAAAATTCTGAGAATAGTGGCGTTTGATTTTTGAATAACCTTTCTTAGAGGAAGTAAGGCAAAACTGTAAAATATCGTGGTCCTATTTAGAGTTTTTGAAGCAATGATGTCTACCATTTTAGCTGACAGAGCTAAAACAGTGTAAGATCTGGAAGACAAAGAGAGGAAACTTGCTCGCCAAAATCGATCAAATTCCTTTGTCCGCCAGATTGATATTGTGGGATTGTGAAATTATAACTCCATGAGCAACAGAGTGTCTTGCACACACCAGGTGACATGAGAACTTTCTTTCAATAGAGTGCGACACAAGAGATTTGGCAATCAGAAATAACACACTGAAATCCTCTCGCATAAAACACCGATAAGCTCCGTGAAATTTTTGAGTCCGTGTGCGTTGAAGGTCAGATAAGTTTTTGTCCAAAGGACGTCACGTAATCGAAAACAAGAATCAAAAGACACTGTTATCTCCTAAAGAATGGATTTCGTGTTATTTTTACGTTACTCACATTAGAATAAAGCTGTTCTTCAGACCCACGGGAACCTATTCTGCCTCTCAGATGACAACAAGCGAGACGGGTTTGTCTTGGATTCAGCACATCTTACATGTCGGGTTTGGTTTTCTTACATTTTTTAGGTTCAGAAAAAAGTTATTGCTGGCATTTTAATGCCAAAAAAAATGGTCCTACCTACAAAATATTAAGAAAACAATCGATAAACCCTGCAACTTGAATTCAAATAAGCTTCTTGCTGGATAATTTTACTCTATCAAGACACAAAAAGTGGGGTTTAAAATTTGCTCTTATACCTCAATTCGAGAATCATGTTCAACTCAAAGTAAAGACATATGAATTATTTAAATCCATATCTGTTTACGTAATCTTATTCGTTTCACTCCAATTAGTTAGCGAGTATTAGGGACTGTAATTAGAGGGGGCGAATGAACATATGTCACTGAAGATCCCGAGCGGATGTTTTATACATCATTATTGCTCATATGACCAGTACCTACCGTTTCATTGGCATGCGCGAGGAATCGTAGTTAGGAGCCCCTTAATGCTTTTGGATATTTTTACAACCATACCGGCCGACACACGATCATGAAGCTGTCAAGCATGCTTGCACAGGCACGCCTGCATCAGCAAAGCTCGAGTGGGTGCGCACAATGCACAAGGAACGCTGCGTTGCAACGCCCGTAGCCTTGGCTACGCTGGTGCACTCAAAGCTCTACAAAACCATCGCACGTCTATAGCGCAACCTTTCCAACTATTCAACCGGCTTTCTGTAATTTACCCCCGCATCGAGACTGAGCGCATCCACCCTTGGGCGGTGCACGGTACGAGCTTGCGACGCATTTCAAGAATGTGTTCTACTGGCTTCCACGCTCGGCGGTGCACGAAGGAGCTACAGCGGTGAATGAAATACTCGCTCTAATTGACTTCTCAATTCAAGTAAAATTTTAATTGACTCAAGTTGCTCGAACAGCAATAATTGCGGCAGGGAGTCACGATTCGAAGGATGTAGATACGATCATGGATGTTAAAAATGTACGAAATGGGCTACTTGAAACAGCGAGAATACTCTTGAGCTCCTTTATTACATCTAATGAAACAATCTAATACCCAATCAATGCTTGCAAATTTCCTCGGTTTCTGTTTCACGTAGTTTCTGTTTTTGTTTTCAACGGTGAATAACACTTTAAATCAAACCGTAAAGCTTAAGTCAAGAATCTTCAAGCTCACCCAAATGGGAGAGTGACAGTGATTGTCTTGCATCTCAAACGCCTTGTCTCTGACAAATTTAATACAACTCCGCGCGTGGCGAGCTCGCCAGCTGCACAGGGATGAGATCATCACGAGAGGACAAAATTTGTGAAATTAAAAACAATTCACTTCAAGACTAGGTTGTTCTGGCTTCTCTCAGGCTTGCTTGAGCTTGCCCTAATTTTTAATAGAGGTCGAGTGTATCGAATAAAAATTAAACTTTAGTTTGCCATTTAGAAATAGAAGCAAAGATATCGCAGCGAATGCACCGCACTGCATTGCAGCAACGGGCTGCTATGCTGCCGAACGGAAGGCGATACCACTCGCCTCACTGGAATTCTCGTTTGTATGGTGAACAATATCAATCTAGTAAAATAACCGTTTTTCAAACTTATTCATGCTCCACGACTCAACACCATGTACAGAAATGTAGAATTCATCCCACTCTCAGTCTTCAAAAATGTCTAGGTTTGTTTTGAATGTTCATCATCCATTAGCACGCTTTATTTTTACATTATTTACCCTAGGCCAGCAATTTTGTAATAAATTGTAATTTATCAAAAAAATTTATGACCTAGAGTGATTGATATAAAAATTTTAAACTGGTGAATGGATGATGAACATTTGAAACAAACTTAGAAATTTCGTTTCTAAGGTAGGGCAAGTTCATTTAGATAGAGTTAACACATTTTAAAAATACCATTTACCCTTTCTAATGAATAATCGATGGATTGGCAACTTCAAATTCGTAAATTTGTGCCCTCATAAGACTCTGACGATCTCATTTGTTGAAGCGCTTGCTTGGTCACTTGTTTGCCCACTGACTAGTAACTGACTACGTTTTGCTTCCAGTAATGAAATAGAAAAAAAAATCCATTTTCCCTCAATATCTATGGTGGATATGATTCGTTTTACTTAACTGTTTTATTGAGAACGTTTCCCCCAACTTATTTAAGCCAGTAACCTATCCGAAGGCGTCACAGGTAGTCATGTTGTCCTAAAAAATACATCATCTTGCCCTGCAATTCTTCACAAAAGTTTCCCTGAAAAATGAGCGTAATTTTCTAGTATGAACTAAATATAATTTGGTTATTAAACAATCATAATTATGCCTTAAATATCAATGATTTTCTGACTGCCTCATATTGAACAAATCGTGTCTGTCATCGAATAGAAATGAATAACTGGAACACACTTGGGAAAATGACGCAATAAAATATTATATTCAGGGGAAACAAGCCAGTAACAATTAAGCTGCGTTCAGACCGGAGCAGTTCTTGACTGCACTGTAGAGAGCAACTCAGAGATGCCAGGCTGCAGTTTGCGGTGTTGAAAAAAATATTATCTCGTTCAGTCCATTTTAAAACGCGATTCTTGGTTCATGAGACAAATTAAAAATTCACGATGAATTTTTTTTCCACGTCAATAACAGTAGCAAAATGATTTAAAAAGTACGAAACGATGTGGGGCGAGCAATTTTCACCCCTGATAACTGAACACTCATAAAAACTTGTACATCACACTAGGGGTCATGCCATGAGTTGCATCACTGAAGTATAGATTTCCTCTGCAGACCAGGCAGATACAGAACAAAAACTGAGGCGATCTTGAATTGCTCGTGGGTCACTGGCTCTTACGCACGGCACAAAATGCCACAAATAATTTGTAACTGCAGTAAACAAAACTCAAAGCTGTCAAAAATTAAGGGAATGAGTAACATGCAATTCAGCAATGTCAATATAGACATTTTTCTAAGGGAAAGACAACCGTTCATTTGTGGTTACAGCGCGGATGGATATTAAATTAAGCTCTTCAGGACAAACAACACAAAATTTTAGTGCCGTTCAATACGATACATAAAAATTTAAGTCAAAACAGTGAATGGATTAAGAAGTCGTTGGCATTGTCTGATGTACGACAGGACTCAGGTGAGAGATCATCAAACGTATAGGAAAATAGTAAAAATTCCGTAGCGAAAGTGAATAAAATATTGATAATCAGAAAATCCATTAACATTAGAGTATTGTTATTATTTTATTAGTTTAAAACTCTCTAGCCGCAGCAAATGCGATCTCAATAGAGCTAAGAGAATAGACCATGAGTGAGAGCATAGAAGCAGAAAGTTAAGACGGAAGATGAGGAAAATACAAGAGAAGATTGTGAAGAAACGATGACAACTACAAAGAGCAAAGTGGTCATGAAAAACAGAAGTCCCGAAAGCCCTATCTACAGTTGAAGTAACTTAAATTAGCGCTGCCTTTGATGTATTGGCCGATTCCATGGCAAAAAGTAGGGCCATTTTTTCAGAATGTACATACGAGCACAATATTACAAAAAAATACAGTTTCTCGTGAAAAAACATTGATGGAACACACTGCACAATCACTGTCACACTTGCACTTTCACTACCGAGTCTTCCGCTGAACCTGTGGATGCTCAGTAAAAATAGTACGGGAGTGATCAGATGACAAACTGAGCTCCGGCTGCTCAGCAATCACGTTTCGACACTTCGGCAGCGAAACGAAATTGGCAATCAATTGTCACCGAAGAATAGTTCTCACAATCAGCACGGACCGCTGGAGAATAGGAAGAAAGACTAATTTAAAACTGAATCAAAGGCCACTCATGCTCTCATTTCGGTTTCTATTGTCCGAAATGTGGGGAAGTGTACACTGATTCTGGATTTATCGTTAAAAATATACTAGCCACTCCCAGTTCCGCCCAATAACTGTGATGGCAATGAATCTGTTCTTTCTTTGTCAGTTTCAACCTCAAATAATTCAAGACGGTAAATATAAGTATAAAGATAATTATTACAATGGTAAATTTTGCAATGATACATTCATCAATTTCCTTGCTAAGGGAATACTATTACCAGGAATCAATGTCCTAGTATGTTTCAAGTCAGAGATTTTTATGAGCTGTATTCTACATGAGAGCGCTTGGTCCGAATACAAGTTTAGAAGAAGTAACAGTCGCGTTCCACAAAATGTTATTTAAATCAATTTATTCAGCAACTCATTTCAAAAACTACACTCCACAATGAAGAACAAGAACGGTATACTCGCAGTCTGTTTAACAACAGATTAAAAATACACGACAAACTATAAATCGAACCCAAGGCTCAAAGAGTACTTCTCCGGGTGATATATATGAAAAAAAGGAAAAAAATTTACACGACCTTCAACATATTGGGACATATTTTTTATAATTAATAGAAATTGCTAGGGAAGACAAAAAATGCGTTAGAAGTTTCCAATGTTTGGCTACAGGTTTAGTCAAGTAGTACATAGATCAAGTGGAAAGTTGCTGAACGTGTAAAATGAATATTTCTGAAAGAAAATTTCAACGCGAAGCAAACAAATACACGTTCGTACAATTTTACCGCAACAGAAGAACATAGAGTACGTCACTAAGATCGCAATGGAAAATATTTGTAACACGTACACCTCAAATACAAAAATTTAAAATGGCTAACCAATTTTCATGCCATCATTGTCATCATCTTTGAAGCAATGGTCACTTCAGCAATTTATAACTACTTTACTAAAATTAATGTTGCTGAGATCAACGAGCTAACGTTGACTATACGAGCAAACTTATCGCTGAGGTTGTCGTGTGCGCGCGTGTCCTCATCGGGGTCCACTCACAGAATTGTGCGCGTACTTGGACGGGACTAAACTGATATCGTAAAAATTTCTCGGTAAATGAACTAAATTTATTTTATTTCTTCAATTATTTTGGTAAAATTTGCTTTAAAATATCTTACGTTGAATCAATGATGCGTTCCCAACCAATTCAGCAAATGTATATTTCTGCTTCAATTTCCAGAGAACGATGAGCGAAGGGGAGAATTGATGATGGTGCATTGCCTCGCACTTAGATTCATTTCTGCTCTGTGCACAAAAAAGTTTGTTCAAAAGAGACAAAATACACCTCTTAAAAATGTATTGTGAAAACTTTAAAAAAAAATTATCGCCGTCTAACGTGGGGATTGTCGCATACAATGTACAGAGTTACGTCACAACATGTATATTTTTATGAAGAAAAACAATTACTTGATGCTCTTCGGATTGATGCTACGACAAATTTTGAATTATCCCTTGTTCGAGTAAAATAAAAGCAAAGCTAAAATACGGTACAATTCACGATATCACGATGTTCATTTAATCCTCTCTGAAAATTTGGACAAATTACCTGCTTACTAACTTTAAATTTTCCAATGACATATTGAAAGCAGCGAAATGTCGAAAAAAATTAAATAACAGGCATTTTGTGTGCGAGCCAACGACATTTCTCTTCGCTCTAATAATGTCTCAGGGGAAAACTTTTAAGTGTCAGATTTGTTTTTGTTTTATGTGGAATTTCTTCACTGATTGACTAAAAAAATTCTTACTTAATATACTTCTCTTATTTTTGGTTCCGTTTTATTCGAGAACCACATGTTGTGTTTTTCTGATGCCTTTTTGTAAATTATATCCAAATCGATAGATAGATACAATAAATCTCTACCTGGTGTTTGAAGTTGAGTTTTGGATGAGTAAGCTCTTCAACGACTGGATAGGAATATTGGACGAAAGAGAGTTTACTCGTTTCTGCCGAGAAAGAGATTAAAGACGCCAAAATGAGCAGCTTTTCTTATTGGAATAGCCCGCTTAAATGAACGTTATATAAAAACATCCTACCAGACCAAATCATGAATAGACCACCACACGTAATTTCTCAAGAAAGCCAAGTAACGCACGCCGCTACTTTCATTGATGTATAATTGTTATTAGAAAATTCTTGGACGTTTAAAAATATCAAAGAGAAATATGAATACTTTCCACTCTCGCAGAGCAGCCTTTTTTGTTAAATTTTGCTCGTTAAAAAAATTCTATACAATAAATTTCCCAAAACAGAGAGAACGAATCCAGCCAACCGGTTTAAAACCGGAGTACTCTCACTGCTTTCGCTATTATATTCAGGGCAGAAAGTAACCATTTTTGTCGTTTTTGCAGTATATTCGAACAAATAAATTATCGGGTTAATAGTTTCATCAAGAGCTGAAAATAAATTTGCAGTCGCTTCGCTGTTAATTTTAAAATTGTTGAACTTACCTTGAAGCGGTAACTGAGCTACGACTTCCAGTAAACCTGAAGAAAGCACAAGCAGCAGAGCCACCACAGACACACCCTCACGCAGCCACATCGCGACTCTCACTGGTGAGGAACCGCGAGAGCGCGCCAAAAGTAACGCAAGGGAAATTATCCAATTCTACTTGTCACGCTCCTGATGACGTCCAACGAGGGACCATGAGCATTGAAGGAGGGACTGCGCTGTGGAGTCCCGCACGCGAATAAATTTAAGAATAGATTCGGAGTTAAGGGGAAAGATAATTAATATACTTCATTGCAAAACAATTCTCCAGGGTTGGTATATTTTTTGAAATTTTGAGTTTTCAAATTCTTTCATTGCAGAAGAGTACAAGCGATTTTAATGGTAATGAATTTTATTGGAATACTTTTCAAAAATTTCAGCGCTTATTTGCAGCACTTGCATCGACAGCTAGACTTGTTTTTGAATTGGTTGTTTCTTGTACTCCAAAATTTTCCGTGAAAAAAGAAACACTCGTAGATCATAAGTATTGTACATCAAACTGTTGACTCAAACTGAAGTAAGAACTGAAACTAAAAAATAAGTACAATTACTCAACAAATTACATTTTTCCTCTCTGAAATACTGTGTGAGATAGTTTCCATCTCTTTTCTAAAAATCCAAATTTTATCGTCTAGATCCTCACGCCTTGCCAGCTAAAACACTATAATGGGTATCAAACTGTACATTATATTCTTGACTCAGTTTTTTGGCAGTGTCTATGGTGCTTACTAGTTTGATCTCTTTTGTGTGGTCGGAATTTTAAAATTTTGCCACAAGACCTCCGGGCGTGCGGCTCTCGCATACGCGCCACTCAAGCCATGTGCACAATGAGATGAAGCCTCCTGGCAGGTATATAGGAACACGAGTGGCTTCCAAAATTCAGTAGAAAATTCATGGCTCTCGTGTTTTCCATGAAACTTATCGTTCCATAAGTTAATTAAAGATCAATATCTTTATCATAGTCTAAAAATTTCCTTTACACTTTACAAACCGCGGCGCCCCGTGAATGATAATACACGTAATATTTTGACCACAAAAAATGATTTGCTCGATGAAGGGTTATTTGTTTTGGTTACTACAGCAACCTCCTGCTCCATCGCTCATTACCCTCAACGGACCTCGGCCCTGTTTCTGACTCAATATTTGATTTGGTAGTGACGACATTTAAGGCAACGAAAGTATCATCATTTTATTTGAATTTGCACTTACATGTCTGGTGCGATGAATTTTTAGCTTTTCAATTTCCGATCAAGATCTTATGTGACGTAGAAAAAAGTTTATTTCGGCCATTAAAATGTTGAATCAAATACTAAATGCACCGGTGCGGAATACACCAACGGCGCCGAAAAAATAGCATCGTAATTACCGGTGAAATGGACTTAATCTCCGAGCTTGGTGACAATACCATCGTAATTATCGGTGAGCGCAGAATGCCTACTAGCACAGAATGGCCGTGAGAAGTAATTTGCATTAAACTTTCAGAGTTTGCGCCACAATGCATTATTGCTTATGATAAACACTTTCATTCAGTAGTATCACACCCATTTGGGATTGGTGACTTTCATTCTACTTTCATGACTCTTTGTGCATGCTTTCAGTGCTAGTTAATGACTTGAACATGCCTGGCCTTATTATACTTCGGATACTCAGCCTTTCCCATCATCGTCGTCTTAGAACGACTGCATTCCCTCGGAACATTCGCTTTGTAATTGATTAATAAAACTAAATAGCGTCAAGCGTTTGTCATCTCAGTTTCCCCTCACAAACGGAAGATTTTCACATCCACATTATACAGTTATAGTTTCTCACATTGATCAGACCCTGCCATTGCTCTCGTCATCGTGCGTCCAGTCTGTCACTTCAGCACCGCCAATTGTTGCCTACCACACGGCAGCCTAAAGCTTGGAGTGCTTTCAACACGCACCTCTTCGAAGATCCACGGCTGTAAAGTGTCAACACGCTCGCCAGCGTGAAGCCAACCGTCCACGCTTCTGCTTAATTAAGTCGGACGCTTTCTCTTATCCCATCAGTGCACGACAGTCTTCCGAGGAGGCGAGCGTAATTTACTACCATTCCCTCTGAGGACGCAATTTCTTCGAGTTAGGCCTGACAACTCTTTTGATTGATTTATTTTCCGACAGTTAAATGTATAATGAGCACGTAAACTTTCTGGAGCACAAAATTTTCACGCTTTGCATTTAATAGATTTGTGCATACGTTTTAGTATCTTCAAACTTCACTTTCACAATAAACTATGACAGAACAGTAAATTACTGAACTGTTTTTACGAAGTTAAGTGGTCTTTACAGAGAATGTATTTCTTGTAAGTAATATTTTTCGTAAAGAGATTTAATAAAATTTACACTAGTATCTTCTTCTGCAGTGTTCAAAATTTAATGTATACTCCAACATTAGTCGCGTGCATGCATTTTTCAAGCTGTTACAGTACTTTCATAACCTTAGAATCTCTGAGAAATCGTTCAATTCGCTCGTCACTGGCAGTACCGAGATTTTGTGCGCAACTGTATAGAGAACAACGCAGAAAATGTAGTTTGATGCTCGTGCTGCAACGAAGCACTTTGAAGCTCTCCAACATTTTTTGAACAATTGAAGCACAATTTTTGCTCGTAAATCAATGATGGCCTTGATTTCCTTCGTGGTGCCAAGCAATCGAGGTGGTGACGAATTGTAGCAGTCCCGCCTTTGCAACATTGTTTGTAGGTTGCTTGATTGGATCTCAGTCTAATAATGTTAAATACAAAAAGAAACAGGGTGATAACATAAATCATATTGTATAAATAATTCGGAAATCTAACGGTCTACTCTGAAAAGAAATCGTTTCAGGATATATCTCATTTTCATGATAGAAGAAATGTCACGATACATACATTCAATTTACCAAAATTTTTTACCATGACACTATCTTCGTTGTCAAAGGAACTGTAAAAAAATGTATATGTCAACAAAACATGCAAATCTCCCGCTTGAAAAAATGGATGGCAATTCGACAATGTGAAACGAATGCGTACTCAGCTGATTTTTCAACACAGACGTCAATTTGACGTCAATGTATACTGATTAAAAATTCTCAGGTCGTGCTTCTGTCTGCCCCTGGGGCAGCGCTCGTTCGAGAGAGCAGTGTGCAGCAGTTTTCCGTAGAGTAAAGAGTCTGCTATTGAAACAGCTCCTCCCATTTTATTACGACGAGAAAGATGTATTCAGAAGTCGGCAGCATCTGGGCTTACTCCAGGCGACTACTCAAGCGGCGAGGAACGGAGAAACTCAGTGGTCAAGTCCGTCAAAACTTGTCATAGTCAAGAAATAAAAATATACATGGAGTAAAAGTGGAGGACTTACCCTTTCAACAGCATGGAATTGTCCAACAGTGTTGTGCAGACTCGCAGAAGAAGAAGACACTGCAAAAATTGCAAAAAATATGCCATCCTCACTTTCTTTTTAGCGGCAAACTCTGCTGAGGGCGGAGAGAGCCAGAAACGCTGGCAGCCTGTATCAGAGAGCGAAATCAAGAGCTTTTTCTTGACCAAGCAGAGGTAGGACTCTGCTAAAACAAGAGCAAAAATAAAACGCTGAAGTTGTCTCTCATGACGGTGTTACGACAGCGGATGACGTTCTTGCTTGTCGGTCATTATTGAGCTCTTTTATTTTTCTTTCGGTGGCGCGAAATGGGAGAAATTATCAACAATATACTTAGAAATGTTATGAGCCCCATCGGCTGAAAATAAACAAAATTTAACTTTCTACTTTAAAATTTAACTTTCCCTTTACTTACGTGGCAATTAGTAACTTAAATTATTTGAGTCTCCGGGACGAGCGCCGAACTCCAACCACGGGTCTGCCATTCTGGTTGTCACAAACAGAAACAAGGTTTGTTCAATTTTAAATGAAATTTGATGGATGCATTGTCACGTGACTCTTTTGAAAGTGGTAAAATTGAACGTACGTACCATTAATAATATCAACGGGAACATGAAAAATATTAGTTCAAACACTCGGTGAAAATCTGATATGGAAACGGTTTTATTTGATTTCAATAACGTAGGTTCTTAACTCTAATATATCGCGTGTGTAGTTCCCGTTGATTTACACCCACGTCTTTGATATCCCACATCCTAGTTGAGAAACCTTGTTCAAAAAGTGGATCAACTATCTGTCTAGTACCACGAGTGTTGATATATGGGTACTAATTATGGTTTGCTAGACTCGTAGCTGTTCCCTCCCTGACAAGTACAAAAGCCGCCACGCCCCTCCGGCTCGTGCAGGGTACGGCCATTTCCTTGCCTTCGGTTAAGAAAACTCGTCGTTTGAGGTAATAATGAACCAAGTAATACAAATGCAAAGCCGGTTTGAACCCATAAAGCTGAGTGAAATCAAGCTAATTTTATCGCAAAAACTGGACACAATATTGTATGAGCATGACCGAGCAACTCTGATTTAATTTTAAATCCATTTTATAGTCGAAGCGTGAAGAAGGATAAAAGCCATCTGTCGCAGCGATCTCATGTAAATTAACTCAACTGTATGGAGACTTCTCATCTTTAGTTGTTTGCAAAGGGCCAAATAAAATTAACATAATGTTGACTAGCTTTGGATACTTCATTTGCGTTCCTGGGAGACATCAAACAGAGAGAGAACAAGTAGCGAAAGTTTGGTAAGTACACAACTAGTTTTATTTTAACAATGTGAATGATCTAAAAAGGAGCGCGAAACCTTTTCTTTCGCTCTCTGGAGTAGAGAGCATATGCCTTACGGAGAAATTGTAACGCTATTCAACTCGTGAAAATAAATAAAGCGAGAGCTTACTTCTCTTCTCCGTGGCAGGTGCCTTACGTAAAAGCACGCGTCTCCTTTCTCTTGACCAGCATCCGACGCATGACTTCACGATAATTTCTTCCCACCTAGGTGCACGGTGTGGTGTAATGGTAAGCGCAGTCCTGGGTAACTACAGAAATTCTTCATCTGATGTTCTATTATTCTTCAAATTGACTAAACGAAGCTAGGTGGTTTTGATTCCATTCTAAATGAAATCTTTCAATAGTACCAATCATACCCACGTACTAAGTGTGTAAGATGCCCATGACGGTAATGGTGATTAACAATATTTGTTGCAGCAATAGATGCGAGTGAGGTAACCCATCGCCTGCTATGCTAAATAATATCGACATGCATCAGTCTTTTGCTAATATTCTTTACACAAATCTCTTCGTTGTTACAATTTCGACAGTGAGCTGCATTGTAATTGAGTCACTTATTTAGGTTAGATTATTAGTTAGTTTGAATCGCCCGAACCACCATTTAGTATGGAGTACCATTTAGGTGCCATTTAATATGGAGTAAAGGAATTCAGAATCTATTCACAAGGTGTGTTCCCACATAAGACCCCTTGCTCTGAGAAAGAGTACATTGAAAAAAAGTTCATAAAACACGATAAAGGTTGAGGAAGAAATTAACGGGTGCTGAAAACAGGACAGCAGGGAACCGAAAAAAGGATGGTCCTTAACTAAACCAAAAGTCTATTCCATTTCAACAAAAAACGCCTACCTAAATCTGAGCTTGGGACCATACATTTTCCTCCTGGAAAAGCTAATTCCCACATCTAAAATAGTTGTCCCCCTCGGAGTGGTAAGGTGTCGAGGATAAGTGACAAAAAGTGGAAGAATGACGAAATGAATTGATCTTCATTTTCTTTTCATTATGTAGTGGTATTTCAAAAGGAAAATTACTTCTAAAAAAACACGACATTCTATCTGAATTAGTGTATTTTTTGCATTTGCTTTAGAGTCGAATGATCTATTTTTTACCATTTCGAGTCGGCTTTCACGAAATTGATTTAGAAAGGTAAAAATGCATGCTTCAGCTTCATTACCCATATGGAACTGATAAAGCAAAAAACAATTATATATATATATTAAAAGAATTAGAGCATTGACCTGTTGTCCCAGGTGTCCCAACAGGTGTCCCAGCAGACCTGTTAGTTTATGTGTATTGGGATGAATATATTCCAGCAAACAGTCGCGAACAATAAGCTTCAAACAATCTTGAATGTATGATTCCTTTACAGTATTACAACAGTAATTTTACTTCATACAAAAATCTGAAAAAATACGTAAAACACCTAGAAAAAATCTGTAAAAACCTAGAAAAAATGGCATCATCAGCAGAAGCAGGTCAACTAGACGCTTATGCTCTCTGACATAGTGCAATAAATAGCGGAAAAGTGGCGCGCATAGTTGCTGAACCTATAACTGTCTGTTTTGATATGATAGAACACGTTTCTGGGACATACATAGCCCTCTGAACTTTTAAAATATCTGGTGGGACACATATGTCTCAATAGGCTCTAAAGAGTTAAGTTATAAAATAGTTCATAAATTCACTCCATTTGCAATTAAAAAGAATTTCTGATCGAAAAAAATACTTTAAAAAAACCTTATGAGCGTGGCGACAGGCTGCGTTATTGAGGTGAGGATTCAGGAGAACTTACAACAAGTTGGAGTTGAATTTTGGAGCACGAGGCCATTGATGTTCGAGTGTATTTTGAGGTTCTGAACAAGGACCACTTATTCAATGAAATAATAATTGATTTTAGTGCATAGGTTTGTGTATTTACTTTTTTTGTTCACTTATGAGACATGCATCAATTATACGTATTACTTAAACAAAACATTGAAAATCAGAAGTTTTTAACACGTTAACCGCCACGTGTACCACCGGTAGCACACGGAGGGAATTTTCACAATGCTGCAGACTAACCCGTTGTCACAAACTAAACTTTCATAAAAACTTAGTCAAAGCTAAGTAAAAGCTCGATCAGCATAAAGTTTGCAATTTTGAAAATCACTTACTACAATTGACTTTAAGAATTAGTTTAAAGTTGAACTGTACATAATTTAACCCATGGCAGTTAACTTGTTAAAGGCATTTAGTTTGTTTTATTATTATTAAGAAAATTATTTTAAAAATATATGAAACGTCTTCAATGATGTTTTCTTTGATGACTACATTACTCGAATTGTGAAGCATAGAAGATCTGTGGTCAGAATATTCGCTCCTCGTGACGCTTTAATAAGAGTTCTCATCTTACAGCTCTAATATGAATCCTATTTTCCATCTCTGTAACAATGCTCTGCATAAACAGGCAACTCTCCTGGCTAGAAGACTACAACAGATTGCCAAGCTTTTTCAACTCACAAGGGAAAGCTACTGTTTTGTGGTTCTCAAAAACTCCCTTGAATTTTTTCTAGTTTTTTTTGAGAAGTTTATGAGTAGCTGTTGCTTAATACGTCACTTCTTCAAACGCTTAAATATGGACGTGATGAATGCAATAGTCTCATTCAAAAATTAGTTATTCAGAGCAGCTCGTTTGCGGAGCGAGATTTGTCCATGTGCTACACTCAATTTTTATGCCTTCCAAACCACAGCTGATAATTATGTGCTATGAGGTGCACTTTCTATGCTTAGTTTAACACAGCTTTCTCTGCAAGTACTGTATTGTACATCCAAAGGTGGCTGCGCATAGTAAACATATTAATTTAATAAATGTGGGAAACTTCATGACTCTGTCATTTGTCGATTTCAAACAGAAGAAAGTTCATTTCTGGGAGTTTGTACTTGTATTTAAATAAAGGGCTAATCCAATTTCCTCGAAATTTCTTTAGTTATTTCTTTAGTTATTCAATTTCTTTAGTTAATCAGAACAATTTAACTTTAATATGAATCGAATATTTTGCAAAAAAACAACTCAAATTTTTTGATTTTTTTAGAAGCAGATGACCGAAATAAGGCCTTTAAACTTTTTTCGTTGCTTCAGCTCTCTGTTCCGAATTCTTTCCATTTTTGACACTAAACTTCACGCACACTTATATTACACTTACAGTACGTTGCATCCCCAGTTATGAAGCGTGTCATGAAGATTTTGGCGCAGTTAAACGCGATCAAAGAGGAAGGCCACCCAAAAGAGGAAGGAGAAAGGCATCATTAAGTATGGCAGTAAAGGAACGGAGCATTTATGCAGAAGGTGTTTCCCCGCACAAAGCACATAGAAATAAGGTTGAAAGAAGTTTATAAAACTAGAAAAAAGTCGAAGAATAAAGTATTAGGTGCTGAAAATGGACCGCCGTGGATCGAAAAGATCTTGTTCGTAAAAAAAACTTTGTGTTGAACAGAAAGAATACCAATCAAACCTACGGCAAAGGACCTCACATTTTCCCTCGAGAGCGCTAATTCTTTTAGATACAGCAGTTGTACCCTTCAGAGGGGGCACTGGCAACAGTTGGTGTGGCGGCCGTGGGAATCAAGGTGCATCCAGATAAGATACACGGGAGTTAATTTGGGTTGCAATTGACTAAGTAATGGGCTACTTGCTTAACGTGAGAGGATTCATAATTCGTTTTGGTAGTTATGAGTTACGTACCATAAATGCGTTATAATGAGCTCGTGTCCGAATCAATGTTTTTTGTCTTAGAGCTTGGAAACCTTTTCACACGTATCAGTGCAAAGGACAAGCTGTAGATCCCGCGACTGTGGTGCACGAGTTGCTGTTTAAGGGTGTCATGTGATTTCGCTCAATCGCTAGGCACATGTGTTGTATTCTCTGCCAATGTTATTCATTGTTGTGCTATAGGCTGAGGTTGTTTTTGCGCTCGTTCAGCCGGGTGACATAGATTATTGAAGATACGGGAATTTAATCAGGGTTCTGAGTTTATTTGTGCCTATTGTCTCTGTGCAAGTGTTCGATAATGAAGGGAAGAAGGGAGGGAACACTCTTAGGACTTGTTCGCATAGAAACTGAGGTGCCACAAATAGTTTTGAAAGTTCTGAGATTAAGTGCGCAGCAAATCAAATAATTTCACTGCATTTTTACTCATTATCTCATTATTCTCACAAAGGAAAGACAAGGCAGAAAATTTTGTGTTCTTTTATCTCCAATTGTCCTTTGTATTAGGGGAATATTTGGATCTCTTTACATATAGAGGTATATCTATTAGTGATGTACCGATGTTTCAGTATTGATATCGGAAGTATCGGTCATTTTTACTGGTATCGGTATCGGCAAAATCTGGCCGATGCTTCACCGACACTTTCCAATAATGCGTATTTTATCGTAAAATGAAGGTCATAAATCATGAAAGTAAAGTATAATCAATAAAGAGCCCTATTAATAACTAGTAAATTAATTAGCTAAATGTTGAATTAGAGCACTTAATCAGGCCCGCTAACTGAATTTACTACTTTAAATTCCCGATGAGTCACGTTGGGTCAGTAAGTGAGAGCTATGTAGAATGGCTAGCCTTTTTTGGGAACCGACCTGGGAACCTTCGAAGGAACCTCTGAATTACCCGGACAAATAGGGTAGTTTCTAAACTATATGACGTGGAATCTTGAAATTAATACCAAGTTAATGCTCGTGACGAGAACAACGTTTTTATGTGCATTAAAAAATTTTAAAACCACGTGGGGGGCAGGGAGTGAGGCTCCCGTGGCCCCTCGATAGTCGGCCGATTTTCTCTATAAGGCGCATTTGGGGCGCATTCTCATATCTAAACTATTGCACCTACAAACTTCAAATTGGTTTCAGTTTGAACATCAATTCATTTTCACATAAAATAAAATTCTTATATGCTTCTTGGGTGGAGGGGCAGGGAGCAAGGTTCTCATACCCCCCCAAAGGACAGCGTCCCCCTTCCGGACCTTTTTGTTTGTTATTGGACCTAGAGCAATGAAATTTGGTATACCGACAGGAAATGCATTTTGGAATTGTTTATCTTCTATAAAAAAATGCAATTTTCTTCAAAGAAAACGAGATATTCATAGAAAACAAAATTTTTTTGGGGGTTTTCAAAAATCTTCTCATCTGACAGTTTTTGAGCTACAGTGATGATTTTGGTACCATTGGATGCGAAAAGACAAGGGCTTTTATAGAAGTTAAAATTTATTCCCCAAATTTCCTGTTTTCATTAAAAAAATGAAAAACATTCTTGAGCAAGCTCTGTTTTCAAAAAAATGTGGATTTATGACGTCATAACTTATGAACAAAAAATAATTGTGAAAAATTTTTTAGCTTTTATAAAAATCCCTTGTCTTTCCACATCCAATGTACCAAAATCATCACTGTAGCTCAAAAAACTTGCGGAGAAGAAGCATTTTGAAACCATAAAATCCATTGTTTACTTTATAAGCAAAACAAAGAAACATAAACAATTGTAATAAAAATTTTTTTAAATTTTTGGTTCAGGTTAGACCCATGAAATCATTATAGAGTAACCCATGGACATAGGAGATGACATAGCAACGTCGCGCCGTGAAGAAAGTGCCAAGGAGGAGGTGAAACATGATAAAATACCACTTCCCCCTCCCCTCCCCCCATTCTTCAAACCCCCGTAGCGGGCGAACGAGTGAACGTACGAGTCTCATTTTTTCAAAGGATGTACCTGACCTTTGACACTTCTGATAGCAGTAAAAATCCCAGTTTTCAAGAAATCTCAAAACACATGGATTCCTATGGGGGACGCTGTCCTTATATAAGCCGCGCTTGCGAACGCCGCGGAGACCTTAATTATGAAGCGCTGTCTCAGCGTGAAAAGAAAATTGGTAAAACGACAGGCTATGAGTTTTCAACACTGCACACATGATTTCAAATCATTCTTCACTCACTTATGTGAAAGAATGAACAAAAAATAGATAGACTAAGCATGAGTAAGGTAACAAAACTACACATTTCACTTGCCGTGTTACACATGCTTATTGCTTCAAAGAGAATCATTGCTATCCCTCAGTGAGCATCACATGCTTCTGTTTCACATGACTGTAAATAGACGAATGTAAAACACCCAATCTGAGCATAGGTTTTTGGATACAAATTTTATTACCATCCATACGATGAGCAAGCTCTGGAATTCATTGCGTGAGCTTTTGTATATGTTTCTTGATGTGCGTGTTGTGCTATGTTTTGTATAACTTATTTTTGGTTAACCTTGTTTCACTCTCTATTCAATGCTTTTCGAGACATAATTCTTTCAGAAATATTGTAAAATTTAATAAAATACTAGTCCTAAATAAATATGGCGTAATTTGTTACCAAACATGTTTGCGTGACAGGATCTGAGGAGTCATAGGCAGTTGTATCTTTCTATTCTTAAGCATGGAATCAATAAACTTCTTAAATAAAGGCACTATGTAAGCCCAAATATTAGTCTCACTATTACGGCCAGCTGATTTTTAGCTTTTGGCTTATATATTGGGGCTGGAAATACAGCCTACTCACTACACAAGAAGAAAACTGGATTTTAAATAGTTACTACGACAGGCTTCGGAGAACGAGCGGCAGATATCAAAAAGTTCAGGCGATCAACTCGTCTTGGAGGATGAAGAAATTATAATTTCGTCGATGACCCGTGCTATTTGAAGTTCGTACATGCAATAACAGTTTAGAAATTAGAGTCAGCTCAAAATGAGACTTATCGGTCGACCTTGCTGCCTGCGCCACACGAGGGCGCAAGAATTTGAAGCCAACGTTTATCCTCAAGCCTTCCAAAGCACTGACAGATTTAATTCATCCCTGACAGGGGTGTGAGAGACCCCTTCCATCTCTAGGAGGGATCTTTTCCAACCAAGAACTTGATACTAACTTTCTATTTCTGCAGTAACGTTTGGAAGAAACCTAATAAAGCTATTCAAAACTTTATACATGAAATTTGGACCTCATAAATCTATACTAGGTTATTAGTTCTGACCCAATCGCTGTCGTTGTTTGCTTATTCTTGTAATTTTTCAGTTCTCTTCAATTTCAGCGATAATAATGATACTATCCATTTTTCGTTCATTCTCTCACATATGAGAAGAATGATTTGAAATCATGCCCAGTGTTTAAAACTCATAGCGCGCCGTTTTACCAATTAATGCATGCATTCATTTTTGTGTTCGCGAAAAGTTGGCCAAAATCATCGTTGGACGGGTTAGTTTCCTTTCACTCTGATACCGCTTCATAATTAAGGTCTCCGCGGCGTTTGCAAGCGTGGTTTTTGGGGGAGGAGAACCTTGCCCCCTGCCCCCACCCAAGATGCATGTATGAGAATTTTATTATATTTGAGTATGAATTGATGTTTAAACTGAAACCCAGTTGAAGTTTGAAGGTGCAATAGTTTAAAAATTAGAATGCGCCCCAAATGCGCCTTATAGAGAAAAGAGGCCGACTATCGAGGGGCCATGGGAACCTCACTCCCTGCCCCCCACGCGGTTGTCAAAAAATTTTAATGTACATAAAAACGTTATTCTCGTCATGAGCATTATTTTGGTGCTAATTTCAAGATTCCACGTCTTATAGTTTAGAAACTACCCTATTTGTCCGGGTAATTCAGAGGTTCCTTCGAAGGTTCACAGATCGGTTCCCGAAAATTGCTAGCCGGTATTAGAAACACCTATCTATCGAATGGATTTCATTTTGTTATTATTTTCAACAATATAGTTAACACAGCGAGAGCAGTTTTATTATTGCTAATCAAAAATTCTATTGTCAATAATGTTATAGTATTAGATATATTAGTAAATAATTTTATTCTAACACCCATGTAGGTTTCATAATGGTTTTATTGTAATATAATTGTAAAAGAATCGGTATCGGTTGTAGTATCGGTATTTCCAAGTATCAGAGTATCGGTATCGGCCAAAAAAATGTTATCGGTACATCACTAATATCTATCATATAGGGTGACTGGCACTTCGTTGAGCAAACCTTAGCATAAGGTTCGAACCCTTGAAACCAACACATTTTGCACAATAACCTTGCGGTCGAAAATGCTTCGTTATAGGGATTTGGCACGTATCGGAAAAAAACTTGCGCTTTGAGAATTTGATGGATGCGAAATGTTGAAATTAGAAAAACACATATTGACAGAATAAACCATGGTTATTTGGACTAGAAAAAAAAATGATTTTTAAATTGTTAGGTACTTACAAGAGATGTTAAATATGGCGCCCTTCTGCAGACGTTCAAACTCCAGTGCAGTAATTGACGGGCGCATTCGAAGGCATGAGGAGTTCCACGAATCCTTATAGAGGCTTCAATAATTCTACCGATGAGGTCTTCTTCGGAATGAATCTATATTTCGCACACCAAACTCTTCAAATATCACCAGATATACAAATATAAGGGGTTAATAACAGGAGATTTATAGGTGGCTATGGAAAAATTTCGAGTGCTTTTACCTCTTTAACGAAGCATTTACGACTACACGGTTTTTGAGTAAAATTGTTTGTACCAACGGTCTTAACATTAAGTTAAAGTTCGTTCAAACAAGTGCCGGCCACCTTGTATACATGCACTGGTGCCAGAAAAAAACTTCGTTATGCCAGTACTCAAAAATTGTAAAATATTCTAAAATTTGGGTCACTAACCATAATTTGCTACATGCCATTAGGTTGAGCGCTATTTCTTCATGCATATATCATTTTCATTTTTTAAAGTCTGTTATTTTTTGAGTATCTATATTTCCATAAACGTGGCAAAACAAAAATCTGCAAGTCAAAAAGGAACTCCACAGTTTAAATTTAGACGTTTTCCAAAAAAATGTTCCTCATTTAAAACCATAGGCTTTCTTAAGTCGCGTTAAAAGTTGCTCCAATGTGTTTAACGTTATGATTAAGTAAAAATTTATTTAAAATGTCTCGTCTTTCTCTTAGTGATTATGACGAGCTTATTAAACTCCATAATGATGAATTTTCGAGGTGAAAAACTGGCAAGAGACTCAAATGTGATGAAAAAACTGGGTGGTTGACAGAGGTAAGGCATCAGGATGCCGGTATTGTTTGAGGTATATCCAAAATCTTGCAGCTCTAGAGGAAACCGCGCATGAAAAACCGCGCCCTAAATAAAGCTACAAAACCTTAGAAACCGATTGAACTGTTTCTCAGCTTCAAAAAGAATGCAGTGTTATTGAAGAGAGTTCTTTTTCAACAATTAAAAAAAATGAATTAATTTAACTTGAGCAGTTGTATTGCAAAGCGCAAACCGAAGAGAACGGTGAAAAATAGAAAGCGACGTGTGGAGTTCGGCAGAAGTCATGATGGTTTTGACGCCTCATACCGGCAGAAGTTGCTTTTTATCAATGGAAGTGAATTCAATAACTTAGGCAGCGCTGGCAGACAATTTTTTCAACGAATGAGAGCTGAGGAATTTCTTTCCATGTGTACAGTTCCAACACTTCAAGTAGGTTCTGTCATAGTATGGGGAGTAATCAGAGCTCAAGGTCCACGGCCTCTCGTTCGACTACAAGGTCGAATAATTTCGACTAAATACGATGACTTGTTAGCTAAACTTTTGTGCCCCATCCTGATGATGATTTGGAAAAGTCCTATCTTCATGCAGAATAATGCTCCAATGCACTCAGCAGTCAATTTCAAGAAATTTTTCGGCAGCATAACATTTCATTTTTGGATTGATCTGCCAAGTCAAGAAACCTTTATCCAATCGAGAACGTTTGACACAATACCAAGCAACAGTTACGCAAAGACACCATCAATAGTCTTGCGCAGCCATTTTCTTGATATGATACTTTTCACTAATATTGTTGTCTACATGTCAGAGATGAATTCCTCCGTTTCTTATTTTAAATGGTACAGGAAATAGTCATGGCTGAGATTTTCCTATATTTTGGGATATGTGAAAAATTTTCTTACTATTGGGAATTGCGACCAATATTGAGAATAAATCATTCAAGTGTCCATCTTGTGTACCTAGTGTGACAGAATATTTCACCTAGTACTTTTGCTAAAAGAGCCAGTACTCAACCTCTCCCCGCGGAACTAGGCAATGAAAAAGTAGATACAGTACTAGCGCTGTGATGAAAATGAGCCATGTTCGAGTATTATTCCATTGCAATGATTGAATACTTGGATTCAACCCAATTCAGTTCGGCGAGCGCTGACGAAACTTCACACCACACCTGTGAATTTAGCGCACAGTCTGACAGTACAACCTTGTCAACGATTCAAAAATTGTCACTCACATGCTTTTCATTAGATTGCATGATTCTCTGAAAAGAGTAAATTATAAACCATGAAATTGATTTTTATTGTTTTCAGAGCATGCTTTCTTTCGCACTTCAACCCAGCTGGAGTTTCCCAGACCACTTAGCGATAACAGGTCAGGTGCGCCACAGCACGCCTCCCAGGCAGCTGAGCAGAGCTCACTTCTCAATTGAACGTCGTTTTACACGGTGGTCTCAAGATGGCTTCCTTCAAAGGCATCTTGATTTTTTTTACATTCTGCTCATTCACTCTGCACTCTATTAATGCTAAATCGATCGAAGATGAAGAAGATTCTCCGATGTTGCAGATGTTGGATGCCATGCAGAGACTTTTGACTGGCGGAGGTGAATTTGATCGTGAATATTACGCAGACCTGAGAAGTTGCATGGACTCGTTCGACCCTCTTTTGACCGCGTCCCAAGACCACGCATGGCAGAGTGTAATAGAGTACTGGCTTTCAAACGGCACAGACACCGATTCATGGGGAAGTCGACCAACTCAGTACATCGAGCAAAACGAAACAGTATCTGATTTCCTTGGAATGATCATTTACGAACCTTGTAACTACGCCTCTAACGTTGCCTATTACCATGATACCACTGAAATTTGTAACAGGATTAATGCCGACAATCCGTTTTCATTACCTGATGAGTATATAATTTCATTCGGTAAAACTTTCTCAAGTATGGCCATGGGATCAGCTTTCATGCATGGCAGTCACACAGTGCTCGGTTTTCAGCAAGACAATTGGAACATAGGTGTTCTCTCGTACGCAATGCACCAAGGCTATCTCTCTGGAATTGATGCTCCGTCTATTATAACGGATTTCACTGAAACCCCAAGAAATCAAACAGCTCTCGAAATTTCTGATGATTTCTTCAACATGTACTTGTCCGCTCCAGTCACAGAATGGTACGATATGACAAAAGCCATTGATTTGCCTCATTACTATTTGACATTTGCCGGCATTGTGTGTAGCGCTGCCACTCTTGCTTTTGATGAAGAGCGAGTGGATGAATTAATATCAGATCTCGCCGAGGCCTTCAACGTTCCTGATGAGTTACTAGAATTCGCTACCGAAGTTTATTTGCCCGAATATCGGAACCTGACTGCAAGCATTAACCTAACGACCATTGAAAAAGTTCGGTTCGAAGAAAATTTCATGAGTGCTGTTGAGAAATTGTTGTACGCTTTCTTGTGGCAGGAAGAAAGACTCACAGATAACCCAATATTCCTCAACGAGACCGTCAACGAGTGGGGCGCTGAACATATCGCGGTCCTCAACACGCGCCTCAACGAGCTGAACACTTTTGACTATTATGACGTGGACTTCCAAAACGGCACCGACGTCTACCCAGGAGATGAGTGGTGCAACCCTGAAATCCCGCATTCCAAGTGGCATCTTGAAGCCGCGATTGGACTCCTTGACTTGGCTTACGTTGCTGATGAGATGTACAGAATTCTCACCACTAATTTGGGTAATTAGCGATACCTTACCGTAAAACAGGGCTTTTATCAGAACAATTGGCAAAATATCATTTGAATTAGTATTGTAATGTTATTTGTTTTGCCCTTACAAGAACTTGTACAACCGTTAGGAGAGAAATAATAGAATAGTTCTGAATTTTTCTGCTTTGGACATTTCAGGACTATTTTTACGCCAGGTTTACAGCGACGGGATTGTACCAAGAAATATCAAGAAGTACATCAAAAGCCCTGTATAATAGTTTCAATAAATAAATAATAATTTTAAGAAGCCATTGAATATGAATTATCCTGTAACTTGCTTTCTATGTCGAACGTAGCGTCTTCTACGCGAGTCTGTCCGTCCTTTCAGCGTCAGTCTGCGGTCAAACCTTCGGCCCTTTTACTATTATTTCACCCCGAGGGTTTTATTTCATCTATTGAACTCAATATAGTTTGTTCAGGTTCATTTTAATCCATCGCTGTCCAGCCGCTTGTTTTCACCGAACGAACGCCTACCATTCTTTCTGCTAAAACAAAATTTAGCATGCCTAGACATACGTTTCAGTTCATATCGTACGTTAGACCGATGGAACGTTGTAACTTAAAATAATTCAAGCCTTAAAATTCCAAATTGCAATGGATTGCCGCTTTGAGAGTAATTTCACTATTACATCGAAAGTAATTTGAAAACAAAAACATTGTAAGAAATTTAGTGAGTTATTTTATATTGTGCAACATTTCTGTTGTTGAGATTACACAATTTACTAATCACATCGAATAAAGAAACACTCATGGGACACCCGTCTTTGATAATAGTAACCTTTGCCACGAAAATAATGGTAGAATTTTACTGTACTATTTTTATGTTGAATTTTACAAAGAGCTCAATGTATTTAGACATCCCATAATTTTCAATTTGCGCTTCACAAATTAATTTAATTCAATAAATTACTACAACCGATTCGATTTCGTTGATTGTTACTGACCTAAAATGCTGCTAGAAAGTGTTACTGACCATCGGTTCTCCAAATTGTTCACGGTGCTCCGTGATGTTTCCGAAGTACGTCTCTATTTCATGGAGAGGAAGAAAAATCGGTCAGGAACTGGTTTGTTTACTGATGCAATGCAGTCGTATGTAGTCATCGTGCCACACAAAATTTCTTGCGTTTAATTTTGAGTCTGTACAAAAAACGTAAATACATAATAGTAAATATAGGTAGGAATTTCATGGTATAAAGAATGGTTAAATTCATATTCTTTTAAACACTTACTAACAAAAAAATGACTATCGTTTTCGAGTAAGATCACAAATGCTGTTTTCGACTTATAACTGCCTATCAAGTTAATACGGAGGCCGACACTTTTCTCATCCCAAAGTTTAAATTTTCTTCAAATCATGAACAATTACTCACTGAATGATGTACAGAAGTGTATTCAAAACATAAAAGATATTACTATAGAATTCTATATTTAAAAAAATTTTGTTGGGGCCTCTTTAATAACATAGTTCAAAAATAAAAAAATTACAGAGCTGAAAATACCTATACTTTATAAACTCTGATCACCGAACACAAAAATGACACCTAAATTTGCCTACTGGCTCAGATTTTCGAATTATTTCATTATTTACTTTTAACATATAAAGCTATGGGAATATAGTTGTACGAAAAACAGTTAACAAACTGTGCCTTTTATACTCGTCGACATTTGGCTTGTCGTTTTTGGTGGACGTCCGGAGCATCTAAATCATCCACCAAAAATCTGCTAGCATGGTAATTGGCCACTTTCCTTTGCTACGCTGTTCCATTGCTGAAATGTCCTGATGGAATCGCTCTTCTTATCCATCACTCAAAGCCCCGCTATTCGCTTGGAAAAATTAATGAATGAATGTATGAGGAGCAGTTTCAGTCATCTATTGTATCCATTTTTTATAGGCAGATATAAGTTCTTCCGCTAGGTCTTCGTGATTTTCATCATGAATGTACCCCAAGAATTGTAAGCTAACATTCCGGAAACATTATCAGGCATGTAGCTCATTAAGATTGACAATTGATTCAAAATGTGTGTCTTGCAAAAGCCTTTGTATGTGGAGGCCTATAAATACCCTCTTTTACCATTTCAGTATTTTTCTTATTTCAGTATTGATGCCAATTTTTGTACAGTGCAGATTTGTCATTCTAACTCATTTGCTGGTGTACTTTGTTGTTGATTTAGCGAAAGAAAATATGAAACATCTTTCAGAGAAGGATAATCATTCGATCTGCTTGAAGTGATTCTGCCAAGGAATTTTATATTTACCAACAGTTCACATTTATGTTGTGATAGTTTTGCCGATTACTTTTTCTTAGGGGTGTCTTGAAAATTACCAGAAAAAAGAGTAAATGTATAAAAATGATTGCATAATAAATGAAATAAAGGAGTTAGAGTAATATTGTGCCAAAGCTAAAAGCTTTTTTTTGAGCAGCACCAAATAGCGAGCAATTCTGCGGGCCTTTATCGGATATATTTTTTTTTTTAAATGCTCAAACACCATTAAATTATTTATGAGTAAAAAGACCCGAACAAATGCCGATCAATGAGAGATGATAACTGACAATGTAGGTTTTTAATTTCTCGTGCACTCCATTTAGGTTCTAAGCTGGTGAGCTTATTTACTAGAAGCCATGCTCCAGCGTGAGCATTGGAACACAGGCTACATACTTCTTCAAGATAAAAAATTATTTGGAGAAGCTTCATAAAAAGTTTTAAAACGTACTCCTGCTTCATAATGTGCTTCTCAAGTTAAGCCAAGTATTTTATATTCCATTTTGAGAATAACTCCACTAATTTTAGATGAAATGTTATTCATTGACTTTAATTAATGAGAAAAATACATCAACAATGCAGCGGAGATCAAAAGGCAAATAAAGTGAGAACTTATGCATCAAAACAACCTAAAAATGCCTAAAGGCTCATCATTAGCTTGGAAGTACAACGAAAACATACTCAAATGGACCACCATCACTCTTAATTATCCAATATGGCTCTGGGCTCAATGAGTAAAGAATAATAATCATCTACTACCACAACATGTGATCATAATTTTCTGAAATAGCCATAGCCAACGCGTGTTTTCATACATTTATATTATTAGGTTTGAAAAATGAATTTTAACTCATATTTAATGCTAGTAGTTATGATATTATGAAGTACTCTTACCCAGTAATGATATAGGATTTCATGGCTAACTTCAGTCTCTCATGACGGCTACAGGGACTACTTGTTTGAACAATGCTTTTCCATGATAGTATATGCCATGCAATTAATATTGTTGAATTCCCTTGTGCATGACATTTATGAAGCAATTAATAATAGCTTTGACGAATGTTAAAAATTTTTTTGTGAGCAATGCGATGGTCTTTGCATAAGCAATGCTCTGAAATCAGCTGTGAATGTTGTATACCTTTAGGAGTCCTTGCTGGGTACTCATGATGAGCAACTAAACCAGAATTCACTGGTTTAGTAGCTCGGCATTCTCTTTAAATTTGTTTTTGGTGATTGTAACTTCATATTAAATAAATGCCGCTCGTTGACGCCTGTCACATTAATGACAGAATTGTTCACCTGCAGGGTGGTCCAAATAATTATGCACTCTCCAAATAGCAATAACTTATTTACGGTTCAGCAGAGGAAATGAATACAACCCCCATCAGACAACTGAGATCTTGATGGTTGAACGAACGTCATTTTTTTCTACCATAGACATCCCAATACCAATGTTCGCTTTACTTGTTCCTGTTTGAGGTTGTCCAGATCGCCCTCTGTTCCAGTTATGAAGAGCTTCTTCTGAAGTCCACTTGTTGAGAATTTTGAGAACAGTTATCCAAAACGGAGTGGTGAAGCCATAAAACCTGTGATACCTCCTTATAATTTCAGCCTTTGGGTTTGTGTGTTTCATTTCTTCCACGTGAAACTTGCCTTGGTTAAGAGTTAGTCGGCCCATTTTAAAGTGAGAGTGAAAACGTTACAAAACGGAGCATTAAGTACTACATGATGGTGGAACTTGTGTTCGAATGGCGAGCATGGAACATATATATTCTGAACCAAATTTTTTTCAGTACTTACGATGGTGGTTGTATTTATTTCGTCCGCTGAACAGAAATGTTATTGTAATTTTAAGAGTTTACTTTTTGCCCCCATGTGCATTGAACGTCGTAGCATGAGCCATTGTGGGCCTTGTGGCTATTTAGTCAGTCTTACGGGTTCGCACTACGAGTTTGCAGTACTGGTTCGCAGTATGGGTTCGCAGTCCGGGTTCGCACTACGGGTTCGCAGTACGGGTTTGCAGTACTGGTTCGCAGTATGGGTTCGCACTACGGGTTCGCAGTACGCGTTCGCACTACAGGTTCGCAGTACGGGTTTGCAGTACTGGTTCTCAGTATGGGTTCGCACTACCGGTTCGCAGTACGGGTTCGCAGTACGCGTTCGCACTACGGGTTCGCAGTACGGGTTCGCAGTATGGGTTCGCAGAACGGGTTCGCAGTATGGGTTCGCAGTACGCGTTGTCACTACGGGTTCGCAGTATGGGTTCGCAGTATGGGTTCGCAGTACGGGTTTGCACTACGGGTTCACAGTACGGATTCGCAGTACGCGTTGGCACTACGGGTTCGCAGTATGGGTTCGCAGTACGGGTTCTCAGTACGGGTTCGCAGTACGGGTTTGCAGTACTGGTTTTCAGTACGGGTTCGCAGTACGGGTTCGCAGTACTGGTTCTCAGTGTGGGTTCGCAGTATGGGTTCACAGTACGGATTAAGATTATCCCAAGTACTCGTTCTGCTGCACTTGGTGTATGTAAATAGTACTACAGTGTGGGAAGTGCATCCATTTCATGATCCGAGTGCAAGAATTAAGCAATGAAGATTTTCCATGCCGAGGTCAATTTTACCCAAAATCTAAATCGCTGGATTGGCAGCGGATGCCCTATCACAAGGCTTCAGAGGTCTCCTGATCTTACGCCCCTAGACTTCTAGTTCTTGGGACATCTGAAGAGTTTAGTGGGAGGAAGACTGCTTCATTTCGAAATCGACCTCATCGGTAGAATTGTTGAAGCCTCAGCATAGATTTCTGAAACTCTTGGTGTCTTCTACCGCACCCGGCAATCATTGCACCAGGGAATGAACGCCTGCATCGCAACAGATGGGCGTCACGTTCAACATCTTTTGTAAATACTTGACACAATATCCGATCTAATTTTTGTGGTTATAATAATTAAAGTCGTTATTCGGCTTCTTGTGTTCATAGTTATACTGCTTTTCTTACTTATACATTTCATTTCCCTGCCACTCTCAAAGTACAAATTTTTTCCAAGACGAACAAATTTCAAGTCCTTGTAACTCTTTTACCAAGAATCTTTACCCCCGCGATTAATTAACCTGTGCATGGGTGAACATATTTAAAGTCCAGGACTTGATAATGCCTACAATTACACTTTTAGAGTAATGTATGCCTCAACATCGAAATAACTTGGAATCAATATAGTCATCGTCATAATTACAAATCTACAATTAGCTTCATTAAAAATTCTTTCAATTCATTTCCTGGAGTTTCGTGTACTCACGCGTGAAGATAACGTATTTTCTTTTCCCAATGTCAACTTTTGGTAGAAATGACCTAGCAACGAAGCTTGGAGTTTATGCGCTCGAGAAAATATTTCAAGAAACGTGATTCATTGAGAATGATTTGCCTTAAATTTTAGTAATCTGAGTCAAGAAGTGAGAAGTCAGAGTTTTATTCCTAACTCAGCAACCAACAAAGATGCCTTGTTATTGGCTGGTAAATCCCTAAGGGGCATTAAACTATTATATCCATGAGAGTTAGCAATCCCAGGGGAATATGTGGAGGTTCAAGCTGAGAGTTAGGTAGGCTTTCTTTTTGTTCAAATTAAAGTTTTTTTTTGTTTGTTTTAGGGCTATGTGTTTTCAGTTCGCTGCTGTCCTGTTTTCAGTACCTACTACTTTCTTCTTCAACTTTTATCTTGTTTCATGAACTTCTTTCTCAACTTACTACATGTTTCTGTGCGCCTCGTGTTTAGATTCTGCATTCCCTCAAGTTCACACTAAATGGTATAAATGGTACCTTCCTCTTTCCTCTCTTTGGAACACCTCTGATGCTCTTAAAGAGGTTAATGGAAAACTATTTTCCCTTTTCTTTCATTCTCTTACACAAACATTGACAAGTGTTTTATGATACCCATGTACGTTACCAACTATATATACCTTTATACTAAAATATTTTACAAATCAATGCCTATGGTATAAATTTATCGGTGATTAAACGGTTTTTCTTTTCTTTCGTTTTTATTTCCTGGGAATCGTCTGTTTTCCTGTGAAAAAATTATGCATTGTAAATATTTCTTCCGATCTTCATAAGTCACCAGCGTATTTTTCTGGACATATATACTCTCATTTGTTTAGTTTTAGCGAAGCTGACATTGAGGAATGAATCGTTAAAGATGAACTTTCTTGAGTACCAATTTCATGAGTGGAAGATTAGCTAAACAATAACTGAATGTGAGTCTTTTGCATTCACTTATAATGTTTAATACTTGACGTCCTAATGTATCACGTGGAAAGCAACACTACAACGTCCTATTCAAACATAGAGAACTTCGTTACCACTCAAAAAATTAAACTCCAATTCAGCTCTCAATGCAAACTGGAATTTTTAGTTTTCTCGTTTCCATTAGAAGTGTTAAATTAGAAACATTTATCGAGATTCTTCCACTTAACTTCCTCGGTGAATTTTGATACTACTTAAAAATTCATACAGCATGAATGGCAAAATTAGAGCGTCCTCCACGAAACTGATCTATGATCATTTATTTAAGCCCATTTGTTGAAATAATTTTGATTAATGACACTATAACTATGCCCATGGGATGTAGTTATCATAAATGATGATAAAATAACTATATCTATGTAACGTATACTTATTTTGATTTTGATAACACGACTACACACGTGCAATGTAACTACATATTTTGATTCATGAACATAACCATGTACATGGATTGTAATCGTTCCGTCAGTGATGAAGTAATTGTGAACGTGTAAAAAACTACAGTGAATTTCTGTTGCGCAGCTACACTAGGTATACTTAGAAAATATCCGGACTGTGGTTATGTTAGGATAAGTTCAACGAGTGCCAATTCAAAATTTAATGGCTTCAAAGTTTTTAGTTCGGGAGCCCACACTTTGCCAAAACCTGAAGCTCTGGTCTTATACATAAAGGCTTCTAGTTTTCAGATTGTGTTACTACTATTGATAATGAAAATTAAATAAGCTTATTCTGACATAACTGGAATATTAGTTGATTTTTTCGGCAATATGTAATACCCATGTACTTCAACCTGATCTCTTTGCATTGTTAACTTCCTTATGTTTAGGCCCAGTTAACCTGTATTAATACTGAAAATTTCTGCTCATTTCTCAAGTTATTCCTTGAATCTTGTTTGTTTCTTTTAGAGATATATTGTACTTCACCATTTCATTTTCATGTTAAATTTTTCTCTTTTGATCACTCTCCAGTTTCTAAGGAAGCATACGCTGAATCGGAGGTTTTATAATTATGTTTTTGCAATTTTAAAAAGGGAAATAGTGTTTGTTTCTTGGCATTATATAATTAATTACTGCTTCTTAAAGAAACATTTGGAAATGTTGTAAGATAATCAATATCGGCATCGGGACACATGAATAAATAAAATACAAAGTAAACGAGTTGCAGGAAAAATAATAACACAACACCAGCAAAAACTTCACTTAGTCACACACATGCTGTAACTGAAAGCAATGCACTATCTCAGCTGCAGTGATTGTTGCATTTATGCGATAGTACAAATTTTCTTACTAAAAACATTCCAAATTGCACCAAAAATACAAAATGACAATAACGTGGGCGTTTATTAAAATAAGAAAGTGTCAAATACAAAGTAAGAAGTCAGACGAGAATAAAAGACAGTATCATATTACAAACAAAGAAGCTAAAAGTGACTCTCATTTGGGAATAAAATGTCCCAAAAACGTCCGGCCCCTGCAACGAAAGCAGAACAACTTTTGCCTATCATAGCCGAGATATACATAACATAGTGTTGAGCAATAATATTACATCTTTTCTGCTTTGTTACCCTTCATAATGTAGATACAGTAAAGAGAAGGCACTGTGCAAATCTTGCCTACCTGATCTACATGTATGTAATAATTTTTGGGATTTTGAGCATAGTAATTGAATCAATTAGCGTAATTTCGTTGAATTGGTGGATACATGCTAATAGAAAAAACTGTGGATGCTTATCTATGCTTCTCAGGGTATAGAAACTGCCTACTTTGCCTACTCAGAAGACGCCTGTCAGTTATATATATATATATATATATATATATATATGTGTACACGACCCGTCATAAATGACGGGATTCGATATGGTCTTCGTACAAATCTTCCAGAATTGGATCATAAAGAATTCCCCACTCCCAAGAGTATCCGCGATTAAAATATTCTTGTACTTGTGCACTGGTGAAACTCGTATCACAGGCATCCTTTAAGAGCGTGAACGGGAGACAGACCAACCAACCAAGACGGACCGACCAATTTTATTTTTTTATTACTCAGTTGAACATTGTAATAGCATAGGAGAAATAATACACAGGAAATACCCAAAATTATTTATTTATTTGTTTGAGGAGACACTTGGAATTTTAGTGTGTAGGAATAATCAACACTATTTAGGGTATTTTTTTTGTGCGGACAAATTTCGGTTACATAAACTCAAAATAAATCGATTTTCACAAATGATATAGGGTCAAAAACTCCCTAGTTTTCGAGTTGTAAGGACTTAAAGAAACTTAAAAACTCAAAGTCGGATACCACGTGCGTGCCAATGTTAGCGCTAGTCTTGTGAGTTCCGACTCCACGAATCAGTTTTTAGCAGTTTTAACAGTTTTTTGTTATTTTTACAATGAAACCTGCAAGCATTTTACACTTGCAGAAAATTTGCAACGTAACTGTTCGTTAGGAAATAAAACTAAGCCATCAATGATAAACTTTAGTAGTTATTTCATTTAATTGAAAAAACGTACAAACATTATTAAATGCTTCATAGCTTGAAACTGCAGATATTTTTCCTACCTGTAAAATGCTTGCAGTTTTTATAGTAAAAATATCAAAAACCTGTTTAAGTGGGGTGGGAACTATCGAGACTACACCTTTTTCATTTCAAATTAATCCAGTCAAGTTCAATTTAATCCAAATCAAGTTCGAATTAATCCAAGTCAAGTTCAAATAAGTCTAAGTCAAGTTTAAATTCATTTAAGTCATGTTCAGTTTATTAATCCGAGTCAAGTTCAATTTAACCCAATTAAAATTCAAATTAATCCCACCATAAGTTGACTTAAGAATTGACGTAATCACACGTTAGTTTGAGCGAGCGTTTTTTGTGTTAAACATATTTTTATTGGATGTGATGAGCGAGACAACCGTTTTTTCTTTCAGCGAGGAATACATAAAATTTCCGCCGGTGTTGCAAACTAAAGCGACAAACTGTCGTAAAATGTACTGAGTATCCAGCATTAGGAGGCAGATGGTGATTCAGATCTTTGAGGGGCGTAAAAGATACAAGTCAGTTATAGAAACCTCGGATTATTCTACTCATCGAAGTTATTTTAAAATTCTACATTATGGTAGTATGCATCCATTCAAATACGATTATTTATGTTCAATAGATAATTTTATGTTACACATAAAATAAAGGTTTATACGCGTGAAATTTCACTTTATCACATGTGTGAAATCACATATACATGCAACTACATAAGAATAACATTGGACGATTGTAGATTTAATACTTAAAAGAAATTTAGTTACAAAGTCCTTTTTTTGCTCGTCCAAACGATATTCGTAAAAACAAGTTACAATTATTTCATCGACATAGATGATACATTTGCCTTGGCCATAAATTTCAAGGGATGACAACATTTTTATTGCTGATGCAGGAGTGTACCTGTGTGGTAATGTGAGACTCATATCAATTGTGTTCAAACGGAATCGTACATAAGTACTCAGTAAATCGTATTTGTATATTTGTTTAAAGATTGGTCTACATATCGTCCAGTAGTAATCTTAAGTAGTTGCATATATATGATTTCATAAATAAATATGTGATGAAGTGGAATTTCACGCATATAAATCACTATATGAGTGTAAATAAGTTCTTGATACTAATATGTGCAACATAAAATGTAAGGGCATGGCTTAGCGCGTGCGTCCTGTCTCCTAATAAAGTGACCCCGGAGAGAAAGCCAGTGCTTGGCCATGCTCAGTATTATAATTCCGCCGAATACCCGATAACCGGGTTGTAAACTCGTCACGCCATCGTGTATGGCAGGCTGGGGAGGATATAGCGAGTCTTCCGAAGTGTCATGCGTCCTGTCGACCGCTCACAGTGCCGTGCTATTCATCCTTTCGTGTACCGGCTTCCTCGTATGACCCTGTTCGTCAGGAACGCCCAGGCCCCCAGACCTCATATGGCCTTGGAGTTGCTGTCCGTGCTTCTCCAGTTAACTACGTGTAGCTTCGTCTCGAGTGCTCTCTTGAGGAAGGGGTTACTACTCAAGCCACCTTGTGACTGGGTGTGCTTGGCTGACGTCTAGATTTGAGACGTAGGACCTCGGTCCGGATTATATTTTGTATGTTGGGAATGTTTTAGGATTAAGAGGGTAGCTTAAGGATCTGCGCCAACTTCGGCTTCCGTGTTCGTTCCGAGTTGGACGCCACTTCGAATACTAATACATAAGTTAAGTGTTAATTTGATCCTGCCTTTCTCTGACCCTCTGGTAATCCGCTCCTCTGATAACGTTTCCGCGGGGACTCGTCTCGTCTCGTGTCTCTACCCTGGGCTGGACGAGGTTCCCCTATCTATTTACGTGGGGAGGGTACCTTACGAGGCCGGGAGCTGACCTTCAGTCCCAGGTACTCTTTGATACCAGGCGTAAGCTGCGCCGTTAGCCCGCCTGGCCCATCAAACCCTCACATAAAATTACCTTTTGAACATAAATAATTGAATTAATGCATACTACCATTAACGTAGAATTTAAAAATAACTTTAATGAGTGATATAATACGAAGTTTTTACAATTTAATTGTATCTTTTACGCCGGTTAAAGATCTGAATCACACTCTGCCTCCTGATGCTGGGGTCTTAGCACATTTTACGACAGTTTGTCTTCAGATTGCAGCACTGGATGGAATTTCATGTATACCTCGTTGACAGGAAAAATGATTGTCTTGCTCATCACATTCAATAAAAATATATTTAACACACAAAAAGCTCAAATCCAGGAGTGATTATTTCAATTCTTAATTGAACTTAGGGTTGGATTGATTTGAATTTGATTTGGATTAATTTGAACTTGAGGTGGATTATTCAAACTTGACTTGGATTAAATTGAAGTGAAAAAAGTAGCGCTAACATTGGCGCGCACGTGGTATCCTACTTTAGATTTCAAAGTTTTTACAATTCTTTTAACTCTAAAACTAAGGAGTTTTGGGCATTTTTTTATTTGTGAAAATTAATTTATTTTGAGTTTTTCAACCAATGCTTTAAATTTTCTCGCGCAAAAAAAACCTTATGTACGTAATAAAACGTCAGGTGTCTCCATCAATTTATAAACAAACGAATGCTTTTGGGCGTAATTTCTCCTAGGTTATTACAATAGGAATCTGCTTGATTGGATCGTATCATATATACCATTCAACAAATATGAAAAACCTAGCACCTGCTGGCTTTTTTTGTAAGTAAAAAATTCTGTGTGAAAATTGAATCTATTGTTTAGAAAATGTAGCTTATCGTGGTATAAAGGTATAGCAATTTTGTCAAAAAATTCTCGGCTAATAATAACTTGAATTGTAATGCACAGTTGTTGCATGCTTGGTTGGTATGTGCGTCTGTGACGTTCTTATTAGGATGCTTAATGACCGCATCTGTGATAAGAGTTTCACCGGTGCAAAAATATTTTAATCGCGTGTACTATTAGGATGGATATACAGTATGCCCCACATAAAACCGAACCGAGTATTTATGTTCCCGTATCAGTAAAACAATTATAAGAATACTTTAAGCATTTAATTTCTAGCAAAATTATCCGTCAAAATTACCCTATATAAAAGGTATTACTGATTTTGATGGTATTACTGATACGGGAAAATAAATGCTCGGTTCGGGTTTTTGTGAGACGTACGGTATTGGTTTGTCATCTATATTTTAATACTTTTTCAAAAGAAGCTATCGAATCCCATCATTTTTGACGGATCATGTGCACTAGTAGATATGTATTAGTAAAACTTGATTTTTACCGTTCTGTCGCCAATTTAAAAAACGTACGTAAATAAAGAATGTAAGAAACATATGTACAGGTTACGACACCTGGTTCATCAAGAAATAAAATATTCATCGTATAAATTGTGAATAGGTGGAGTTGGAGTCGCAAAATTCTGAAAAGGAAGAATTGGAGTCGGAATCGCAAATTTATTCCTCCGACTCCGCAACCCTGCCTGAAAGCTACTTTTTTTCAAGTCGAGTATGACTTTTGAAAGAGAAAAATGTGTGGGGAGGTTAGGTCTGGCAAATACGGGAGCTTTCGGACCTGGGGGATGAAGTGCTTGACCAAAACTGCTTCACAAGGAGCACTGAATGTGCCGGTGCATCCTCACACCAAGTATCGGACGCATGAAACTCCTGCCTGATGTGTCGATTGACATTCGGTAAATGCAGCAACACGTCACATGCAGTAGCACTCTTTGTTCACTGTCTGACTGGGTTAAACATAGTAATAATGAACGTTCACCTTGTTGTCGAAAACAGTCGACTGACTTGACATTAATTCGATTCGTCCGCGCTTTCTATGGTCGCGAAGACGCTGGGGTCTTCCATTGCAAAGACTGAACCTTGGTTTCAGAATAATTGCCTTGTACCCGTATTTTATCATCCTCGTTATAACCATTTTAAAACAAATTCTATTTTTCAAAATTTGATGTAGATGCTGAAGCTGAGTTTTTAACCATAGTGAATGCAAAGATGACACGCTAATTATACGCTCCTTCCCACGGTACAAAAGTAAAACGCAGCAGTGATCGTGAATTTGGGAGTGATTCGCGACGCACTTGGGGTTATAGCTTGAACCTTACACAAATCATGTTTTTGTCTTTTGTTGAAGAAAAATTATGATATTAATTAAAGGCTCAGCAAAAGTTCGTAGCGTATTTTCCAACGATAAAAACACTCGACGAAGTTATCACCAGCGTGCTGTGTTTTGCTGCTAGAAAGTTCCCACGTATTGTGATGAAAATCTAACCAAGAAGACGAAAACATGAAGCTTTCCCCGAGTATCGCTGCATAAGCAGATTGATTGAACGTGGTGATTACACTGCACTTGAAAGTCAGAGCGTTAAACGACCTCTTACTTAGTTGGAGCAATTCCGATGCGTAATCTGAAGGACAAGAGCACGTTTCGAACAGACCCTTGTCTCCAGAACCTACAAAATCAGCGACCAAAGTGATAAATATTTTCTTTGTTAAAGAAGGTAAGAAAATATTCACAGGCTGAACCGGTATGCGAAAACGTAAAAATATTCATAAAACGTAAAACAATAAAAGTAACATTTATTCGAAATTTTGTTTCAGCTAAACTGTTGATTAGCTTAGATTGGAAGTTAGTTTAAGCCTCCTTAACCGCAACAGAAGCGTTCCAAGGAAAGGAAGAAAGAAGACCCCATTCAGTATAGAGTTGAGGGAATGTGAAATTTATGCACAAGGTGTACTTAAACAGTAAGTTGAGAAAAAGTTCACGATACAGGATTAAAGTTGAATAAGAAAGTAGTAGGAGCTGAAAAACAGAAGAGCAGTGAACCGAGAAAAGATGGCATGTAACAAAACCAAAAACTTATTCTATTTCAACGAAAAGAAGACCTACCTAACCCTTAGCTCGGGACCTCACATATTCCTAGCTAAACTGTAAATCGCAAAAGGAATTGCATCTCGAGTGTCATGTGATCATGTTTATGTAACAACTTAGCTTCCGTCCTCAGTTCGGCTACGATCTGTTTCCATAGTTTCAAACCAATACTTCTTAAAGCAACATTACACAACCGCATGAAATATACGACGTATTCATTTTATAGCTCCCCGTTTCTTGCAACCAATCAAAATGGCGTTCAGTTCTCTAACTTGCGGTGTTCGAGAGAAGAACACTTACTATAGAACTCTGATATTTAGTACTTCATGCAAGACTTCGTATCAACCCTGTTGCACGGAATTACACTTCTAAATGAACATTCTCGGGTTTTTTAATTATAATTCATCTCCCAACGGATGTCTCACTGAAAGGAAACGTGCACTAACACGTCGTTAAACCTTCGACCAGCGGGAAAGGTAGCGATTCCATAATTTACGTCGAACAGCTGCAGATGCAGCCACAATTTCAGGCCAATGCGTGGTCGCCAAATATTGAGTTACTCTACCTAACGTTCCACAAAAGGAAAAAATCAGCTATCAAAATAATACGATAGTTTAGACCCGTCCAGAACAGCAAGCGATGGCGATAAACTTCTACATCTCTTTGACAATTTTTTTCGGTACTCCCCACGTAGTTCTAATTGTGAGTGACTTCAATCTTCCTTATATGTACTTGGTACATGGCGTAGTCCAGCGCTTGGAAAAAAGCTCATTGATCTATTTTCTATAAATTAGTAGCATTAACAATGGGCAGGACAATTTCCTGAGAATCGTTACCACGGCACACGCCAGAAACGTGTGTGGTGAATGCCACAGAGGTTACGGACACAATATGAGTACATAAAATATGGTTCCGTAGTTAGAGTTGATTTTGCGCTTCATAAAACTTGAACGCAAAGATAAAACGATTGCGCTTTCTAGACTATTTTTGGGCTCACTCTAGGCAAACAAAAAAGAACTCGGCAGCTTTGACTCCCTAGAATTGATGAACAAACACGCTCGACAATGATCCATCTATACTGCATCAAGAACCTCGTTAGGCCGTTCGTTATACTTAGAAAACACTTCTAGCATTTTGGGGCATCTGCAGTCCAAAAGTTGATTCTCCCGATTTTTTTTTATTGCTTTAAATGAGTTAGAGACATGTCCCCGAATGTCTGTAAAAATATCAGGAACCTACCCCAGAGCTAACGTCCCTCCCGGGGGGGGGGAGGGCATCCCTCTTACGGACCTTTTTTTCATTTTTGAACCTAAAGCAATGAAATTTGGTATACTGATAGGAAATGCAATTTTGAATCATTTATCATCAATGACAAAATGCGATTTTCTTGAAAAGAAAACGGGAAATCATAGAAAACGACATTTTTGGGGGGGTTTTCTAAATGCTTCTCCTCCTACAGTTTTTGAGCTACAGTAATGACTTTGGTATCATTGAATGCAGAATAACGTGGACAAAAAAAAAAAAATCTGAAATTTTCAATTTTTTTCCATTTCATTTTTTTATATATTTCATCATTCATATTCCTCATCCCCATCCGAATATTTTTTTTATTATTGAATTTAGAGCAATGAAATTTGGTATACTGATAGGAAATACAATTTAGAATCATTTATCATTCATGACAAAATGCGATTTTCTTGAAAAGAAAATGGGAAATCATAGAAAACGACATTTGGGGGGGGGTTTCTAAATGCTTTTTCTCTGATAGTTTTTGAGCTACGGTAATGATTTTGGTATCATTGGATGCAGAATAACGTGGACATTCCAAAAACTTGAATGCTTTTCCTCAAATTTCCAATATAAAAATTTAAAAAATTAAAAAGAAAAAAAATCAAAATATTCTCAAGAAAATTCAAATTTATGACGTCATAACTTTGAAACAAGAATGAATTTTGAAAAACTTCTCAATACATTTTAAAGCCCTTGTTTTTCTGCATCCAATGATACCAAAATCATCACTGTAGCTCAAAAAATGTAGGAGGAGAAGCATTTTGTTTCTTAAAAATAGGTTTTATAAAAAAAGTAACTTATCAAGACGTTTGTCATTACATCTTCGAAGTTTACAAAGCTAGAGCAATGCGGTTTGTTGCATTTGAAAGTGACATATGTGCTCTATCAATATTACGGGGGGATTTCCAAAATTGTTTCTGGAAAGATTTCCGTAGACTTTTTTACCCTAAAATTATAACTTTTGCATTGAGACTCTGACAAAAAAATTCATATAAATTCGGAATGAAATAAATCAAAAATTCCCCCCGTATTATGGATAGAGCGCACGCTTGACTTTCAAATGCAACAAACCGCATTGCTCTAGCTTTGTAAATTTCGAAGATGTAATGAATAATATATGTATATATATAATTTTTTTTTTTTCAAATAAAAAATTTTCTATGGCCTTATGAAAAATTTTTGTTTAAGATAAGTTGTTACAAATGTGGAGATCTAGTAGTCTGCAAATTTTCATAGACGTACGTCCAATAGAACCAAAGTTGACCATTTTGTCAAAATGCTTCCCTTGAATCCATGTACCAGAGATTCAGAGATACACGATTTTTCTCTCGCTTCTATGCGCGGCGGGTGTTCTTGGATACGTGGTATGATATTTGTAAGTTTCTTCTGTTCATTTGAAAACAGTTAATTATATTCGTGTTTTATTGGACATGATCGTTCTAAATTTTTGATGTGACCGCTCACACTTTTTTATTAATGTTTTGGTCAATGTGAAGCGTGATGTGATCAAAGGAAATGGGAATTGTATTCTCAAGAATCACTAAAGGAACCCATTTAAGAACGTTTTACACGAATGACGTTTTGCTCGCTGATGCGTTATTTTAGAATTTTTAGAATTTAGAACTTTGAACTTGGCTTTCGCGTGCCAAGGAAGCGGGCGTGCCGAGTGGAATTTAATTAATAACGGAAGCTAATGAAATTAATAACGGAAGCTAATTAAATTAATAACGGAAGCTAATTAAATTAATAACGGAAGCTAACCCCCTATTACAAACGTAAAAAGGTTGGGTCGTGAGGGGAAGCCACAGTTCTTCTAGTGAAAATTATATATAAAGGTTGAAAGCAACCCATTAAGGTCACGTCAACAATCGTGTTTACATCTGCTCCATGATGGCGGCGTCCGTACCGGGTGGCGCCATCTATGAGCTAACTGTAAAGGTGTTGGTACCGGGTGGCGCCATCTATGAGCTGACTGTAAAGGTGACGACATAATAATAACGACTAAAAAAACATCAAAAGCACCATGTACAAGAAATAGTACGGTAACTTTTTGTGTTATTGACTGATAACAATATTTCTTATTATTTTATTAACAATTTCTATCATTCTTTCATTTCTACGAAGTTCTGGCGAAAACTTTAACACCATATGATCCGAACTTTGCCTTTCCCGACCCTACCTGGTCGTAGTCTGTGTTGCACATTTTGCGCGGGAAAGCGATTTCACCTATAACTATAAAACTGAATAATTCTAAAATAACGCATCAGCGAGCAGAATGTCATTCATGTAAAACGTTCTTAAATGGGTTCCATTCGTGATTCTTTGGAATACAATTCCCATTTCCTTTGATCACATCACGCTTCACATTGACCAATGTTTCTTCGTCTCTAACTGTCGAACGATATAACTATATGGTAACTGAAAGATTTTGTGCTAAGCACAGTTACACGGTTCAACTGTTTGTTTTGAAGGTATATTTAATTTTATCCCGGTTTATCGTCTTCCAGTTTATTCTGCTCAAAGTACAGGATGGTATTTTTTAATGAATCAGAAGATAACAAAAGATTCGATCAATATGCAGTTTAAGCCTTTCACTGAAATTAAAAATTTGGTTTCAAAGAATCACTAAAGGAACACATTCAAAAACGTTTTACATGAATGACATTCTGCTCGCTGATGCGTTATTTTCGGGTAATTCAACTTTGAAATTTTCGTGTTCCATTGCAGTTCCAGTCAGTTGCGCGCTTGAGCTGTTAGAGTACGTTTGAATACTTTGTAATTCATTATTAGCCGACCCCGTGGAGCCTGAACCCACTTCAAGGATCTTTTAGTTAAAAACACAATAAAGGTTATGACCCAAAAATATTAGCGGCACTGGGGGTTGTGAATACTTAAATCTAGAGTATTCACTCCAATGGTTTCGCTAATGTTAACGGAGGCCGCCATATTGAAACTGATGTCAACTGCATATCGATTTCAGCATTCACTACCCCAATCCTTCTAATATTTTTGGGTGATAACCTTTATTGTGTTATTAACTAAAAGATCCTAGAAGTGGATTCAGGTTCCGCAAGGTCAGCTAATAATAAATTACAAAGCACCCAAACGTACCCTAACAGCTAAAGCGCGCAATGCAACTGTTATGGAACACGAAAATTCAAAACTTGAACAACTCGTAAATAACGCATCAGCGAGCAGAATGTCATTCGTGTAAAATGTTTTTAAATGTGCTCCTCTAGTGATTCTTTGGAACGGAATTTTTAATATCCGTGAATGGCTTAAACTGCATATTGCCCGAAAATTCATATGTTTCATTAACATTCGTTTCGAGACAAATGCATTGACGTGGAAAATTCCGAAGGTCTAGATTTGAAGAAGTAATATGTGACAAAAAGTTTTCCTCACGGTTTCATTAAACGAAAAACAGATACGGTCAGGGTCTGAAAATAATGCTGGCATTTTGTACGGCACATGATATAATAAATTAGGGCTGGTTAGGCATGGAGAGGTTGTGGTATGTTGTCAGGATAGATTAGGGTAAATCAGGTTAAAGATAGATTGTGTTACATTGGGTTACTTCAGATTAGGTTATAAAGTACAGGAGGTAAGATTAGACTTTTCACATTGGAAAATGACCGGGAATTCTTCAACGGGACGAAAAATGTCATTTTTAACATCGCAGATATACCGCAGATTTCATAAGAATATATTAACGCTGCAACCGAAGATCATTTTCTTACAAATAACCCTCGGATTTTCTCAAAAGATTAGTCATCTCATATATTCCAGGCAGAAATCGTGAAGACTCAAAGGCTCCAAACATAAACTTAAATAGTGAGTAAATAGTCTTCAACACACCGTGCCTTCAGGACGTCGAGCGAAATAAAGAAACCACAGTTGCACGACAAGCTATAAGAAAAACAAAAAGCTTCCACGAATACGTTAACGAATGAATAAAAAAGGCAATGTTGAGGATTGTTCGGGAATCGATATTTAATTTTTGGGTGCCGAAACATAGTTAATTAGATCGGAATAAGCAAGTTTTCTTCTATTATTATTATTATTATTATTATTATTATTATTATTATTATTATTATTATTATTATTATTAAATCAAGCAAAGCAACCCCAACGGGACGGATCGTGGATCCATAGATTTCACATAGGAAACCCCGCCAGCATCAACTCCACGAACAGTGAAACAAAAACAAGGAACAAAGAGAAAACTAAAGGAAGAAAGCAGGAGAAGGAGAAGGACATACCAACCACGCAACAACCAGGAGTTGACAGCACCCTCGAAACCACCCAACGAAACCGAATCAAACACGGCAGAGGGAAGGGAGTTCCAGCGGGCAACGGAACAGGGGACAAAGCAACGCCTATACCGCGAAGTCCTACATCTAACTTCCCTCAGCTCAAAACTATGAGCAGCAGCAGCAGCAGCAGCAGCACGGGTAGCCCGAATCTGCTCGGCCCTTGGGGGAAGCATATGGAATAACCAGTGCCTTCTATAGTTGAATAGCTTATAAAAAACGCAAAGTTGGGCAACCAGTACCGTCTCTGTGCGCCAGAGACGGTATGACCAATCCCGGACATAGCGCTGATGCAGATCTTACAATGCGATCCAAGAGACGCAGGTGGCAATCAGCCGCAGAACCCCAAACAGGCGAACAATACTCGAGCAGAGGAAGAAGAAAGGCACAGAAGCCTCTCCGCACCAACTGAGGGTCCTGATAAATTCCACCAATTACCCTCAGGATCCCCAGCCTTTTGGAGACCTGTGAGACTACCCTCCGCACATGAGCCTCAAATGTGAGCCTCCCATCAAACCGCACACCCAGGAAATCAAGTTCAGGGTAAACCTCAATAACTCCCCGACATATGACTAGCTCACCGAACGGGGGCTCACTGGTCCTGGATCTACTCACTATGAGCGCCTTTGACTTACTAGGATTAAGTATCATATTCCACCTCAAGCACCATTCGTTGATGCGTAACAAATCAGCATTCATGTCTTCTACCACCGCTGGACGCAACATGGGACCGGGCACAACGGCGACTAATGACGAGTCATCAGCATAAGCAATAAAATTAAAATCTATGCACTTTCCGTCGTAAACGATTATTTTACGAATTATAGCGGTATGTTTAGTTTCGTCTACGATGACGAATGCGCTCAAATAAACAGTTACTCATTGATTTTCGAATTTTGTTGCTTGAATCGTGGTAAAGACATCGAAATAAACAACTTTTCTTCTATACACTTTTTTCGTCAAATTAGTATTTAACGAGGTATAGCGGTAGGTTTGGTTTCGTCTTTGATGACGATCGGGCTGGAAGCGAGACGGCATTGCAGTGATACCGTCCGACGTGCTGCTTGAATTACTTCCCGCTCCAAACACTTGAGTTGCGGTAACTAATTCACCGCTATAACTCGTAAAATACTTATTTACGACGGAAATTGCATAGAATAAAACATGTATATTTCGATCTAATTTTCTATGTTTAGAATTCGAAAAGTGCATAATCGATTCCCGAACAGTCCTCAACATTAACCATAAAAAACGCCGCAAGACCGAGGATTAAACTTGACTGCTAACCCTAATATGTAGATGACAGAACTAAAGGCATGATTTTAAATTTAAATCAACCGCCAAGCTTAAAAATGTAGCTAGCTCAAGCTGGCGATGCTCTCACGGGAGAAGAGGTACAAACATGTCAGTCTATTAAGCATATAATTCCACCAGAAATGTAGTTCTCCGTGTATATGAAAAAACAACTGAAGTTGTCAGCGAACCCTCTACAATTATGTTCAATCATGTCTCACAACTGAGCTATTCTCGCCGTATCGAAAACAGCCCTATGTCATCCATTTTCAAAAAAGGCAACGAACGAAAAAAATCCAAAGCCATCGCCCAATCAACTTGACATCTATGATCTGTGCTTGGACCAGTGATCGACATTGACATTCTAATCCAGTAAAATGATAAAAGTAGATTCAAAATCCTAAATACTCACTGCTTGCAGAAGATTTAACTGAAATTTCCCAACCTCAAGCCCTGAACATTTTTCTACCTTTAAACAACATCACCCTGGTGAAATGAAAAGGTTGAGAAAGAGCTCACCTTATAGAACCTTTCTAAACCGACCGGAAATGGCCGGTCATCTTGTACATTAGTTTTTCGAATGCCTTATAACTAACACCTGGGCGCAATGATGGTCACCCCGGTCACGCCGGTACCCATTTCCGACACCTGGGTAGAGTGGGGAATTGTGGCCGAGTTCTCCCTTTTCCCAAAAGGGAGAATCCTTCCTTCCCGTGAAGGGCGCGCGCTCTTAACCACTCGGTCACAGTAAAATGGAACTATTCTAGAGGAATTCGAAACTATGCTCCCAGCCCCCCCTCAAAAAGTAATTATTCACGAGTAATTTGAAATAGGCCCGCTACTCTCCATAATCTATTATCTATATCAACGTCCTTGGACTTGCAATCAGTAAAGTGTACAAATTCGAGAGTGACAGAAACTTGTCACAGGGCTTTCCTCGGACGAGACAGCCTTACCAATCACGCAAGCTTTTTATTCCGTCAGGGAAAAACATCAATAATTGTATCTTTGGGAATTAACGCTCTCGTGGAGATGATATAAGTTTCCGGACTGAAGGTTAGGTGGGCGTTCCTGTAGATTAAAAAGACTATATATGTTTTTCGCCTGTTACGAACCATCTTTTTTCGGTACACAACTATCATTTTCTCAGTACCTATGTACTACTTTCTGCTTCAAATTTATCTTGTTACATTAACTTCTTTCGTCTTACTGTTGCAGGGCGCAGAACGAGGGAATGTGTCTCCAAATGTGCCTGCAAATGTGTCTTTGCTGGTCAGCTGCGAGGGTAGAGACAGCTGGTCCCAAGTGTAAATTTTACTGTTATACAAAGGTTTGTAGGAATGCGGACTGTTGCTGTAAAGGGTAGGAGCGTGCGCCTCAAAATGCACCTTTAAACACCGATGAGCTCGTTTACGTGCTCGTCGGCGAGCGGGGTTAAGGGGCGGCATAGGGACACACCTTGAGCACACGGTAAATTCATGCTAAAAACGCCTTCTACCATTTCTTTTGAGGGGTACCTCAAAAGAACCTTTCTTGTAGTTAGGGAGGCAGAAACTAAATTATAATCCAATTTAATGGGCCTGTTCCTCATTCTGGTCAATATCATTTGAGCGTTAATATCGATTAACGCTAAGTATTGCACATTTTCACAGACACTTAGGAATTCCTACAGACCGAGGGTGATAGTTTTAAATATAAATATGGCAAAGATGACTATCGTATAAACCATTTAATTATAAAGAAAGACGTTGGGAGCGTTCGCTCATAATTATTTAAAAAAAAGGTAAGTCGTTTGTAAAACAATGGAATGAACTAGATATGCAATTCAAACATACACAAAAATGTAAATATAATGTTAAGAAAAAACAGACTCTCTGTTAACAATTCATAACTCAAAAGAACTAAGATGGCTTTTCAGAATTGGTTTGTTCCCATGAGTGAGAAGAAATTTTGAAATTTTTAACTGTGTGGAAATATTCACCTACCCTACTCAAGACTGAAACTGTTGTTGCTGATTATGGTATTACTCAAAACTACTTGATCCCTTATAGGGAGTGTGCAGGAATTGCTGTTATATTTGCAGTAAGATAATTCCTGCCACGACATTCAGCGATCCTACAACCTATACTACGTGCGAAGTCATACTCACTCAGATGCACGTAATGCACAATTGTATTTATATCTCACGAATGCCTGCATTACGGCCGAAAATTTATCATCAAAACGAAAGTGAGAACTAATTTCAAAGCTTCTGCCCATTATGACTCATTAATTTCGTTCGCTGAAATATTTCCTCAGCAGACTAAAAATTCCCGTTTTCATTTTCTGAAGCGATGACCAAAGTACGGAAACGGTAAGGTGTGAGCTCATAGCTGTTGATGCATAAATGAAAATGGAAGAGTACGTGTGTGCCTATGGATAGGAGCTGCTACATTTTTTTGCAGCTTCAAACGAAACACACATTCCTACGATTGTGTACGACATCTTTTTTCAAGAGGCAAAGGATGTGAGGCACCCGTGTTAACGAAATTTATTCCTTTTAAGGTTGAATAAAAACCTTTCATAAGAAAGTGTATGGCAACACTTGTCACCTAGGCATAAGCTAAGTCGATTTTCAACTTCTCAATTGAATTCATGAATGCAGAGTGTGCGCTAAACACTATCAGTAAGTCGTTTATTGTATAGTCTTGTTTAAACTTGTAAACTTTGTTTCAAACGTACAATTAGGAAAAAAATTTCCTAATTTATTTCATTTCTTTTTTTTCTGTTCCAGACTAGGTAAAATATCCATTAAAATTCCACTTAATTTCTAGTTTCGTCCATATAGTTACAACCCGTCCGAACCCCTGTTTTAGGGTGAGTTTGATTGTTCATAGCTTTTAAGTTAATCAAGATCTTTGAATTTCAATGTCCGGCATCACCGTCTTGTGTAATTTCACGCTTATATAACATACTTTACTTTGTTTAAATTGAATTGTAACCTCTTGGAATATATAAAATAAAAGATCGGACTTGATCTTTCCAGGTTTCGGTTTGCGGACGAAGCTCAAGTCTAAATGATTATTATCCTGCCTGGCTAGTCATATAACGTACCTAACCCCCACAGATGCAATAGGTTTAAGTTTGTAAGGCTCAGATAGCCTATACTATGGAGACTGGTACCCCAGACTATTAGGTTTCCTCTATTCAAGAAAACCTTCGAGACTTTCATGTTTCTTGTCCACTCTGCTTCCTTCAGATTTCATACTTTTATTGCGATCTCTTCTTTGTTTTTTCCTCCTCTTTCTATATAACTTACTGTTTCTGTGTGGTATCCTGTGTGAAAATGCCATTGTGAATAGATTCCCCCTTTTTACAGTCAATGCTAAAAAGTCACTATTCCTCGCTCTCTTGAGCTCACTTTTGTTGTGGTTAAGTAGTCTTGAGCTAACTAATATTATGATGATAATGTGTGAGACGTCTCTAACATCATCAAGTGTTGATTTGAAATGTAAATTGAACGTAAAAATTAAAACTCATTACATTTTTAGTACGTTCCTGGATTCATCCAGAAACGTTTAAAATGTTAAATAATTTTATTGTTTACTTATAATTCTATGCTCTAATATGCAAGCCAAGAATGTGAGCATTGATTACTGGCATTTGTTGCTCAACTCTTCCATTTATAAATAACACTATTTCTATTGGTAATCTGAAAAGCGAGAATTAAGTATGTGCGTATAAATAATTTTCATAGTATTTATACTCATCTAAAATGTGATGAATAATAATTCAGGAATGAAATTCAGAAAATATTGTGCTACTTCCATGTCTAATAGAATAGATGACATACATAGCTTTGTTTTTATTTCAACCCGTGAATGAAATGATCATTTATGAGGCTATTTTTTGGCGAGGGTAGAATTTAGTTTCCAGGAGCATGCTTCAAGGTGTTAGTGTTTTTTGTCCATTTGACATGTGCATGGACGTTGTAACTACCACCGTTAGAATACTTTAATTTGAAATTGTTGTGAACTAACTATTGGAGAACGATTTCAATTTAATTGAATTGTTATATGATGACTACAATTAAAATGACATTATCAAATGTTTCAAATCCATCAAGAAAGTAGCAACCAACAATAACTGTTTTTTTCTGAATTTTGCTTGCGAAAAATTTATTTCCTATTATAATTTAAAAACCTAGCTAAATATTCTAAAAAAATCTTAAATTATACATTGGGTCCATGTATAAGAAAATTTAGGACACCACAAGAAGACGCCTCAGTATCCTGGTTTTTACTTCGGACGAGTTTTCCATCAACAAGAGAGTTTGACAGAACTCGACAGCATCCGCCGTTGAAAACCTCAAAACCTCAGTCATAAAGCCTTATTACTTTCTTCTCTCTTAAATTTTGGCCTAACGATGCTATTATTCATTTATTTTGTTCATTTATAGTTTTGCTTGTTTGAGCTTCTTTCCAGTCCAGTTGATAGTTCTAGTTACCACCCAGTAGACGGCCATCGGGGTTTTGCCCTGATGTGCGTTGTAACAATTAACCATAACCGTGTCCAAGCGCCAATTAACCTTTACCTTAAACGTGTCCTAGGGTTATTTAACTGCTTAAGTAGATTAAGATAATTTTGAACCGTAATAATTGCATACCGTTTCGCGATTCCAATTTCACTGGACTGGCACCTTCTACTGATTTCCTCTTGAAGCTCTTAAAGCCTTGCGCTCTTGTTTGGCATGAAATAAAGTGAGTACGTGATGAATTTTGCGCCATAAACGAATATAATGAAGTGTGAACTACTCACTCACTTTCTTGAACTAAAATTGTTTACTCTTCCTTAGGAAGAATGAATCTTCAAATAATGCTCCAGCTGCTGCATCTGCGTATGTTGCAGGCTCTTTTAAATGCCACCGTCTTCTTAGGAAGCTAAAAGAAAATAAAGTTTAATCCTTCGTTTTCATTTTCTTTGGTAAGAGTTTCGGGTTCAAATCTATTGTTTATTCTGATTTAATGCTTTCAGTTCTAAATGTAACCAGTTTGATTAAAAGATCCTTAATTTAGTGGTATTTTTCTCTTACGGTTGTGTTGGTGCATTCGCACTCGCAAGTTTGTTTGTTTTCGTTTCGTGTTTTCTAGGAGAACTGCGACGCGTCGTACTGCCGAAGAATGTTTCTATTAAACTAATTCAGATTCTATGTTCGTCATTTTCATCGTGTTCGAACACATGCTTGTTCGTAATTATCTCAAGTTCAAATTCTCGTTTAAGTCAAGGGAAGGATGTCAGAAGTAAATTAAATTTGTATATGGGTTAGAACTTAGGAGTATCTAAGTGCGTCATGTTTATTCTCAGTTTGGCATGTGACACACAAAATGCGTCATAGCACCTCCATGGCACACAATTGTGTGCCTGTTTGTGACAAGCGTGTGATCAAATACGCCTCATATTTTTTCTTGGTACACAAGTCATTCTTAGAGAGACTGAAGAAATCCAATTTGTTTCAGGCAGCTTCTCTGGCTACAAGCGGTGCAAATTGTATCTTTTCCTGCAACCTCCCTAGCATGGAGCGAATTTTAAGTAGACTGTGCAAGCACATTTGTAAACATGAGAATGGTACTCCTGCTTTCCATCTTCGACAACTTTAAGGCACTGTGAATACTCCCAGACATCTTTGGTCGAGCTCTGGAAAGATTCAAAATATACTTGTTCGTGATAGCTGCTTAAAAAGTGCTGTTGGGACTCATATACATTGCTGAACTATGAGATTGTTCAACTATTGAGAAGTACGCTACTATTTAGAAAATTTCTAGCTTTGGCAGCATGTGATATTAAATCAAAATATATTCAGTTCCTAAATACAAACTACGAACCAGCTAAGACTCCTGGGAATAGAATATCTACTGAAATTATACCCAACTTGCAGACTGTCTTAGAAATCCAAATATTTCATTTCACATCTGTAGGATTTCTCTTTTCTTTTCAGTCCACGGTTTTAGAGTGTTGATGTTCTTTGTTAGAGATCCTACCTCTAATCAAGCATCCAGTCAAGCTCGTGCGGGGAAGTTTCATTTGCAGGCTGCTTTCCCAGGCTGCAATCCGGTGACTTCTTTGTTCCCACAAAGAAAGCGATCCCTTGTATTGAATTTGACGGACGCCTTCAGCTGGTGACACTTAACAAGCTCGCTACGGGATCGTGTGCTTCAGGCTTCGCGAGTGCGTGCTGACATCACTACAGTCTTCCGAGCATCATTACAAACTTGTTTCACGACATCATTAACCCTGTCATGTTTATAACGAAGCAATTGAGAGGCAGTGATTCGCAAGAAAGTCTCAAAGATGCGAAAAGAACGATTAAAATTTTCGTCTTCTGGCACGCAATAAAATATTGAAATAATTAGTAAATGATTTTAGTTAGTAAAAACACACATTTCCCTTTGACAAATCCTGAAGTTTTATTAAAAATATATTATAATAAACAAAATTTCCTTTAAAGTGTCATTGTTCTAAGAATGTTCACCAATGTCACTTCGGATAGATCAGTCAGTTAGAACAGAAGAAAATATCTTAACAGAAACGAGCGAAGTAGCCCAATTCCTCAAGTCCTGCGCTGAAAGGCATCAATCGCGCGCAGGCCCAAAAGAAATACTTTTGAAGTCGGAAGTTTTCACACACGAGTGCCGGTACGTTTTTCCTGACACAATATTTCTAAACGAAACCATTGCGCAAAACATCGTCCAAAGATTTAACAGTTTTCTTTTCATTTTCAGCAAGGTTAGAAACAGATCACCATATTTTCACGCTTTGTTGACGCTACAACCCAAGGAGGCATTTTTATCGATAAAATCGTAAATAAATCACGTTAAGAAATGCGATTTTTTATGTTACTTGCTGAACTATGCATATTATTTTTTTTTTCAGGTCTATCTTGAATTCCAATTAACCCTCGTAGTTTAGCATAATAAAGGACTGTTAACCCTATACGGGGGTCAACACGATATTTGAGCGTATTCTCTGTACTAGCTAAGACTGTTTTTTTTTGGAGCTGGTTCCAGACCCTGGAAATTTTCCATAGAAAAATTTAAAGCCTTAGGAGTCTGGAAATTTTTTCTTAGAAATTTCCGGCTATTATTTCTGATTCGGACATTTTACTCAATGCTGAAAGGCCTTTCAAGAATGACATCGTTATAAAAAAAAAAACCGTTTATTTTAAAAAAAGTTGACACATGAGATGGATGACAAAAATTGGATTCATACATTTCAGAATATGAATGTCCCTAATTGATAGATGAACCATAAGAGGTGGATGCCAGCCGTATCGAGGGTTGATGATATTATCGTGAGAAACAGTATGAATATATTCTCTTGGATATTTTACAGTAAGAATAAGGTTTGAAAATTTATAAGTACTTTAAATACTAATGGAGAATGCCGAAGAGGAAGTTCGTTATTATTTGGAGTAAAAAATGAAATACTCTACTGAACAGACTAGAATACCGTCCTAAGTGATTTCCATGCAATGAGCAAAGGTAGTCCAAAAAAACCTTTTTTACCAACCTTTATAATTATTATAATTTATAAAAAACATAGAACAAGACGTACGTCTGAAACCAATAATTAAGCATCCACGCATTAATGAATTTGAAGGCTTATTAGTCATACGATGAGTGGAATGATTTGTTTACGAAACTTGAGCTCAGGTTATGCTGGTTTCCATCTTTCTATCTAAGTTTTGGGATACAGAAACGTGTGATGCTCACTAGGGTAGTGATAGATGTCTTTCTGAAACAATGAACCAGAGTTCCAATTTATTTAATGAAGTACCAAGATATTTCTAATTAAAAGTTCGATACTATCTAGTCACAGAGCGTTTAGTGAAAGCAATCGTCATAACTTTCAGTTTTCTTTTTTTTTAGAAAAAATGAAACACTCTACCCTGATACATCGAACTAACGACTGCATTGCTCAGTGTAGTTAAAAGAACAAATCAAAAATTAAAATAGCCTTAGAATACGCTTTGGTTTACTACATTGTAAAGTTTTTGGTATATATCATCGTAAATTTTTTCGGTGTTGTTGGGAAACACCACTGAGCTAGTTTCTAACTTTATCATTGAATTACATATCAGAAAAATTAGGTTAAAGTCCAAAAAACATAAGTTTTAACCTTCTTATTCTCTAGATATTCACTATTTCCTATAATAACACACAGACAAGGGCACGTGAGGTAAAATAGAAGCAAGGTTATAGATTCATATCACTTAAAAGTAACAAATAGCTGCAAAATATCTCCACATAGATTACAAATGAACCTAATTTTGGTTTCATTATAATCGTTTCCTCTATGCAGGATAAGTGTGAGGTCTTTGCAGGAGGGATGCACTAAGGAATGAAGATAATTTATATTTCTGCTTCACACACTTTGAAATCCTGATCTCAAAGTAGCAGCCAGCAGATTGAAGGCAAACATTCAACCGTTTAGTTTGAGCTTACACGAAATGTTACTGTCCGTTATTCTTTGACAAAAGTGGTAAATGGCGTGATATGGATTTTTGGATTTTTTTCTTGGATTTTTTTTCAGTTAGAGAACTTTTTATACGCTGGGAAAGCTTGTTCCACAAAAGAAACTGAGAAAGCTTTTTGTCCCAGGTCAGATGATCGGTAGTATAACATCATTCCTCACATTTTTTTTTTTGTGAGATTTTTGGGGAAAATTTTGTAAACGTCTACATCACTCTGAGAGAGGGAGAGATACAAGAACACTTATCGAGCTTTATGAATGTGGAATCTTTCTGGTATTGGGGTTCAGCCGAGTATTCTTAAGAGAGGGGTTGCATGATCGAGTTTCTAGAAATTACCTGTGCACATTATTTCGGGTGTGAAGTTCAAGCATTTTTACAATTCTCTTTGAAAATATTGAGGCATGTCTCTCCAGACTGGACTGTAATAGTCCAAACGCAATAATACTAAAGTCTAGATCATAAATAATCAAGCTTTTTCGACGAGTGTGTTCTTGATACGATAAAAAAATGTTAAGGATCCACCAATTTCATCGCAAAATTTTTTCCAATTGTGGTTTGAAAATCAGCGTTTATCAAACCAAACACAAAAGATTTTACCACCATCTCCAAGACTCGATCACATCGTCTCCAAACGTCATCGTATGTTTTAACATTTTCCATTCGCATTCTTTGATCTAAAAATAATGCATTGCGTTTTACTTATGTTAAGTTTAAGGTCGTTTTGGTAATACCACTATTTCATATTCTCGAGAGAGCTTTCAGCCTTTACCATGGTATACCGTGGCGTTGACTAAGGTTTCTTTGAATCTGCTATCGGACTTGTCATTACAATTTTGACAGCATCAGCATCCATTGAAATTTTTGTGTTTGCTTATACTGTTGGGAAATCATTAACAATAGTAGAAAATAGAAGCGGGTTAAGGATTAAACCTTGAGGAACGCCAAAGTTATTTGTAATATATGAAAAGTATTATTTTGTTACTTTAAGCACACTGCATGAGAACGGTTTAGTAGGTAGCTTTCAAAACAATCTGTTTCTATTCAGAAGTTTGATATTTTTTGCTGGAGTTTTTTACGCTCGACACTGTCGAACGCTTTGGAGAGATCAATCATTAGTAGGAGAGTCAAAATTTTTTGGTCGGTACATTGTATATTTTTTCTGTTATTAAGTAAAGTATCTTAAGTATCAGTGTTCTTTCTGTAAGCATTTTGATTGCGATGAAGGAGAGCGTCCCCCTTCTGCACCCCATGTTTTTGACATTTCTTGCGAAACTGGGATTTTTGCCGCTATAAGAAGTGTAAGGGTCAGGTACATCCTGTGAAAAAACGAGACTCGTACGTTCACTCGTTCGCCCGCTACGGGGGTTCAAAGAATGGGGGGGAGGGGAGGGGGAAGTGGTATTTTATCATGTTACACCTCCCCCATGGCACTTTCTTCACGGCGCGAAGTTGCTATGCCATCTTCTATGTCTCAGGATTACTCTATAATGATTTCAGGGGTCTAACTTGAATCAAAAATTTAAAAAAAATTTTTATTTGAATTGTTTATGTTTCTTTGTTTTGCTTATAATGTAAACAATGGTTTTTGGGGTTTCAAAATGCTTCTCCTCCTACAGTTTTTGAGCTACAGTGATGATTTTGGTATCATTGGATGCGGAAAGTCGCGGGGTTTTATGGATGCTAAAATTCGTTTCCTCAAATATACATTTTCAAAATGAAAAAGTGTAAAAATAGGAAAAAAAAAACCTTTTTCGAAAAAGTGAAAATTTATGACGTCATAACTCATGAGCAATAAATAATTTTGGAATGAATTTTAGCATCCATAAAAGCTCGTGTCTTTCCGCATTTAATGATACCAAAATCATTACTGTAGCTCAAAAACTGTAGGAGGAGAAGATTTTTGAAACACCCCCCTTTTAACTTCGTTTTCTTTGATTTCCCGTTTTCTTTTCAAGAAAATTGAACTTTTGCTCTGAGCAAAAACGGTTCAAAATTCAATTTCCTATCAGTATACCAAACTTCATTGTTCTAGGTTCAATAATAAAGAAAAAAGTCCGTATGGGGGGCGCTCTCCTGAAGTAGGTGTGGTTGATATATGTGAAACGAAAGCTAGTTTGCAATTACTTTTTAATATTTTGATGCTTAATTGATGTCACCAGATTTTTGCAATGGTTTAATGGTTTATAGTTTCCACTGATCAGGAAATTTATTTGTGGCAAAAGATATTTTTATTATCAAAGTAATCAGCCGTCTTTTATAGGTGTATTGAATGCTAATACCATCTTGTCCGTTTTAGTATTTTCAAGTGTGTATACAGTTTTTGGTGTTTCTGTAATACTAACTGGATATGGGCCTTATTTGTTTTTTAGTTTGTACAATACTTTGCTTAGCTGACTGGTTTTATTTCTTCGAGCTACTTAAAATCTCCGAAAAGAAAAAAGACTTTTTGATGGCTTAGATCAATTTAAGCGTATATTCAATCGACCATAAAGTTGAACTTTGAGCTGCTCATGGGTGTCTATAAAGACTACCGGAAATGAAAAACTTGTGTTTGTTTGCTTGAACATGGAGCGAAATCATTTCTATGTGTTCGAATTTTTCTCTTATCGCAAGAAGGGATGTTGAGTAGACGTCTATAATAAAGATGCGAAAACCACCACATCTTTTATTCCTGATTCCGTTCTAACGACACAATAAAAGTGTACCTGGTGATGTTGAAATTTGAACTTTCGCGGGTCGCACCGTGTTTCAGATACGCATAGAATGTCGATGTCGCTTGTAATTAACATTACCCTTATATCATCCATTTTATCGCTGAGATTGCAAACATTTATGTAGTTTATTTTTCTTTTCTATTTTTATAGGTAGATGTTCATTTGAGGTAGTGCATTTGCAAGGTCTAGCGGACTATTTGGTATTGACTGACCCTTTGTTCAATGTTACCCTGTTCACTGATAGTGATATCGGTAACCGGGAAAATTCAATTTGATCAATGTTTTCAAGTCGAAAATAGTGTAGGTAAGAGCGTCGTGATTTTCACTACGCATTTTCACGAGGGTGCTGTAGAGGTCATGTTTTTGATGAATGCTCGCCGAAGGACAATTTATTAAGACATTCGGTGTAGAGGAAATTGTTCTTTTCGAATTCCTATTTTCTTCTTCATAGAGTATGTGAATTGGTATTCTTATCACATTAGAAATTATTTGGGGTGTGAGGTCCCCAACAGCGGAATTGAGGTCCTTTTCAACGATTTATTTATTGATTAGAAGTTCGAGGTTGCCACTGTTTTTGTCAAAGAATTTTCCATATTGATATTTGTTTCTTTTGATTTCAGTTTTTATAGTAACTTTAGATTTAAATAGTTCCATTGTAAAGTGTGTTGTGATGCAAGCTGTGTTGTTATTGCGTGAAGGAGAGACAGTGTCCGTCAGCTAAAGTGAGGGTAGGCTCTATCTTGAGCGATCGTTTGCAGCCATCCAGTATTTTTGCGGCGCGCGCGCAAATTGGGTTAGATACTGATTTTTCTGTATGAGTTTGGTCGTATATTGTTCTGAGGTTTTGTAAAAGCTGGAAATTAGTTCAGGGATCTTATTCTATTGAAGTGACTGTCAACGTGATTTTGATTTACGGAAAGAGGCTCGACAAGCAATGAGTTTCTTTCAATTGTTTGATTTTCGTGGGGGTGATTTTGAATACGGTTGTTTGATTGGCTTTTCAATATATTATGATTGAGCTTAAAGGAAAATTTCATGTTTCCTGCCAATTTCTTTCTTCCTGCGTATGTATCCGAAAGTCGATGACTGACTGAAAAGGAGGACATATCACAGTCACTATTTGTGTCCGTTGAGAGTAACAAAAATTTATGGTTCGTAGTTACATTATAATTTTCAGAAGTTGAGTTGAGAAACGGCTTAGATTTATTTCCGTTCTTTAAGCTGTGTGTGTGCGAGTTGCTGAAGGCTCGGCTTGTTGGCGCTCTCAATTTGAAAGGGCTTGGGCTAACTTGTGCATAACATGCTCTAGCAGATTTTCTTTTTCAGAGCTTCTGATATTTGTTTTGTGAGAGTATTTGTTTCATATCGCCCAAATTTAATTTTACTGGAGAGATTCACAGTTCTGTTTGCTTTATGACATTTACTGAAAGGAGGACAAAGTGGTACAGTAATTCGCAAGGAAGATTTTATTGCGGGCTGTTAAAAAAACAAAACTTTTTTCTTGGATGCGAGACCATAGGAAGTTATTCAATGCATCATTATTATAGGTTTCCGTGTAAGTTTGAAGTTGAATTAAGCTCAAGCCTTGTGTTACGTCCATAGTACGAACCGTTGAGTTCTACCACAAAAAAAGAGTGAGGACGGTTGAACGTCGCCCGACGTCTGGTCTGCTACCAAAAGAAATCCGCAAATTCAGTACAACACGGCCTGAGACGCTTGCGCTGCGACAGCTTGGCGGTTATAAAAAAAGGAGGGACTGCCTAACAGAGGGAGGCGACGCCTTTGCTCTTAGCTGCGGCAACTGGCAGCGTGATCTCAACGACAGCGCGGCCTCAAGCTTGCAGCAGGAGCAGGGTCTTGGCAACAGCGGCAGCAACAGTGACCAGCAGCAGTAGCTGTCGACGTGGGTAGCTGCGGCAACGGCGCCCGCACCTGCTGTAACGGACGCAGAAGCTGCAGCAGCCCCAGCAGCACGAGGGTTATTTAAAGGGTACGACGACAGTTAGAGGGATCATTCTACCCCTTGAACTCATCACTGAAAGGTCTCCTGGTGCCGCTTCATTAACTTGTTGAATTTGCATACGGCTGGCACACCGTATTTGACTCCGACATTGTGTTAATTTTCGCATAATAATTTAACGTGAAATACGAGACCCTACTATCGTACCTCGTCATCGCTACATTCTCCAAGTTACGTGTTATGGTATTGTAACAATTGTTCCTCCTGAATTTGCTAGTCCCATTAATCTCTTGTCATAATTATGTGTTCATCCTTCATTAAAACAAGTAAAATACGTGGCCACAGTGAAGAAATGCGTTTTCTTTCTGAAAATAACTCCTTTGATTGGAAGGCCTGACTTGAAACGACTGAAAATTTGAAACAACGATAAACCTGGATTCGAAAGAAAAAGTAGTATACGACACTTGGTTATAGCACAAATTCAACGCTTTGTAGAATTATTGAGCACTGCAATCATTTGTAATATAAATACGAGAAAGTGAGTAATCCTTAAGATAAGTACTTTGATTTTAGTTACGCTTGAGTGCAAGAAACAGGTACCTTGAAAACGGATGATGTCATTTGTGAGTCTAGGCATTGGATTGATAGTTTTGAGAAGGTCATCAAAACGCCCCGAGGGAACAGTTCGAATGCGACACATGCGATCGAAGTCATTTCCTCTGACAGTGGTTAGAATATTTTCACGTTGCTTCTGTGTATCATAATGTTCATGATAATTGGATTCTACTTAAAGGGAAATACTATCAGGCCCCTCAGGCGTAAGGTTATGAGAATTTATATGAGAATTTACCGTAGAAAGCTTTTCGGTTATAATTCCGTTCTTTGTTACGGTGGAATGAATCGACGAAGGGCTTGGAGGCGTTCGTTGTCTTAATGTTTCATTGAAAAATGCTGTCGTATGAGACAGACAATTGACAATGTCGTAAATTGTTTAGAAGCTTTTAATTTGTAGCGGGTTGAAGTACTTGTCAAGAGAAGTAGTAGTTTTGTTTGTTTTGCTATGCAATGAAAATTTTGCGTTATCTTCGCAACTTACGCTTCAAATGCTTTACTGCCAGTATGAGTTAATGCTCGGTGTTGAGATTTGTTGGCGAGAATAAGGTAGTTTCAAAATACCTTTGACATCTAAAGGTAAATCCCTTGGTCTGTGTCACCTTAAGGCCCTTTTACATTGACGGTGTCTTCGCGCTCCACACCGTCGCTCCATCCCGCCAGTCAAATAAGCTCCGCCCACAGCAGAGCAAAATGACCCTTATTGCCACGCTCACGGTAAGGAGCGGCAACATTCAGCATGCTAAATATTGGCAGCGTGCACTGCCAGTCGACATCGTTCAGTTGCTCTTGAGACCATTGGGAATGTGTAGTCATGGCTTACATATTATGGAGCAAGGAAGAAATTAAAACTCCAATCGAAAAATATAAAGAATTTCCGTGTTTATGGAAAGGTAAGCTCGCAGAGTATAAAAAAGATTGTCTAGAGAGATTGCTTTTGAAAGTATAGCATCTCACTTCCCAAATTATAATATTGCCAGTGTTGGGCACGCAACTTTTAAAATGTTGCGGCGCAACCGCATCCGCAACAACACGAAAGAAGGTGCGACGCAACCGCAACAGAAACTTGAAAAAAAATTGCGATCGCAACAGCAACATTTTATTTGTTATATATAATTTTAATAAAATATTGTTCAATTTATTTTACGTATATATTGCTCTGCATAACAATAATATTAGGATATTCAAAATAGTGCATTGTTTTGCTAAAAAAATTAATAGATAGAGTAAATGTGTGGACTAGAATTGAATGAAATATCAAGATACTGGAAGAAACGTTTCATTTGTAAATATAGCATGGACAATAAAATAAATTCCATTTTCTAATAATAATATTGAAAAGGCACCTAGCTAGTAGCTATATTTTCATAGGAGTGCCATATATATAGCAAAATAAATAGAAAACAGAAAAGCGCAGAACATTTGTACAGCCTATATGACGCAGAAAGAAAAACTATGCATAAGCTCCGTTAATATATGAAATTCAACTGCCTTTTGTTGTTCCTCTGTTATAATTTAATATTGGCTCATGACCTCAATGTGGCAATGCTAATGCACTGTAATGACGATCAACGTTGCTTTTAAAAAATGCCAACATTTCAAAATGTTAGTCTGAAAGCCGAGCACATCGTGGTCTCTAAATTTCTTTACCGACAGTCGTTCGACCGCAGCGCTCGATGGTATTGGAGTGTTAAATTCAATGAACGAAACGACAAATTCACTTGGAGAAAACATAGCTCTGTGAAAATCAGCTAGTTCTGTTGATTACTGGCTGTTTCAGCCAATCAACTCACATCATTCCTAATAACATATGTTATATAATGAGTTACATTATACATACTTATATACTGTAAGCAAAGTGTATGTGTATCACTGTATCGCCTAATGCTAAGAATAAACATTTGCCAGATGGGTTGTACCCTGTACGGTTTAGTTTTAAATGAGCATGAAACGCTTTTTAAATTCTATTGAAGGCTTTTTAAAAATTAAATTACCATCGTGATGTTGCGGTTGCGAGTTGCGGCCTGACACATCGAAAATTGTTGCGATCGCAACAGATTCGCAGCTCTCCGAAAATTGTTGCGGCGCAACTGCCCAACACTGAATATTGCAATGGTTGAGATGAAAATTCAAACACTCAGAGGCCAAGACAGGAAACAGCTCTCACTATTCCAAAAATCAAAGAAATATACACTGCGTATGTAAATGTAAAATTAATTACAGTGTAATTAAATTGCACAATGCACATGGCTCTCAAGAAAAGTACTTCAAATACACGGGAAACATTCGGCAGGTGTCATTAGAAGACTATTCAAATTAAAGGAAAAAATACACCTAGAAAATAGTTATTGGTATTTATTTTTTCTTTCCATTTACAGTGTTTTTTGAAGGTAATTGAGTAATATTTAAGTTGTTTTAGAGTATATTAGCGTTTTTATATCTGCAAATTGTTCTGCCAAGTATTCTGTCAGAATCGCAAAAGTAATACTGACGATTGCTGTCTCTGGGGAATGAGCGTCGTGTTGAGCGGCAATGTAAAAGCAACCTGGCGTGCACTGACGCTCAATCCTCTCGTGGGAGGAGTTATAGCAAGGTTACCGCCGCTCCACACCGCAGGTGTAAAATGAGCTTAAACGTGTGACGTTCACTGTTTCTTCCCTTGTGCCTGTGACGTCCATGCTGCTGGTAAACATTACTATATGTGATTATTCCTTTATTTTGGCGTTTCTAATTTAATTTGTGAATACAATTAATGATCAATGTATGAAGTAATCTTTGTAGATAATCTGTATTGATGTAGTGTTCAGTGCGAGAGTAAGCGTTCCGATCGTAAATGTATTTCTTTTTTTGTTCTAGGTATCGTTACACTCGCATAACTCCTCGTTACCCTTACCTGTAACTCCTTGCTCAAACGACCCAAATTCGTGTTAATTGTTTCATTTGTTAATCTTGAACGTTTCTGTAATTTCAATCCATAGACATAATAAGTCTAACTTTGAGTCTTCTGTTGACGACAATGGACTAACTATTTGGCAAAACCAACTTGCTTTAATGTTTAATTGTTATCTATTTGTAATTTCTTATCCTTACTAACGCTAGAATCCTCCAAACAAACATAAGACGGGGAAAGTCTTAACATTCACAACATTAACATTCAGTATTAGTAAGAAAAACTTATAACTTCTGAACTATGAGAAGCATTCACAGCGCATAAAATGCCCAAAAAGAATTCCTTCGTATTAATCTTAACACAATATGAGTTTTCAGGTTAGAAATGATCGCTTATATTTACAATTCTGTCGCGCACATATAATGAAGTTGATGGTGTCCTGATCGATGATGAACCTGTCTGAGCTGTGCTAGTGAGGCGAAGCTGAAGGGATGCAGCGCTGAGGCTCTCGTTGAGATGAGGGTCAGGTGGTAGTGGTACTGCATGAAGCTGAGGTTTGACTGATCGGAACGTTCTTCAAATGACTACTAGAGGTATGAGTCTCTCGAGAGAGGTCTTTTCTCTCGTCAGGCGATTTTGGTTGTATAATCTGCACTGTCGTTGCTTTGGAAGGTGAGCTGCATCTTTTGATTGGAAAACTGGCAACAAATGTGCAAGTCTCTTGCCGTTTGAGCACTAGGATATTGTGGTTATGATGGTGATAGTTTCCTTATTTTTTAAAGCTGATTGTAAATATTTTACAACTTTTCACAGGCCAGTTATTCTTTTTTAAATAGTTCTCTTCTAAATATCAAAATCGGTAAGAAAGTAAATTACAAAGCCCAAAAAGTTTACTCCCACATTCTTTAACTCACAAATTTTCAAAATGAAAGCATCTGATAGTTTGGCCGTGGAACGAATTTTTTCGGCGCGTAATAAGAGGTGATCAAGAAACATCGCTGGGATGTCGGAGGAGATGCGACGGGAGCTGTCAAGATAAGTACATAGTCGTGAGCTTGGTTGGTCTAGTGCTTCAATTGGGGTTTTATTCGTGGTACAGAGGAAGTGCCGATAATTAGTTTTGATGCGCGTTACTGAAGATTTTTTTATGCTAAAACTCATTTTCCAGGTATCGGCGCATCGGAAAATATGGTTAAGGTCTGTTTGACGAAAAATTCTGTCTCGCTCGGTGAACGCCCGGTGACCAAGTTTTGCGTCATTTACGATTTCGTTAATTCTACTGATGGTTCATATATCAAGGAAGTTTACATTAATTATGCAAAGTAGTTGAAATAAACCGCCCTTTCGGAGAATTCCTAAAATTTCGGGTATCCATTCCCTAAATCACTCGGGTATCCATTCCCTAAATCACTCGGGTTTCCATTCCCAAAATCACTCGGGTATCCATTCCCTAATTCACTCGTGAACCACTACTCTTTAAGTACGATCAGTGAGCCATTTTCGTATTTATCAAGGGTGCAATGCAACTGAATACATCATGAGCTTTCACTTTTGCCATCAGACATTTGTGGGTGGCTTTATCATTTTCATACTATAAGTCGAAACGTATGAGGTCTGAGGCATTCGACCTCTCGAAAATTCAATTGGCCTGTCCAAAAAAGTCAAGTAGATTTGTAAGAAACTACGTTTTTCCCGGAAACTGTGTTGAGAGTCTGCAATCGAATTTAGGGCTTAGAGATGTTTTACAATCTGGAATTTGAGTAATCTGTCAATCGCTTACTAATGTTAGATTTCAGGTAGGTGATTAGGAGATAATTTTTGGGTACTTCCTTGTTTAATTTTTTGAAAATTATGTGACATTTGCCACCTTCCAGTCCTGCCTCATTAATTCAGTTGCTAGCGATCGTTAGGAGGTATTCGCTATGGGTTCGCTGATTTGTCTGTTCCTTTATTAAGTACAGTGTACAAGGAACAAGGTTGTCAGGTTCAGTTGATTTGTATAGGTTCAAGAGGATAAGTTTTTTTCAACCTCTCTCATCGAGATAATGTCATGTGTTATAGGCAGCTGGATGTTCAAGGCTTGAAAGAGTGAAATTTCAATTGAATCCTGCTTTGTGAACTCTGAGGTCAAACAGGGGATCATCTCTAAATTTTGACTATTTTAATCCGATTCGTTTGAAATTCGGCCGGTATATGTATTTGTTGATAGTAAACTTTTTTACTCCTGTAACTTTTTCGATTTATTCCTTATTTTTTTGACGAAAAATTTGTTTATGGTACATTTTTATGGATATTTCAAAAGAGGACTCGCCATTGGGTTTTGATGCTAGAACACCACTAAACAGTTTTAGAATCGTTGGAGCATTTCTAACAGAAGTGCGGTTCTAAATTTTAACATTTGTAAATTTTTTTATATGTATATATGTGATATTTTATCACTAAACCAAATATACACAAATTTTTCGTTTTGAAACAGAAAAAAAATTGGCTAAAATTTGGTAGTTCGGAACCGTACCTTTGTTAAAAAATTTCCATGGATTCTAAAACTGTCTTTGTTTTTTCCAAGCGCAAAAACTCACTGACGAGTCCTCTTTTGAATGTTGAAAGATAGAGGTCTTGGGTATAAGCCAAAAAACAAAATTTTTTGTTGAAGAGTAATATAATGGAGAAGTTATGTAATTGATTGCTGTTCTCATTTTGATTTCGATAATTTACATGCATAACTTCATATTCACGCTGTAAATTGTGATTTAAAAAAAAACAAAATTTTAAAACTTACGAATATTTATATTTGTAGTCTGATTTTTATGAAATTTGACTATTATATGTAACTTTGAAAAGAAACACAATTTCTTTCATTCATTTTTTGATTCAAGCCTTAGTTTTTTGACAAAATTGGACATATATGTTTTTTAGTTAATTTTTATGGATATTTCAAAAGAGTACTTGTCATTGAGTTTTTATGCTATAACAAAACCAAACACAGTTTTAGAATCCTTAAAGCATTGCAAACAAAGCTACGACTTCAAATTTTCCATTTCCCGTTTTGTTTTGTTTTTATATTTGGTCGAAAACTCAGGATTTTGAGTCCTCTTACGAAATACGGGAAGGTGGGGGGGATCTAGCGTCCGTACCGCCATAAAATTTTAGGACCGAATAGTCCACCATCTAAGGATTCTTTTCCAACAAAAAAACAAAAAAGCTCACCGGACTTACAGGGGCCTGGCAGGGGCCTGATATAATCCCTTAAGAATATAAGCTTTACTTCTATCATCGCTTTGGGCTTAACTGTTATTGTAAATCAACAGCACATTGGTGTCTTCTTCGAAGTATTTTTTAATAATATATTTATGGAAGTTTTATATTATTTTTGGCTTGCGCTGCTGCTATGGTTTCTTCATTCCGCTTTGCATGTCCTAGCATCCGTTTAACGGCTCTGCAGACACGCATGTGCTCCAGGCGATGAGCTTTTCTCTAGTATACTCCTATTTCAAGGCCACTATGCCAGTGTTGCCTGATATTTATTATGTGTCTTATCTCGTCTGCAAGCCAGGGTCCAGGAAGCATTACTAGTTGGTTTCAGTCGCACCGTTGGGAAATGAAAACAAAATAAATCAACCTAAAATAGTTTACCTTAATTTGCCCTAACCGACGTGGTTTCTTCCACCAAAAAAGTGGGCGTGTGCCGCCAAAAAAATGGGAGTGTTCCAACAATGCAGCGACTAAAAAACAGACTATATAATGTTATTCTTACCTGAACGTAATTATTGCCATATCTCGAAAATTAGGTATTAGCGAGCAACTCGTCATTCACGTGAAACATTTTTACATGTGTTCTTCCACCGATTCTTGGACACCAAATTTATAAATTTCGGAAGCGCATTAAACTCAATAAAGACCTCGGTTTTTCCTAGCGATGTAGACATTTATTGCGAACTCAAAATCTATCGTATAGTGATCTCGTACTTTCTACATTACTCCTACAGGTTTATTCTGATCGTCCGAGGTCGTCATAACTATAGGTCTTATACACAATTATGTCGTGTCAGTTTAGTAATGTACTATAGCAAATAATTTACGTTTAAGAGACGAATGAACTCATTGCCAGGGACTTGGTTTTATGATGAGGCCTAGTATATTTAAAGGAAGACCGAAATTCCCACATTCGTGGGTCGTCGTCCATTGCTGTGCTAGCTGGGTTTCTATAGACGAGCACAATCTTTACAGTTGTCCCTTGCCGTGGGGAAATGTTCAGATCTAGTACCTCAATATTTTGAGTTCTTACTGTCGTTTCAAGTCGCAGTTGCATCTTCTCTGAGTTATTTATAGAACCGCTATCGTTCATGCAGGCGAAAGTTAATCAACATTTTGGCACAAGTAGCTTTTCAATGAGACTTACGCTGAGATATGTCTCCAGTTAGATCTGACCCAAGTTTCGTTCAGAGCTAAAATACAATACTCGAAGACCACACTGCCAGAACGCGTTTTAGACTTGAGTGGTGTGAAGGCTGTTGTCTCCCATATGTGCTGTTAAGTTGCAACTTGCGCCGTTGGCATTAAAAAATTAAGCAACGTTTCAATTGGGGAGGTTGATGGTACAACGAAGTCTGTACTATCTTAAGAGTAATACGTAGATGAAATGGTGAAAAAAGTTTTATATTATTTCAGTGCAACAACGTTTAGTGTAGCACGTATAAAGAAAACTGTAGATGAAGCTATTGTTTTTAGTGACTGTGAGCACAACCTATTTCTCGGTGCAGGTGAAGGGAAAACATTATCTATCGTTCCGAAATGATCAATAAATTATAGATTTGACTTTCAAAAATATATACGAATAATAAATATTAAGAATTTGCAAGCATTTTCCTAATTATGCAATTTTTTACGTTAGAAAATAGTAAAATTACCATTAATAATTCATGAAGGTAAGCGAAATATTAGTCAAATTCCTTTTATCAATTTTTTGCAAGCCTGAAATTCACTTTACGTACTATGAGGAATATTTTTCGATTAATGAAGTTTCATTCTGTTTTTGCATGGAATATTGAATGAAAAATTAAAAAATCATTTTGTATTTTGTAATTACTTTTGAAGTTTCCCTTTCCTTTGATCTTCTGAAGCTACTAATTGTCAGTTTCCAGGTAGAAAACTAGGTAGCTTCGATTCCTATGTTCTGAAATTGGGGTAAATTTCTCTTAAATGTAAATCAATGTAGGTGTTTTAGACGGGTATCGCGTTGGTGTATTTGCTAGTTTATTTTAATTCCAGACTATGGAAAAATATAAAAGTTGTATTTTTGATGACATGAGACAGAGCTGTTCATTTTTAACCGGAGAGTTTTATTCCCGCCAGCGAGATGCGCTCTTCACAAAAGCGCGATACGCTTCGTTTCTGTTGACTGTTGTAACTTGTATACCTTAATTTTTAATTTTCATTTTCTCGAGTTTCGATACTGCTACAAAAATCCAAAAGCTGTTCTGGTTTCAAGATGGTTAAAACCTTCAGAATACAAAAATAGGCTTGAACCTGATCACTTGCGTCTAAAAACTTTCTATCACTTGTGTCGATCACTTACATCAAAAGGGTAGAAAAAAGTTTATCCTTGGGTGGTAACAAAATCTACAAACCTATCAATTTTTTCAAATTGAATTTATTTCATAAAAGATCTTGGTTCTCCTAATAAATGCTGGTGGGTTAAAACTTCCTCTTGGGCAATAATTTGATCTTAACTACGGATTCTTTTAGGTTTTCAAAGTTGAGAAACTCCTATTACACTTACTATCGTACACCAGAACACCTGCCTACAACTGTTTTTATTAAATTTTTAAAGCGGCTCAAGACCCGCTAAGTGGAGAAACAATCTTGGGCGAGAGGTCACTGAGTATGATAGTCGAATTCACGTGCGTCATTGCTGGCTTTCATTCTGTGGTGCGGTCGCTTACATTTTTACTTCCACTCTGACTGAAATTTTGAATGGTTCAAGAATAATAAAATCCTTCCTACAATTTCAACCTCTGATTCCAAAATCTGGTTGGATTCTAGTTGAAACCATTGTCAATATAGATCAGTTTTCGTCTGAAACTAATTTTTTCTTTCGTTTTATCCTTGCTTCTCTCAAAGTTCGACAATGTTTTGGTGTGTAAGTTGGGGATTCACATTATATTCAATGTCTTGTGTAATTGTGGTTTCCTTGACATTCCCTCTAATATCATCTAATAATTATGAGATAGAGCCCTTCTTTATTGCACTGTTCATAAAATAGTTATTTTGGGTCAGAATTTGTCGGTTTAGTAAAGAAGAAAATTTTGCCTTCTTTTCCATTCAGCTGCCGTTGATGAAATATTGTCCCGTATCAAAATTTACAAAAATTTTGTTATTGTTTGCTATAATATTTGCACTCGTCACCATATTTGATTGGCGCGTATTTGATTGATTTTCCTGCATGTGACTGACTGTACACTTTGTCAAATGCTGATGCGTTCATTAAATGCTGATGCGAACATTTCACGAGGCATTCGCTTTCGCTTGCTGATAGACTCACTGGAGCTGTTATTTGGAGTCACTTTATCAAAGTGGATCTTGGCTTCGCATTAGTCCATGGGCGTGATTAGCAGCGTATGTTTCGAAGAAGCGGTGTCTCGAGAGAACTCCTTTTGTGAAGCAACTTGTGTGCGAGAGCTCTTCAAACACTTGAGTCTCTGCAAAGCATCAGGAAATTAAATTTAGCATGGCGATTTCATTATTTTATTTAAAAATTTTATTGATTCATGTTTAGACGCTTATATGTACTCTACGATAAGTGCACAAACTTTTATGATGGAGTACAATTTCCAAAAAACAGCAGTTGAGTTAACGGAGGACCCTAAACCCTATTAGAGCTGAATTATAACGGTACATGTACACACTTATCTAAATTGATGCCGCAGTTGGAAGTTCCTCACAGAATTTAATTAGAAATAGTTATTTCCTAGTTCAGTTGAACGTCATCTGGTTGAGCCAATCAAAATCATGCAAATATAAAAATAAAATTAATTCGAGGATGCTCAAGTAATCATGCGCTGTTAAAATCTATACTCATTAAACAAGACCTTATTACATAAACTATGTAAAATACAGTTACACAGTTGTAAAAAAGCCTGGAACAAATTCTGTACATATTTTCACAGGAGGTCAGGAAGTACTGAAGTAAGAATAAATAACTTTGGATGATTGGGACCGGTTGTTATCGTTACAAGCTTTACAAGAAGCCCACTACTGGCCTAACGTCGGGTGTTATATGAATGAAAACATGCTCGAGTCAGTAAAAACTACTGCAGATATGAGTGACGGCAGACAGGGCAGAATAACTAATTTGACGAGAAAATATTGAGACATGATTGTAACAGATATAGTAATTTAGTTTTCAAATAGTTCCATAGTATGAGTACGCATTCGTTTACGTATATTTTCAACTGGAAATAATGCGTACGAGTTCTACGGGAAATTTCGTTATTCGCTCAACCGTGTACGCTGGATTACATCCTCTATTAAATATTGATCTGGTCTAAACAGATATTGCCTTAAATGAGAATGCACAAACTAATAACTAGAGCTGTGACATTGCATAACTTGCACATATGCACACCCAGAGATATGGAGGATGTTTTGTGCAATGCAAAATCACATATGCAATTATCCATGTGCAATTTGACAGATATAATATGCAAAATGTATTAAGCATATGCATGATATCATTACATAAATGCTGTAATACAAATGGTGTAATTTGATTTTTTTAATGTAAAACTGCAAATTTGTTCCTTGATCCAGAAATTTTGTACATTGATGGGACCTCTCGCAATGTACCTCTTGCCAAAGCAACATCACAAGTTTTACCCGGTGCGCTGTGTTTAGTACCTGATGCCCAGGTTACCTTCTTGACCTGGACATTCAGTTCAGTTCCTCAGTTGTTAAATTTGGTTCATAAATAAAATAAAATAATGTGTCCGAACTGAAGTTAATGAAGTTTGAAGTGTTTAAGAAGTGCATGAGGTAATAGTTTTGTACACCTTGTGAGAGTTTTCCTGTTTTGTTCTACACATATGCCTCCCTATACGAACAAAGTGTTAAAGTGGAAATGTAACTGTGAAGTTTGTATCAATTCCCAAAACATATGCGTTTAGTGAATTAATAATGAATACCGTTGTTGCGCTCTGCTTGTTCATGAAAAATAAGAACGAACTCAGTAAGGTAATCCCTCGAATTCCGAATACGCCACAAATTCCCAAAATTTGCATCACTACAGTGATTTAGCTTCCTGGACTTACATAAGGACAATGAAATCTGCAATTGACATTTATGTAGTGATCATATGCTGATTTAAATATTCCTGTAATATTTGGTTTTCAAAACCTAATGCAAATGTTCGGTATTCGTGAGATGTCCGAAATAAGAGAAATTTCCTAGAGGAAGATTATGAGAACTTTTTGTAAAAATTGTGTATTCATTTTTGTATTGAAATTTGCAGATGTATTGGATAATATGTTGATGAATGAAGAAATGAACAAATTTTTTTTAGTATTCTAATGATTACCATTATTTATTAGTTACGCCATCCCAAAGTACCACAAAGTGTAAGGAATGATACTTTCAAGAATGAATTTCCCAGAATTTGACTTTCGGGACGGATATCTGTATTGTACTTATTGCCGGAAAACTGTAAATTTGTCGTGCAATCTAATAAGAGTATACACTGTTATTGTCAAAATATCTGCTACAACTTCATAGATATGAATAAAGATTATCCTTTTGGTTCAGCATAAAGTTAACCGATATTGACTCATTTTCATCGACGATAAAATCACCGAAGCTGGTAGTTTAAGCTCCATATCTCATCGAACGTACGAAACCAACTTTTAGTGATCGCCGTGGCCGAGTGGTTATGAACGCACCCTTCCGTGAAGCTTGGTGCGGATTTTTACGGATTTGGTTATAACGGTATCATCGATGAAAACGTTAAACGTAGAAGTCATAAAATTTTATTTTTGCGGTACATCGAAATTTACTGCCAAGATCTGACGTTTCGAATCAATAAGACAAGAGTCGGTGTCTTCCTGTCAAAGTAGCTCTTAATCTGAGCATCAGCTTAGTACAATCTCTTAAGTCATAAAAATAAAATTTATCGGGTAAAATACGCTATCTATCTTAATTTTTAAAGGAACTAGTATACTAGTGACATTTCTCGAGAGGAGGAGACCAAATTCTTTCTGAAGACAGTTCTCACAACAAAAAGTCTCAAATTGGTTCAAAATTGCAGCTCTTAATGCGACCCGAGATGCATGATTTATACAGGGTGTTTCAGAGCAAGGGGTACAAAATGAACACCAAGTAGAAAATGACTAAATAAACACTTTTCTTCTACAAAATTTTTCGGAAAAAATCGGGTCGTGATATATTAGCTGTTCATTGTTTTAAAGGATGAAATTTAATTACATAATTACTCTCAATATTTGTTTTGAATTTACGTCGCAAACGCTTCTATTCTATGAGAGTTTACAATAGTTAAATTTATTTAAGCTATCTATGGTAAAAAAGTTTTAGCAAGAAAGTTTAGCGTCATCCATTGAATCTGAGGAAGATCTCGTGGCCAGAATTATTGTAGTGGCTGCTGGTGAGATTTCTGAAATGCCAGCCGTGTTTCCTAATATCCGGCAGTCTTTAAGGCTAAGGTTTGAAAAGTGCTTTGATGTAAGAGGAACACATTTTAAAAGATTTTTGCATAGTTAATTTCAGATAAATATTGCGAGTAATTGTGTCATTTAATTTCATCATTTAAAGCAATAAACAGCTAATATATATCTCAAAAACCCTAATTGTTTCGGAAAAGTTCATGGAGGAAAAAGTGTTTATTTCGTCATTTTCTATTTGTGTGCAATTTTGAGCCTCTTGTTCTGAAATACCCTGGATAAACCAAGGCCCTAACGATCCTTTTACTGGTGAGATAACAGTCCATGCAGTTGGATACGCCGCAGCCACACCATCTCAATTCTATCCATCGGCTTCGTGAGGCAAGAGGGGACGTAATGCACGATTTGAATAACTATTTCATAGAATATCACGAACAGGACGAATAAAAACAATACACAAAAATAATTATGTAGGATGAGGAGCAGATACGTCGATAAGCATACCTCTTGCCTTGAAAATTTTAGTAAGTAGCTTTGTGAATTTACGAAGCGTAGGCCAGGAACTTGGCTCTACATAGTAGTAGACACTGGCAGGAGAGTTCTATAATACGAAATAACTAAGTGGGATCCTACTATGCGCTGGCTTCTTGTGTACTCTCCGTTATGAATACACAATCTAGGAGTTATATGGCTTCTGAACGTGAGGTGTTCAAAAAACACTCAGGAAGAGAGGACGACGCTTCTCAGCGTCCCCGATACAAGCTCTAAAGCAAGGGCCACATTACACGAAGAAGGTATCAATACCGCCAAAATGATTCCACCTCAGACGAGTAAGAAAGAGTATTTTTGTGACTACCTAAGGCTCGTTCAGATCCACGGGCTCACCAAGCGTCCTGGGGTCGGATGGACGCGTCACGCCTCGAGGAGACCGACGCAAGAGCTTACGTCGCGTGAAGAAGGCCGACGAGAACAAGAACAAGGCCAAGAGGGCGAAAATTTTTTGCGGGTACCAAGACCCTCATCATTTAATTATACGTTCTCTAACACCTGCGATTCAAATTGGATAGTGAACTTAAAATGTTAATGGGCCAATTGAGATTGGCCCATTAACATTTTAAGTTCACTCGAATTTTTGTCTATCAGCGTAAAAATATCTATCAATAATAAAGGAATAATGTGTGGCATGCACCAATCACTATTATTTAAGGAGCCGCGTATCGTCCGTACATCCCTCCGTCCGTCTGTGTGAACCCCTATTGACTATGGTATCCACAATACGCAATCGGCTTATTTTTAAAAATCGAATTTTTCTATTGATCTTTCTTTGTTGAAATTCATCATGTCGCTTTGATATTTTTAATTGATATTGCAAAAAATATGTTTTAATTCGTTTGACCAGTAACCTGGCTACCACTTGGTATAAAGGCCCAGGATTTTGGAACTTAAGTTATTGTTTTCAAAATTGTGATTTTATTAAAAAGCTTTGAAAAGATAATAGACGACATTTCAAAATAGAATTCCGGCAAAAGAGGCCACCAATGATAGAAATATGTCCAACCCCAAGAGAGAAGTACCAAGACTTCGACAGCAAGAAAAAACGCCTAAGACGATCGGATGAACAACGCGAAATGGCAAGACGAAGCAATGCTGTTCGCCAACGAGAAACTAGAGCTAAATTGGCCCTTGACCGGCGTTTGGAAATTCAACGGAATAATGCAGAGCGGAACACCGAGTAGCTAGAGAGCTTAACACATGAAAGAAACGAGGAAATTCTTCGACATAACGCTGGACAACATTGAGTGGCCCGAAAGAATTTAACTCAAGAAAGAAGGGTTGAAATTCTTCACACTAATGCCTAACAGCATCGACTTGCACAATCGAATTTAACTCAAGAAAGAAGGGATGAAATTCTTCAGATTAATGCCGACCAACACGTGCGCACCAATTTTAATAAACGGGCAATTAGTGCTTTGTTCAAAGCTCGACTTCATTGTTATAAATGCTGGATGAACAAATTATTCCTTCAACCTAACAGGCGTATGGTATTCGTTTTAAGTATGTTTCATTCGAACAGATGGAACACCAGCACATCGGTGGGTTGTTGTAACGAATAAATTTATAGAAATACTCGTTCAGACGGTCATCACTTGGATTTAACGTTGATGGTTTTCCAGATAGTTGACCCGGAACTCAAGCGATGCGACAATTCTAGTAAAATAAAATCTGTGTGCGAGGAATCAAACACGGAGAATTCATGACGCAGCTATGCAAAGAATTAAGGCTCAAAATATTACTTCCATCGAAGTAAATCCTGCGTTTAAAGAGCGCAACGGCAGATCTATGGGAGGATACTGGCAGTGAACCCTATTGTTAATGAACAAAGTTGTTAAAACTAGATATTGTTATGTTTGGAATGAATAAAAAATAATGAGAAAAACATCATTTTCTAATTGTGAGAAAGGCCAGCGCTCTGCACAATACTCATTGCTCCTTTTCTTCCTACTTAGTGCTTGTCTCTTTTAATTTGATTCTTGGTTATAATTGAAAATTTTTTCTATCTTACTTATCGAATACAAAATTTTGAATGAAATGAAAAAAATACGTTCATCTTAGTTTGTACATGAAATTTGAGAAATTAAACGTTGTCACGTTTTAGGCACGTCCTATATTATTTTCCAGTAGGGTAGCAAGTACCTATGTTCTTTTTCCATAAAGTCTTTAAATTACGCATCTTCGTTCATGTATCATGTTGTTTAAGCTGCAGTGTTATCATTTGGTTCATTTTCAAGTCGATCTTCCATTCTTATTCCTCAACATGTGTGTAAACACAATTGGTAATCATCATCTGAATTTGGTAATCGATTAAAATTTTATTTTATTTAGAAGTCTCTTAAGCGCTGTGATAAAATGCCGGGAAGGGAGCCGAAATAGTAATGAGGAGGAATTTTATTTTAAAACTTGTAATCGTTGAAAAACCTCTAAATGATATAACATATCGTTCATTTTATCTGTAATTCATAATTTACTGACATTTTCAGGACCATGAAGGAAACCAGGACGATGTTGAGGTATACTGCACTTCGGCGCATCGGGTGTACTCGTATGTCATGCAGTCTCCTTCCGATTGGTTAACAAATAGGACATGCATTATTCTCCTGATTTATTTGCTCATTGTTACGGGATTTTCTAGTATTTAAGACGACTACTTCACAGCTTTCAAAATTTTTACATGAATTGCATAACTTTTCTGAAAAAAACATTTGCGTATAATAAGAATTTTAAGCATGTGGTTTAACTAGTTTTGACATATAAATAAATTTCAATGGAAACTTGCTACTTCAAATGAATAAATTTAAAAATTTTCATTCAACTGGAAAAGTTTTGCTTTTTGATTCCATATATGAAGAATTTTTATTTTCGCTATCTCATGGCATTTCGCGCGAGTTGTCCTTTACGGTTTTTTACTCTCACTACACAAAGTGTACCGTTGTGAAATACCGAAAAAATTGCCCTGAGCACATACACAGAATTATCTGAAGCTTCTGGAAAATTTCAAAAAACATCGTAAGCCATCATATGACATGTAAATTAGTTTAGACACTATTTTATAGGGAAAAATGGATTAAAATAACCAAATTGAAACAAGATCCTGAACTAATCTTGGAATTATAAAATCAAGATAACTATGAGCATAAATTAAGTGAACTCGAAAAAGCTTATCCGAAAAGTATCGCGACTTAAAAATTACGAAGCCTTGAAATTGTGAAACCTGGAGTTCTAAGGGCTAAAAACTTTAGCTTTGAAGTTGGGAAGCTTGAAGGTGTTGGCGAGTTTTCAGCAGCTCAGAGAAGATGCTTGTCTCAACGAATTGCAAGTCGTCGCTCTGTGTAGATTTGACCATACAGAAAACGGTCGAGCATCGATCCTGGCCACAATAAATTTCCTTCGATATTTAATATATGTACACAATTTTTGAGGAACTAACTTTGACGCTATAAATTAGATCGGAAAAATTGTGTTATTTGAGTTAACACATTTTTCAACCCAATTCTTATTCATAAACCACATGGAAACTGTAAAGTCGAAGCTTGTAGCTACATTTATTCATTGAAAACAAGACATTTTTCGTTCAATAGACAAATTCTTTTCATTGGACTTTGGTAGTAGGGACTGGAGGACATTTTTTCTTTTCGGGTATTAGTTCACATTTTCATACCTAAGTGAGAAGCACATTGCATAAAACCTAAATTCTTGAAATATATTTAGTTATTTTGGAACTGCAAGCATTGCTAGGTCGCGAGAACAACGAAACTAAGGACTAAGAAGTACAAACATTTCGTCGGCCAAATACGTGAGGTCCAAAAGTCCAACCGCCGACTCCAAGTGCCACTTGGCGTGAGGGATCACGGGATTGCACCAGAAATCGCCTGGATAGACGTCAGTCCCATTTTGGAAATCCAGGTTGAAGTAATCGTACGAATTAATTTCGTTCAGACGAGTGTTGACAATTGGTAAGTATTCATATCCTATTCCGTTAACTGTTTCGTTGAGGAAGAATGGGTTGTCTGTGAGAATTTCTTCTTGCCATAGGAAGGCATAAATTAGTTTCAAAACTGTGGTGATACCATCTTCAAAGAATCTTGTTTCCTCGATTACTCCCAAGGTGATATTCTCAGTCAAATAGCGGATCTCAGGCAGGTACTGATCCATGATGAAATCCTGATACTCAGCCTGAAGTCCAAAGGCAGACATGATGATTGGGGCCCAGTGATCCACAAATTCTGGTGTGAAAACTAAAGTCATTACATTGCTAAAAATTCCTGCGAATGACACATAGTAGTCAGGAATGTCGAATGTTGCTGTGTGTTCATGCCACTCCTCGACTGGCAAATTCAAGTACATTTTCTGGAACTCATCGGCGAGTTCAAGTGATGTCAAATTCCTGTACGTCGGACTGAAGTCACGTACGATGGACGACGCTGGTAGATTTGCAATACTTCCTTGATGAACGAGGTAAGATAAAACTCGTATGCTCCAAGTATCTTGCTGCCCTCCTACGTTGGTGTGGCTTAAATGCATGAACGATGATCCCATCACCAAACTTACAAAGGCTTTACCAATTGCCTTGATGTAAACTTCAGGAAGATTGAAAACTGTCCCGGCGGCAACCTGCTTGCACAGTTCCAACGGCGGGTGAATGTAAGCAACATTCGACGCATAATTACATGGTTCGTAGACGGTCATGTTCAGAAAATCAGAGGTTGTTACATTTTTTTCAATATAAACTAAATCCATTCCTCCCCATGGGTCACTTTCGGTGCCATTCATGATCCAGTAATTTATTATTCCTTGCCATGCGGAGTCTTGCGACGCGGTTAGGAGAGGGTCGAAAGTCACCATGCAGTCTCGTAATTCTTGAAAAAGAAGTCTGTCATACTCGGGCTCCCCAGTCATGAGCTGCTGCATAGCATCGAACATCTGCAACATGGCCGAATCTTCCTCAACCTGGCAATTTACTACAGCCACTGCCAGAGTGCAGAAAACCACTGCTGTCGCAGCACTGAGCGAGAATTTTAAAGCCATGTTCGTGTTGCCAGGATGAGACGCTTCTAACGCGATTCATGCAGTTGCACGGATTCTTAGGTTACTGCATCCTGAGAAGAGCGTCACCTGATGAGAACTGATTTCCTTCCCTGTAAAAGATACCGGCTACTACGCACCAGCTTGTTTATTACATTACGCGATAACTAAACCACTGTTAGCACCATAGTAACTATATATGATTACTGAGATGCATTGTTAAATTAAGTTCCTTTTTTGGCGACTTTTTGTATTGTTTTTTACAGAGTTCCTCAACGACTCAAATATTTGTAAGAAATTCTCATGTGCCATACTTTAATTTTAAAGATTGGATAATTGATGTACTGATAATTGTGTACTGTTGCACACATTAATTTGGCAAGGACACTACTAAAGCACCCACTGCTTACTCAGTTTAATCACTGGTCAGATGAAGTAGTTTTCATCTGAAAAATTATAATGAAATCCATAGTACGACTGGTCCTGATGATAAATTATTCATTTATTTCCTACATTTCGGCCTTCAGTCTGATAAACTCGAAGAATTCATGTATTTCAGGACCTTGAAGTGCTTCGATAATTTTTGGGTGCATTATATGGTTAACAATTTTAATTTTTAGAATTGCAATTCTTAGTTAATAGTTTTTATGTGACACAATTTTTAATGGTGTGTGAATTTGCCCGGTCCATCTGCATCGGAGTACATAAGCTGTATCTTCTGCACATTGAGACTGAGGATCGGTGAGGTACAGAGTAGACAATCGTACATTTGCAATTCCGAGGTCGGCTCCATATTCCTCCATTCGCCTCCATGTGGTCAACAACGATTCAGAAATCACTAAATCTTTTTGATTTTATGTTAGAGGCCGAGTTTTGCCGATATTTGAATTTCAAAATCATTGTATGTTCTGAGGACATACTAATACCCGATGTCACGGATTTTTTCTTTCCCTTCTGCATTTCCAACTAACCGATATCGCCTGTGTGTGTGCGAATCTTATGCACGAATGCCGTTTTAAGTTATGTCGTTACTTTCAGCTGATGGTTAGACTATCTCAAAGCTTTCATTTTTATTAATGCATAAGTTTTTACTCTCAACTTCTTAAGGTAGGTATAAATTTTACCTTTCACTCCTAGGACATAGATTGGTCAATTATTCCAAAAATGTTTCACAGGGAGGACTTCTAGTTCTTTCGCCTTGCTCCTCTCCATCATACGCCACATTGGACGAATAACAAAGGTTGTATGAGCCTAGCAGGCACGAACATTTGGCCTGCTGCCACTGGGTCCGCACGCCGTGCCCACACCGTTCTCCAGAATAAATATTTGTAATGTTTCCTTCACATACTCGTAATTTCATTTCTAAAATCCTCCCTCTAAGTAATTTAAAATCACAGCTTACAGAAATTTGACGTGATAAACATTTTCATGTATGCATCAACTTTGTGGCTCCAAAAAATAGACGTCCTCATGCTATCGCATGGCTGCGTGTACCAGAATTGGAATCAGTTTCTGCAAATTTTTCAATGCATCCAATTGAACTATATCCCTTTCAAGTTAACATCAGGAAAATTTTTTATATGTATGTAAATTGAGTGATTTCAACTTTTGTTACGCTTCATAATGAAGCACCAACTTATGAATAATTTAACCCATTCGTTTCAAATCACAGAACCTGCATAGTTAAATTACTCTCATGATTTGCAATTCATTTTTAAATCATACAGTTACTGGAAATTTCTTTGCCCTAACGTTTTCAGAATAGCGCGTAAAATATTCGAGAAACGCCAACAGAAAAAATTCCAACATTTTTCACTTCTCTGTCATTCCAATCCATGCTCAGTTATTACTCCCAAACGCCTGCTTCAGTATGTAGGTTGTGAATTTTGGAGCCGATGGACGTGTGATCGAGTGGTCTGGCTTAGCCACATGAGCGCTGTACGTCATGGTGTTGAGCGTGGTCCCAAGAAGCTTGAGAAGCACTTTTCGGTTGCGACACATTCTCGTTTCAATATGAAAAATGTTATTAGGCCCCCTGGACAGATTTTAGATTTCAGACTTCACTATCGAGCCGAATTTACCCTATATTTCCGAGTCTCGTTCCATGATAGCATCAGTTCCTCTTGAGAGATACTTACAGTACAGTACCATTTCAGTTCATAATTCCTGTTTTTCTAAATGCATGTATCGATTCGAAATTTTTTGGATACTCATGAAGGTGTGCATCATTGTTCTTTGGTTGCTCGTCGTATATATGAGGAGCAGATGTCCTACTGACAGATTTAGGATGACTTACACGTATTACTATAGATTTAAGAATTTAAAAACGAAGGTTAGGTATCATATTTAATAGAATTTAACGAAGCAAATTTTAAAATATCTGAATTGGTCAATTTTAAACGTTTCGGAGACCAGCTCCATCTTCAGTAAGTCTGAAAAAATGAAAACCAAAATATGTTAGTTCTTGACAAAAGTGACAAAAGTGATCAGTAAGAAAAAAAATTTATACAAAAATTTCTCAAGGATATGAACTATTAGCATTATTTAAAAGCGGCTTCTCTTTTGCTATGTGAAGGGATTCTAGAATGCGCAAATTTAACTCGTTAGGTGCAAAGCTTAAAATAGAAAATTGTCCTCGGAAATACGGCTGCTACACTGCTCGGTATGAAGGCGGATTGATGAATGAGGAGGTTGACCTAAAGGTCTCCCGGTACGAAAGCTTACTCCGCGGTGCTGGGCGATCCTGACGTAAAAAGGCAGCGTCGTCATGCCGACGTAGCCAGACGTACACTGTACGCAACTAAATTTATATACCAGGGATGCCCGCATCCGCTTAGGAACCCTATCTTTGTACCGAAAGAAAAAACCAACTCGCAGTAGATTCACAGTAATTACATTTAATTTTACCGCAGGAAAGTGGTGTTTAAAAAGGTTTTCAAAATCCCGGTGCATCTTGCTCATAAAGTCACCAAAATATGGAAATACGTAGTAGAGCTATTGCACCGAATCGGCGACATCGTTAATACCTGAATATCTCTTGGCTAAAAATTTTCTAATATGAGCATGAACAATTGAGGAAGGGAATCCGTTTTTACAAAAAAGGGAGACTAAAAAATTAAATTCAGCATGCAGATCCACAAAACTAGAACAAATGTTGAAGTCACGATTTAATAAGGTTTTAATCGCATTAATTTTAAATCTAGAGTTACAGTTGCTGTAGAAACTTATGCCCAATCCAGTAAAAGTAGCCTTACAAAAAACTGAAGAAGTGAAAGCTTTACCTACTCGAGTAATTTTTGAGTCCAAAAAAGATAACGAGCCATTATTCTCAATTTCGATTGTAAATTTTATTGATGAATGTTTCTCATTTAAATAGTCCCTAACATTTGAGCATGACTTGGATCACGAAACAACAAAAACGTGTCATCAATGTAACGGCGATAAAATTCTGGTTTAAATTCCACAGGACAATCGGCCAGCCATTTTTGTTCCCAGTGACACATGAAAATATTTGCAAATGTGGGTCCTAACGGAAGACCCATGCCCAGGCCATCGATTTGTTTATACATATTACCAGCAAACACAAATATAGAGTTCATAACAGACAGTTCGTGAAGCGTCTTAAAATAAGATTTGCCTAGGCCTAAAACTGTATCACTTGTCAAAGCAAACAAGGAATTTATAATTATTTCAATGGTTTCTGCAAGTGGAATATTTTTGAATAAGCTTTCAATATCAAATGAAGCCATGGTCATTTTATCGGCATTTCGACACGATGTGATCTCGTTAACAAATTGAGTTGAGTTACCAAGAGTATATTCATTCACAGTCAAAGGATTTAACACAGGTACTAGAAATCGTGCTGAGTTAAAACTAGGCGAATTCACTGCAGCAAAAATAGGACGAAATTGAAATTTAGATGGAAAGTCTAATTTAAGGATTTTCGGCAAACCATACAGGACTCCCGGACGTGAACCTGACACATACAACTTCGAGTATACAGTTCAGGAGAGAAAACCTTCAGATTTTTAAGCTTGCGTAAAAAATTAAACCTCCTCATTCATCAATCCGCCTTTATACCGAGCAGTGTAGCAGCCGTATTTCCGAGGACAATTTTTCTATTTTATGCTTTGCACCTAACGAGTTAGATTTGCGCATTTTAGAATCCCTTCCCATTGCAAAAGAGAAGCCGCTTTTAAATAATGCTAATAGTTCATATCCTTCAGAAATTTTTGTATAGATTTATTTTTTTTCTTGCTGATCATTTTTGTCGAGAACTAACCAATTTTGTTTTTTATTTTTTCAGACTTTCTGAAGATGGAGCTGGTCTCCGAAATGTTTAAAATTGACTAATTCAGATATTTTAAATTTATCTTCGTTAAATTCTATTAAATGTGATACCTAGGCTATCCGTGCTGTATTCTTCGTCTTCAAATTCTTAATGATGGTCCGACAAAGAAGTGTTAAATTTACGGAACTATAGATTTAGACTTGCATTCTATGCGGGCACGATTTACCTACATGTACAATTCATTGATGACTTCAACCAGAAACAAAGACATGTCAAATATAGGTGTTACAAATTTATGTTCCGATTTGGTGCTAATGAACTGCTTCCTATCGTCATGAGAATGCGTGTCAGTCCGGACTTCTTTGTTATGTTTCCTTTTCTTATCTGTTTCGTGGGCGAACTTTTATACTCTATAAGTATTCTTCTGCCATTCTACCCCGCGGTTGGTAAGCGTTAGATCGAATTCGTTATTATGCTTGTCCGTAAATGAACATTTATGTTACAGTCTTCATGCGTCTTCAATTTCTGTTTTGTTTTATTGGAGGTCTCACAAGCACCAAACCTTTAGTTAGATAGGACAGATCAGTTTGTTAATTTATTTTCTTACGGTAGTTACTAATTTTGATATTATGTAGAATTTGTTCATCTTGCTTCATTTCTATTGACCATCATAATTTTCCGTAAATGTTTATCCTTGATTATTCACACTTTCATTTAGGCCAAAATTTCCCTCCAAGAAATGGCTATCAAGCGCCCTGCGCCCAATAAGTCATTACGAACTAAGGGCTAGATCTCTGCCTTGACAAACCCCATATACCTGAATCCACAATTGCGTTTTGTTCTTTTCGAATAAACTATGACTGCATTAGACATAAACGCTCGATACAAAACCTCAATGAAAAAATCTATGAAGTTTTTTCTACGATAGCATCGATCTTGGCGAGAACAATTTTAGAGGTCGAAATTTCTGTTGTTCACTAAAACGATCTCAATTATTTTCGGTACTCATATGGACATGATACGCACTGCTCTCTGGGACATAAAACACTGCTTACGATTGATGATAAAAATTCACTGACCACAACTGAATTGTGGTCAGTACTATGCAATAATTGTGTTCCATTAGGGAATCCAATTGGATGCGTATTGATAACTTAGTGGTCATGAACAGGCAACAAGTCATGTTGAAAAAGTTGCTCGCCTAAACGAAGACCAGAAATACATCAACAAAAATTACCAATGCTCTTGAATGCTTTCATCCGCTTGACGCTGGCGAGACTAATCTAAGAGATTGGAAGGAATCTTCCTGTTATAAACAAAAGAGTGCAAATTGTAGAATACATGGTAATTGGAATAAAATCTGACGTTTTGGGATTATATTTATTATCCGCGTAAAAAAGTAACCCAATTCTAACAGGAGGAAAAAAAATTCAAAAATATTCAAACTCAAAAACATGGAAGGCGTTACAAAATTTAATACATAGATGGGGTATGAATTGTTTTTAATTCCTAAAAAGAAAACTATCAAAACAAAGCCATCAATTAGAAAAGCATAGCGATATCGTGAGTATGTATATCAACTGAGCACAAAATCGATTTCAAGAGATACCTTGTCAAAATTTTTTCGAGTTTTTCATTAATTATAATTAATCATTTCTTACAAAATCATCAACAAACTGTTATTGTATCTCATTTTCTTATGATTTATTATTTTGTATGCAATTCCTGTTTTTTCGATAAAAACTGCTCTAGCAATCTGAAAACGTTTTCGTCAAACGTTGGGACGTGAGACCACGGAAAAAAGGAGATTTCGCGTTTGATTTATTAGTCTTTTTAAGATAAGGGTAAAGGTTTACAGCGAGCATTCTCACGTGGGATCGCAGGTCAAGGAAGGGTCGAAATTATGTTTATTTTACGAAGGCAAGCAATCGGACCGGGCCTTTTACACGTCTCAGTTTGCGGAAGAAAATTGTAGGTGAATATAGGTCTCCGTAGCGAGAATGTTAGCCAAAAAGAGGAAGTACTTTTAAGAAAAACTCTCCTTTTGGGCTGTTCTAGGGCAGAATACGGAGGAGAAAGGCTCGCCCTTGGCTAAAAGAATGGTAGGCACCCTTCGATGGGAGGAGCCAACATGAGTGTATGAAAATTTAAAATATAGAGCAGTTTGATCGCAACCACAGGAAAACGTGGTTTGCAGAGGTGCTGTGTGTGCGCGTGTATAAAAATTCAGTTTCTCACTTAACAAAAAGAGAAATCTGCGTCGAGCAAAAATTTTTAAAATTGATTTGATGATGTGACAAAATAAAAACTAGTGATATTACTAACCGGCAACGACCAATCGTAAGTTGAAGCCTCGTTAAATATTCAGTATTAATGTTGTTTTAATTATAGTTAGAAAATCAAGCATATTAAAGATGTGTCATATTCATATGAAGAGGGGAATGAGCATGATAATCTATCAAATAGTTGAACACATATTAACCATAAATGGTCAGAAAAAATACCATAATGTTGTTATTTATTCAGATTGATCTATGTTTCGCAGATTGTCCTATCAAGCCATCAAAGTATTTATAATCAAAATTCATTAGAGAAAGTCAACGCTCTCGAATGGATCTGAGTGATTCCGGAAGAAATTGTTTAAAAAGATATCATCTCGATTGAGTGAAAATTTTCGGAAGTTTCAAAGTAATGAAGTTATTCATAATGATTAAAATGATTTCTTGAAAAATGGAAGGAAGAAAATTATAAATGTTGATTCGCATTCAAAGACGGAACAGAAATAATACATAGAATAAGTTCTTTCTAACACTTGAATGGGGATTTGTACATATTGCAAAAATAAACCTCAATCTTTATTGCAACGTGAGGAACGCAGCAGTCGTGAAGTATAATCATTCGCAAAAGTTGTCTTTGCTGAAAGTTCCGACGCTTTTGTACATTGCGTCCGTCGTGCATATCAAAAACTGATGTTGGAATAAATTGAACCGAATAAGCGTCTGAAGAACAGCAATAGGAGTTCGAATTTTTTTTTTTTTTTGCTTACGTCACTGTATTTGTGTACCGAGTAATGTGAAGTACATTTGTTTTTTGGCATATTTATGAGCGAGAAATTCTAGTGCCAATAATTCTATATTTTAATAGTAGACGCTCAATTGGGAAATATAGGAAATTGAATGACGATATTAGGGTTTCAGCAATGTTTTCATTTGATTAACGTCAAAGTCATTGTGTATTAAGGTGTAATTCAAGTGAATATAATTTTTTTGAAGACCCTCAGAACTTATCAAGTCTTAAAAATATTATTCACTGAGCAGGTCTTACCTTCGATGGTACAAGAGAAACGCGTGGAAAACTATTTTGGAGCTGTGAGTGAATTTGGGAGCGAAACACAGTGAGTAGCCGCAATCATTTTCATTTTTCGTGCTGTCTCAACGAAATTATATGTTAATGTTAATGCTGTGTTTTATATAGCACTCGCACAGCTTTCAGTATCAGCATTTTTGTATGGAGGTGGGCCTCTCCTCCAACTGAGATTGCTTTGTAAATTAACGCAAGTTAGCAAGGCGCAAACACAGCTCGTGATATGTGAACAGATTTAAAAACAACTTTACCTCACAGCAGACAAATTTCAGCAAAATTATCTCATGCGATGAAAAGATAAGAACAGTAATAGAAAATTGAAGTAACACACATAAACGATATAGTTGTTAGAATCAACAAAAGTGGGAGGAAAGAAGGCTAACATCGCCAAGGGAGGGTTGATAGTTTACCCCTAGTGAGAATAGAACCTTCAAGCAGTATTTACCGACATAGTGTGGATAACTGTAAGCTCTTCTATCGGTCGTATGTTGAATGACCCGATGGTGTAATGGTATTGTAAACTGAGAAATAATCAGCTTATTATTTTTATGATCCAAAATCGAAATATCTACCAAAATCATGCATAAAAACAATTTTCCTAGGTGGTTCAAAGAATTCATTTGTTAAAACAAAATGTTTTGATGCTTGAATATTTCAAACTTTTGTACTATGAGTTATTTATTTTATACGTACAATTGAATTTGTGGCACATCCAGAGCTTAACAACTGTTTACACTCATTAACGGAGAAATTCAAGACACATTTAATTCAAGTGATACGCAATTGTTGAACTGTACGGTGTGTCAGCACAGCTTGAAACAGCTGGCCAGAACAATAGCATAGCAACTTGAGACACTGAGGCAGAAGTTAGAGTATTAGAAAAACAGCATCAACTGCTCCTGAACAGAAGGTCGGCTGTTTGATGACCCTGGCCCACAGTGAATAGAAAAGAAATTATGTTAAAATAAAAGATCAGCTCTACTTAGAGACTTGCCATAGCCTAGACCAGTGGTATTCATTGCGCGGCTCGCGATGTCTCAATTCACGGCTCTCGAAAAATATATAAATTAATTTATGTATAATTTATATAATATACGCTAACTTGCAGTAGCTGCGGCTCTCTCAATCAATGCGTTTAAGGGGATCTACTACCCTGGACTCGACCTCTTCGTTCAAACTTCACTGTACATATTTCTATTGCACCGATGGGAACGAAAATTTACACGTGGATGTAAAATTTAATTGCGAACACATTTGCATCTATAAAATTTTTTGATTTTAGCAAAAAAAAATTATTTATTTCACGATTATTAGAAAAATATATATAGTTGCGCAAAACCCTACCCACTGTATAATTTACAACATAAAAACGTGATTTTGGTCTCATTTGACGCAGAAGGACTGTACCAAGACCGTAACGTAGGATTATTTTGAATTTCGGGTTAGAAAAAAATTTATGGATACATATGTCAAATACGTGTAATAAGAAGACAAATTCAACATACTTTTTTTGATCTCAGATTACAGGGTTCTATTGCAACTAGGTAAATGAAAATGAATACCGACATGTGAAATTATATTCTAAACACATTTGATTTTATGAAAAATTTCGAAATTCGCGATAGAAAAGAAGTGATTGGGCGAACATTTATATATGTACATTTATATATATTTTCTGCGCAAAACCACATCCCTTCTACAACTTTCAACGTAGAAGCGTGATTTTGGTCTCATTCGATGCAGTTTGACAGTGGGAACAGCGTAGCAAAACAAAATTCTATTTGAATTCTAAATTAAATTTTTATTTTGAAAAACTAAAAAAAAAATTATTTTATTTTTTTCAAATGTTGGATATGTGTACCTATAACTTTTTTCTAGGTCGAAAATCAAAAAATCCTACGTTACGGTCTTGGTACAGTCCTTCCGCGTGGAATGACACTAAAATCACGCATCTAGGTTAAAAATTATGTAGTGAGTAGGGTTTTGCGCAAGGATTTATATTTTTCTAATAATCGCGAAATAAATTATTTATTTATGCTGAAATCGAAAAATTTTATAAATGCAAATGTGTTTGGCATTCAATTTTAAACATCTGCATGTATTTTTGTTCACCAAGTTGCGATAGAAATGGGAAACAAACATTTGTAAAATTTGGTAGTCAAAGGGTAGTCCAGGGTAATAGATTCCCTTAACCGAAGTGGCTCTCTTGCAAAAATTAGTGAATAACACTGGCCTAGAGCAACAAGCGTTCCTGACAGCTGCGCGTAGGCAGAAAAGAAAGCGGTTGATTACCTGCAATATTCACCCCCCACTTGCTTCCTGCATGCGTGCATTCTTTTCATCAAAGGAAGTATAGGTTAGGTAGAAGATCAGGAGTTGCTTGACGAAGGCATTTGGGGTGAGCAAAGCGAGGTATTGTTTTATGGACTAGTAACGTTAAAATTAACCCTGAAATGGAAAAACTAGTACCCAGTGTCAAGTACTTTGTTCGTAAGAAAAATACGATGGAAATCGGTATTTAAAAACTGTGTTAGAAACGCTCATTTTTATATGAAAAAATATCAAATGAGCTGGGATATCTGAAAGCACAATAACGTTGAAAAAATTGGTTAATTTTATTATAGATCAACCATTTTATTTCGTAGCTGATGATGTGCAACAGCGTGAAACAACCTCATTTTTTAGAATCTTGAATTCCAAGATGCTTTTCAACATATAAAATACTTTACAAGGAGTTCCTCACTCTCAATTTGCTTTCAAAAATTGCAAATTACTGACCCACCTCTTTTGCCTGAGAAAATTATTATCTCGTTCTGTCAACACAAATTAGGCAAAAACAAGGATCCAAAAGCGTTAGATATGTTGATGACTTCCATGCATCTGCATGGATAGCTCTAATGTAGATTAAAAAATATGTCCTCGAAACAAATGCTTTCTTAGGGTGCGTGCACACTACGAGCGGAGCGAGCGGAGCGGCGCGGAGCGTCGCGGCACGGAGCGGAGCGGTGCGGCGCGTGTGTTCACATGTGAGCTGAGCAGAGCGACCTACACAAGCATCAGTCGCTATGGAGCGTTCCGTGAACGCGCTTCTGTGGCTCGACGGCAAAACGGAAACACTGGATCCATCCCATCAACATGAAGAGAGATCGCTATGGAGAATACCACTATCTCTTCGAAGCACTGAGGAGAGATGAATCACAATTCTACGAGTATTTACGGATGAAGCCGGCAACTTTTGATGTACTACAATCCCTTATAGAAAGAAAAATTTCCAACGAGATTAGATAAATTTGATGTTTAGCAATACACAAATTTTTATTGAGGATACATGTAGAGCAAAGTAGTTAAAGCAAAGTTAAAGTCTTTCCATATAGGCTGTATCACATATATTACTACAGGTTTTCGTAGGCCAGTACGAACAAAAAAGTCTTGTGGTGACTTAAACGTGAGTGAACGTAAAGTAATTCCCTTCAGAAATTCAGGGTTGTGCCAGAGAAACCTAAGTGAAAAATACTGACAAATATTGACTTGTCCTGACCAAATAGTTCTCGAAATACTGATATGCTTTCCGTTAGTATTGGAAAAAATCACCCAAGCTCTTAAAATTTTGCAACTTATTGTGTATTTGACACTCATCGAGTCCTCCTCATGATCATACGGCCTCATTTTTCTGACATTTTACGGAAAAAATGAAAACTTTATTAAAAAATCGTACATAATTATACTTTAATCAAGATCATAAAATAAAATACACAGCATCACAAGAAAGATGAAACTACATCACGAGAAAAGCAAAATAAATTCCTTAAACTGAAGCATTAATAAAGTAACTTATCAGAGAAAGCAGAAGAAAATAGAAATAAATGATTAATGAACCCAAATGGGAGAAATTACACTAAAATATTACATGTTACACTATCAGTTACAATTGTTATATGATTAGTTGTACAAATAACTAGTTATATAAAAAAAATTTTTAACTTGAACGACAATTCTACCCCTGTAAGATATCAAGATCCAAGGGCGGAGCCGAGGAGAAACGCTCGCCGCGAGCGTCAAAAAATCCCAACGAATTTCCCGAGCGTGCCGCTCCGCTCCGCTCCGCGCCGCGCCGCTTGTCGTGTGAACAGCCAAGCGTTTCTGCATTCAAACCTGTACAAACATTATTGCCGCTCCACTCCGCGCCGCTCCGCTCGTAGTGTGAACGCACCCTTAGGTAAGGTCACTCCAGGCGCGGTTTTGCTAAGAAAATCAGAGGCATTATAATTTTTTTAGAAAACGATAAATTCGATTTGACGTAGAATTACGAGCAAGCATTGTTCGGAAAAAGAGACACCAAGATTTCAATCTATCTAAATCTCATATATATAATTAATGGCGTCTAATAACAATACATTAATGATAAATTACAGGGCGCAGAATATCATCTAAACAAACGACATCAGTAACGTCAGCTGGAAATCTCTTCTGGTGCAAAGCTCAAGCTCAATGAAATGACAAGATAAATAAGTTATGAATATTTGGGCGTAAGTATGCAAACAGAACATGGTGTTGGTGATAATCTGCTAAAAACTTTTGTTTTTTCTTAATCACAGACTCCTTACATTTATTAACAAACAATACTGAATCTTTGGTCTGCTAAAACGTAGATAATAATGATGCTATCGCTAAAACTTTTACCGATTGTTTAAATGGACTATGCAAGATCTTTTAACTCCAAGATTGTAAAAAAGATTAAGATCTCAAGCTCATCCATTTAGAGCACCGTCAACCAGTGGAAAGAACAAGGAGATTTCAAAGATCGGCCTCGGAGTAGGAGGTCCCGATTACAACTAATCACTCCTTTTGATTGTGCTGTTCTAGGGATCATCAGGGGAAACATAAGACGTCCTCAAGGAATATCGCCAGGGAGTGTGTAACCAGTCCTAGAACAAATGGGAGGATTGTCCACGATGGTTCGGGAGTGTCTTTTTCAACCCGCAAAAGAGGCAAACTCTTGATCAAAATTTAAGTATAAAAAAATTGGATAGAGGAGAAGTGTTGTAAACGAGATGAAAAGAGGCACGGTTGGTGAAATCGCCTATAGCATGACGGGAAGTTGTGCGCAGGAAATGGCTCATAACTTGAGCCCTAACTGCGCCTTTGAAAGAATGGTTTGGGCAATTGCTATTTAAATAGAGAGTTGGTCGCGTGATGAGACATTTTTTATCATGGAACTTCCCTCGCATTTTTTAGAATCCATATTGCGCTATCAAAGTATGTGCAGGTAGACATGAATGATATTCTGATGGCAATGTTTGATTCCACTTTCGAATATTTTACGAATAGTACACTGTGGACGTTGTAGTGAGATGGGACGACGACCACGAATTTTCCCCAGATTTATTCTCATGATTTTGGTGAAAGGATATGTTCACCAGATTCACCAGATCTTAGTTCCAAGGATTTCTAGTATGGTCTTTACTTGAGTAAAATATATTCCAGAGTAGACAGTTTCGTTAGAAATTTAAAGTCTTCACTGTTCCGTGCATGTGACGATATTTCCAGTAATTGCTTCGTGTTGCATCGTGCGACGCCGATTCGCAGCTCTTGTTGCCAAGAAAGGCAACGATATTAAATAAGTTCACCAGCAAAATTTTATCATTTGTATATGTATCACTACTTCAGTTTAAAAGAGAAATGGATGGTTTCATGTATTAATTTGACGTAATTTTTTTTTTTGTTCAAATGCCCTGACTTGCCTTATGATTTTCATGCGTAATAGTTTTTCAAATTCAGTGAAGGTATAGCTCACGGGATCGGAGCTTTATCTAATTGGACACTTCCGTGGAAGTTTTATCATGATTCAGTATTAAGATACCAAACAATCACCGTGGTTCGTCATGTCGCAGTACAGTTTTTATCTACATGGATGAAAGGCTGAATCATTGTAAGATAATTATTTATAAACAGAAAATAAAGGAGAGTAGCATCGGAAGTGTAACAAGGAAAATAGTGAAATAGATATGTTGAAAAAAAAGATGATGCCGTAACATTGCTATTTTAGTAAATATTCATATGTAAAAGTGTAAGACATACTTTCAACTACAAGCGCAATTTGATGAGTAGGTTCGTGTGCCTCATTCGCATTCTCTTGTAGAGGAGTTCCCATGGTTACAGTAAGCGCGCGATACCGTGCCAATATAATCTACACATATCGTAACTCAGAGTACATAAACAATGACAAATACCTGTGAGATAGGAGTCAACTCGCGGAATGTTTGTTCGCTGAAAATTTATCGCTAAATACTCGAGTCTGCTTCTTGAACCGTTTTGGAATATTTTCCACGAGTTTTCCGGGGGCATTTGTAGGTTGACATTAAAGTAAGTTATCAGTTAACATTTACTTTCGCACAGCTGAGAAAAGACAGGGATTAGAGGTGATGAAGCTGCGGTAGCAGTGGCGAGTGGTTGATTGCGCACAGAAGGCGGATGCATAGGCTCTTTGTGGTTACGTCTAATTTCGATATACATACTCTCGTTGAAGGCCGAAAAGTGCTCCCGGCCGAGATGGGGAACTTCGGTGTTGCAGCGCAGCGTACCTGCGGTGTGCTCATCTTCTGACGGTGTCGCCGGAGAGCGCAGGCGTAATTTGAGGCGCATCCTCTTAGTTTGTTTCTCTGCTTCATGTTTCTAGTTTTATTTTAGTTTGCCTGGAGCTTATCTTCTTTTCATGTTTTTTTGTTCTAAATTCGTCTTGAGTGCTCTCCCAACTTATATCCTTGCGAGTCTGTGAAGACAAGCGCTTAATTAAATACCTGACTTACGCGACGAGTTTCGTCTATTACTCTTAGGCCACCCGCCCACTGAGGCGATGCGATAGATGAGACGTCGGACGAAAACCGAGCTCATCAAATCGCATGCAGCGCGTTGCATCAGTACCGCCCATTGAAGCAACTCGAATCACATGAGAACCTAATAAACATATTGCATCTCTCAACAAGTCGAGCCCTGCTTTGAAGCGCTCAACTGCTAATTAGCTGCGTGGCGGGAAATTTTATGTGTACAAATTCTAGTGACCGTAATGCTCTGCTCTGTAATGACCATTTGCATAACATATCCTGGAAGTTTCTGCCAATGTACAGCACATCACTTGAATCATGCAGCGCCGATCGTTCCTGAATAAGGCATATCAATTTTTCACTTGTGTCCATTTACAGTTGGGAGTCCATCACAGAAAAACTAAAAGCTCGTACGTGATATCCAACTGCCAGACAAGCTCAAGCCTCGAAGTCGTTGGTCAGTACTAGCTGCAAGCGCTATGGATGCCAAGCAGCGCCATATTTTTGTATTTCATTTCCCGCAGCATTGCATAGAAAAATCTTACTCATTTCAATTAACATTTAGAATACCTATTTAATGTCTATTATAGTTATTTGTGGGTTTTGAAACTTTTATGAATGTTTTTTTGCACAATGGTCAATGTTTCGTACCAATTATCGCTAATATATGAGAAAAGCAACTTTATACATTGTCTACCTCACGCTGTCGCCAAAGAATGCATCACTTTAATGAGAAAAATTGCTTGACTATAAGTAAAAGTTTTGCTTTTTGCGAAGTCAACGATGAATAACAGAGCAAAGAAAATCGCTTTATTAGAAAACATATTTCTTTAAAAAATATTTCAATAATAAAAAAGGAACGTTTCGACCAATTTTTACTATTTGGTTGAAAGTTTCGACCAAAGAACGTTACGACTCCTACGGGCTGAGCATGCCGGTGGGAGTTTTCGACCTAAACAATTACTCTCTTCCCCTTCCCAATTTGCTCTTCGCTCACATGCAGAGAGTTGTGACCTTCCAGTTCGGCTAGACGATTTTGAAATAATTTATTCTACACGCGGTACAATTAAACTTCGCATTTTAGAATCCCTGTTCATTTTAAAAGATAAGCCTACCTTGAACAATACACAATCGGCATTCCCTCTGCAATTAGTGTAGTCTCTGTCTCTCTTTTTTAATGTCATAAATTCCACTGATGAATGTATTCTGACTTTGTTATAACTCGGTTTTTGTATTTTTTCAGATAGTTAATACTGACCAGAAAAATTGTCGAAACATTCTTTTTATTATTGAAATATTTTTGAAGAAATATGATTTCTATTAAAGCGATTTTCTTTGCTCTTTTATTCATAGTGAAATTTTTTGCATTCCCATAAATAGTTCCGTATTATTTATTGTTATATTCATTCACAATAAAACCAAAATGACGTTATGACAACCTGCACAGAAGCTAGTGACTATCGCCTCGTCGCACGAAAAATGCAACATGCAGCATTTTGGTGCGACAGACAAATGAGGAGGAATGAAGGCAGGAGTCGCATCGCCTCAGTGGGCGGGAGGCTAGGCAACACAGTGCTATTCCTACGGTGCTGCAAATGAACCGTGCGATTTCGCAAGGCGTCGTACCAATCGCATCGCGTCAGTGGGCGGGCGGTCTTAGCCTACTAACTAACGAAGACTTCTACTGTAAAGTAGAAGTCTTCGATCTGCTTTCAGCTGCAGGCCGCTTTAAATTTGGGAAATATTGCTTAACGTTACATACCTGATTACCTATCTATTTTAGGAACTCTCTTCTTGACCATCTTTTTCTGTTTTCTATTTAACATAGATGATGTGCCCAGCATATCACATGGGATGCAATTTCTTAAGGTGAGAGTTTCTTCTCATATTTGAGATATCCGAGTTTGTAACTGATCATAGTATTAACTATAGCGTAATACAAGATTTTAATGAGTCAATTTCTTTTTGTCAGTGTTTCTGAGCTGACCGTTACATCTGCGTTGCACTGCCTCCGCTAAGCGCTGAGCGCGTCTCGTTCCCTGTGTCTACTGAGGATAGGAGTCTTTAACCTCTACGTAACTTAATTCGCATTATCTCGGTTATGTTCTCGATCACACACTTGCTGTTATAGTTCATGTGTTCATTTGCTGACTTTTCTTAATCTTCGTGTATTTTGAGCATTCCGATCACAGGCTTGCAGAATTGGTTTTGAATCTATTTGTCTTTCGCACAGAGTTTATAACTGAATAATAAACGCTCATTACGTCTGCTGCAGTTTTCCAGGGTCCGGCTAGCGCGGTCTTACTGGTGCGGGCTGTGCTGACTTAAGCCTGCCATCGAGACCGGAGAGCGCTCCGCGTCAGTTGTCCCAACTCTGTGTGCTACCACGGACTACTCCTGCTCATTTATGTAGGAGTCCCGCTGCTCACAATGTGAGATTTTAATACTTTTAGATCGCAAGGGGCTCTGCTCGCGGCCGACTCAACATCGTTGGAAGAGCAACTTCTTTTCTTCGCTTGAAAACTATTAGTTGTGATTTCTTAAAACTGTATGTTAAGGTTGGGGGGCAGCTTTGGCCGGAGTTGCATTTAGGTTTTCGATTAATAACATATATTATATCTCGTTAGACGTTGGATCCTTGGGCTGCTTCTTACTCGGAAGTAGCCCATCCGTACGTGACGCTAGTTTCCGTGTTTTTGCTAATTACGGCCTGTGGATGTATTTTTAGTTGGGGGGCCACAGGCGTTACTACCGAGTTGCTCAACGAAGTTTGGATAGATAAAAGTTAGTTTTTTTCAGTTATATGAAGGCCAATCAAAACAACTCATGTATCAAATAAAAGAGAAATGAATTGTCCCTAATAAGTTGAATGAATTATCTAAAAATTCAAAAACTTCTTAAATTTTTTTTGAAGCGATATAAAACAACTGGATCTTAACTTTGTAGACCAGTTCATTGTGAATCGAACAAAAAAACTAATCGTCTCTATGTACAATATTGGCTGTGAAATAAGATTTTTCAGAAATTTCCCTTTTAAAGAGGTGTGGGTAAATTTCAAAAATTTTTGGGCTCTGAACATCCATTCGAATGTTCTTAACATGTTGTGAATACCTCCCAGCTTATCCCGCTCTTGAAATATCTTTTACTAATTTTTGAAGTTTTATAAGAAAACCGTTCGATGGCCTTACAAAATTCGAATATTTTATTGAAAATGAGGAGTTAGTTTGCAGCAGAAGCGTTTAGTCATCGATCAGTTAGTAAAAAGTTCTCAAGGTATATTCTCAGCCAAAAGGGTCTCTGAATAGTTATAGAATACTATAAGTGAATAATTCATACAATTGGAAATTGCTGCTTTGTCATATGTAAGCTAAAAAAATTAACAACATAAAAACATTATTGAATGATTTACCATTCTCAGTGGGAATGCAATCTGCATTTATAACAAAGAATTTTTAAATTTATAAATGTACATGGGTCGGGATTTTGGTCGATATTTCAATACGTCACGGTTGTATTTAACGCACCTCAGTTCCTCCCGTGCTTAAATTAGGGCTCTCGACCTACTTCCCCTTGTACTTCCAAACAACGCAAGACGTCACACACAATATCACTTTCAAGATTTTAATGATATTTACCAACAGATATAATGAAAACCACGTTCTGCGAACAAATAAGAACTGCGTGTAAATAATGGGTTATATTAAGCCTTTATAAATATTTTTAGTCGTATCCAAATAGGATTAAATTGAGAACCCGTCCCCAAAGCATGTTATAGAATTGTAAAATAATACATTCCAATGGGTTGCGCGACCGAAGCCTGAAGTTGAACAGTGACCAGGCATCAACTACAGAACAGGCAATTTCACATGTCAACCTCAGTGCTGCTCGCAAAGAAAAGAACCGACTAATGAGTAACTGAAAACTAAACAGGACTAAACAGTACGTCAGTCTTCAAGAAAATGAACGGTGCACTGGAAACTTCTAGTTAATTAGGTCAGATGTTACCAACTCCAAGACCCTGTAGTTGATGATCATGACTCAAACGATGTTGAAGCCTCAAACGATAACAACGCTCTCCACTGAAATAAACCCAATCATTTGCCTAGCCGTCAATCCCACGAAGGATCTCTTGGATCGCATATGTGAAAAGAATGAAACGCGTGTCCACCTTCAGATATTTAATTTCCAATTCCAGCGGCGAACTTTTGCGGTTTTTCGTGAGGAAGCATTTACGGCAACACTTTCACGAAAGTTTCAGTTCCTAGAATAATATTCCATGGGGAATTTGGTACGTCAAGATGACCGGCTGATGTGAAAATGCATTCTCTTAATTGGCCATGCCTTCTACTGACCTGACGTCCAATATTCCTCGAATGCCTGTCAGCGGCAGTCTTGAAAATCCATCTTATCGTCTCTCCTTGCTGATGTATCCTTCTGTAACCTTTCCAGAGCGTCGACAGGACGATCTACTTCATGTGCAATGGTATCCAAAAGAAATACCTTTATCAGATTCCTTTGACCTATTCTATTTTTTATCGTTGGTTAGAGCATTTTGACGCCGCATTGTTGTTGCAAATATAAGAAGCTATTCATCACCGGTCAATTGAAAACCAAACAAGCTAGAATGACAACGTATAATAATGAACTGCTCTAAGTAAACAAACAACGATTTGGTTATAACGTGCTAGAATTTATTTGTTGCAAGTTATTTTTTAGACGTTGACTTATAAATAGTAGAGAAATCGTTCGTTTTATCACCAAGCTATCATCTCTGGACAGAGTGCAATCGTTAGTAGGCTACTAGTCAGAGCAGAAAGCTACGCTGGAATGAACGTAGAGTAGATTTTTCAGAATTTATGATAACTTTACCCTACATCAATCAAAGAAATACTTCTCATAGTCAATTAGAAGTACATACTTTATTAAGTAATTTGGCTACATTTTTCAAATTGATTAGTAAATTCACAATCTCTAGCTGTTCGTACTCCAACATCAACAATGACGTTATAGACATGTTATACATGCTAGAGTTCCACATTAAAATTAATGCTAGTGTAACTGTGAAACTCATTTTGACCACTCATGAATTAATGCAGTATAAAAGTGAAAAGTCATGAGGGTGTTTTCTAACATTTTTAGCTGTGATTTTTATTGTTATTGTTATGTACTGGGTTTTACAGCCAAAGATGCTACGAATCGGTTTATCAGTACATGGGAGTCCATCCCAACGCCTTTTTATATTTAGGTGCATCACAAAGGAGCAATATTTTAGACATTTATTCAGCATCGCGATGTACGCTGGCAAAAAGTATAAGCTGGTCAATGAGCCGAAAAGGGGAATTGCGAACAAAAAACACGAAGACACTCGTGCACGCGGGCGGTTGGACGGCACGCCGACCTGCTTCAGGAGAGAGAAAGAGGAGTAAAGATCGAAATATTGTGTACCTAACTACAGATTTAAAACTAAAGCAAACTTTTAAGATTGCTGCTGAAATGTGTTAATTCCAGGGTTGCGGAGTCGGAGGAATAAATTTGCGGCTCCGACTCCGACTCCACCTTTCCAGAATTTGGTGACTCCGACTCCGACTCCGACTCCACCTTCATAGAATTTGGCGACTCCGACTCCACCTTATACGAATTTGGCGACTCCGACTCCGACTCCACTTTTCCAGAATTTGGCGACTCCGACACCGACTCCGCCTATTCACAATTTTGTGAATCCAGCTCCACATATTCATAATTGATAAGATGAATATTTTATTTCTTAACTAGTGTACACGGACCGTCAAAAATGACGGGATTCAATACCTTTCTTCAACAAATTTTCGTTTGAGTGGAGTTTCCATGCCATCGCTTATTCCAGAGGTAGCTTAACTTTCTTATTAGAGTAATAAACACTCAGAACACAGTATTTTTGAGCCGCAAGAGAAGTAGTTATAGTCATTCGTGTCGTATCTTACATACAGAAATTCAGCATTACTGAAAGCAACTGCGAGCTTGTGCATGTATATTGTAGTATGCAATAAAGTGTATTGTAATACAGTATATTGTAATATGCAATACAGTACATTTTAATATACAATACCCTGCCGAACTCTGTATCCACAATGCGAACTCGAGTATATAAGGCTCTGAATCTCTATAATTGTTTTGAAAGAGACTTATTATAGAGCAATTGTGCAGCGAAAATGAGTGTATTAATTGACCGTGAACTGAAACCAAGACCGCCAGTGCTAATTTCTTCATATCGATTCTTAAGAGCGTGACACGAAACGTATGAATAAACACACGATGGTCATTCTTAGTAGTAGACGGTTGCAGGTGTTGAAACCTGTGCATATGTTGATTAAATTCTTTATTAACGAACGACTTTTAAATTGACTACAGAATGTTAATAATCAAGATACTAGTGTACATGATTGGTCAAAAAATGACGGGATTCAGTGGTACGTTTTAAAAAATCTCATGATAAAAATGACAAACAAATATATCTATCCTAATAGTACCCGCGATTAAAATACAGTATTCTCGTACTTGTGCAGAGGTAAAACTCGTATCACAGTTACGGTCAATAAGCATCTTTAAGAACGTCACAGACGCACACACCAACCAAGCATGCAACAACTGTGTTTTATAATTTAAAATATTGTCGGCCAAGGAGTTTTTAAAAAATTTGCCACACCTTTTTACTGCGATATAGGCCGCATTTTCTTGAAAATAGATTCGATTTTCACACAATGTTTTTTACTTATAAACAAAAGTGAGCAGATGGCAGATTTTTCATAATATTTCAATGGTATTTATGATACTGTCCAAGCAAGCTGATTCCCAATGTAATAATATAAGAGAAATTACGCACGAGAACATATACTTATTTATAAATTGACGGACACCTTGATTTTCATTATACCGGGTGCCCCACAAAAATGTCCCCGATTTTTAATGATTTATATCTCCGCTTTGAATCAACATATTTGAATTGTCTTTTTTTCACAATGTAGTAAATTTTGTTTCCTTTTCGAATAATTTAAGTTTTTGAAAATCGGTTGAATAACCACTTTACAATGATCAATTCACTGAAAAAGGTAGAAAAACTAATTGTTCAAAGGAAAAGTTTTGAAAACAATATTGATACTCTTCCTTATTTTGTACTTCCCATGAAACCGAACAAACAAAAATATAAAAGAGTAATAAATCATTACCGTAAATAACGTTTAAACAAATAAAGTAATTTAGTATCCTTCGACATACCCTCCACTTCTCTCAAGGCAAGTATTACTTCTAGCCACCATTGAATGAAGAGTTTTACGCATTATTTCACCGTTTTCTTTCGTTTCTTCAAACATTATTTTTGAAAACACTTGAAACTTGAAACCTCTCAGAGGGCTTAAACACTTGGCGGTATGTAGGATACATCGTTATGAAATTATTCTTAACAGTAGGTATTGAGAAATGAAGAAGAACACCAGTGTTGTTTTTAAAACTTTCCCTTTGAATAATTAGTTTTTCTACCCCTTAATTTTCAGTAAATCGATCATTATGAAATGGTTATTCAACTGATTTTCAAAAACACAATTTATTCGAAAAGGAAACAAAATTTACAACATTTTTAATAAAAGACTATTAAAATATGTTAATTTAAAGCGGAGATATAATCAATTAAAAAATCGGGGACATTTTTGTGGGACACCTAATGCCAGGCGGTAAACACGCCTGGCAATAGGGGATCTCACCTGCAGCCACTGCAATTCTGACCACAAGATCTTCCTCAGACTCAATGGGTGTAGCATAAACAAGGCTCTTCACGTGTCCAAATAACGAAATCGAGTGGAGTCATGCCAGGAGATCTAGGAGGTCATGTAACTGGAATATTGCACCCGATCAACGTAAGTTCAAAATAAATATGTCGAGTAATTTAGTCATTAAATTTCATCCTTTAAAGCAATAAACGGCTAATATCTCAGTGTCTCTTTTTCGGAAAATTTAACCTGAAAACTAGCAGTCTTTATGTACCAGACCTTAGCTTCAGGTTTTGGCAACGACTACTCTTTGGCAATGAATCATAGCCTAAAGACTAAAAATATTTATGATCAGAACATAACTTTAAGTTTCTGCAACGACTAGTCATTATCAATCAATGCATCATTAAGAGCGTACAGAGTTACCACTCCTTTTGTGAGTATAATGTATTACATCAGCTGAAATGTTCTACAAGTTACTTTCAACACATTTACTACTATTTTCTACTTCCTATGTATTAATTGAAGGGGAAATGAACGAAACAGAAGTATACAGAACGAATTTGCAATGCTTTCAATTACTAATTCTTGCTTTTTAACTGCAAAATATGCATTATCACTTCAGTACAATTATATTTCTTTCTCGTATGTATCATATATATAGGTATGCAAACCCACAATGACTAGATAACAATGACGGTATTAGGTGATAGGTATAAATACGCCGATTCAAACTTGAAACATAATGACCAAAAAAAAAAACATCGCGTATTTTTTAGATTTTCAGTTAGGTAGTCTAACTCTGTTTTGTTTACTTTCGGTTATAAACAATTTAAAATAATTTTTATCCAAAATTAGAATCTAAGACACCAAAAAAAAGAGACTCCAACCTCGACTCCACCACATCCGAATGAACGACTCCGACTCCACCACATTCGGAAAAGCGACTCCGACCCCGACTCCACCACACTTCAGAGAAGCGACTCCGACTCCGACTCCACCCTAAAACATGCGACTCCGACTCCCGACTCCGACTCCGACTCCGCAACCCTGGTTATTTTGAATTTACGTTGATCGGGTGCAATGTTCCAGTTACATGACCTCCTAGATCTCCTGACATGACTCCACTCGATTTCATTATTTGGACACGTAAAGAGCCTTGTTTATGCTACACCCATTGAGTCTGAGGAAGATCTTGTGGCCAGAATTGCAGTGGCTGCAGGTGAGATCCCCTAATGCCAGGCGTGTTTCCTAATATCCGGCAGGTGTTAAGGCTAACATTCGAATAGTGCATTGATGTAGGTGGAACACATTTTGAACAATTTTTGTAAAGTAAATTCAAAATAAATGTTGCAAGTAATTGTGCCATTAAATTTCATCCTATAAAACAATAAACAGCTAATGTCTCACAACCCCGATTTTTTGGGGTAAAATTTCACGGAACAAAAATTGTTCATTTGGCCATTTTCTACTCGATGTGCAAATTTGTACCTCGTGTTCTGAAACACTCAGTATACATAATTGCGTACACGACCCGTCACAAATGACGGGATTCAATATTGCCTTTATACAAATCTTCCAGATGTGGATCATAAAGAAATATATCCATACTAATAGTACCCGCGATTAAAATATTCTAGTACTTGTGCACTGGTGAAACTCGCATCACAGATACAGTCATTAAGCATCTATATGAGCGTGAAAGGGAGACAGACCAACCAACAAAGACGGACAGCCAATTTTATTTGTTCAATGAAATTTCCTGTTGTTAATCTTTCGTATTTCTGATGGCGGATTAGTGCAAGAAAAAGTTTTCTTCAGTTGGCCTCTCTTAGTTCACAGACAAGAATTTGAAACTGTTGAAATTAGTTCTTTCTGGTCTTCATTTTTTTTGTTTTCAACTGCTTCTTATCTATTCATTTTTTGTGCTCAAATTTAAACTTTCTATAATTAAGCATGTTTGAGCTTTCACCAGACCTGTATTAACCTTAAATCGCTTAAATTAATATTACTCGTGACGCTTTGGCGTTCAAAAATTGAATTGTCTTTGAGCTTACTCTGCTTGGGCAGCATGTCGCCCTTTTAATATTATAAAAGTGGGTCTGGTCCTTCTAACTTATTTCTCTTGCGTAAAAAGCAGTCTCTTTCTGCAACTTAAAGTCTTCAACCCGGCTCTTGCAGCCTCTTGAATAGGCACTTATTATTCAAGGTAATTATTTGTTAATTAATTTTTAAAATATTATTGCTATGTGCAATCTTGCAATAAGATACAATATTCAGCAATTCGGCGAAAAGATATCTTAAAACTCTGTATCTCACTACTCAGAACGCCTCCAAAATTTCCTACCGGAGTACCGTGCTGATGACCGGCTGCGTCCATTGATCGTCTCCTATTTTTAGGGAGTTTCGTTTTTAAAAACTAACCTTGCGTTAAAGAAGATCGGTCTCCATTTTAAAGGAATTTAATAATAAAAATACTACAGAGGATGCTGCTGTGCGTACTGTTGAAATCCTCAAGATACGCCTAACTTGGGTGCTGTTTCTCTTTTTGCGCATCTCGAGAAACGACTTGCTGTTGTTCCTTTGAAGTTCTTCTGTATTTGAAATAAATGTTCGAACAGTTGCCCTTACGTTTTAAATCCTAAAATTCCGTTGTAATAACATAGAAGAGATTATGCACACGAAATACCGAAATTTATTTATTTATTTGTTTAGAGGAGACACTTGCCCTTTTATTGCATAAGAACAATCGACACTATACCGGGTGTCCCACAAAAATGTCCCTGACTTTTTAATTGATTGTATCTCCGCTTTAAATTAACATATTTTAATAGTCTTTTATTAAAAATGTTGTAAATTTTGTTTCCTTTTCGAATAATTTATGTTTTTTAAAATCAGTCGAATAACCATTTCACAATGATCGATTTACTGAAAGGGGTAGAAAAACTAATTATTCAAAGGGAAAGTTTCAAATACAACACTGGTATTCTTCTTCATTTCTCAATACCTAGTGTTAAGAATAATTTCATAACGATGTATCCTACATACCACCAAGTGTTTAAGCCCTCTGAGAGGTTTCAAGTTTCAAGTGTTTTCAAAAATAATGTTTGAAGAAACGAAAGAAAACGGTGAAATAATGCGTAAAACTCTTCATTCAATGGTGGCTAGAAGTAATACTTGCCTTGAGAGAAATGGAGGGTATGTCGAAGGATACTAAATTACTTTATTTGTTTAAACGTTATTTACGGTAATGATTTATTACTCTTATATATTTTTGTTTGTTCGGTTTCATGGAAAGTACAAAATAAGGAAAAGTATCAATATTGTTTTCAAAACTTTTCCTTTGAACAATTAGTTTTTCCACCTTTTTCAGTGAATTGATCATTGTAAAGTGGTTATTCAACCGATTTTCAAAAACTTAAATTATTCGAAAAGGAAACAAAATTTACTACATTGTGAAAAAAAGACAATTCAAATATGTTGATTCAAAGCGGAGATATAAATCATTAAAAATCGGGGACATTTTTGTGGGGCACCCGGTATAATGAAAATCCAGGTGTCCATCAATTTATAAATAAGTATATGTTCTCGTGCGTAATTTCTCTTATATTATTACATTGGGAATCAGCTTGCTTGGACAGTATCATAAATACCATTGAAATATTATGAAAAATCTGCCATCTGCTCACTTTTGTTTATAGGTAAAAAACATTGTGTGAAAATCGAATCTATTTTCAAGAAAATGCGGCCTATCGCAGTAAAAAGGTATGACAATTTTTTTAAAAACTTCTTGGCCGACAATATTTAAAATTATAAAACACAGTTGTTGCATGCTTGGTTGGTGTGTGCGTCTGTGACGTTCTTACAGATGCTTATTGACCGTAACTGTGATACGAGTTTTACCCCTGCACAAGTACGAGAATACTGTATTTTAATCGCGGGTACTATTAGGATAGATATATTTGTTTGTCATTTTTATCATGAGATTTTTTAAAACGTACCACTGAATCCCGTCATTTTTTGACCAATCATGTACACTAGTATCTTGATTATTAACATTCTGTAGTCAATTTAAAAGTCGTTCGTTAATAAAGAATATAATCAACATATGCACAGGTTTCAACACCTGCAACCGTCTACTACTAAGAATGACCATCGTGTGTTTATTCATACGTTTCGTGTCACGCTCTTAAGAAACGATATGAAGAAATTAGCACTGGCGGTCTTGGTTTCAGTTCACGGTCAATTAATACACTCATTTTCGCTGCACAATTGCTCTATAATAAGTCTCTTTCAAAACAATTATAGAGATTCAGAGCCTTATATACTCGAGTTCGCATTGTGGATACAGAGTTCGGCAGGGTATTGTATATTAAAATGTACTGTATTGCATATTACAATATACTGTATTACAATACACTTTATTGCATACTACAATATACATGCACAAGCTCGCAGTTGCTTTCAGTAATGCTGAATTTCTGTATGTAAGATACGACACGAATGACTATAACTACTTCTCCTGCGGCTCAAAAATACTGTGTTCTGAGTGTTTATTACTCTAATAAGAAAGTTAAGCTACCTCTGGAATAAGCGATGGCATGGAAACTTCACTCAAACGAAAATTTGTTGAAGAAAGGTATTGAATCCCGTCATTTTTGACGGTCCGTGTACACTAGTTAAGAAATAAAATATCTTATAAATTATGAATAGGTGGAGCTGGATTCACAAAATTGTGAATAGGCGGAGTCGGTGTCGGAGTCGCCAAATTCTGGAAAAGTATAGTCGGAGTCAGAGTCGGAGTCGCCAAATTCTTATAAGGTGGAGTCGGAGTCGGAGTCGCCAAATTCTGGGAAGGTGGAGTCAGAGTCGGAGTCGGAGTCACCAAATTCTGGAAAGGTGGAGTCGGAGTCGGAGCCGCAAATTTATTCCTCCGACTCCGCAACCCTGGAATTAACACATTTCAGCAGCAACCTTAGAAGTTTGTTTTAGTTTTAAATCTGTAGTTAGGTACACAATATTTCGATCTTTACTCCTCTTTCTCTCTCCTGAAGCAGGTCGGCGTGCCGTCCAACCGCCCGCGTTTACGAGTGTCTTCGTGTTTTTTGTTCGCAATTCCCTTCTTTTCGTCTCATTAACCAGCTTATACTTTCTGCCAGCGTACATCGCTATGCTGAATAAATGCCTAAAATATTGCTCCTTTGTGATGCACCTAAATATAAAAAGGCGTTGGGATGGACTCCCATGTACTGATAAACCTATACGTACATCTTTGGCTGTAAAACCCAGTACATAACAATAACAAGAAAAATCACAGCTACAAATGTTACAAAACACCCTCATGACTTTTCACTTTTATACTGCATTAATTCATGAGTGGTCAAAATGAGCTTCACAGTTACACTAGCATCAATTTCAATGTGGAACTCTAGCATGTATAACATGTCTAACGTCATTGTTGATGTTGGAGTACGAACAGCTAGAGATTGTGAATTTACAAATCATTTTGAAAAATGTAGCCAAATTACTTAATAAAGTATGTACTTCTAATTGATTATGAGAAGTATTTCTTTGATTGATGTAGGGTAAAGTTATCATAAATTCTGAAAAATCTACTCTACGTTCATTCCAGCGTAGCTTTCTGCTCTGACTAGTAGCCTACTAACGATTGCACTCTGTCCAGAGATGATAGCTTGGTGATAAAACGAACGATTTCTCTACTATTTATAAGTCAACGTCTAAAAAATAACTTGCAGAAATTCTAGCACGTTATGACCAAATCGTTGTTTGTTTACTTTGAGCAGTTCATTATTATACGTTGTCATTCTAGCTTGTTTGGTTTTCCAATTGACCGGTGATAAATAGCTTCTTATATTTGCAACAACAATGCGGCGTCAAAATGCTCTAACCAACGATAAAAAATAGAATAGGTCAAAGGAATCTGATAAAGGTATTTCTTTTGGATACCATTGCACATGAAGTAGATCGTCCTGTCGACGCTCTGGAAAGGTTACAGAAGGATACATCAGCAAGGAGAGACGATAAGATGGATTTTCAAGACTGCCGCTGACAGGTATTCGAGGAATATTGGACCTCAGGTCTGTAGAAGGCATGGCCAATTAAGAAAATGCATTTTCACATCAGCCGGTCATCTTGACGTACCAAATTCCCCATGGAATATTATTCTAGGAACTGAAACTTTCGTGAAAGTGTTGCCGTAAATGCTTCCTCACGAAAAACCGCAAAAGTTCGCCGCTGGAATTGGAAATTAAATATCTGAAGGTGGACACGCGTTTCATTCTTTTCACATATGCGATCCAAGAGACCCTTCGTGGGATTGACGGCTAGGCAAATGGTTGAGTGTATTTCAGTGGAGAGCGTTGTTATCGTTTGAGGCTTCAACATCGTTTGAGTCATGATCATCAACTACAGGGGCTTGCAGTTGGTATCCTCTGACCTTATTAACTAGAAGTTTCCAGTGCACCAGTCATTTTCTTCAAGGCTGACATACTGTTTAGACCTGTTTAGTTTTCAGTTACTCATTAGTCGGTTCTTTTCTTTGCGAGCAGCACTGAGGTCAGCATGTGAAATTGCCTGTTCTGTAGTTGATGCCTGGTCTGTTCTACTTCAGGCTTTGGTCGTGCAACCAATTGGAGTGCATCATTTTAAAATTCCATAATATGCATTGGGACCGGATTCTCAATTTAATCTTATTTGGATATGACTAGAGATATTTGTGAAGGCTTAATATAGCCCATTATTTACATGCTGCCTTTATTTTTTCGCAGAACGCGGTTTTCATTACATCCGAGGTCGCATCCATTGTTAAATATTATTAAAATCTTGAAAGTGATATTGTGTGTGACGTCTTGCGTTGTTTGGAAGTACAAGGGAAGGAGGTTGAAAGCCCTAATTTAAGCATGGAAGGAACTTAGGCGCGTTATAAATACAGCCGCGACGTATTGAAATATCGACCAAAATCCCGACAAATCTATATTTATAAGTTGAAAATTCTTCGTAATTGAAATGCAGATTGGATTCCCACTGAGATTAGGAAATCATTCAATAATGTTTTTATTGTTAATTTCTTTTTAGCTTATGATAAGGCAGCAATTTTCAATCATCTGAATTATTCGCTTATTGTATTCTATTACCATTCCCAGACCCTTTTGGCTGAGAATACGAGGGGTAGTCAAAAAGTTCTCAGACAAATGTCATAATTTCTTTTTTCAGCAACTCATTACTGTAATTTTTCTACATAAGCTCCATTATTGTCTATACACTTTTGTAATCTATATTTCCACCTGTAAATGTCTTCCTGATAGAATTGGGGGGAGCTTGTTCCACTAGGTTCTGTACAAGAGAGATGTTTTCTTCATTTGTTGCTGTAGTGGGTCTTCCTTCTCGTGGGTCGTCATCAAGTTGGGCTCTTCCCTCTTTAAAGTGTTTAATCCAATCATAAACGACTGCTCTACATGGTGCAGAGTCTCCATAAACCTGCTGTACAGCTTTGATGATCTTAACAGGTTTCCAATTTAATTTAGTTAAAAATTTGATGTTAGCTCTGATCTCAAAATTCGCCATTTGAAGGGTTGAAAATTACTATTTTGAGATGCCACCTCTCCCGATGCTGACCTGACATAGACTGATGAGACAGCTGTAAGTTATCAAGGAAGCTCTAAGGACAGGTTTCAACTTGTAAAAACTTGTAAATCTGTGTTCAGTTCAAAATTATGGCATTCGTCTGAGAACTTTTTGACTAACCCTCGTATATCTAGAAAACTTTTTACTCACTGATCGAAGAGTAAACGCTTCTGCTGCAAACTAACTCCTCATTTTCAATAAAATAATCGATTTTTTTAACTCTTGTCGTGGGTATCCACGTCTTTATATATTTACCTTCAGTTATACTGTTGATAAGCTATGTTAAGGGTCTAAAGTGAGGGTTGTGACGAATAAAAACACGACGTTGAAAAGTGTTCAAAATCTTTATTATTCCAGTAAACACCGAAAAATGACGAACAATACAAAGCAGAAATTCAGTTTTCCAGGTTTAGTACTCCGTAACATGTTTCGGTGCGCGAATATTCTCAGAAGAGAAAAAACATGTACACACACAACGGGTGTAAAATGCAAGGGAAATTGAGCACGTATACGGAGAATGCATTTACATAAAATGACATGAAGTAATGGAATGCATTCTTACTTTGAGTTATTTTACACATGAACCGATACTGAAGCAAAATATTTCGTTTAGCACTTGGAAAATTTTAGCCGTATGTTCGGTTTCGAAGTTCACTGATATCACTGATGATGAAAGAAATTTTGCACAACGCTGAATTAAACAGCCTCCCTAACGGGTATTTAATTAAATTAAATTAAAATTTCTGTCATGTCTCAGTTTTGGGAGGAAATTATTCTGTACATTTCATCTGCCATGTAGGCAAGATCTAGCATTCCGATTCCAGACTCGAGGTGCCACATCGAATGAGGAATTTCTGCGTTGCACCAGACGTCTCCAGGATACACATTCGTCCCGTTTTGGAAGTCCAAGTCGAAGTACTCGTACGTATTGTGTTCGTTCAGGCGGCTGTTGATGATAGGCAGATATTCCCAACCCCACTGGATAACGGTTTCGTTGAGGAAGATGGGATTGCTGGTAAGGACTGCCTCTTGCCACAAAAATGCATAAATCAGCTTCGCGGCGGTCGTTAAACCATTTTCTAAAAATACAGTTTTCTCGATGGGTCCTACATCAAAATCGGCAGTTAAGTTTCGGATTTCTGGAACATAATATGTTATTAAAAAGTCTTGAATTTCAGGTGATAAACCAAATGCAGGCATAAGAACATTCATCCATTGATCTACGATTTCAGGAGGGAAGACTATTGTCAAAGCGTTGATGAAAATTCCAGCATATGAAAGGTAATAGTCAGGAATATCGAAACTCGCAGTTTGGTCGTACCACTCAATTACCGAAAGGTTGCTGTACATGTTTTGAAACTCTGCAGCTAGTTGGAGGGAATCGAGAGGTCTATCTGTGAAGCTGAAGTCTCTCACAATTGATGACGCAGGGAGGTTGAGGATGCTGCTTTGATGAATAAGGTACGCTAAAACTCGAATGCTCCAATTGTCTTGCTGACCTCCCAAATGAGTGTGACTCATGTGTAGAAACGAGGACCCCATCACAAGGCTAGCAAACTGCCCACCGATTGCTTTGACATAATCGTCCGGCATATTGAACGGACTTCCCTCAGCTCTCTTGCGGCAGATCTCAGTGGCTGGATGTGCATAGGCAACGTTCGATGCATAGTCACACGGTTCGTAGATTGTCATGTTTAGAAACTCTGTGTTAGTTGCGTTGCTCTCCGTGTAATTTGGATCATAGGCACCCCACGGATCCGTTTCGGTTCCTCCTGCTAGCCAGTAGTCGATTATTCCTTGCCAAGCATTGTCTTGAGCAACAGTGAGTAACGGATTCAAGGTGTCCATGCAGTCACGTAGTTCTTGGTAGTAAACTCTGTCGAAGTAAGGCTCTCCGGTCATGAGCTGTTGCATGGCATCCAGCATTTGCAACATAGGCGTTTCTTCAGCATTTTCAGACGTTAGAGGTGATGCAAAGTTTTGGCTAATTAGAAAAAGCACAAGAACCGTTTCACACAACCACCGCTGCATCTTCTCGAAGGCCTGGGAATGCAGTGAGAAAATTTCTTCTGAGGTTCGGCCATATATCAGTAACTAGAGTCACACTGTTTGTAGATAACGAAATCTCATAGAATGACAACACCATATGTCACAAGAGGCCACCCCGCTAGAAGAAAATGATAAAAAAGGAAATTCCCAAAACATGAGCTGTTTGAAATCCCAGTTGCTTGATTTTCATCGATATTTCATCGTCTTTCATATTTCCTTCATGATTTTTAGGCCTTTACTAGAGGAGTAAATTGAGGGAACATATTTTTTTCTCACACCATTTTGTTAGACTGTTGACATCGCTTTGAGGCAAGGGTGGGGGCTCAGAAATTCGATTTTTCGTCAAATTTTCAATTTAGAAATAACCACTTGAAAATATAACAAAGTTTTTATCTCTAACGTAGACGATATTTGAGTGTTCAAAAGACTAAAAAGCGTTCTAAGCTTACACCTGATTACGCTCTTTTATCGCAGAGCCAACTCTTTAATTATTCACATACTTTTTACCCCTGAAACCTCTCTAATATTGCGCTGAAATGAATCAATTTATTATAGTTGGAAATAGAATTGTACGAACTAAATCTTTAATTTCTGACGAAATTTCACACGAAACGTCATCTGATCTGTCATCTGGAAACGCTGTCCCAAGACTATACCTTTGTCGGGGCCATGAGACTACTGTAAAGTATAGCAGATGCCACCGTTATTTACAACGAGGGTGAACGTGGAAGGCTTAGAATATTTCACATTCTTGGTCTGAACCATGGAGAACACCTGCAGGTGGATTTCAACTTGCATGCAGGACTCAAGTCGTGTTCAGAGCGCTTATGTCCCAGGACAGGAATCTATTCTGAAAGAGTGACGGGCCCGGTGTGGACTCAAAAATTTGGTGGCACAGATGGTGTAGGTGAGTTCTAAATTGATATTTAAAACGGCCATGCTGTAGATGCTTAAACTTATTCTTCCTGCTATTCTTTTCTCAGAAACCGTCCCGTGAATATCCATGAAATTTCGGTGAGTTGTACAGTTTTTATACCAGCTCAGTTCGCACTAAAATTAACTTCTTAGTTCTAATAATTTTTGAGCTAAGCTTAGTCTGTTCCTGAAGTCATGTTGAAAAATAACATAACACATTTCTATCTATCAGATGTAGGCCACCACAGTTTCGTTATAAAATATTTTTTCTTAAAGTCTTTAAATGATAAGATACTTCTATAAGTACCAATAACTCGCTCATTAAATTTCAAGAAGAATCGTTATGTATTGACTTGAATAATGTGCAGAGGTGGGGTTTTTATATCTATTCTGTCAATAAAGGGCTCATGCACAATGTTAGGATCTACAGGCTCAAGATCAGGTCTCGGAGGCCAAATCGTCTCACCCCAATGCTTTTCTTGAGCTCTGCTATCTCACATACAGAGAAAACAGAGACACTTCAAGTATAAACGTTGCTGACCATAAAGGATTGACTCTATCGTAATTAAACTCATTACAAATGATTCGATTGTGTCTGTCATACTACAATTACTCAAGTACTCTCTTGACATCTTCATATTTTTCCTGAAAACACACCGATGCCCAACAGGGACTGTGTCATACTGAATGCCCCTGAGTAGAAGGACGCTCTTCAATCTCCGCTGTGAGCTATTAATAAATAGTCTTTATTCATTTGTATTGTAAATTGGAAGCCGTAATTCCTCCAGCCAACCAGGAATGTTCTGACAGAACACAAAACCGCTGTTATTTTGAAAGTCGTGCTGAAATATGTTTTCCTTGGTATGAAATTATGAAACCTTCACTCTCTTTTCAATTATGTTTTTCTATTGCAGTCTAGATGCTAGCATTGTTTCAAACTTTTTTGGTAGGCCTAAGCCACATGCTAAATCACTCAACTCGCGCTGATCAAATCTCCTACCAACTAGATTCTCTTGAATGTCAAGCTCTACCTCAATTCTGTCACTATGTTCTTCAACAACACTCAGATCTTCTAGAGAAGGCAGTTGTTCGAAAACGAGCGAGAATTTCAGCTGAATGAGGCATTCTTGCTGAAGGCATATTAAGATATTTTCTTTTACTTTCATTTTTCTCTTAAAATCTTAATGTTTTTACTCAACAAAAAAAACAGATTAACACATTGCTTGCGATACAGCCCACAGGGGGGGTCGTATCATTTTTCCAGCTGCAAAAGTTGTTTTTCAGTCGCAAAAAACTTTCCAGCTGCGAAACGACTCATCGATGTGTCGTTTGAAGCTTTTTAACAATCTTTGTAGGTTAATGGTATTTATACACCCCGTAAATGTTTATTATTCATAAATTTTTTATCAACCTTTGATTTTAAATTTGAGTCGGACATTGAACTTCAGTTAACCCAACACGATTAATATATTAAGGAAAGATCTTTTTGCTATATCCAAACCATGGGGATACCAAATACCAAATAGCGGTAGGTTTTTATGCGCTTTTTCGGACCAAGTCCTTGAACTTTCGACACACTGCTAGCACATTGTGTGAGGAGTTCATGGCTTGTCAAATCGTTATCAGCTGGCAAGTTCTACTACGGCTAATTAATGAGATTTTGCTAATCGAGTGGGTAAGCTGTGTAGAAATAATAAGACGTACCATAAAAAAACTAACCACAAATTTGTAATCGACACACCAATTTTAGTCTAAATAAGCTTCAAAATCTAACTGAACAGAAAATTGTTCTCCAATTGTTCTGCATTAAATTAAATTCTGCAATAAATTAAATTAAATAAATTAAATCTGCATTAAAATCTGCATTAGTGGTCTGACTTTAATCCCCATGCTGTGCGACAACGTAAACGTCCAGTAAGATTTCATAAATGTTTGGATGAGCATTTTTAGCGATCACCTGTTTTGGGCCGTATATAGTATAATACCGGAAAGAGTGAATTGGCGCAATTATTGGATTTTGATCAAAAAAGTGTTGATTGATATGTTGGAAAATGCTCCCTTAACTGACATCAGAAGAATGTGGTTCTAACACGATAGGGCTTCTGCACACTTCGCAAATACTGTTAGGTGGCTTTCGGACACCCTACGTCGATGTCGTTGTAATGTCCTTGGCTGCCCTATCTGATGGCCACCAAAGTCTCCTGGTATGACACCACTTGATCACCACACACACAAATACGAGAACATTAGAAGAGTTTAGTGTACGCATTTCCGAGTTATCCAAAGAAAGACGCTATCGGTAGAATATTGCTGTAGCTTTCGCATGGATTCATGTAACCAACACTTCGTGTCCTCAAACGCGTCTGGCAATCCTTGCACCGGCGTTTCAATGACAGCGTAGCGCAACAAACAGACGTCACGTTGAACCTCTTTTGTAAATATTCAACAAAATTTAAAAATCTTTTCCTTATATCCATAATAATTGAGCATTTATTTTTTTTCTTATAAATATAATAATAAAAAAGTGTTTTCCTAGCTTAAAAACTTCATTTCTCGGCCACTCTCAACGTACGGATTTTTGTCCAATAATTTTCGAAATTCAAATCCTTGTAACTATTTGACTAACCATTTTTGACCATACGGTTATTGAGTATAAAGGTGTAAAGGCTCCATTCTTATATTAAAATTTGATCAACAAAGTGCTAATCAACATGCAAATGGATAAGCAAGCCTGAATCCTATATCGAGTCTTTCACAAGAATTGAATCTAAGGTGCGATAAAGGAATACATGAAAATCTAACTGATTGAAAAGTACGCTAGGAAAATGGACCAAGGTAGGTACAAATACGTGCAGGAACCTTATGAGTAAATATCCCTAACTGTTGGAAGCTTTACCATCAGAGAAAGGTCACATCAGCGAACAATACCTGTTCTTCAAAGATTCATTGAATAAGTTCTGAAACTTTGGTGAATCTGAAGGATATGTCAGTTATCGCTTTTCCATTTTTTGGTGCCGGAACCTAATTAATTGAATCAAAATAAACAAGTTTTCTTCTATGCACTTTCCGTCTCAAATGAGTATTTTACGATTTGTAGCGGTAAGTTTAGTTTCGTCTTTGATGACGAATGCGCTCGAATAAACAGCTACTCATCGATTTTCGAATTTTTGTAGCTTGAATTATGGTAATAACATCGAAATAAACAACTTTTCTTCGATACACTTTTTTCGTCAAATGAGTATTTAACGAGGTATAGCGGTAGGTTTGGTTTCGTCTTTGATGACGATCGCGCTGGAAGCGAGTGCGCATTGCAATATTGCTGTCCGACGTGCTCCTTGAATTACTTGCCGCTTCAAACACTGGAGTTGCGGTAAGTCATTTACCGCTATAACTAATAAAATACTCGTTTGAGACGGAAAGTGCATAGAAGAAAACTTGTTTATTTCGATCTAATTAACTATGCTTAGGCATCGAAATTTACAAAATCGATAACTGTCATATCCTTCAGATTTACCAAAACTTTTATTAAATATTTTTGCGGAAATCATAATAATCTCTTACTTTGTGAGTATGCTGGCATTGAAGTTGTAATCATCGCACAAAAATACATGATGTTTGCAACTTTCAATTACTTGAGTCTTTTGAACAGAAGTGTATGAATTCCAGACCATGTAACAAACATTGATAGCATATGTACGAGTATGTACCCGACGCTTGTATAAGATACGGTCTCACTATCATCTATAGCTCAATACTCTGAGTATCTTTTATACTACAGGAGATTGCCAAACACATGTGTTACCTTTCACAAGAACGAGGATTTAGCGAAGCCTCTAAACTTGTCAACGTGATTAATATTGCTAGAGATGATTATTTTGATGTTTTGGATTAAACCTGCATCATTTTTCCACAGATTTCAGAATATTGCGATATTTTCAAACAAATTTCTAATCCCCAAAGAAAAATTCGATTTATCTCTCACAAGTAATTTCAGTTGTGTAATCTCTCATATTAAATTCAAATTAAAAAAAAACATTCACTAGAAACAACTTTCATTTAAATTTTCCAAGAGATGAAAATAGACGCGAGGAAATCTGGAACGTTTACTTTTAGCAAAATGCTGTCACAATTCGCTGTTCTTTGTTTCATCTACAAGCTTCATACACAATTTGTACATCCACACGTACTTGTAGCATGCCTAGAGTTCGCGTAACGCAGAGTTTGAATTAATTCTGCAGAATTGGAAAGTCGTGTTTTGCATTTCTCGCCTCTCCATACCACTCTGAAATCAATGTTTTCCTTACGAAGTATTGTTGTTAAAAGTGAGCTTGTTTCTTCCCTTCAGCAAACAATAAAGCTTTTCTGGTAAAATGAACGATTTTCAGCAGAAGCTTTCAAGTCGATGATGTCTCTACGCCATCTTAACAAAAGTCAACCATCTCGTGAGTGGGTGAAAGTGATAAGATTTCAAACACTATTTCTTCGATTAAGGCTGGGGGACCAGACATCGAGATTATTACTTATCAGCTGTCCCAATAAATATATCTTTCGTTTCACGTGGGTAATGTGACACCCTGCTGGCTTTCGTGACGGTGATTAACTAACGTCAAGTGAACATGCAACCAATTAATGGGTAATTATTCGCACTAAATATTTTGAAATCTAATTCTTAGGCGATGCATGTTGAATTTGGCTGCTGAATGGAAGAACCTCAGATGAGGTCGGTGGTTTAGGAATACGTATTTTACAAGTTCATCACACAGTTAGCCGTGGGTTAGACTCTGTGACAAAACCTTTTGCTTTAAAGCAAGTACGAACACTGGCCAAATAGAAAACCCAAAGAGAGTCATATAAACTCATTTGAAAAACTTCCTCTGCAATATTTTATTGCATTTTATCTTATTTTTGGGTCAGTCTCTATATTTTTTATCCTCAATCCATTCCTCCCCTTATCCGCACTCCCCTTCTAAGGCGTCTAAACTTCCCAGTTTCCGAGCAATTATTGCTCTTTGGGCCCTCAAGCTTTCAAGCACCTTGGTCTTCGTAAGATATAAAAGGTATTTGAGAGCTCACACCTAAGTGCAGCCAGGCAGAGAAAATCACGCGCACCGAACTAAATAAGACGGAATAACCTGACAGCGCCTTCACGGCACGCAAGTCGTGTGTACGCGAAATACAAACACCTGCGACGTCCACAAGCTCTTCAGTCAATCGCCAACGCAGATAATAAAATTATCAGGGACCAGCTGCAAGGAAAAAATAACAAGTACCAATTACACGAGCCAGCTGGTGCACAAAATGGCAAACCTTGCTCACGATAACGAACTGCAAGTGCACGTTCACCCTAAAATGAAGATAATAATCTAAAACAATTTTCCAAGTGAGCATTTTGAATCGATCCATTGCAATTGGATGAGTTCCTTAAGGTTTCAAGCTAGTAAATGTCAATCCAATTGTCAAAAAAGGGGAGAAATAGGCTCCTGATAGTCAATCACCCAATCAGCACGACATTTGTCGTTGTTGAAGCCATAGAAAGTAAAGGGAATAAAACATCCCCTAACGTAAATTTTGATTTCAGCCATTCAGCACGGGTGTTAGGAAAACTGGCTATCTCACAAACGTCCTTGAGTTCATCAAAAATGTTAAACAATGAACCGAACAGGAGCAAAGCCGTATACCTCATGTACAAATAACGAATTCCAGAAAGACTTCGATTAAGATTCCGATGAAAGGCGCTTGGCCAAAGTAGGAGCTTATTGCATAAACGAAAACAAAGGAGCTAGACTGGCTCTGTGGTTGAACTGGGAGAGTACTGATTTTTGAACAATGAACAAAAGTTACATCTATGATTGCAAAAGGACGCGTTTTAGGTCTGAAGCAAAATACCAACAAAGAAATTTGAGATCACAGTCACCAAAGGTTTCAAGTATCACCTACAAGTACCGGTAGAAACAAATTTGAGAATGAGTAGAAAAGAAGAAAAAAAACGTTTATTTCCAATACAGATGGTACAAGAGATGATGCATCATTGGTTTTGAAATATCTTAAAGTAAATATACTTATATGATACACACACATGGGTATTGTAGAACCTATGTCACTAGTCGAAAACAAATGATTGAGAGCAATGTATTCCTTGAGCTTCGTTCATCGCTCACCGTGAACGCACGCTCCAAGTCACTGGAGCTAAATTGTTTCAGAATATGAGGGAAGGAAAACTCCACGAAATACGAAATTGGAACTATGTGTCCGTGAATGTGCCGTCTACCTGACTAAATGGTAAAAGTGAACTTTCAGTGTCTCAGTGATTCAGTTCTGATCATTTTAACAAGCAGATCAGAGTGGCGAGATGTGTAAGCTTTGTGTTACTACCCTCGCGGTGCTGGTGAGGTGCAGCGCGAACAAGCTCACCCCTGCCCCCTCCATCCCCGCTCCATCCCTCCAAAATACCTCGACTCTTAACGTGGAACAACAAGTGCCGTTATCTCCAGAAACCAAATAGAAAGTGTGCTCTGGCAAACTCGCATCTTTGGAAAAATAGTGGTGACTATCTTTCGTGAAGTATTTTTTGTTACAATAGAGCGTGGATGTTGAAAAATTTCTAAGGTACACAATCAATTATTGATTCACCAAATTAGCTTACATTATTATCATGTTCTTTTTATGGACAATTTTGGTCAACTGGTGACGTTAAATGTGAGAAGGGTAAAAAACTTCTTCTTCTTTGAAAGATCTTTTAAATTTAAAAATTCAGTAAACCTGATCCAGCAACTTCGGAACTAATTTGCAATGTTAAAGATAGTAAGCCTGTGTTCACAGACAGAACATAATTCAACAATGTGAAGTAAACTTAAACAATACGATGTTTCTCGAATAGCTCACCAGAGCGATCTTCTGATAGAAAAGTTAAAGTTCTGTTTCTTTTTGCTGATTGTGGTTAAGGTGTGGTTAAGGTGTGGTTAAGGTTTTGCTGATGGTGCTCTCCGTGGCACAGTGGTTAAGGGATCAGCCTTGTATGTTGGAGACGAGGGTTCGTATCCCGGTGCTGGCGCGGAGATTTTCCCCGTTGGGTATAAGGGAAAAGCTCAAGCACAATACCCCACTCAACCCAGGTGTCGGAAATGGGTACCGGCTTTACGGGGGAACCGTCATGGTGTCCTGTATATAGGGTTAGTTATAAGACATTTGAAAAACCAATGCTTAAGATCATATGTATCAGGCTTGATTGGAAATAAAGCATCCCAAAGATGCCGATGTTTGTTGTTGTTTGTTGTTGTTTATTTTCTTTTCTCTTTTCTTCCTCAAGCAGGACAGCAAGCGACGCTACTTTGCCGACCGCAAGCATCCTGCCCCCTCCCTCCCACTCGCACTCTCTCCTCTTCTAGCTTACACCCGCTCCCCCCCCCCCCCCCCCCACACACACACACAAAGCCAAGAATCTTTAGTAAAGGAGATACCTCGTCACTGGCGGGAGCTGCCACAGCACTGCGAGCTCCTTCGTCTCGCCGAAACGATTGCGTCATGGCGACATCGCCCCTGCCCTGCGTCACTGAGAAAGCTCAAAATCGTTCACCGCCGACGGAAACATCAACGTCATCGTTAGAGCGCGATAAAATTTTGGATGTGTGCAACCAGTCAGAAAGTAAAAGGGGTAATTTTAATTATAATTTTAATGATAAATTGTGTGTAGACCTTTCAGGCGGCGAAGTTATGTTTGAAAATGCATACGCAGCAGCTGATACTGGCAGTAAAATACCTCAGAGCGTAAACTGCGAGGATAACGTAAGATTTTCAAGGGAGAACAATACAAACAGACCTGTTACCGCTTTTGATGGGTACTTACATCCTCTCCAAATGACCAGTTCCCAAACTATTCACGAAATAAATAACACGCTGTCTCTTACAGCTGCATTTCTCAATAAAGCTTTGAGACAAAATTGTCCCCCAAGCCCAGCGTCGATTTTTTCCACTGTATCAAATATTCAAATGATTACAGAACAGCTTTTTGCTTTAAATTATTGTATCAGCACTCATGATTTTACGCCGGTGGTAGATGCGAGTAACCATCCAAATGCGGAATCCCCTCTAGACACTTTTCTTGTTGGAGACAATAGTCTCACAAAAATCAACAGAGATGACATAGATAGTGCATGCAAAATACAAACTATAACTACTGTACGTCTAAATGATCTCTATGATGTGATTGAACGCGCACCTCCTTTTAGGAACTATATAATTAGTTTCAAAGGTTTGAACCTTTCGTCCCATAACCTTACAAAGGTAAAAAATCTCATCATGTCAAAGAATGTTTTTTCTCGTGTTTATGTGGTGAGCACCTGCAGTGGTCAGCAAATGTACATGGCATCGAGTCTGTGCAGAAAAATTGGTCTTGAACTGATTCCGCTGCGAGCAAATGCAAAAACAGTTACTGTTAATGAAGCTTACAACAATGTCCGCACTTGGCCTATTACGCGAGAAGACACTCATCATTTTCTTCAACAAATTGCTCTAAGATCACCTTTAAGACTAACTCCACATTTTATCTCCTGCGTCAGAAACTCCCATAACCTGAATGAAAAAATTGAATACTCTAATGAATATTCAAAATAGGAAAATGAGTTGAAAGACTGCTCTAAGTTGACAGCCTTTCCACGTGAAGCCTTTCCCCGTGAAACCTCCAGCAGCATTAACCGTTGTTTACCTTCATATAACAAACCTTCTCCTCCCCTCTAATCCCGATGTTTGCCCTCATATAACAAGCCCTCTCCTGCATCTGCCACAAACAACTGCAGAGTGCCTACAAAAAATAGGTTTTCATTGCTATCCGATGCTGATACAGCGAATGAAAAGCCTCTTTCAGACACGAGTATAAATCAACATCCAATCACATACTCAGAAGCAGTGAAATCCACAGGAAGAGAGAAATCGCTGCAAAATTGTAGTCGAAAATCGATGGAAAAACCAGCAAACTGCATGCACAATCATCACCAGAAAAATAGAAACGACACGAGCATTTCTCAGTTCTCTGCAGATCCCCATACAAGCAATCACCACAGCCGGCCCATTCAGAGCCAGAAAAACGTAAATTCCCCGCACCTCTCCGATCCTGTTAACGATGTGAAAAGTACGAAAAAAAAACGTCTCCACTCCCATTTGTGAACGCATGAATTCCACAATGGATGAATTGAGACGATCCTGGAAAATAGAGCTGATTCCCACCAAAGCTGATGGACACTGCCTCCTTCATGCAGTAGCTCATATACTTACGGAACAACCAGCATCAAAATGGAACTACAATTCCTTAAAGACTGCAATCAAAACGGAGAGCAAAGCAACCTAAAGCACATATGCTAAATTTGTTGACAAGAACAGCGGAGACATGCAAAACCTCATAAATAATTACATTGACAACAAATATTTTGATCAAGCTGCTGTAGACCTTATACCACTAATCATCTCGAACGTGACAGGCCAAAATCTTCTCATCCTGGATGAGCAGGATCATTGTGTCTTGAAAATATCAGTCGATCCCTCATTAGAATTATCAAATAATAACCCTCCACTACTGCTCCATCGTAAAAACGATCACTACAGTGCTCTTGTCACACGAGGCAAAAATCAAACTGGAGTTACCTCATCTTGATAAACTGCCGCTGCCCAGCTAAATAGTACACTTTCTTACATAGCAGATGCTGGGCCAAACACCCCGGGTAAGGTAGACAAGATCGATAAATCCTCGGAACGATCCCATCGAGATAGCAACTTTGCTACCTTCAAAAGAGTCCTAATACAAGTAAAATCAAAATAAAGCACATAAATGCTCAAAGCCTGAACGGGAAACTGGATATCAGAGTAATGTTGGTCACTGAAAAAATTGACATTTTGTGTGTTTCAGAAACTTGGTTTGATTCACGAACCCAAAGTTCATTTTTTAACATTCCTGATTACGTGTTGTACCACTGCGACGGCGCTAAAACCAGCCGAGGTAGTGGATCTTGTATTTATGTGAAAGAAATGTACTCAACATCTTCACTTCTAGCGAATAAAGTTTGCGAAGGCATTGAAATGGTTTTGTTAGAAGTGCAGGTAATTAAACATAAATCCATAATCATTGGCAGCCTTTACCGGCACCCATCGTCTCCCCTAAGTCTAACTCTAGATTTCATTGAGGAAACCTTCAAAGAAATCCTTCAGGCAAAAAAGTCATTCTTTGCTTTCGGAGATTTTAATGTTGACTTAACGGACATGAACAATCAGCTAAGCAAACTGTTGTATAAACTAAGCCTATCACAAATGGTCAAAGAACCGACTCGCATCGCTAAAGTCTCTGCAACTCTCCTCGATCTGGCAATCACAAATAATCCCACCGCAATACTTAGTACAGTAATATCACCTTTTATTTCCGATCACCACTCTATAGAATGTGAAATTAATATTGCAAAGGAAAGACAAAAATACTGCTTAATGACTTATCGCTCGAAGAAGCACTATTCTCTGGAACTATTTCAAGAAAAACTTCTCAATAGGTCCACCGAATTCCAGAATATGATGCAATCTGACGATGTTGACATTCAAGTGTCCATCTTCAACGAGAACTTCACAGCAGCTCTCGACGAATGCGCACCTTACGTCACCAAAAAAACAAAGCCAAAACGCACTGTTTGGATTACTGACGAAGTTAAAGAGATGAGCAGAATAAAGAAAGCTAACTTGCGAGAGTACAAAAACAATAGATCAAAAAGTACCTTATACAAAAGATATAAAGAACCTGAAAAAATTCTTCGAAAGAAAATCACTGAAGCGAAACAAACTCACTTCCACCAGAAACTGATAACGGCTAAAAATAATCCGAAACGAACTTGGGAAATCATTAGTGAGGTAGCCCCATATATAAAAATTTAGACCGTACAAGTAATTTTGAAAATCCCTTGGCAACAGCCACGAATTTCAATACATTTTTTTCAAAAGTAGGGGCTCAAGTTTTCAGTGAGGTGTGTGCCAGTCCAGGTAAAACGTCAACTGAAAATTCATGCCCCACTGCATCCTCGAGGGCTGATGTCAGGTGGAGACCACGTCCTGTCGATTTACCGGAGTTAAGAACTTTCTTATACTCACTAAATAACACAAAGGCAGTTGGACATGATGGTATCAGTCTTCAACATATCAAAGACAGTTTCCCTGTCACAGCATCATGGATTCGTCTGATTATTAATACATCAATAGTAACAGAAACGTTTCCAAACCAATGGAAACACTCCATTATTAGACCGTTGCATAAAAGTGGTGACCTAAATTCAGCATCAAACTACAGGCCCATCAGTCTTTTACCTGTAATGTCCAAAATATTGGAGAAAGTGGTGACAAATTAAACAATTTTAAACAATTTAAACAATTTATTTACCACAGGTGATACAGAGGTAGAATGATTCTTAAGTCTAGTACAATGGTTAAATTTGAGTATAGCTACCTGTGGGCCCGAACAAGTTCAGCGACTTCTAGGGCATCCTATCACTCAAATCAACTGTCATTTCACCTGGACGAGTCAAACCTACTCCACCGAAATCAATACGCCTATAGAAGATACACTAGCACTCAAGATGCTCTGCTCAATATATCTGAAAAATATACAGTGACATCGATCAGAAGAATGTAACACTCTTGCTGCTACTCGATCTCTCTAAAGCGTTTGATAGCGTCGAACATGATAGACTTCTATGTAGAATACTAAACTTGGGAGTTGACACGCAATGGTTTGAAAGTTACTTGTCAAATCGCTCTCGTGCAGTCCGCATAGAAGACAAATTGTCTCCATTCATTCAAAACAATTTTGGTGTTCCCAAGGATCCATTCTTAGTCCGCTACTGTTTTCTATTTTCGTTAATGATTTCCCTCCAGTGCCTTCTAATACACTGATCTCAATGTATGCAGATGATGTTCAAATTGCAATAACAAGTTCTGTATCGGAAATACCACAGACGCAAATTAAAGCCGAAACGATACTGACTAGCCTGAAATCATGGTACGACCGAAATGGACTCAAATTAAATCCTAATAAAACACATAGCATTATTTTCGGATCCAATGATGCCATTAAAAAAACTTCAGATCTTACTCTCACAGTTGAAAATTATAAAATTATTGCATCAGAAAAAATTAAAAACCTAGGTCTCTGGTTCGAAAGAAACATGTCCTTCAAATCTCACGTTGAGACTACTTTCAACAAAATCTACGGAACTTTAATGTTTTTTCATCGTATGAAAAGTATGCTAGACGAAAAATCCAGATTATTAGCCATTCAATCCCTTGTTTTATCACGCATTGACTACTGCAGCCTAGTATGGGGAGACTTACCTCAATACCTTCAAAGGGATTTACAAAAATGCGTAAACTTCGCAGCCAAGGTGGTATGCAACGGTAATTTCAAAAGAAACGATCACTTAACCCCTCTCCTTAATAAACTCGGCTGGATTCCTATTCAAGAAAGGCTCCTCATGCAGAGGGCCCAATACGTATTCTCCTCGTTGTATCTTCCTCAGAGCAATGCAGAGATAGTGCGTTTCCATCCCCCCACTGTAACCAACCAAAAGCGCAACAGAGACAATAAGGTCTTGGTCAACTATCGTTCATCTCACTTAGGGCACAAGGCTCTGTCAATACCAGGTGCCCTACTGTGGAACAAACTTCCCCTGAGTATTAAAATCCCTCAAAGACCGAGAGAATTTAAAGCCAAAATAATTCGTCATCTATCATCTCAACGATAATTCTTAGTTACAGAACATACTGAACACGTATTGACGAATCTCACTTTGCCTGGTATCTCCATTGCTTAATACTCTCCCTTGCTCATTTTCTTTATAATTCAAGACGTCACACAACAGTCTTGAAGTATGCGTAGGTATTATGATTTGATCGCCTATACGCTGGGATTTGCAAACATGCTTACTTGAATAAGTGTGTACGTATCTGGGTGTGCATGTGTGCACAATACACCTGTGTGCACTGGACTAGCAACTGGTATATAAACTATAAATACCAGACTTTTTTTCACTCCCAAATTCTAACACTACCCAACACATCATTTCATTTTATTATCGTAAGGCAAATCCAAAGCTTAAATGTCTTGTACATGTAAAATGTGGTACCTATGTATATATATCAATTGCAGGAATTTTGCGCCATATTTCAAAGATAATGCGATTTTTTTCCTAATATTACACCCTTATAGGACATACATGTTTCTTTCTTCGTCACGTCCAAAAATGCTCTTGGTAGGCTAGTGTAGTGCAAATTATCATATCATCTCGTACGCCCTAGAGTATATTATAACAACCCTATTAAAAATTAAGGGAGTAGCATGGTTGATTAAAGGAGACAGCGGAGAATTTAAGGAGTATCAAGCGAACCGAGGCCTCTTCCCTTCTGACACTTCCAGGGCGCGACTCATAAGCGCGATGCGAGCAAGTTCTCCCATGTTGCTACCAGAGGCCACTTGTGCAGATGGCCTCTTGGTGAGATGCCTGCCATCTTTCTCGAGAGAAATGACGGTTGCCATCTTTCGCCTCAGTTTTGAAGTTGGTGTTGTGCGTGACAGATGTCTGGATCGTGTCTCTATTATTTAAAACGTTTCAAGTAGTGTTAGAGTGTATATCAGTGCGAGTGTGTATTACGTGAGGGTGTATAGTACTTGAGGGTGTCAGAAGAAACAAGAGATGGAAGAGACGTATAATGCTGGTCTGTAGAGGCATTATTTCAAGAGCATGAACGGAGCAAGGACCCTAATGCTAGTTTCACCATCTCGGTCAATTGATATTTTAGACGATTCATCGTTGTGGTGGGGCTGGTAGTGAAGGCAAAACCTCAATGTGAGCAATGTAAAAACAACAAAATGTGGAAACCAAACCTGAATTTTCCCTCGTCAGTCTTCAGCAACCTTTGAATTGAAGGACGTTCTTGAAGGTGATCAACTATGTGTTCAGATACATATTTGTGTGTGTGTATGGGGGGGGGGGGTTTGTGTGTGGGTATGGGGGTAGGTGTGTGGGAGGGGGGTGTGAGGAGGGTTTGTGTGTGGGGATAGGTGGGGGAGTGTGTGTATATGAATAGCCGGTGTAATTAAGCTCGGGCAAGGTAAAGTCATTTTATTTTCCTTTCTAATTTTAGGAATGAAAGATGAAAAATCTGCTGGACGATAATTGTTTTTGTTATATATATAGCTACGAGTATATTCTTTCAACGACCCTAGGGTATTGTTGCTATATTCTTTTCAAGGTACATTTATATTGTTCCCTGCAGGTTTTCGCCTCCAAGGCTGCGTACAGCTGATTTCCCATTATTGCACATTCAACCGTTGACGCTTCTCAACCAAATAAGCCAATTGCCCATTAATTACCTTAGTTATTGCGTTGCGAAAACTTCAAGCATAAGTTATATGTCACAAACATGTCCCATTATTGTCAGCTTAATAATGAACACGCACCCATGAAATTTTCTGCACATTAGTAAGAATGTATTCAATTTACATACTCTGGTACATTTTTATTGTGCTATAAACCGTGTTTGCTTATGGTGAATTGATTAACCGCGCAAGAACTAAGGTAATTCAAGGGCAAACTGGTTATAATCGGTTTGAGCAGTGTGACGGTTGGAAAGAGTGACTAATGGGAAATCAGCTGTGCGCAGCCGTTTTTTTAAAATCAAATTAAGAGGTGGCCATCCTGGGCCTCTCATGATTCTCCGATGGTAAATAGGAGAAACTGGTCGCGCCTTGGGAGCGCGACGGTAGTGCTCCATGCTGAGCCATGCGTGGCCACCGGTTGGGACAGAGGCGCAGGCGCGCCTATAAAGTGGACACTTCGAAGTTGCCTCATAGGAGACGCATGGATGAAACAACCATGCATATTTGGGAGCGCTCCCAAGAATCACCGATGCCACTCCTATAATTTTTAATAGGGAACTGCACCTACGCCTCGCGTGCTTCTGGAAATATTCTGTACTTGGGAACCGTTTAGAACAATGGTTTTCATGTTTCTGACTAAGGTAGACTGTTTTGTGCCAATATTTTTAGTACGGAAATTTTATAAAATTTCATGCCAAAATAAATGATATTTTCTCCGCTTCCCTCGATTTGAATGCTAGTTTATACTGATTAGTTTACGCTGATATTTGCGCAAATGCTTACTTATGTATATGTGTACTTGTGCACGCTATGCGTACGTAGATAGGTGAGTGTGTCACTACGTAATAATTTATTTCACTTGATTATTGTACAGCATTTATAAAATAAATATATATATACACAAATATATTTGTTGCGCGATCACCCACATATGATAAATAACATGCTTCTCAACCAATGATCCTTTCGATACAATATTTAATAAAACATCGTTATAATATCTCATTAGAAATTGTAAGCAGCAACTCATACTGAAAGAGTTGTCACGAATTTCCTTTGCTCATTATCCTATATTTCAGAACATTGCACAGCATTTTTATAGAACGCGCATATATTGTGATTGCCTCGATGCATAGAAATGTATTTGTGTACGTTTGCGTGTTAAGTGTATGTATGTGCGGAGGTATGTATGTGCATGTGTATGTGTATACATTTACATGTATATATGCACATATGTGTGTACTAAACTGACAATTGGCATTTTAACTAGAGATAGTGTTTTTTTCTGTTCACTCTCAACTTGTAACATTACCTAACACGTCATCTCTTTATTATTGTAAAGCATTCACGTAAAAAATTATATATTTATTTTGTGATCATCCATTTATATTTAAATAAAATGCTGATCAATTAATGACGTTATGTTAAAATTGTTAAATTAGAAATACAAATCCGGTAATTTTCGTGGTCCTCATGCTTTTATATGTGTATATTAATTTTTTTCGTGCTCTCTTAAAATGACATTTTTGAACATCTTCCGAAACAAACAACTCTAATATTATTTCCTGGCGCCAAGAATTGCGAAGTTTTATATCATGTATGTGTAAATTGTAAAAAAAAGTGTTCTAAACCCACAATGAAAATGCATCGTCTATGAAATTGTGTTATCTCTTATAATTATCATTACATGTATCATCAAATGTAGATTAACTAGGGAGCACGTTATAATTATCATTACATGTATTATCAAATGTAGATTAAGCAAGATTAGGAGAACATTGCCCTCAATCATTTATTTTCGACTAGTGACATGAGTATTACAATAATCATGTGTATGTATCACCTAAGTGTATTAACTTTAAGATATTTTAAAAACCAATGATAGGATTTTTGTACTATCTCTATTGGAAATAAAATGTTTTTCTTCGAGTTGTTTAATCTAGATTTGATGGTATATGTAACCACAATTTTAAAAGAGAACACAATTTCAGCGACGATGCATTGTTTAGAACACTCTTTTTAGTGCAGACTTACGGTGCAATACGAGCTCAGGGACTTGCAGTATAAATAATTTGTTGAAATTAAAACGGGTGGATTAAAATAATTCTGCGTGTGAGGCTGCGAGGTTGACATCCAGAACTATATTTGCACTCCTACGTATAGACTAGTATTTCAATCAAGGGACTCTGATAAAATGTTTTTATCCCGCCACGAATTTATTATATTTCCTTGCGAATAATAGTGGCACAAAACAGTCTACCTGAGTCAGAAACATGGAAACGATTATTCTACAACGGCTACCAAGACATCTCCGACACAATTGGAGTGATACGTGAAAGTAACCACCTAGACTGGGTTGTCATAATATACTCTAGAGCGATAGGAATGCTATGATAATTTCCGCCACACAAGACTAACAAGAACATTTTAGGATGTGAATGATAAAAGAAAACAATAATATCCTCACTGTAAGGTTAACAAGCCAGGAAAAGTTACATTACTTTGAAAAATGATGCAAATGTCTTTAATTGAGAAACATACATAGGTGCCATGATCATCCAGTTTAATGCTTGTACAAAAACGGAAAGAAAAGACATAAAAGTGTATCCTACAGGTGGCTAATTGAAGTTGACTAGTGTTTGTTAATTCATGGAAACTATAAAAATAACGATCTTTGTAGAGTGAAAACACTGATGACAGTTTACACGTACACTGACATATAAGCTTTGGATTACATGATATCGGGGAATAATATGAGAATTTTTTGTCGAGGCAGATATTCAAAAATATCATTTCGAGCGACCATAAAAAAATGAAAAGTGAATTGACTGCCTAACAGAGCACTCATTAACTCACATGACACATTTATGAGGTTTCCCATTCAAGTTTTTAACAAAAACAAAGAGAGGATATTGAAAAAATTCGGTGTTTGTAAGACAAATGCAAGTCGCTTGATCAGATATTTTGCAAAAACTTTCGTGTGTAAATTAATGAATGTACATATATATTTACATAAATGTGTGCATATATACACATGTGCACATGTACATCGAATATATTAGGATGCAAGCATGAATATTACAAGCTTTGTTTTCTATTTAAAAATTTTAACATAATTGTCATTAGTTGATAAGCATCTTATTAATCACATAACAAATTCATACTTCTCAGAAATATAAAGAGATACAATAATAAAAAGAATTAACGAGTTAGGTAACGGTATAAGTTGAGAGGGAACAGAGAAAGAGCGGTATTCATAGTTCAAATGCTAGATGCTAGTTCAGTACGCGCATATGCACATACATACCTACGTACAAATATACGAGTATAACACGCATACATATGAGTCATAAGTTGTAGCAACAATAGTGATCATCATTGAAAAACATGTTGCTTACAAAGTGTGTTGATAAAGCATAAAAAGATTTTTATTTCAAATAAAACAATTTTCAACGTCCTAGAGTTCATATCTTTTTACTTTGACTTGAAAATTTAAAGAGTCGATTACTTCTAGGCCACAATATACTTGACATCAGTCCAGCTAAAAATTATATTTGCGCGGTTGCACGCGCATGTGAAGGCTAGGGCATTACTGGCCTCTCCGGATATCGATATTTTGCCACACTGTCGTTGATGTTGCCTCAAGATTAACTAATTGTAGTAACTCAGAATGCGCAATATATTACATGTTAGCGATGCCGTTTCATACGAATTATAAAATTCAGTGGAAAACGACTATGTTTAAACCCTTTGAGTGTTTCTCCGAAAGCTTCGTTGAATGAGAATTAGTTAACATTGTGCGTCTAGTCAGAGTGTCTCCGTTAACCTAATTAGACAGTTGTATTTAATGTACGATATATATTTTAATATTTTGCTCTAATATCTCCACCAGAATTTTGAGCCCCAACATGTCAGTTAAGCATGTAATTTTATTGATACGTATACGTGTGCGTTTAGTTAAGACCAACTATATTAAGATAATTTTACTTCTTTCTCAACTTCAGGTTTTACGCACGCGATAAGTACTAAATAAGTCTCAACGCTGTCGGTTTCCATTTTCCCAATCTTGTGAACACAAAATCAGTTTCCTGGAAGATGGCTCACAGTTAAAGAGTTCTGCTTGCTGTGATAATAGCGTTGAGGTAATTTATCGAAAGTGAAAAGACGTAGCAATACACCCAAAGTAGAGATGTAGAAGGCACAGTAGCTAAGCCAAACGCTTAGCTCACCACTTAGCTTAATTTTCATTACCTAGACGTAGTTGAGAAATTAGAGATTCAATTTCTGTGACGCTATAACCATGAGATCCCATAATATCTGAACAATTAGAGTTGCTTCAGGGGTGTTTACACTAGGGGACATTTCAGCCTTGAGGCGCGACTCGTGTAGACGAGGCTCACCACAGAGGTTCATATTTGTGTGTGTGTGTCTGAAATTCCCTATTCGCTTTGGTCGAATCAGTGAAGCGCGCCGCAAGTGTGAGCGGCGCAGCTCTAGATGGAGGGAGCATAGCCGTCTGTGAATAGAACCAGTTTTTGAGATTTCTCCTATGTTTGTGGTAACCAATAGCCGTCTCGCAAGTGGGACGTCAGCACGGAAGTCAGTTACCTACTAACTACGCTAGGGTGTGCACATGCTCGCTGATTGCTCTTCCAGCTGTTGAGTTTATCGTAACATTAATTTGGGATTCTAAGACTCCGAAAGATAATAAATTGTGTTTCCTCACTCGAGGACACTTAATAATATCAAAATTACTAGCAAAGATACATTAAGAGTTGAAAACTGTAAAGATTACAGGCCCTTGAATATAACAAATTAGAGAGCGACTTGCACGCGCACCTCATCCTTCGATTTGTGGAGCGGTTCTAATCTTGCTTTGGCAAATGAACGAGTTGTAGAGGAGGCGAGGAGGAGCCAACTTCAGCCAAGCGTCTGTGGTTGGCTCACGTGTGGGGCCTTGCCAAGGTCCCAGTCTCCCAACTTTTGCAGCTAATTTGAACCCGATTGGAATCGGCTATGCTCCCTCCATATATCCTAGCTCCATGGGTCAGTGTGCAGTTGATAAGGGCCGTTTACACTGGTCTACATTTTGCTGCAGGCTCACGTGTAGACGCCTCGTGTGGAGCTTCACAAGAGACATGTGCGTTTAGACTAGACACCATTGGAGCGAGCCATGGAGCGCGCGCTGCTCAACAGGGCTGCCACTCTAGATATTATATAGCTAGATCTAGATGTTTTTGCTGAAGCCTAGATGTAAAATTTCGAACCTAGATATTAGCTACAAAATCTATATAGTTTTTTCAGCGTGCTAGAAATTTTCTAGCTAGAATTACATTTAAGCTATGTATATGATAGATTACTGTAAATTCGAATTAGGAATTTACCATAATGGTTGGTTACTACTTCATTCTTATTATATTTGTTAATTCACTTAAGCAAATTGTCTGAATAGTGAAGCAACCAAATTCTGATCATGTTATGTTCAGATTATGAACGACACCAAGACGGCTATTTCACGGTTCATAAGCTAAAGCACATTATCTCCAATTGCAAAACTAGTGATGATATAAAAAAATCATGGAATAAAAGGCACATACATTATCAAGAATGTATTGTGGGCTCATTTTGACGAAAGACTGACCAATTATATTGGTAACAATGAGTTCAGTTTATTGTTGGATGGAAGCAATGATATTTCTATCATGAAACTACTTGGTGTATCAGTTATATTCTAAAGTAATGAATTTAATAAAGTAGAATCAACTTACTTAGCAATTGCAAAATTATTAAAAGTGATGAAGATAGCGGTGTGAAAGCCTTAAAACAATTGTTGATAAGTAGGAATCTGAGCATTGATAATTTGCAATGCTATAGAGACTGACCTTTCTACTCGCAACACGTGTGGAATTGAAGAATATTTGGATACCAAGCTTTATTAGGGTAAATTTCAGGATACTAGATAATTCATATAAAGATAAATTGCCTAATATAAAGCAATTTATGATATAAATATCCTTATATGCTATTGTTCAACTAATTTATTATAGTAGATAATTAATTTATTTCTAGATATATTTTTGGATGTTTTATTTTTAAACCTAGATGTTTCTCGATATTTTTTGAGGTCACACTAGATTTTTTTGGTCAAACAAAAGTGGCAGCCATGCAGCACAAAACCAGTCAGTGAGGCCTGCTGCTATGAAATATGGATTGCTGTAGACGAGCTTGTGTGAATATTGTTGCTGCATCGTAAAGCTACGTAATCTCTTTTTTATTTGCATGAGTGAAATGCTACTATATTCGTTCATTTTCATTAAAATACAATGGAAAGCAGCCTCCTTATATTCGCAGCTTTTAGTCTGCCAAAGGCATTGATGGGCTTAGTACATTTCAATTAGAAGCAGTGTAGTTTCTCGCGGCAGTGTTGAGTCAGCCATAACGGGTGAGCAAGAGGCGCTACCTCACTTGATGACTACCAACTGCACACTGACCGGTCTAGAGCTGCGCCTCTCACACATGCGGCGCTGCACGGACTCGAGCAAAGCGAATCGGGAATTTCGAACACACACACACAAATATGAACCTCTGTGGTGAGCCTCGTCTACACGAGTCGAGCCTCAAGGCCGAAATGTCCCCTGGTGTAAACACCCCTTTAGTGGTGAGCTTCGTCTACACGAGTCGCGCCTCACAGCCGAAATGTCCCCTAGTGTAAACACCCCTATAGTCATCAACTGAGGTAGCGCCTCTCGCTAATCCGTTATGGCTGACTCAACACTGCCCCGAGAAACTACACTGCTTTTAATTGAAATGTACTAAGCCCATCAATGCCTTTGGCAGACTATAAGCTACGAATATAAGGAGGCTGCTTTCCATTATATTTTAATGAAAATGAACGAATATAGTAACATTTCGCTCATGCAAATAAAAAAGAGATTACGTAGCTCACGATGCAGCAACAATATTCACACAAGCTCGTCTACAGCAATCCATATTTCGAAGCAGCAGGCCACACTGACTGTTTTTGTGCAATGAGCAGCTCGCGCTCAATGGCTCGCTCCAATGGTGTCTAGTGTAAACGCACATGTCTCTTGTGAAGCTCCACACGAGGCGTCTACACGTGAGCCTGCAGCAAAATGTAGACCAGTGTAAACGGCCCTTTACTCACAGTTGCTCAAGACAATGCTTGGCAAGGAATCATCGACTACTGGCTAACAGGAGGAACAGAAACGGATCCGTGGGGCGGCTATGATCCACATTATTGTGAGAACAACGTAACAAATAGTGAGTTTCTAAATATGACAATCTACGAACCGTGTGACTATGCATCGAACGTTGCCTATGCACATCCAGCCACTGAGATCTGCCGCAAAAGGGCTGAAGGAAGTCCCTTCAATATGCCGGACGACTATGTCAAAGCAATCGGTGGGCAGTTTGCTAGCCTTGTGATGGGGTCCTCGTTTCTGCACATGAGTCACACTCATTTGGGAGGACAGCAAGACAATTGGAGCATTCGAGTCCTTGCATATCTCATTCATCAAGGCAGCATCCTCAACCTCCCTGCATCATCAATTGTGAGAGACTTCAGCTTCACAGATAGACCTCTGGATTCCCTTCAACTAGCTGCGGAGTTTCAAAACATGTACAGCAACCTTTCGGTAACTGAGTGGTACGACCAAACTGCCAGCTTCGATATTCCTGACGATTTCCTTTCATATGCTGGAATTTTCATCAACGCTCTAACCATAGTCTTATCTCCTGAAACCGTAGATCAAAATCTTGAATTTTTCTTCCCAGCATTTCGTTTGAAGCCCGACTTTGAAGAGTTTTTGATAACTTATTATATTCCCGAAATCCGAAACCTGACAGCAGATGTCGAGACAGGAGTTGTTGAAGGAACACGACTGTTAGAGAATACATCGACAACAGCTGCAAAACTCATTTATGGATTTTTGTGGCAAGAGCATTTTCTCACCAGCAATCCCATCTTCCTCAACGAAACCGTTATCCAGTGGGGCTATGAATATCTGCCTATCATCAACAGCCGTCTGAACGAACACAATACGTACGAGTTCTTCGACTTGGACTTCCAAAACGGGACGAATGTGTATCCTGGAGACGTCTGGTGCAACGCAGAAATTCCTCATTCGATGTGGCACCTCGAGTCTGGAATCGGAATGCTAGATCTTGCCTACATGGCAGATGAAATGTACAAAGTATTTCCTCAATGACCAGGAATATTTTTATACTAACAAATTTCAATGTATAGGCGGATAAATGTGTTGAATTTGTTGTTTAATTCTAGTTTCTATGGCTCAAAATTGTATTTTATATCAGGGAGGATTCAGACTAAAGGATTCAGGACGTCATTAATGAAATAAAAATTCCACGTTCCTTTCCAGTTTAGATGTAAAAAATTTAAGCACAAGGGTACACACGCTTCATGTTGATCCTGGGTATTGACGCTTGACGTCTATTGCCGTAATGTCGAATTAAGCTTCCCCGAATGAAGTTCTTATGTTATTTTGCGTGTTCAACAATTTTAATATGATAGTGTGTACAAAAATATGTGCCGCTGCGAAACGTTATGCTTTCGCTATGATACATTGAAATTTTTACAAAGGTAATAAAAATTGCAACTATCACCTATTGCTTTTTTAAGACAACGGTCAACACATTTCATAATATAGATCTACTGAATACATGTAGTCGAAAGTTTGATCAAGTGTATTTATTGATGAAGATTTATTGTTTGCAAACCGACATGGTACACGGATATGAACAGTTGGGCATTCGCTAAGATGCCATCTCCAATAAATGTCCAGGTGAGATTCGATGATTAAAAATCGTTTACAATTTAGTAATTTGCTCTAAATTCATTTATAAGTTACTTGCATGATGTTTTTCATACCACTCAAGCTTAAGTTATTACTAGTTCTGCTCAGGTTGCTCAGCAAAATTATCTTAGAACAGTAATACAGGGTACAATCTTCCGTGTAGCTTCTCAGTCATGTTCGAGTTTGACGTGGGAAACGCGTATTGTTTTACTTAGGTCAGATCTTAAGTTCTAAACACCTGAGTGAGAACCTAAAGATGTCCCCCGTATATTTGTACAATTAAATTAAATAGTAAAGAGAGAAAAGCTGAGTCTGAAAAACTTAGAATTAATTTGAAGTTTTGATCTATCACTTCGAAACATCCAATAGACAAATTATCTTGAAACAGCTTTGTTACTCGGAGTCAAACATGAAAAGAACAATCATTTTGAATTTTACCCGTGAGTATTACTCGTGATAGTCAAAAAGCTTGAAGTTCCAAGCTTTTATTTTGATGAAGTCGACTCCATACAGATATCACGTTTTGGATTTTGGACTCTAAGGATTTCTATAAAAATTTACAAAAAAAATTTCAAATTTATCACCAAAAAACACTAAAGTAGTATTGTATTCTTTACCATTTCTGTAAGGTTGTATTCACTTGTCAAACTCAGAGAGTAAGGATTTTCAAACAATTAACAAAAGTTGGTCCACGAGTTGCTCAAAGAAGCATTTTAGGTCCGAAGCAGTAGACCAAATAAGAGATCTTGGTATCACAATCATCAAAGATCTCGAGCATGAACGAGGAGAAGCTGCGGTTTTATTGCAAGGAACTTAGACTACAAGTTACTCTTCTACCTCTCTGTGGTGCACCTCATATAATGCAATACCCTCTATAAGGCACCAATCTGATCACAACTGGAATACGCAGTACAGTCCTGGTTTCTTATCCTACAACGGCAATGAGGTAAAACAAAATAAAAATAACTCAGCGCAAAACAACGAAAATAATTCCAATCACTAAAGTGAGACTTCTTATTAGCTTTAACGATGCTACCGCTCTCTGCTGTTCTGATAAATAGCATCGCATTCCTAGAATATATTCTGTCTACCAATTCATTCATTCTAAGTTGCAACAGGACAACGTAGTATTTAAACTTCCATTAACTTATTTTTCAGCTCATTTATCGTGATAATATTGCTTACAAAATCTCACAATTTGCTCTTGAGTGTAAGTGCTGAGTCTCGTAGCTTGGCTGGTGGAGGAGGAATACTCCACACATTTCGAAGGAGTTGTGCAAATTTATATCGTTGAATAGGCACCCATGTTACCATGTAGGGCATACCTTTTGTACAGCTGATGGGTACGGGAAGGAATCCTCGAAAACTAACGAGTGGAACGCATATAGGCGAGGATTGGCACATTGATTTTCAGCAGCTATCTACAGTACAGATTAGGCCAGTAGAAATGAAATATCACGATAACAAAATTCACAGATCCAGATAGACATATATCAGTTTTGAACAAGCATAGTATTAGAACTTAGCCTCGTCTAACTATACTTGACTTTGTGCAACTGAGTATGGCACTTGAAACTCGAAACAATGAAAGTGAATAACTAGGATTTCCGGCTCTTGGACTCCAAAAATTGACATTTTGCTTGATCGAATAATGTATTACTTCAGAATGAGCTAAATGAAGCAACTTAGTAACAATGTATTACATCCTTCCTTCTTTAACCCTGACCCCTCTTCTCAGTCATTACCTTATAACCTAAAATAGATTTTTCAGTCTCATACGAAGCCAAATTTGCACACAGGTCTCTTGGTTTGGTTAGATTTGCGTGTGACGCTTGCAGTTGAAGGGTACGAGGGGTAGTCAAAAAGTTATCAGACAAATGCCATAATTTCTTTATTTAACAACTCATTACTTTATTTTTCTACATAAGCTCCATTGTTTACACCTGTGAATGCCTTCTTGATAAAATTCGGGGGGGGGGGGGGGGGGGTCTGGGCTTGTTCCACTAGGTTCTGTACAAGAGAGATGTTTTCTTCATTTGTTGCTGTGGTGGGTCTTCCTCCTCGTGGGTCGTCATCAAGTTGGACGGTTCCCTCTTTAAAGCGTTTTATCCAATCATAAACGACTGCTCTACATGGTGCAGAGTCTCCATAAACCTGCTGTAAAGCTTCGATGATCTTACCAGGTTTCCAATTTAGTTTAGTTAAAAACTTGATGTTAGTTCTGATATCAAAATTTGCCATTTGAAGGGTTGAAAATTACAATTTTGAGATGCAACCTCTCTCGATGCTGACCTGACATAGACTGATGAGACAGCTGCAAGATATATAACTTATGAAGGAAGCTCTAAGGACAGGTTTCAACTTGTAAAAAACTTGTAAATCTGTGTTCAGTTCAAAATTATGACATTTGTCTGAGAACTTTTTGACTAACCCTCGTATGTCTGAACAAGTCAATAGGTTGCTTGAATTGCAACCTTATCAGAAACTTAGAAAAGGAGAAAATTCCATGAAATTTAATTTCATTTACTAAGAAAATGTTTCATCGTCCACTTCGATCATCAGTTCAAAAAAGGCTATATATCTCTGAAATAAATAATCAACCTCCGATGAATTGAAAACATCAAAAGACATCACGAAAACAGTATAAAAATTTATCAGGAACTAAAATTGAGCAGTTATTAAATATGTAGGTTGTTTGTAATCTATTTAAGATTTGCAAAGGATATTAGCTGACCGTATTGTCAAGGTTAGGTTTCCGCTCAAAATTATGCAACGCCTCTCAACTTCTGAGGTCATAGGTGATTGAAGCTGAGTCGATAATTCTGAAATCGGTAGCAGATATGGGTACACAGCATTTTAAAGCATGATTGCGCACTGCAGAATGAGATAAGGGCGCTGGTTGAATCCCAGCAGGGAAATATCCACCCTGATACTCTGCTACTCTGAAATGGCAATTTTGTGACGTCATGCAGATGTACGACGATGTACTCTGCAAAGGACTGTAAGAGCAACCTTAAAATTATTAACAGGAGAGGCAAATAATTCAAAGTGATGAAATTATTTCCCACTTAGTAATTTCAAATTTAGTTACAACTTCTCAGTCGACCCTCCAAAATACAGAAATAAGTTTTATAAATGATCATAATTGTTTTCTTCACAAGCTTGTGGCGCTTATTGCTTCGACAGAAATTTCTTAATTTACGAATTACTGACGCCTACTGGAAACCCATTAGTGGAAAAAATTTTCCGGAAAATTCACATTCTCAAGGAACATTTTTACAAGTACTGCAAATTTTGTTACCCCCCATAGATCAGAGTTTGAATGCAATTATTTTTTAAGCTTGTTGAATAAAAACCACAGCAAATAGAGCCTAATCCAGTATAAAAGGGCCTACGATGCACTAATGTCTGAAAGTGACTTTCGTCTCACGTCATGAGGCAGTCTAGAAGGACCAGAGTATTACAATTTACCGATTGTAGAACACTAGCTTAAAATAGGGGTACAACTGTCTAACTATTTCTTCCCCATGAGATCACATAAAAAAGTTGGCGAGTGACGGTGCTGATGGAAGTCCGGTAGCTGGACCGTCTTTTTGTTTGTATAGTTTGCCTGCAAATGTAGGGGAGATTATTATTGGTAATTTCAGTTTAGTTTTGAACAGGTTGTGAGTAAAATCCATAAATTAATGGTTACCGTCCGAATATAGTCTGTTTAGAAAAATATCAACGATTTCCAGAAGAGGAATACTGGTATATAGCGATTTGACATCAAATGATCTCACGGGTAAATCTTCAACATTAGAAATAATTCTAAAATTTCCATTAAATTTTAAATCATTATCAACAGAATTCATGTTCGTAGTTATATCGTTGAAAACTGGTGCAGGACGTTCACTCAATTTGTGACAGGAAATTTAATGAGCTGCTTTATTTGCTTGATTTTAAATTTTGAAGCAAAATCGGGCTCGTGTACTTTCGGAAGACAGTGGAGCACAGCAGGAAAAGAACCTGATACATACAAGTTAAAAACTTTTTGATGGTGAATATGTTGACTGCTTTAGCCAGCGTAAAAATAATTTTTGTCTTTAACTTTCAATGCTAATTTAATTATTGGCTTTGTAATCTCAATAAATTTCGACGTATCAGCCTGCTTCTTTGATATTTCTGGCGGTCGACTGAAACTATACATTTGCCTATATCGGGTTTGGAAATGCTTAATCCTTTGTTAGCTGCAAGTGATTCCATATAACTACAGCTATATTTAGGTACTCAATCTTATGAATTGCTCCAAGTGTGTTGTAAAATATTTTGGTTGGCATTATGCAACAATCCTTCATATGTTTCCTTCTCATGAGAAAGGGAGCTCATGATAGAGCAAAACTCGGAGTTGAACTTGAGGAAATGTGGGATATCCGTAGGGAAGATGAAGGACTCAAAAGGAAAAGGATTCACAAGAGAACAGATAAAATTTTCCTAAGGTCAAACATCTTATCAGGAAAATTAAAAGTAGGGTGACTAACTACGTATATCAGCTTATGCTTCTAGAGGTTTATTTCTTTCTCCACATCAGCCATCAATTGGTCACCTTGATTTGAGAATATTAGTCTGTCCAGTTGGGACTGGCCATCGTTCATCATGGTGCAGAGGGAAAGTTCTGAGACAATACTGTGAGATTACAAGAAAGTTAAGTCTTCTCTCGCATAAGGTGACCCTTCCCGTGGATCATATGCTGTTTTATCCCAATTATGATTTACGCATGCCACTTTGTACACTGTTTCTTTAATGCCGCCATCAGAATGAATGTAATAACATTTACTCCTGATCTTGCCGGTATCCACCTCCGACCTCTTGATCGAGTAAGAGATAACGGTGGAATATTTTCCTGCACCATCGAGAAGCATCACAGGCTATCGTTGTCGAGGATCGAACCAGTAACTCGTCATCAAAAGCATTTGCGTGAGTCTCCAGCGAAGTTGTTGATGAGAAAGCTATTGTCTTGAATGGATGATGATTTGGGTCCGCCATAGTGGTTCTCGAAACCATTTCGTCGAGCGACATGCAGTACACCAGCAGAGACCGGAACTCTGCACAGAGAGAGATGGGGTGAATAAAACATTCACGAAATCGTTTGGAGAGAAGGTCAGAGAGACGGGAGCATTATGCACACGGGAAAAATACAGTTGAGCTTGAAATTTTTAGAGATTGATGATTGTAATGCTTCATTTGCGGAAAATCAGTGCGATATCAGATGTCGAGTTGATCCAATTTTTTTCGCGGAAGTAATTAAAAGACACACCAGTTAGTATTCGGTTTAGACGCAGTTCTCAGTCGTCAAGACGACATATATGTGATATGACCGGTAAAAATAAACACGTTGCGACTACATTATGAACATTTTTCATCAAAAGAATTAGATATAGCATACTTAATATGCAACACGAACAGTCCACAAAAAACGGTAAATCTGAAGGATATGTCAGTTATCGATTTTGTAAATTTCGATGCCTTAGCATAGTTAATTAGATCAAAATAAACAAGTTTTTTCTATGCACTTTCCGTCTCAAATGAGTATTTTATTAGTTATAGCGGTAAATAACTTACTGCAACTCCAGTGTTTGAAGCGGCAAGTAATTCAAGGAGCACGTCGGACAGCAACACAGCAATGCGCACTCGCTTCCAGCGCGATCGTCATCAAAGACGAAAGAAAAGAAAAAATAAAAAAATATAAGCAGTATATTTCCAATATAGATGGTACAAAAGTACCACCATTGGTTTTTAAAATATCTTAAAATTAATACACTAAGATGATACACACACACGAGTATTGTAAAACTCGTATTACTAGTCGAAAAGAAATGATTGAGGGCAATGTACTCTTAATCTTGCTTAATCTACGTTTGATAATACATGTAATGATAATTAAAAGAGATAACACAATTTCACGGACGATGCAATTTCATTGTGAGGTGAAAACACTTTTGACAGTTTACATGTACATGACATAAAACTTCGCAATTCTTGACGCTAGGAAATAATACATGAATCGCTTGTTTCGGCCAATGTTCAAAAGTGTCATTTTAAGGAAGCATGAAAAAAATATATATATATATAAATATACACCCGTATATATATACATATATATATTCATATATATATATACACATGTATATATACACATATACATATACATTAATACACGCACACATAAGCATGAGGACCAAGAAGATTATAAGTTTTGTATTTCTAATCCAACAATTTTAACATAGCGGTCATTAGTAAATAAGCATTTTATTTAAACAAAAAATGGATGATCGCACAACAAATGTATTGTTTTTACATGAATGCTTTACAATAATAAAGAGATGACGAGTTAGGTAATGTTACAAGTTGAGAGTGAACAGAAAAAAGACCATTATCTCTAGTAAAATGCTAGTTGTCAGTCTAGTTCACACATATGTGCACATATACATGTAAGTATATACACATACACATGCATGCACATACCCACGCACATACACCAAACTCGTGAGCATACACAAATGCATTTCTATGCATCGAGGCAATACATACGCATTCTATAGAGTGTCATACGCATAGCGTGCACACGTACACATATACACAAGTAAACATGTGCGCAAATATCAGCGTAAACTAGTCAGTATAAACAAGAATTCCAATCGAGGGAAACGGAGAAAATATCTTTTATTATGGCATGAATTCTATCAAATTTCGTACTAAAAATAGTGGCACAAAACAGTCTACCTAAGTCAGAAGCATGAAAACGATTGTGGGACGTGAATAAGAAAGAAAACATTAATGACCTAGAGAGGTTTCATATTAGGAAAAAAAAATCACATTATCTTTGAAATATGGCGCAAATTGTCGGCAATTGATAAACAAACATAGGTATCACATTATTATAAGCATATAACTATAAGCATAATAAGCATAATACTGCAGTATAAATGGATGATCACACAACGAATTTATTGCTTTTTTTACATGGATGCTTTACAATTTCATATTAGAAAAAAAATCACATTATCTTTGTAATATGGTGCGGAATGTCTGCAATTGATAAACACACACACACATAGGTACCATGACGGTCTAGTTTGATGCTTGCACAGAAACGGAGAGGAATGACATAAAATGCAACCTTCGACTGGTTTATCTACTCTAGTGCACACAGGTGTACGTGCACATATGCACACCCATATGCGCATATACACCTATATACGCACACACATATTCAAGTAAGCATGTTTGCAAATGGCAGCGTATAGGCGATCAAATTATAATACCTACACATACTTTAAAACTGTTGTGTGATATCTTGAATTATAAAACAATGAGCGAGGGAGATTGTTGAGCAATGGAGATACCAGGCAAATGAGATTCGACAGTACTTATTTGTATGGTCTGTAACTAAGAATTATTTTTGAGACATAAGATGACGAGTTATTTTGGCTTTAAATTCTCTCGGTCTTTGAGGGACTTTGATACTCAGGGGAAGTTTGTTCCACAGTAAGGCGCCTGAAATGGACAGAGCCAACGATAGTTGACTAAGACATCATTGTTTCTATTCGGTTTTTGATTGGTTACAGTGGGTGGATGGAAACGCACTATCTCAGCATTGCTCTGAGGAAGATATAACGAGGAGGATACGTATTGGGCCTTCTGCATGAGGAGCCTTTCTTGGATAGGAATCCAGCCGAGTTTATTGAGGAGAGGGGTTGTGAGACGAAACCAAGCCTACCGCTATACCTCGTTAAATACTCATTTGACGAAAAAAGTGTATGGAAGACAAATTGTTTATTTCGATGTTATTACTATAATTCAAGCAACTAAAATTCGAAAATCGATGAGTAGCTGTTTATTCGACCGCATTCGTCATCAAAGACGAAACTAAACTTACCGCTACAAATCGTAAAATACTCATTTGAGACTGAAAGTGCATAGAAGAAAACTTGTTTATTTCGATCTAATTAACTATGCTAAGGCATCGAAATTTACTAAATCGATATCTGACATATCCTTCAGATTTACCAAAAAAACTTATATTGTGGGAAAATTTTCCCCACTACGGTTTGGGTGTCTCCGAGGTGGCTTTTCTCTTTCAACCTTTCCGCTTAGGTGTCGGGGTGCCGTTCGCTGGTCGTTGCTCAGATGTTTCGGTAGGGTCGCAGGTGAGGTCGTAGGTACGGAATTTTCATTTAGCAGTCTTGACTAGACTTGATTTTGATTCCTCTAAGAGCTGATGTTAGCTCAACTCTCTAATGACGTTATGTCGATTTAAGCAGTGATTAAGTTGTGTTTAAGCTGCTATTTTTATTCGTCCGTTTATGCCTTTACAAAGGCGTGTTGCATCGTCGGCCTACGCTTCGGTGATGGGGTTCGCGGCTAGTTCCGTGGCACCCAGTTCAGGCTAAGACCCTCTACCCTCTTCCTGACTGCTTTTTCTCTGTCTATTATTTGGTGTGCTTGTGCTATTATTTCTTTACTTTTATTTTGTACACTATCGTGTCAATTTTCCTATGGTGCTTCAAGCAAGTAAAATTAACTAAAATTATCATTGAAACTTCAATGAATCAACTCTTAACTCGTCCTTGCGACGTTAATTACTATTACTATTAATATTGCTATTGAAGTCGTTCGTCTTTTTGATGGGCTTAATTAGCCTGGATCAGAGCGACCTTCTAACTTTAACTTCTTTCTCAAGTATCTAAAATCTCTTTACTATTCTTACTGTCTTTCCGCTTGAAGCACTTAATCTCTTACTGATTTCTTCTAAATTTCCTTAATTAAACCTTCTGTCTGAACGTATCGTCACTGAGTGCATTAAAAACTCAGGTTAGTTGCTTTACTTGTATTGTGTTGTCATTTTCATTGTCATTGGTGATGTTGCTTCTTAAGTGATATATTTTCCTTATTAATTTCGTGGTTTATTCGGGGTTTAAGGTTGTACGTTTTTTTATAGTATACTCCGGAGGAGGCTTCTGCTGGTGCTGACTTTGCCGCAGCCGGGTTTCAGCTGTTCCAGCTAACTTCTAACAGGCTAGCCTCTCCGTTGCTTTGAGGTATATATCTAGTCGGACTTTAATGATTAGGTTGCATTTGCGTAATACTTGAAATTAACTGATTAGTTGCGTTGTTTCGCCTTGACTTTCGGTAATATTTATGTTTCCTAGCAGTTGAGGGTGGAGCGTGTGCCAGAGGTGTCGACGCGGGGTTCTATCTACCATTCCAGCCCTTTTCTTGAGTCGCGGCGTTACTCGCCCTCTGCCTGCCACTGCTTGAGGTGTCATCTCTGTTCGGAACTAAGGGTCAACGTGTTCTTAGAATTCAGCCCTTCTCGTGGAGCCGACGTTCCTCGCCACCTATTGCTGCCTGCGCCCGTTGTCTCGAGCTCGCAACAGCGGCGCCCTGGACTCTGGTCCTTGACGGCACCTGCTAACTTTTTAACGCCCACGGCATAAGCGGACTTTTAACTCGCCCTAACTTTTAATCAACTTAATAAAGCGTTTTTTAAAAAAGGCAATTATCTGCTTAGCGAATGCTAGCCGTAAAACTTAAATTGTACTTAAAATTAAAAATTAAGAGTTGCGTTTGCGTTCATGTGTTCGTTACGTTCATGTCGTTAAATCACTCGATATAAGGGTGGATCTAATAAAAACTTTGACTAATTAAACCTTACTTCTATTTTTCTATTCCTTCGCTGAAAACGATTGTATGGGAATTATTTCCCATAATATGTACACGAGAAACAATGCTACTACTTCGAAAAAAACAAGGCCAAAAATTGCTTGAAAATTAAAACTTCAATCTAAGACATAGTACACTACTGAGTACTGATGAGCAATGCAACAAGTTTCAGTTTCATCGTACATCTACACCAAGACCACGGTATATGTACATAAGACAGGGAAGTACACTTCAAAGGGAACAGCCGCTCGCAACAGTTAGACAAGCCAGCCAATAGGAGACGTTTGAGCTGATGACGTCACCAACCCCATACCACGTGATTCACGCCACACTCGCGGAAGCGATGTACTGGCTGCCGTACGTATGATTGCACCATGGCAGGAACTGCCGGGTTTCCGCACATACGAATTGAAAAAAAAAATTAAATCGTCTGGAAACTACGATACTGAAAAACTTTGATAATCTCGTATGCAATGCTTAATATCCACGTAATAATTAAAATTTGTGTGCGTACTGAGCAGAACCTTCATATTTATAAATACAAAGCTCCGTTTCCGACTTATGTACTCATTGTAATTCTCAAATTTAAATGTTTCTTTTCGAGTGTTAAAAGGATAAATCAAATGAAAGTCCATATAATGTTACTTTATATATCAGAAAAAACACTGAGTTCATCGTTTGTCGACGTAAATAAACCACAGGATGAAATTACGCTGGCAAACGATGCTTTCCGCTCCAAGAAAGTCCTCAATTCTTATAGAATACTGGTTGAACGATATACATAGGAAGCAGGATTAATTATTTTACAATGTCCATCATCTTTAATCTCGCGCTACACGAATACACTGGCGACGAATACGTTACGTGTAGCGCTTTACGTTAACACTGTCGACGAATACGTTACGTGTAGCGCTGTACGTTAACACTGTCGACGAATACGTTACGTTGTTTCTTCTACCTCGACACATGCAACGCAGGAACCCTTCGATTGAATTATGCGCTTTTGTATACCGTGATGACACGGCTGTGACGACACGGTAAAAAACGGCAACAGCCTGAGAGGGAGATGAACCATCTAGCACACTGGAGACCATGAGAGACTATCATGCGGGAGACATTATCCAGTCAGTTGTCCACGTTGGACAACAACAGCACTTCATCGGCATTTCACTCAGCCACATTCGCGCTTCAAATGAAAACAAAATCTAATTAATTCTTAATATAGGTGTCGTGCTATTGCCTTGTAATCATAGAAGCTTGAGCGTGGAAATTAAAAATTGAAATGAAAAAGATTGTAATAAATGTTTAATTTAATTGGCATGTTCTTCATGCATTTCATTGTGCAACACTACGTTGCTGTTGTTTTTTACAAATGTTTGTCGTAATACACTCTGTGCGACCAGCGATAATAGCGTGGTCATAAAAATATCGGTTTCTCAAGTTACTGTGAATACATTTTTGTTTTTTTTTACAGAACATCTGGCACGTTATGCCAACTTGGTTGGTAAAATTTAGACTGAAAGCAAATGTAAGTATTTGAAAAAATATTGAAATCATTTAATTTCGTCGGGTCGGTGGTAATAGCTTTTCAATGAAAAAATCCAAACATTTACCTTTCGTGTAAATAAGGAACAATCACACAAAATAAGGATAAATTCACAGTATATTTAGCAATTATTTGCTATGCTAAGATAACATTTATTGAACGATTTCATTATTTACCCAAATGAACGCCATGCAGTTTTATTACATTAAAAAGTGTCGTGGTGATGAAATAAGTCAATTTTTTTAATAGTGGTAGGTGAGACTGCTCAATGCTCATGCTGCAGTCTTGATAGTTTCCCATACGGATGCCCAAAGACGCTGAGAATGCTTGGGTGGCACGAGCAGAGTGGGAGGGAGCGTTGTCATGCTTAAATACGAAGGTCCGTAGTAATGAAAGAGGTATGTCACCTAACCATGGCATAAGAATTTTTTTCAGGAGATCGCAATAGGCAGCAGATATAACGTTTACTCCTTCGGGTACTCTGATAGCACTAACAAGTCTATCCCCGATGATACCTACCCATGTCATGACGCCTCACCCAGTTGTTGACGCCTCAAACGCTGAGATGATGCCCTCATCCGGAAGCACCCACGTCAACCTCGCACATTCTCAGTGTGCGTACCAGATTCCGCGTACGTGTATGGCTCACTTTGACAGCTGTCACACAATGGCGCAGCCAGCAGAATTTTTTTTTTTTTTTGGCGGGGCGCAAGACATTATCAGCTATCTTTTTATTCTTTTACTTAAAACGTTGACCTAAACTGGCCCCCAGCTCAACATTTCGAAATCAGGGGGAGGAGGCCATGGCCTCCGTGGTCCCCCCTCTAGCTGCGCAACTGCTCCCACATGTCGATGGGTAACATAACTTTAGTGCGAGCATTTGTTATGGTATAGCTTTGCCGTATAAGTATCATTTAATAATGAAATAAAATACTCTATGTTTGATTTTTCATTTAAAAGTTACAGTAATCTTAAACGACACATATTATATGTATAATGAATTAGACCAAATAATAGCACAGTTTCTGCGATACTGCCGTATGTTATAATGTATGTATTGTTCGTATCTCACGAAGTATTGTTAACAATGCAAATCTTATTTAGTTTCTATTATAAATTGGAATTTAATTCAAGCAATTAACAGGTGCTTTATAATATCAATCAAATAAAAGTATTCTAGGGCTAAAGCGTTTCGCAAGTTGCCTGTTATGCATATTTACGCCAAATGAATTAGATTAATCTCCTTAGAAAAATTTAGTGAAAAATTTTATGTGCTCATATCAGTATATTCAATAACAATTCAAAACTATCTGCTAATTGAACTTCTTCCATATTGCATTACACCAACAGCTTTTGTTGAGTGCTATCTAAGCAATTATGGACACCTATGGTACATTTGCCTTGACTCGAGATTGGTCAAGGTTATTGAATTATGCAAGTTTTACCAAAAAATACAATCAGAGCAGGCATTTATAAAGAGGATCTCACTTTGGGTTTTCGAAACAAGTTCTTCGTCGAGACAAAATTGTTCCAGTTGTCGTGCGACGGTGGCGCGAGGATTTTTGAGATCGGTAGGGCTAAACACCGCAAGAGGACGTGCTGCCCTAGCTGAAACAATAATAAGCTGTCTGAGGTCCAGGGCAAAGCGTTGCCACAGAACATACCACAGAAGCGTTGCCACAGAACAACACTGTGGCGTTGCCCCGACCTCGTCTTCCGCCAAAGCCGTATTGAAGCATTCGGACTCGGGAACATTTGAGCAGTAATTACTATTTTATTTAGATGCTCGATTTACCGTGGATGTGAGGATCCCCAATACTATAGCTCTGTTTGTTTTATTATAGTTTTATTCAGTTTTCTCAATAACTACATTCTTTCAGTTGTTAGAATGATTTATAAAATTTGTTAGCAGAGGCTCTTTACTGCAGGAGTTCAATATTGTAGTGAAAAATCCTGCCTATTGCCTCGCACGTCAGAGCTACGATTGGAATCTCGACAGCATATAAGTTCACACTCTTAATGGCCATTTCTAAATCACGACTGGCACTGTTTTCTAAGCAAGTGCATAACCTAAATACATTACAACATCTGGTAACTCAATATAAATAGACAATATCATGACTTCTGGCAATGAGATGAACTCTGGACTAGTGAACATGACGCACCCTACATGCACACGGACGCACCAACACACGTACATGAAAATCGTCGAGGTTGACGTGGCTGCCCCCGGAATGCACCCAACCATTTGCCGAGCCGTCAGGTCCATCAAGGATCGCCCGGGTCTCATCCGCAAACTGAACGAGGCTCATGCATAAAAGTGGTGACCTAAATAAAGCGTTGCACAAAATTGGTGACCTAAATACAGCATCAAACTACAGGCCCATCAGTCTTCTACCTGTAATGTCCAAAATATTGGAGAAAGTGGTGACAAATCAACTGTCATTTCACCTGGACGAGTCAAACCTACTCCACCGAAATCAATACGCCTATAGAAGAAACACTAGCACTCAAGATGCTTTGCTCAATATCTCTGAAAAAAATATACAGTGACATCGATCAGAAGAATGTAAAACTCTTGCTGCTACTCGATCTCTCTAAAGCGTTTGATAGCGTCGAACATGATAGACTTCTACGTAAAATACTGAACTTGGGAGTTGACACGCAATGGTTTGAAAGATACTTGTCAAATCGCTCTCATGCAGTCCGCATAGAAGACAACTTGTCCCCATTCATTCAAAACAATTTTGGTGTTCCCCAAGGATCAATTCTTGGTCCGCTACTGCTTTCTATTTTCGTTAATGATTTCCCTCCAATGCCTTCTAACACACGGATCTCAATGTATGCAGATGATGTTCAAATTGCAATAATAAGTTCTGTAAGTTCTGTATCGGAAATACCACAGACGCCAATTAAAGCCGAAACTATACTGACTAGCCTGAAATCATGGTACGACCGAAATGGTCTTAAATTAAACCCTAATAAAACACAATGCATTATTTTCGGATCCAATGATGCCATTAAAAACACTTCAGATCTTACTCTCACAGTTGGAAATGATAAAATTATTGCATCAGAAAAAGTTAAAAACCTAGGTATCTGGTTCGATAGAAACATGTCCTTCATATCTCACGTTGAGACTACTTGCAACAAAATTTACGGAACTTTAATGTTTTTTCATCGTATAAAAATTATACTAGACGAAAAATCCAGATTATTAGCCATTCAATCCCTTGTGTTATCGCGCATTGACTACTGCAGCCTAGTATGGGGAGACTTACCTCAATACCTTCAAAGGGATTTACAAAAATGCGTAAACTTCGCAGCCAAGGTGGTATGCAACGGTAATTTGAAAAGAAGCGATCACGTAACCCCTCTCCTTAATAAACTCGGCTGGATTCCTATCCAAGAAAGGCTCCTCATGCAGAGGGCCCAATACGTATTCTCCTCGTTGTATCTTCCTCAGAGCAATACTGAGATAGTGCGTTTCCATCCACCCACTGTAACCAACCAAAAGCCGAACAGAAACAATAATGTCTTAGTCAACTATCGTTCCTCTCACATAGGGCAGAAGGCTCTGTCAATATCAGGTGCCTTACTGTGGAACAAACTTCCCCTGAGTATTAAAATCCCTCAAAGACCGAGAGAATTTAAAGCTAAAATAATTCTTCATCTATCGTCTCAACGATAATTCTCAGTTACAGAACATACTGAACACGTATTGACGAATCTCACTTTGCTTAGTATCTCCATTGCTTAATACTCTCCCTTGTCCATTTTCTTTACAATTCAAGACATCACACAACAGTCTTGAAGTATGCGTAGGTATTATGATTTGATCGCCTATACGCTGGGATTTGCAAACATGCTTACTTGAACATGTGTGTACGTATATGGGTGTGCATGTGTGCACAATACACCTGTGTGCACTGGACTAGCAACTGGTAATAAACTATAAATACCAGACTTTTTTCTCACTCCTAAACTCCAACACTACCAAACACATCATTTAATTTTATTATTGTAAGGCAATCCAAAGCTTTAATGTCTTGTACATGTAAAATGTGGTACCTATGTATATATATCAATTGCAGGCATTTTGGGCCATATTTCAAAGATAATGTGATTTTTTCCTAATATGACACCCTTATAGGACATTCATGTTTCTTTCGTCGCGTCCAAAAATGCTCTTGGTAGGCTTGTGTAGTGCAAATTTTCATATCATCTCCTACGCTCTCGAGTATATCATAACAACTGCACCTAAGCCTCGCGTGCTTCTGGAAATATTCTGTACTTGGGAACCGTTGTAGAAAAATAGTTTTCATGTTTCTGATTAAATTAGACTGTTCTGTGCCAATATTTTTAGTATGAAAAGTGTATAAAATTCATGCCATAATAAACGATATTTTCTCCGATTCCCTCGATTGGAATGCTCGTTTATACTGATTAGTTTACGCTGATATTTGCGCACATGCTTACTTATGTATATGTGTACTTGTGCACGCTATGCGTGCGTAGAGAGGTGAATGTGTCACTACGTAATAATTCATTTCACTTGATTATTGTACAGCACTTATAAAATATATATATATACACAAATGTATTTGTTGCGCGATCACCCACATATGATAAATAAGATGCTTATCAACCAATGATCCTTTAGATACAATATTAAATAAAACATCGTTACAATATTTCATTAGAAATTGTAACCAGCAACACATACTTAAAGAGTTGTCACGAATTTCCTTTGCTCATTATCCTATATTTCAGAACATCGCACAGCATTTTAATAGAACGCGCATATATTGTGATTGCCTCGATGCATAGAAGTGTATTTGTGTACGCTTGCGTGTTAGGTGTATGTATGTGCGTAGGTATGTATGAGCATGTATTTGTGTATACATTTACAGGTATATATGCACATATGTGCGTACTAAACTCACAACTGGCATTTTAACTAGAGATGATGTTTTTTTTACTCTCAACTTGTAACATTACCTAATTCGTCATCTCTTTATTATTGTAAAGCATTCACGTAAAAAATTATGCATTTGTTTTGTGATCATCCATTTATATTTGAATAAAATGCTTATCAATTAATGACCGTTATGTTAAAATTGTTTAATTAGAAATACAAATCCTGTAATTTTCGTGGTCCTCATGCTTTAATATGTGTATATTAATTTTTTTCGTGCTTTCTTAAAATGACATTTTTGAACATCTTCCGAAACAAACAATTCTAATATTGTTTCCTGGCGTCAAGAATTGCAAAGATTTATATCATGTATGTGTAAATTGTAAAAAGTGTTCTAAACCCACAATGAAAATGCATCGTCTATGAAATTGTGTTGTCTTTTGAAATTATCATTATATGTATCATTGTTAGATATTAGGTTATATTTGGGCAGTCCCTGTTCCGGGCGCCACTTGTTAGATATTATGTTATAGATTGTAGTCCCTTGTTCGGGAACTACTTGTCAGATTCCTTTTTTATTTCGGACTTATCCTCGTTGGGAAGTCAAACGTTGGTTATTTTAGTCGTTTTGTTTTTCTTGATTTTGGAGGTTGATACGATTTGATTATTTTTCAATTTTTATTAATAGAACAGGATGCTGCAGATCGTTTAAGACCGAATAATAAAGTTCTAAATTTTCAGATAGCGTCCAGTTCGCTGCGTCGTTTTCGAATTCTCGGGGAGCAGACAGATGATTTCGTCGCTCTGCCAAATTTCAGATCAGCCGGATTTAAGGGGGTTTGGCGAGTATCTAGGATACTCGTATTAATTTTCGGCGAACCTTATTTCCAGAGCCGGTAGCGTAAGGCTAGAATTTCGTCTGGCATACTGGCGGTGGGCCTAACAATCATCAAATGTAGATTAACTAAGGAGCACGTTATAATTATCATTACACGTATTATCAAATGCAGATTAAGCAAGATTAGGAGAACATTGCGCTCAATCATTTATTTTCGACTAGTGACATTAATATAACAATACTCATGTGTGTGTATCACCTAAGTGTATTGACTTTAAGATATTTTAAAAACCAATGATAGGAATTTTGTACTATCTCTATTGGAAATCAAATGTCTTTTCTTTCTTATTTCTTTCTTTCTTTCATGTCCATCTTCAAATCGAAAAAACTCTAAATTTCCGTAATTAAAATTATCACTTTGGACCATTGTTTAATCTACCAATATGTGCCAAATTTTGTTAATATTCGCCACTCAGGTGTGATATCCGGCCACAATGTTACTCCCTTTTATCCCATGTACACATGTCCGTATAATGCTGAAGAGTTGTGTTGTTTCTTGACTGTAACCTGAGTTTTTGTTTAAAATTTCTATGAAGATATTGAAAACCATTTCACTTTTACGATTTCGAAGTCTTCTTTTCCTTTTAGTTATTTTTTTCCGAATAATTTCTTAGGATTACAGTGAGCTCGACTGTAATTTTCGATGTAGTAGAAGGAAGGTTTGTTTTTTATCTTTTTATTTCATATATGTATTTTTTTCTTATATTCATTTGTGTGTACGTATGTAGGGTATATATATATATATCTACATTAATAGATATACATGTTTCTATTTCGTTTCTTTACGCGAAATCCATCCGGTTAAAAATTTTACTTGCACTAGCGAAATGACTCAAAAATAGATCTATCACTTCCTCAGAGGGCGTTTCTGTGAATCGGAAAAATGACAAATACAATTAATGAAATAAAGCGCAATTTTAGCATATGAATCGTGGTAAAATTATCTTTCTGTCCGTATGTTGTACAAACTATGAATTTGATGTTGAGTATTGGTTTGTTTACGCATTTCTGCCAAAATTTTGTAGATATTTGTCAATCATGAGTGGTAACCGGCTTACACTGTATCTCCATATTATCCAATGTACCCATGTCTGCATGATGTTGCAGAGAATATCGAGAAGATTTGAAATATGTTGTTGTTGTTGTTGTTGTTCCTCGACGGTAACTTGAGTTTCCTTAAAATTTCATTTAGGAAATTAAAAAACCATTTCATTTATACGTTTTTCGAAGTCCTTTTCTCTTCCTTATTTTTCCTCAGGTTATTTCTTACGATTACACAGAGCTTTGGCTGTCATTTTAAATGTAGAAAGAGGAAGATTATTTTTTATGTTTATTAGCATTTTTCTTATATTCATTTTCAATATGTATATACTCGTATATGAATATGTTTGTGTAAGTGTGTGCATGTGTGTGTATATGTGTGCGCACGCAAATTTGAATGTCTATGTATCTGAGCGCACATGCACACGTTCGCACAAATATCTATACACACATGTGCATATATATATATATGTTTCTGTTTCTATTTTTTGCGAAAAAAGCAAAACCTCAAGACACATTACATTTTACCTAAAGCTCTGCGATCAGTTAATGCTGAACCAAATTCCAGAAATAAACAAATTGATTGCGCTTGCCTAATGATTCATTAATCGATCTATCACGGCCCCGAAGGGCATTTCTGTGAATAGAAGAAATTAAAAGTATAAATAGACAAATGAAATAAAGCGCTCGTGCAAAAATTATCTCTATATTTGTATGCCGAACCAGCCATGCATTTCATTTTTGAGTGTAAGTTTGTTTACGCATTTCTAGATGTGCGTGCTGCGTTGCGCTATGTTCTTCATAAATTACTTCGTGACTAACCTTTTCTCAATACTTGATTGTCATTTACGATGGTGTTTCAATCTGCTCCGGTATAGCGTTTATTGTATTTTTCTTATTTCTATAATTTCAACTAATAACTTGGGAGTTCCGAAGAATTGTTTAGTAGTATTCGAATTATTTATAAGTCGTTAGCCATCTCTTGAAATATAAAATATCCAAGAGATGATAATATTCATTTCATATTCAACTACCCCTTGACAGAGTTAGAGTATTGGCACGCCACGTATGGCTTGTCTATCAGTACGCCTCGTATATTTTGTCTATTAATATGCCTCGATGGTCTATCTATTTGTACACCTCTGTTAGTTTGTCTATTAGTACACCTCTTATAGTTTGTCTATTATTATGCCTAGTATGGCTTATCTATTTGTACACCTCGGATGGTTTGTCAATTAGTACGCCTCGTTTGGAACTTTTTTTTTAGGACGTCTTATATTAAGAAATTTTTAAAAGCCAATATGTTGGCATGTGTCTCATGTAGCAACTTGGAAATAAACTTTTTTTCTTCATTTTTTTTCTTTTCTTCAAATATTTCCTTACCCATTCCATCCTGAAATCCTTGTCTTTGAGCAAAAGAAGGCATCTCTAGCGGGGCTAGCACAGGACCTATGATCCCAAAAATGGCATTCCGGGACAACCAACTGCATTAAAAATGGACTTACTTGTTTGTCCATGTCTTCTGCGGAGCTAAATATCAATATTTTTAAAATCTCTATCACTCACAGTCTTGGAAATCCCAGTATCTGAACGTTTCTTCCTTGATAATGGGTCCTTCTGAAATCTCTTCACTGTGTCGACCTGACGACCTATTTTTTCTGGAATGGCACCGAGAGAGGTACCTTTAGAAGATTCTTTTATTATAACTGCTTTATCATCTTCGGTTTAGGTTTTACCACGTCGCATTGTTGTTGCAGATATAAAAAGCCATTATCGATGCTCTCCTAGAAAACAGCAAAATCGCGAATGATAGCGAACAACGTTGAACTGCACAAAGTAAACAAACACAACGATGTTCCCATAACGTATCAAATGCCCTACAAAAAAATCAGAAATAGATATACAAAAACTTGAGAAATCGTTATTTTTATGAAGAGGCTATTATCACTGATCGCAGTGTAAATTTATTTCAGTTTTGAATGAAGGATTACGCGGAGCTCTTATGCTGAAATGAAGAGGGAGACCAATTCTTCTCATAATTCTACTGTGCTACTATTTACCTATCATACGTAGTTTACCTCAGTAATTTGTATTTGTGGGGGTTAGGACCCAATCAAAGTTTTGCAAAACATTGACATTACTTTTCAAAAATCATTTATTTTCATTCGAGCAGTATGAGTGACTTGGGCCTTCGCATATTCCCGCGGGGTTTATCATCACTGTCCAGCTTGAGTCTTTATATTTTAACTTTCCTTCCAGTACTTCCAGTACAGTACTCATCGAGCATGAAATTATCTGCAATGTAACTTATTTTGGGTGCAGTGCTAACTACAAATTTGGGTAAACAATGTTTCTTTTCTTTGCTGTAGCATAGCGTGTAAAGTTTTGATGATGAAAAAAAGTAGTCATTAGTGTGATGTTTATGCTGACGCCCAATCACTGGTGCACCGAACTTAGTATAACCACTTTTTCCTGCATATCAGGTGCTCAGCGTCTCCACATATAAGGCAAACACACATGAGGAGTTCATGACTTGTTCTGGTCTCCGATGTCACAATCAAAGTACGCCTTGCACAATTTCCTGAAATAACGTATTTGCCTAATGCTGCGCTTTTCTTTTCCGCATATACAGTAATATCTGCTTGGATAATTTTTGCACTGTGACAGTTTTGACTTTAGAGGTGGGGAGAGTTTTCAGGGATAAGAATTTTACCGTCGTAGCATGTCAAAAGCAGCCGTTTATTATAGTTAATAAAAAAGTCATTTCTATCTCTGGAGTCTACACAATTCACATGATAACTGGCAGCATCTGCCCTGTTAGCCGAGTTTAAATACCCCAGGTTCCGGAAGCGAGTGCGCTTGGATCTAGTCCAAACCAGATTATAGATAGATTATTAGTTAGTTTAAGCCTCCCTATCCGCAACAAAGGCTATCCAAAGAGAGGAAGGAAGAAGGCACCATTTAGTATGGAGTTAAGGAAACGCGGAATCGATGCAGAAAGGGCACAGAAACAGAAAGCTAAGAAAGAAGATCATGAAACAAGAAAAAGTTGAAGAAAAAAGTAGTAGGTGCTGAAAAACAGGACAGCAGTGAACCGAAAAAAGATGGTCCCTCACAAAACAAAACCTATTCTATTTCAACAAAAAGAAAGCCTACCTAACCTTTAGCTCAGGCCCTTACATAGTCCCCCTGGGAGCGCTAATTCCCATAGATACAATAGTTGTATCCCCCTGAGGGGTCTAGTCCAAACCAAAAGGGCGGAACTTTTAAATTGCTGTTCAGGCAGCTCATGCGCTGTCTTGCCCTTATTGCTGAAAACATAAAAGATCATGAAGGAAAAGTAATAATATACGCAAGCTTTGATGTATATATACAAAGTATATTAAATGATAATATAATTAAAGCCCAGAAATGGATTTTCCATGTTATTTTACGTGTAACAATAGGCACAGGTTTCTTGTATTTTTTCAAGTATTGCAAATTGTAATCTTGAATTTTGATCGAGCATATTATATTTTTGATTGATGAAAATTTTTTTAAAATTCCGTAAATTCTCTCAAGGTGAGCTGTGAAGAAAATATCATGTTAGAATCAAACGCCTTTCCCTTTTTATAACGGCATACTTTACTCATTTCCTACCGATAAAGACAGATTCAGATTTTTCAAATTGCTTCTTAGGATACCAAAATCATGCACTGTGTTTTGTTTCCATTTGGTTTGAGCTCACTTAGGTCATACCATGATTCAAGATTACCTAATTGGTTTTCAGCTTTTGGGTCAGCGACCATTCTGCCATAGAACTTGGTGCAATTCGAATATCATCTTCATAAATGGATAGTTGTGTTCGCTGTAGATTAACTCGTTAATGAAAAGAGAGAACAATAGCGAACCAAGAATAGATTTTTGAGGAACATGAAAATTGTTCTGAATGAGGACTATTTTTTAAATGAGTGGACTCCTTGTGATCGAAAGTAAATCATGAGCCATAGTGTCTACTCTTAAGATCGATATTTTTCGTAAAGGTCGCTCATGTTCGACGCCATCAAACTTTTTAGAAAGATCTAACAGCAGGAGAAATGAGTGTTAAATTATTTGTTAGATATTACTACACATTTTTTCTGTTATGTTGTTGAGTATCTTGAGTACTAGTGTTGTTCCTATGGCAAATTGATTTCGATGAAGTAAATTTGAATCGTCCAAGTGAGAGAACTGTTAATTAATTCCTTTCTCTCACATTTTAGGCATTACAGGTAAATGACTTGTAAACCTGTAGTTTGATGCCGTATAAATGTAACGTTTAATGCAACAGTCAAATTATGAATTACTTCCTTTGGTCGGGGAACTAATTAGCTGCTATTGATGTATCAATTATCTAACGACTCCTTGGTGCTGTAGTTAGGAAACCGTTTTCAATGTATTGAAGGCTAGTACCATCTTATCCGACCGCCTCGCGTTTTCAGCGAATTTTCAATTTTTCTTAACTTATCTTTATCTAATGGACGAGGTTCACTTAACATTAGCGCGTGGAGATACAGTAGAGCACAGGCTTTCATACGAAGGTTAGTTTGGATTGGTTTTACAGGTTTCATTCAAGACTTGTACACTAACGAGGAGACACTATCAGCACGACCAGAACTCTGGCTCAAGGATCCTACACACCCAAAGTGCGGTGTAGGACAATGTTTAGCGCATCCATCAAGAGCAGCGGTTCTCAACCTGTGGGGAATTCCCCACTGGTGGGGAATGGCGGAGTTACCAGGTGGGGAATTCCGTGCATTTGTTTCCACCCACAAAAAATTGATAGTATTTCAAAATCTAATACATCACATCCAAACGTTGACTTACTTTACAAACCATAACCATTTACCAGACTGTTTTAATAACAAAAATAACTATGATGAGGTATTGTATGTCATGCTTGGGTAAAAGTGACAACACTGCTGGCTTAGGAATGTCCCAGATAAGTGAAAGGAAGATGCTGTGGTAAGGAATCGAGAGTTGGAGATCTTTCTTAAAGCTATTCCATATTCTCATCGGGTTCTACATTATAGACCAAAACCAATGAAGTCTTATCTTACTTAAAGTCTAATCATCACTGAGGTAGGTTGCGTTGACAGTGACTACTTGAAAACCATCATCATTAGGGATGTGACATGGATGCGTGGATACGGTCTGGAAACAAAGTTATTGTCATCACTATGGCAACTCGAAACAAAGCAGTAGTGTTACGCGACTGTCCGTCAGTTGGAGCTTTGTGCATTAAATGTTCTGGGGGTTGGGCTTGTAGACAGGCAGCGGTGGTTGTAAAGGGTTGGAGGAGCCCACGAGCGGTGGGGCTGCGAGTTACAGAGAAGCACGTGCAGCTGTGGAAGAAGCTTACTCTTCTCGCACACGAGCAGCTGAGCTGCGAGCGTCAAGGTGAGCGCGGTGCAGCTGTGCTGCACGCGCAGGTTAATTTTGTTTTTTGACCACTATTATGAACCGCAGTTGGTTAATTTTGGGCCCTCTTTCTTTATTCCTCCACTCACGTACGCATTGAGGGGTTGTACAAATTATTTTCCGTAGATGCATCAAATTGTCTTCGTTCGTCGTCTAGAGCTTCAGCGATGAGATGGACCACAGGGCCATAATTTTCACAGAGCCATTCTTCTGCGATTTTCGAAGGTTGTAACAGTACTCTGGAACTTTCACTTCCTGGCTCGTTCCATGAAATGACCTGCAACACAGGTTAGAGCGGATGGAAAAGATCTCAAGGCTAGTAATAGCACTCTACAAATTCAGTTTTTAACGAGTTTTTCCGTCAAAACACTATTCAACACGACTAATTGCCGTTTTGAGCTTACTTTTAATTTCAAAGCTGTAATGTACCTCGTATTTCCTGTTGTGATAAAATAGTTACCTTAAATTAGAACACAAGCGATTCAAGTAATAATTTTCCTCCATACTTTTCAAAGTGCGGAATAATGTCACTGTATACTACAATCTGATTATCATCTGATTAATACGTCGGCATGACGTCACGCAATTTCTAAATCAGAGTGGCCGAACATCACGGTAGAAGCTTCCGCACTGCGTACCAATTAGCTCACCCCTCTCACTCCGCAATACGCTATCACGCAAAAAATGCAACGTACCGATGTCCTCCAAAGACTTCAAAATCTTAGATTCTGCTTCAACTTCGTATGACCTTAGGATTTTAGAGTCGCTACATATTTTTAAACGGAAACAAGCCCTCAACAACACCGATAGTTCATATCCATTGTGTCGAGAATCTGTTAAGAATGATCAATTTTGCGAATTAAAATGAGGATTTAGAAAAAAATTTAATTGTGTGTAATAAATTTTAGGCTTACTTAGAAATATCTCAGAAAATCCCAGCAGTACGGGAGGGTCGCTTCAACATGTATGTTTTTATGCCGTATGTTTTGACTCAGCAATGTTAGGAGGCCGTGATAAGATGCGAGAGCCCAAACGATGTCTGTTTACATTGTGTGTTGTTTCTGGAGGGGTCTATTTGTGGTGTTAGCAAATTTTCTCATTCGGGCGAGCCCTTGGAAACTTGAGACGTTCTGAAAAATGCCTACCCATGTGCAAAACAAAGTCGGCTTGTAGTCAAATATAAATCGAGACACTTAAGCCGAGAGAGACGGCAAACCAACGGTCGTTTTCGAAGGAGCTGAGCGTGAGAATGCGGTACTACCAATTAGAAAAGATGTAGGCGGGCGCTTCAAGGTTCCTAAGATTCTTATAGGTCGAATGTGAGAGAGGGGACAACCCTCGAGAAAATGCGCGGAGCAGCTAAGGAACAGAAGGTAGTTCTACAGTCAACGCCGGAGCGCGAAGTATAAGAGATAAAACGCGGGTGTGTTCGCTGTAACAAACGTGCTCAAAGATATAATGAAAAGTGGTTATTGGATATATTGAAAATTTATGCTAAAGGCGTCGCTATAATTTATTCAAAATTCATACATTTTCTCGTTTTTACTTTCAGAGAAGTAAAGCAAAATCCAAACAGCGTGGAAATAATTTAATGTAACATTTAGCTGCAACGTCTCGGGGCGGTCAAGAGATACACAGGTTCTTAAAAAAATAAATATATATATATATTTATATATATATATTTATTCGAAAAAAATAAATATATATATATATTTTTTTGTTAAAATAAATATTAGTGAAATTTATTGGTATTCAGTGAAGTGAAAATTTGAGATATTTTAGGGAACGTCATTGACATGCTTAAAAAGTAACAAGTTAAAATTCATCTTGACAGGTGGGACGGAGTCATATATCTGAGGATTGATCAGCTCGAATGAAAGGAAATCGACGTGTGAATATACGGAAGCAGAATGAGCAAAATAACGTCATCACTGGACATTTTCGGAACAGTGAATGAGGCAGGCCTTTGAACTGAAGCGAGTCGCTGACGATTTTTGTGGTTGAAGTGACCATTGCCCACTGTGCTGCTGGAATAACTGAGATAAAAATAGGGCAGGATAGATGAATGCTCATGTGTAACTCTTGTAAACTTAGCGGCGGACGGCCAGCCAATATTTCAGTATAATTATGTGATGTAAGTCATTTGACGTATGCTATTTGATTCCATTACTTGATTGGCATTATTCCTAACACCATTCATTGTGTGTACGCTCATTAATGTTTGTATGACGTATAGCTGGAAATTATAAATGTTAAGCCTAGTTTATCCTGTGTATCATGCCCCACAATATTAGAAGCGATCAATCGTAATACCACGGAGGGCGCTCAGGAAATGCGCTGCGTAAGTGGGTCAGCGATCACCGGTGAGTACCTTTTCTTTTAGTATATGTACTGTAATTGCCGATAATTATTCATTAATTTTGTGTTGTTTATGTAGCATGGAGGTGCGCCATTCCCTCAATTCCGAGAACCTGTTCTTCTTGTTAATGAAGTGTTAACAAGGAGGAGGGCCCATTTCTCGTGACATCACAATTTGGTAAGATCAATACGATCGCTTTGTAATTTTGTGAATTTGTGGGTATAGTGTAACAATTACATTGTATTTTTTGTTTGGTTATTTCATGTGCAAAACGTACAGAAATTCAGTAGAGGTACATGACTCGCAAGGTGATGATTTTCTGTGTTCCGGTGCCAGAAGCCCGCAAGCGCACTATCATATAGCTAAGGAAAGTGAAAGCGTTTATAAAAGTGATAAGATTCAGTGAGAAAATTCTAGTGTGCTCACACGATTAATTCAAAGTTTCAGTGAAATTCCACAGTGAGTAAGTTTTAAAAATTGTTTGAGTGATCGTAAAATTTTGAGTTTTGGGAAAAATTGAATTGGAGAAGATCGACACTATGCCTGCGCGCGGGAGAAGGAACAACGCCCGCAGAAATGAGCCAGCAACGCCACCACAGCCCGAAGAGGAAGCAGTTAACATGCCCGTGGTAACCAGTTGCGTGGGAGCCATAGGGGCCAAATTCAGGAGGGGCGATGATGTGGGGGAACATATGGCAAGGTTGAAGTTTTTGACTGGCAATCTGAATAACAGCGAGCAGGTGCATGCCTTCTTCCTATGTCTGGGTCCACAAGAGGCAAAGAAATGCAATCAAATAATTGGTACACTAACGAACCTACGAGAAGCAGAAACCTTGCTGCGCTCTTACGCCGACCAAGTCGAACATCCGACTCAAGCGCTGTTTGAAATAGTAACCAAAAAGCAAACAAGCCGAGAGGGAGTTTCAGAATACCTGACGCGCCTGGAAAGGCTGTACAATGAGAATTATCTAGAAGATCCGGAGCGAGTCATTATAGATTTGGTATGGCTCGGATTAAGGGACGACATCACGAGACCCTTTCGAAGTGATGCGCGACCTGCGACAGTAACAAGAATTGAGGGACATGGCAATCGAAGTGGAAAATCGACGGATAGTACCAGTACCAAGGGAAACCACAGAGAGGAGGGAACCGGAGAGAAAGAGAGCGCAGTGAAGCGAGAGGAGGCCACAGCATGAGACTGCACGTGTCGGCCACACGATGCGGCATTCGCCACAGCGGCAAAGAGGCCACCGCAATGAAGCGCCACACTGGAAGGAAAGGAACAGACAGACACGACAATCTCCTTATCATCGAAGAGGAAATTATGAAGCGCCATACTGGAGCGAAAGAGGCAGACTTAGGAGTCATCAGCACCAAATTTACCGCGCAAGAGAACCACAGCCGCAAACGGAAGTACCACCTGCACCTGCAGTGGACTTAGCACAGTATAGAGCAGTGCCACCGCCGTGCGTCAACTGTGGAAAATTTGGGCACCTAAGAGCTGATTGCAGAGTGCAACATTTTGCAGGACAGCCAAAAAACTGAATAGGAGACCGTTAGCTCCGATAATAAATCCCAGCGTAATACTCCAAGTGAATGGTGCACCTGTAACCGCACTTCTCGATACAGGAGCAAATATATGCTTGGTAAAAGAGCGTGTGGTTGCGGGGATTAAAAATGCTAGTGTAAAAGGAACATCGACTGCATTAAAAACAATTGGAGAGGAACCCGTACCGGTGCTGGGAAAGATTAATGTGCCAATCAAAGTTAACGGTCAGAAAATTGCACAAAGATGCTTTGTTGTGAAGGAAAATGCATTCCCAGGAGACCTGCTAATAGGAGTGGAAGTAATGAACAAAGTCAACGCAAAGCTAGACTTCGGAAAACGTAGGGCATCATTCTTTGGCACTTACGTGAACATGTTTTCAGCACCAGGACACGCTTCTCCGAAAATTCTGTGTGTAACGCGGGAAGAAACATCAGTCACTCTGGCTGAGGACATCACAGTGAAGCCTCGCGCGCAAACCATGGTGAAGTGCCGAGCAGATGGCAAGTTTAATGGGAAGGAAGTAATTTTAGAGCCTAGAATTAAGTGGGCGCCTTACGTCGGAGCCACTGCTGCAAAGGTACAAAACGGGTATGTTTTGATGCCTGTACTTAACCCTTTTGCCGAAGAAATCGCTCTGACTGAAGGAGCAATAATTGCAACATGCCACGAAATCTCGAATGAAGATGCAACTGCAGAAGAAAACAATGCGGAAAATAGCGAAGCAGAAAATCGCCGCAGAGAGAAGCGCTTTCAGCAAATTGATGAGCTTGACCTCAGTTACTTGGATGCTGAAAAGCAAGAACAAGTCAGAAACCTGCTGAAGGAATATCACAAGGCAATTAGTGCAGACGAGATGGATATTGGCCACGTTAAAGGAGTAAAATACAAAATTTTGCTGAGTGATTACAGGCCAATTCAAACGAAAGGATGGCGTATTCCGTACACCAGCCAAGAAATTATTGATAAAAAGGTCTCGGAGATGATCGAAAGTGGAGTTGTGCAAGAGAGTACAAGTGCTTGGAAGAACCCCCTCGTACTCGTGAAGAAGCCTGGAGGAGGTCACAGAGTTTGCCTTGATTTGCGAGCTGTAAACATGCGGGTAATAAACGAACATTATCCGATTCCCAACATCATAGGGACACTGGAGGAGGTGGCTGGCAAAGAATACTATTCCATTGTCGATGCAAAATCAGCCTTCCATCAAATTGAGCTCGATGAAGAAAGCAAGCAATACACGGCGTTTCAGACGCGACAAGGCAACTTCGAGTTCTCTAGACTACCTATGGGACTCAAGTGTTCAACATCAGTGTACCAGCGAGTAATTTGTCATGTTCTGAAAAGGCAGCTTGGAAAATTCGCCGCCAGTTATTTAGACGATGTGTGCGTCAGCTCTATGACTTTTGAGAGTCACCTAGAAAATTTAAGGGAAGTGTTGCACGAATTTCAATGTGCCGGAGTAAAAATAGGCTTAGACAAGTGCAAATTTGCGCAAAATCAAGTGAAGTACCTAGGATGTTAGATCAGTCGTGAGGGACTTATTCCAGATCCCAAGAACGTGGATGCGATGCAGAATTACCCTAGACCGACGACCACACGCAAAGTCCGATCCTTCGTCGCAGCACTCAACTTCTACCGGCGGTTCATTCCGCATTTCGCTACAACCGCTGCACCCCTTAATGCACTGACTAAAGAAGGGGCAAGGTTCAAGTGGAAGGAAGAACACGAGCAAGCCTTCTGTAAACTTAAGCAGCTCATGATAGAAGCTCCAGTTCTGAAGAAGCCTTCTCTAAATGAGACGTATTACTTGAGCTGTGATGCCTCAAATGAGGGCTCTGGCGCGGTCCTTGCACAAAAATGTAATGGCAAGGAACAACCGATTGGATACTTCAGCAAAAGATTCAATGATGCTGAAAAACGTTATTCTATAACTGAACGTGAAGGATTAGCAGTGGTCGCCGCTGTAAATCACTTTTCACCTTACCTATACGGTAATAAATTTATTGTAATTACTGATCACACGGCTCTCAAATATTTGTTCAAAGGTAAAAACACCATGAACAACAGAATTAGGAGATGGGCCCTAACACTCTCTCAATATGATTTTGAGGTGATTTATCGGCCAGGAGCTCAGAACGTGGTGCCCGACGCATTGTCGTGAAATATTGCGAACGACAACGAAGAGGAAAATCAAGAGTCCCCAAAACAGTGTTCGTCACGACGATGATAGACGAAGCACCTAATGTACAAGAGGCGAAAATCAGCTTGCAGAAAGAAAATGTGAGAGCAGAACAGTTAAAAGATCCCGTTTTGGGGCCTGTGCTGAGGTATCTTGAAGGTGACAAATTAGGGGACGCTCCAAGTCTCGCTCTGAAATCCGAAGTCTTCACCGACGGAGGCATATTGTATTTCAGAAAGGCGCAACGAAAGCCTAATAGAACAAGGCACTTGATCGTTGTGCCAAACGCTCTGAGAGAAGCAGCGATAACATTGGCACATGACAGCACAATCGGTGCACACCAAGGTCATGCTAAAACGTGGAAAAAGCTCATGGAATTCGGGTACTGGATTAACATGGCGCGTGACGTTAACAAGTACGTCGATTCGTGCATGCAATGTCAGAAACTTAAGATCAACAATCGCATCTGTGTTAGTATGGGTTCATTCCCTGAAATTGACAAGCCTCTGGATAGAATAGGCGTTGATTTAATTGAAATGCCAGTCTCGAACGAGGGACACAAATACATCCTGACCGTGGTCGATCACTTCAGTAGATATGTTGCAGCGTTCCCGCTCAGAAGCAAGACAACTGAGGAAGTGACTCGAGCGTTGACTAAATTCGTGACTACGTACGGCCCAGCCAAGACGCTCATCTCAGACAGGGGCACCGAGTTCACGTCAGCTTTATTCAGAAATGTGTGCGAAAAATTTAAAATAAAATACTACAACACGTCAGCATATCATCCACAATCAAACGGGATGACCGAACGGCAAAATCAGAATATTAAGACTATTTTATCACACCTTGCCGCCAGCGATCAATCCTCGTGGCCTGATGCACTTCCTTGGACGTGCCTGGCACTGAACACCAGCTACCAGAGCGTCATTGAAGAAATTCCATTCTATTTGCTCTTTGGTAGAGATGCTGACATTCCAATCATTGAATGGCTAAAAACCCCGCGAATAGATTACTCGCTGGGAGAAAACTACGCGGCAGAAGTAACTGAACGTCTTCACAATGCCTTCAAGGTTGTTAAAACAAAATCAAAGGCGTCACACGACAAGCCGGTACAATTAAAAGAGCGAGGAGTCAAGAACAACAAAATCCAGGTGGGCGACATTGTGCTGCTCCATAATCTGACCGGAAGGCCTGAAGCTGACGGCGCATGGCCAACGGACTGGATTGGACCGTTCCGAATCATGAAAAGGAACGACACAAATGCCACCATCAAAGCACTGTATGGTAACCGTCAAGAAAGGGTTCACTTCGACAGATTGAAAGTTGCTCATTTACGAGGCGAGGCTTTTCCCGGCACGTCGGACGTCGCAGCTGAGCCAGGGAATGGAAGCGAATATGAAACAATTGATAGTGAAGATGAAGAGCTGAGAACAGAAAACCACGTGAACGAGAGAGCGGCGTTCAAAGAGCCGCGGAGCTACAAGCTACGTTCTCGGTGTAGGTGAATCGCCAATTAGAAACGAACTGCAGAGGTCTGATCTCATGCGTCGGCTTGACTTTACGGGATGTGTTCTTGTGTGTTTAATTTTAGAAAAACTCTTGCGTAGGAGTGAATTTTTTTTAGCGCTGTATTGCTTTAATCTAAATGTGTTCTTTAGTAGAATTGTGTTATTCTAGTAGTGAATTAAATTTAGTCTCACTCACTAGAGGGTGATGCTTCGTTCAGTAGAAATATGCTCTAGGTTATGCAACTCCCACTTTCTTCGCTCACAAGAAATTTCGTCCGGAAAATCTTGTTCGAGTGATCTAATCTTATCCTATGCTTAATTCTCATTTTTCTTTCTTGCTAAGTAAAGGGAAATTGAGCGTTCAGTAGGTTAACTTCGTATGTTTCGCAAGAGGAGTATTTTGTTTCCTTTGTAGTATGCTTATATATTTCCTCGCCAGCATCGCATAAAGCGTACGCGCTTAATACGAAAATAGCGCTAGCGAATTAATTAGTTTAATCTGAAAGTTCTTAGGCTGAGGCTATCTCAGGCTTGCTAATTTTATCAATACCTTTAGACCGTTCATTTTCGTAACGGGGAAAATATGTTTAGCGTCAGATTAAAAGTTGCGTATTCTTTCGTGCTGTAGTGTTGAATTTTCTGACTTTGTGTCTTTCTCTTGCCCTGAAAGAATATCGTAAAACACGGTATTCCGGAAGGAATTATTCTTATCTTACTCTGTAGAGTGTAGTACATTTCTTTTTCAGACTTAAGGAATTAATTTCTTGGAGGATTAGCGTAGGAAGTACGTCAGCACAAAACAGGCCAGAACATTGCATAACGCGAATGAGTCTCGGATAAGCAGCAAAATTACGGAAGAATCACGTCGAGCACGAGTAATTATTCACAAGAACGAAGAACAGAGAGCAATGACACGACATAGGGAATTCATCGAACTTGTATTGGAAGTATTTGACTGTAGAACAAATTCTAGCGTTGCATTGGGAAACGACGAAGATATATGTGAGGCTGGAATTTCGCATCATGCTTAAGAGAGAATGCGGAGAGCACAAGTAATTAGCTCGGAGCCGCTTGCGGTTGAGCTGTAGCTGGAGAGTTTGCACCATGTTCAGAAGAATGCGGAGGACACCAGTAATTGCCTGACTCGCCCGTGGTTAGGCTTGCGAAGAGGACATCGTTAGTGAACAGCCGAGCCAGGAAGGATTTCTCGACTAATTTGCACTCGATACTTCGAAGTGGAAAGCACCACAGAGCGCCGCAGCACCAGCATGAGGAAGGAAGGAGAAGCGAAAATAATGAAGATAATAGTCTAGGGTACCTTAATGTAATAGCGTTCAAAAATGCTTTTATACAGTGGGCACTCAAATGAAACAATAACAATGCTTTTATATGATTGAGTGTTGAAATTTACTTAAGTACTTTGGAATTGCGTCGTAACATTTGTGCCCAGTAAGGCATTCCTGAAATTCGAATGCAAGTTTCCTGTGAATTTTTTTTTACTAGGCAAATTGTCACATTGGAATATTGAAGCCGCATTTTAGGCATCTCTATTTATACGTGAAATAAAAAATTAAAGGAGATTTCGTCGGATAGGCTTTGAATGAAGCGTACGATCTTCAAAGAATATTAACCCACGGAATTCTCGCACAAATAAGAGTGTTTACTCGGAGAAAATAAAATATCATCTCGTGGCTACCAGAATTTCTACGTCAATTTCGAGGAATACTGAGATTCTACGTCAATATCAATGAATACTGAGATTCTACGTCGATAACAAGGAATACTGAGAGGAATTCTACAGGATACCAGCGTGCACTACGCAGGATTGCACCTCGGATTCTTCAGGATTACTCCGTAGGATTCGGAACCCTATCGCGAATGGAAACTGTAGTGAATGAAATTTATCGACGCTTCGACTCGTATATATCGACAGATCAATATAACTTACTGACGTACCGATTTGCCTGATCAACGAATCGACGTTCATGAGTAATCTGCCGATTAAAAGTTTGAGTTTGAATAAACGTCATAAAATGTATGTGAAACATTGCACGTAACATGATTGGGTGGTAATTTGAATCGTGATAATGATCCATCTTACAGAACGCAATCGTGCAGTTAATGTGGTGTATAGAAATTTTATACGAGTCTGGATATTGGGCTCGCAATACTTCATCCTGAAATTGAGTTACCTTCCGTCAAGGCGTGTGTGAAGCTATAAAATGCCAAAGGAGAGGCATGGAAGAAAAGCAAATTCCGTCAGCTATACCAAAGGAGTCAACATCGAATTGTCAACAACAGCGTCAAGGAGTTGGACAACAGAACATGCAAGCGTGAATTGAAATCTACGAGACATAAAGTCATCAATACTGTAGGATGTTTGGGAATGTAGGAGATGTAACCGTAATACTTTGTGAATGTTATTAGGGGTGAACACTCAAAAGATTTATGACGTACTTCACTTCGGTGGAACACAACACAATATATCAGGCCGTGCTAATTGTAATGAATAAGATTCTTAATTGTAATGTACCCTGTTTCTGCGGAATTAATTTTTGAATGTAATAGGCTTAAGTAGAAGTTACCATGTGTGTCTTATGTTAGCTTCAGACTGCAGTGATTAGTATTTGTAATGTCGTGCGCTAGCGGAACCTCTATCTTCGCTTTCGGCACGCCATTGAACGGAAGGCTTAGGGACACCAAGAAGAACACGCGGTTTCTTCGGTTTTATTTCTTATCCAAGACTCCGTGAATCTGCTCAGAAAGGTATGATTCAGAGTCGGACCACGAATTGCATGACATGAGGGGCCTAATTCAAGATCATAGTCGAATGATTAACTGATGCATATAGCACCGCACAACAAGAAAGTAACTCACACCTCAAGGGTACACGAGAAATAGCTGAGTGGGACATAAGAGGCCATAGAATAGTAACACATAAAAAGAGAATTCACCGCCCTGCTAGCGACGTAGCACAACAACAACTCGCATTACCATTACTAGTATTACTATATAAGAAAGTTTTAGCCTCCCTTGACCGCGACAAAGGTGTCCCAAGAGAGGAAAGAGGAAGGCACCATCTAGCGTGTAGTTGGGGGGGACGCGGAATCTACGCACAAGGTGCATAGGAACAGTAGGCCGAGAAATAAGTTCACAAACAAGAAAGGTTTCCGTTGCATCGACAGGGAAGAAAAATACGTCTCCAGTCGAGTAACACATTTAGAAAGAGCACATCTATGATATACGCACACGAACATTGTAAACTCGTGTCACTAGTCGAAGGGAATGATTGAGGGCAATGTACTCCTAATCTTGCCCAATCTACATTCGATAATACATGTAATGATAGCTATAAGAGGCAGCGCAATTTCATGGACGATGCACTTCCATTGTGAGGTGAGAACACTTTTGACAGTTTATATGTACATGACATAGACTTCGTAATCCTTGACGCCAGGCAACAATACATGAATCGCTTGTTTCGGCCAATGTTCAAAGTGTCCCTTTAAGGAAGCACAAAGTTACAAACATGAATGTACATCCGTATCCAACAATCCTAACACAGCGGTCATTAGTCAATAAGCACTCTGTCTGAACAAAGGTGGACGATCGCACAACAAGTTTTAGTTTTCACACTGCTTCACAATATAAAGAGATGACGAGTTAGGTAACATCACAAGTTAAAAGAGGATACTCTAAAATACTTACAGACGATGAGGAAAAGTCCCTCAGTTTAGACCTGTGACATCTTATTTTAGTCTGCAAATTAAGTGCCTACTCTGGCATTCTTTACCCTATCTGTGGAAAAGAGACAGCAGAAATTAGGTCTCTGAAGCAGGGGCAAGTCACTAAGGTTATCAGATCAGCCATTATCAATAAATTCTATTATCAAAAAATGAGAGAGGCAAGTACACGTTTATCAACGTCGCTTTGAGAACACAAATCGTATGAGCTAGTGGTCTCGAATTCCTGCGCCTATTCTCAGTCTACTGAATGCCGTGACTTTAGGCTTCCACCTTGCTGACTGGCGCAACTTGCCCAGCACAGCTCATAGGTAAGAAGCCACTCGACTAAGTTTATTTTACTTTGCCTCACATCTTTCTATTAATGAATGTTATAAATAATACAAAGACAAGAAATAATACAAAGACAAGAAAAACACAAAGACAAGAAAAATCATGTTCCCAAGTTGGTGCAGGTCCAGCACGACGTGCCGTGGATTTTTCAATATCAACAACTGATGTCTAATCCATGGAAGAATCACCATAGTTTTTATTTTCAGCACACAAATCTCTCAATAATGAAGCAGTGGTTGGTTTGCATTATCAAATAAATATATGATTTTGCTATCTTATGTTAATCTATGAAATGTGATAAACTTCAAGCAATCTTGTGTCAAACTAAAAAGCATTGAAATGTCAGTCTCTCCATGTTGCATTTACTGCCCTTGACACTGTTTACAATATTATATATGACAACATAGCTTACATGGCCTGGCTATTATGCAAATGGTGCTGAGCAAAAAAAAACATTTGGACATTAATACAAAATTACTTGGAGCAGTGAAATAGAGATAGGAAAGTTCATCAGTTAAATCACACGCTTTTCTTCTAGAGTACTGCCAAAATGGAACCTGACATTTCCAAACATTACACTGCAGCGCACTTGCTATGACACGTTACGACGGCTAGTCTAGCTTAATGTGGGTGGTTCACCAGCGACCGGAAGCATCCTCGAATGCTCTAGAAGCCGGCTGTTCACCGCTATCTAAACACAAATATGTTAAAAACACCCGAAAATATAGCTAGCGCGGTAACACGTAAACCGAATGAGTTTCCCACTCAAGTTCACTCTCTAACTACACAAAACTTAATATTATCCGGGAACCTGTTCCTCCCACGCACTTCAAACAAATAAAACGTTGGCGTCATTCTTGCGGACGAAGCGCGGATCCGCAAAATGTTGCCGAACAAATTTATCAAATTTCTTCAAATTTTCTCACGTCTTGTACGACGTGACACTCCCCCCTCCTTTGTGGATTTTCTCCACTAAGTGCTGACGCCGGGGGGGCGGTGGATGAGAACTAATTCAGTGGCGGGACGTACCACCCGCTGGATCCCGTCGTTGTCGTTTCGTCGCGCGAGTCGTACGGTGGCTGTCCTCAACGATCCATCGTGACTGGGGATGGTCTCTTCGATGACGCCTGTCGGCCAGGTGGTTCTCCTGGCCATCTTCTCCCTCACCAGGACTATGTCTCCTTTCTTTAGCGGTGGGTTGACGGCTCTCCATTTGCTGCGTTGTTGCAGTTCGTAGATGTAGCCCCTCCTCCACCTCAGCCAAAACTGATCTGCCAGGTACTGCACCTTTTTCCATCGCAACTTCCCGTAAGCCGGTTCGTGTCGAGTGAGCGCGGGCCTGTCGTGCTGTGGCGTGCTGGTCTTCTGCGTCAGGAGCATGTTTGGGGTCACTGGCAGCGGTTCGTTGGGATCAAAGGACGTCTCCCACAGTGGAGTGGAGTTCACGATGGCTGCTGCTTCCTGCAGTAGGGTGTGTAACTCGTCGAAGGACAGAGAATGTTGACCGGCGTGCAAGAGGGCTGCTTCTAAACACCTTCGGATCTGACCTATCTTGCGCTCCCACACTCCGCCGAAGTGAGAGGCGTGCGGTGGGTTCATTTCCCAACGCACTCCCAGGTCCGATAGGGCCCGACTGGCCTGCTTGCCGAACGACTGGCCTGCTTGCCGAAATGTTGCCGAACAAATTTATCAAATTTCTTCAAATTTTCTCACGTCTTGTACGACGTGACAGTATTAAATAAATAGCTGAAAGCTAATTAAAAAAAAAATTGTCAGGCCAATTTTTTTTTAACAATAGGACGGCGGTCTGTCGAGAATCTGTTACGAATAATCAATTTTGCGAATTAAAATGAGGATTTAGAAAAAAATTTTAATTGTGTGTAATAAATTTTTGGCTTACTTAGAAATATCTCAGAAAATCCCAGCAGTACGGGAGGGTCGCTTCAACATGTATGTTTTTATGCCGTATGTTTTGACTCAGCAATGTTAGGAGGCCGCGATAAGATGCGAGAGCCCAAACGATGTCTGTTTACATTGGATGAGTTGGGTTTTTCTTCCGCTCTCTCTTGCCTTATGGCCTCAACGTTCATTTAATCCGCGTCAATCATGAAGTATATGATTAGGTTTATTGAAGAGACGTCTGCCAATACTATGTAATTCGGGTTATTTTCTGCCCGCTCCGAAGCTTAAGTGTCTTTCATTTATCTGCTGTTACGTTTCTGACAGCCTTATTCGGATGACGTTTCGTTAAGATTTTATGAGAACGGTAGCGTGTTATTTGCCGCCACCACGAGGTGCGTAGATATACAACCTCGACTAAAATTAGATATGAAATAATCGTGCGTATTTTCTTGGTAGCAATGGCGGCGGTTGGCGCGTGTTTCAGGCGCTAGTCACGAGAGAGATGAGAGGTAAGGGACGACGACTGACGAGTTAATCATTTATTAGGTCAATGCTAGCCGGTTGAATACACTCACGAGTTGAGATTGACACCAAGATCTAGCGGTAATTAACCTGATCCGCGAGTACTTTACCAAGACTTTACAATCAGCTTGTTCCAACAACACGCTAAACGGGAGCAAGTCTTCGACACTTATCACGGACAGTTTAGCCGGTATTTGAACACAACTCGACTCTTCCAATGAACGTCTGCATACGTTCGACAACAATCCACGGAAAACGATCCAAGGTGAACGTCTCACAAACGCTCGACAACAATCCAAGGAACACGATCCAAAGGTGAACGTCTCGCCTACGCTTTGCCACAATCACAGTATTGAAAATACACTAATGGAAACGCCGATCTTAAGTTCTGAGCTGCAATTACGGGAGCCTCTACTGCCCGAACTCCGCTCGACGTGTTTTATTTACTTTACTCTACCCGTCTCTCGTACCTCCCGACTCGAGCCCTTGACTGCTCACTCTAACGACCGGCGACCGAATGTCCTTTTTCTGAGCCCGCTCTCGCCTGGTCTCGCGCCTCCCTCCCACAAAGGGGGGTAGGTTTTGTGGGGAGAAGGGATGCAGGGGTGAGCTCTTGGTGGGGGCCCCGCTTTCTCCGACCATGACGTATTCAGCCCTTATTGCCCTCCCGCTCTGCCCTTCGTCCAGCGACCGAAGCTGGCCGTCGTTTTTATATATTTCCAATAACTTATAGTGCCCTTGACCAATCTATGTGGTCGCGCTCTACGAGTCCTGCGTCGTCTTTATGACGGTGTAACCGCCGCAGCCCAAGCACATCCAATTATTAAATTTAATATGGCAGTGTTTCGTAATGAGAACGTCCCGCTTGTCAAGTTCCCAAGACCAATGCTCGAAAGCGGGTACAAACTTTACGACCCGTATCAATTTATAGAGGCGGTCTCCCCGGGCAAGCTATTCTGCTTGCTCGGTAATATGCGAGCTGGGGAAAGGATCTCACTTTATACACCCTTCCCCCACTTGAAAGAAAAGAAATTATGTAATGATTTCTTTTCTAGGTCCTAGGTCTCAGGGCATTTCCCACCCGACTGGCGAACACTGATACAAGGCACCCCGAAACGACACCAACAACAAGACGACAGACAATGAAGATATGACTCGCGAGTGCTCCTAATATTTCACGAAGACATCAATAAATTGCAATGACCCTACTTTAACATGGGACACGTATTGCAGTATTTCGCCTAGCTCGCGGAGACATTACTACAGCCGTGGGTGACGCCCAGCGACTCGCAACTACTACAACCATGAATCTTGCATTACAGTGTTCCGCGCTATAACCGTTGTTAGCGACTGATCATCAGCCGGAATTCCTGATGTCGCAGTCGCTCTGTCCAAAGGTAGTAGGGGAACACCCATGCGGATGAGATCCGCGTGCCTGACGTCCTTGCTTCAATTTCTCCATCATCGCGGGGCACGACCAGGTGTCTGATGACTTCGTTGAGGGTCGTCCCCGCTAGGTGTACTCCCGGCCTCGGGACGAAGTGGACGATGAGCGGGTGCCCCGCCAGGGTCGCAGCCGCTCGCGCCCAGTCCGTATCGGCCGAGACGGTCTCCAGACTCCCGTCTGGAAGCCACAATGACGTCTCGTAGTTGCGCGCTGCGACGTATGTCCCGAGCTGGCGCACCACCTCGCTCGGCCTCCGTCTTCGCCCTCGATGCATGTACGTCGCCGTTTCCTACGGCACACGGTCGGGCATTAATTTTGTTACATGGGTTAGATATCAATATAGAGCCTATTTTCAAAAATTTTCCTTTCTTCGCCTCATAATGAGCGCGTATGTTACATGATGAATGATATATGATTTTGGGATTCATGAACCTAACAAGTCCTAGCAGACTTGAATGACTAAGTCCTCACACTCCTGCACACTATACAGCACATACTCCTGCACACGTTACCGCACATACTCTGACAACACACACACCTCCTGTTCATTTGTCTTTCACTCGTGGTGCAGGTCCTTATGATTAAATGATGAGAACTGTTCCTACTTCCTATTCTTTCCGTGTCAGCTGACTGTTTTTTTTTTTACTGAATGGCATTTGCTAATCTCTCGTGAGAAGCAAGCATCAATTTCGTATGGGTGCAATACGGAGGCGTCCCTCGTTTGCATATATATTTTATGTACCAGTCGCACACGACTTATCTTTTTAATCTTCAAATCTCATGGTATCGGTAACCGCTGCGATGCCTCAAGCATTGCGCACATATCTCTGGACATGCTTAAAAATCCCTCGGTCATGCTTCCCGTAATCTCCCTTATCCGCTCGTCAGCAGACCAGATATTTATAACACCCTCCACAGTTCACGCACGTGTTTCCTACGCGCAGGGGTATTCCCGATCTTACCATTGCCGAATGCCTCTCCGTCTCTCTTACGTCGACCGCCGTTCCGGTCCGTCTCCGTTGGAGGCCGCTGTGGTGCTGGTTTAGCACCGCGCACACGCCCGCACCTCGCTCGCTGTCGCCTTCCTGAAAATCTTCAAAATAACCTTAGTACATTTATCATTAAATATTTCAGCTCTAGCGTCGGTTCGGTGCTGTTCACGCTCTGATTTCTCAGCACAGGAGCCGTCCATCTCTGTTATCTATATTCTTTTTGCTCATCTCTATTTATTTTGTTCTCCCATCTATCTCGTAATTAGCATCGCACACGAATCGCTGTGCGCTTCTCTCTGCTCAGACTGCCTTCTCTAATCTCCGGCGTGTCGCCGCTCATATTACATGAGTTCCAGCGTGGAACGCATCTCAAGTTTTATGGTCCCTCTGTGGCTGCCTTGTCTCGTGGGCTTACGCCTCGAGTCTCTGCCTCGCAAGTGCTCGTCCAGCCTGCCTTTCCACACTAAGCTACGTTATTATTAAAGAGCCGTATTTGCTAAACTTTATACTATGTCCGTAATGGGACTTACTTATTAGATGTCTCGGTAGAAGTTCTGCTCAACTCTCAGGGGTTCTGCTATTCGAGCCGTTATTATCGGTCTCTAATCAGTTCCGGCTCAGGTTTCCTTCTTCGAAATGGAGCAAGACTCATCCCCAGATAATTTCAACTCGCCGTCTCTCTTCTGAGCGACTGCATTGTGCCTATTGGTCTTTGTCTTAAACATCATTTGAAGCAATAAAATTTTTAAATTTTTCCTCCCCCCCGACGATACAGGAGAATTCCTTTTCCAGGAATTTTTCACCCCAAACAGCACAATGCACAGTAAGGATAACTCTACTTCCCATCCAAGTTGCGGACTTTTCAAATCTACACCTGAAAGGCAATTTTTTATTAGTAAGACTGTACTTATCAATACTACCAAAAAAAATGAAAATTTCGTCAAGTACGCCACTATAATATGTATGCCGAGTCTCCACTAGCCTCTTTTCTGCGCGTCGCACTCGCTTCAGGCGGTTGAGCTCATCTTTTCCGGGCTCGGCTTGAGATCCTTTATGCCTCTCGATTTTATGACTCGTCCTGTGCCGGCTCTAAAGCTCTGCGCACAGTCGCTCGTGCTGGCTGCTAGCCTTCCTAAAAGTTATTTGCCTAGCAGTCGACTACTCAGAAATTTTCCTGCCAACCTAGTTGTAATGATTCTTCAATCTGCGCGTCCAAGAAGATCTTTTTTGTGCTGTAAAGAGAAATACGTCAACCATCATACTTGAGAAGATATTCCATCTTTGTCGCGAATTGCCAACGGAACAACGCGTCAAATATCAAGGGAGTTCGAGACCAATCTCATCGTCCTGTACGTGTTACGTCGAGGTCTCCCGACAACCGAGAGGAATTGCCATCTTCCGCTATTCCATGTAACTCCAATTAGTATTTCTTCTATTTCCTAGGAATATATTTCTTGTTGTGTATAGCGTATTTCATAATAGGAATTAATAGGGATGTTATTGATTCAGTTAGGCATATTTCCATATATGTTTGAACGATTTTATTATTCGATCGATCGACGTACAATCGGGCGTTTGGGTGCGGTTGTAGACTTCATGCGATCGCTCGCGTAGAGCGGTGAGTCGGTGAGGCACCACCCACGACAAGAGCAACATCTGCGTCGTGTCGTTAAAATCTTCGGCCGCACCTTCGGGTGTGGGCGCCAGTGCCACAAACTCACATAATAATTAAATACGACGAAGCCAGTGAGCGCCTGATCTATAAAGTGACCTGTGGGGGCTATTCATCCTGAACTGTTTCATGAGTGAACGACTAACAAACCGTTACTGTGACGCTACTACATTGCGAGACACCAAGATGCTATCTTCTTCGGGGTTACGCTAACACCCAAGCCCGGCACCGTGACTGCCAGTCAAGGCACATCTCCACCTTTCTCTAAGATGAGTGTTCTTTCCTTATCGCGATCATTTGTGAAACCTTTCCTTATTAATATCTTAGTCCGTAACGCAGATTATCATTATGTTCTGATAAAGCAAGTGAAGTTTATGTAGTGAATTCTTTAGCTGATATTTGTGTTGCGCACCTAACTGATTCTTAGGAAGTAAATTTACCATGTAGTTTACGATTGTGTATCATTCTCCTGCGTTGAGGGAATGAGAGACAAGGCATTCGAGGCATGAAATACGTTACCTAAATCATCCTGATCAATTGATTTCATATTAAAATAAAGTCCCATACATTTGGGTGGTGGCAGCAGTTATAGACTATTGATTAATTTGAATCAAGGCGAGGGCATTAATGTCACGTCTTATTTATCAAAATATATTAAAGTGATGTGATCAAACATCACGACAATAGGAAACAAATAAATTACATCTGAAATATGCCTCCGCAACGACGAAATGATGTGACATCAGTGGTAAAAGATTGGAACCACGACAAAATGGTGCTCAGCGTGTGGGATCTTGATTTTATGCACTCGTAAAATTCAATTCTTCGAACTTCACAGCCTCCGTATAAAAATAAATTTGATTATACTTAACATCATAAAAACCCGCTCGTGCTTTATCAAGCTAATCATGCCTAAAAGAAGAACAGTCTCAAATTTCCAAAACGCAGTCTTCTCATAAACTATAAATATCATGCAATGATTCTGCAACGTGCAACGTCAATTTGAACAGCACAGCCATGTGAAATTTTGAAATCCACGGGCCGCCAACTGGCTTAAGTAAGATGGCGTCGCCCATGCCACAGGCGGCGTACCGCACAAGAATGGCGCACACGTTTCACTCTCACAAGCGAATAGATTTAAACAAAGGAAATTTCTGTAGGTTAAGATTGATTTTATGTAAGAAATTAGTTACGATTCTTGCCCAACGAAAATTTAATTTGCGTAGGATATATTAGAAATTTTCATGACTCTGTAATTTCAACTATATTTTCGAATGTTAGGAAAATTTTGCTAACCCGCATTTTAAGTCGAGATATGTTTTAGCTTTAAGAAAATTTTGCTTCAACATTTAGACACAACTTTTATGTTTACCACAACGTAAATCTTCAAGATTTATTACGTTATTTAGTAGACGAACTTTAAGAACCGTTAAAATTTCATTAGAAATCGAGTTTTGTAAACTGTAATTGATTGATAAAAATCAAACTCTCACGAATCAACTCTACGAATTTTGTTTGAATTAAGAAATTAATTTCTTCGAAAATTTACATTTCAAATAGGATGTTAATTTTAAGGTAATTTTAATGATTATCCCGTGCGATTTCCTGAGTTTTTTTTGTGTCAAATTGTCTTTAAAATGTTCAATGTAAAAATTAATTCATAAACATTTAATTTGTATTCAAATCATGTATCAATTAATAGTTAAATTGCGTTCATGCACTGCATACGACTGAGATATTGATGGGATTGAGTTGTGATCATGATGGCTAAAGACGCTCAGAGAAATGCACCGGGAAACGATTAAGAAATCAAAAATAGATCCTTATGAATTTGGGTCTTGCAGACAAATGCTGCTGTGGTCGCTGCAACGGCGACACGACATCGAGCGAGGCGAGCTCCACACTCGTCATGGCGCCGACGACGTCAGGAACGTCGGACGACCACACCCTGGATATCCCACGACGACGTAAAGTCAACGACGTGAACGCGCCTACTCGAACGCACGAACACGCGAATCCGCTCACGTACCCATCTACGAACACGAGAACACACACTCAGACGCTAACCATCTCAGGCTGCTACAGAGCTCTGCTACGCTTTCCCCTACACCTCCCCTCCACGTTCACAGCCTCACCGACGCTGGCGGTGCGCACGAATTCACGAGCCAGCTAACGTACCTACGCGCGCTGGAGCTTACAAAACGCAGGACCGAGATTGAAAGAAAATTCTTCAGTCTACCCGGAACGGTCCCAGCACGAAGAAAATGTGGCGCACTCCAGGATGAAATAGAAAACTACGAAGCAGAAACTACGATGAACTGGATCGGCAAGAGATGGATATCGACGACAGTGGATTATTCGACAAGGCAACAGCACAACGACGCATGGAAGAGGGTCTGCAAGTCTTTAAACGTCAATGGATGACTGGACCTTTATTGTAAAGGATTCCAATAAACCTCTTCAACAAAAAAGCATCGCGGAGTTTATACTCATCTGCTGCAGTGAAAGGACTTGACATCTCATTGAGAGAGTTTTTTTTTTACTCTCTGAGGGGTTTTCACCTCTCATGGTTATTCCTAGGGTAACCTCACGACGGGGGATAGCTTCGCATCTGATGTAGGGGAATAGATTCCGCCGATGGAATAACTGCATCATGTGCTTCGTATGGAACTATCGTATCAGTGTCTGTCAGAAAGACAAACCTCGCATCGTTTCGTCAAGTCCTCAACTGGCAAGTCACGCCCGAGTCTCGACTCCAGTGGCACGCACGCGATAGCCCCTGGAGAGGATGAAAAAAAAAAAGAATTTATTTCGAACGGGAGTTCGAAACTCGTCCAATCGGCACCCGGAGATTTTGTAATGATTCTTTAATCTGCGCGTACAAGAAGATCTTTTTTGTGCTGTAAAGAGAAATACGTCAACCATCATACTTGAGAAGATATTCCATCTTTGTCGCGAATTGCCAACGGAACAACGCGTCAAATATCAAGGGAGTTCGAGACCAATCTCATCGTCCTGTACGTGTTACGTCGAGGTCTCCCGACAACCGAGAGGAATTGCCATCTTCCGCTATTCCATGTAACTCCAATTAGTATTTCTTCTATTTCCTAGGAATATATTTCTTGTTGTGTATAGCGTATTTCATAATAGGAATTAATAGGGATGTTATTGATTCAGTTAGGCATATTTCCATATATGTTTGAACGATTTTGTTATTCGATCGATCGACGTACAATCGGGCGTTTGGGTGCGGTTGTAGACTTCATGCGATCGCTCGCGTAGAGCGGTGAGTCAGTGAGGCACCACCCACGACAAGAGCAACATCTGCGTCGTGTCGTTAAAATCTTCGGCCGCACCTTCGGGTGTGGGCGCCAGTGCCACAAACTCACATAATAATTAAATACGACGAAGCCAGTGAGCGCCTGATCTATAAAGTGACCTGTGGGGGCTATTCATCCTGAACTGTTTCATGAGTGAACGACTAACAAACCGTTACTGTGACGCTACTACATTGCGAGACACCAAGATGCTATCTTCTTCGGGGTTACGCTAACACCCAAGCCCGGCACCGTGACTGCCAGTCAAGGCACATCTCCACCTTTCTCTAAGATGAGTGTTCTTTCCTTATCGCGATCATTTGTGAAACCTTTCCTTATTAATATCTTAGTCCGTAACGCAGATTATCATTATGTTCTGATAAAGCAAGTGAAGTTTATGTAGTGAATTCTTTAGCTGATATTTGTGTTGCGCACCTAACTGATTCTTAGGAAGTAAATTTACCATGTAGTTTACGATTGTGTATCATTCTCCTGCGTTGAGGGAATGAGAGACAAGGCATTCGAGGCATGAAATACGTTACCTAAATCATCCTGATCAATTGATTTCATATTAAAATAAAGTCCCATACATTTGGGTGGTGGCAGCAGTTATAGACTATTGATTAATTTGAATCAAGGCGAGGGCATTAATGTCACGTCTTATTTATCAAAATATATTAAAGTGATGTGATCAAACATCACGACAATAGGAAACAAATAAATTACATCTGAAATATGCCTCCGCAACGACGAAATGATGTGACATCAGTGGTAAAAGAATGGAACCACGACATAGTTGTTGCTAAGCTATTCTGTAAAGGAATTAGATTAGTGCTTATCTACTACTTATTTGCTAGGTTTAATCTGAAAAGAAAATTAGATTAGTCAGCTTATCTACCTACTTATTTGCTAGGTTAATCTGAAAAAGAACATGAAATTAGTAGGCTTATCTACTCTCTACTTGTTACATAGTAGTTTTGCTCATGTTATCTTCTCCTCTAATCCTCTACTCTTCTACCGGACCGGCGGATCTTAGAGCGTAAGGACGTCTAGCTGCCGGGGTGGGTAGGGGTGAGGGTGCTTCAGGCCTTGTTACGTAGATGTCGTCATCGCTGCTTTCCGAATCGCTATCGTCGTGACGTACTTCGGTGACGTGCTCGACGCTCCTCCCATTTCTTCGAGGACGCTCGTCTTGTATTACTATTGTCTCCTCGGGCTGAAATGACGCGGGCTTAAGTCTATTTCTGTGGACCGTTATCTCATGTCGGCGGCCGTGGACTTGTCGTATTACGACGTTCATCGGTGTTGGAAGGGCCTGAATTCTGTACGGGCCTAACCAATTAGGTCGGAATTTACCCATCGCCTTGTTTCTTCCTGCTGTATTCCGTAGGAATACGCAGTCGCCGACTCTAAGCTCCTTATCTCTCACGCGCTGATATCTCACATTTTTGTCATGTGCATTTCGGCTTGCTGACATCGCGTTTTCGAACGCAATTTGCAATCTGGCAAAAGCGGCGTGAGGAAAGTTCTCCTCCAAAGCATAGTTTAGTATCCTGGGCTGCAGAATATCAGACAGTGGCAAAGGAGCGTCGCGTCCATGGAACAAAAAGTACGGTGTGTTGTCTACCGAGGCATGATACGAACAGTTTAGGGCGAGCGTGGCGAAAGGTAGCTGCTCGTCCCATGATGTGAGATCCTTTTCTACTGTTGCGGCCAACGTTGTCTTTATCAACTTGTTGAAGGCTTCCGTCATACCGTTACTGGCTGGGTGGAAGGCCGTGGTGAAATGCAACTTGGACTTCAAAATGCGGCACATTTCTTGGAAATTTTGGGCGGTAAACTCCGTACCTCGATCTGACACGATGTGTTCCGGACAGCCATACCTGCATACATAGTCCATGAATGCTCGCGCCACTGTTTCGCTCTTCTTATCGCGCAATGGGTACGCCTGCACGTGTCTCGAGAAATGGCACACGATCGTCAGAATATATCTATGTCCGGCGTGTGACTGTGTCAGCTCTCCAATGAGATCAATCCCCACCCTTTCTAATGGTCGTGAGACTGGCGGTAATTCGCCTATTTTTGCTTTGAGGCCCCCGTGGGGACTTCGTTTCTGACACGTCGTGCAATTTTTCACGTGCTCTTGCACGTGACGTGCCATATTTGGCCAAAAGAATAATTCTCTAGCACGGTGGAGGGTTTTTCTTGCTCCAAAATGTCCGGAAATTCGCGTATCGTGCGACATTATTAACGCGGGCTTTATTAGGGATTCAGGAATCACTGCACGTTTGCGAATGTCTCCATTGTCTTTAACTTCTAGGTAAAATAGGCAGTCATTGTCTAGCACGAAATCCTTATACTGGCTCGGATCTGTCACCAATTCACCCTTTCCTTCCAATGCGTTGATGACCTTGGCCCAGTGCTGTGCTTTGCGCTGCTCCATACTTACCTTTTCCGCACAGAAAACTTCGTAAGGGTCCAGCGCTTCCGTCACGGTCGGGCGGACGGCTGCCACTCCGCGTGAGAGCGTGTCTGGAATCACATTCTCCTTGCCGGGTCTATACGAAATTTCATATTCGAACTGTGACAGTAGCACTGCCCAGCGGGCGATCCGTGGAACGGTAGCTTTGTATTGGAACAAATATCGCAGCGGCTGATGGTCTGTTAGGATCTGAAACTTCCGACCGTAGAGGTATCGAGCAAAATGGCGGACGTTTTCCACAATAGCTAAAGCTTCTCTTTCGGTGGTAGAGTACCGGGTCTCTGCCGGTGTAAATTTCCGTGAATAGTATGCTATCGGGTGATCCAGGCCGTCCTTTTCTTGCGTCAGTACTCCTCCTAGAGCGACATCACTGGCGTCGGTATGCAGCCTGAACGGTCGCTCGAAATTTGGGTAACCCAACACCGGCGCTTCAGCTAGAGCCGATTTAAGCGCGTCGAATGCGGCCTGATGTTCGTTCGTCCACACAAACTTGGCACACTTCTTAGTCAAAGCCGTCAAAAGTGCGACGCGTTCAGAGAAGTTTGGTATGTGTCTTCGATAGTAGCCTGCCATTCCCAAAATTCTTCGTACATCTTTCGGTTTTTTCGGTGGTAACAACTCGCGAATGGCCGTGATTTTCCTTTGGTCAACTTGAATTTCGTCCTTCGAGACAACATGACCTAAATATTCGATGGAGGGTTTTGCAAAGCTGCACTTTTTCAGTGAAATTTTTAAACCTGACTTCTGAAGGAGAGCGAGAACTTCTTCCAAATGAGCGATGTGATCCTCAAACGTCTTCGAAAATACCACTACGTCGTCTATGAAAACGTAGCTCGTTTTTCCAATCACTGGCTCTAACACTCGATTGACCAAACGCTGGAATGTGGCCGGAGCTGTAGTCAATCCGAAGGGCATCCTCTTGAATCGGTACTGAGCCGACTCAGTAGCAAATGCTGTCTTGTCGCGGTCTGCTTCCGCGACAGGAATCTGCCAGTAGCCTGACTTCAAGTCTATTGCTGAGAAGTAGCATGCGCCTCCGAGGGACTCCAAAATTTGCTCGATGCGTGGCATTGGATATTTGTCTGCGAGCGTGACTTCATTAATTCGTCGAAAATCAACACAGAACCTATGCGTGCCGTCCTTCTTTTTGATGAGGAGCACTGGAGATGCCCACGCGCTTGCTGATGGCTCAATTACATCCATTTTTAACATATTCTGCACTTGTTCTTCGATTGCTGCGCGTGTTGCTTGGGGTAGCGGCCACTGTTTCGTAGCAATCGGCGCCGCGTTCCTGGTGTCAATTCGATGTGGGAGCAAGTCACATCGTCCTAAATCTTGCTCATGCTGAGAAATGGCTGGCGCATACTTACCGATGAGCGCTAACAAACTCTCACGCTGCTGCGTGTGCAGATGCTCTAGGCTTGGTACTTCCGCCTCGGGTAGCTCGTCGGTTATACCATACTCACCATCGTCACTGCTCACTGTTGGTAGCACCGCCGCGACCTCAGACTGTCGCATACTTACCCTTTTTCTTTGTCTGATCAAATTGATCGACTCTCCGGCATACTTACCGTCCTTAAATGCATACGAATGGCCGTTCACGATCACTCTACTACCATATCTACCGGTCATGTCCAGCGTCACCTTACCTATGCGCTGGAGTAAATCGAGCCCTACTAGTATGTCTCCTGGATAATTTCCGACCTGCGCTACAACCGTGTCGTGCACATACGTTTTACCTCCTATCTTAATGTTCAGCGCGATTCTGCCCCGCACATCTATTTCTGCGCCACTTACTGTACTTAACTTTAGCTTGGCCGTCTTTATTCTTACTGTACCTGATCCTGCCGACACAATTTGTTCAGCCGTTTCCGGCCTTATTAGACAGCACACCGATCCGGTGTCCAGGAATGCTTCGCAGTCTTGTTCATTCACTTTTATTTTTACGATCGGCTTTGTCTCGTGTGCATCGGCAGGCGGGGCTAGTTTTTTATATTAGGCGGGCCTTGTGCGTATCGCCACGGTGTGTTGTTATCCCCGTTGAAACTCCGATGGGCTGCGTGTTTCGGGCCTTGTGCCTCGCCTAACTGTCGGTTCGGCTAGGCTGGGTTTTGTGACCGCCACTGTGCCCTACATTGTCTGGCCATATGGCCGGCTTGGCCACAGTTGAAGCAGTTTATGGTTCTTCGCTGTACGTTCTGGGCAAAAGTATTTTGTCTCGGAATCACCGCTGGGTTGCGACACTCTCGAGAAAAATGGCCTACTTGGTTGCACGACCAGCACCTAGGTGGTGGCCGGGGTGGGGCGGCTTCTACTGCATCTATCGTGCAGATCGGCCGGCGTGGTTTCTCGTCCTCCAGCATCCTTTCGCATTTCTGTGCCATCTTGACACAATCTGCGAGCCGTTCTGGTTCGTATGTTGCCATTGTCTTCTTCAATGCCGGGTCGAGACCATTGACAAACACGCTCGCCAAGAGCTTGTCGCGAGATGCTGTTTTTTGCAGCTCCACGATAACATGCGCCAAAGCAGCCGAGGCGGTCTCCAGTCGCGAAGCAAACTCTTCGATTGTGCCCCGGTTCATTTTTATTCCAGCCAGTTCCATATGTGCATCCGTCAGCGAAATGCTTTTAAGGAAACGATCCTCAAGGCGTTTGGTCAGCTCCGTCAGATCGCATTCTTCGAGCTCGGGGTTTGAATCCAGGAAGTTTTCCGCGGTGTCGGTGCAGAGATATCTGATGACGTCAGCGCTTCGGGCGTCTGACCAGTTTTCTAGGAGTGCCCTTTTTTTCACTGTGTTGAGAAACTTCACCACGTTCGACTTTCCGTCGAATTTTGGCAGTTTGCCCAGCACTGGCCCGCTTGCCGCTGTTTGATCGGTTCCTGCGTCCTGTTTATTTGCAGCAGCACTTCCCGAGTTGCTATCTTCGTTCTTTCCCATTTTGAAGCTTGAACTCAACGATGATCAGCACGAATTTTATTTTATATATTTTTTTCCAAGTCTATCTATTTGCAGTTGCAACGCGCACGCACTACACTGAACCTCTAATTTTTACGATAAATACTGGTTACCCAGCCTAACGAAAAAAAAATATTTTTTTTTTGGGTGTATCCAAGAGAGGAAATATGAGGGCCCCACTGGCAAAAATTACCGAATGCGGACTCTCGTGCGTAGGGCATCAAATCATAAGTCAGGAGGGAATCTCCTTACCAAATACCGTTAATTAAAACGAGTCATATACCAACGCAATTTTTGCGTAAATATTTACGTTAATCGTTCCCTCAATTTGCAATATTACTCGTACATATTCCTTTAACTGTCTCTAGTTCAGCCCAAGACACACAAAAATATTATATATTTTCCTTGAACGCCAGTAAAAAAAAAAATTTAACTTGGAGCGTTGCTCTCCTCCCCAATTTTTATGGCTGAGTCCGGATCTAATCTCACGAACAAGGGCGTTTCCTTCCCGTGCCACAGCTTAATTACTTTCAGCTGGCCTCACTATGACACAATGATGGCTATTTGCCATCTAGATTTGCACCACAATCCCTAAATTTGCAATCCTGCTCACAACACAATATTCACCCAATATGTACCTAATTAACAACACCAAGAGCACGAGAATCAAATGTTTCTTCCGCAGACATAAAAAAAAAGGTACTATTCCTAAAGAATCTTCGATGCTTCGACTTTTCAGGTGCAGCAATCCCTACCAATTGAAATGCACTTTCTTTTGGCTTTCTCGCGCTCAAGGACTGGCTGTAAGGTTTGATGGCTTGGCCTGCTTCTAATCTCACAGAAAATGACACTTCCTGGCTGCGCCGCGATACGCACAATATCTGTTAGGGCTACGCTTACACGACGCACATCGAACAGAGAACAATAAATAAGTAAGAATTTGCAGTTGAAGACATACACAGAAATGAAATGAAATGGTGTTTACTTACAGTTTTTTGTTGATCTTGGACGCCGCTGCCCGCTTGCAGCTCTGGACTGGTTGCTTCTGGTTCTTCTCTTCCTCTCCCTTTGTCTTTTCAATCTTTCACCACCTAATAGCTCTATTTCCTCCTCTCTCTCTCAGCGACTAGTTTCCGCCACCGCAAATAATGCCACCAGTGGATGAGTTGGGTTTTTCTTCCGCTCTCTCTTGCCTTATGGCCTCAACGTTCATTTAATCCGCGTCAATCATGAAGTATATGATTAGGTTTATTGAAGATACGTCTGCCAATACTATGTAATTCGGGTTATTTTCTGCCCGCTCCGAAGCTTAAGTGTCTTTCATTTATCTGCTGTTACGTTTCTGACAGCCTTATTCGGATGACGTTTCGTTAAGATTTTATGAGAACGGTAGCGTGTTATTTGCTGCCACCACGAGGTGCGTAGATATACAACCTCGACTAAAATTAGATATGAAATAATCGTGCGTATTTTCTTGGTAGCAATGGCGGCGGTTGGCGCGTGTTTCAGGCGCTAGTCACGAGAGAGATGAGAGGTAAGGGACGACGACTGACGAGTTATTCATTTATTAGGTCAATGCTAGCCGGTTGAATACACTCACGAGTTGAGATTGACACCAAGATCTAGCGGTAATTAACCTGATCCGCGAGTACTTTACCAAGACTTTACAATCAGCTTGTTCCAACAACACGCTAAACGGGAGCAAGTCTTCGACACTTATCACGGACAGTTTAGCCGGTATTTGAACACAACTTGACTCTTCCAATGAACGTCTGCATACGTTCGACAACAATCCACGGAAAACGATCCAAGGTGAACGTCTCACAAACGCTCGACAACAATCCAAGGAACACGATCCGAAGGTGAACGTCTCGCCTACGCTTTGCCACAATCACAGTATTGAAAATACACTAATGGAAACGCCGATCTTAAGTTCTGAGCTGCAATTACGGGAGCCTCTACTGCCCGAACTCCGCTCGACGTGTTTTATTTACTTTACTCTACCCGTCTCTCGTACCTCCCGACTCGAGCCCTTGACTGCTCACTCTAACGACCGGCGACCGAATGTCCTTTTTCTGAGCCCGCTCTCGCCTGGTCTCGCGCCTCCCTCCCACAAAGGGGGGTAGGTTTTGTGGGGAGAAGGGATGCAGGGGTGAGCTCTCGGTGGGGGCCCCGCTTTCTCCGACCATGACGTATTCAGCCCTTATTGCCCTCCCGCTCTGCCCTTCGTCCAGCGACCGAAGCTGGCCGTCGTTTTTATATATTTCCAATAACTTATAGTGCCCTTGACCAATCTATGTGGTCGCGCTCTACGAGTCCTGCGTCGTCTTTATGACGGTGTAACCGCCGCAGCCCAAGCACATCCAATTATTAAATTTAATATGGCAGTGTTTCGTAATGAGAACGTCCCGCTTGTCAAGTTCCCAAGACCAATGCTCGAAAGCGGGTACAAACTTTACGACCCGTATCAATTTATAGAGGCGGTCTCCCCGGGCAAGCTATTCTGCTCGCTCGGTAATATGCGAGCTGGGGAAAGGATCTCACTTTATACAACATTGTGTGTTGTTTCTGGAGGGGTCTATTTGTGGTGTTAGCAAATTTTCTCATTCGGGCGAGCCCTTGGAAACTTGAGACGTTCTGGAAAATGCCTACCCATATGCAAAACAAAGTCGCCTTGTAGTCATATATAAATCGAGACACTTAAGCCGAGAGAGACGGCAAACCAACGGTCGTTTTCGAAGGAGCTGAGCGTGAGAATGCGGTACTACCAATTAGAAAAGATGTAGGCGGGCGCTTCAAGGTTCCTAAGATTCTTATAGGTCGAATGTGAGAGAGGGGACAACCCTCGAGAAAATGCGCGGGGCAGCTAAGGAACAGAAGGTAGTTCTACAGTCAACGCCGGAGCGCGAAGTATAAGAGATAAAACGCGGGTGTGTTCGCTGTAACAAACGTGCTCAAAGATATAATGAAAAGTGGTTATTGGATATATTAAAAATTTATACTAAAGGCGTCGCTATAATGTAATTCAAAATTCATACATTTTCTCGTTTTTACTTTCAGAGAAGTAAAGCAAAATCCAAACAGCGTGGAAATAATTTGATGTAACATTTAGCTGCAACGTCTCGGGGCGGGTAAGAGATACACAGGTTATTAAAAAAAATAAATATATATATACATAGACTTTTGGTAAAATAAATATTAGTGAAATTTATTGGTATTCAGTGAAGTGAAAATTTGAGATATTTTAGGGAACGTCATTGACATACTTAAAAAGTAACAAGTTAAAATTCATCTTGACAGGTGGGACGGAGTCATATATCTGAGGATTGATCAGCTCGAATGAAAGGAAATCGACGTGTGAATATACGGAAGCAGAATGAGCAAAATAACGTCATCACTGGACATTTTCGGAACAGTGAATGAGGCAGGCCTTTGAACTGAAGCGAGTCGCTGACGATTTTTGTGGTTGAAGTGACCATTGCCCACTGTGCTGCTGGAATAACTGAGATAGAAATAGGACAGGATAGATGAATGCTCATGTGTAACTCTTGTAAACTTAGCGGCGGCCGGCCAGCCAATATTTCAGTATAATTATGTGATGTAAGTCATTTAACGTATGCTATTTGATTCCATTACTTGATTGGCATTATTCCTAACACCATTCATTGTGTGTACGCTCATTAATGTTTGTATGACGTATAGCTGGAAATTATAAATGTTAAGCCTAGTTTATCCTGTGTATCATGCCCCACAATATTAGAAGCGATCAATCGTAATACCACGGAGGGCGCTCAGGAAATGCGCTGCGTAAGTGGGTCAGCGATCACCGGTGAGTACCTTTTCTTTTAGTATATGTACTGTAATTGCTGATTATTATTCATTAATTTTGTGTTGTTTATGTAGCATGGAGGTGCGCCATTCCCTCAATTCCGAGAACCTGTTCTTCTTGTTAATGAAGTGTTAACAAGGAGGAGGGCCCATTTCTCGTGACAATTGCAAATAGTAACTACACCTTTTTCACTTCAAATTAATCCAAGTCAAGTTCAATTTAATCCAAGTCAAGTTCAATTTAATCTGAGTCAAGTTCAATTTAATCCGAGCCAAGTTCAAATTAATCCAAGTCAAGTTCAATTTAATCCGAGTCAAGTTCAAATTAATCCGAGTCCAGTTCAAATTAATCCGAGTCAAGTTCAAATTAACCCAAGTCAAGTTCAAATTAATCCAACCCTTAGTTAAGTTAAAAATGACGTAATAATTTGTTAATTTTAATTTTTTTGTTAAATATGGATCTATTGGATGTGATGAGCAAAACTGGTTTAGAGGATTTATTTACACTCATAGATATTTATACACGTGAAATTCCACTTTATCACATATATGAAATCAAATACATGCAAGTACAAAATATTATCTTTGGACGATATGTAGATTTAACCTTTAAAAGAAATATACACGTGCGATTCACTGAGTACTACTTTCAAGACTTAAATATTCATAAAATGATTATTATAAAAGTTATTGAAGTCTTAAAAGTATTATACTCGTATATTGAATTGTGAACACACACAAATAAAATCAGTATTAAGTTAGAAACATTGTTTCTTGTATTATTATTGTGTATTGTAAGTGGATCCTACATTTCTTCACAATGACTAACACGGAATTAGAATGGATGGCAACATTTATATTGCTAATACAAGTATGTATCTGGGTATTAATGTACAACTATAAATTGTAATCAAACGGAATCGTACATTAGTACTCAGTGAATCGCACTTGTATATTTCTTTTAAAGATTGAATCTACATATCGTCCAATGGTAATATTTTGTACTTGCATGTATTTGATTTCATATATGTGATAAAGTGGAATTTCACGTGTATAAATATCTATGAGTGTAAATAAATCCTCGAAACCAGTTTTGCTCATCACATTCAATAGATCCATATTCAACAAAAAAACTCAAGGTAACACATTATTACGTCATTTTTAACTTAACTAAGGGTTGGATTAATTTGAACTTGACTTGGATTAATTTCAACTTGACTCGGATTAATTTGAACTTGACTTGGATTAATTTGAACTTGACTCGGATTAATTTGAACTTGACTTGGATTAAATTGAACTTGACTTGGATTAATTTGAACTTGACTCGGATTAAATTGAACTTGACTTGGATTAAATTGAACTTGACTTGGATTAATTTGAAGTGAAAAAGGTGTAGATAGCAATTGTGCCGATTTTATTTTTTGTTGTCATGATCTCTTTTAATGACTGTCTACAACATTTTGTTTTTTCTTTTTTAGCAGACATAATGGCTGGAATGTATTAAAATAGAATATTCTATCTTCTTCCAAAAATAGGAAAAAGCAAATCCTTAGTAGAAAATAGAATGTTCTTCAAATGTGGTATGCATTACAATTTGCTATTTGCTTCGTGATAAAAGAGAGCAAAGTAGAATATTCTTCGGGAAAAAGAGAGCGTCATAAGCACTAGCTTGTATTCGTAGGAACATAAAGATCTATAACTGAACACACCTTTTTATTAAAGTTATCTGTATGTTTCAGGTGTCTAAATGCAATTGACTAACTTCTAGGTACGACCAAGTTGTCGTTACACAGCATTTGTTTCCACACGATGTTTCCAATTTCTTCATTGACAATAGGCTCAGGATTTCTTTCTTCTAGCAGGTTTTCATGTGAATACTTAGAAATGTTGTGTAAAACAACACATGCTACGCTAATTTTGGGAACCATTTTTGTGGTAACGCGTACAACAACTGCCAGCATAGGAAAACGTTTCTTAAGTTGCCCAGAACATCGCTCAATAATTACTCGTTCTTTAGTGAAAATTTGGTTGAAATGTTGCGGCGCGGGAGTTTCAGGGTTTCTGAAGGGTACCATAAGCCAAGGTTTTATAGGATATCCACTGTCACCTAATAGCAGAAAGTCACCTCCTGTTGATAGATTGCATGAAATGTGGAATGTCCGAACATCGTAGTATCCTCGAATCATGAACACTGCCAGCCCAACTAGCGCAAACACTTGTAAAACACTCTTTAGAGTCACAAGTGGCCTGCACATTAATTGAATGCACTTCCTTTCTGTTAACAAATTCGTGAGGGTGGAAGCGACGCGCAGGCTTCTTTATCTTTATATGAGTGCAATCAATCGCCCGCTAGCTTGCGGAAATGAATATTTTACAGTCCACATCGAGGAAGCGTTTTCTTTCTCGTGCCGTGTTTGAGGAAATTTGATCCAGTTGTCAGCTATTAGTACGAGTCTCTCACAGACGTAGTGAACCGAACGGCAACCTGAAGATTGGTCTGTTCCTAAGTCTTCACCAACTTCGACTCGAAAACCTGGATCGGCCACATACCTGAGAAATGCTTCAAGCCGCTGTTTTGTAGATAATGCTTCTCCTCTGGTCTCAACACCATTATTGTCCAGTAGTACGTTTTGTACAATCCAATGTACGTTATCCTCGTCAAATCGGAAAAGATGTTTGTAGTCATGGACATGACGGCTTGAGCGACGAACGTTATATATTTTAGGTTTCCTAATATTTATGAACGCAGCCACCGGATGGCCTGCCTTTCAAATGTGAAGCAAATTCTTCAGTTTTTAAGAATATTCTATTATTATGCATACATACGCTAAATTTGCTAAGCGTGTGGAGAATTTTCTTCGGAGAATAGTCTTCGGACGAATTGTCTACTTCTATGCATACCAATAAAGAATTTTCTTCTCAAAAAGAGTCAATAGAATATTTTATTTTTATGCATTCCAGCCCTTGACTTGTGTTTTTGAACTGCTGATGGAGCTGATCTCCGAAACGTTTTCCAATTAAATATGATCAAATTCCTTGGAATTTTCCCCGTTATAAATTTCTGAACAATCTGATTAAATTCTGTTTTCTTAATTTAATCAATCACATATTTCATTGCAAAGGAGTTAAATTTTAACTCAAAGGGAACTGTGACGAGTCGCAGTGGTTACACCTACTCCCGAGGCCTCGACCGGCAAAATGGACCTCCACAGCAGCAACTCTGGATCAGCCCCTACCCTCCAGACTGCGGTTACTTTGAGAAGAACCATCAAGCTGGCGCATGTCGCATTCATGTAGACAACTGAAATTCATTACAAGCAATGGTGTGAATACAGCCTCAAGTTCCCAATCATTTCTATCTCGCTAATATTATCTAAGATAAGTTTTGCAACCGATAAGGCGACATTTTCACATTCCACAGCAACTCCATTTCCATTCTAAGATAACAAACTAACAAACTTTAAAACAAAGAGTTCACAAAATTTGGAAAGTGGTGATTATTCCTCATACATCATGAAGATTTTATTACAGTGCTCCAAAAGTGCAGCACACAACTCACAGGGCCTTAACATGAGTATTCGCAGAAATCTATTTATGATGTAATTTAAAGACTTGGAGCTTTGGTTCAGAGTAAAAAATACAGGTAGTTCCGGGAACAAATATTTATACCGCGAAGAACTGGAATTAAAGAAGTTCACGTAAAATCAATAAATGGTTCTTAGAGAATTGTGTAGAAGTGGTGTACATATATTCACTCTACACAGAACTACTTTACTTATAGCCAAGCATGTATCAAACCGTTTCACGTTTACCAAAAACCATTCTTATAGACGAATCGAATTTTGGAAATGGATTGAATGAACCAATGAGAGTAATATTGAACTTTTTAGCTGAAAGGAAGCTCAACGTTCGGAGATGAACAGGGACAGCCTATGACTCTCAAAACACCCTCCTTACCGCCAAGCATGAACGAGGCAGCTTCACGGTGTTATGCTATTTCATTGACCATCGTGTAGGGTAACTTTACACCATTGACGGAGAAAGTTCCAAATACAGGCAGGTATTGGACCAGAAGTTGCTTACGCGTCCAAGAAAATTCAACGGCCTGCGCAAGTGGGGTTTCAGCAAGACATTGATCCCTAACATATGACAGAATTTACAGAAGAATGGTTTCCAAATACGAAAAGAAGTGTCCTATTTCGACGTACCTAAATCACTGACCTAAATTTCATTGAAAATTAACGGCAAATATTCAAAACTGGTGCCTTCCAAAAATGCAGAAGAGGCTGATTTGACATTCTCCAGCATGCAAGAATGGAACAAGATACCACAAACGGAGAGCAAAAAATAGTTTCCAGACACAATAATTGTCATATGTCAGAGAAGGTAATGTCACTAAATAATAGACTTGATCTGTTTTTAGTGTTGGCCAAATACCTTTGTCTCAGACATTTTCTTTGTATGGTTGATTTTCTGGCTGTCAGTAACCTGTATTCTACCCTGTTGAAATAAGGCACATGTAAGTTCTCTGGACCTGTATCCCTAATCCCAAACCAGCGCTTGATATCAAAAAATCCAAAGTAGAGTTGTTCAAATGCTCAAGTCCAGCCACTGTACAGAATAATTCACTCAATTTCAACGACTACCACCCATCGATACTCAAAATAAAAAACAACAAAACAAATTTTAGAAGTAAACGCAAAACAGATTGAATCCTGTGGAGCGAATAGACGTCCTGATGACCAGCTAAGGCCCATGCACCCTTACGGCGCGAGTTTCCAAAATGAAAATAAAACAACAGTGAGAGCTATGCCCAATCTTATGTCATAGCTGATGAGCTATTACCTAAAATCTATGCAGAATTTTTGTACCAGTGTTGCTCAGTTCGTGTTAAGCAATGCCTGCCAGAACTGACATAGCAACCTTGCGCTGAAGCAGCGAAGGGGCTTCTTTCTGACATGAAAGATGCGCAACGCCGCCAGAGGTAGTAGCGGTAGCGACGTGCTGGTAAATTTTACGTCGCAGCTTTCCTTTGCATTGTGAGAAGAAGGAAGGTTGTAGGTGCGGGCTTGCTCGTGGAGGGCAAGATGATGCGGCCGCGTGGCTTCAGTAAACGCTCTGCGTCAGAACTTTGCCTGCAACACACCCACAAAATTATAGGCTAGAGCAAAATAAATATCTCACAAGTTCAGACTTTCAACTCAGAGATACACATATCTTACAGAGCGATATCAAGGGACCCTTCTAAAACGATTATCGGAATGAAAAATACATTGGGTCAATGTCATTTGTACAATATAGATGATGTGGAGTGAAATTTATGAAATAACTAGGAATTTTACAATACTTGCACTCAAAAATTCTATTCGCTCTCACCATTTTACAGAATTGCTGCTCACACTGCTTCCAGTAATAACACAGACCAGCTATAAGACCAAGGAATCAAGTGAGGACCGTAAACAGACCAAAATGCGCAATATGATCAATGGACACAGCGCTGACCAACTCACCCAGGCCAAGGCACTGCAGCAACTTTTGGTCCTTCAGCTGCTACCACAACAGGGTTGGCTGCTGCTACAACAAAAGGGTTGGCTCCCACAACAGGTTTGGCAGCTGCTGCCACAACAGGGTTGGCTGCAGCTACAACAAAAGGGTTGGCTCCCACAACAGGGTTGGCAGCTGCTCCCACAACAGGGTTGGCTCCTGCAAAGCCAAGTTCTCCGTCAAGCTCGTGATGATTATTGCACACTGATTAGCAACTCCCTGAACCTCATCCAGTTTCTTGCTGAAAACCACACTAACCCTGAATTAATTTTTTAAATATGTCTTCCAATTTATTCATTTTGTGAAAGTGGTTGAGACAATATTGAGTTGTGCAATAATCTCTAGCATGACAAACTGAAGTCGTCACAAAATTTTACATTTGTGCTGGGCTCAACTTCCTAATGCTGCGGTTCAACCGCGCACGCAAACCTATGGATGGCTTGAAAATATAAACATGAAGTATGGAACAGAGATATAATACAAAGCAAACAAGAGCATGGAGGTCAGCAGCAAGAAACTTAGATTTCTTTTAAGAGTAAAATCGAAAATAATTGTCAATACGCATCAACATTTCTTGATTGGAAAAGACGGAACTCCATTCGATGCCCCTGTAAGCGATCTAGTTATTCATCACACGAGGAAATCACTAACAAACTGCATCACACAGCAACACTGCTCCTCACACTCAAAACAACACCACAACACAACGGTCATGTGGTACGCAACACGAATAAACTAGTGAGTTCAACCGGCCAGTCAGAGAATAGAAAATTTTCTTCCAAGTACTATTTCTCAAATCGGGCAACACCTCCAATATAAGCTGTTGGGGAAACTGAGTACACCACACTAATAACCAAAGAAAATCTACAGTGAAAGCAGTTAAATTATTTGGTGATTAAAGGTACATAATTTGTTTTCAAGGGTATTGACGAGTAGAAAGAGTAGAGTTTCAGAGCTGTTATGCAAGATGTGCATATTTTCCTTCACTAGAATATTTTCAATACTAGACAAAAGGACAGTGCCCACTGTGACCTCGTCTGTGTGCTGCCCCACATCTCGCAGCACACAGACGCACCCAGGACACCAAGGCCGTGTATCAGCAACACTCTGATCTAATGGAAGTAGAGCTGCTGGTACGCACAAGCTCCACTGCACATCTGGAACAAGTGAACTGCAGAAATAACCACCAAGAAAGCACCTCTGACAGTTGGTGCAAGCGGAGCTGGGCAGGCCATGTGCTGCAGCAGCAAGTCCTTCAGAGAAGTCATTTCAGCCTTGAGAGAGGCCACCTCAGACTCCAGTTTTGCATTGACCGTGGCGAGTTCTGCGATTTGTGGGACGATTCCTAACACTCTTTCACTCTTCTTCTGTCGGCACCTCGCTGCAGCCGCTCTGGAAGTATCGACATGAAAATTCAGTTATCGGCTCAAACGTCCAACTTGGTCATTGGCTGAAGGAAAATTTATTCAATGTAGGATGAAAATGTAATAAAACCAAATTACTAACTTTTGAATATCAGGTTAAACATTAAGTTGGCAAAATAATGATAATTTACACATATTTCACTCTCGAATACCTTAAAAATGATTAAGAAATACCTTAGTCTTGAAGGCAACTATTCAAAAAAATGGTTAATATGGACTAGATGGGAACAATATATTCCATAAAACGATTAGTAGCAGGCTTAAATTTCTGCCATTAATAATGGCAAATTAGCTAATTAAGATAAGCCATAGAGCAGAAAAAAGTTTGACTTGATTACCTGAGTAATTAATATTTTAATAGGAAGATGGATTCAAGATTTGTTTTGAAAGCAATGTAAGAACTTTTCCATGGATCTCAGCAGAGCTTGCATTCCATTTAGTTCCAATGAAGGGAGTACTATATTGTGACCAAGATTTTGAATAATGAGGAAGTATGTAGTAGGGTTAAAGGATTATGATGGTCAGACTGTGCAGTTAATAATTGTTTGAGTTCTCTGTTGCCATCATCAGTCAATGTTTTATACATGAAATTACACATAGAGAGCTTGGAGAGATCCAAAAGCTTTAGTATTTTTAAACTTTTAAATGAATCATTTGTGTAAGCATTATATTCTAATTTTCTCACCGCTCTAATGGCTCTTTTTTTTGCAACCCAAAGGGCAAATTAGTTTTATTTTTATCAGTTCTGTGTCCAGCTTTTATTGTGTATTGTAGATAGGGTGAAATGGTTTGATATAAGTATTTTCAAAGCTTCTTTTGGCAATACATTTTTCACTTCATGAAGAATTCCAACGGATTTTGATAATTTAAAACTGAAATGGGCAATATGCTCTTTGAATGTCAGAGGTTTATCTAATATTAATACAATCCCCAGGAACTTACAGTAGTTAGTTTCCTCAATTTCATGATCACCAAGTTTAAGGGATGGAAGACACATTCCTCTTGAATGAGAATATAATGTATTTTGTCACATCAATATTGAAGCATATTCTATTAGATTTAAGCCACATTGAAACATTTTGCAGCTCATTATTTTTACTCTCAGCAATTAAATAGGATTTTCATTTGGAAGAGCTGCAGAGAGCGTGCAGTTGTCTGCAAAAAGTATGAATTTGAAGAATGAAGTAGATTTGACTATATCGTTGATAAAGATTAAAAAAGAGGCCCAAGGACTGACCCTTGTGGTAATCCATGGTTGATTGTCAGTAGTTCTGATTGTACATTGTTAATGCAAACATATTGCCTCCGATTTGTTAAGTATGGTTTGAGCCAATCCTTTACAACTCCTCAAATGCTTTTTGGAAATCAAAAATATGGAGAAAACTAACTTTCCTCTGTATATATTGGAATATATGTATTCTAAACAATTTAATACGGCCTGTGTTGTTGCTTTTTTGCAGCAAAAATCAAATTGTTTGTCATAGAGGAATGACTGTTCTTCAAAATAAGAATATACTTCTTTGTATACAATTTTCTCAAATATTTTACTAATAATTGGTGGTACAGAGACAGGTCTATGATTATTAATGCAGGTTTTATTACCATTTTTAAAAATAGGGGTCACTATGGCAATTTTGCGAGTTCTGGAAAATACAAAAGAAAAATAACAGGTTATAATATTAAATATACACGATGCTATTATATCAGCAATAGTCTCAAGAATTTTAGCCAACAATGTCATTAATCCACTTGATTTATTTTTCAAGTTTATGCACAGTTACGTTAGAAGAATTAGTTAGCATGAAAAATAAAGATGTGTTCATGAACATGGTCCATGTTTTCCAAGTGGTCTGTAGGTTCACAAGAAATACTAAAAGTTACATTTTTGCCTGTTTATAGAAAAGTTGTAACACTGTTGCAGCATGAATTAAGCAGAAGCCAAATTTTATTTTCAACATCAGTTTTGTATTCAGTAAATTTGCGCATAAAGTAGTTTTTATTGTGTTGGTATTTGATTTGTCACATGATTCCTCAATATGTTATGGTATATTCCTTTAGACATCGGTCTCTTGTAGAGTTAGGTTAGGTACACTTGATGTTTCTTTACATTGATCAAGATCTCTTCAGTAATCCTGGGCTTTGGTTTATTTTTTAGAGTAATTGTGCAAGTGATGATTGGACAACACTGATTGTATGCACTCGTTATGATTTCAGTTTAATTCAGTATTGCTCCATCAATGTTAATTGCACCATTATCCTGTTAATAGATGTACCATGATAGCATATTCTTCTAGAACAGTTTGCATTATTCCAGATTATATTTGTTTACACAACGATATGAGTAAGTTCAGTCTATGGGTTGATACAAGTACTCTAGACATTTATGTTGATGAGAAAAAATGGGAAATGGTCAGATAAGTCGAAAGTTATTATTCTGATAAGAGAATTAGTTGGATTGACCATTAAAAGATAATCAAGCAGTGTAGCAGATTGTGTTGAAACATGTGTACATTGTGTAGGCTTAGTGATGATTGGAAGGAAGGATTTTGACTAAAAACCATTTAAGAAATATATGAGATTTGTTCACAGCTTTCATACTTTTGATGATCATAGTAGAAATCACTGCAGATTATTGTCATAGTAAAGAGACTTGTTAAACTGAGATATAATACTATGATGCTCATTCAGGAAAGGTACCGGACAGGCTGTTGGAGGTCTATACACAGTTCCAAGTATAATCCGTTTACCCTTTTTAGTTAGATCTATAAATAGAGTTTCAACATGTTGACGATTCATAGTTGCACTTACAATGATTCTCGAAGATACGTTGTAAGATATGTACATACTGATGCCTCTGCAACGTTTATTATTATGGAGCAAATGATGGCTATAATAGTTTTGTATTTGAATCAGGTCTTCAGTTGAGTCATCTAGCCAACATTCGATAAAGCTAAGAACGTTAAAGTTACAGTTAAGCTTACCGATACTACAAGATATTTCATATATTTTTGAATAAAGTGACACACAGTTCCCTAACTATAGCAAAAAATTGTTGCAAGTTGTTCTCATTGATTCATTGAATTTTTTAATATTAATATAAACACAGTTTCTAGTTTCATTTAGGTTTGGATACAGTCTGCTCAAATGATTGAGATCTGGGGCAATATCATTGATGTATATCAACACGGTCAGTCATTAAAATTAATAAAGAGTAAGTAATATACAACATAGAAAAATAATGAATACAAATTCAAGACAAAAAAAAGATATTTTGCACATCCAATCAACTGTTCCACAATAAGCCATCATAAACAAAGCAAATTTCATTACTCCCTCATTGAGTGGCAAAAAACAACTACGCATAACGATGGGCAAATGCTAGTGGCCCGTCCTCTCCTAGTGGCCAAGTGCACATAAGGCCATCAATCAAAGAATCACTAGAATATTCTCAATTCCATAAGATAAACATGAAAGCCTCGAAAGCTATTTCATTGTATAAAAAGAACCTTAATTAACCGAGTCAGTCGTTACCCACACGCTGCAAACTACTGAAAAAATTGAGTGAACCAGTTCCATCACAGCATAAGTTTAGGAAATTTACACCACCGAAAACTACTCACCGTTTCCTCTCCAAGGCTTTTATCTTTTTTGCTTCCTCATCATCTTTAGAGGGAGAGGCTACAACGCATTTCTTTCTCTTCTTCCTCTTCTGAGGTTTTGAGGAACAGCTGCTGGTGGGACCCTCTGGTGCATCGCTGCCGCTAGCTGCAGGCGACGGTCCAGGCTGATGACCAGTCAAAGGATCACTCGCTGGAGACTGGGGAGCATTTGAAGAACTGCTTACTGACTTCTCAAGAGTAAAATTACTGTTGGTAGACTCAACATTGGAAAATGCTTGCATGTCAGATTAGATTTTTAGTTAGTTCAAGCTTCCCTATCCACCACAAAGGCAATCCAAAGAGAGGAAGGAGGAAGACACCATTTAGTATGGAATTAAGGGAATGCAGAACCTATGCACGAAGGGCATAGAAACAGTAAGTTACGAAAGAAGATTATGAAACAAGACAAAAGTTGAAGAAGAAAGTAGTAGGTGCTGAAAAACAGGACAGCAGTGAACCAATAAAGAAAATAGTCTTTTAAGGTAGCCAACAGTTTTTCCCTATGAAATATTCAAAAATAAAAAAATAAAAAATACCTCAAGAGTGAAATAAGCTCTGAGGTACCAACAACATGTTTATTACATTTGAATAGACATTTATAGCCTTTAAGTTTTTGGAATTTTGGAATGTTTATTGTGAATCAAACAAAAAGAATCGTCTATGTACAATATTGGCTGAAAAATAGAAATTCTCACCAAATTTTCATTAAGGGGTAAATTTCAAAAACTTCAAGGCTCTAAATGGTTTTGAATGTTATAAACAAGTTGTGAATACCTCAGAGCTTATTTCACTCCTGAAGTACTTTTTATAAATTTTTGAAATTTTATAAGAAAAATGGACTCTTGCCGTAACTTGACAATAACTTGACAAACACATTTCATATCAACAAAAAGAAGGCAGCTTGGGCCCTCACATTTTCCCCCTGAGAGGTCTAATTCGGATAGATACGCAATAGTTCTATCCTCCTGAGGGTTGCTTGCCTAATGCACACCAGAAAATGGGCAAATATTGGACATTTGGGTAGACGATCTCCTTAACGACTATTTTCTAACTTATCAATGATGATGAAGTGCCTATGCTGTTAGCAGACACAGTATGAGGAGCAAGGTCGTCAACGCTGGACGTCTAAACTCATGTAGTCCTGTTGACAGATCCCTTAACTGTGTTTTGATTGCTAGCTGGAACACTTGTGTTCTGACCACCAAGTACATAAGGTGTGGCAACAAAGGCAGTGGCAGGTGCAGTAGCAAGGGGAGGTGTAGTAGCAGGTGGTTTTTTGAGGCCAGTGATGCTGTCAGCTGTGTTTGTAACAAGCGTGGTGATGCTCTGGATTACAGTCAATGTTGTCTGTCAGTGCTACCAAACAACAAGTAATTTTTGAAGTAGTTTACTATCACCTCTATAATTGAGGTTAACCTCCATTAACACTCAACCAAGTCATCACAAAAGAACTTGGAGCAATTTTCACGTCAAGTGGCAACAAATAAGCGCAAAATTTGGGGTCTCTCCACAAAATGATATGCAGACAAAAAATGGCATATCTTGATGAAACTAAAAAAGAGGGTCTGGATGATTTCGAAAGAAATTGGTTGAATAAACATCGTCTCGATCACGTTGAATAGCTTGAAAATATCTGTACAATGATAATTTTGTACTGAGATATCTTATGACAGAAAAAGGGAAACTTCGGAAATCAAATCAAGATCTGATGTTAGAATTTCAGAAATGTTATGGAATAACAGATTGATTTGTAATTACAAATTCTCTGCATAGTGATTGTGTACTAGGGGCTAATTCGTGTAGATACAATCTTGGAAAGTTGAATAAATTTATATTATACTCATACAAATAGCATCACAAACATGTTTGCTTGGAGGAGTAAGATTTCTCCAATCCAAGATTTTTTTGTTAATGCAAATTTTCATTATGTTTGGACATGTTTGGGGCTCAAACATGTCGTGAAAGATGGTCTACCATAATTTAATACACATGAGCTGACGGTGCATGGTATACAGTACATCATAAAATCTACTTAAGAATTTCACCTCTAAATCTCAACAATTTTTATGATGTACTGTATGCCATACACCATCAGCTCATGTGTATTAAATTATGGTAGACAATCTTTCATGACATGTTTGAGCCCCAAAACATCATAAAATCTACTTGAGAATTTCACCTCTACATCTCAACAATTTTTAGAACTGAGGCTGGATTTCATCTTTACAGTGATATTGGGTGCATGTGTGCAGTAAATGAAAGTCAAATTTAGGAAAGAACTGAAGAGCAACCAAATCTAAATTGTATCATCAAATTATTTATTCTTTTGAAAGGTAATTTAGATACTCTGCATGCAAGTAAAATAGTTGAACACGTGGAGACTGAACAGTTTTTAAATGGCTTTGATGGAATGCTTGTCAATCATAAACTGAAACCAATTTTGAAGATAAGGAACTACACGAGTGCATATGAAGCACTCCACACAAATGAATAATGGATCTCACCATGGAGCACAAGCTCCATGTATTGCAAGATAAATAAAATCAAACCATCCAAAACTTTTGACTCACCAAATCTGCAACTGACTGCTTGCTTGTGCCCTGTTGAGGCAGCTCCACCACCTGCTGCACCGGAGGTGGTAAACACAAAGGTGAAGGAGACGGCATAGTGGAGGCAGACATGAGGGCTGCGACTGGGACCTTTACCGGGATGGTTTGACCAGTGGGCAGACGAAAGAAAAGCTGGGCTTCAGTCGCAGTAGGAGATGCAGACAAAAAGGAACTTTCTGTGTTGATCTTGGCTACTGTAGTGCATCCTTTACTGCTCAAAAAGTCAAATGTGAAACGAAGCAGAGGCAGAAGGGAACATGTGAGGGTTCAAGGATTGCAAGACAATTTTGGAAAGCTGAGGTTTCATCTCTGATTATATGTACGTGTGGCACAGAGGTAATGTGCCTATTATGGCCTTCAAAAACACAATTCTAAAATCAGTATTCTTGGCACCATTATTCTATTCATGTTTTACCATCTGATTCTGCTCAGTTGAGTAATTATCAGAAAAACTTAGTTTGAAGTTTCTCAAAGAGATGAATTAGACAATAAAATATTTTTACCAAGGTTACTTACCCAGCAGTGATGATAGGAGTGGATGTAGATACAACAGAGCTGGTGGGCATGCCAGCCTTGGCACCAGCAGTGACAATGACGTCCAGTTTCTCAGAACCTCCCTCTCCAGCTGTACCTCCAGAACTCGTGCTTGACAGAATGCTCCCTCCAACAGCACTGTCTTTGGAGTTTACACTCCTGTCTTCAACGACTTGGGTGGACGGAGAACTATAAGTCCCTCCTTTGTTACACAATGAAGGATTTGTTACTGGAGAATATTTCTTATCAGACTCATTCGTTGAAGACTCTGACACAACCTCTTGGTCATCAGGCTCAAGCTCTGATCCCTGATGCATCTGAACTTTTTCTTTACTGCTGGATTCAGCTTCACTGCCTAGCTCACTACAGCTATCAGTTCTTCTTTCAATTGCACTGCCATCAGTTTTACCATGAGATTTATAGTCATCATTGTATGTTTGATTTTCTTCTTCATCCTCAAAACTTTCACAATAAACTTCATCACCACCAAAAAATTCATTAACTTCATCATCAGAACTAGCATCACCTTTGGAGCATGACTTTTCATCACCTACTTCTGATAACAATGGGGTAAGCATGGGTTCATTAGGAGCAGAGCATTGCAAAGAATGCAAGCAATTTTGATTATTATTTGGTTCCTGGATAGGACAGAGGGCAGTACCTTGAGTCTGGTCAGGTCTGAGGTCCAAAAGAGATTCCTCACTGACTTTTCTTTTATTCTCCCTTACTAAAACACCTGCTAAGTCATTTGTGATGGAGTCATCTCCATGCTGATGTGAAGAATTCTGAGAGCTCATGTTAGTCTTTGATTGAGATGTCTGAGAGAAGCTCTCAGCAGCTGTTTGAGACGTGGGTAATGAGCCTGGCAAGCACATTGAAGGAGTTCCATAAGTGCTTGGCTGAGATGTTTTAAATTTCTTGGAGGCTGGACAGGGAGTTTTGACTTTCTTGGAGGCTGACCGTGGAGTTTTTGCCTTTTTGGAAGCTGATTGCGAAATTCTGACCTTCTCAGGGGATGATTGACTGTCACTTGTTTCTGCGGTAAAAACCGACAAAATAAGTACATACTTTGGCTGGTGAACTATGCTTGTTAGCTTGTACAAATGAAAATTTTGATAAACAGTGCACAGCCTGCACTCCTGTAACCTTTAAATTACCCTGTGAATATTAAGGCGACCAAGCGATTTTTGGCTTATAAAACTTCAAAAATTAATAAAAAAATACTTCTAGAGCAAAATAAGCTTGGAGGGATTCACAACATGTTTAGAACATTCGAATGGATGTTCAGAGCCCAAAAATTTTTTAAATTTGCCCATACCTCCCTCCCCCCCCACACACCTGCCCCTTTGAGGGGAACGTCCATTCGAATGTTCTAAACATGTTGTGAATTCCTCCGAGCTTATTTTGCTCCTGCAGTATTTTTTAACAATTTTTTAAATTTCATGAGAAAAACCGTTCAGTCCCCTTAAAGGTATCTTAGAGCAAATATGTGATAAATGAAGTGACTGTACAAATGTCATATGTCATACCACATGCTAACTAGATGCCACAAGCCATCCTCCTCACTTAGCACTGCAGTAGCCTGCAATTCATCTGGTAAAGTCATTTAAGCACACAGAAGGCTATTTCCTGAGCAACCATAAGGACAAGTTTACAGATTCCTTACAAATTGGGACATAATGTGTACTACTGGGCAAATTGCTCATTCATGTTAAAACATAAGTGCATGGCATTCCATCTGTTTCATAACCATTTTATAAAATAACTTATATGAGATGAAAAGTTAATTGCATTTGTATATTTCTTAGGAAGGATAGAAATACATTCAAGCAGTAAAGTTGATTTCCCAATTCTACTACTAACACCCTAAACAAACCAACTGCTAACAACTGCAGAAACATAGCATATGTGTTAAATAGTTGCCTGTGATAGTGAAAGACTGGCTATTTTGCAGTAGCATAAGCATGAAATAAAGGCTGGCAAGTCTCAGATTAAATTAAAGTTTCAGCCTCGTATCTCAAACAAGGAAAAATGAAGGTGTTATTTTGCATCACTCAGCTAAGGAAATTCACAATCTATGCACATGGTGTGCTCCTCCATAAGATCTGCACAATAAAACATTATGTTAGGATGAGGAAGTTTTTCAAAAAAGACAATCTAACCTAATAATAGCCGTTGTGTGTTTATTTATATATCTCTTTGGTGTCCGCTTCTTAAGAAACATGGGATGTCTGTGTTTGTGGTATCATGGATACCAAATACCTCATGGATACCAAATTAATATCATGGATACCAAAGGTATAACATTAAAAGATGGCCTCCACATGCTTTGATATGTTTGAAATGTACCAGGATGTGTTCGTTTAGGATATGTTTGGTTAGATTAGGATAGCATAGGCCAGCATAGGTTAGGTAATATTGACAGAATTTTTACACGGGTCCACCTAGGAATTTCCAAGGGTCCGGGGAATTGCCACGGGTCCTGCTGCTACCTAACAACACCCATGGTTTATTTGTTTTGAGTCCGCTTCTTCCATTTCTCTGTCATGCTCATTAAGATAGCCATAATGATCGTATCTGTGATACGGGTTTCACCAATGCGCAAGTATAATAATATTTTTTATCACGGGTGCTGATGGATATTTTTGTTAGTCATCCATGTCTGGAAAGTTTGTTTAAGAAAGGTATTGAATCTTGTCATTTTTGGCAGGCCGTTTACTTAAGTAGTTGAATAAGAGACAGCAATGGAAACTGAAAAACCAGACAGCAGTGAACTAAAGGACAATAGTCCATAGCAAAACAAAAAGCCAAAGCAAATCCTGCAACATATAGAACTAAACCTTAATGAATTGATAACCAACAAATGGACTACTCCTTAATTGTTCCTAGATAAGACAGAGGGCAGTACTTTGAGTCTGGTCAAGTCTGCATGGCATGACCCGAATTTCTACATATGAAGGAAATATGTCATTTTATCAAATAATAAAGATGTTGAACTAATTTTTGAATAAAAATATGCATTTGTACACATATGTACCTTGTTGTACATATATGAACCAATGCATAGTTATCATGTTAAATAAGCAAAATTACCCTCTACAACATTTTAGTTTCTCACCTTTCATTCCGGAATTCTCATCACGGAAGAACAAAGGCACAACGCCTCTTTTGAGGGGACTTTGCTTCTTGGATGGTGGCAAAATTTTCTTACAGTCAGTCAATCTAAAATGATTGCCACAAACATAGTAGTTAGCCAATATATTACTTTTTGTGAGTGTATTCAACTTGTGACACCCACTTGCTTCAATCCATTCTTTATAGTTAGAGTGGGGAAAACGATAAAATTTAATTTCAGGATGATTTTCAGAATTATTACCACAGTTAACAAAAGTGCACTTTTTCTTCCTCTTCTGTGGCACCTTGAACAATTTCAAATCTTTCTTCTCCTCTATCTCAGGTTGACCATCTCCTGTGAAAAAAGGATAAAATCGTCTAAGTTATCGAATTACTAATTTTTATATCTTATAGAACATAATTCATAGCTGGAAAATGTACTCTTTCCCAAAGAGGTGGAGCTGAAGTCCAAAAATTGTTTCACCACAGTAACTGTGGGGCCAATGCAAGAGGGGCCAATAAATTTTACCAACTTGAAACTTGATATTTACTTTATTAAAAATATATAAGTCATTACCTATTCAGTAGAATTCAAAAATGATATTGCAATGCTTAAGTTATTTATGCTTGTAGTTAGTTATTACAGAATTCTACCTTAAACTTTAGAGACACAATCAAATATATGTAATCACCAACTTATTGTTTGACTTTACAACCACCTACAATTAAGTTAATAAATAGTTTATCTACTTGGGTATCATGAATGCATGTGATTAGCCATACATAGATGATTCATGCATTCATCAGCCATGCATAAATGATAAGAAAAAGAATGAGATTGCAAACTTATTAAGCTAAAGAAATGCATAGGAATGCATTAAAGAAAAGTTCGGACTACAAAAATTTTTGGTATATGTTGAATGTTTGCCAGTAATCAATTTTTGAGTTTTTGGTGCCTGAACATAGTTAATTATATTAAAATAAATAAGTTTTCTTCTTTGCACTTTTTTTAAGAAATGAGTATTTCACGAGTTATAGCGGTATGTTAATTTCTGCAAAGACGAATGCGCTCAAAAAACATCTACTAATCGATTTTTGAATTTTTGTTGCTAGAATCATCAAAATAAACTACTTTTCTTCTATACACTTTTGCGGCAAATGAGTTTTTTACGAGTTTGAGCGGTAGGTTTCATTTATTGAGCAATTGAGCTGTTAGCGTACGTTAGGATACTTTGTTATTATTATCTCACCCCGCAGAGCTTGCAAAGCCTGAGCCCACTTGAAAAATCTTTTAGTTAATAACACAATAGAAATTATCACCCAAAATTAATTAGTCGGAGCAGTATGCTAATTTTCGTCACAGATGGCGCGAATGTGCTCGGTCATTCCAGCGCGTCGGATGGGAGAGTCCAATGTAGTGTTGCCGTCCGACGCGCTCAATGAATTTCTCACCGCTTCAAACACTAGAGTTGCGGGAAGTAATTTATCACTATAACTTGTTGAATACTAATTTTAGATGGAAAGTGCATAGAAGAAAACTTGTTTATTTCGATCTAATTAACTATGTTTAGGGACCGAAAACTGGAAAATTGATTACTGGCAATTCCTTCACATTTACCAATTATTCGGTAAATCTGAAGGAGATGACAGTTGTCGATTTTCCACTTTTTGGTGCCTGAACCTAATTAATTGAATCAAAATAAACAAGTTTTTTTCTATTCTTTTTTTGTCTCAAATGAGTATTTTACGATTTATAGCGGTAAGTTTAGTTTCATCATTGATGACAAATGCGCTCGAATCAACAGCTACTCATCGGTTTTCGAATTTTTGTTGCTTGAAACATGGTAATAACATCGAAATGAACAACTTTTATTCTATACACTTTTTTCGTCAAATGAGTATTTAACGAGGTATAGCGGTAGGTTTGGTTTCGTCTTTCAAGACAGAGCGCTGAAAGCGAGACGCCATAGCAGTATTGCCATACAACTCGATCAAAGAATTTCTTTCCGCTTCAAAGACTGGAGTTGCGGTAAGTCATTTACCGCTATAACTAATAAAATACTCATTTGAGACAAAAAGTGCATAGAAGAAAACTTGTTCATTTCGATCTAATTAACTATGCTAAGGCATCGAAATTTACAAAATCAACAACTGTCATCTCCTTCAGATTTACCAATTATTTTTCTACAGGATCTCAACGTGTCACGAAAGCTATCAACAAAATTGTCCTACCATCAGCCAATACATGGATTGGAAACATACTGATGAATTCGTACTAGATTTACCCATGATGACAATTGTATATCTTACCTCCAATACTCAAATTCAGGTCATTATAAGGCAATGGCACCACACCGTTTTTAAGAGGTACTTTTGTTTCGAACGGTGAAAGGATTCTTCTGTAATCTGTTTTTCGAAAATGGCGGCTACACACAAAATAATGGTTGCACAAATTAGATTCCTTAATTGAACCTAAAATTTTATTTCCACTTGCTCTTATCCACTCTTTAAAATTTGCATGAGGATAATGGAAGTATTTGATATCAGGATGATCTCTAGAATTATTTTCACATGTGATGAAAGAACATTTTCTCGTTCTAATTGTAGGTGCCATTCTTGCTGATAAAAACGCCGACAAACTGGTCGCGTTGTTGTCGACTTGTTGTTGCTCGGTCGCGGGACTCGGTCGCGGTCGGACGTGCGGGGAAATGGTGCGGTAATTGTTGAAATTGCAAGGGGGAAATAAACTAGCCATGCATAAAAATTATACTATCAGTGAATGTGTTTGCTACCTGTGGAACAACGAAAAGGAAAAAATAACTTTTGTCTTGTTTCTGCTTAAATCAGTGCACTTTAAATGAAAAGCCAACGAAGCAGTGCTGGCAAGGGGTGTGAAATGGTGTGCTCAGCTTGGTCTCGAACGATAGGCCTGAGTGAAGTGTGAAGTATCCTTGTTCCCTCAGTCTCCCCTCACCGCGCCCGCACCCTCCCCCCCCCCCCTTTCCCGTACACCTGCCTCCTACACCTGCCTCCCGTCCTCTGACCGTTCAGAGCATAGCAAAACCTGGACTTTTCCGCTTCAAGCAACCAAAGAAATAACGTTTGTTTTTGATCAATTTTTGGTAATGTCAAACCTCTCAGTTAAGTTTTTGTTCACTTCCTACGTGGCCGAGACGGCAAATGTGCACGAAAGAATTATTGTGTTTCGTACCTGTCGGGTTTTGGGGTTTTGCCGTTGAGTGGTTCAGTGGTTATTTTTGATTTGACGGCTAAGACAAAACTCGATTTTCTCTCGAAGCGCATGGGAAAATAGTGAGATGATAATGAAACACGTTTGGATAACTCAGCTTGGTTTTCCGTGATGTAGTTTATTTGGGTAGCGAACACCAGGAACTGTCTTGGTTCTTGATCCCGGAGAGCTTGTGAAATTGGCGATCCGTGCCGGAGGAACAGGCTGGAGTCGACGAAGGCCGGCACACGATGGAGTTAAGCGTGGTGAATGAGTTGAATTTGGGGAAGTGGAATTAAGTAACTTGAGATGATTGAGCGAGAGTCAATGACGTAGTTCAAGAATATCTAATGACTCCCAAAAATAAGATGGGGGTGTGAAAGAGCAGGCAAAACTCAGGCTCATGTGAGCAGAATCAAGTGGCACATTAGCAGGGGGCACACTCAAGTTGAATTACTTGTCCAGATTAGTAATAGCAAGTTAGTCACTGATAATGTGAGAATGGCATTAAGCAATCATCATGGCGCTCAGGAAAACCAGAAGCCATCGGGAACGAACGCCGGCAATTTCGCCGCGTCCGTCCACGAGTAATTTATGAAAGATTCGTGATATGATACTGGCAAAGACCCGCAATATGCTTGCAGTAGAGAGAAAGAAAACCAGTACGTTAAACTGAATATCTAGTATGAATTTACACGAGAGTTTGGGAAATGACACGCCATTTTCACTCTATAAAAACACATGCCAATCTCAGAATCTTAACACTAATTTTTATCCCTAATTCATGACACTGAGCAGATCTTCAGATTGAAATACACAATACACCGAAACACATGGCACATATTCTTACCCGGTTTTACTCTTATTTTACCCTAAATATCACTGCACTTACGAGATGTTTGCGCAACCACGCCACAAGCAAGAGTAAGTGGACTAGGCGACGCGCTAGTGTGTTGCCAGACGGGCTTCTTAAGAACTCGAAATGTAAATTGATTATTTGATCTCTCATGTATTTACACAAAAATTTTAATAATTACGAATTAGAAGTAGAAAATAATTAATAATAAATTAGAGTAATATTTTTGATGCTGCTAATTAATTTATTCAAGTATGAATAGCGAATTTCTAATTTTTACACTTATGTAGCGGTATGCTACATTACCCCCTAAGGCGCAGACCGAAAGGTCCACCCGCTGCAATCATCTGTAGCGGGAAGGAGGGCGAACTACACGACCCTGCCGAGTTCGGCAATTGGCAAACGATACTGAGCGGGGAAGTTTCACCAAACGGGTCTGCAAGTTTAGATCAGCAAGAGTCCTAGGAACAAGAGTTACTGCAGCGGGCTCGTCTGGTCTCTCCAGACTTGTCGCTGTGTCAGTAAGAGGACTAGAGTTAGAATCTACGATAGGCGTATGGATAGGGTTTGAGTGTACAGGCACATAGAAAGGGTTACACTCAAGCTGACTAGGCAACAATGCAGTCAACTGAGGAAGCTGAGATGGTAGATATGGTCGAGTCTCAGTGGAAGGAGAATTCTGCGGAGAAGATGATGAGTTATAAGTTACACTATGATCCGAAGTGTATGCGACTTTTAATCTGTCTATGCTCACAGGGTCGCTCGAGCCGAATCTGTCGAGGATGAAATATTTTTGCTTGCGTTTAAGTACTTTGAATGGGCCATCATAAGGGCGCGTGAGCGTAGGCTTTATAGCATCATTTCGGACATACACATGTGTGCAGTCTTGCAGGGCAGGATCTAGTCTGTCCTCAGTCTGAGGCATTCGTGGAGCAACATACTCAATCTTACGCATGCAATCTTTTAGGCAGGTTACATATGCGGAACGGTCAGCGGATGAAAATTCAGGCAACGGTTTTGGGTCAACAATGTCGCCGGGGAGACGAAGTGTCTTCCCGTACAACATCTCCGCCGCTGTGCACTGCTGATCTTGCCGGAAGAGATTCCTAATGCTGAGCAATACTACTGGAAGTCTATCGGTCCAATCGTGACTGCAATTAAGGCAGCGCAAGGCAGACTTGGGGTCTCTGTGGACTCTCTCAATAAGTCCATTTGACTGCGGATGATAAGCTGTCGTGGATGTGTTTGCACACCCTAAAGCGGTACTGAGCTCACTCCAAAATTTGGAGGTAAATTGTGATCCCCGGTCATGTGTGACTTGTACGGGAACCCCAAATCTAGCTATCCAGTTGGACATGAAGGCGCGAGCTACAGTCTCAGTTTGTGTATCAGGAAGAGGGACAGCCTCAACCCAACGCGTGAACCTATCGATGATGGTCAACAAATAAGAATAACCGCGCGATACAGGCAAGGGACCCACTAGGTCTAGGTGGACAGAGTCAAACTTTTGACCTGTGAATGCGCAACTCTGCAGCGCTGCACGATTATGTTTCACCACCTTACTACTCTGACACGCATGGCAAGTTTGCACAATTTGCCTGACCTCCTTACGCATCGCTGGCCAGACGTAACGATCAGAAATCAAACGCAATGTACGGTTAATACCAGGGTGACTGAGGGAATGGTAGTGGAGGACAGCTACTCTGCGGAGAGTCGCAGGAAGATACAAACGAGAAGGTCGCTCGGCATCACGATACACGCCGTCAACCAAGGTTAGTTTTGGAAGGGAAGGGTTAGAAGATTTGAGAAGGTCCTGAAGTTCAGGATCCTCCTTTTGAGCATTACAAATGTTGCCGAAGGTGATTTCGCCACTGGTTTGGACAGAGTTAATTCTGGAGAGGCAATCGGCTACGGTATTGTCTAGTCCCTTAATGTAACGGATGTCAGTTGTGAACTGACTTATAAAGGACAGGTGTCGAGCTTCTCTAGGCGAATGTCTTTCAGAAGGCATTTTTATAGCTGAGGTCAAAGGTTTGTGATCTGTGTAGATCACAAACTCCCTTGCCTCTAGAGCATAGCGAAAGTGTCTCACAGATAGGTAGATAGCAAGAAGTTCCCTACCGAACGCGCTATAGGCACGCTCAGTGGGCGACAACTTTTTGGAAAAGAAAGCAAGAGGAGAGATATTAGTACCTACTTGTTGTTGCAACACAGCACCTACGGCGGTACTGGATGCGTCAACAACCAGGCTGAAATCAGCATTAGCAATAGGATAGGATAGTTCAGTCGCGGATGCTAATTTGTGTTTTATAGTATCAAAAGCTTTGCGCGCTTCTTCTGTCCATTTTACCTCGATAGATTTGCCTTTACGTTTCTTTTCGAGGAGGTCGGACAAGGGCGCTAAAGTTTGAGCACAATTGCGTATGAAACGATGGTAGAAGTTAACAGAACCTAGGAACCTTCTAAGTTCCTTCTGGGTCTGTGGAAGAGGAAAGTTTCTGATCACTTCTACTTTGGAAGGCAAAGGTTTTAGACCTAGGCTAGAGATTTCATGACCTAAGTAAATCAGTGATGACTTTCCGAACTCACATTTCTCAGGATTTACGAGGAGTCCATTGTCGGACAATCTTTGAAAAACGACCCTAAGATGGTCTTTGTGCAACTCCGGGGTTGTGGACGCCACAAGGATATCGTCTAAGTAGACAAAAGCGAAAGAGAGATCAGAGAAGATTTCAGCCATGTGTCTCTGGAACGTTTGAGGCGCGTTCCGGAGACCATATGGCATTTTTAGAAATTCAAAGAGACCAAATGGAGTGATGACAGCGGTCTTGGGGATAGCGGACTCATCAAGAGGGATTTGATGAAAGGCGGACTGAAGGTCTATCTTAGAGAAAATTTGAGCTCCTTCCAAATTTGCACTGAAATCGTGAAGGTAGGGGATAGGATAGCGATCAGGTAAAGTAACGGCATTCAACCTGCGGAAATCCCCGCACGGTCTGAATTCACCGTTAGCCTTGGGTACCAGCAAAAGAGGACTAGCCCAAGGACTTTTGGAGGTGCGGATGATGCCACACTCCTGCATGCGCGCGAATTCTTTCTTGGCTAACGCCAATCGATCAGGCGGCAATCTCCTAGCACGGGAGAAGACAGGCGGTCCTTGCGTCTCTATGAAGTGTTTCGTGCAGGTTTGCATATTTTTGGAAATTAAGTTAGGGTTTTTTAATGCGGGAAAACTTTTAAGGATTTGTGCGAACATGCACTCCTCCTTGAAAGCAATAGAAAAGGAATGCAAGACATTTTCTTTAGTTATGCTACCAGCGGGAATTGAGATCTGTGTCTCCTCGTCCCTAATACATCTGTTTTTCACATCGACAACAATCCCAAATTTTTCGAGAAAGTCCGCGCCAATGATAGGCTCTTGGACTTCCGCGATTAAGAAGGTGAAAAGGAAGGATCGCCTCAATCCCAGACTGCACTCTAAGGCTCGTTCACCGTAACAAGGTATTGGCGTGCCGTTTGCGGCGCGTAATGTAGCCACTAAGGGCTGGTTTTTGACTTTTGCCGTGGCAGGGATTATGGATACACTGGATCCAGTGTCGATTAAGAATCGGTATTTGGTGACGGGATCGAGGATTGTCAAGAGGCGAGTAGTCTGGGAATGAGGCAACGCAGTACTCGCTACTGTGCGTTGCTGGTGGCGTTTCCCGAGGTCATTTGTTCGGTATAACGCGGGCAAAAGCGTGAGGCGCATTTACGAGCTTGGTCACCAAATTTCTGGTGATACCAGCACAAGTTGCTACTGGCATCACGAGAGCGTGACCGAAAACGAGGGTTTTGATTATTTGACATATCATAAGATCTACCTCTATCAAAGCGTTGAGGAGGAGGAGGAGGATAGTCATAGTTGGAGGGATAGTCATAAGGATAGTTGTAGGCATTTTGGTGGCTTTGGAATCTCCCTGGGCCTTGCTGAATGTGCGCCACACTTTGACTCTGACCTATTTGAAAATTTTGGAGAGCTTGCTTTATTTCAGCGATGTCCTGCTGCAACTGATCTATTTTGACTGAATTCTGCGTCGTATTTGACGGGCTAAAAGTTGTAGCTCCTACATTCAAGGGAGCAACCTGTGGTTCTCGTGGCAAATTGATATTTCTAATCACAGTCTCAGCGGACTCCGCTAATTTTTCTAGAGTTTGCTCGGGCCCCGCTAACGAGAGGAAAGGACGCACATTAGGTGCGAGCTTCGTCATGAAAACTTCCTTCAGAAACCCCTCAGCTACGGCAACACCAGTAGCGAGTTTCCGAAGTTCTTTCACGAGCGAAGAGGGAGAGAAAGAAGCAGAGACAGGTGGAATTGCTGAGGCATCTACCAAGCTACGAAACTTGTCCGCATCGGACATCTGAAGCCTTGCCAAGATTTTTCTTTTCAATATTCCGTAAGGATCGTGATCAGGAGGGTTTTCTAATAACTCGTTGGAATCATTAAGCAGTTTCGTGGGCGCTGCGCTAACGAGCGCGTAAAATTTGTCTATGTCCTGATTTATCCTATTATACCTAAAAACAGCTTCCACCTGGTTGAACCAGGTGTGAGCGTCCCCTGGAATGAAAGGCGGGAGTCTAATGGGATTTGCGTGTGCTCGATCTTCATTGTCTGAGTCAGGCATGCTAGCGATCTCTTTTGGGGAATGCGCAATTGATGATATCAGTGCCCAAGACTTGGGATTAGGTAGCAAGGGTTTGCGTTAATTCTTTACCTACTCGATCATTCAAATTAAGTGAAAGCAGAAGATAGGAAATATGAATTTGGAAACGAAGAAAAAAAAAATTATTATGCGGTATGCGGCAATTTGCGTAGGCACAAAATTAAGCATGTGAGGGAAAAATTTTTTTTCCTACCTACTCAATCAATCAATAACGTTGAAGATAACGGAAAGAGAAAAAAAATGGGACGAGAATTTTACGGTAGTCAGGAATAAATGCACAGCACGGAAATAGTAGAAAAATATTTCCCTACCTACTGAGGCACAAAACAAACAAAGACAGGAAACAGCATAAAAGAAAGATAAAAAAAAATTTTTAAGCTGCTCAGAGAAAATTCATTAGCATGGTCAAACTCACAGGAAATCTCTCAAACTACCACGAAATGGGAAAATTTATCACTACCATGCTACGCCAACATTATCCTCTCACAGTCTCCCAGAACACTTCGAGTTTAGTTCTTTCTTTTATTTTTAAAATAGCGGCCAATGCACCAGTGTCGGGTTTTGAGCCGTTGGTATTTTGAAGGCAATATTGATTATTGATTATTGACGGCTGCAACTCGAACGATTTTCTCGATAGTTCTATGGGAAATTAATGAGAGGGATAATAAAAGCGTTTTGGATAACTCAGCTTGGTTTTCCGTGATGTAGTTTATTTGGGTAGCGAACACCAGGAACTGTCTTGGTTCTTGATCCCGGAGAGCTTGTGAAATTGGCGATCCGTGCCGGAGGAACAGGCTGGAGTCGACGAAGGCCGGCACACGATGGAGTTAAGCGTGGTGAATGAGTTGAATTTGGGGAAGTGGAATTAAGTAACTTGAGATGATTGAGCGAGAGTCAATGACGTAGTTCAAGAATATCTAATGACTCCCAAAAATAAGATGGGGGTGTGAAAGAGCAGGCAAAACTCAGGCTCATGTGAGCAGAATCAAGTGGCACATTAGCAGGGGGCACACTCAAGTTGAATTACTTGTCCAGATTAGTAATAGCAAGTTAGTCACTGATAATGTGAGAATGGCATTAAGCAATCATCATGGCGCTCAGGAAAACCAGAAGCCATCGGGAACGAACGCCGGCAATTTCGCCGCGTCCGTCCACGAGTAATTTATGAAAGATTCGTGATATGATACTGGCAAAGACCCGCAATATGCTTGCAGTAGAGAGAAAGAAAACCAGTACGTTAAACTGAATATCTAGTATGAATTTACACGAGAGTTTGGGAAATGACACGCCATTTTCACTCTATAAAAACACATGCCAATCTCAGAATCTTAACACTAATTTTTATCCCTAATTCATGACACTGAGCAGATCTTCAGATTGAAATACACAATACACCGAAACACATGGCACATATTCTTACCCGGTTTTACTCTTATTTTACCCTAAATATCACTGCACTTACGAGATGTTTGCGCAACCACGCCACAAGCAAGAGTAAGTGGACTAGGCGACGCGCTAGTGTGTTGCCAGACGGGCTTCTTAAGAACTCGAAATGTAAATTGATTATTTGATCTCTCATGTATTTACACAAAAATTTTAATAATTACGAATTAGAAGTAGAAAATAATTAATAATAAATTAGAGTAATATTTTTGATGCTGCTAATTAATTTATTCAAGTATGAATAGCGAATTTCTAATTTTTACACTTATGTAGCGGTATGCTACATACCTCCGTTTCACTACTGACACCGAATAGTTTGAATACACAGAAAGTTTGAAGTGAGCTACCAGTAAGAACAACGGGTGAACGAGAAGTTGAAAAACATTTACAATCACCAGGGAAAATACTATAAAAAGTGCACCTAACCTTGAATTTGTAATTCAAATATGTTCTCACTAAAAGCGTTAGTCATCCTACTGACGATGTGTTTCTTGATCCTGCAAAGTTTCCTGCAAAATTACCGCAGCGAAAGGAAGCCCATCCGAACGAAGGAAAAGACTGAAGATGAGGCTGAATACTAAGATACGCTTTCTTTATTCAATGAAACTAAAATTTAAAAATTGTGCTGTTCCTCAATATCATCATATCACATTTTGTACCAGATCTCATTCTGTTGAATAATTAAAACATCCCTCAAATAGGAAGAAACTCTCGGCCAAAAAAAGAAAAAAAATCACGACTCGTGTCAGAGACTGTGACCTAGTCGTACAAAATGCAAAATGCAAAATTGCATGTCATTGTTCGCAGCCAACCCCAAGCCTCCCAGTTCCTCGCCTCTGTCCTCCAGCATTAAAGGGCAACTCCTCTTCTCTCAGCTGTGAGCTTCAATACCTCGATGAACGGCTTGGATTTACCTCACTTTTCATAAAATACTTGCTGAGCGAGGTAAAATTTAGCAAATCAGTATCAGCGATACATATACAAAAACTACATCATTCTCATAATTTCAGTCATAGCTATGCAAATATAACGCACAATGCATCACTACGAGACTCGCTACGCAGGCCGGAAAGTGCCGTTCTCTGCACAGATGTTGCCCTACACAACATCCCGGAAAAATGGTTCTTTCAGGGGCAAAAATACGACCTTACCAAGCAAAGTGCCTGCAAGTAGGAAACCTACATCCTCTCACTCACAAGATTCTAATGCTCAAAACGCAGGAGACTTGCTAACCGCTGCCAGTAACTCCGTCAGAGAATGTGTGTCACCTTCCGAAGCAACGTCAGTGAAGACTATGCAACCAATATCGCAGGACGAGGGAAAACATATCTGCCAAACCTCCAGCAATCATTTGAAGGTTCGAAGCAGTGAAGTCTCAGCCGCAGCACCACAACCAACTGCTGCTCCTCATCTGAACAAGCATAACAGCGTGCCAGCTCCCCAGCTCTGCGTCAACAACAACGCTCCAAACTGTCCGCCAGCGACGGGGACACAAACGCCATCCTCATCAGTGGTACAAGACAGAATAGTTGTTATTAATAAGGACATTTCAAGCGGGGTAGACTCTCCTCATTCTCCAGATTATATGTTCGATAATATTCGCGCACAAACCGATACTGGCAGTAAATTACCCCAGAGCGCAAGCTGTGGGAACAAAATGAAATTTCCAGTACAGAGCAATAGAAAAAACACTGTTACTTCTTTCAATGGTTACTTGCACCCGCTTCAAATCACAAGCTCTCAAAAAATTCATGAAATTATTCACAATTTGTCTCTATCAGCAGCGTTTTTCAATAAATCCCTAAGACAACGTGAGGCTCCTAGCCCGTCGTCGATTTTCTCTACAGTATCAAACATTCAAAACTTAACCGAGCAACTTTTTGCTTTAAATTCACATATAAGTTCTCATGACCTTGCAACTGCGGTACCTGCTAGTATCTCTTGTGAAGTCGACTCCAATTGTCGAGAACCTTACGATACTCTGCTGCTAGGTGATAATATCCTAAGCACGATCAGAAGGAAGGACATCGATCGCTCTTGCTGGATCAAAACTGTTCCATCTGGGCGCTTCGACGACCTTCTCCATGCTATAAATTGCATGCCTAGATTTAAAAATTATATACTAAGTTTTGATGGTCTCTGCCACTCTCCCTCAGACCTTGCTCGAATCAAACAACAAATTGTAGGGAAGTACGCACTTTCTACTATTTATATCGCCAATGCTTGCAGTGCGAAAGAATTAAACAAAGCGATGAATTTCTGCAAAAACCTGGGTTTAAACTTGATTCAATTTCAAACTTACCCAGATAATGAAAACGGTGACGCACTCAATAAAATTCAACGGCCTCGCACCCAGGCAGAAAACTTCTGTTTTCTTGGACAACTTGCAATGAAATCAACATTGCGAATCACCGTGCCATATTGTCCTCATTTTAACAAATGTCAAGCAATAATTGGAATTGTAGGTCATTCCAATGAATCGAAAACTTCACGGAAAGAGACAAATAGTCTCACTTTAAACTTTGGAAAAGAATATAAGCCTATGCACATCGCTGCACATGGTACTCCAAATCCTTCAAAATTGATTGCGTCATCAAGCAGAGCTCTGAGTAACTCACCCACCCACAACATGAGGAACATGAATAAGCCTGAGCCTTTCCCTGACTCGATCTCAGACAAATATAATGTCAGTACGAAAAATAAATTTGCGTTACTTGCAACAGACACAAATAGTGATTGCGACATGCCCTCCTTTTCAACCAATTCTCAACTTTCCAGTGAGTACGCAGGAACCGAGGAAAGTCAAGCTAATAACGATATTCAAAACTATTCCAAAAAAATCAAATCATTCAAAAAAAATCTGTTGCCTCTGCCAGGCCTCCGCTGAACGATCAAACCGATACTGCTACCGCAAAACCAACAGTGAGTCAAATTTGCACACGCGTTGCAAACACACTGGACGATTTGAAACGATCGCTCAAAATGGAGCCTGCTTACACTGTAGGTGACGGACACTGTCTCCTCCACGCCGTAACGACGCAGCTTGCTTCACAACAAAGATCGAAATGGGATTATACATCTCTGAAAATAGCCATCAAAACTGAGAGCTCCAGAAACAAGGACCAGTATGCAAAATTCGTTGACAAGAACAGTGGCAGTTTCGAACAACTCATCGATAAATACATCAATAGAAAAGTCTTCGATCACGCAGTTGGAGACCTCATACCCCAAATACTTTCTAATGTGACGAGAACACCAATTCACGTATTTGATGAAAGAGAAAATGGGATTTGGAAGACGACAATCTCCCCTACATCAAATGCTCTGATAAACTGTCCTCCGGTAAACATACACCGGAAACAGGACCACTATAGCGCCCTCTTGAAAATGCGTGACGAAAATCGTGTTGCTCCCTCCCCCATCTTGTGACTAAATAACAGTGATCAAATTGAATTTGAAGCTAAAATCACAAACAATGAACGCGGCAATAAAGACCTAGAGACGAATACCAAATGCCCTGCTAGACCTAAAAAATGCAATAACTCCACTAAAGATCTGCCTATTGAGATAAATAACATCAAAATATTACACATAAATGCTCGCAGTCTCAATGGTAAAATGGATGACGTACGAGTAATGTTGATCACTGACGATATCGATATTTTATGCGTATCTGAAACATGGTTCGATTCACGAGTCGAAAGCTCATATCTCAGCATTGCCGGGTACACATTGTACCGTTATGACGGAGTCAAGAGTAATAGAGGTAGCGGTTCATGCATTTTCATCAAAGATGTCTACTCTACATCCTTATTTCCGATAAAAGAAAAATGCGAAGACATAGAAATGGTTTGGCTCAATGTTCAGGTAAACAAACACAAGTCTTTCATTATCGGCAGTCTTTACAGACATCCGTCAGCATCTCTACGTCCAACATTAGATTTCATTGAAAATACGTTTAAATTAATCTCTGCAGCCAAAAAATCTTTCTATGTTTTCGGAGATTTTAACGTAGATCTGACAAATAAAAACAATAAGCTAAGCAAGATGCTGCACAGACTTAATCTTTCTCAAATGGTCCAAGAACCAACGCGAATTACCAACGCTTCCAAAACTCTTCTTGACCTAGCAATTACAAACAATCCCCAAGCAGTACTCAGCACAGAAATCTTACCGTCCTTTTCTGATCACCATTCGGTAGAATGCCAAATAAATATTGCAAAAGAGAAACAGAAATCTAGTTACATTTCATATCGCATGAAAAACCACTACTCCCCTGAAATATTTCAAGAAAAGCTATTAGACAGATGGAGTGAATTTCAAGGCATGGAAAACACCGATGATGTCAATTTACAAGTTTCGCTTTTCAGCGAAAATTTCGTATCGGCTCTTAACGAATGCGCACCTTTCACTACGAAGAAAGTTAAGCCAAGAATTTCTAAGTGGATAACAGATGAGATAAAACAGTTGAGCAGAGCTAAAAGAAATTTGCAGCGTGAGTACAAACTGAATAAATCAGACAGTACGCGTCGAAAATTATATAAAGATCATGAGAAGATCCTACGAAGAAAAGTTAAGGAAGCAAAACGGGACTACTTCCACAAAGAACTCTTGGCGGCAAAACAAAACCCAAAAAGAACTTGGGAAATCATTAGAGAAGTTGCTCAGTATAAAAACTCGGAGTGCAAAAGCACTTTCGACAACCCCTCAAAAATGGCTAATGACTTTAATACTTTCTTCTCAAAAGTTGGCGAAGATGTTTTCAATGAAGTATCCAGGACAGTTTCAGACACATCTACAAGAGCAAATCCGAGCGATGTATCATCCCCAAATAGTAGAAACAAATGGAGACCAAAGCCGGTTAGCGTCATAGAGTTACGAAAAATCTTATACCCACTAAAGAATACCAAAGCGACTGGACATGATGGCATAAGCCTCCAACATATAAAAGACAGCTTCCCTGTCACAGCACCCCTCATTCGTTTGATAATAAATACATCTACAGCCACAAACAAGTTTCCCGACCAATGGAAATTATCCATTATTAAGCCATTACATAAATCTGGTGATATCGACATAGCGTCAAACTACAGACCAATCAGTCTCCTGCCTGTTATGTCCAAAATATTAGAAAAAGTAATAACAAACCAGCTCTCGTCTTACATAGACGAGTCACATCTACTGCATCGCAATCAATATGCTAACAGAAGGAATACCAGTACTCAGGACGCCCTGTTAAACATAACAGAAAAAATTTACAACGATATTGACCAAAAAAAATTAACTCTCTTACTATTGCTTGATCTCTCCAAAGCTTTCGACAGTGTTGAGCATAAGAAACTTCTACAAAAAATTTCAAACCTCAGAATTGACACTCAATGGTTTGAAAGCTACCTACTAAACCGCTCTCATGCAGTGTGCTTGAATAACAAAATGTCACCATTCATACCAAACAATTTTGGCGTTCCTCAAGGTTCAATCATCGGCCCGCTTTTATTTTCAATCTTCATCAATGATTTCCCCACCATGCCGGCAAACACAAAAATCTCAATGTATGCTGACGACGTACAAATTGCCATGACAAGCTCAACAGCAGATTTAAAAGAAACACAAGCCAACGCTGAAAACCTTCTGAGAAACCTTAAATTGTGGTATGACCATAATGGCCTCAAACTTAACGCAAGTAAAACGCAATGCATTATTTTTGGATCACAGAATGCGACTAAAAATTTACCACCATTCAAGCTAACATTTGGAGACGATACAATTAACCAGTAGAGACGGTAAAAAATCTGGGTGTTTGGTTTGACAAAAATATGACTTTCAATTCACACGTCGAAACAATGTGCAACAAAATAAACGGAACCTTAATGTTCTTTCATCGCATTAAGAACACACTTGACGAAAAATCTAGATTGTTAGTGATTCAGTCTTTAGTTTTATCGCGCCTGGACTACTGCAGTCTTGTATGGGGAAATTTACCTCAATATCGTCAGGAAGAGTTGCAAAAATGTCTAAACTTCGCCGCCAAAGTGGTGTGCAAAGGAAATTTCAATAAATACGATCATGTCACCCCTCTTTTAAGAAAACTCGACTGGATCCCAATACCGAACAGATTCATGATCCAAAAAGCTCGACGAGTGTTCTCCTCTCTGTACCTCCCCCAAAGTAATGCAGAGGTGGTAAAATTTTTTCCATCTAATATCCCAAACAAAAAACCAAATCGGAGGAATGATGTTTTAGTCAGTTACCGTTCATCTTACGTGGGACAAAAAGCTCTCTCAGTTTCTGGAGCTTTTTTGTGGAACAAGCTTCCCCAGCATATCAAAAACTCTAAAACTGTAAAAGAATTTAGAGTAAATGTGTCACGTCATTTTGCATCTCTATAGACCTGCAGCATTTCGGTGTGAATTTCCCATTTACCAGAAATTTTAATTTTCCTGAAATTTCTGTTAGAAAATTAGAAACTATTTCATTTTACGTTTGCTAAGCCATTCGTGCATTCATCTTAACTATTTCTGTCGACAATAATGAGCACCCCAGCCGTGAGTTCAATACAGCAGAATGAACGTTTTTTCCATAATTAGGAGTATTTCCTCATCTTTATTTTGTTATTTTTTCTTCTCTGTGTTAATATTTAACATCCGTATGGAAAACATACTCTGAAATACATTTTGTGTGTACACCAATATACAGGTTTATAAATGTGAGGGTTGTGCAAAGTTTATAATGAATTAAATTTTGGCTAACGTGGTCTCGTTATTTCAAAATCATTCTCGAAGATGTTTTCAATCGATTTCGGCTGAGCTGGGGGAGGGGTAATTTAAGCATTTTCATTTAGTCTTTTTATATTTTTCCTTGCGTTCAGTGCACACTAGCACTGAACTTTAAAATCGGAAAAAACTTAATTTCTGTTATCAAAATTATCACTTTGGACCATTGCTTAATCTACCTATATGTGCCAAATTTTGTAAATATTCTCCACTCAAATGTGATATCCGGCCACAATGTTACTCCATTTTATCCCATGTACACATGTCTGTATAATGCTGAAGAGTTGTGTTGTTTCTTGACTGTAACCTGAGTTTTCTTAAAAATTTCTATGAAGTAACTAAAAACCAGTTCATTTTACGTTTTCCGAAGTCTTCTTTTCCTTTTAGTTATTTTTTTTTTCGAATAATTTCTTATGATTACAATGAGCTCAACTGTCATTATCGGTGTAATAGATGGTAGGTTGTTTCTATCCTCTTATTTTATATTTGTATTTTTTTCTTATATTTCATTCTCAATAAGTACATATATTAATATGTGTGTGTATGTATATAGGTATATATATCTACATAAATGGATATACATGTTTCTAATTCATTTCTTTACACAAAAACCATCCGGTTAATAAATTTTATTGCACTAGCGAAATGATTCAAAAATAGATCTCCCACTTACACCAGAGGACGTCTCTGTGAATCGGATTAATGACAAATACAATTAATGAAATTAATCGTAATTTGAGCGTATGAATCGTGGTAAAATTATCTTTCTGTCCGTATGTTGTACAAGCAAATTTTGATGTTGAGTATATGTTTGTTTGCGCATTTCTGCCAAAATTTTGTAGATATTTGTCAATCATGAGTGGTAACTGGCCTACACTGTATCTCCATTTTATCCCATGTACCCATGTCCGCATGATGTTGCAGAGAATATCGAGAAGATATGATATATGATATGATATATTGAAGATATATGTTTTTTTTTTTTATGTTGTTGTTCCTCAGCGGTAACTTGAGTTTTCTTAAAATTTCCTTTAGGAAATTAAAAAACCATTCCATTTATTCGTTTTTCGAAGTCCTTTTCTATTCCTTATCTTTCCTCAGGTTATTTCTTACGATTCATCTGAGCTTGGGCTGTCATTTTAAATATTGAAAGAGTAAGATTATTTTTCATGTCTATTAGCATTTTTCTTATATTCGTTTTCAATACGTATATATATGAATATGTGTGTTGGTGTGTGCGTGAGTATGTACGTGTGCGCACGCAAACATAAATGTTTATGTATCAGTGTAAACATGCACACGTTTCGCACACATATATGCGCACATGTACATATATCGGTTTCTATTTCTACTTTTTGCATAAAAAGCAAAACCTCAAGACACATTACATTTTACCTAAAGCTCTGCGATCAGTTAACACTGCACCAAATTTCAGAAATAAACAAATTGATTGCGCTTGCTTTATGATTTATAAATCGATCTATCACGACCCCGAAGGGCATTTCTGTGAACAGAAGAAATTAAAAAGTATAAACAGACAAAGGAAATAAAGCACTCGTGCAAAAATTATCTCTATATTTGTATGCCGAACAAGCCATGCATTTCAATTTTGAGTGTAAGTTTGTTTACGCATTCCTAGATGTGCGTGCTGTGTTGCGCGATGTTCTTTACAAATTATTCGAGACTATCTTTTTCTCAATACTTGATTGTCATTTACGGTGTTGTTTCAATCTAGTACGGTGTAGCGTTTTTTTGTATTTTTCCTACTTCGATGATCTTATAAATAATTCGAAAAATACTAAAGAATTCTTCGAAACTGCCAAGTTCTTAGTTGAAATTATCGAAGTAAGAAAAAGGCAAGAAGCGCTGTACCGGAATCTCTTGGAATATAAAATATCCAAGAGATAATATTTCTCATTTCTCATTCAACTACCCTTGACAGAGTTAAACTATTAGCACGACCCGTATGGTTTGTCTATTAGTACGCCTCGTATATTTTTTCTATTAATATGCCTCGTATGGTCTATCTATCTGTACACCTATGATAGTATTGTCTAATATTACATCTCGTATAGTTTGTCTATTATTATGCCTCGTACGGCTTATCTATTTGTACACCTCGTATGGTTTGTCAATTAGTATTCCTCGGATGGAACTTTGTTAGACTATTAGCACACCACGTGTGGTTTGTCTATTATAGTACGCCTCGTATATTATGTCTATTAATATGCCTCGTATGGTCTATCTATTTGTACACCTCTGATAGTTTATCTATTAGCACACCTCATATAGTTCGTCGATTATTATGCCTCGTATGGCTTATCTATTTTTACACCTCGGATGGTTTGTCAATTAATACTCCTCGTATGGATCTTTTGTTTTAGGACGTCTTATATTAAGGAACTTTTAAAAGCCAATATGTTGGCATATGTATCTTATGTGACAACTTGGAAATAAACGGTTTTTTTTTTGTTGTTGTTGTTGTCAAAGTTGTCGTACAGCTGACTCGATATTCTCATATATTCTCGCCAGGAAGCGCATCTCTCTTTACTGCTATTCGTTCTGGGCTCGTGACGTCACCGACCCCAGGGCTTTTCCACGGAATTTCTTGAATGCTCTTACCTTCTTATGTATATCGTGAGTGAATGCCAGAGTGTTGGGGAACGGTGCTCAGTTGGTGGAAGAAAATTGTATGTATTGGAAAGTGTGTCAGTTACTGTTTCCAGATGATACAGCGCTTGAGGCTGATTCAGAGGAAAACTACAGAGACTGGTTGCAGAGTTTGGTAGAGTGTGACGTAAGACGTAAATTGAGGGTAAATGTGAATAAAAGCAGTGGTTGCCGCGTGGGATAAAATGAGCGATAAACCATAAATGATAATTATCGCTGAGGTCAAACCTTTTATCGTTTATCGTAAAGTTTTGTAAAATAATCGCTAATTCACTTACCGCTAGTCCCAAAAAATGAGGAACGATAAACGATAAATTCAAAGACGACTTTTGTAAAAATTAAAAAAAATTGCACGGCGGCGATAGTCACAACAGCCCGCATGACGTTTCCAGACCTGAAAACCCTCATATGAGAGCTGCCAAGTGTTTTTGTGTGTGTCTGTGTGTAGCTGGCCAATCACAGCTGCGCATGTTCAGCACCGGAGCGCATGTTCAGCATTGGAGCGCATGTTCACCGTGGAGCGCATGTTTAGCACTGCTGGTGACGTCCTCAGGCCCAAGCGTGCAAGCATGACCAGCGACAGGTTTGAGAAGCTGGTCTTTACCAAGGGAAACATGCAGATCCTGGATGCTGTCTTGAGGAGGGAGAGTTTGACTCAGGGAGAGATACTTATGTGGAATAGAACTTGAAGGCCATAGACTGGTTCCAGTGACAGTTTTTGTTTAGTTTAATTAATTTTCACTGTGGAAAAATAGTTTGTATACTATTTTTTAATATTTCAACTAAATAAAGGTACTTATCATTTATCGCTTTTGTTATCGCAAGTAAAAAAATTTTTATCGCTATCGTTTTACCGTTTATCGCTTCCCGAAGGTTAGGTTTTGAAATTTTTATCGTGTGTTGTTTATCGCAGGTTGGGAGAAAAATTATCGTTCTATCGTTATCGCAAGTTGAAAAAAAAGTTATCGCGGCAACCACTGAATAAAAGTAAGGTGATGAGATGTTCAAGAGGTGGAGTGTTTGGAACTTTGGATGTGAGGATGAATGGTGAAGTGTTAGAGGAGGTAGAGCATTTTAGGTACCTCGGTTCGGATGTGGCTGTTGAGGATAGTAGGGAAGTAGAAGTGAGGCATCGAGTGAGTGAAGGCTGCAAAACATTGGGTGCAATGAGGAAAGTTTTTGAATGCAGGAGTAATTGAGTATGAATGCTAAGAGGGGACTGTAAGAAAGCTTGATCGGGCCGGTTTTGTTGTATGGAGCAGTCCTGGGGTGTGAGAGCAGCTGAGAGGAGGAAGTTGGATGTGTTTGAGATGAAGTGTTTGAGGAGCATGTATGGAGTAACAAGAAGAGATAGGATCAGGAATGAGTTGGTTAGGGGGCAGACGGGTGTTATCAAAAAGTTGAGCAGACGGGTGGATGAAAGAGTGGTTGGATGGTTTGGGCATGTTGAAAGTATGAATGTTGAGCGACTGGTTAAAAAGATTTACACGTCGGAAGTGAGTGGTATTAGAGCGCGAGTTAGACCACGGGTGAGTTGGATGGATGGGGTGAAACGTGCTCTGTATGAGAGGGGTCTGACTGTGGACGGGGCGAGAGGGATGACTGGGGACAGAATTGAGTGGGGGCAGTGCATAAGAAGGTTATTTTATTTTTGACGTGGTACTGGAAGCCTGCCTGCGTGTGATGGGGTTGACCTGTCCTGTGCGGGGGAGGGGCTGCACTCAATGAAACGGTCGGGGTAAACCAGCAATGGCTGTCGGGCCTGACTGTGGAAGGTTGTTGTGCTGGGCTGCGCTGATCCTGGCAGTTCTGGTGCGGCCAGTGTTGCCTCTCTTGCCTTTTAGTGATCAAGAGTGATGATTGTGGCCTGCTGTCGGCTGCCCTCCTACGGGGAGAAGAAGCCTGGTATATGTATGAATGTATGTACAATTTTCAACGTAGAAGCGTGATTTTGGCCTCATTCGACGCGGAAGGACTGTAGGAACCTCGTAACGTAGGATTTTTTTTTATTTTCGTACTAGAAAAAAAGTTATTGTGACACATGTCCAACATGTAAAAAAAATCCAAAAATGTCAGTTTTTTCCCAATAAAAATTTAATTTGGAATTCAAATAGAATTTCTTCACTACTCTGTTTCCACCGTCGAACCGCATCGAATGAGACCAAAATCATGCTTCTACGTTGAAAATTGTAGAGTGAGAAAATTTGTGCGAATTTTTTTTACCGCAAAATAACTTTTTTCTATGGCGAAAATCGAGAATGTTTATAGAATAAAATGTGTTCAAAATTCAATTTTACATATCTGTATTCATTTTTGTTCACCTGGTTGCAATAGAATGTTGCAGTCTGAGATTAGAAAGAGTAGTCTAGGATTTTTATTGAAAAATAACTTTTCGGACATATGTAACAATAAATTTTTGTCTAATTCAAAATTCAAAAAATCCTACGTTACGACGTTCCTACAGTCCTTCCGCTTCGAATGAGACTAAAATCACGCTTTTACGTTGAAAATTGTAGAGTGAGAAAAGTTTGGCGCAATACTATTTTTTCTTATGTTTGAAAATTAACTTTTTTTTGTGAAAATCGAAAAATTTTATAGAAGCAAATGTGTTTGGAATTCAATTTTACATATCTGTATTCATTTTCGTTCCCCCCTGTGCTATAGAAATCTGTACAGTGAAATTTGAAAAAAGGTTTAGTCCAGGGTAGTAGATTCCCTAAAAGTTTAGCAGATGGTTTCTTGCATTCAGTGGCTTGACTTGTATTCAGCTGTTTTCATCTATCGTTGACGCTCATTTATTCGGGTTGAATTTTCTGATTTGGTCGTTTTAGCTTTTTGTGTAAACAAACCTTACGGCGTTGTGCGCTGCAGTTCGGAAAAGCAGGCCGCACTCAGCCGAGAGACAACGCGACCGTTAAGCGGCCCATCCACGATCAATTATATTGCGCAAGTCTGGCTTGCACAATATAATTGACAATTTTCAGTTGGCCACACACAGTCAATATACTTGCGCAAAATGGGTACTTCGTTCTACCACAAAGTCGGCTGACATACCTGGCCGCTTCAGCGCCAGATTTTTCTGAATCCAAAACTTTTCTCAGTTCTCTGCGATAGTTGGTCCTATATGCATTTATCTTTTTTTTACATCTTCTCTCGTGAAATTTGGGTATTTTTCTGGAATTTTTCTACGAAGACAGCATAAGCTCCATCTTTCTTCGCCCTGTTGGAGTATTCATCACTTTTTACCTTCCATAGAGCTGGTAAAGTTTTATAAACTGGTATATATTCGAATAAGAATTCCCTGTCGTATTTTTCACACATTTTAATATATAGGCTGCTTACTCAATCTGGAAAAGAAAATAGTTGAGCTTGCATAATAAAATTGATGGGCACCATACACAGTCAATTAATTGCGCAATGCTAGAGACTTGCGCAAAAAATATCAAGCAGAATTGGATTTATTCAATACAATTGTGCAAGTCTTCAATATCGCCCATACAGGGTCAATTTCATTGACAATTAAGGGTATTGACAATGATGTTGCGCAATATAATTGATCGTGTATGGGCCGCTTTAAAATCCGCCACCTCTCGATCTCTACCCTTCGACCGACCGACCGAGCAGGTAGAGCGGCAGAGCGGAACGAAGAGGGAGGCAAAAGGTTTGAGAGCAAGAAGAAAGAAAGAAAGAAAGAAAACGTTTATTTTCCAAGTTGCCACATGAGATACATGCCAACATATTGGCTTCTACAAATTTCTTAATATAAGACATCCTAAAACAAAAGTTCCATACGAGGAGTACTAATTGACAAACCATCCGAGGTGTACAAATAGATTAGCCATACGAGGCATAATAATAAACAAACTATACGAGGTGTACTAATAGACAAACTATCAGAGGTGCACAAATAGATAGACCATACGAGGCATATAATTAGACAAAATATACGAGGCGTACTAATAGACAAACCATAAGTAGCGTGTTAATAGTCTAACCCTGTCAAGAGGTAGTTGAATAAGAAATGAAAAATATCATCTCTTGGATATTTTATATTCCAAGAGATGGCTAACAACTTATTAATAATTCGAATACTACTAAAGAATTTTTCGGAACTCCCAAGTTATTAGTTTAATTTATCGAAGTAAGAAAAGGACAAAAAAAAACGTTATACCGGAGCAGATTGAAACACCATCGTAGATAACAATCGAGTATTGAGAAAAGGTTCGTTACGGAGTCATTTATAAAGAACATCGCGCAACACAGCACGCACATCTAGAAATGCGTAAACAAACTTACACTCAAAACTGAAATGCATAGCTTATTCGGCATACAAATATATAGATATTTTTTGCACGAGCGCTTTATTTCATTTGTTTGTTTATACTTTTAATTTCTTCTATTCACAGAAATGCCCTTCGGGGCCATGATAGATCGATTTATGAATCATTAAGCAAGCGCAATCAATTTGTTTATTTCTGGAATTTGGTTCAGTATTAACTGATCGCAAGCTTTAGGTAAGATTTAATGTGTCTTGAGGTTTTGCCTTATACGCAAAAAATAGAAATAGAAACATATATATGTACATGTGCGTATATATATGTGCGAACGTGTGCATGTGTACACTGATACATAGACATCTATGTTTGTGTGCGCACACATACACACTCATTCACACACTTACACACATATATTCATATGTATACGTATTGAAAATGAATAAAAGAAAAATGCTAATAAACATAAAAAATAATCTTGCTCTTTCTACATTTAAAATGGCAGTCAAATCTCTGATGAATCGTAAGAAATGACCTGAGGAAAAATAAGGAATAGAAAAAGGACTTCGAAAAACGTATCAATGAAATATTTTTTAATTTCCTGAAAGAAATTTTTAAAGAAAACTCAAGTTACCGTCGAGGAACAACAACAACAACAAAAAACATATTTCAAATTTTCTCGATATTCTCTGCAACATCATGCGAAAATCCGCTGTACATGGGATAAAATGGAGATATGGTATAGGCCGGTTACCACTCATGGTTGACAAATATCTACAAAATTTTGGCAGAAATGCGTAAACAAAACATATACTCAACATCAAAATTCATAGCTTGTACAACATAAGGACAGAAAGATAATTTTACCTCAATTCACATGCTCAAATTGCGCTTTATTTCAATAATTGTATTTGTCATTAATTCGATTCACAGAGACGCCCTCTGGGGAAGTGAGAGATCTATTTTTGAATCATTTCGCTAGAGCAATAAAATTTATTAACCGGTTGGTTTTCGTGTAAAGAAATGAAATAGAATCATATATATTTATTTATGTAGATATATATATATACCTACATACGTACACACACACATATTAATATATATACTTACTGAAAATGAAATATAAGAAAAAATATACATGTATAAAATAAAAAGATAAAAAAACAATCTATCATCTACTACACCGAAAATAACAGTTGAGCTCACTGTAATCCTAAGTAATTATTCGAAAAAAATAACTAAAAGGAAAAGACTTCGAACACGTGAGAATGAACTAATTTTTAATTTCTTCATAGAAATTTTTAAGAAAACTCAGGTTACAGTCAAGAACCAATACAACTCTTCAGCATTATACGGACATGCGTACATGGGATAAAATGGAGTAACATTGTGGCCGGATATCGCATCTGAGTGGCGAACATTTACAAAATGTGGCACATATAGGTAGATTAAACAATGGTCCAAAGTGATAATTTTAATTACATAAATTTAGAGTTTTTTCCAATTTGAAAGTTCAGTGCTAGTGTGCGCTGAACGCACGGAAAAATATAAAAAGACTAAATAAAATGCTCGAATTACCCCCTCCCCCCAGCTCAGCCTAAATCGATTGAAAACATCTTCGAGAATGATTTTGAAATAGCGAGACAACGTTAGCCAAAATTTAATTAATTAAAATCTTTGCACAACCCTCACATCTATAAACCTGTATATTGGTGTACACACAAAATACATTTCAGGGTGTGTTTGTCATACGGTCGTTAAATATTAATACAGAAAAGAGAAAAGTAACAAATAAAGATGAGGAAATACTCCTGATGATGGAAAAAAACATTCGTTCTGCTGCATTTAATTGACGGCTGTGGTGCTCATTATTGTCGACAGAAATAAGTAAGAAGAACATAAGAATGGCTTAGCAAACGTAAAATGAAAGAGTTTCTAATTTTCTAACAGAAATTTCAGGAAAATTAAAATTACTGGTAGACGGGAAATTCACACCGAAATGCTGCAGGTCTATGACAGAGATGGAAAATGACGTGACACATTTACTCTAAATTCTTTTACAGTTTTAGAGTTTTTGATATGCTGGGGAAGCTTGTTCCACAAAAAAGCTCCAGAAGCTGAGAGAGCTTTTTGTCACACGTTAGATGAACGGTAACTGGCTAAGACATCATTCCTCTGATTTGGTTTTTTGTTTGGGATATTAGATGGAAAAATTTTTACCACCTCTGCATTACTTTGGGGGAGGTACAGAGAGGAGAACACTCGTCGAGCTTTTTGGATCATGAATCTGTTCGGTATTGGGATCCAGTCGAGTTTTCTTAAAAGAGGGGTGACATGATCGTATTTATTGAAATTTCCTTTGCATACCACTTTGGCGGCGAAGTTTACACATTTTTGTAACTCTTCCCGACGACATTGAGGTAAATCTCCCCACACTAGACTGCAGTAGTCCAGACGCGATAAAACTATAGATTGAATCACTAGTAATCTAGATTTATCGTCAAGTGTGTTCTTAATGCGATGAAAGAACATTAAGGTTCCTTTAATTTTGTTGCACATTGTTTCTACGTGTGAATTGAAAGTCATATTTTTGTCAAGCTAAACACCAAGATTTTTTACCTTATCTACTGGTTCAATTGTATCGTCACCAAATGTTAGCGTGAATGTTGGTAAATTTTTAGCCGCATTCTGCGATCCAAAAATAATGCATTGCGTTTTACTTGCGTTAAGTTTTAGGCCATTATGATCATACCACAATTTCAGACTTCTCAGGAGATTTTCAGCGTTGGCTTGCGTTTCTTTTGAATCCGCTGTTGAGCTTGTCATGGCAATTTGTACGTCATCAGCATACATTTAGATTTTTGTGTTTGCCAGCATGACGGGGAAATCATTGACGAAGATTGAAAATAGGAGCGGGCCGATGATTGAACCTTGAGGAACGCCAAAATTATTTGGTATGAATGATGACATTTTGTTATTCAAGCACACTGCATGAGAGCGGTTTAGTAGGTAGCTTTCAAACCACTGAGTGTCTATTCTGAGGTTTGAAATTTTTTGCACAAGTTTCTTATGCTCAACTAACAAACAAACATCAGCATCTTTGGGATGCTTTATTTCCAATCAAGCCTGATACATATGATCTTGAGCATTGGTTTTTCAAATGTCTTATAACTAACCCTATATATAGGACACCATGACGGTTCCCCCGTAAAGCCGGTACCCATTTCCGACACCTGGGTTGAGTGGGGTATTGTGCTTGAGCTTTCCCTTATACCCAACGGGGAAAATCTCCGCGCCAGCGCCGAGATACGAACCCTCGTCTCCAACATACAAGGCTGATCCCTGCACCACTGTACCACGAACAGTGTCGAAGGCTTCAGAGAGATCAAGCAATAGTAAGAGAGTTGATTTTTTTTGGTCATTATCATTGTAAATTTTTTCTATGTTTCACAGGGCGTCCTGAGTACTGGTACCTATTCCTTCTGTTAGCATATTGATTGCGATGCAGTAGATGTGACTTGTCTATGTAAGACGAGAGCTGGTTTGTTATTACTTTTTCTAATATTTTGGACATAATAGGCAGGAGACTGATTGGTCTGTAGTTTGACGCTATGGCGATGTCACCAGATTTAAGTAATGGCTTAATATTGGAGAGTTTCCATGGATCGGGAAACTTGTTTGGGGCTATAGATGTATTTATTATCAAGCGAATGAGGGTTGCTGTGACAGGGAAGCTGTCACAGCATTTGTTGGAGGCTTATGCCATCATGTCCAGTCGCTTTAGTATTCTTTAGTGAGTATAAGATTTTTCGTATCTCTATGACGCTAAACAAACATCGGCATCTTAGGATGTTTTATTTCCAATCAAGCCTGATACATATGATCTTGAGCATTGGTTTTTCAAATGTCTTATAACTAACACTATATATAGGACACCATGAGGGTTCCCCCGTAGAGCCGGTACCATTTCCGACACCTGGGTTGAGTGGGGTATTGTGCTTGAGCTTTCCCTTATACCCAACGGGGAAAATCGCCACGCCAGCGCCGAGATATGAACCCTCGTCTCCAACATACAAAGCCGATCCCTTAACCACTGTGCCACGGCGAGCCGGCTTTGGTCTCCATTTGTTTCTACTATTTGGGGATGAAACATCGCTCAGATTTGCCCCTGTAGATGTGTCTGAAACTGTCCTGGATACTTCATTGAAGACATCTTCGCCTACTTTTGAGAAGAAAGTGTTAAAGTCATTCGCCGTTTTTGAGGGGTTGGCAAAAGTGCTTTTGCAGTCCGAATTTTTGTACTGAGCAACTTCTCTAATGATTTCCCAAGTTCCAAGAGGAAAGACTTTTCGAAGAGTGAATCAAACGACACACTGCAGAATTTAATAAATATGAATAGTGAGTACAAAAATATTATGGAACAGTAGTGTATAAATTCGGTTGACAGTTAACTAAGGATGTGATAATAGTTAGAGTCTTGGTATTTTACATCCATGTGTGTTTTTCTATTAATTTTATTAATGGTCTTTATTTTTGCATGTATGGTTATATCATTTCTATAGAGTGACCAGTTTTCTTTTCGTCTTTTCATCCTGAGGATGATGCCAGTGGCATTGAAACGTTATATTTTATTTATTGACTATAGTGTGATTTAGTAAAATGATAAGCAATTTGCTGAGAATTTTAACACGTAATGAACTTCAAATGTATCGTGATGCTGAGAAATCAGTAAAGAAACTTTCAAAGTGCGTGTCAGCTATACTGTTTAATGAGACGTGTCTGCGAGAAGGTTTTCTCCCGACCTATACCAATGTTCGTGTTTATGATGAAGAAGTCAGACGGTCTAATTTGACCCACAACTTTAGGAAGGTGTGATATTCTGACGACACAAGCACTCATATTTCGGGGGCGCTCTAACCCTTCGAGACTGCTTCCTCATTCCCTTAAAAAAAGCAACATCCACCATACAGTGGCGATTTTTGATACGTGAAATTTCATTCATCTTCGGATCTACCGCAAAAGACATCAGAGAAAGAAGTACGCAACACGATTACAAGCGATATTTATTATCGATAATAATTTGGTGTAAATTTGATTTGTTGTAAGTAACCACTAGAGACTGAGCTTAGTTACATTGAACATAACACCATTCGACGGTGTTATACTGTTTATGAGAAATCACACAGAACCGCCATTGACATCTGCAAGCAGGCTGACCGAAGACCACGCTGAAAACTCGACCTCTCGACTTGAGTGACACCAGCACAGCCGTCTGCCGTTCGATCAAAACATATCTTCTTATTAATCAATCCGTCGAGCTTCTTGATTCACATGTCGGGTACACGCCATTCGTTGATGAGATTAACGACAACACGTTCATCGCGAATAGTTAATTTTTGAATGATAGGAATTTTACATCATCACTTTTTCAATTTAGTTATTGTTAAAAATAAATCATCTCATACGTATGGACTCAGTAGTGTCAATATACCAAAAACCGAAATACCGCTACGCAATTCTTTACTTTGTAAAATAGATTGGTTCAAAGGTGAAATGTTGACAATTCGGAACACATTTGTGCGTTAATTGAAATATAATTTCTAAAAATTGTTTACTGAATTTCGTACGTACATTTGAATCAGGTTGTGTTTGTAATACGTTGGGTAAATTTTTCTGAATCAAATTTTAGTTTTACTATTAGGTATAAACCATAACGAATAGGCCAACGTGTTTCTTGAAACCAGTTGAAACAGATGTTTCGCGTTAGGTTCTAAAGAAAAGTAACAAAACGTCGTATATCAAAAACTTTAAAACATTCCATGAGTTAATTCACACTTGTTAAAAATTGCGCATGAAAAACTGTTGAAAATTTATCGCACACCTTCAAGAGTTCTGATTTTAAATTTTTCCTCGAATTTCGTCGTTTTCAAACGTAGTGCTCTGTTCTGGTAACTAATATTTGAATTTTGCTTCATGTCTGACACGTGTTTTAGGTGTGATTAAGCTTCTCCAAACTACCAGTCATCAGTCTCAACGTGATAACTGAATACCGAAATAGAACAAAGATAAAGTTTTTCTGACGAAGTCTCACCATGTACCAAGTGTTAGCAAACTCGACTTCGTATTGAGGCTTACCTCGTGTAAGCGCGCGAATGTTTTAATTGCAATGAAAGCACTGCTGCATGTCCCGTGAGCTCGCGCTTATTTCGAACCCACACACGATTTGTGACGGTCGTTGTGGTATCGTGTGGCTACGGCCGATGTGTCCTTCCGTCAGCTTGTGCCACTGTGTGGCGCACGAACTTTACTTAGCTCATCGGGGCGATGCCGGTTACTTTGAGGATATTTGTATTTCCTGTTCAAAAAATAAAAATTACGTCGGAAGTAAACAATGCCTGATGCACATTTTTACCGCTTTGGGAGTCATAGGAAGTATCACATGCAAACGTTACTGCGGGAATTAGGACGTGCCATTCATCAATTATTTCGTGTACGTAGTCTCTGGTTGTGATGGAGATCTCGTCGCTGTTCAAAAAATAATAATTTGAGTTAATTCATGTAAAATTTTTTCAAGGGAATTTTGTAACTTTCCTTATATTTTTGGCAGTGTTTTTCTTGAAAAGCTTTTTTGAACTACGTAAAGGTAAATACATAGGTTGACACGTAATAATTTGGCTTTACCTAAGTAACTATTTTTATAGCAGTTATCACCAGTGAAAAGGGCAGCCACGCGCGGCAGCCCAAACCGCTATCTAAGATGCCACGGCAACTCACGCCACACAAACGTTACTCGCAACACGAGCCTCAGCTAACCTTCTCACATGCCAGTTGGGACTTTAAATTGTCTTGCAGGCTAGTGAGAAAGGGATTCTGAGATCCATGGAGCAGAATCCCATGGGTCATGTTGCAACAAATTGACGAACTGCGCACTGTTGGACAGCTTATCATTATAGCACTTGAAAATGATGGACGATTTTGATGTTTGTGTCTAGAAACACAAATCGGGGGAAAGTACAAGTGGCGTTTGATTCGCAGTAGTGCGAGCTTCAGACAAGAAAATGAAACATCTGGTTTAGGAGACAGGCGAATTATTTCTTATTTCTTTTAAGCAGCGCTGGGGAACACCAACGTTGATTAAAATGCCACTTCTGTTCGAGTTTGTGATCCATCTGTATTAGTGTTTATCATTTAAACAGAGTAATTAAAAGCTTGGGCATCATTGTGTACCTTTGCACAGCAGCGAGGGCTTCTAAGGTTATGTACCGGTTGCAATGCGACAGAATCATAATTGAATATATATACATCCACCTAAAATTCTCATCGACACACCGGGAGCTCGAAATGCTATCGTGGACCAACGGAATGGTACTCTAGAGTTCGATTTTGTAAATTGGGAAATTTTGTATTAGGATCAGAGTTGCTAAGAAAGCACTCGTCAGTTGCGTTTCTCGGGCTGGTCGTCCATGTCCTTGACATTTCAAGCTTTTTGCAAAGTTAGCTTGTGTAAGTGTTAGTGTATTAGACGAATTTAGTTTTGAGTTTCAATATATTTTGCACATTGTTACATACATGTATTTGTTTAGTTATGACCACCTAAATTGAAATGATTTCAAATCCTTTTCAACTTGAAGTTTTACGCATTAAACACCAACCTCTTCTTGGTTTCCTTTCCCCGATTTATGTTAACACAAACAGAAGAGCCAAATTACAGTTTCTTGGAAGATGGCAGAGTCCTGCTGTGATAACAGTGTTGAGGAAACTTAGCAAGGGCGTAAAGACACAGCTGTACAGACATAATATAAATAAAGAAGGAACACGAACAAAGCCAAACGTTTCGCTGGCCATGTTGCTCAACTTTAATTATTGAAACTTAGTGGACAAATTCGTGATTCAAGTTCCATTACGCAAAGCCATAGATACCTAATACCTCAATTATTACAGTTGCTGGATCCCCTAATGAAAACAACAGGTATCTCCTTGCTATTAGATTTATTACAGATAACAATAAATTAATAGTCTTAAGTCTTGAATAAATTAAGTCTTTAATAAATTAATTTACATACCTGTTGCAATTATATATAATCAAACCACAGCGTTTATAATCCGGATATATTTTTTCTCAATTTAGCAATGATGTGAATTCCTTAATCCGTTAAGGAATGTGTCCTAGAAAAAAGTTTGAGCATTGCATCAAACTTGAACCAACTTGAGTACTGAGATAACCGAGTCATTCATATTCAATTCTTCATTGACTCCCTGAATATTAACTTCAAAATAAAGATCAATAAATAATTTTGAAAGTGAGACTTCAAACTTTTCTAGTGTTAGAAAAAACTGCAGTCGCATTGAGTTCCTTACGTGTTTTCTCTGGCCACTTACCTCCTATCTCGTAAAGTCACGTGTTGGTTCTCATCGCATTGAGTCAGCATGACTTCGCTCACAAATATATTGCCTGATCCCTGACAAACCTTTTTCATTCTTTACCTCAAGTCTGCACAAAGATGGTGAGTGGGAAAGCTCAGACAGTTTTAGTATTGTTTCTGGTCGGTCTGAGTTGGGCGTCTCCCCTTCCATCGGAAAATGTTGAAGAAACGCCCATGTTGCAAATGTTGGATGCCATGCAACAGCTCATGACCGGAGAGCCTTACTACGACAGAGTTTACTACCAAGAACTACGCGACTGCATGGACACCTTAAATCCGTTACTCACTGTTGCTCAAGACAATGCTTGGCAAGGAATCATCGACTACTGGCTAGCAGGAGGAACCGAATCGGATCCGTGGGGCGGCTATGATCCACATTATAGTGAGAGCAACGTAACAAATAGTGAGTTTCTAAACATGACAATCTACGAACCGTGTGACTATGCATCGAACGTTGCCTTTGCACATCCAGCCACTGAGATCTGCCGCAAGAGAGCTGAAGGAAGTCCCTTCAATATGCCAGACGACTATGTCAAAGCTCTGGGTGGGCATTTTGCCAGTCACGTAATGGCATCTTCGCTTCTGCACATGAGTCACACTCATCTGGGAGGACAGCAAGACAATTGGAGCATTCGAGTTTTAGCGTACCTTATTCATCAAGGCAGCATCCTCAACCTCCCTGCGTCATCAATTGTGAGAGACTTCAGCTTCACAGATAGACCTCTGGATTCCCTTCAACTAGCTGCGGAGTTTCAAAACATGTACAGCAACCTTTCGGTAACTGAGTGGTACGACCAAACTGCCAGCTTCGATATTCCTGACTATTACCTTTCATATGCTGGAATTTTCATCAACGCTATGACCATAGTCTTTCCTCCTGAAATCGTAGATCAAATGCTTGAAGTTCTCATGCCAGCATTTGGTTTAGAGCTTGAGATTCAAGAGTTTTTGATAACTTATTATGTTCCCGAAATACGAAACCTGACAGCAGACATCGATACAGGAGTTGTTGAAGAAACAAGACTGTTAGAGGATGCATTAACGACGGCGGCAAAGTTAATTTATGCATTTTTGTGGCAAGAGCATATTCTCACCAGCAATCCCATCTTCCTCAACGAAACCGTTATCCAGTGGGGCTATGAATATCTGCCTATCATCAACACCCGCCTGAATGAACACAATACGTATGAGTACTTCGACTTGGGCTTCCAAAACGGGACGAATGTGTATCCTGGCGATACTTGGTGCAACGCCGAGGTTGCTCACTCAATGTGGCATCTCGAGTCTGGAGTCGGAATGCTCGATCTTGCCTACATGGGTGATGAAATGTACAAAATATTTTCGCAATGACAATGAATATTTCTGAACTAGCAAATTTTTAAGAATTTATTTAAAAATGTGTTCAATTTAGAGTCTACTTCTATTTTGTATCGCTCAAATTTGTATTTTGATTCAGGGATGCTTTAGGCTGCTGAATTTAGGACACCGTCAAGAACATGAACATTTCACGTTTCATTCTAGTTTAGATTTAAAAAATGTTAAGAACAAGGGAATGCACGCTTCAAGTCGACCCTGCGTATTGACGTCTAACATGAATCGCCGCACAAGTGCATTATGCCTCACTTTATAAAGTAATTATGTTCTTTCGCATCTTCCATTATTTTACTTTGATAGTGTCTACAAAAATATAAGCTACCGCGAAATGTTCAACTCTTGTTAAAATACATTGGAATTTTTACTAAGGTAATAAAAATCGCAAAAATCTCATGCCGTTTTTTAAGACAGTCAACACCAATAACGAAATAATCCTACTGAATCCGTGTAGTCAAAAGCGCGATGATGAGTATCTATTGCTGAAGATTTATTGTTGTGATAAAATGACACTGTTCACGGATACGAACATTTAGTCAAACACTAGGATGAAATCATCAATAAATGGTCAAGTGAGATTCGATATCGGTGACAATTTAGTCATTTGCACCAAATTCATTTTTAAGACACTTTCATGATGTTTTTGATACGGCTCAACCTTAAGTAATAAGTTATTCCACAAAAGTTGGTCAGTAAAATAATCTTCGGATAGCAATACAGGGTACAATTTTCATTGTAGCTTCTTGTTCATGCTAGAGTTTGAAGTGGGAAACTCGTATCGCTTTTCTTAGATCAGATCTTTGATAATATACACCTGAGTGAGAACCTAAAGATGTTCAACCAATATTTCCAAAAAATTATCGCCACGGCCATTATCACTGATCAGGTAGATGATATGGTAATAACGTGACATGGTTGCTAACAAACAATTATCACCAAAAACAAACAATTATTACCAAAGCGCCTGCATGCTTCCTTTACTGTATATTTCCATTACAAGTTATAATGAGAGATTTATTTTATAACAAAACGCAACTACTTTCATAGAATAGCCCCTTTGCTTCGAAACCTCATAATTACCTGATCTTTGCACCCACCACACACTCTGTCAACATTTGAAGCAGTAAAGGAATTTATTTCCTTAGAGTGGTATATCACGAGTATCACTAATTAACTCTAAAACAGTAATTCAATTGTAGTTACTTGAAGACTCTAAGTTCACTAACTTCAGCATGCAGGACACAGCAATTGCCCTACACTGTCTGTAAACTAGTCGGATTATAAAATTATGCGAGGAAATGGAAAATGAAAATGAGATTAAATAATCATGAGAGAAAAGATGAGCCTGGAAAACGTAGAATAAATTACAAGTTTTGACCCATCGCTTTGAAGTATCTAACAGACAAATTATCTTGAAATAGCTGGCTCGATCAGTTTCAATCAAGAGAACGAACACCAGATTGAAGTTCCTTTTGAACTTTACTCGAGAGTATTTCTCAAGGTTATCAAAAGATATTAAGTTCCAAGCTTTGAGTCCAATGAATTCAACTCCAAACCGAGATCGCGTTCTCGTACTGTAAGGATCTCTCTGAAAATTTATAAAATTTTCTTCGAATGTTTTAGCAAAACAAAACGCTATAATGTCGCCGTATTCTTTAACATTACCGCAAAGGCCTGCCGTATCATTATTGAGATTGCGCCCTTAGAGGCTATTAACGGTGTAAGTGTTGGATACTCTTCATACACTCATTACTACTAGCGAATGAAAGCCCACGTTAGCTGTTACTTCAAAAATTAATAGTTGTCTTGTAAAAGATCATTATTTAGCAGTTATTCTTGTGTCAGGGTCACATTTGATGAATAAAGCGCCCCTGTTTTATTCTAGCGAATTTTTGTTCCATTTTACCCCGTTGATCAATTTCATGCAATATTATTTTTTTATGCATAATGACTGCATTGGACTCCTGTTTTGATGCTCTCGCCTGCGCTTGCGGATTAGTTTCGTTATTCACTATTTTAACCGCAAAAAATGCATTTTTCAGTGTGGAACATGTTGAGTTGGAGTTCTTCTCACACATAAAAATAGAAGACGTAGCTCAACTTAACACATATTGAACTCAGACTCCCTCATATGAAAAGCTTTTTTCGCTTTCTGGCCAAAATTTTGAAATTTGATACACTACGCCGAAGATGATGAAATAAGAAAAGATAACATTTTTTCACTTTTTTATATGGACGGACTATGTTCAAGCTTTAATACCAAAATAACGATATATCGATGTCATGAGTTTTTTCAAGAAATTAATTGTGTATGAAGAACACATTCCAGTGCTTTTCACGGTATTGCTCAAAGGAGATAAGTTTTAACATTCCTGACTGCTGGAGGTGTATGGAAAGAACTCTACAACCTAGAGTGTTCATGGCAGCCACGATGACATATGTATTCACAATTTTTATCTCTAAGAGACTTAAATTGGTTTCCGACTTAATTATTTATTTTTATTACGAAATTGATTATGCATCGGAGTTTCTTCACAAGAGGGCATGGAAATTAGTCAAACCTTCAATGTCATCATTAAAATTTGGCTTCATTGTTACAGCTGGTAGTGGAAGCTAAATAGCATTGGTGCGCTTTCAGTCCGTTAACTGGTAAGGTATGCATAAATCGACATATACTTCTCTAATAATTTACTTATAATTTAAATATTGAAAATAATGCAGTTGCAGTTGATTCATGTTAGAAATTGGTAGAACCAAATAATTGGAACACTATAACAACAATAGGTGATGGTCAAAATTGTTTGCAATGCGCATCACTGCATTTAAATTTTACCCTGAAACTGAAATAGGAAAAAACAATAAGAAATAAATTAAAATAAAATGTTATTTCAGCGCTAAAAAAAATTGTCTCCTTATTTAATAATTGGTTAATAATGGTGTAATGTGAGCATCAAAAAATAGCATCTTAAAGCTCTGAAGACATAGATCATCGATCGCAGCAATGGACTCAACAATGCATGATAATTAATTATCTGTGGGTACATCATTGTAGATTATCTCTTGCTGGGTTAGCAACACATGATTTCACACTCTGGAAGTCTAAAGTACATGTGCAATCTGATCAACGATACTGCAGGTAATATTTAACCTGTCTAGCCTACTAAAGATTTTTATGAAACAATTCGTGATATTCTTTATCAAGTAATGTATGTATTGAATACTGTTTGGTACTATATCCAGCAACTAATTACAGCTTTGATGAAAACGAGAAATTTATAGCCTCCCAACTGAAAATCCTTTTTTTGTACATTAGTTGGTCATGATCTAAGATACCGAAGGTAACCTTCAGGAACACTTCCTTGGCGAGTATGCAACATAAGTCAGTTACAACAACAATACAAAGGTCAAGGATTGATTTATCTCTACATGAGAAGACGAACATCAGTGGACTTCCAATTTATCAATGAGTAAGCAGGTGTACTGGGAGACTCAGTCTGACAAATCGGTCCTGAAGACGGCCTGTTTCCAGATGAAACCCGCTCGCGCTTTCCTAGGGAAAGAAAAACAAAAATTAAAGGTAATGATGGAAGGATCACTTAGTTTTTGTGGAAAATTATACAACGTATTCTTCTTATTCGCTCCATACACGATCTCCTGCGGGCGCTGATTTGATCTTTCACACCTAATCTGATCCCTGCGAACGCCAGCTTTAATCTGATCGTGTACATCTGATCCCTTCCCACGCCTAATCTGATCTTTTACCCCTTTTCTGATCTGTTTACATCCTAATTCTGATCTCCTTTCACCCCTACACTGATCTCTTTTCACCCCAATTCTGATCTCTTTTCACCCCAATTCTGATCTCCTGTTCCACCCCAATTCTGATCTCCTTTCACTCCTATTCTACTCTTCTTCTATATCTATTCTTGTCTCCAATCACTTCTACTCTGATCTCTTTTCGTGCATCTGAATTCCTTGTACCCCTTTTCTGATCTAGTTTCATCCCTATTCTGACTCCTTCCATGCCTATTGTGATCTTCCACACCTAATCTGATCTCATTTCACACCAACCCTGGACTTCTTTCATACTTATCAAATAATGAGTTTAAGCATTTTTTTGGCAGGATGGACTGTCAAAACTATCATGGCCTTTAGTAAAGCACTCACAGACACCAGCGTACCTCGCGTATATGGCATCGTTGACTGGCGGCATCTTGCTCCGAAGTGAGATTCTTTCTTCCTCCAGCGGTGGTGTGCCCACGTCTCACTGCTCACTTCAGATGGTTCTCGTGTACCATCAGTAGGAGAAAAGCTGAAGTCATAAATACACCTTCACTCATCTCCAAACATTGTTGGAGGGGGCAGAATCTCCGTCAGTGATTAGGACCGGCCATTTACAAGCATGGGTGCTGCGAATGGCTACGGAGAGAAGTTTGCGATTTTGGGGCTAGAGGGATTTGACGTTGCCTGAACTCTGAATGACTCACAGAAGGATGTTGTAGAATCAGAAAAGGATGTTGTATGATAAAAATTCACCTGCATTCTCCACAAATACTGATTTTAAGGCACTAATATTGTTAATTGAAGCCCCGAAGGATATTTCCACAGCTCAATGAATTTACGATTATTGTTGAAACTGTCCACCGAGAATACCTTTCATTAAATATAATAAAAATGATGCCTTGCCACGGAAAATTTCACAGACATCGTAGAGTTGCGGCTAATCAGCTCTTGTAAAACCCTTCCGCTCATTGGGGACAGAGAACATAGTTAAGCCGAGTAGCACTTGTGCGTTGTTCGTTGTTTTGAGAAATTTTAGAGGAAGTCGGACAAGGAAGATCAAGAAAGCTTCCTCACACTTTATTAGCTGGCTCTTGTAGATATATTTGTAATAGTATCCTCGTAAGTTGATTACACTTCCCAAGTGGCGGCAATTCCATGCTGCTGTCCAACATTTTTCCTCCCAATTTCATATACATAGTTGCAGCACGATATACTTGACCATCTCATCATCATGGGTGAATCTCTAAGCTCATACGATCATGTCTATTGTTAGAACTTTGTTTATTAGTTACTTTATCTTCCACTTCGCTCCCTTGTCCTTAACCTTAGTGAGGAAATTTTCACGGCCATCACTCAGATATTGAAGTCAGAATTCAAAATACCTATCCTCGCACGCCTCTAAAGCACTGCTATCGATTGAGTCCATGCAAAAAATGTGAGCGAGACCGCCGAATTTTCGGAAGGGGAAGAATTTAGTGAACTACTATTTAAGGAAACATTCTTGATTGATATAATACGTCCTTTCTTTGCCAGTTATCCATACTGTATTTTATTCAGGATCATGCGAGGAACTAGGCGCTGTTAATATCAATTTGAATAGACTGGGTACATTCGAATGCAAAGCTTTTTCCTTTAAGTGCTGTGCTCAACTGACGGCCAATTTCTTTCCATTTATTCACTTACTGAAACCCATTTCAGCACTTGAGCCAACTCTCTCGCCGTTGACGATTTTTTGCCTTCGTTGTTTACTTTACTCATCAGCAAACTCTTATTTTTACTGAAAAAAAGTAGTCAGTGATTGGAGCAGTGCTACCTGGAATAAATCAGTGCCACTAGCGTACAAATTGAAACAAATTAATAGCTCACTTTTGACAACTGATCGAATATATTCTTTTAGAAGATCTATGAAAGAAATTCTTGCTGAATTGCTAAGTTTTAATTTAGTTCTTTCATTACGTCTTACAGGAGTCGTCCTTTGTACTTCTATACTCATGCTGCAGTGAAGGCCTCATTACGAATCATCAAAGAAAACTATCGGGTTACTTTGGATTCCACGAAGAATTAGCAGAGGACTTGAGCAGAATAATGACATCTCGACAATGACCTGCTTCAACTCATTAACAAATTCTTCCTGAAACTTTTCCTACATTTTGAAACTAGTGAATGTACCTAAAGTAAAATAAGATCCCGTACTGCACAGGGAATTATTGATCAAGACATTTACATATCTTGAGTATAGCGAGGAAGCATTAATGAAAAATGTTCAAGCAAGGATAATGTGAGACCTAGAAGTTGTGAAGCCTGGGTATTATGAAGTGCAAAACTCGTTAATTTTGGAAATTGTGGAGCTTAGAATTTGTTAAGCATGGGATTAGTGAAGCCCGGCAGTCGTCTTGCCGTGAATCTGTGGAACATAGAATTTGTGAAGCCTGGAAATTGTAAAGCCCGGAAATTGTAAAGCCTAGAAATTGTAAAGCCTGGAAATTATAAAGCCTAGAAATTGTAAAGCCTGGAAATTGTAAAGCCTGGAAATTGTAAAGCCCGGAAATTGTAAAGCCTAGAAATTGTAAAGCCTGGAAATTGTAAAGCCTAGAAATTGTAAAGCCTGGAAATTGTAAAGCCTGGAAATTGTAAAGCCTAGAAATTGTGAAGCTTAGAAATCGTGAAGCCTGGAAATCAGGAAGTCCGGGAAGTCTAGAAATCGTAGGCCTGGACATGGTGAGGCCTGGACATGGTGAGGCCTGGACATGGTGAGGCCTGGACATGGCGAGGCCTGGACATGGTGAGGCCTGGACTGTGAGGCCTGGACATGTGAGGCCTGGACATGGTGAGGCCTGGACATGGTGAGGCCTGGACATGGTGAGGCCTGGACATGGCGAGGCCTGGACATGGTGAGGCCTGGACTGTGAGGCCTGGACATGTGAGGCCTGGACATGTGAGGCCTGGACATGGTGAGGCCTGGACATGGCGAGGCCTGGACATGGTGAGGCCTGGACATGGTGAGGCCTGGACATGGTGAGGCCTGGACTGTGAGGCCTGGACATGTGAGGCCTGGACATGTGAGGCCTGGACATGGTGAGGCCTGGACATGGCGAGGCCTGGACATGGTGAGGCCTGGACATGGTGAGGCCTGGACATGGTGAGGCCTGGACTGTGAGGCCTGGACATGTGAGGCCTGGACATGTGAGGCCTGGACATGTGAGGCCTGGACATGTGAGGCCTGGACATAGTGAGGCCTGGACATGGTGAGGCCTGGACATGTGAGGCCTGGACATGTGAGGCCTGGACATGGTGAGGCCTGGACATGTGAGGCCTGGACATGTGAGGCCTGGACATGGTGAGGCCTGGACATGGTGAGGCCTGGACATGTGAGGCCTGGACATGGTGAGGCCTGGACATGGTGAGGCCTGGACATGTGAGGCCTGGACATGTGAGGCCTGTACATGGTGAGGTCTGGACATGTGAGGCCTGGACATGTGAGGCCTGTACATGGTGAGGCCTGGACATGTGAGGCCTGGACATCGTGAGGCCTGGACATGGTGAGGCCTGGACATGTGAGGCCTGGACATGTGAGGCCTGGACATGGTGAGGCCTGGACATGTGAGGCCTGGACATGTGAGGCCTGGACATGGTGAGGCCTGGACATGTGAGGCCTGGACATGGTGAGGCCTGGACATGTGAGGCCTGGACATGGTGAGGCCTGGACATGTGAGGCCTGGACATGTGAGGCCTGGACATGGTGAGGCCTGGACATGTGAGGCCTGGACATGTGAGGCCTGGACATGTGAGGCCTGGACATGTGAGGCCTGGACATGTGAGGCCTGGACATGTGAGGCCTGGACATGTGAGGCCTGGACATGTGAGGCCTGGACATGTGAGGCCTGGACATGTGAGGCCTGGACATGGTGAGGCCTGGACATGTGAGGCCTGGACATGTGAGGCCTGGACATGGTGAGGCCTGGACATGTGAGGCCTGGACATGTGAGGCCTGGACATGGTGAGGCCTGGACATGTGAGGCCTGGACATGTGAGGCCTGGACATGGTGAGGCCTGGACATGGTGAGGCCTGGACATGGTGAGGCCAGGAAATGGTGAGGCCTGGACATGGTGAGGCCTGGACATGTGAGGCCTGGACATGTGAGGCCTGGACATGGTGAGGCCTGGACATGTGAGGCCTGGACATGGTGAGGCCTGGACATCGTGAGGCCTGGACATGTGAGGCCTGTACATGGTGAGGTCTGAACATGTGAGGCCTGAACATCGTGAGGCCTGGTGGCAAAGGAATTTCGTACCTGGCCAGATTAGGCCTCTACCGAGCGACACGTCTAGTCTGCAGCAGTTAGCTGACGTAGACTGAGTCAGGCAATAGCGCAAGTGTGCCGTGTGTACTAGGCTCAGTACAAGGTTAGTTCGGTTGAATGTGATCTGCTACTTTCCTGTACATTAGAAAATGGTCATGTGATAAAATTAATGCATTTAAGGTACTTTTCATATTTCAACCGCCCTGTGATTTGAGTTTTACGATGCTGTGTATAATTGCTCATCGTTTACTCTAATTTGTTCGGATTTGCTCCTTGCTATTCCGTTAGTTGTTTGCTCTTATTTAATAAGCTTATGTTTAGCTAGTTCAAGTGTAACTTAGACTGTCAATTCTTCCGGTACACTTGTTCTTTGTTATAAATGCATTTTGTGTTGTCTGCGAAACAATCTGACGAATTCATTTGACCAGGCATTCGAGTCTCATATTTTCTTTCTTTCCTTGCTGCACACAGCCTGTTGGTTTCTAAAGCGGGAAATTCCAGACTCCCACCTGCGAGCTGGAGGAGGTTCCATTCTTGGAAGCCCGTCCGTCTGACTACCGAGGATTTTCCCTCGCCGGTGGCGAGTCCCCGGGTAAGGCCGCCACCTAAGATCCCTCCGGGTTGCCGCCCCGCTCTCGGTCACCACTGCATGTGCGACGCGCCTATCTTGGTTACTTCTGTTTCGGTTTCGAGTCTCTAATATCCATGGAATGACGACCCCTTGACCTCTTTGAATTCGCAAAGTTTATTTATCTTTTATTTTATTCGTTCAAATAAATACTGTTCCATCTTGAAGTTTCTCGAGCCGTTTGTGCCCACAAGTCATGAATGCTGAGGCGTTACGCATAACTATGAAATCTGGGATTGACGATGGCAAAAATTGGTGAACCCTGGAGCCGGTAAAGCCTGGAATTAGTGAACCCTGGAATCGGTGAAGCCTGGAATTGGAGAACCATGGAATTGGTGACCCCTGGAATTGGTGATCCCTGGAATTGATGAAGCCTGGATTTGGTGAACTCTGGAATTGGTGAAGCCTGGATTTGGTGAACTCTGGAATTAGTGAGCCTTGGAATGGGTAAACCCTGGAATTGGTCAAGCCTGGATTTGGTGAACTCTGGAATTGGTGAACCCTGGAATTAGTGAATCCTGGAATTGGTGAACTCTGGAATTAGTGAACCCTGGAATTGGTGAACTCTGGAATTAGTGAACCCTGGAATTGGTGAACCCTGGCATAGATGAAGCGTGGATTTGGTGAAGCTTCTCAGTGTATGCTTGCCTGTCCCGAGCGCCTCACCGAAAACGGGTTCCAAAAAGTGAGGAGCAAGCCTTGGCTTAATGTAGGTACCCCCTTAATTAAAGTGTGCAGTTGAATATCAGACTACAGTCAGTATGGCAAGATTGCTTCTACATACATGCAAAATAACAGTTCATCAATTAGTTAAAAATCATACCACTGAAGTTAACATCGTCACTTGAAAAGTGCTATTGCGTAAGCTATTGATAAAGATAGAATTCTTGCTTAAGAGAAGCGTAAGAACTAGACTAGATATCTTTAAAATAAACTTTGTACAAATAAATATAGCCCTTCCCTGCTAAACACCATTATATTTTTACTAAAGTTTGCAGTAGCAAGAGGAGAAAATTATTTTTTGGGAAGGTACTTTTTTTATATATACACCCGAATAAGGAACACGCTGCAACAGTTTAAAATTTGTTGAAATATACTTATCTAACTCTGCTCTGAAAGCATTGCTCGGTCAAAAGAACAACTGAACTAAGAACTCAGAAGTTCAGCCATTTGGTCGGCCAAATACGTGAGGTCCAACATTCCCAGCGCCGACTCCAAGTGCCACTTGGCGTGTGGGATCACAGGATTACACCAAAAATCACCTGGATAGACGGCAGTCCCATTTTGGAAATCCAGATTGAAATAACCGTACGAATTAATTTCGTTGAGACCTGCGTTGATGGCTGGGAAATATTGGTGTCCTAATTTGTTGACTGCCTCTAAAAGGAAGAAAGGGTTGTCTGTGAGAATGTTTTCTTGCCATAAAAAGGCATAGAGCAGCTTTAAAACTGTAGTTGTAGCATCTTCAAAGAATCTTATTTCCTCGTTAGCTCCCAAAGTGACGTTTTCAGTCAAATAGCGAATCTCAGGCAAGTACTGATCCATGATGAAATTCTGATACTCAGCCGGAAGTCGAAAGGTAGACATAATGATTAGAGCCAATTGATCCACCAATTCTGGAGCGAAAAGTAAAGTCAGGCCATTCACAATAATTCCTGCATATGACAAATAGTAGTCTGGGATGTCGAACGTTGCTGTGTGTTGTTGCCACTCCTCGACTGGCAAATTCAAGTACATTTTCTGGAATTCATCGGCGAGTTCAAGGGAAGTCAAATTCCTATACGTCGGACTGAAGTCACGCACGATAGATGACGCTGGTAGATTTGCAATACTTCCTTGATGAACGAGGTAAGATAAAACTCGTATGCTCCACGTATCTTGCTGCCCTCCTACATTGGTGTGGCTTAAATGCATGAACGATGATCCCATCACCAAACTTACAAAGGCTTTACCAATTGCCTTGATGTAAACTTCAGGAATATTGAAAACTGTCCCGGCAGCAACCTGCTTGCAGAGTTCCAGCGACGGGTGAATGTAAGCAACATTCGACGCATAATTACATGGTTCGTAGACGGTCATGTTTAGAAAATCCGAAGTTGTTACATTTTTTTCAATATAAACTAAATCCATTCCTCCCCATGGATCGCTTTCAGTGCCATTCATCACCCAGTAATTTATTATTCCTTGCCATGCGGAGTCTTGCGACGCGGTTAGGAGAGGATCGAAAGTCACCATGCAGTCTCGTAGCTCTTGAAATAGAAGTCTGTCAAACTCAGGCTCTCCAGTCATGAGCTGCTGCATAGCATCGAACATCTGCAACATGACCGAATCTTTCCCAACCTGGCAATTCACAACAGCCACTGCCAGAGTGCAGAGAACCACTGCTGTTGCAGCACTGAACGAAAATTTCAAAGCCATGTTCGTGTTGCCAGGATGAAACAGTTCTACTGGGGTTCGTGCAGTGTGCACTGATTCTCAGGTTTCTACGTCACGAGAAAAATGATAATTGAAGGTGACTAATTCATCACACAGCTGAAAAAAAAATTAATAAGGACCAACTTGTTCTTTAGACAACACTAGCTAAATCACTGGACACACTTCAAGATATCCACAAGGTTGCTGGGGAGGGTTAAATGAGTTAATTTGAATAGCTCCGTGAAAGTTTTAGGTAATCACACACTGATGAATAATTGTCATGAGTGACACGTGAATTTGAATGATTTAATGAAAGGAAGGCGTACACTTGACATATTGTAAGTGGGACAGAAAATTGGCAATTATGCGGAAGATCATTCAACGATACGACTCCAAGTTATTCCGTCTCACCTCTCACCATTCCTTTGCCCGAATTGACGAACATAAATAAATTAGATTTTTTATTCGAATATTTCAGGACTTTAACCTTTAGTATGCTTCTGCTGAATGGTGTCTTATGCTCATAGCGGTCGGTAAATTTTTTTAAAGTTTCGTAATATTCCTTTGGGTAGTTTTGTCCCTAATTCTTTCTTAATGATGAATAAACGCTTGAGGTAAAACTCATAAAAATTTAAGGTCAGCAACCATTGCATGGGCATATATTATCTTCGTAGCTGAGAAAAAAATCTTCTTCGGGCTTTTGCAAGGTCCCCATACATGTAATGGGATATAAATTAGAAGTGAACTTAGAAAACTGTGCGAGCCATTTCATCCTTTAAAAAAAGCACGATGATTACCTAGATTTAAAATGGTACGTTTCACGTATCAGAGCTGAAATGTTGAATGAAAAATAACACAAATTAAAAACGCTGCAAAAACATGAAATAGGAAACATTAAAAGTACAGCCGTACAGCCAATACGCAAACTCAACATAAAGAAAAGACACACAATACCGAAAATGGAAAAATATCATTAGGTTACTTGCTGATAGTCAACGGGTAAGATCCGAGTTGGTTAGTTTGTTAATAGAAAAATGAGATGATTGATGTTGGAAAAATTCAAAAAATTGCTGTTCAGAAGTAAATCCCGTTTTTCTCATAATGTTGAACTATTTATGTTGATTGGGCTATTGCACTCGTTAGCATGATCTTTGTGTGCCTAATGAACAAGTGAGAAATACAACATTTTGGTCTGGTAACGTACGGGTCGTCATTCCCACGTACTCGACGTGCTGCACATTGTGCACAACTAAATTTAGATACCACGGAGGCCAGCAAAGTGGCAGGAAAAAGAAGAGATACAGTGCCTCTCAACTAATATACAGGGTTAATTAAGTTAACTCGTGAAATAATTCGTAGGTATGCTATTATCGGGCTCTCGATCATATCCTCCGATCTTGAGTGAAAATAAGGGTACAAGAGTGTGTGTAAACGCAACATCAGTACAGAGTTCCATTTAGAACAGAAAGAAGGTCGATTTTCTTGCTCAGATATCGATAAAAACATCTGATATTAATCCTTCGAAAAATAATTCAGTAAAGTAAATTTTTCATACCAAGAACTCACATTAATAGTAGACATTATATGCCATTTTACTGACATACTGAACCAAAATTGAACTTGAAAATATATGTTGTGAGAAAATAGAACAAATTCATGATCCAATGAAGGTGTCATTGCGAAATATTGTCCACTATTTGAACCAGGTAATGCAAGAATGGGAGAAAACACATCATATGCGTCCACCGCAAATTTAATATTTTATTGTTCATTAGTGAGGTGTTTGCAAAAATAGCTCAAGATGTGATCAATCTAAATTCCGTTAATAAATTCCTTGTCTGAAACTCTCTCGCCACTAATTCAACCTTTTCTTGTTTTTACGAAGGAAAAAATTTCAAACAATAACGAAAGAGACAATCTGTTGTCTAAGCCCTAAACCGGTTTGTCAAGTACGTGTTCAAAGGCAAAAAAATTCAACATAAATCCTAGTAATTTACGAAAGTTAATTTCAGCCAACCCTAAGGCGATCAACTCGAGGCTTCTGGAAAAGTTTGCGAATGTGAACGTCTACGGTTTCGCGCAGAAAAGCATTGCTGAAGAAACTTTGGACATAAAAAATACATTAAAAATTTGCTACAATTTTGAACTTCAATTATTCTAGTACAAAGCCCGTCGAGTTTTTCACCGAATATTGAATCATCGTGATCGGTTTCAAAACGGACAGTAAATATTTAGCCAAACTATAATACGGAGTATTATCAGAAAAAATGTGTTGTATGAAATTCAGACTTTTTCTAATTGTACTTTAGGTAGGCCGTATAACAGACCGCCTTAAAACGAACAAATTAGCGTACACGTCATTAGACATATAATAGTATACCACAAGCTTGTGTGAAATTTGTCAATTTTATTCTCTACTTTCAAAAAACTCAGGAATTATTTATGTAATTTCTAACAACTTAGAAGCACCTGCTGTCAAGGAAAGTACTATCTAAGTATGCCAACTCTAAGCGACAAAAACACCACTTTCTCTTTCTTTGAACACGACTCGATCGTGTTCAAATTCTTGGCAAATTTCAAATCAGAATTTAAGTCCGAATGTAAAAAGATCACCGGAAACATTTTAGTCTGAAATGATAAAAGAACTCGCCAGTGAGCGAAATTGACTGGAGAATTCCGGTCCTTCTATATATTCCAAGTGACTTAGACTAATGGTAAAATTTTCTTTCTCAAAAGGTGAAAATAATTTCATTTTAGAAACTGATGAGCAAAGGTCTTGAGTCGTACGCTCTCGGAAGCCTTAATTTAGGAGGCATCGTACCTAAACTTAAATTGAAAGTTCCACGGTTTAATTGAAGCATCAACACCGAAGGAAAGTAACTTTTTGTATGCGGTCTGGAATGAAACCTTGAAATTTTCAGAGAGCGATTGCACGTGTCTCACCACCGTAACGTAATCCAGGCAACTGGAGATTCGTCCCAGTTTCTAGTTCAGCAAACATCAGTCGGACGTCTTGCCGTGGCTGATCTCTTGATGCCATTTTCGCGAAGTAAAAGTTTAGAAAGCCAGAGCCAGACTTGAAATTTACGTCGTCGTTGCGGTGCAGCGAGCAACGAAAAATCTCATGTTGATTCGTTCATGCTATGTACGAGTATGTTTCTTCTCGCCAAAATCTTCAATTTAGGTTAAAAGCTCAAACTTGAGGATTTTAGCCAGAATAAACTCATGTAACTACAACGTATTGTACGTTTATGACACAAACATCGGTAAACAAGGGTTAAAAGCTATCCACAGTAAAATAATCGTAACTGTGCATGACATTTTCGTTCCTCCACGTCAAACAATGCTCAATAACTTTAAATGAAATGTTCTAACTCATAGCAAAATGTATTTAAATATTAAAAGATTAAATGATTAGGAATAACCAATGCTAAGTCATAGAAAAGTTCTACTGAGTGTAGGGCGTTTAATTAAGTACATTGAGCTTATATTATAAGGAAAATTACAAGGCTAGTTCATATGAGAGGGCGTGAGTAAGCAGGAGCACACCTGCTACGCCGTGGCAGTGTACACACGAGAGAGTCACTTGTGCAATGATCAGGCGGGCGGCCGAGACCACCCTGCTAACTTCTCGAGCGGCACATCTCCGAGGTCGACTGCTCGATGTGAATAGCCTTGTCTGAAGTAAAACGTAACAAAATTATTGCCCGACTGCCGTACAACAATTATATAAATGCTTAGCATATACACATACAAGTAAAGGAGCTACAGGTAGTCAAGGAAAACCTCACTACCACACACATTACAGTAGCATAGCCACGTTGACATGCATTGTCTTCGCTGGCTATCTAGCTACGGCGACGAAAATTGTTAGAAAATGTGGCCCGTCGTCAGATGGCTGACGACCGCCTTGAGGTTTGGTGCCGTTTTTAAAAATATAATGTATTTCAGAACGACATTGCGAATTTTTCTGTGAACAAGAAAATCGGGGACCAGAATAGACTTTTCAAATGTTTTTGTGGAAATCCTTGAACTTGTGAAGCTTGCCGTCCGCTAAAATATGCATGAAAAACGCCACTAACGTCGGCTGGAAACTCTCCGATCTTCAATAACTTAGAGAGAAGAGTAGGACGATTGAGTGAAATATTTCATTCCTTTAAATAGACTATGAGAATCTGGATTTAAAATAGGATATTTCATTCAATTGCACATCATCAGCAATGCACATCATCATCATCATCTGAACAACGTAATTTTATAAAATCGAGGGCTTAAGTGTGGGAATGTTACTTTCGTCTAACTTTACTATTTTGAAACATTAGTAAGGAGGGCAATTAATTAATATAGTACATATAATTGTTTACTAGAGAAGCTCACTCTAATCAAATTATACCTGCACACAAACTGAATTTCCTCTCTTTTTGTCGAATTATAGTTTCGAAAGATTTTAACCCTTAACTTCCCCTTCATTCTACTTTAAGTGGAACTTCTGTTGAGAAGTCACACTCGCTTATCTACCACCAATATTTTTGCAAAATTAGAGCCTATGAAAAAAAATAACAGCATTACACTTCAAGTATTTTCCAAAAATTAACTGCATAGAAATATTGCGTTTAAACAGCTCAGTATCTCTTTTCTACTTCTGCTTTAGGATAAACTTTCTGCCCCATCATAGACCTCCCTGGTAGATAAATTCACTACAGTGTCCGATGTACGTACATCTGAGCACGTGGGAATCACGTCCTGTTGTTCAAGTCCCAAGGTAGCTGAGCAGACCGTCTGGCGTTACCGCACCTATAATATGGACGGTTAACTAACTATGTAATCCTCTTCATTCAGCAGTTACAGAACACATTGGCAAAGCACTGTAGGCTTTTTGTAAAAATAGATTTAAAGTTTTTGAAAATGTATTTGAAAGACTCACTTACCATGAACACGAACATTGTTGGAAGTGAGACACAAGATTCTACAGCCCAGTCAAACCCTTTCGCCGGAGCATGCATGTTTTTCACCGCCTAAGGGATTTAATTACTTGGGCGGTGAAAAAATGCATACAGGCGGCGAAAAATTTAGACTGGGAGGATGTGTAAAATGTGAACAACATTGGCATTGTGGACTAAATGAGCTGGGAGCTTCTATCGCGACCTACATGGAGATGAACGAATTTTGAATTAGAGCATGGTAAATATCTTAATGTTTTTTTTATTCTAAGTTAAAATTAGTTGAATATCCATGACAAATCTTCTAATAACAAACTGATAGGAAGGTGGTAAACGACATTGAAGGGCGATGTCGTCGACCAAATTCAGGAAGTTATCTTCAATGTCGTCGATCAACTCCCTGTCAGCTTGTTATTTTAGGACAGTGCTTTTCTTCGTCAGATGCCTAATTTTAATTGATTAGATTTTTAGAGTAAAGTTGTGTCCCGCCCATTATTTATAATGAGAAATGAAGTCTAAAAACGATATTTTGCTTTATTTTTTCCACTTGCTTCCACTTTTTTTTCATGTTGGTTGAAATAAAAAGTGGAAGTTGCCATTCGTAATTCTCGTAATTTGAAATCGTGTAAGATTGAAGGTTTCTTTTGAAAGCTGGAAACCGTAATGATCGCTAAGCACGGATTTACAGGATTTGGTCCAAGCGAAAAGGAAGCTATTTTGAGATCTGGCATTTTATGTAACAATAAATGGATATAAGCTCACTTCATTTTCTCGTCAAGCAGTGATAGCGCTCAATTTGAGCGTAAATTTCTTTGTTGAAGGTAAAAATTTGCGTTGGATTTAAATGTTTAGTATCTGATTCTTCGGAGAAAAAATCGGCAGAAGTCAGAGAGTTTTTTAATTTTTAAGTTCTTGAATAAATATCTAGTGAGGGAGGTGTATCCTATGCTGGAGATAGCTCTGATAGCGTTCTTCGTGATGTGAATATTCTGCCAGTTTCAGTTTTGTGGGTGCAATGTCGTATTGAATATATACGGATGGAACGTATGCTGTAAAGGGTTTGTAGCGCTTCGTCGTTGATCCCTTTTGGATTCGGATAAATTTGTGTATTTGTTTGTATAAACATTGAGAGGAAAATTTTCGTCCAAAAATGTGTTTAAAAATTTCTAGCAGTCAGTGTTTTGAATTTTTTACGGCAAATTAATTATAGTTCCTAGTCGTGATTGACATTTTTACAGATTTTATTTGGCGCGATACAGAACGAAACTGTATTAAATTTCGATTTATCTGAGCTGCCATGTTTACGCAGTTTTCTTGGGACAAACACGACGATAATATGTCATCATCTACGCGAAGTACAAACTTCAAAAACGATGATTGCCCGATAACTTCTATAAGCATAAGAAATATAAAAAGCCAAAGAACATACAATCGAGTAACTCCATGAGATATGCTTTGTAGCTCTGAAATGAGGTTGCTAATTACTACATGTTGTTTACGGTTTGAGAGATAGTAATTAAACCATTCGTAAGGAAAACATCGTGCGCTAAAGTGATGTAACTCTGACAACAGTACGCAATGAAATGCACAATAAAATGCTTTCCAAGTCAAGGAACATGATGAGTAATAGGTTTCCCTCGTCAATGTTTGAATAGTGAAATTGTAGGTTGAGAAGAACTCGAATGGTCTATTTTTGAGAACAGGAACTGAATTCTTCATTTTTGAGAACAAGTGTTCAATTGCTTGTCCTAGAAATGAATTACGCTTGCGATAACAGTATACTTTATTGAACAGTATTTTGTCGAAAATATCGGTAAAGATTCATAGTATTGAAATTCGTCTATAATTGATGCAAATTTTTTTTTTCATCGCTCACAGAAATGATAGATCTTCCAGTAATTTTCATAAATTAAGAAAGAAGCCCAACGAGAAAGATCTGTTAATAATATCAGGCAGAATAGGCAAAGTTAGAAGAGCTACGTGTAAATACCTTAGTTAAAATGTAGTTTATCAGCATCATTTAGTTTTTGCTTTAATGTAAAATCTTTTGAGCGTTTACAGGAGTAAAATATAGTTTATGTTTCACCCTCAAGGGAGTGTGAGCAATTGCTTAAATCATTTCTCCCTTCTCGACAAGCTATGGTTTAGTCTACAACACTAACAAATAATTTTAAAAAACTTGCGATGTCCTTCACACCGTGATTAGACGGCGCGACACTGAGAAAATTAGTTAGTGGGAAAAGTATTTTCCCAGGATGAGGGGGTTTGGGAGCTCTAATTCGGGTAACATAATTTTGAATATTCAGTAGCTTTCAAAGGATATTTTTCTCTTACGATGTGAAATGAAATTTTCCATGTTGGCAGTAATTTCTCCTGTTATCCGGTTTTTGCATGTTCTTCAGCGTGAATATACGGGCTATGATGGAGAGCAACTCTTCCATGTGTTATTTAAACCATCTGCCAGGTCAATGATGGCTGTGCCAATATTTCCCTCATTGAAAATGAGTTTTGAAGTATTTTCTGAGTAAGTTTTATACCTGTCATTGATCTCTATTGAGAGGAAATTTTATTTAAGAACGACTTTCTTGTTTTATACATATACAAAAATTGTCTGATGTATCCGTAGTCAAAATCCCTTTAATCAATTTAGTTGTATTCATCGTGGAAATATAATATCCGTTCGTGAGGATGAGTTGGCTAGCTTCTCACGAAGAGGACGGATTTTAAATGCATTAATGTAAGGACGTTTAGGGTCATTTTACACCTCGCAATATTTTAGAAGTCTAGATTGAAATCTCCGCAGGTAATTAAATCTACGTTGTCGGGTTTGTTCAGAAGCTAGGTTAAATTATTAGTATATCAATGATGGCCTTCAGATTTCCCAGAGATTACTCCAGTGAATAAACATTTATTGTTTCTTTCGGCATTGATGAACGATGTATCAATGCAGTCGAAGTTAGCTGTTCGCTATGAATGATTTCAGTATTAAGTTTGTTTGAAATTAATGTCCTTCCATCGCCTTTTCATTTGACATCTTTTCTCAAACAATAAATTACTCTGTAATTTTATCTATTCATCTTGTTGATAGTTGACTTATTTGACCAGCTTGTAAACATCCGACCAGTGAAAGAATAAATCGAAATCGCAGTTTAATTTAGCGTGTGTTACCCGGTGAAGTAACCTATGCAGGTTCAACTATCGAAAGATTGACTTTAAATCTGCAAATTTCAGAATTGTTCTTTATTTGCAAAATATAGTAGAGTTTTAATAATCATTTGAGTTGATACCCGTTGACTATCATGAATAGGTAGTTTACTTATTTTTTCCTTGTTTAATCTTGCGTGTTTTTCTATGTCGACTTTACATTTTGTTTATGTTTTTTCAGTGTCCAATATTATTTACTTAAAACATCGTTTGTTATGTCTTATCCTTCTGTGAACGTATTTCCACTTCTGATGACGTGAGAATTTATGAAATGTTTCACTTATAAGCTTAGATTTTCATCGGGTTTTTTAAGGAATGAAAATGGTTTTACCAATTTTTCCTCATTCTTTATTAATGTTTAAGATCCGGAAGTTCAATTCAACGCCTAGGTTCTTAAATTGAAGTGGGCATCGATGAATTTTTGAGCCTTTTATCATTGAACAAATCCTATTCTCACTAAACCCTTTCTATAACAAACGGGTGACGTGATTGTAATTGATTATGCCTTGTAATGTACGAGGAGTTCGTGAGACTCAAACTCAGGACTAGAGATCACCGCGCCAACACGCTATCGACTGCGCTATCGATCACCCTGTGGGTGATCGTGGTAGGGTGATCGATAGCGCAGTCGATAGCGTGTTGGCGCGGTGATCTCTAGTCCTGAGTTCGAGTCTCACGAACTCCTCGTACATTTCATTTGAAAAAAAACCTTGTGGAAGCAGTGTCTTCCCGTACCAGATTCATTAATTGTTTGTGGGGGTGACTAGACTTTGAGCTCTCGTTTCACTATGCCTTTCAAACCTGAGCGCGGAATTTGAAAATTTCAATAACTTTACACCCTTTCAACAAAATCAGAAATTAAACAAATATATTTTCAATACTGCAAAGAAATGCAAACATTATAGCAATATAAAAAACGTGAAGTACAATGCACGCTCAAATGATTCATTCAAAAATCTGGAAATAATTATGTTCACTTTCACTTTTCAGACAAGCAGGACGATTCTCCGTGAGAAATAATCCCATAGGGAGCACAGTTTTCACTAAGTCTTCAGGCGGAACCTACTATACACGTGAACGAAATGAAATGTTATAAACTTAAAGTGAAATCCGTGTTTCTTTTTTATTAGATATAACCAAGGAGCTTTAATGGAATGGAGGCGGCATCAACGCTCTAAAGTGAAGCCAATTTCCGGTAGCTGTGGGTATACGGGCACCAGTGCTTCCACTCCTAGGTAATTACCCTAGTCTAGGGTAATCAGACCCCTTCTAGGGTACAGTCTAGGGTAAAGGAAAAAAATTCAAAATCTAGGGTAAAATCTATATTTCAATTCTAGTTTATAAAAATTTTGAAAAAACATAGAAGATTGACAATAACTTCAGTTGAATAACTGAAATGAGAATTAATTTAGCAGAAGAAATTAATTCAAAGGAAGAAAGTATCAAAATTAGATTCATAAAAAGAGCACAAGCTAACATGTTCCATGCAGGTACTGAACAAGTTGTAGTTCTTTTTGCAATGTCTGGCATGAAGTTTCTTCACAAGCTTGTGTACGGCGATTGCTGGGGCAGTGGAATGCACTCACACTTTGTTGAGTTATTTAACGATCCAACTCAGGCAAATGATGTAATAGCAAATGCTTTAAACTACAAGCTAACACGCGCTTATTTGGAGTTCTTAGATTATAATTTGGGAAAATTAAACACATTTAATTCATCGTTTCAGACTGACTTTCCGAATATCTTCAATCTGAAATCTGAAATTTATTGCCTAATTAGGAGCTTTTGTTCAGATTTTATGTTTGTTGCTTTTGTGAAGAATGTGACCATTTCTTTGCTGAATCCATCCCATACAACATTCACTAGTGCTTTAGTTAAGACGCTTATCGACCAATCATCTTTTCGATACAATATTACCACATCGTTACAATATTTCACTACAAATTGCATGCAGCAACACATACTGAAAAAGTTGTCACGAATTTCCTTTGCTCATTATCCTATACTTCAGAACATCGCACAGCATTTTTATATAAAGCGTATGTATTGTGATTGCCTCGATGCATAGACATGTATTTGTGTATGTTTACGTGTTAGGTGTATGTGTGTGCATGTATATGTGTATATATTTACATGTATATATGCACATATGCATGTACTAAACTGACAACTAGCATTCTATCTAGAGATAATGGTCTTTTTTCTGTTCACTCTCAACTTGTAACATTACCTAACTCGTCATCTCTTTATTATTGTAAAGTATTCATGTAAAAAACTATAAATTCGTTGAGTGATCATCCATTTATACTTAAAAAAATGCTTATCAGCTAATGACCGCTATGTTACAAATTTTGAATTAGAAATAAAAAAACTTGTAATTTCCGTGGTCCTCGTGCTTATATTTATATTTTTTCATGCTTCCTTGAAATGACATTTTTAAACATCTGCTGAAACAAGCAATTTCTTATATTACTTCCTGGCATCACGAATTTCAAAGTTTTATGTCATGTACATGTAAACTGTCAAAAGTGTTTCCACCCCATGATGAAAATGCATTGTCCATGATATTGTGTTGTCTCTTATAATTATTATTGCATGTATCATAAGATGCAGATTAAGCAACATTAGGAGTATATTACCCTCAATCATTTCTTTTCGACTAGTGACATGGGTAGTACAATACTCACGTGTGTGTATCATCTAAGTGTGTTAACTTTAAGATATTTAAAAACCAATGATTGTACTTTTGTACAATCTCTATTGGAAATAAAGTGTTTTTCTTTCTTTTCTTAGTGCCAGTAGGTGATATATACATTGGAATGACAGCAACTGAAACGATACCTGGCATAAGGTCACACTGGCGTAACTGGCATAAGGTCACAAGAGAAAGAGATTTTGTACCTAATTGTAGATGCTTCTGGTTGAAGCAGTTTCACAAATAGAAAAAGTTTTTTTCATCGAGGATCCTGTACATGACATCGTACTCAGATCTGCGTAATGCTTCAACTAGGGGATCCTGGCATCCCGGATAATTTGGGGCTGAAATTTCCCGGTTCGGGAAATCTTTTCTTCCCGGGATTTCCAAGGAATCTAAATAGTATTTATTTTTCATGATATGGGTGATAAAATAACTTAAAATCTTGCTGTTTAATATGATTCGTCAATTAGAGAGCACAAGATAGGCCTTTAGTGTAATAATATTATTGCAATTTACATCACTACACCAGTGTAGACTATACTATCTCTTGATATATGTAGTTCAACTATTGCATCAGAATATATTTTATGGTTCAATTTTGAAGGTAATAAATAATAGACTATAATAGATACGACGGCAACGGCCGATATTGTAGAAACTGAAGTCTTTGTGCAGCGATATTATGTTAAAGATGCAACTGGAGAAAGTGTGAAGTGTATAACGTGCGGCAAGAGTTAATTTTGCAAAGGCTGGTCTACCAGGGTTTTGTTACGTCACCTAAAGAGTAAACACAACATACTGAAGCTTGAAACTGTAGACTATAGACCGACCGGGGTTGAAAATTTGGCCGGGGCCGGGGTCAACAAATTTGTCATGGCCGGGGCCGGGCCGGGGCCGGGGTTATCAAATTTACCACGGCCGGGGCCGGGGCCGGGGCTGGGGCCGGGGTTCAGACCGTGTCAGGAGGTATCACGATGACGTAATGCATAACGCCGGTTAGTGGCTCAATGCATGTTGAATTACGGTTGCGGTTGGGTGCGTATTTATGTCAAGTCATAAAGTTTGTAGACTTGCAGGTGCAGTGCTTGTTGAATTACTTAATATAGAAACAATTATAGTAATTAAATGGACCGGGTGTTCACAACAAAAATTTCTCCGACTTTTTAATTGATTCTATCTCCACTTTAAATTAACATATTTGAATTTTCTTTTTTCACAATGTGGTAAATCTTGTTTCCTTTTCGAATAATTTAATAGAATTAAAAGGGCGATTTTTTGGGAAATCTAATACGTAAAATGAAAAGAAGAACCAATATAAAAGGGAACATTCTTTTACTGGCAAATGTTTCGGAATCTCTGATTCCATCATAAAAAAACAAGGAATAAAAAACGATAATGAACAAATTGCGAAAAAGCTATAAGAAATTAATACCACTATACCTACGTCGAAAAATAGCTATGCCTAACCATTAAAAATAAAAACACAATTTCTCTTACGCTTTCGAAGCCACACGTACACATACACCTGAATTCTAGCAATCAAACCAACACACAATAACATCCACACAAAGTAACATTACTGCATATGCACACACACACAAAACACACACACACATTCCAACACACTCTTATTTACACAGTTGGGGCAATATTTAATTTCATCGCACTTTGATCATTATTTAACTGAGGTTTATGGGTAAATATGAACAAGGATTCCAAATTTCTAAGGTCAAATTCCTTTGTAGTTCTACAAAGAGTGGTGAAATTGGAACTTTCAACAGGGGGGTTTGAACTATGGCAATGATCTCTGATGGCTGACTGGGAGGGAGATGAGTATGGACGGCCGAATCTATGGGAGATACCAGAGTGTTGGCTGTGACGAACAAATTGCTGGAGTGTGGTACTTCCAACATAGGACAGCAGGCAGCAATCACATTTATACAAGTAGACACAACCATTTCTCAGGCACTCTTCTAAACGCTATTTCTTATGAAAAATGAACATATTTTAAAACTATATCTATAAAATGGTAACACGTCAATGAAAGGAAAATAAGAGTGTACCAGAGATAAAAGATCCTTTCTCATCTCCTTGAAAGATAGCCCAAGAAAGAGAGCTCGACGACAACATTTTGCTTTGGTGCAGTCAGAATTGTACACGGAGGGAAAAGTTTTTTGTCTAAAAACTTTTTAACCAGATTGTTAATTAAAGTTACAGGGTATTCATTTTGTACAAGTAACTTTGTGATATATTTCACTTCGTCATGAAATATTTTATAAGAATTTGAAATACGGTATGCTCTATGCTATAATGTAGTGACACTTGTTTTAATATAACCCATGTAAATGCAACTGAAGAAATTGGTACATAATCTCGTGAATGTAGGTTTTCTATAAGCAGAGGTGGTGAACGTTGAATTGGTTTTCTTTACGAGAAAGTCTGAAAATGGGAATTTATCATTCTGCTCAGTTTACATTGTGAAATTTATCTTGGCGTGATATCCATTTATGTAGTCAAAGAATTTTAGGGCCTCTTCCTGTGAACGATATATTCACAGTAGGTATTTCAGAGTACGTATTTCACAAGGTATTTCACAGTAGGTATTTTATTCCTTTTTTTACAGCACTGATGATGGAATCAGAGATTCCGAAACGTTTGCCTTTAAAAGAATGCTATATTAATTATTTGTTCAAAGGAAAAGTTTTAAAAACAACAGTGGTGATCTTCTTCATTTCTCAATGCCTACTGTGAAGGAACGCGTTTTCAAAACATCACCTCCATCATTAATAATTCTTCGACAACGAGTTGAAGTGTTTCAAGAACTAAAAGAAAACGGTGAAATGATCCGCAAAAAACTCTTTGTTTGATAGTGGCTAGAAGTAAGTAATGCTTGCTGTGAGAGAAATGGTGGGTATGTCGAAGGATACTAAATCACTTTTTAATTTAAACTTTATTTAATGTATTGATTTGTTACTCTTTAAGTTTTTGTTTGTTTGGTTTTTTGGAAAGTGCAAAATAAGGAAGAATATCAATATTGTTTTGAAATGTTTTCCTTCGAAAAATTAGTTTTTCTATCCGTTTCAGTTAGGCGATCAATGTCAAGTGGTTATTAAACAATTTTCAAAAACATAAATTATTCGAAAATAAAATAAAATTTACTACATTGTGAAAAAAATAAAATAGGTCAATGTGAAGTTTAATGCAATCACGGAAAATAAGAATTCCGATCTTAGGAATCACTATAGGAACCCATTTAAGAACGTTTTACATGAATGACATTCTGCTCGCTGATGCGTTATTTTCGAATAATTGAACTTTGAAGTTGGCCTTGGCGCCAAAGGAAGCGAGCGCGTGAAACGGAATTTAATTAATAACGGAAGCTATTACAAACGTAAAGAGGTTGGGTCGTGAGGGGGAGGCACAGTTCTTCCAGTGAAAATTATAAATAAAGCTTCTAACCCACCCATTAGGGTGACGACCGCAATCTTGTTGACATCGGGTCCAAGATGGCGGCGCCCATGGTGGTCGCCATGTTAGACCCGATGTAAACAAGATTGCGGTCGTCACCCTAATGGGTGGTTTAGAAGCTTTATTTATACTTTTCACTAAAAGAACTGTGGCTACCCCTCACGACCCAACCTCTTTACGTTTGTAATAGGGGGTTAGCTTCCGTTTTTAATTAAATTACGCTCGCTTCCTTGGGCGCGCGACGGCCAACTTCAAAGTTCAATAATTCGAAAATAACGCATCAGCGAGCAGAATGTCGTTCATGAAAAACGTTCTTAAATGGGTTCCTTTAGTGATTGTTTGGAATATAATTATCAATTTGCGTGATTGCATTAAACTTCACATTGACCTTAAAATATGTTAATCTGAAGTGGAAATATAATCAATTAAAACTCAGTGACATTTTTGTGGGACACCCGGTATAAGGTAAATGTTGAGGACTTGACCATAATCGATTTTCCACTCTTTGATCAATAAAGATTGTTGATGAGACCAAAATAAACAAGTTTTCTTCAATGCACTTTCCGGCGGAAATAAGTATTTTAAAAGTTATGGCATTAAATGAGTTACCGTAACTCCAGTGTTTGAGGCGGGGAAAAATATACCGCGCGGTCCGACGTGAAAGTAAACAGGCGTTCCCGCGCGCCAACCAAGCCGACGAAGAGCAAACCCCCTATTACAAACGTAAAGAGGTTGGGTCGTGAGGGGTAGCAACAGTTCTTTTAGTGAAAATTATAAAACTAAAAGAACTGTGGCTACCCCTCACGACCCAACCTCTTTACGTTTGTAATAGGGTGATGCACACTGGAGTTCCGGTAACTCATTTAACGCCATAACTTTTAAAATACTCATTTCCGCCGGAAAGTGCATTGAAGAAAACTTGTTTATTTTGGTCTCATCAACATTCTTTGCTGATCAAAAAGTGGAAAATCGATTATGGTCAAGTCCTCAACATTTACCCGGTATAATGACTAAAAGTAGTGCGTCAGCAGTATGGGATTACTTTTACATATCGGTGAAGAGTGTAGAAATTGAAGTGTGCACCATTTGTGAAGCTAATATACGACGAGGAGCTGCTGGTGCATCTTAGAAAACTTTATCAACTAAATATTTATGGGGCCATCTAAAATCGACACAAAATGATCAATTCCTGGAAGCTGAAGAAAAAGCAAACAACGAAAAAGAATTGAAAAATAGAAACAAAACGAACAAGAAGAAAAACCAAATGTCTATGTATTGAAAACAAACAAAGACAGTTTTGATTGCAGGAGTGACATAACTGCCTATTGTAGCAAGTCGTCTTCGTCTACTGGCAAACAGCTGACTTCAAAAGAAACATTTACTCAATCTAAAAACTGGGAGCCAAACAATACTGACCAAACACATACATAGAGAGAAATTGTTAATTTACTGGCTTTGTGACGCGCTCAATCCTTACGACCCTATGGAAAAGGAAACTTTTTGAATTTTGTAGGGTTTTTGAGTAAGAAGTTTCAAGTTCCATCAGAGAAGGTAATTACAACAAGACTAATTCCGGACCTCATTATCCAAATTCAGTTTGCTATTTCAGAGGAAATATAAAAGCAAGTTAACCAAAATAGCGTCTTCTCAATAACTGCTGATGTTAGGACCTCTCCAAGTCTAGATTCTTTCATGTCAATAACTGCGCACTGGATTATAATTACACTGGATGGTAGCATAGATACTGCTTTTTCTTTTCAGTGACTGCATGTTCTTCAAGATTGCAATGAAATCGCAAATCTCTTGATTAATCGTTTAAAATTTATTTAAAAGACCCGTGAATTTTTCACGTGCGGGTAGCCGGGCACACTACGCTTTATTCACTTCAAACTATTAGTGCAAGTCATGCTCAAATTAATTAATCAAAGTCAAGTTCAAATTAATCCAAACCAACTTCAATTTAAACCAAGTCAAGTTCAAATTAATCCAAATCAAATTTATACCAATCCAAGTCAAGTTCAAATTAGTCCTAGTCAAGTTCAAATTAATCCAAGTCAAGTTTAAACTAATCCAAATCAAGTTCAAATTAATCCAGCTCCAAGTTGAGTTAAGAATCGAAATAAATCTCTCGTTAATTTGAGTGATTTTTGTATTAAAAATGTGTCTGTCGGATGTGATGAGCAAGAAGAACGTTTTTCCTTTCAGCAAGGAATACATAAAATTTCTACAGTGTTAAAACAAGCTGTCGTAAAATGTCCTTAGTATCCAGCATCAGGAGGCAGAGTGTGATCCAGATCTTTGAGCGGAGTAACAGTTAGAAGTCAATTATAAAAACTTTGTATTATAATACACATTAAAATTGTTTTATAATTCTAAATTAATGGCAGTATGCATCCATTCAAATAATCATGTTCAAAGGTACTTTTATGTTACTGATACACAGATCGAGGAATTATTTACACTCATTTGAAGATTTACATGCCTGAAATTCCACTTTATCACATTTATGAAATCATATGTGGATGCAATTACAAATGATTGCCACTGGACGATGTGTAGATTTAATCTTTAAAAGAAATGAGTAAATGCGATTCACTGAGTACTTATGTACGATACCATTTGATAACAATTTATATGAGTACATTACTACACAGATACAATCCTGCAATAGCAATAAACATTGTGCCATCCCTTCAAATTAATAGGCCTAGGCAAATATATCATCTCGATCAGTAAAAAAAAATGAAACCTGTTTTTACAAAAATCGTTTGAACAAGCAAAAACAGACTTCGTTGCTATATTTATTTTAAAGGTTAAATCCACATATCATCCAATGGTAGTCTTTCGTAGTTGCATGCATATATGACTTTATATATGTGCTAAAACGAAATTTTTGGCATATAAATCTCTATATGAGTAATTAAATCCTCGATACTACTATGTGTATGTGCATGTGTAACATAAAATTGTCTTTGAACATAAATATTTGAATGGATGCGCACTGCCATCAATGTAGAATTGAAAAACAACTTTAATGTATACTTAATACGAAGTTTTTATAATTGATTTCTATATGTTACTCCGTTCAAAGATCTGCATCACACTCTGCCTCCTGATGCTGGATACTTAGCACGTTTAATTTGAATTTGACTTGCATTAATTTGAACTTGACTCTGATTAATTTGAACTTGACTCTGATTAATTTGAACTTGACTCTGATTAATTTGAACTTGACTCGGATTAATTTGAATCTGACTTGGATTAAATTGAACTTATCTTGGATTAAATTGACCTTGACTTGGATTAATTTGAAGTGAAAAAGGTGTAGTAAAAAACTAAAAACCCCGGCCAAAACCCCGGCTCAAAGCACTATTTTGTCGGGGCCGGGGCCGGGGCCGGGGTCTGCAAAAATTTTCGGGGCTTGCCGGGGCCGGGGCCGGGATCAGCCAAAATGGCCGGGGTTGGCCGGGGCCGGGGCCGGGGCCCCGGTCGGTCTATACTGTAGACCCCGATGCGTCAACTAGTAGCTCAGAAGACAGAATTCGCATTGTAACAGAGCGCCCTCATGCAAGGGAGAGCAGTAAGAAAAGCACTAAACTAAACAAACAGAAATGAAAACTTTTGTAAAGGTACATAAAAGTTCTCTGGAAGAACAAGTGACCAAGCTAGTACCAGTTGCTGGGGTGTCAGGATATACAGTTACAAAAAGTGAATTCATTAGAGAATCCTTCTCAGATAAAGGTTTTTCGCTTCCTAAATCGTCAAATACTGTGATGGGGGTGGGCAACAAATTACAATAGCATAAATGAAAAAATATGAAGAACTTTCGGGATCCCGGGAATTCCCGGGATTGTCTTCCTGGAATCCCGGGATTTATCGTTTTGCCCGGGATTGCAAACCCTAGCTTCAACACCGACTCCAAGATCTTTGTCATATATATTAGACAAAATTCCTCAAATGAAAAAGTTTGTCTATTAGAAATTTCTTAGGGGAAAATGGCGAAAACATTACTTGGATGAACAATTGAGAGCAGACATGTCAGCCGGTAATTACTGAGAAGCAGCCGTAAAAATTCCTGTGGGCTACCATGTTGGGCTACCAGTGTCAACAGTGTCTCCGTGAAGTGAGGACGTACTTTGTCTTTGCTCGGAAACAAAGTGCCCAATTGGTTAATGAACATGCATTTCTAACTAAAAAGAGTGCCCACTCAGACCATGAGAATCCGAGAGTAAATTTCATCTAACCAAAATCCAAAAAATCGAACAAAAAGTGTGATATTCCCTCAAAACAGAACTCAACCCTTGCTTCTTTTTCGCAAGTGTCTCCTTTCTCACAAGATGGCGGAAAGAAAGGCAAACAAGAAGAACAATGAGGGTACGCTGGAGCTTGACTGTCCAGACATACAAAACCTGTCAAAACAGAATAAGCAAATGGTCTCCATCATAATTGATCACTTTAACTCAGTAATGGAGAAATTTCAAAGCGAAATTAGTGACTTGAAGACGATGATTGAAACACTAACGAAAAAAGAATCAAATCAAAAGTCAGTGATAGAAGAGCAAAATAAAAAGATAGATAGGCTAGTCTCCCGTCTAGAGCGATTCGAAAGGAAAGAAGAACGGGAAGAGTTAGAAAACAGAAAATGCACTCTGGTTATCACAGGGGAACTACCGCAATCACATTCTGATGAAGACTGTAAACAGACTGTGCGGGAGCTCCTGAAGGACCAAATCAACGTCAACCTTAGTAACTCTGACATCACTACAGCGAATAGACTGGGTAAAAAACCTGCCCCTGGAAACGTCGATAGGAGAAACATTACCTTTGAGCTACGACAATACGAAAAAAACAAGAAGTTTTGTCAGCCTGCCGTGTGACCAAGCCGAAATTCTACGTAAACGAATACCTCATCCCTTCGCGAGCTAATATTATGTACACTCTGAGATTGGCCAAACGAAAATTTCCGGACAAAATAGGCCTCGCAAGAACTCTGGATGGCAATATCAGCGTCTACTCTCCTAGGATACCTGGACAAGAAACTCCGAGACCTCAAACCATCAACACACCTGAATCACTTGACCAGTACTTACTACAGCATGTCGGCAAGTCCTCAGAAGAAATTACTCGTAATTAGAGACTTACGTACTTAATTTAATTGCATTTTGTTCTCTGTCCACATGATTTCTTTTAATTTTCTGATAGAATCGCCTTTGCCTCTTCAAGGCAACCACGCAGAACTTGCAACTTTGTTTTACTGCTCACTAAATTGTTTTATTTATCTACTTCTTTTTCTCATTTTTCATAGAAGGCTCATACCGAATTTTCTACTCTGATTTAAATTATATGTTACCACATGTCTCAAAATCTGAAAATAATCTAGATACTCAAGATCTTTATATTAATTAAATAACTTCGCTGTCACTTCGATTCTAATCCATTTCGTCCTTTGCTACATCGTATGTGTTATATGCAGATACCACTAGTATGACAGCCTTGTAACTACACTATTCGCAATTTATGATCTCTAATGCTCCCACTCATGGACTGAGTTAGCGCTCTCATGAAATCATACTAGATTTTAGACAATTAAGACTAATAATCTCTGTGTGTTTTAGTTTCTCTCTATTTCTTAAATTTTACTATAAGTAGGAATGTCTTTAGTTTTAACTTGACCCTGTAGTCTGTATCATCTTCTTTATTTTTTACGTCACATTTTACTTACTGTTTCTTAATCTTTATGACTGACCATGTTGATATATTCGATGATATTGATCCAGATCTCAATCATTTGAATAGATTGCATCCAAACCTAAATGAAACTGGGAATTGTAAGTACCTAAATATTAAAGAATTCAATGAATCGATGAGAAAACCCTGTAACGATCTCTCAGTATTATGTTGGAACTGTAGGTCCATTTATCCGAAAATAGATGAAATATCTTGTACGATCACTGAGCTAAACAGCAATTTTGATGTTCTCAGTTTCACCGAAAGTTGGCTAGATGACTCAACTAAAGACCTAATGCAAATTCAGAACTATAATAGCCATCATTCACTCCGTAGCAACAAACGTGGTGGTGGCATCAGTACGTACATATCTAAGCACATATCATCGAAAATCATTATAAGTGCAACTATGAATCGTGAACATATTGAGACTCTATTTATAGAACTAACGAAAAATGGTAAACGGATTGTACTTGGGACTGTATATAGGCCCCCAACGGCTTGCAACATTTCTTTCCTGAACGAGCTTCAAAGCATAATATCTCAGTTTAACAAATCTCTATACAATGACATAATAATTTGCGGGGATTTCAACTACGATCTTCTTCAATATGAAAGCTGTGAACAAATCTCAAACTTCATAAATGTTTTTCAGTCTAACTCCTTCCTTCCAATCATCACGAACCCTACGCGTATTACATCTGAATCTGCCACGCTGCTCGATAATATTTTTATGTTAGGTCCGACTGATTTTCTTACAGGAATAATAATTTCCGACTTATCTGACCATTTTCCTGTGTTTCTCATCAAGAAAAATGTCTATAGACCCTGCAACAGCCCACATGCTGAGACTTTTTCATATCGTTGTATAAACGAATATAACTTGGGAACAATGCGAACTGTTCTAGAAGAATTAATGCCATCATTGGACATCTATGAACTAGACAATAATGCGATTAACATTGACCAAGCAATACTATACCTAACTGAAACTATAACGACCGCATATAACCAGTGTTGTCCAATAATTACCCGCACAATTACGCCGAAAAATAGACAAAAGCCTTGGATTACTGAAGATATCGTGATCAATATAAAGGAACGTCAAGCATACTTAGCCTTACTATACGAAGGACGAATCTCTAGATTAACGTATAACAGATTCAGGAATCATGTGACAAATCAAATACGAACATCGAAACAAAACTACTTTACGCGCAAATTTACTGAATACAAAACTGATATTGAAAAAACTTGGCGCCTGCTTAATTCATGCTATAGACCGAATAATAACGCTAAAAAAAAACAATTGAGTCCATCGTTCACGAAAATGTAAAATATCACGATAAACAAGATATTGCAACAGTGTTTAACAACTTTTTTATAAACTTGGGGAAAAATATAGCCGAAGTGTCGTTAGTGAACCTACAGACCACTTGCAATACATGGACCATGTCCGTGAACACAACTCTTTCTTTTTCACGCCAACTAATCCCTCCGATGTAATTACGTGCATAAACAACTTGAAAAATAAATCAAATGGATTAAATACATTTTCAACTAAAATTGTCAAGTCTATTGCTGATATAATAGCACCGTGCATATCTAATATTATCAACCATTCACTTTCTCAAGGTATCTTTCCCAACTCTCTCAAAACTGCCTGAGTCACGCCTATTTTTAAAAATGGTGATAAAAACTTCGTTAATAATTATAGACCTATCTCTGTTTTACCAATTATGAGCAAAATATTTGAAAAAATTGTGTATAAAAAAGTGTATCCGTATTTTGAACAAAAATCTTTTCTCTATGACAGACAATACGGTTTTCATTCTAAGAAATCAACGACTCAAGCTGTATTAAATCATTTACACTACCTTTACTCAAATATAGATGAAGGAAAGCTTGTTTTCTCCGTTTTTCTTGACTTTCGAAAAGCCGAAAAGCATTCGACTGTGTGGACCATAAGATATTACTCTCGAAACTACACTGTTATGGCATTCGTGGAATTGCCCATGATTGGTTCAAATCATACCTAACAAATCGGAAGCAATACGTTGTCGTTGACGACGCAAAATCGGACCCACAGACAATTAGCCATGGAGTTCCACAAGGATCTGTCCTTGGGCCTCTCCTATTTCTGATATTTATAAATGATATTATCAAATCAACATCATTTTTCAAATTCATACTTTTTGCCGATGACAGCACGCTTTCTACGGTCCTTCCGAGCCAAAATCCCGCTATGATTGCGGAAAGTATAAATAATGAACTCCATAAAGTTTCATTATGGCTTAAGGCTAATAAAATAAGCCTCAACATCGATAAAACAAAATATATTACATTCTCATACAAGAAAAGCATATCTCTCCCATACATAAAAATTGGCGAAGGTGAAATCGAAGAAACCAACTCATGCAAGTTTCTGGGCATCATAATAGATAAACATCTGACCTTTAAAGAGCACATCGCTCATATTAGTTCTAAATTATCGAAATCCATCGGAATCCTGAATAAAGTTAAAAATTACCTGCCTGAAACAGCTTTACGAATGCTCTACCGAACGCTCATTTCACCATACTTGCAGTACGGAATAGAGGCATGGCACGGAACTGATAAAAATAAAACCAATATAATTTTTACTCTGTAAAAAAGAGCAATCAGAGCGGTAAAGAATCTATAATATAAAGCTCACACAAATGATTCATTCAAAAATTTACAAATACTTAAACTTTCAGATCTCTACAAAATCTCCATTTGTAATTTCATTTACAAAACATTAAGAAATGATGGCGACAATAGCCTGAAACTATTATTAAGTGCGCGGACTGGTCATCACGACCATTTAACCCGAAATAGAAGTAAATTCATGCTTCCTTATTATTCAAAGACCCGGTCGCAACACAGTATCCTCTTCGTTGGAACTAAAACTTGGAACTCAATACCTGCGGAGATCCGTGACAGTAATTCTTACAAGGTATTCAAAAGAAATCTCGAGACTCACTTCCTATCGGAATATTAGTCGTGTAAGATCACCAAGTCAAATCTTGTCTCCTACATGACTGTTTCCAATAATGATATTTGCCATGGGTAATATGTAATATGTAATTTGCCTTCAGTCTGCTGTTAAATCTTTTATCGAATATACTGTTAAATATAGTCCATATAACCTATATTGTAAAATGAAATATCTGATATCGAGTAAATTATCTCACTGATCAGTCAAATGCGAAACTAGGTTAAGTGATTTAGGTTAAACATTATTGTACACCTTAGAATAATGTTGATGGTAGGATGCCCCAGAAGTCGCTGAACTTATTCGGGCCCACAGGTAGCTATATTCAAACTTGTCCATTGTACTAGACTTAAGAAACATTCTACCTCTGTATCTCCTGTGGTAAATAAATTGTTTAAATTGTTTAAAATGTTGTCTAAATCTTAAAAATAGAATATCAATGTTGTTCCCCCTCCCATTTTCAAGTGCTTTCGTTGAACGTTTCATTAGTCAATTAAATTTGACCAAAACTTTCCAAAGAACCAGTATGAAGATTGAAACCGTGCGTAGTTTGATCCATGTAGTGGATAACCTTGAAGAATCTTGCTTCACTGCATCTAATTTTCCAAATAATACTATTTTGATTAAGGCAATTAATGAAGTGAAATTAATGCTACGCGTGCAGAATCTTCAGCGATGTAAATACCTTAGAAATATAAAATTCGGAAAGCGTGATAGCGTTTTTATTATGTTGTGGATTGTAGTTTTGTACAATGTATTCCCGGAACTTTATATTTTTAATGTGAGTAGTATAACTTCCTGGAGAAAAAATTATTTGAATTAAGTTGGGCTTTCTCTTATTTTGAACAAATTTATCGTTGGCTATATTTAACACCGCACGTAGGGTTCATTCGTTTTGTATTTGTTTTGGATCGGTCAAAAACTCAATACCACGAGCCGAAAAAAACATTACATAGGTCTGTATTTTTTATCAAAGTTTTTTGTTCAGTTTCTGTAACACTTGTTATTTATGCATTGTGAGCACCAATTACGTAAACCTGGATTCCAATTTTGACGACCACAGTGTTCTGTGTATTTGTTGAGTTGTTTATCGATCCACATTTGGATATATCTTATGCAATTTTAATGAAAGAATGTCATTTTGCACGCATTTTCATAATAAAGGTGTTTAGATCATTCATTTATTAATTAGCGAATCCCCAGAAACTTTAAAAATGTTGTCAATGTGACGTACTTGAAGACAAAGCCAATAGCATTATTAAAGTCTATACGGTAATTATTATATTGCCTTAATTTATATTTTCTAGGGTAATGAAGGAGCATTCTAGGGTAAAATACACGCCAGCCAAGGGTACAAAGATTGACGAGCGTGGAAGGCCTGACGGGCACACACACGGAGATGGGGCTCAGTGCGTGTCAGACACTCAGCGTGACAGGGCGTCGCTTATCCACGCTGCGGTCAAGGACGAGTTTTTTCAATATGAGTTTCTTTATCATTCAGCGAGGACGCAATTGAAATATATGCCTAAGGAAAAAATGTATAGCAAGTCTGCCATTTAACAGCGCGGTCTTCAGTCGCTGATGATGGAGGTGGTGCTACCCCTCCACTGCAACACCACCTCCACACTGGGACCCAATGCCGGGTGGGCGGGGCTTGGGTCGGCAAAATTGGCTTCACTCGCTTGACTGGCAAAAGATAGCGATGCCACCTCCATTCCATTAACGCTCCTTGGATATAACCATGCAGGAAAATTCATCTCATTTTTTGACAATTACCTAACAAAATCCTCAAGGACTATGCCATGCTCACCACTGACCAAAAGCTTCTCAGACTCGAACGGCTGCGCAAGGCTTCAAGTCCTCCGGTGATTCAGGTAGAAATAATGAGTAATCCCATAAGATTAAGCAACAGATTAGTGAATTTTCTATAATACTTTGAAGTGCCACCTTTGAGATTTGTATATCCTGTACATATGCTAGTTTGAGACATTTGAAATAAATCAAATCCCCTTTCGTTATTTATACTATAACAGAATGATGTACGTTTTAATTTAAAATTCACAGCTCAAGTTTGCCCTGATTGAGGGAAAGGAAGTATGAAAATTTAAATATTTGTATTTTAAGTCATCGATATTACTTAAATAAAGATGAATACAAAACAGTGGTTATACTGGTAAGGTTTAGATTTTATGTTCCTATACTTGCATGAATTTAAAGCTTAAATTTATTATTTTATTTCAATAGCAGTATGCACCTAGTAGAAATGAACAAAAAATGTACACCTGTACATAATAGAAAGCGTTTTCAAAATCATAATAAAGTCATGCCGAGTCAAATCAAATTCTGATCATTGAAATATCCTTGGAGAAAACATGCTATGAGAAAGCATTTTCATCGAATGTTCTAATATTACAACCGAGTTGGACTCGTGGTTTTTCATAATCTTACCATGAGGATAGAGAGAGCCAGTAAGAGCAGCTTTATGGGCAGTAGAGTTTTTCTTATCTCCTCGTTCCCCGTTTTCCCGTTATCTACTGTCACCTGAGTGAGAGGACAAACTCTTGTGAAAATATCCCATGGGCCGAACATGGACCGGACCAGGGTCTTCATTGCCTCCTTTCATTGTGAAGCTCTCACTTGAAGTGCTATAATAAAGAATAATAACTGTGCTGATGCAATGCATGAAATTTTTTTTCAGTACAGGGAGTGGAAAGAAAGCATTTTCAGCGACTTGGATACTGCTAAATGGTTGCCATAATCAATCACTGCAGTAATGATTTAATGAAGTGGTAATATAGTTCAGTGCTACTATGGTGCCAAACATCCACCATGGTGCGTCATTTCACGGGAAGGTTTTTATCCAAGCAAACTGAACGCTGCATTTCGAGAAGAATAAGAGTAATTCTTTACACGACGTGGAGGAGAGTAGCAACAAATGTGTAACGAGGACATTGGTAGTATAATTGTTCTTATGATAAGTATTACAATGACAACATCCTTTTTATCATTAATTTTCGTATCACTGTTTTTTGGCGCCTCGCTGTAAGTTTTGTCCGGTTGATTATAGGACTTTTGGGTTATTCAGTTATTCCGTTTGTTTTTGAAGACTCTAACGGATTTTTTCTTTTTACTATCCAAATTCTCTCTTCATTAATATCGACCCACTATAATCATTACGACAAATATGATGGGAAAAGTTGTCAATATAGTAAATCACTTCCACTTCATTTGACAATAATTAATGTACAATCACTGCTGAAATTTGACATACTCGTATATGCTGAATGTCATCGTTCTGAAGCCCTTGATATTCTCCAAGATGCTTAACCTCTAATATTTTTATCATGAGGAGAGAAAAAAATGTATACTAGGTCATATTTGGAACTCCGCAAGGCAACATCTTTTCGATGCCATTAACTGAATGGTTATGCATTCTAGTGTTACAATGACAATCTTAGTTCATATGTTCTGTGTAATTAACACACTTTATGCAGTAACCCCAATCATCTTCTTTCAAAACGTATTAACTTATTACTTATCTCAAGAATGAAATTCGTTTAGGTAATTCAATTATTTCTTAAAATTCGTTTATAACGAATTCGAGTAAATATTTATCCATTATGCCGCCACGGGTCTCAGTTTGAAAGCTTCAAGTCATTGAGTTCATTAACTTCTGCAAACCAATCTTCTTCCATCAGTATTTATATCCTCATATCAGCTTACCTTTCATTTTTTCGCGGAGTAAATTACAAAATTGCATCTATTTCAGACTCCCATTGCGGAGAGAAATCGGTTAACACTGGTTTTATCTCTGTTTTAAAACGGGAAAATAACTCATTAAAGTCGGTGACGCAGAAAATGCCTTGAAATAGAAATGAGAAATTAAGTCTGAATGGATCGGAGATATTAAATCAGTTACTGGACTCATGTACTGATAAATTAGGAAAAATGGTTCTGAAGTTGTTTATTTTACTGCAAAAGGAACTTTTAGGGTTTGATATTTGTCGAACAATCCTAAGCCTGATTGTTAGTTCAATATCACACCACACGCTTATCGTGATCTATGAACGAATTACTCCTTTCGAAGGCGCAAGTTTGCTTCCTCAACTGATGTGTTAATGGCACTGTGCCATGCTAAGCTTAGGGATCTTCCTGTCACGTTTTTTATCGACAAGAATGCCGAAAACTTGGGCCTGAGGACGTGAAACAAACGTCTCACGCACTCGTGTAACTGTAGGAAAAAGTACCCACGAAGTATTCGCGAGGTGAGCTTTCCCTACGAGACTAAAATTTCTCGGGTACTATATAGTTATCTCGGTGAGTTGGTACTTGGCAGCTAGTTCAAAAAAAAGACGCTGGCTTACCATCGATCTGAGCAGGCTCGTTTGCCTTGCTTTCTCCATGGACGGAGAAAGCTCACCTGCTGAGGGAGAGATGGTGGCGCTTGGCATCTCTACCAACGGCGTTCGCAAGGGGGCTTGAGAAGCTGCACCTCTGATGCTGCAGCAATACTTGGCTAAGGTTTTGTATTTAATCGCTTAGCCTCAGTTAAAGTTTTCTGTAGGTTCGTTTATTGTTGCGGGTTAGGGTTGCTGTGTACGATTTGATATTGCTCTTCGAGTTTGCCTCTGATTTCGTCCTCCCAGCAATCCAGTTTACCAATGTCGTTCATACGTGTATCTCTGGATGAAGAATTGATGGTCCTCTATCTTGGAACACTTGAACATGTTCCTTCTGGTACAGCTTTTGCTTGATTCTACTTAAACTGCTTTGATTAGTATATTCCGATTGCCGTCCTCCACTGTCTGTTAGAAAGTCATTTGCACACTGAGGGCACCATTTACTTCAGAGGTAGATTTAGTGTAAATAACCTTACTTGAGAAACTGTGTGCAGCTGGACTTTCTTAAGTACGATCTAGAAAACTGTTTGTTAGTCAAGGTTCATTATTCTTACTTCCTTTCTTTTCCTTCTACCCGTAGTAGCCATCTGAGGTGTGTGTCGGTTGCTGACCAGGGTTGCAATGGGAAGCATTAAATCTTCTCATTGACCATAATTCTAATTTATCCATTTCATTGTTCGCCCTTATTGCAAAATTATTTTGTCCTGCCTCTCCCGTGATCGGCAGGCGATTGTTAATTAAAGGAGCTTTGGGCCACCCGTTGCCGGCCGGGTGGTTCGCTACATCAGTGGAGTGCGGTAAAGTGTGGAGTGCGCCAGCATTAATTGTTCCCAGTTGCACGCTCACCATCTGCTGTACGAACGTGGGGAAGGCCGGCAAGAACTACGAAGCATGCGAGCTACTATAATTTTTAAAACGTCACTGGCAGGCGACTTACTTTTATTAAAAATAACTATTCTAGGTTTTAATCAGATGTTAATATGGTCCACCCGGGGTACTACAGCCCACTGTCAACCTCGCTGACCAGCCCGCTAGTGTGAAAAGACGCACTGTAAAAAATAATCCTTAGCCTGTTGGCGTAACTTTGATAAAATATATCACCCTAATACAATCTTTCACCCAATTGTAATAAATATTGACGGCGAACCCATATGTTTGAAGTTTGAGGGTGTTAATCTGATTTTAAAAAGCCAACTTTTCGTAAACTCAATTTTTTTTAAGTGTCCCAAAAATGTAACTAAGTACTAGTTAACATTTTATTTACTTGAGTAAAACTTCCTATTAACATTTTAAACGTATTGCTCTTGTGCAAAACATTAGTATCGACTTACTAAAGCGAATGAAGTTTCATTTTTGCCACATAACATTTGATCTTATTGATGCAAAAAGATTGATGCCAGTGAGTTGAAATTGAAATCTGGAAGCCACACTGTGACTTTCCCTTTCTCCGATCTCTCCTATACTCGTAATAGCGATTTTAATCAATATACATCAGCGGGAGTTACACTTGTACTACTTTTGCCTCCGTTATACTGTTTCTGCTTAAATTTATTCGTTTATGTCAAATTTGTGCCCGACGTCATGGGGCTGGAATACAACCCGATGAAAAAACACAGTGCCTCGTTTTTTATGATACATTTTTTTTATTCTATTTCAACTTTTTCATATCGTTCAAGACCCATTTTTACTCATGTTTAGTTACTGTACACACTCGAGTGGGTTAAATTAAACTACAAGTCAGGCTTCCCTGAATTAGTACGTTGTATGATTTGTTGAACCAAGAAGCTTATAATTCACTAAAATTCTATTTGTTTTGATGACTTTATTTTGACTTGAAATGCTTCCTGAATTCCATGCATAGCAAAAACAGACGTTTTATGGTAAGGTTTCCTACACCAAAATTATCCCTAAATACTCTAATTAGATTTTGCTGCTGTGATTGCTTCACACCTACATGAAATTCACAGAGTAAAAATATAAGTATACTCCCGGCGCCTAATTTACTTTTCTAGTGACCCGAACAAATTTATGAACGTACCTAAGACCATAGAAAAATATTATGTGTAATAAATAGCTGTATTTACTCATAGTAGGTTTTAAAATAGTTATCAATTAAGAGGCTCATCTCTTGAGAGCGCGCTGAAGGGACTAATCCTTCACTGTACCTAGGGAACTTGATGCTCGTTGGGGATTTGTTAGATTCCTGAACTGAACTATCAATCATACGGGCAAGAAACCTAAGCAATGGTCCTTGAACGAAGAACGAGAGCTAAAAGTATCTACCAATTTTCTCATTTATTTCATAGATTTATGAAAAATAAAATTTTTCATGTGTTTGTGAACTTAAGGGGACCGTCCGGATTTTTGAACTTTTTACGTCCGATTCATTTGAAAATGGGCCAGTATATGTCTTTTGTGAAAGTAAACCTTTTTGACTCATGTCACTTTTTCGATTTAGGCCTTATTTTTTTTACGAAAAATGTGTTTTTTGGGGCATATTTACGTACCATTCAAATCCTATGAGGGCATTGAGTTTTGATGCTAGAACAAAACCAAAGACAGTTTTAGAATCCTTGAAACATTTCAAACAAAAGTACATTGAGTTTTTATGGAAATTCGATTTTTTTCTATTGTTTTTTCAAATTTCTAAACCCTTTGAAAATTTTTTGGGTTTAGAACAATATATTTTTTCGAAATATTTGAATTTGAATAAAAAGAGAATGTACTTTTGTTAGAAATGTTCCAAGGATTCTAAAACTGTCTTTGGTTTTGTTCTAGCATCAAAACTCAATGCCCTCATAGGATTTGAATGGTAAAAACGGTAATTTTTCACTAGAGCCCAAAAACAAAGTATGTCCATTGAATTGGAATATCATGAAAATTTTAGTACATGAATGCAGTTTCCATGATTTATTTCTATGTACGAATTATGAGCAACGTTTTCCCTCTTGAATTTCAATGAAACACAAGAAATATAGTGCATAAAATTATAGAGAAATATTACAGTTCTTTTGAGTACTCAGTCATATTGAGGTCTCACCAACTTTTTTCGTCCGATTCGTTTGAAAATTGGCCAGTATATGTATTTGTTGAAAGTAAACCTTTTTTACTCCTGTCACTTTTTCGATTCAGACCTTAGTTTTTTATTATTTTTCGAAAAATTCGTGGAGGGGTCCCCCCCCCCGGAGGGACCCCTTTGGACCCCTGGGGGGTCGCCTTTGGACCTCCCGTGGGGGGTTTCTAGCGTCCGTAGCGCCATGAAATTTCATGGCACAATAACCCAACCCCTAAGGATCCTTTTTCAACAAGAAAAAAAATTGGGTCCAAAAATGATGTTTATCGGTCCCCTTTGGACCCCCCGTGGGGGGGTTTCTAGCGTCCGTAGCGCCATAAAATTTCATGGCACAATAACCCACCCCCTAAGGATCCTTTTCCAACAAAAACACGCATTTCCATTCGGGGACCCAATTTGGCCCGGGACGGTCCCCTTAAGTGATACCCATCGTGACCCACAGTCCTGCGCATATTGATCGTCGCCTTCAAAACGGAATATCTCATAGTTTCAAAGTTTCTTCGCAAGTTATTATCGAGCCTAATAAGTAAGGCTAATATATAGTATGGCTGAATTGTTCTGTTCATTTCATAGGAGGTGTAATAAAACAACTTTCATTGGAGTTTGTTGAGTTAATTGTTGTCTGAGACTCAGTGCTTATGTTTAGGAATGAAACGAAGTCTAAATGATTTTGCACTCACAATTGAAAATGTTTCGTATATTTTTTGTACGAGACGCATAATGAAGGTACAATTCTATTTGAGCAAAATTGGTTAAGTACAAGACAATACTTTATTATTGGTGCTTAATTACACGTGTGCATTTTGTAGCGAATGCCCACTAATTTTGCTGGTGCTAATAAAATCAAATAAAAATAAGCTCTTTTGAAGATGACATCAATTGCGTGTTATTTATATTTGGGACAAAAGCCTGTTCATTTCGTCGCCCAAATAGAAGAGATCCAAGAGACCCAAAGCAGCCTCCAAGTGCCACTTGGCGTGTGGATAAGTAGGGTTGCACCACACGTCTCCAGGATAAATGTCTGTGCCATTCTGGAAGTCGGGTTCAAAATACTCGAAGGTGTTGTGCGAATTGGCCCATGCGTTCACTTTTGGCAAATACTCCCAGCCTAAAGCGTTGGCCCCGGGTTCAAGTAAAGCAGGGTTGCTGGTCAATACCTGTTCTTGCCACACAAATGCATACACCAATTTTGTAAGGGTACTTAGTAAATTTTTCAAAAACCTTGTCTCTTCGACGACGCCTAACTCCAGAGTAGATGTCAAATTTCTCAACTCAGGAAGGTAGTCATCCATGATGAAATACAAGAATTGGTCAGGGAGTCCAAACGCTCCAGCCAGCACAGGGAGATACTCGTCCACAGTTTCAGGTGCGAATGCAAGTGTTGCAGCCGTCGAAAATATTCCAGCGAAAGACAAATAATAGTCTGGTATGTCTAAAGACAGCGTAAAATCGTACCACTCACTGACTGGTTTAGTCATATACAGTTCAACAAACTCGTCCGCCAACTGAAGAGCAGTAAGATTTCTTTGAACGAAACTCAAATCTCGAATTACCGACGATGTTTCAGTTAGCGAAGACAAACTTCCTTGATGAATAAGATAAGCTACAACTGAAATTGGCTTTGTATCCAATTGGTGCCCCAGCTCAGTATGACTTCCGTGCATGAACGAAGAACCCATTGCCAGTTCAGAAAAAGCGGTTCCGAGAGCAATGACGTAGTCTTGTGACAAAGTAAAATTTGAGCCTTGAGATATGCGGCTGCAAATTTCTGTGACGGGATGGTAATAGGCCATATTAGAAGCATAGTTGCATGGTTCATAGATAGTCATGTCGCAGACCTCTGTGACGCTTATGTTCAGCTCAACGTATCCAGGTTCGTAGCTTCCCCATGCATCATTTACGCCACCTCCTGCAAGCCAATAATCGATCATTCCTTGCCATGCGTTGTTTTGAGAAGATGTAAGGCGAGTATCTAGAGATTCCATGCAAGTGAAGAGCTCAGTCAGATACTTTCTGTCGTACGTAGGCTCTCCTGTCATTAGAACTTCCATGGCATCCAACATATCGAGCATTGCATCATTATCTCGAATACATTGTCCGTCGTCTGAGGTGGGAGACGAAAGGACAACCACGAGCACAACCACGAGCACGAGTACAACCGCGAGCACAGCCATGAGCAAAAATAACAACCGCGAGCCACGAGTAGTGTTCGCCAGCTTCATCTTGAATGTTTCCTTTAGCTTATCCACGTGCTCTGAAAAGGTGCCACTTTCAAACAGGGGGAAAGATTAATAGACGGCATCTTTTTACTGCAATACGCGCAATATTTCGTGAGAACATGACACGTGCATACATTTAACGTTCTGAGCTGTTGTTGATATGCATTCACACAAACAATGACTGTGCTCTATAACTATCTCATGTTTTGCAGATGTAAGTTCTCATATGTCGTTAAGAACTTCAATTACAAAACATCTTGAAACATTGCGCATTTGGGGCTCAATTCTCACTTTAATACAACTAAAATATTCTTCTCTTCAAGGTAAACACATTGGCAACGTGTATTTAGTATTTAATCATTAACTTAAAATTCATAACATCAGATAAAAATATAAGATATTTATCAATTTTATGATACTCTATGAAGAGTCTTAGAAAAGTAATGTATTACATATAACATTACTCTAATTTTTACTTCTGAAGATGTGTCATATAAAATTATGAAAGAATAGGAAATGGCGCCAGAAATGAGCCAAGTGGTCCACTCTCGGGTTGCTCTTTTAGTTTCCAAGACCATTTTCAAAGACCATCTCACAAATGATTGGCCATAACTCCACCATGACATCTCAAACCGCTTGAGAACGCAGTAGAATTTGCAGTAAGATTTCACACAGTTTTTGAAAACGCAAAAACAACAAATGGCCGGCCGTTTTCGTGTCTGATATCGCTCAAGGTTACCCAACTCCAACCTTATCGGTGTAGAAACGCTGTTTCTCGCAGGTTCTTAGGGCCAACTAGAAATCTTAGATGCGTTAAAGTAAAAATAGTAGTTTTATAATAATTATGTTGGATAACACTATAAAGACAAAATTTAAGTTTACGTTTCTTCTTACACGGAACTTCACGACTAATTATCAGGACTGAAAAGTTGTAACCACACTAATCTAATAATGCTTTAAGTAGTGCGAAATCAACGAGTATCGGTGGGTGAGTTTTCAAGCATGTGAAATGTTGCCAATAACTGCATTATCTACTTTCGATATCGCGAAATGCTGATTACGTTATTATGAATATCAGCTGTTACAGTTCATGAGAAACTAATGTACTGCTCAGAAAAATATAACGGTAACAACCCATATTTTTTGTGTCAGGTCCAAACAGTTTTCGTGTGAAGGGAGGGAGAACATACTCGCATGTATTAGTTGCGCACCTAACATGTGATCATCACAAAGTGTTCCATCATTATGTTTAGAATATTAGATAAAAAATACTTCATAAATGAGTTTATAGCTATCTACTGAATCGATGTCATGCAGCATGCTTAAAAAACAAAATATCACTTCATACTTAACAATTTTGAATTCTTCAAGGTTCGATCCTTGGCCCGCTCCTATTATCCATTAGCATAAGATTATAAGATTATAAGTTAGTTTAGGGCTCACTAACCGCTACAAAAAAAAAGAGCGTATCGAAGAGAGGAAGGAGGAAGGCACCATTTAGTATGGAGATAAGAGAATGGGGAATCTATGCAGAAAAGGCATAGAAACAGAAAGATGAGAAAGAAGTTCATGAAACAAGATCAAAGTTGAAGAAGGAAGTAGTAGGTGCTGAAAAAAAGGACAGCAGTGAACCGGAAAAAGATGGTCCGTAACAAAACAAAAACCTATTCTATTTTAACAAAAAGAAAGCCTACCTAACCTTTAGCTCAGGCCCTCACATTGTCCCCCTTGGAGCGTCCATTTGCATAAATAATTTCCCCACCATACCAGCAAACACAAAAATCTCAATGTATGCTCATAGTGCTCAAATTGCCATGACAAGTTTGATTGCTAATATAGGTAAAGAAACACGAATCAGTAATGAACAATTTCTTAAAGACTTAGTATTGTAATATGATCTAAATGGTCATCAACTTAACGCCGGTAAAACCTGCAAAGCATTATTTTTGGATCAAAGAATGCTATCAGGAAATGTCCAAAACTAACGCTGACGTTTTGAAACGCTGTAATCGAGCCAGTCGACAAACTTAAAAACCTTTGGGTTTTGTTTGACAGAAACATGACTTTCATACCACACGTGGAAACATAATGCATCAAAATTAATGGAACCCAAATGTTGACTAATCATATTAGTAACACACTTGAGGAAGAAGCTAGATTACCGGTCATTTGTTTTATAATGTTACCGCGTTTGGACTATAGAAGTCTAGTATGGGAAGACATACCTCAATATCTTAAATAAAAATTGAAAAAATCTATGAACTTCCCAGCCAAGAGGTGAGCAGAGCTAATTTCAAGAAAAGCGATCATGCAACTCCTGTCTTGGAAACCTCGGTTGGTCCCCAATTCCAAATACCAGAAAGATTCCAAATTCAAAAATCCCCAGACACGTGTTCTCTTCTATCTACCTCCTCCAGGGAAATACCAACACTGTAAATTCCTTCTCACCCAATATTCCGAATAGAAAACCAAATTGGAATAATTAGGCCTATAATTAGTTACCGTTCATTCTGCCTGGGACAAAAATCTCCCTCAGCTTCTGGAGCTCTACTATGAAGTAAGCTTATCCCAACGTATAAAAACCTTCCAAACTCTGAAAGAATTTACGGATGAAGTTTCAAGCTATTTGGCATCTCTGTCATAAAAGAATAAAATCCTGTTCTACATTGTCTAACTCGGACTTAACGATCGACCGTATGCCTTACATCCAGGGTTGCGGAGTCGGAGTCGGAGTCGGGAGTCGGAGTCGCCGGAGTCGGATGTTTTAGGGTGGAGTCGGAGTCGGAGTCGGAGTCGCTTCTCTGAAGTGTGGTGGAGTCGGAGTCGGAGTCGGAGTCGCTACTCTGAAGTGTGATGGAGTCGGAGTCGGAGTCGGAGTCGCTTTTCCGAATGTGGTGGAGTCGGAGTCGGAGTCGGAGTCGTTCATTCGGATGTGGTAGAGTCGTGGTTGGAGTCGCTATTTTTTGGTGTCGTCGATTCTAATTTTTGCAAAAAATTATATATAACTGTTTAAAACCAAAAGTAAACATAACAGAGTTAGAATACTTTGCTGAAAAATCTAAAAAATACGCAATGTTTTTGTTGATTATTTTGTTCTAAGTTTGAAACAGCGTATTTATACCTATCACCTAATACCGTCATGTTATCTAGTCTTTGAGGGTTTGCACAGATATATGTGAGAAACCTACGAGTGCGAAATATAATTTTTGTACTCAGCATGAATGTATATTTTATAGTTAAAGGCAGGAATTAGTAATTGAAATCATCGCAAACTCATTCTGTATATTTTTGTTTTGTTCATTTCTCCTTCAATTAATACATAAGAACTGGAAAATAGTAGTAAATGTGTGCAAGTTACTTGTAGAACATTTCATCTGATGCAAAACATTGTACTTACATAAAGAGTGGTAACTCTGTACGCTCTTAATGATGCATTGATTGATAATGACTAATATTTGCAGAAACTTAAAGTTATGTTGTGATCATGAATATTTCTAGTCTTTAGGTTATGATTCATTGCCAATGAGTAGTCTTTGCCAAAACCTGAAGCTATGGTCTCGTACACAAAGACTTCTAGTTTTCAGGTTATGTTATCAAAATTAATTTGGCTTCCTTGTCTTTAGGTCAAGTTAACATGTATTAAAAATAAAATTTCTGCTCATATCTAAAGTTATTCCTTGAATGTTATTTGGTTCTTTCAGAGTCATGTTGTACTTCACTATATCATCATCATGTTTAATTTTTATCTTCGTATCACTCCCCAGTTTCTAAGTAAGCATACGCTGAAATGGAGAATTTGATTAATTATGTTGATACAATTTTAAAAATTGAAATAGTATTCGTTTTGTAGCGTTATATAATTAATCACTTCTTGTTAAGGAAGATTTGGAAATGTAAGGTAATCAATATCGGCGTTGAGACACTTGAAAAAATTAAAATACAATGTAAACGAGCTGCAATGAAAATAATTACACACAGTAGCAACAACTTCACTTACAGTCACACACATATTGTAACTAAAAACAATGCACTATCTCAGCCGCAGTGGTTGTTGCATTTATGCGATAGTACAAATTCTCTTGCTGGAAACGTTTCAAATTTCTCTAAAAAACACGAAATGAGAAGAAGGCGTGTGTTTATTACAATAACAAAGTGTCAAATACAAAGTAAAAAGTTAGACAAAATAAGACATAGTATCATATTACACGCAAAAAAACTAGAAGTGACTTTTATTCGTAAAAAACGTTCCGAAAACATCAGGCCCCTGCGACGAAAGCAGAACAACTTTTGCCTATTATAGCGGAAATGTAACATAGAGTTGAGCAATAATATGACACTTTTTCTGCATTGTTACCCTGCATAGTGTAGAAACAGAAAAGAAAAAGCAGTCTGCAAATCTGGCCTACCTTATCTACACGTATATCATAATTTTGGGGATTTGAAGCATAGTCATTGAATTAACTATTATAATTTCACTGAATTAGTGCATACTTAGTTATAAAAAACTGTTGATACATATCTATGCTTCTCATTGTAGACTTTGCCTACATTACCTACTCAGAAAACACTTGTCAGTAATATACAGGGTGTTTCAGATTCAGAATAAGAGGCAAAAAATTGCACACCAAGTAGAAGATATCCAAATAAAAACTTTTTCTACTATTAAATTTTCCGAAGAAAGAGACATTGAGATATTAGCCGTTTATTGTTTTAAAGGATGAAATTTGATGACTAAATTACTCGCAATATTCATTTTGAATTTACGTTGATCGGGCGAAATGTTCTAGTTGCATGACCTCCTAGATCTCCTGACATATGACTCCACTCGATTTCAATTTTTGGGGACACGTGAAGAGCTTTGTCTATGCTACACCCATTGAGTCTGAGGAAGATCTTGTGGACAGAATTGCAGTGGCTGCAGGTGAGATACCTTAATGCCAGACGTGTTTCCTAATATCCGGCAGCCGTTAAGGCTAACATTCGAAAAGTGCATAGATGTAGGTGGAACACATTTTGAACATTTAGTGTAAAGTAAATTAAGAATAAATATCGCGAGTAATTGTGCCATTAAATTTCATCCTTAAAAACAATAAACAGCTAATACCTCCCAACCCCGATTTTTTGGGGGAAAATTTCGTAGGGCCTAAAGTGTTTAGTTGGTCATTTTCTACTTGATGTGCAATTTTGTAACTCGTGTTCTGAAACACTCAGTATACATAATTGTGGACACGACTCGTCATAAATGACGGGATTCGATATTGTCTGTATAGAAATCTTCTAGATGTGGATCATAAAGAAATATTTCCATCCTAATGGTACCCGCGCTGAAAATATTCTAGTACTTGTGCACTGGTGAAACTCGCATCACAGAGACAGTCATTAAGCATCTTTAAGAGCGTGAAAGGGAGACAGACCAACCAACAAAGACGGACAGCCAATTTTATTTGTTCAATGAAATTTCCTGTTGAATATCTTCCGTATTTCTGATGGCGGCTTTGTGGAAGAAAAAGTATTCTTCAGTTGGCCTCTCTTAGTTCACGGACAAGAATTTGAAACTTTTGAAATTAGATCTTTTTGTTCTTTGTTTTTTGTTTTGCAGCTGCATCTTTTCCTTTCGCTTTTTGTGTTTAAATTTAACTTTCTATAATTAAGCATGTTTGCGCTTCTAGCAGACCTGCATTAACCTTAAATAGCTTTAATTAACATTACTTGTGACGCTTTGGCGTTCACTCGTTAAATTATCTTTGAGCTTGCTCTGCTTGGGCAGCATGTCGTCCTTTTAATAAAAGTGGGTCTGGTACCTCTAACTGATTTCTCTTGCGTAATAAGCAGTCTCTTTCTGCGACTTGAACTCCACGACCCGGCTCTTGCAGCCTCTTGAACAGGCATTTATTATTCAAGGTAATTAATTGTCAATTAATTGTTAAAATCTTAGTGCTACATGCAATCTTGCAATAAGATACGATATTCAGCTAGTCGGCGACCAGACATCTTAAAACTCTGTATCTCTCTACTCAGAACGCCTCTAAAATTTCCTACCGGAGTACCGTGCTGATGACCGGCCGCGTCCATTGGATGTCTTCTATTTTTAGCAAGTTTCGTTTTAAAAACTAACCTTACGTTAAAGAAGATTTTCGGTCTCCATTTTAAAGGAATTTAATAATAAAAATATTACAGAGGACGCTGCTGTGCGTACTGTTGGAATCCTCAAGATACGCCTAACTTGGATACGGTTTTTATTTGCGCATCTCGGGAAACGACTTGCTGTCGTTCCCTTGAAGTTCTTCTGTATTTGAAATAAATGTTCCAACAGTCGCCTTTAAGTTTTAAATCCTAAAACTCCATTGTATCAACATAGGAGAGATTATGCTCACGAAATAGCTAAACCTATTTATTTATTTGTTTAAAGGAGACACTTGACCGTTTATTGTATACGAGGCCTGTCTAAAAAGTATCCGACTTTTGGCCAGAAAAAATATTTCGAATACCTGACGGAGTTGGGACCCTAATCCCCTTCAAAGTAGGCCCCTTGTGCTTGTACACACTTAGCCCACCGATCCTTCCACTGCTGGAAACACCTGTGGAAGTCTTCTTTTGGAATAGTGTTCAGCTCCGTCGTCGCTTTCTGGTGCGAAGCAAAATCAATCAAGGTGATGCTGACTGTTTTCTTTGATGTCCGTGGAGTTTTGCATCACGAATACGCACCGGAAGGACAAACAGTGACAAAGGAGTACTATCAGGATGTTCTCCGGCGACTTCGTGATGCAGTTCGGCGCAAAAGACCAGACATGTGGACTGCGAACAACTGGCACTTGCATCACGACAACGCGCCCGCACATTCATCCCATTTGATCCGCAATTTCTTGGCCAAACATGGAATTACGACCGTTCGCCAACCTCCCTACTCTCCAGACCTGGCTCCTTGCGACTTCTGGTTGTTTCCAAAATTGAAGACACCACTGAAAGGATCCCGTTTTGAGAGTAGAGAAGAGATAATGCGGAACGCGACGACAGAGCTGAACACCATTCCAAAAGAAGACTTCCAGAGGTGTTTCCGGCAGTGGAAGGATCGGTGGGCTAAGTGTGTGGAAGCACAAGGAGCCTACTTTGAAGGGGATTAGGCTCCCAACCCCGTCAGGTTGTTGAAGTATTTTTTCTGGCCAAAGGTCGGATACTTTTTCGACAGGCCTCGTAAGAACAATCAATACTATACTGGATGTCCCGAAAAATGTCCCGGACTTTTTAATTGATTATATTTCCGCTTTAAATTAACATATTTTAATTGTCTTTCATTTACAATTTAGTAAATTTTGTTTCCTTTTCAAATAATTTGAGTTTTTGAAAATCAGTTGAATAACCGCTTTACGATGACCGATTTACTGAAAGGGGTAGAAAAATTGTTGAAAGGGAAAGTTTTAAAAACAACACTGGTGTTCTTCTTCATTTCTCAATACCTACTGTTAAGAATAATTTCATAACGATGTATCCTACATACCACCAAGTATTCAAGCCCTCTGAGAGGTGTCAAGTTTCAAGTGTTCTCAATAATAGTGTTTCAAGAACTGAAAGAAAACGGTGGAATAATGGGTAAAACTCTTCGTTCAATGGTGGCTAGAAGTAATACTTGCCTTGAGAGAAATGGAGGGTATGTCGAAGGATACTAAATTACTTTATATATTTAAACGTTATTTAAGGTTATGATTTGTTACTCTTTAAAATTTTTGTTTGTTTAGTTTTATGGAGAGTACAAAATAAGGAAGAACATCAATATTGTTTTAAAAAATTTTCCTATGAACAATTATTTTTTCTACCCCTTTTAGTAAATTGAACATTGTAAAGTGGTTATTCAACCGATTTTCAAAAACTTAAATTAATCGAAAAGGAAACAAAATTTACTACGTTGTGAAAAAAGACAATTCAAATATGTTAATTTAAAGCTGAGATATAGTCAATTAAAAATCGGGGACATTTTTATGGGACACCCGGTATAACAAAAAACCAGGTGTCCGTCAATTTACAAATAAGTATATGTTCTCGTGCGTAATTTCCCTTATGTCATTACAATGGGAATCTGCTTGCTTGGACAGTATCATAAATACCATTGAAATATTATGAAAAACCTGGCATCTGCTCACTTATGTTTATAAGTAAAAACATTGCTTGAAAATCGAATCTACTGTCAAGAAAATGCGGCTTATCGCATTTTAATTTAAAAGACATTTAAATGCTTAAAAGGTGTGGTAAATTTTTTAAAAACTTCTTGCGAACAATAATTTAAATTATAATGCCCAGTTGTTGCTTGCTTGGTTGTTGTGTGCGTCTGTGACGTTTTTAAAGATGCTTAATGACGTATCTGTGATACGAGTTTTACCAATGCACAAGTACGAGAATACTGTATTTTAATCGCGGGTACTATTAGAATGGATATATTTGTTTGCCATTTTTATCTTGAGATTTTTTTAAAACGATACCATTGAATCCCGCCATTTTTGACCAAACACGTACACTAGTATCTTGATTATTAACAATCTGTAGTCAATTTCAAAGTCGTTCGCTAATAAAGAATATAATGATCAAATGCACAGGTTTCAATACCTGCAACCGTTTACTACTAAGAATGACTGTCGTGTGTTTATTTATACGTTTTGTGTCACGCTGTTGAGAAAAATTGATAGGAAGAAATTAGCACAGGCGATCTTAGTTTCAGTTTACGGTCAATTAATACACTAATTTTCGTTGCGCAAGTGCTCTATAACAAGTCACTTTCAAATCAATTAGAGCGATCCAGAGCCTTATATACTCGAGTTTGTATCGTGAATACCGAGTTCGGCGGGGTATTGTATGTTGCAATATGCTGTATTGTATATTACAATATACTGTATTACAATGTACTGTATTGCTTATTACAATATATGTACATACACACTTAAGTTCGCAGTTGCTTTCAGTAACGCTGAATTTCTGTATCTTGGATACGACACGAATGGCTATAAGTACTTCTCTTGCGGCTCAAAAATACTGTTTCTGAGTGTTTATTACTGTTATAAGAAAATTAAGTTACCTTTGGAAAAAGCTGAAAGCATGGAAACTCCACTCAAACGAAAATTTGTTGAAGAAAGGTATTGAATCTTGTCATTTTTGACGGTCCGTGTACACTAGTTAAGAAATAAAATATTCATCTTATAAATTATGAATAGGTGAAGTTGGGAGTCACAAAATTGTGAATAGGCGGAGTCGGTGTTGGAGTCGCCAAATTCTGGAAAAATGGAGTCGGAGTCGGAGTCGGAGTCGCCAAATCCTGAAAAGGTGGAGTCGGAGTCGGAGTCGGAGTCGCCAAATTCTGAAAAGGTGGAGTCGGAGTCGGAGTCGGAGGCGCCAAATTCTGGAAAGGTGGAGTCGGAGTCGGAGTCGCCAAATTCTGGAAAGGTGGAGTCGGAGTCGGAGTCGCAAATTTATTCCTCCGACTCCGCAACCCTGCTTACATCTGCTAACTGCTACTGTGGTCATTTCAGAGTTTGTCGCGTGGAGGGAGTATATATGGAGGGAGCATGGTCGTCTGTGAAGAGACCAGTTTTTGAGATTTCTCTTATGTCTGTGTTAACCAATAGCCGTCTCGCAAGTGTGACGTCAGCACGGAAGTCAGTTACCTACTGATGACGATAGGGTGTGCACACGCTCGCTGAATGCTCAGCTGTTTAGTTAATCGCACAAATTATTAATCATTAATTTGGGATTCTTAGACTCCGAAAGATACTAAATTGTGTTTCCTCACTTGAGGACACTTAATAATATCAAAATTACTAGGAAAGATACATTAGGGGTTGAAAACTATAAAGATTACAGGCCCTTGGTTATAACAAATTAAAGCAACTTTCACGCATACCTCACCCTTTGACTTGCGGTGGGGTACTAATCTCGTGGAGGGAGTATATATGGAGGGAGCATAGCCGTCTGTGAAGAGAACCAGTTTTTGAGATTTCTCCTCTGTTTGTGGTAACCAATAGCCGTCTCGACTCTCGCGAGAGTGACGTCAGCACGGAAGCCAGTTACCTACCAACTACGCTAGAGTGTACACACGCTTGCTGAATGCTCTTCCAGCTGTTTAGTTAATCATTCAATCATTAATGATTAATTTGGGATTCTAAGACTCCGAAAGACAATAAATTGCGTTTCCTAACTTGATGACACTTAATAATATCAAAATTACTAGCCAAGATACATTAAGAGTTGAAAACTATAACGATTACTGGCCCTTGATTATAACAAATTAGAGCGACTTGCACGCACACCTCACCCGTTGACTTGTGGTGAGGTACTAATCTTGCTTTGGAAAATGAGGTGGGGTTGTAAGGAAGGTGGGTGGAGCCAACTTCAGCCAAGCGTATGTGATTGGCTAAGAATTGTGACGTGTCGGGCATTGAGAGTGCCCGAGTGTTTCAACTTTTGCAGCCAAATTGAGCCCGATCGGAGTGCGCTATGCTCCCTCCATATATCCTAGCTCCATGACTAATCTTGCTTTGGAAAATGGGAGGGGAGTTCTTGAAAATGAAATCTGGAGAAGGGTCACCAAAGGAGTAAAACTATATGCGGCAGCCCTGATTTTACTGAGCATAGGTACGAACAGTAAAAAATGAATAGAACATTAAATGTATGGCTTGGCCGGCACGGTTCGCCCCGATGACGTAGCGGTGGGAGCCCGGAGTTTAAGCAACGGGCCAGCGCGGTTACCCTCCGCACTCCTCCAGCTCGCTTCAAGAAGTCTGAGCCAGTACTCGTACCCTTAAGAGAAAATATAATTTTAATACTTAATTTTTATACCTTGCAGGGAAACTAAATTGTCATGCTGACGCGGCTCACAAAACTTTAGGAAAGATTTAAGATTACTCTATTTTACGAGCCTGCAACAGCTGAACAATACGAGTATTAGCCCAAACAATGGCATTTAGCTAACCAGCTAGACTGGTTGCTAGGTTACAAAAGAGTTTAAGCTTATTTGAGCCTAAAGTTTAAAGTTCTGTACGGCTCAGACAAAATTTAATTTATAATATCCGTTCGCACTGGCAATTATTAAAATAATCGACGCACTGAGATGGAAAGAGAACACCGCACTGGAATTGCTTCCCAACTCACCATAAAGGACGTGCTTAGAAGGCCGTTCCTCCGTGCAGTAGGGCTCAAGAGACGTGCGCCGGCCGAGGAGTGCCGCTGAGCCGCTGCGACGCCTCCACTGCGTGAGGCGAAGACAGAATGGCGCGAAGTCGTTGCAGGAACTTCTCCATGCCGCGCCGGGCCATGAGAGCGCAGAGCTGCCCCGGCTCCAATCGTCGGTTTGGAGCTTCACGAAGAGCTTACATGTTTATGAAGAAGTTCGTAGTTTCACAATAGTTGACATCCAATTTTCTTCATAGAATAATAAACAAAAATAGAATCTTGAATGAAAATGTCTTACATCTAGGTCCCAGGTAAACGACGATGATGTCCCGAAACCAAGGAGAGCTATGGGAGCCTCCTTTCCTGGTGACCGAGTGCTGAAGCCTGAAGCGCTGAAGTGCTTCCAGCTCTCAAGTGGTGAAGCGCCTGTAGAATCTGATAATTTTCGGTAGAGCTCGTTTGCGTTCTTAATCTGCAGGTGACTCAAGAAGAAGAGCGGTAATCAAGAACAGCAAATGTGTCAGGGTTAGGCTTGTTGGTAGACAAGCCCAACACAAGCGTTAACTCTTTCCATAGTGCGTTTAACTTTTACTATTGAAATTAGGTTTGTACTAATAGCACTGTCGTACTAATAGCACTGTCACAAAAATTAAACTTACATTTTGCCCATGGCTCGTTTTATTCTACGAGAGTTGTAGAGGAGGTGGGAGGAGCCAACTTCAGCCAAGCGTCTGTGGTTGGCCCAGAATTGTGACGTGTCGGGCATTCACAGTGTCCAAGTCTTTCAACTTTTGCAGCCAATTTGAATCCGATAGAAATCGGCAATGCTCTCTCCATATATCCTAGCTCCATGGTTTGTCGAGCTGAAACATTTATACTTGAATAAGTAAAACTTTTTTACTCACCATTTGATGGCGTTTCCTTCTATAGCATTGCGGTTTGGCACATCTCTTCGTCGCATTTGTACTATTCCTACTGTGAAGACTTTAAACTTATCCTGTATAGCATACTCGTAGTCCATTATGAAACCAAAATTAGGTTCATTGCAAATCTATGCACATAGTTTTTATATCATAATTTTATAAGCGAAATCAATCTATCTTAGCGTTTCATTTTATCTCCTGCGCTAATGTCGGTATTTCATTACTGGGAAAACCGAGAAAGTGAGAACCCTAAATTATTTTTGTTGCTCTTAACGTTTTTTTTTTTGAACAACTCGCAATGAAATCTATTTAGCCAATTACCGTTCCACATTATCCTCATTTCAATAAATGCCACGAAGTAAGCATAGTTGTGGATCACTCCAGTGAAACGAAAATTCCTCGTAACGAAACGTATACTGTGACTATCCTATGAAAAAATCAACCTGCCTAACGCACATTAATGTACGAGTTAGCACAAGCCCTTCCAAATCGAAAGCGTCATCAAGCAGAGCTTGCAGTAACTCACCCACACACAGCTTGAAGAACGTGAATAAGCCTGAGCTTTCCCCAACTCGACTTTTGACACTGATAATCTAAGTACGAGCCATAAATTTGCGTTAATCTCTACGGACACAAATAGTGACTGTGGCATGCCAACCTTTTCAACCAATCATCGTCTTTCCAATACAAACGCAAGAACAGGGAAATCGACAGAAACATAGAAATGACTCTTAACCACAATCACAGTATGGTAAAAAGTCAAATAAGTAACTGTATTCAAATTCATTCCCACGAAAATTAAATAATTAAGAGCAACCCATTCTTTATCGGGCCTCTTTCCGAAATCAAAATCACATGAGCAATCTCGCAGGCCGTCGCTGCAATGGAAGACAACCCTGAGCAAATGTCTAGCCTCCGAAAAGCCCTGGCCTACGAACAAACTAATACTGAAAAATCAACATCAAATTCAATTTACATGCGCGTTAAAAAAAAGGAACGGCTCGATACGACTGCTCAAGATAGAGCCTATCCTCGCTTTAGTTGACTGACCCTGTCCTCTCCACGCTATAGCAACTCGCTTGCATCACAACAAATCTCCCAATGGAACTATCTACCTCTAAAAACATAAAAATGGAAAGCTTTAGAAAAATATTCAAATATGTAAAATTCGTTAAAAAGAACAGTGGCCACCTCGAACAACTAATAAATAAATATATTGACTTCCATCATGCTGTTGGAGACCTCATACGTTAATTAATTTCATATGTGGCTAGAATGCAAATTCACATATCCGATGAAAAAAAGATAGGATTTAGAAAGCAATATTCCCTGCATCAAATGTCTTGATGATTTGTCATCCGGTGAGCATTATATCGGAAACATGACTACTGCAATGCCCTCGTAAAAACTCGTAATTAAAATCATGATCCTCTCATCTCAATTTAGTAACCAATAACATTGATTAAATTAAATTTTTACCTGTAACCGGCATCTCTCTCGATGAACTTGGCAACATTGAGCTGAAGGTTACTACTAAATGCTCCGTTAGATCTCACAAGTTCAATTCGTTACATGAACATCTGCATATAAAATAAATAATTTCAAAATGAGAACATTTAAATGCTCTGAGTCTTACGAAAGATTTTGGGGAAAGGAGTTTAAGAAAATAGAAAAAACTGCAGCCGGGAGTAGTTTATTGGCACCAAATACAAACTGCCAAGTGAGGATCAATTAATAGGGTAGTTCCCGGACGCATGCGATGAGTAGGTACCACTTCAGTAGAGGACCACAAGGGCGCAGGTCCTCGACTCCGATCTCCATCTCCAGTTGCCTGGTGAGATAAAGGTTATAGGGCGTACTAATAGCACTGAGTTATTGGGCGTACTAATCGCACTGAGTTATAGGGCGTACTAATAGCACTGAGGTTTTGGGCGTACTAATAGCACTGAGTTATAGGGCGTACTAATAGCACTGAGTTATAGGGCGTACTAATAGCACTGAGTTATAGGACGTACTAATAGCACTGAGTTATAGGGCGTACTAATAGCACTAAGACTAGCTATGTGGTTAGATTTATTGATTTGGCCCAGGCAAGCGTGGGTTACGTTATAGGTTTTGATATAGCCGACTCTAGCATCACCAGCTAGCTAACGCCAAGCTACCCAGTAACTAACCTCTAGAACGTTGGCCATGAAACGAAGGAGCTGGTGAAGACCGACGTGGTGTCAGAAGGTCTTCAGACGTGCCCAGCAGGCTCGCCAGGAGTAACCCTCAGTAGATGTGACGGAATGCGGGACGAACGAAGGGACGCCGACAGGATGACGACCCTGGCACTGGGCGACTTAGCTTGCCATGTTGACGGAGTTCATCTCTACGAGGAGAGTACTAGAACGAACGCTTCTCTAGAACAGTCGAGAATAGATTACAGAGAGTCGATAGCTTCAGAGCCTAGAGTGTTCTCTAGTTGTTCTGCGTTCGGAATTCTGCCCCTGTACTGCCTGCTCTGGGAGCAGTTGGCCTATAAATACTGAGCGCATGTTGCGTTCAGTATAACCGTTGTATTCAGGATAGTTACCGGCAAGCAAGGATCAGCTAGTGGTGATGCTGGACGACTATTATAATTTTTTTATTTTCCACAAGTCTCAATGACAGAATGGATGATATAAGAATTATATTGATTGGTGGCGACATTGATATTTTATTGGTATCTGAAACATGGTTCGACTCACGAGTCTAAATATATTTCAATATCACCAGGTACACATTGTATCGTCATGATGGAGTCAAGAATAAAAGACGTAGCGGTTCATGCACTTGCGTAAGTTGCGTAAATTGAAGGCGTCTACTCAACATCCCTATTTCCACGAAGAGGAAAGTATGAAGAAATGGAAATAGTTTGGCTCTATGTCCAAGTAAACAAACAAAAGTCTAATTATAATTATTTCATTATCTGCAGTCTTTACGAATACCCATCAGCAGATCTACGTCAAACATTAGCGTTCATTGAAAATACGCTTGAATTGATCTCAGCAGCCAAAAGTCTTTTAATGACAATGAAAATCATCAGCAAAGCAAAGTATAATCCACCCGCACTTAATTTGTTGCGAATGATTCAAAGACTAACGCGCAGCAATAATACTTCTAAAACTCTTCTAGATCTTTCAATTACAAACTATCTACAAATATACAAAATTTTGCATCAAAATTTTAATGCAAAATTTGACTGTGTGTGGGACTTTTGATGTCAAAAAAAGATTTGTATCAAAATTTTGATGGTTCAAATTCGCTTGATATTTTTTGATGAGTCGTCAAATTTTTGATGCGTGTGTGGGCTTTTGTCAAAATTTTGATCAAAATTGTTAGTCCGCAGGTGACTGCCGAGGAGACAGAATCGCCATGTCTAGGAAGAAGGAGACCGAAAATAAATTTTTGATTGAAGTTTAAGGCGTGTATCAAACCTTGCCAGCCTTGTGGAGAATTAAGTCGGAGGGTTATAGCAAACGTACCAAGAAAGCCGAGGCCTATGAAATTTTACTGCGGAAATATCGTGAGAATTTTACTTCCGCCACATTAGAAAATTTGAAGAAAAAATAAATAATCTGCGAGCAAATTTTCGCAATGAACTTCGAAAAATGGACATAAGTGCCAAATCAGGTGCCGGCACTGAAGACTTGTACGTGTCCCAGGCGTGGTTCATGGAGGCTATGATGTTTTTTAAAGAGACTAGGAGACTCCAGCCCACTCAAGAAGCACCTTGACCAATAGCGATGATGACACAAGCGATAAACAAGGAACAATTCAGGTTAGTTCATGAAATGTAATTTTTATTGTTATTATTTCAATTTGTTACAGTTATACATATCGCCATTTATTATCCGTACCTTCTGTACAAACAGGTTTTATGACAGTTGGGACTTATTATAGTAATATTGCAAAAATTTACCAACACAAACATATTTTCGTTTTTTGAAATATTATCTGTTAGCTTTATCTTTTTAAATAGGTTGTAATATGTTCATACATTCCAGTGCAACTAATAATATCATGAAAGATATTATATGAATTTATTGAAAATTTTACACAGCCACGTTAAGTAGTATAGATTATACGAAGCGTTCGACACAATTTTGACAAGGCTATCGAATTTGTTTCTATTTGGGATGATCATTATTTTTAATGAGGTAAATTCCCATTTTTTAGAGTTGCCTTATTCTTATGCACCAATATTGGACTGTTTGGAAAGAGAAAAATACAATTAGTTAATTAACGTATGTATATTAACACTGTATTTAATACAGTATTGCTGATTAATGTGTTTTAAATATTTATATTATTGATATAACTATCTACCATAGTTGGGCCCGATAATGAAATAATTTATCTCGATAACCGAAGAATCGATTTTGAAAACCCTTATTTTTTTATAACCGAGAATCGAAAAACCATATTTAAAAATGCATACGGTCTGGTCGGTGACTTTTTTTGCGTTCCCCGATTTTGTGAGAGTCCAGCGTAACGAGCCCGCACTAGCTGGCCTGAGTCAGTGAAGTCAATAAGGATTCTGTTTGTACGAAATCATTACGCAATTCTGGCATCTTGCCAAGGAACACTTCCTTCTGTACAGAAGTATTGGCGGTAAGAATCTCGCACACCGCGTATGACTTCTATGTTTCTACTTCTACACTTCTCCAAACCTTCCAGCGGATGTTAACCTTCTCGCCATTTGCATTGACAACACCCATGAGTACGATGCTGAAGAAGTTTTTGTAGTTGAAGTAAAAGGATCCGGACTTGACTGGTTTTTTAATCGGAATGTGTTTACCGTCTATAGCACCTGAACAGTTAGGAAAATTCCTGGCCGACTTGAAGGCGTCACTCGTCATAATCCATTCTTCTGTAGATTTCGGCATCTGAAAAAGAAATTAAGGGTTGTTAATAAAACTGACTCATTGTGATCTCACTACCGAAGGGCGTGTCAGCAAATGAAACTAAATTTTAATGATTTTTTCGATAGATATTATCGGCGTGTAGGTTTATCGTGAGTATGCACTTAATTGTTTTCACCCACGCCGACGGTGGTCGTGGCATTGATAATGTTTTTGTCGTCTCTGTCTGTTTGCGGCATAACTCAAAAAATATTGATCCAATCAAGTTCAAACTTTACACAGTGGTAGGCCTTGGGAAGTTCTGTAAATGTGTGGAAATTGAGGTCCAGGGGTCGAAGGTAAAGTTCACAGAAAGACAAAGTGTTGAACAACGTAATATGATAGTGTGGCTTTGGGGCGTGGATCTGTAATAGCAAGAGTATTTTTTTTCTAATTTGATTTTTTTAATTTCATTATGTTCCAGGATAGAGATGACTCAGGAGACGGTACTAAAGAAAGAGAAAGAGAAAACTGTGTTGGGTCATTTCCCACAATTACATGTCCACTGCCTAGGCCGACGAAGCCGTCGTCCTCTAGTCAGTCCGTATCTCTCGGCAGAAAACGCAAGCGAGTCCCGGAAGCCGAGAAAGCGGAACTCCTGTCATTGGCAAAAGCACGGCTTACTGAGCCGGACGACCGGTACCTGAGCCAAGCCAAGACATGGGCGCATGAACCGAAATGTATGGATGCCAGTCAAGAGCTGTATTAAACACCTCACTTTTATAGTCTGCTGACGCTTCAGACAAATGATGATGGCCTCGCAGGTTTCAATAACCAACTTTCCAAACGCTTGCGGAGATCTTGCTGTCAGAAATTTCGAGTCTTCATAAGAATTTCCAGACGCCAGGTACCTGAGTGTGATGGACAAGCGTTCACTTGGTGGTATGGACGGATGCATGGAAGTGTCTTCTTTCCTTATCAATGGCTCGACAAGGCCGAGTAATTATTCATCGAACGATGGCGCATCCATTCGAAGGAAGTTACGGAAGTCCTTTGGTTCGTTAAAACGTAATTCTTGGAGGAGGTTGACGTGTCCGTCGGTTTCGCGTTTTAAATACCAGTCTTTTGACCATTTCCGACGTTTAGCAGGAGGTTTATCAGAATTCAATACGAACACTAGGGCTATGGCCACTGATGCATCCAGGTCGAAGATTTTGACGAGACTGAATTTTGATCGAAAAAACGCCTAAACGTGTGTGGGCAATCAAGCATCAAAATTTTGAATCAAAATTACGCGTCAAAATTTGGATGCAAAATTTTGACGCTTTTTTTGAACGTGTATGGGCCCCTTTAAGCGATACCAATCTATCACCATGTTTTTTTCATGTCATGTACCGATGACTGCATGTTATTATTAGGAATACCGAAAGAGTGCGGAGCCTATTTTTTTTATTCGTAGACTGTAGCTTGATTTTTCTAAAATTTCTGTCGGAAAATTTTAACCTAGCCCAATCTTTGCGTTTCTTAGTCTTTATTATTTTTTATTAATTATTTCTTAGACTACATTGAGCAATAGAGTCGTCAGTTTTGATGTAACAGGTGAAACATTTCATTTTTTTCCAAAAAACAAATGAAAGTCATGTCGATTACGTTCGCGAAACGCTATACGACCAGTTAGCACTGAACTTTTAATCAGATATAAGTTGAAATTTCGGTAAATAAAATTAGTGCATTGCATGGCTCACTGTTTCAAAAGAGATATAGTGTTATCCCAGTGAGTGTTGCACTGTCATGTATCCCATAACATAAATATATAAATGAAAATAAGCGCAAACTAAGATCTCAAAAAGTCACCTCTTTCGTCGCATAATGAACAAGCTCTAAAACTTATTTTTGTGTGTATGTTTGTTTACTTATTTTAGATGAGCATGTTATGTTCTGTTCTTCATAATTTAATTTTGGTTTACTTTTTCTCACTGCTTGAAAATCATTAAGGACGAGATTTTAGCCTGTTTCTGAAGAGTATATATGATGTATTTCCTTCTTTCATTTTAACGTAAAACGAAGAATCTCAAAGGCATTCCCCAGTAGTATTTAAAGTATTTACGAGTATATGCTTTCAGTGATCTTGTCTTGGATGAAATATCCAAAAGAAAACATCCGCTCGCCTATTGGACTTTTGGGTTGTCATCAAATTGCGAGCTCGCATCACGGATTTTCAACGGAAATCGAAGAATAGTCGTTCTCTTCGGCTCATCAATCTCCGAAGTCACCGCAAACTGCACAGCGACAAAGATTGTAAGAATCGGGCATGACTAAGTGTAACACGGGAAATATTCGACTACTTGGTTAATTTAAAATGGAATCTGTCTGCTGCAACAGATCTATCATTGAGGCAGTACAGATTTATCACAGAATCAGTTAAGCCTTGCATTTGACTAGGATGTCTGCATGAACAGATAAATTGGGACTGCATTACACGAGATGACAATCGTGTACACTGACGAGCAAGGATGGTGTAGGGCTTAGCTCGTATGCTTGAAAGCCTGGCATGTACACGTGAGATATTGTGGAATAAATGGATAGGTAGGAGTGACTTACACAACATTGGGATACATTAAGTATGTGTGAGTTAATTCAGAAACTGAATTGGCTGCTTCTAAGCATAGCAGCTGTAAGGCAACTGAGCTTTGAGGCGCCTGCGCTTATCCGCAAAGCTAGCAGCCTGCGTTTTGCGACCGCGCTGTGATGTTCTCCTAGGATAATTTTAGGTTTGTGATGTTTTAGTGTAACTGTGTGTTAAAATATGGTTGCCGCTTTGATTGTCATGTCGCTCAATGGCAAGAAAAATGTCATAACTCAAAATTTTGGACAATTGACTTCTCCATACTGCTAAATTAGTTATGTCATTCTACGTATTTTGGAAAAAATCGTCATAACTATACCTTCAAATTGACCGAGATGAAGGGTTCCTTTTTCGATCAAAACTAATTCCGTAAAAGCAGTTTTCAAATTAGAATCCCTTCTCCCGATAAATCAAGAATTTCGACTTGGGACGCTGTTCCCAATGTGCTCCTACTTAGCAATTTTGTGTCATGCACAATTATTTGATTGTTTGATAGCGGTTCACGATCGTTTCCTGACACATTTAGTAATGTTGCCGGAAATTGGCTCAGGACCTACAGCAAACCCAGCTAGTGTTGCCTTCTGGTGCTCCCTTCAGCAAGTATGCTGCATTGGAGTACTGGAATTTTGGTTTTAATTTCTTATACGTGAGCTAAGCTATTTAAGTTGTACCAGTCGGTAGTTTTAGAAGTCTGGAGCTGAAGTGAGTAGCATTTGCGTTGCACATTACTTTCCCCTGAGAACCAGTCGTTTTCTACTCAGTAATCTAGACCTGAATGTGCCTCTGAATAAATTTTTGTAAGTTGTGGATGCCAAGGCCAGCACTAATAATTGTGTACTTGTTAATCAGTGCACAATTCAGCGAAATTTACAACTTATTTTGAGTTCTAAGTGAGTGAGTCACTCTATAATCTGCCAGCTTGTGTTTTATTCCGCAATATCTCACGTGTATATACCAGCCTTTCAAGGATGCGAGCTAAGCCCTACAACATCCTTGTCTATAAGCGTACACGATTTTCATCTTGTCAACTTAAAGATAGAACTTCTCGAGAGAACTTATAGATAGAACTTATCAACTTATAGAAGAAATACCAGCACTCAAGGCGCTCTGCTCAATATCACTGAAAAAATATACAGTGACATGTATCAAAATAATGTAACACTCTAGCTGCTACTTGATCTCTCTAAGGCGTTCGATAGCGTCGAACATGGTAGACTTCTACTTAAAATACTGAACTTGGGAATAGACACGCAATGGTTGAAAGTTACTTGTCAAATCGATCTCATGAAGTCCGCTTAGAAAACAAATTGTCCCAATTCATTCAAAATAATTTTGGTGTCCCCAAGGATCCATTCTTGGTCCGCTACTGTTTTCTATTTTCATTAATGATTTCCCTCCAATGCCTCCTAACACACGGATCTCAATGTATGCAGATGATGTTCAAATTGCAATAAAAAGTTCTGTACCGGAAATACCACAGACGCAAATTAAGGCCGAAACTTTACTGACTAGCCTGAAATCATGGTACGACCGAAATGGTCTCAAATTAAATGCTAATAAAACACAATGCATTATTTTTGGATCCAAAGATGCAATTAATAAACTTCAGATCTTACTCTTGCAGTTGGAAATAAAATTAAAGCATCAGAAAAAGTTAAAAACCTAGGTATATGGTTCGATAGAATCATGTCCTTAAAATCTCATGTTGGGAATACTTGCAACAAAATTTACGTAACTTTAATGTTTTTTAATCGCATAAAGAGTGTGCTAGACGAAAAATCCAGATTATTAGCTATTCAATCCCTGGTGTTATCGCGCATTGACTACTGCAACCTAGTATGGGGAGACTTCCCGCAATCCCTTCAAAGGGACTTACAAAAGGGGATGAACTTTGCAGCCAAGGTGGTATGCAAAGGTAATTTCAGAAGAAGTGATCAATTAACCCTCTCCTTAATAAACTCGGCTGGATTCCTATCCACGAAAGGCTCCTCATGCAGAGGGCCCAATACGTATTCTCTTCGTTATATCTTCATCAGAGCAATGCTGAGATAGTGCGTTTCCATCCACCCACTGTAACCAACCAAAAGCCGAACAGAAACAATAATGTCTTAGTCAACTTTCGTTCATCTCACTTAGGGCAGAAAGCTCTGTCCATATCAGGCGCCCTACTGTGGAACAAACTTCCCCTGAGAATTAAAATCCCTCAAAGACCGAGAGAATTTAAAGCCAAAATAACTCGTCATCTTGTGTCTCAAAAATAATTCTTAGTTACAGAACATATACTGAATAAGTATTGACGAATCTCATTTGCCTGGTATCTCCATTGCTGAACAATCTCCCTCGCTCATTGTTTTATAATTCAAGACATCACACAACAGTTTGACGTATGCGTAGGTATTATGATTTGATCGCCTTTACGCTGCCATTTGCAAACATGCTTACTTGTATATGTGCATACGTATGTGAGTGTATGTGCGCATATGGGTGTGCATATGTGCACGCATGTGTGCACTGGATTAGATAAACCAGCCGAAAGATACATTGTATGTCTTTCCTCTCCGTTTTTGCGCATGCATCAAACTAGACCGTCATATAACCTGTGTGTGTGAGTGTGTGTATCAATTACAGACATTCTGCACCATATTACAAAGATAATGTAATTTTTTTCTAATATGAAACCCTTTTAGGGCATTCATGTCTTCTTTCTTATTTCACGTCCAAAAATGCTCTAGTTAAAGCTAGTGTAGTGCATATTATCATACCATCTCTTACGCTCTAGAGTATATTACAACAACCTCACCTAGGATTTTCTGTACTTAGGAACCGTTGTAGAACAATCGTTTTCATGTTTCTGACTCAAGTAGACTGATTTGTGCCACTATTTTTAGTACGGAAATTTCATAAAATTCATACCGTAATAAAAGATATTTTTTTCGAGTCTCTTGATTGGAATGCTAGTTCATACTGAATAGTTTACGCTGATATTTGCGCACATGCTTACCTGTATATTTGTGTACGTGTGCACGCTATTCGTGCGTAGATGGGTGAATGTGTCACTACTTAATACTTCATTTCGCTTCATCATAGTTAAGCATTTATAAAAATATATGTACATGTATGTTGCGCGATCACCCACGTATGATAAATAAGACGCTTATCAACTAATGGTCTTTTCAATACAATATTTAATTTAAACATCGGTACAATATTTCATTAGAAATTGTAAGCAGCAACACATACTGAAAAGTTGTCACGAACTTCCTTTGTTCATTATCCTATGTTTCACTACCCTATATTTCAGAACATTGCACAGCATTTTTATAGAATGCGTATGTATTGTAATTGCCTCGATGCATAGAAATGTTTTTGTGTGTGCTTACGAGTTAGGTGTAAGTATGTGCGTATAGGTATGCATGCACATGTGTACGTGTATATATTTACATCTATATCAATAGCTCAAAGTCATATCACCCCCAGAAACAATTACTGAGTCTGGTAAAGAGGGCTCTCCGTCCACGCATAGGTTTTTTTCAAACGAAATAAATGTACAGGGATTTCATGGGAATCGAACTCGTGACTTATAAGTTACCGCGCCAACACGCTACCGACTGCGCTATCAATCACCCTAAAATGTGATCGAGGCGCAACGAAAGCAATGCATGGCACGGCGAAAGCGGGCTCTTCCGTCCACGCATATAATTCCCTTATGTATCAATAGCTCAAAGTCATATCACTCCCAGAAACAATTACTGAGTCTGGTAAAGCGGGCTCTCCGTCCACGCATAGGTTTTTTTCAAACGAAATAAATGTACAGGGAGTTCATGGGAATCGAACTCGTGACTTATAAGTTACCGCGCCAACACGCTACCGACTGCGCTATCAATCACCCTAAAAGGTGATCGAGGCGCAACGAAAGCAATGCATGGCACGGCGAAAGCGGGCTCTTCCGTCCACGCATATAATTCCCTTATGTATCAATAGCTCAAAGTCATATCACCCCCAGAAACAATTACTGAGTCTGGTAAAGCGGGCTCTCCGTCCACGCATAGGTTTTTTTCAAACGAAATAAATGTACAGGGAGTTCATGGGAATCGAACTCGTGACTTATAAGTTACCGCGCCAACACGCTACCGACTGCGCTATCAATCACCCTAATAGGTGATCGAGGCGCAACGAAAGCAATGCATGGCACGGCGAAAGCGGGCTCTTCCGTCCACGCATATAATTCCCTTATGTATCAATAGCTCAAAGTCATATCACCCCCAGAAACAATTACTGAGTCTGGTAAAGCGGGCTCTCCGTCCACGCATAGGTTTTTTTCCAACGAAATAAATGTACAGGGAGTTCATGGGAATCGAACTCGTGACTTATAAGTTACCGCGCCAACACGCTACCGACTGCGCTATCAATCACCCTAAAAGGTGATCGAGGCGCAACGAAAGCAATGCATGGCACGGCGAAAGCGGGCTCTTCCGTCCACGCATATAATTCCCTTATGTATCAATAGCTCAAAGTCATATCACCCCCAGAAACAATTACTGAGTCTGGTAAAGCGGGCTCTCCGTCCACGCATAGGTTTTTTTCAAACGAAATAAATGTACAGGGAGTTCATGGGAATCGAACTCGTGACTTATAAGTTACCGCGCCAACACGCTACCGACTGCGCTATCAATCACCCTAAAAGGTGATCGAGGCGCAACGAAAGCAATGCATGGCACGGCGAAAGCGGGCTCTTCCGTCCACGCATATAATTCCCTTATGTATCAATAGCTCAAAGTCATATCATCCCCAGAAACAATTACTGAGTCTGGTAAAGCGGGCTCTCCGTCCAGGCATAGGTTTTTTTCCAACGAAATAAATGTACAGGGAGTTCATGGGAATCGAACTCGTGACTTATAAGTTACCGCGCCAACACGCTACCGACTTCGTGTGCTTTGGGTCATTGTTTTGTTGAAATACCCACCGCCTTCCAAGTCCCAAACTATTAGCTAATACTTTCAGGTTTTCGTCCAAAATAGGAATATGTCATCAGAGTTCATCTTCCCTTCAATTGCAACAAATTTTCCAAAACCCGATGCAGCAAAACTACCCCAAAATATCAGCGATCCCCCTCCGTGCTTAACTGTTGGCATAGTGTTCTTCGGCAAGAAAGCTTCGCCATTCTTACGCCAAACCTTCTTCATGTCATTGTGTCCAAAAAGTTCGATTTTGGTTTCCTCACTCCATAATTATCTTTCCCAAAAGCCTTAGTCCTTTTCCAAGTGTGACTTCGCAAAGTTCAAGCGAGCAACAACATGACATGGATTGTGGAGTGGAGTCCTTTGAGGTGGCGTCCGTGTAAATTGGTTACAATTGAGGGGAAGATGAATTCTGCTGACTAAATTTCTATTTTCGAACGAAAACCTAAAAGTATCAGCTAATAGTTCGGGATTATAGCTTATACTTTCAACAAGGCGGTGGGTATTTCAACCAGACAATTACCCAAAGCACACGGCCAAGTCTACAACTAACTGGTTCCAAATAAATAAGATAAATGTGTTGCCATGGCCTTCGAAGAGTCCTGATCTAAAGCCCATTGAAAACTTGTGTCAGGAATTAAAAGTCAACATCAACAAGAGAGCAAAAAAAATCTAAAGCAAAGTTACACTATAACAGTCTAGGGTGTCCCAAGAAACCGAAGTGAATGGGATACACTCCAGCACTTGTTGCCTGTCGTGACAAATTTAAACAGGAAAATTTCAGCTTCCTATCTAGTCTTTTACTGGTCGTGCATTTCATTCATTTTTCTGCTGGGTGTCAGGTTGTATACAGCGGTCACTGGCAAAGCGTGCAGCGGTCAATGTTGTAAGGGCATTAGGTGAGCTCTATTTCACAATGGCAAATATTTTTGCTATTGTATTTTCTTAGCTTACTGTTTCTATGCACCTTGTGCGATGTGCATAGATTCTGCGTTCCCTCAAATCCATTTTAAATGGTGCCTTCATCCTTCCTCTCTTTGACCATCTTTGTCGTGGGAAAGGGAGGCTTAAACTTTTGTAGATAAAAATAATACTTCCCTAGGCTAAACTGAGCTCACGTATCGTAGATACTTGCGAATCAGACTTCTGTCGCGATTTTCAAATTTTCGTTAGTTTGTTTGATCTTTGCTTTTTCACCGGACTTATTGCGGAAATTTAACTTTCACTCATCTTATGGCGCCTTATGGGGTGAGTAGAGGTGTGAGTGGTGCCTAATGGTGCCATTTACCCCTCTACACCAAGGCGCAATGCATCTCTCACCCCTCTACAGCAAGGCGCAGTGCATCGCTCACCCCTCTACAGCAAGGCGCAGTGCACCGCTCACCCCTCTACAGCAAGGCACCACTCACCCCTCTACAGCATGGCACCACTCACTCCTCTACAGTATGGCACCACTCAACACTCTAGAGCAAGGCACCACTCAACCCTCGACAGCATGGCACCACTCACTCCTCTACAGCATGGCACCACTCACCCCTCTACAGCAAGGCACCACTAAACCCTCTACAGCATGGCACCACTCACCCCTCTACAGTATAGCACCCCTCACCACTCTACAGCGAGGCAACACTCAACCCTCTACAGTATGGCACCACTCACCCCTCTACAGCATGGCACCACTCACCCCTCTACAGCAAGGCACCAATCAACCCTCTACAGCATGGCACCACTCACCCCTTTACAGTATGGCACCACTCACCACTCTACAGCAAGGCACCACTCAACCCTTTTCAGCAAGGTACCACTCAACCCTCTTCAGCAAGGCACCACTCACCTCTCTACAGCCAGGCACCACTCACCCCTCTACAGCATAAAACAACTCATCACTCTACAGGAAGGCACCTCTCACCTCTCTACAGCAAGGCACCACTCACTCCTCTACAGCAAGGCACCACTCATCCCCCTACAGTCTACACCAAGGCACCACTCACCCCTCTACACCAAGGCACCATTCACTCCAAATACCTCTCACCCCTCTACAGCAAATACACTTTGTTTTCTGCAGGAAATCAGAAGACGATGCATCAGTTACATTGCTGATAAAAATTTAGTCGTCCTGAGACGTAATTGTTGATAAGGTAAAATATCTTATCTTATGATGATTATATTATTAATATATTGTAAAGGGAAATTTGAAAGGAGTTCATTTCCTTCCAATGGTATTCCATAATAACATCAATAAATATCAAATTTCTGCAGCTATTAGTTGTCGGTCTATATGCAATAGAAGAAAAAGTCAGAATTTTATTATTTGATGGAAATTCAGGCCGAATCTCACAGGAGCTATAAAAAACGTTCGTTTTGCGCGATCATTAAATATTGCTCAATGATCATGAAAATTTGGTGGAATCATTTTCATTTGACAAGTAACCAGAGCAGTCTGTGCTGGATTTGATATTTTTACCTTGAATTTCTACCTATATGCGCTTGGGACACCCTATAAAACACCACAAACTTGAATACTCCTAGGAGAACGTACAGCGCGGTCACTTCCTCCAAACAGGCTCCGCTAGCTTAGCGGATGAGCGCAGGCGGATCGCGGCGATGTGGCCGAAATGAGCCTGAAAGTTCTCGCATTTGTAGAACGCGACGCGTAATGCTCAATAATTGGAGCCTAGTTAGGTTAGGCCACAAATGATGTCAATGGTTGAGTACTCGGTGCTGGCTCCGAAACTTGCTGAGGTAGTTTGTTTCCAATAAATTTGTTATATTAAATGAATTACTTTGGAAGTTAAAACATCTTAACATCAATTAAGATCTTTAGTTGATATTTACACATGGGTATCGTAATGTCCTTGTCAATTGTCGAGACAAATGATTGGGATAAAAGCACGAAAAATTGCAATTAAATATCTTAACATTAAGATCTTTAGCTGATATTCACTCATGGGTATTGTGATATCTATGGCAATAATTGTCGAAACAAATGATTGAGAGAAAAGCACAAAAAATGCGTTCCTTTCCTTGCGTTTATGTGATTTTGACAAGGCATATAAATTCAAGTAACTAAGAAAACAATCCTGGTGACGCATTGCTGAAACCCTCTCGTTACTGCGCACCTATGTTGAAATACGAGCATAGGAACCAGTTATATGAGAGATCAATAACTACGAGGTCAAAACGGCAGATATTCAAAGATATCTTTTGGAGCGAGCACATTAAAATAGAAATACGTTCACTGCCTCCAAGAGCATGCTTTAAAATTGAATCACACCACAAATTTACTATACCTGTCATTTAAATGCTTCACATTAATGTAAGGATATGACGAGGTAGGTAACGTGACAAGTTAATAGGTGTTTAAAGAAATTTTAAAAATACGAAATTTTTAGGACAACTATAAGTCGTTTGATTAGCAATTTTAGGGAAACTGCCGTTTGCGTATACATATACAGGGTGTTACAAAATTGTAGCTACAAACTTGGGCTACTAGTATAAACTATTGATATGAGCACTATTTCTTCAATGAACATAGTTCAAGAATTTCATCGTTTTTGAGATATTATGCTCATAAACTTTCAAGACTCATTTTTCGCATCACGACGCCGAATTCCCAGTAGACAGGAACAGAGCAATAAGGAGAATTAGAATTGAATAATTTAGGAAGGATTGACGCCATACCCATTTATTCTAATCTGTAAAATACCTAAAAACTGACTATTCACTAGTTCAAAAAATTTCCAGACTAAAGAAATATCTCAAATTTTCCATTCAACTTCAGGAACCTCTAGTTTGAACCGTAATCATTTGTCAGTTAGAATCGTGACACTGTATTGGTAAGATGAACCGCCTAACAAATGTAGAAATAGCTGGTATGTATTTCGTCTTTGGTTCTGCTGAAGGTAAGCAAGACGTGCCGCTAGAATGTATCAAGAACGTTACCCCAATAGACAGGAGACTTTTCATCGATTATTTACTGCTTTGCTCCGAAGATTGTGTGAGAACGGAAGTTTCCTGCAAACAGAGTGAATGCTGGTCGCTCAAAAGCTTGATCTGGATCATGAAGGTGTGTTGGAACATTTCCGTCAAAAGCAACGTATGAGCTCTCGTGCCGCGGCAACATCTATGTAAATTCAAGATCATACGGCAAAGTGACGGATATTGAATCGAAATAATTATCATCCGTATCACTTCCAGTGAGTCCAGGCACTACTTCCTGCAGATGATGCTCCTCGCGAACGATTCGCGTAGTGGTTTTTGAATCAGACGTCAGAAGACGTCCATTTCAGAGAACACGTGTTATTCACGGACGAGGCTATCTTCAACCGTGATGGAATATTCAATTTCCATAATTTTCACGAATGGAAAACGAACAACCCTCATGGTACCCATGAACATGGATACCAACAGCGCTACACTGTCAATATTTGGGTAGGTGTCGTTCATAATCAAATCATTGGCCCAAACATTCTGCCAGAGCGTCTCACTGGGAATGCTCATATAATCTTTCTTGAAGAAGTCCTTCCGAATTTATTGGCAGATGTTCTATTGGATATTCGTAGAAGAATGTGGTTTCAGCATGATGGAGCTCCGGCACATTTTGCTGTGAATGTGAGATGTTTTTTTGACCTTCAATTTCCAAATCGATGGATTGGTCGTATTGGTCCTGTGTCCTGACCGCCAAGATCTCCTGATCTGACTCCGTTAGATTTTTTTGTGGGGCACATGAAAAGACTTGTTTATGAAACACCTGCAGAGTTAGAAGAAGATCTTGTAGCCAGAATTGCAGTCATTGCTGGAGACACAGCTGAGATACCTGGAGTCTTTGGTAACGTACACAACTCCCTCAGAAGAAGCTGTTGCAATTGTATCGATGTTCATGGTATACATTTGAACAAAAACTGTAATGAGGTTCTCGCTACTAATAAATTATATGTTGTTAGTTGATTTTTGAATTACCCTCTGGTGTGTTAATAAACGAAGTGCAGCTAATAATCAACGTTCTTATTTTACATATCAGGTTACCTCAAAAATGAAGCGCTTTTTGAACTTTTTTCATTTATGAAATCGTGCTTATCTCAATATATTGAATAAAAGAGCAAATAAAATCGCTTTAGCAGGAATCATATTTGAATAATGAATAATAGTGAATAATGAAGGCATCTACGGATGCTTTATTTCCAATTTCAAGCCTGATACATATCATCTTATACATTGGATTTTCAAATGCCTTATAACTAACGCCAGGACGCCATTACGCTTTCCCCCGGTCAAGACCGGTACCGATTTCAGACACCTGGGTAGAGTGGGGTATTGTGCTTGGAATTTTTCCCCTATACCCAACAGAGAAAATCGCCACCAACGCCGGGACTCGAACCAGGGTCTGCCTGGACGGAGGCAAGTTCGCTAGTCTCACGGCTACGACGAGCATCAAAAACATTTCATCAAAACATTTCATCAAAAACATTCCAGTAATATAAAAGAACTTTTCGACCAATTTGTTGGTCATTCTTAACATTCTGAAAAAATGTGCAAAAATAAAGAGTTATAGCATAGGCAAAAAACATTCATCTATGGAATCTATGAATAAAAACCACAGAGAGAGAGACTACACTAATTGCAGAGGGAAAGCTGATAGTGTGTTGTTTGAGATAGATTTATCGTTTAAAATGAACAGGGATTCATGAATGCGAAGGTTTATTTCACCGAATGCAGAAGAAATTACTTTAAAATCATCCAGCCGAACTGGGAGTTCACAACTCTCTGCATGAGAACGAAGAGCAGATTGGGAAGAGAGTAATTGTTGGGTTCGAAAACTCTTACCGGGATGCTCAGCCCCACAAATATCCAGGGCTCGAATGGTCGAACCCACGTATTCTGACTCACAACGTGCGCAACAATATTTATAAATGACGGAGGAGAGCATCCATTTAGGTAGTTTGTCCTTCTAATTAAAATGGGACCCTGTTCTATACACATTACCCAATACTACTTTAAACTTCACATGTAAAAAATACTTAGACAGCAGCAAGTAAAGATTCTTTTTGAGCTCCTCAAACTGCTTGCCAAAGAAGGGAAATGAAAAATTAAATTGTTTCTTACGAATAGTAGGTAATAGTACACGAGAATAAATTTATGATTTAAAAAATTTTTGAGACGAAGTTACCAGTCCTGTAGGAAAATCATTTAGGCTAAAAAATTATTGCGCGACGAATTACATGAAATGAGTAGCAGACAAGCAGACACTACAGGCCCAGTGGTCTTTGAACGGAAATTAAACCGTGAGAGTGAGGGTCGCCCGCTTACCGAGCACTCGGTCTTACCTTCCTCAGAGTCATCCTTAGGTGGAGAACCGTGCCAAAAGTGTGCTCTCCCAACGGTACAACCTTTCACTATTGCAGCCCTACTCCTTCCGATCTGGGATAAACAAATCACTCCACGAGTCACAGAACACTCAATCACTCGAACAACTTCAGTTGCCTCGCAACTACGCAGCTCTATCACTGCCTCACTGTATACACAAAGACGCACTTCTAATGCCAAGAACGGAAATTTCGTTCTCACTCTACCGCTGTGGTAATCACACCGCCGCCAAGCTGGCATCCGTCTGCCGACTACCAGCGAGATGGCTGTCTCACTCAGCCGGGGCGTACACCTTCGCAGCGCCCTCTCGCGGCGGCAAAAACCACATCTTCCCCAGTTTCTCACGAAACTCACGTTGCTAAGTGCCTAGCACTCATACTAATCCAAGTATGTGGGAGGCCGTCGTTCACGGTGCGAACGCCTCAACGGCTCAGGCTCCTCCCGATGCTCCTCAGCATCACTGCCAACAGCGTCTCGCTCATCGACCTCCTCTTCCGGGGCATCATCAGTCGACTAGCGATCCGCCGCCGGCTCAACAGGCTTCCTGTTGAAGGCGTCAACTACAACTCCCTCTGGCAACGCGAAGGTAGTTACACCGTAGTTGCCCCCTCCACCGAAGACCAGTGTCTCGGGCTCTGAGGTGCCAGTAACACCACCATGGTTCTCAGGAACCCTGCCCCACTCGCCACCAAACCGTCGTTTCCTAACGTCGCGCACATGCCTAGGCATGCCGTCTACGCACACCACGTGCTGAGACACGACGCCAGTGACCTCACCTGACGTCCACTGCTTCGTGCATTAGGGCAGTGGGGGTTTCACTCACACCTCGTCACAAACAGCAAAGCTGTTGTTCTCGCAGCCATCAATCACCTGGAGATTGACATCAAATGGCACTCGCCAGCGGTATCTAAAAATACCGCTCGAAGGGACCGAGCCAACCTCAGTTTCCTTCTGAGGCGTCACATTGTACCAGAACGTGGCCTACCCTAGCGGCGATCCTCTTGATCGTCCGGTGATTTCTCGCGACGATCCCGTTGCCACTCGAGGCGTAGAATCGCAGAAAAATCCCTTACTCATCAGCAAACTGCTCAATCGTCGCTGATCGGAACGCCATCAAATTTTCCAACAACATATCCACGGTTTCCATCACACGGCCCTCGCTCAATTACGACCTCGTGAAAATGAGCGACAATGCTCGTTGCTGACTCATTCAGCAACCGTCACCAGATGGCGAACCGGGAGGGTCCACAGTCAACCATGGACAGGTAAAGCTTGGCACCGCAATGGGTTACTTCAACAGCAACCCAGCGCCAGCTCTCCTCCACAGTAATGACCCCCTCGCACCACGATATTTTCCTATCGCAGAGCGGGATCGATCCGCTGACAGGCCTCGCATCCAGCCAGCTCACGCTTCACCTGCTCTCGCGACAGATCACTACGGATCTGACAAGCCAAGTAAAACGTCCGATCGATGCCCAAATGAAGCGACAGATGAGCCACCCAAATAGCATCTTCAATATTCTCTCCAGTGGCAAGCACAGCAGACACTTCTGCCACGGCTTCACTAGCGTCGCGGTAACTAAGACACTTCTAAGGTACCCTGGTCGTCTGATCGGCTTTGTTTTCAATCGTCGAAGCGAAGCGAACAGACACGACCAGACCATGCCCTGCGATCGTCTCACGGGTCACCACAAGACGTCGATTCACGAGCATCTTCGCCGCACCCATCATGCGAACACGATTGCGGCCATCGACAGTGCTGTCCATCCATGTGACGACTGTCCGGGAATCACTGGCGACCGTGAAAGTTTTAAAACCCCAAGCAATCGCCAAATTGATACCCCGTGCAACAGCCTCCAATTCAGCCACATTGATATGAAGATGGTCTGACTCTTTTCGGAGCCAAGACGCATCTTCAGCAATGCAGCCATCGACCTCAAGGGCTACACCAACTCCGAGGGAGCTGGCATCAGTCCACACGGTAACTGTACCCAGCGAATCGACACCTTATACGCCCCCAACAGGGTCCTCCGACAAGCTCGCACTAACAGCTCCCCAGCCAACAAGCTAACAGAACTGTCGACTGAGTCGTCCCAAGAGCCACTGCACCCCAGCCGTTTCAAAACCCTGCGACATGGACGCAGCTCCTCCGCCACGGGGTAATGGCCGACTAGGCGACCACACAAGGAAAACAGTCCTCTCTTCGTCAATCCGGCATTTACCGAACCGAACTCGAAGAGAGAAGTCCCCCTCGACATCCTAAGATGTCCATTGGAATCTCTCCGCAAAGAAATTCCCAAAAACCGGCTCCCTCCAGGCTCTCAGGTTCCTTCGTCACAAGTCCAAACCTCGCCAGATGCTCCCGGAGCTCCTGCGCGCTGAGAACGGACTCACAAGCCCCTACATCATCGATATTGTGATTCGTCCCTTGACGAACCCGGTCGTTCAACGACAGAACCTTGCCGAGAATCACGGTCATGATTCGAGGCGCACACGAGAGGCCGAAGTCTATACGCGTCAAAGCGTAAGGCACACCCTTAAACTTCCCGATCTGATATCTCCACAGATCCTCGGAAACGTGGATCTGCAGGTACGCAGACTTAAGGTCAACGACCTTAAGCTCACCCCGCAGCTGCCGCCGTTTCCGAATTTTGTCGCCACGCACAGCGACCATATCATCACCGGTATGACACTCGACAAGCCGTTCAACTCACGAAAATCCATGAATGGACGGACTTTGTCCTTCATTGGTTGCACGACGCCCAGCAACGACATAACGCCCTGGATAAGGCCATACCATCGCCTCAACTAACCCTTCGAGATCCAACTCTGAATCTCCGCGTCATAGCGTTCAGCACATGAGGCACCCGAGTACATGCGTACTCCGCGATCCTAGTCTGCAACCCCTCGGGCCGCTTCTCGGACCACCGCCTACTAACGGTCCACCGGCCGTCAGCGAACCTTGCAACAACGTAGGGTCGCCAATTTCGATTGGTGCCAGCGCACCTCTCGAATCCACCGGCCCCGCCCCTGCCACCAGGCCGGCTCCCAGCTTGGCACAGGCGAATCCATTGCTGGATCCCCTACAGCATCCAGCTGGCCAGAATCTTCCCCAGTCAACTGCATACTTCGAGTCAGGGTCTCTCCTGACGGTGACACCCCCCATGTTGCACCCCCCCCATCATAACATGATCAGTAACATCATTCCTCAGGAGAATGTCAACGCCAAGATTCCCCAACTCCGGAATGACGAGCGCAGTGACACCAAAACAATGCCCCTACAGCCTTACTACCACACGACAGTGCTTCCCTTCACAGGAAGTCCTGCCGTCCGTCGTCAGCAAAGGCCGCCCCGGTCGCACCCACGTCAAAATTGCTCCTACCGGTGTGCGTGTGCGAGTCTGTGTACGTGCATGGCTAGTCACCGTCACCAAGAACCACGTCTACTTCATCAGCTGCCACACATCGCTGCACGAAATAATTGTAGTGAACAAATTTATTATGATATAGCTTTGCCATAGAAGTTTCATTTATCAATAGAATAAAGTTGCTCTATGTTTCACTTTACACTTAAAAGTTACAGTCGTCTTAAATGACGCATACAATATAATGAGTTAGACCAAATACGAGCACAGTTACTGCGATTCTACCGTATGTCATTGTGTATTGTTCGCATGTCACAATGTATTTTCATATATTGTTGAGAATGCAAATCTCTTTAGTTTCTATTATAAATTTGAAGGTAATTTGAAAAATTACCGGATTCTTTTAATATTAAATAAATACAAGTATTCTATCAGATTCTTTATAATATGAATTAAATTAAAATATTCAAGCGCTAAAGCGTTCTGTAAGATGCCTTTTACGCATGTTTACGCCAAACAAATTCGATTAATTCACTTTTAAAATTTTACTGAAAAATGTATTTGCTCACATCAGTATATTTAATTATCGTTTCCCTCTCGTTCTGCCTAGTCCAGCTAACATTATTTTTATGCGAGAATTCATTTATTCAGTCGTTAAACTCGCTGCGGCTTTTAATTGCAATTTTAATGCTCATTACATTATCCTGATCTTTACCCTTCGCTGCTAAAAACAGGAATTTAAAGCGATCGAGAAATTGAACTCCTTCCATATTGCACATAAGCTCACACTCTGTATGGCCATTTCTAAATCACAACTGGCAATTTTTTGTGAAAAAGCGCATAACCTAACTGTATTGCGACATCTGGTAACTCATTAAAGTTAGAATATACAACAACTTCTGGCAAGGAGCTCAACTCTAGACCAGTGTACATGACGCACCTTACACGCCAACGGACGCTAAAACACACGCACACTAAGAGGAGCAACTTTGACGTGGGTGCGGGCGGGTGACGGTTGGTTTAATTGCATCTACTTGTACGTACACATGGGTGCAATGTTGTAAGGCAGGGTCTAATTTATCTTCCGAGTACGGCATTCGTGGAGCTACATACCTGATCTGACGCATGCAATCTTTTAGACATGTTACATACGCGGACTGATCAGCAGGTGAAAATGAAGGTAACGGTTTTGGGTCTACAATGTCGCCAGGAAGGCGTAATGTCTTCCCATACATCATTTCTGCCGCTGCGCACTGCTGACCTTGCCGATACAAATTTCGAATGCTCAATAATACGACTGGAAGTCTGTCAGTCCAGTCGTGACAGCAGTTAAGGCAACGCAGCGTACTTTTGAGATCGCGATGGACTCTCTCAATGAGTCCGTTCGACTGCGGATGATACGCCGTGGTACTTACGTTGGAACAACCTAAAGCGGCGCTAAGCACACTCCAGAATTTGGAGGTGAATTGGGATCCCCGGTCATGAGTGACACTAAGGGGAACCCCAAATCTGGAAATCCAATTACTCACAAACGCACGAGCTACAGTATCTTATTGCATATCAGGGAGAGGCACGGCCTCAACCCATCTTGTAAATCTGTCAATAATAGTTAACAAATAGGAATGACCACGCGATAAGGGCAAAGGACCCACCTATAAGTAGATAGCAAGGAGTTCCCTACCGAACGCGCTGTAAGCACGCTCGGTGGGCGATAGCTTTTTGGAAAAGAAGGCAAGAGGAGAAATATTTGACCCTACACTTTGTTGCAGCACCGCACCTACAGCAGTACTGGAGGGAAAGTGGACAGCATCGAACTTCTGACCTGAGAACGCACAACTCTGTAACGCTGCGCGGTTATGTTTCACAACTTTGCTGCTCTGACACGCATGGCAGTTTTGCACAATTTGCTTGACCTCCTTACGCATCGCTGGCCAGACGAAACGATCGGAAATCAAACGCAATGTGCGGTAAACGCCTGGATGAGAGAGAGTATGATAGGGAAGAATGGCTAATCTGTGGAGAGTCGCAGGCAGATACAAAGGAGAAAGTCGCTTAGCGTCACGGTACACGCCCTCAACACAAGTTAATTTCAAAAAGGTGTCATTAGTAGGTTTGAGAAGGTCCTGGAGTTCAGGATCCTCCTTCTGAGCATTTACAATGTTACCGAAACTGATTTCACAACTGGTTTTGACAGAACTTATTCTATAAAGACCATCAGCAACTGTGTTTTCAAAACCCTTAATATACCGGATGTCCGTGGTGAACTAACTAATGAAAGACAGATGTCGAGCTTCTCTTGGTTAGTGACGCTCAGATGGCATTTTGATCGCTGAGGTCAAGGGTTTGTAATCCGTATAGATCCCGAACTGACTCGCCTCTAAAGCGTAACGAAAGTGCCTCACAGATAAGTAGATAGCAAGGAGTTCCCTTCCGAACGCGCTGTAAGCACGCTCAGTGGGCGGTAGCTTTTTGGAAAAGAAGGCAAGAGGAGAAATATTTGTCCCTACACTTTGTTGCAGCACCGCACCTACAGCAGTACTGGAGGCATCAACCACGAGGCTGAAGTCAGCGTTAGCAATCGGATAAGATAGTTCTGTCGCAGTAGCTAGCTTATTTTTGATCTCCTCAAAAGCTTTAAATGCATCATCCGTCCATTTGACAACAGTAGATTTACCTTTTTTCTTTGGTTCCAGCAAATCTGACAAAGAAGCTAAGGTTTGAGCACAATTTTTGATGCAGCGGTGGTAGAAATTAACAGAACCTAAGAACCTTCTAAGTTCCTTCTGGGTCTGTGGAAGTGGGAAGCTTTTGATAACTTCTACCTTGCTAGGCAGAGGTTTTAGACCTAGGCTAGAGATTTCATGGCCTAAGTAAATTAGTGATGACTTTCCGAGCTCACATTTAGCGGGATTGACAAGGAGTCTATGGTTGGATAATCTCTCAAACACGACAAGCAAATGATCTCTGTGTAGCTCCGTTGTTGCGGATGCTACCAAAATGTCATCAAGATACTCATAGGCAAAGGTGAGATCCGAGAATATCTCAGACATGTGTCGTTGGAAGGTTTGTGGCGCATTCCTCAACCCATATGGCATTTTCAGGAATTCAAAAAGACCAAACGGCGTGATTACCGCAGTCTTAGGTATAGCACTTTCCTCAAGTGGAATTTGATGAAAGGCGTGTTGGAGGTCGATCTTTGAGAAAATTGTGGCTCCCTCCAAATTTGCACTAAAATCGTGCAAATAAGGGATGGGAAAACGGTCAGGCTGTGTCACAGCATTTAATCTCCTAAAGTCACCACAGGGTCTGAATTCACCATTAGCATTGGGCACTATAGCAAAAAAGGGCTAGCCCAAGGGCTTTTGGAACTGCGGATGATTCCGCTTTCGAGCATGCGTGCAAATTCTTTCTTTGCTAAAGCCAATCGATCAGGTGGTAAGCGTCTAGCTTTAGAGTAAACTGGAGGACCAGTTGTAACGATGTGGTGCTTAGTGCTTGTGTTCATATTTTTAGAAGCTGAATTAGAGTTCGTTAATGCAGGGTACTCCGCTAGAACCTGTTCAAAAGTACACTGGGCATTAAATTCGATAGAGAAGGAGTGCAATACATTAGCTCTACTCATGCCACAAGCGGGAATTGAGATCTGTGTCTCTTCATCTCTAATTACTCTGTTTTTGATGTCCACAACAATTCCGAACTTTGCTAAAAAATCAGCTCCAATTATAGGTTCCTCTACATCAGCAATTAGGAATATAAAATTGAAATTTTTGCATAACCCCAAACTTATGACATAACCCCAAGTGGCTTATGACCATAGCACGCTATTGGCGTGCCATTGGCGGCTTTTAATGTAGCCAACAAATTATTTCTTTGATCCATCGCCGTGGCTGGAATAATCGATACCGTCGATCCGGTATCAATCAAGAATAGGTACTTGGTGATGGGGTCGTGTATCACCAATAGGCGAGTAGTTTGGGGGTTAGGCAACGCAGTACTCGCTACTGTGCGTCGCTGTTCGCGTTTCCCGTAGTCATTTCAGCATAACGGGGGCAGAATCGTGAGGCGCACTTTCGCGCTTGGTCACAGAATTTTGCGTGATACCAACAGAGGTTACTACTTGCGTCCCAGGAGCACGACCGAAAGCGGCGGTTTTGAGCTGACCTGTCATAAGACCTACCTCTACCAAAACGTTGGGGAGGAGGACCGTACTCATAATCATTGTTGTCGTACCGTGGAAATCTACCTGGGCCTTGTTGAATATGGGCTACACTGTGACCTAACTGACATCTCTGGAAGGCTTGTTTTAGCTCTAAAATCTCACGCTGCATTGATTCCATAGAGGTGGGAGGTTGGATATTGGGAGTATTTGACGGGCTAAAAATCGCAGCTGATGCGTTCAAGGGAGCTACATGAGCACTTTGGAACATGTTAAGGTTCCTCATCACTGTCTCTGTCGCCTGCGCCAAAGTGCCCAGGCTCTCATTCGGACCTACTATACGAGCAGAGGTTAGAGATGACAATGGAGAACTGCGACGTTTACTGGTAACGATGTTGTACAGGCTGGGGTGCGGACCAAATGCGCGGGCCCTAAAGAGCTCACCGCTTATAAGACCTCTGAGGTGCTTAGGGTAGGGGGGCGTGCTCGCTCGCATATTACCTCCCCTCTTTAACCGGATAGGTATTCAATTATAAATAAAAAAAATAATATTCGGGCAGATAAAAACAAAAATTTTAATTTCAAACACCGAATCCGCCTCACATGCGTGTAATACTCAAAGGTAATTCTATTAACTCGGAAATACACTGGTACATAATTGAATCGTGGTTCTTCACCCTTAAAAGATCAATACGAATAAATTTAGTCAAATTTAGTAACAGTACTTAGCTCAAGAAGTATCAACACAAGCCGCAACACAAGCTGGGAGTATAAAGGCGCTGAAGCGATATAACATAATACCCTTATCCTCAACATGAAAAGAAATAAAACACTAACTGCGATAAAAAAACAACAGCACAACTATTGAACTATTGAATATACTTACTTACGTCAACAAGACACAGCAAAGGGAAGTAAACAAAACGCAGATAATCTCATTTATAAAAAACCCAATTTCGATTCGCATCAACCCAAATAATTTCATTTCCTTCACAATAAAAAGTTATTACTCGTTGCAACAATTTGTAAATAAAAACAATTTAGACATCAATTAATCGCAAGGATAATTTCGAAATCGTGGCCACTGCAAATGCCTCTACAGCAAACATCATCCATTTGCTTGAACATCGTTACTTGACGTTAGTAAAGTCACGCATACACATAAGTATTATAACTAAATAAAGCAAACAAAATAAACCTAGGGATTATAAGATTATAATAACTCCGAGCAAAACACGAGTTCTTCAACGAGGCAATTTAGGAAAATTTTATAATGAACAACGCTATTACCTCGAAAGTAACGAAAAATAATTCAGAAAAGATAATGAAATTAGATGGATATCAAATTAGAGGTTTTCAATTAGAAGTTTTCACCAACAAAAAAAAAAATATTGACGTTAGATAAAGATTACAAATCGTCGTATGCGTTTCCGTAGACTTCAGAATAGATGTTAATTAAAGTTATTCTTATTAATTGTTATAATGTTAAATCCAAACATCGCACAAATTACAACGGAACTTTTCCACTATTAGTAAAACAAACAATCAGAATAAAAAGAGTGCCGTAGACTCGTAAAACATAATTCTATCGGTAACATAACGATATAGAACGATATAGAAATAGAGTAACCTAAAAAGATCACCAAATAAGAATATGGAACTCGGGTTTCGCACCCTGCAAAAATAAAAGAATAATCACTAAACCGTTTCAAATTATCGTAATGTAAGCGTAATAAAATGTAAACAAAGTCCATAATTTTGAACGACTCATAATTTATAATTACCTACTTTCAAGTTTCTAAATATACTTAAGCCACGTTGGCAACACTACGAACATGGTAAAGTAACATCGTAGAAAATAAACACTCTTTTTCATTAATCTAGCTTTTCATCTTTTCAAGTTGAGTTATTTTTGTATGTAAAGTCAATGGTTCACCGTATCAATGGTTCACCGTTCAAAGTCAATGGTTCACCGTATCAATGGTTCACCGTTGTTCTCCTTCCCTTTCACGAAAGTGAATTATCCCTAGTTAGTATGGGTAAACTGCGCGCGGAGCTTAAGGGGGTCCTCCGGAAAAAAAAATTTGATCCGATTGGTCTGAAATTTGGTCAGTATATGTAGTTTTGCAAGACAAACATATATGAACTCATGAAATTTTTTGATTTAGGCCTTAGTTTTTCCGCAAAATTTGAAATATCAGTTTTTTAAGTCATTTTTATACCTATTTCAAAAGAATAGAAGTCATTGAGTTTTTATGCTAGAACAAATTCAAAGACAGTTTTGGAATCCTTGGAACATTTCTAACAAAGACATATTCAGGGATTTTGCATTTTTATTTTTATTTTTTTTGTATGCGAAAATTTACCAACATATCAGAAAAAAACGAAATTTTGGGATTTGAACTATTATAAAAAAAGATAAAATGTAAGAATGGAAAAAGTGTAATATAACTTTGTTAGAAATGTTCCAAGGATTCCAAAACTGTCTTTTTTTCTTCCTAGCATAAAAACTCAATGACTTCTATTCTTTTGAATTTTTAGAATAAGTGACTTTACAGTATAGGTCAAAAACTAAATTTTTTGTTGAAGTGTGATATAATGGAAAATTTATGCAATTGAATGCTGTTTTCATTTTTATTTCCATAATCTCCATGCATAACATCATATTCACACTGTGAATTGTAATTTCCAAAAAAGAAAAAAATTAAAAAAAAATTTTACTTGTTTCATATAATTTATGAAATTTTTTGCTTTCAGCTTGCTTCTTATGAAATTTGACTATTATAGGTAACTTTTGAAAGAAACACAATTTCCTCCATACATATTTTTGATTCAGGTCTTAGTTCTTGAAAAAATTTGACATATGGGTTTTTAGTCCACTGGTATTGATATTTCAAAAGAATAGAACTCATTGAGTTTTTATGCTAGAACAAAAACAAAGAGTTTTAGAATCCTTGGAACATATCTAACAAAAGTACATTCGCAAATTTTCCATTTCTTTTTTTGTTTTCTTTTTATATGGGTTCGAAATGGGCAAAAAATTTTAAAATTTTGGTTCCCTTCCTCCTCCCCTGGGGGAAGTATTGTCCGTATCTATTGTCCGTAGCGCAATAAAATTTTAGGACGGAATAGTCCACCACCTAAGAGTTCTTTTCCAACAATAAGATGAAAAATGACCATCGGAGTGAAAAGGGGCCCCGGAGGACCCCCTGAAGTGGTTGACTGCGCGCGGAACTTAAGTTGTCGTCAAGGCCGCCTCATTTGTTGACAGGCGCTCTGCCGCCAGGCCTTGCACACCTATCGTACATTGCGTGAAGGTGTCGCGTTTTTAATACGTGACACGCTCGTGCTCCCTGAGCCCGTACACCCACGCGAAGCTGAAATTGAAATGAATACAAAAACGATTAGCATGACAAAAAAAATAATAGGAATAAACACAATTTCAATGAACCTGAAAGATATACTATATTAAAACACAAACTCAAAGTCTCGCTTAAAGCGAAACGCAGCTTGATGACTAACAGCTTAGATGTAAAAGTGTTAAATGTTAAAACGTGAAAAGTTTAAACCTTTTCAATGTAAAAACTAAAAATAAACAATGAGGTTTAATCGAGGCCAATTATAAAGCACTCTATAAGAAATGAACAAATAATGCTCGTCGACAAGAATAAATTTCGAGTAAGAACTGCACCCAGATTTCTGATCGGGTAATTTCCATTCACTGTAAAAATTTAATTAATTCGTGCTGACGATAAAACATTCCAACCAATAATAAAAAAAAATAATTTTAATTTCAATGTAGCGCCAAGACTGACTGTCTCGCGAGATGGACTGCAATATCAGCGTTTGCTTTTAGCAACCGAGGAATTCGCTCACCATATAAATTGTCAATTCAGCGACAACGTCCAAGAGATTTCACGCCTAGAGTTGCATGTGCACATTGCATGTCCCCATACTGGCCACCAAATTGCATGTCCCTTGCCAACAGAGTCCTGTCACTAGCACTAGCACTCGTACCAGGCGCAGTGGTGCCCGCAGGACTAGTCATGGTAGCAGTAAATCGCGGAACGCTGATCCTACCACTTTTAGTTTTTATCGTCTCCGATCATATGTATTCTCCTCGGAATCAGATGTATCCGACATGGGTAATATTAACCCAATATTAAAATTCATCGTTCCACATAACCGTTATTACACAACATGCAAAAAAAACACACTCCTAAATTCCAATAATATCAGCACTAAAAATACACGATCAATACAAATACACGATCAATTTCCTCAATGCCACTCACCCTGAAATTTACTCGAAAAACTTTGAACAATAAACTACAGAAAAACCTTGGAAAAACTCCAGAACTCCAGAGGAACACAATAAAACACCTGAACCCTCTTACCAACACTACAAATCACAATAAAACAAATTTACACACTTACTCAGGAACATCTTTCCACTCTGTAAATAGAACGAAAGGTAATTTAAACCGGTAATCCAACGAACGAGCGTCACACTCCACCTTACATTACTTCTGAACTGTAACTGAAACAGAGCCTTGCTCAATGCAGACTGCAGTGCAGACCCGCAATGCGGCTATTGTTGCCAAGCGCGGCATTAGCCGACAGAAAAAAAACTACTCAAAACAAAGCTCGAGCTGCCTTTGCTTACGTTCTCGGTGCAGGTGCACTCGCTCACGCAAGAATTTCACCCAAGAAATCACTTAACTGAAAAACGTCGAGCTACAGGGTAGGATGCCGCTGCTAAACGATGTCGTGAGACGATGCCGTAAGACGTTGTCGTGGATTGCGCAGATTGAGATTTCGTAGCAATCACTAATGTCGCGCCCTTGTTCCCCTTCGCCAGGTAAGAAAAACACCGGAAGAAGAAGGAGGTTGTATTGGGCGCGGTTGAATACGTCACTGCAAAAACAAGAGTTATTTAGTTCTACAAATGGAGGCACTACCTAGGCTTCGGCTCGGAACTTTATATCTTTTCCTTGGAGCACTGATTTCAATTAGATACAATATTTCCTCGAAGTGGTTTGAATCGTTGAAACAGCACCGGAATGCTGAGTCGTAGTCACAACAAAATGTTCACACAAATTTGAAAGAAACGAGACGGAAGCAAGGTAAGCCATTTCATAATAGAGCCACCAATATATTACTACTTTCAAAGTCAGGATTTTTCACCCAATTGCTGCAATTTTTACTCACGTACTCAGTAAAGATTAGATTATAATGACATCGAAAGGGTGTGAAATTTAGGTTGCACACAAGTTCAATCATGGACTTCTCAGTAAGAGATAAACGGCTTAAAAAAGTTGAGTCATAGAGACGAAAGCAACAAAACAAAGCTATGAGTTACACGATATGCAAACTTTCCGTAATAGACAGAAAAAGAGGGGGAATCGAAAACCTAATCAATGTATGTATATTTATAAAATATTTCTCATGAATTCTATCGTGAACAAATGAAATACCTAAAAAGGGCTAAAAAACATCACCTTAATTTTGGGGCCCGAACGATACAAAAGAGAAACTCTACTCAACTACGAAATTATTTCATAAAAAATACTCTACCGATAAGGACAGCAACTTTACAGAGTAGCCATAGTTTTCAACGAGGAGCGAATCAGTTTCGAAAACAACGCAGATTTCAAGAAAAATAAGAAGCACTGCGAGAAAACAAATGTAAAATTAAATAAGAAGTTTCTAATCGACTTCGATTTATTACTAGAGCTTAGATCACTTGACACGACGGAAAACAAGGTGGTACGTCTTAAACTTAAAATACTTACATCTTTATATGCGAGACCTCTGCTATGACACATACCCTAACCTAATCATCACGTTTTACATTGCCTGTAAAGTAAAAGGAATCACATTAAGTTGTTATCAAACGCACACGAGATTTACAAACCAGACTAGGCTTAACTTTACAAAGACACGAAAGGGCTCAAGGTCGGCCATTTTTTTATATGGCGCTCGAGGCGCAGTAATACAAGACACCTGCATATAGATGACTCGTAAATGCACAAGAGAATCAAATGCTATCATAACTCTGCAAATCAAAGCATCTCGGCCCCTTCAATAAATAACGCACTTCTTCGATCATACAAATGATTTTGAGACTCAGTGGTTAAAACTTACAGAGAAATAAAAAATCACTTGAACAAGACAAAACGCACAGTGAAAACATTCTGAAGCTACCGAAGCACACATTTGAAAATTTGACACACGCAAAGGTAGAATGGCTATCTACCGTTCTTACAGATATAAGGCACACTTTCACTCCAGTTCCTTAATTTATATTAAGTTCGATCATCACTTAAAAAAGGATTAAACACATTTAATGCGCAGGCACAAGAGAATTAGAAGGGCGCCTGAGCACGAAATGTCACAACTGCTCTCGGAAGAGCTTCTGCTACAGTGACGTGGAAGCTATTCCACAGGGGACGCCAAATAAGAATGTTACCAGAAAACCCCAGCATACGCTAAAGGAAAAAACCCAGATCAACGAAAAGGGCGTAAATGAATAAATTTTCTTACACTTTTCTATTGTTTTCGAGGTTACCAAATAGTACAATCATTTTAGCTCCTTGAAATTAATTGTTTTGCCAACACAAGTCGTGGCTGTAAACCCCAGGAGACAGATAAAAACCCAGATCCGTGGTTAAAACCCCAGAATGCGCAGCCCACAGACTTAGAATCAAGATTGGCAGAGAACTCCAGCAATTACTTCTACGTGCGCGAACAGAACTAGAACGTTTGATAAGTATCGGAGTTTTTTATTCTTAATTTAAATAAAGATATTATCGACTTCATATATCGACATTTAGTGACATTAACGATTAATTTCGCTGATAGAATTAAGTTATTGACCTAAAATCGCTCATTTCAAAATCACGAATTTGCTCTGGAAATTTCGGAACAGTCAAATGAGAAACGGTTCATTTAAATGGCGGGCTAAAACCCAAATGACTTAAAGACGGAGAAAGGCATGACACTCCCCCCTCTTTTGGAAAAATACACAGGCAAACATCCTTGCGACGGCTTGAAGAGAGCACGTAAAGAGTACCTTAGCTTTGTACACGATAATCAGTAACATTACGCTTATACTAAAAGACCATACATCAATCCGTTACAATACAAAATTTCTCAAATCTAGATAGAGATCAATGTTCCTTAGTCCGATAGGCACAAGAACAAAGCACGTGACTAGTGTTAGGAACGTTACGAGCGAATAATACAACAAAATTAGAGGCGAACCCCGTCAGTATTCAAATCTAATATTCTATAGTAGTCAAACCGCAAACTGACTTAGTGAGAGATAGATAGGAGAGGAAAAACGAAAGTGCTTCACGCATCACACCACTACCGGGAGAGGAAGGGGAAGTCTGCAGCTCTTCACCTCCCCCCATCAGCAGCAGTGAGACACCTTCCGCCGATCGCTTGAAATAAGCATATTAAAAAATAGGTAAGCTCGACAGGTAGACTGGAAGGACGCGTCACAGTTGCGACGGGCACGATAGATAGAGTACACTAATCAAATTGATTCGAGAATCTGACACTATGAGATCTAGTTGTCTCCTCGGAGACCTAAACTTACTACCTTTCCTATCGGACGTTCGCACGCTATCGTACCTCCCGCAGCAGCGGCCCGAGATACCACTACGGAACGTACTAGACCGTCCCCGCTCTTCTTGACCCTGACTACCCTACCCATCGCCCATTTATTTCTCGGAGCGGGCTCGACGAGCATGACGATGTCTCCAGGGCTCAAGTTGGTTGTCCTCTTCGTCCACTTGGAGCGCGATTGAAGCTCCTGTATGTAGTCGCTTTTCCACTTCTGCCAGAAGACCTCTGCCAGATGGTTGACTCTACGCCAGCGCTTCTTTCCGTAGGCTATGAGGTCCGCAGGGGAGGTGTCGCAGAGAGGAGGGTTGTCGCCCGCTTCTTTCAACGTTAGGAGCATGTTTGGAGTCAGGGGTTGTGGATCATTAGGGTCGCTCGATAGGGACCATAATGGCGTGTTGTTGACGATTGATGCTGCTTCTTGAAAAAAGGTGTAGAGCTCATCTCTACTAGGCGTTCGCATGCCGCACTGGGAAAGCGAGAACAACATGGCCTTCTTTATAGCTCCCACTTTACGTTCCCAAACTCCACCAAAATGGGGTGCGTGAGGGGGATTAAAGATCCACTGTACATCGAAGTCTTGCAGCGTCTTGGAGAGTGACCTCATGTCGAGGTCCTGGTTATAGCTGCCGACGAAATTAGAACCGCGGTCGCTCCTTATGATTTTGCACGATCCACGAACGCACATGAATCGCCTGAGAGCGTTTCGAAAGCTGGAAGTGTCCATGGCAGGCAGCGGTTCCACATGCACCGCTCTAGAGGTTAGACAGGTCAACACCAAGGCCCATACCTTAGAAGTCCTCTTATTGCTTCTCGTAGAGATTCCCTCGACGACCTGCCACGGGCCTGCCACGTCCAAACCTGTGTTCGTAAAGGGAGCGGTGCAAGCAAGTTGGTCTTCTGGTAGGTCACTCATTTTCTGCTCTTCGGGTCTCCTTCTCAATTTTCTGCAGACGACGCAATCATTTACGAACTTACGGATGACCTTCTTTCCGTGCACTATTTGATAGCCTGCATCTCGTACGGCTTCATGGGAAATGTGAGCACCTTGATGCCCGGAGAGTTTGTGATAATGAGACACAATGCTAGAGGTGAGCGGGTGGTCTTCGGGAAGCACAATGGGGTGCTTTATACACCCGGGCAAGTTGACGCGCCTGAGGCGTCCGCCTACTCGCAACAGACCGTCAGCATCAATAAAGGGGCTCAAAGAAGACAAAGGGTGGCGCAGAGGAATGTCCTTTTCTTTCTTGAGATTACTGATCACGTCTTGAAAGGTTGCGTGTTGAACGTCAGAGATGGCTAACTTCTCACCCCCGAAGTTTAGTGATTCCAAGGGTCTGATGGCCAGAGCCACTCCTTTTCTTTGCTGAGTTCGGTCCTTCCATTTGAAATAGAAGTTCGTCGCCAGTCTTGATGCTGTACGAACAGAGACAAAGTCACCAGTTAAGTAGGCAGGAACTTCACGCTGAAGCTCTGGGGTCTGAAGGGAGGTGACGAAATTCGAGCATTCCTGGACGAGTTTCTCCTCGGGCAAACTCACTGAAAGCGAGATATCTGCGCCTTCTTGCTCGTCAGGCAGATGATCTTCCCACAGAAAGGAAGGGCCCGTCAACCAGCGTATCCTCTTCAGGTTCTCTGCACTTGTAGGACGAGAGGCCATATCCGCCGGGTTGCACTCTGTGGCTACGTACCGCCAGAGTTCCTTTGGACGAACCTTCGTAGCCGCTTCAATTCTTCTAGTCACATACTTTGAAAATCTTTTAGTTTCGTTGTTGAGGTAGCCCAGCACTACCTTGCTGTCTGAGTACATCACTACGTCGTTGATCTCGACGCTTATTTCTTCGCATATTCTTCTGGAGGCCTCACTGCACTCGACGGCCGCGCAGAGTTCCAAACGTGGTATGCTTGTGGCAGCTCTGGGAGCCACCTTGCTGTCAGCGCTTACAAAAGACACGTGTACTCGTCCACTCACATCGACTGATCGTAAGTAGGTGACATGTCCTATGGCTTGTTCAGAGGCGTCGGCAAAGGAATGCAAACTTCGTGACTGAACCTCCCCGAAGTCTCCAGGAATGAGGCACCTGTCCAACGACAGGTCGGAGAGTCCTCGCAACGACTCTTTCCACGATTCCCACGTCGCAAGATGAGCGAAGGGAAGAGGGTCGTCCCACCCCAACTTTGCCAAATTTTCTGGGTCTTGTTTTACGGGAGGGATCAAGGTGCGCATGATCAGTCGGCCTCCCAATACGACGGGGCTAGCTAAGCCGATTGGATCGAAGATTGAATTGACGGTGGCTAACAAACCACGTTTCGTGAACGGGCGGTCCACCACCTCGGTATGTACGTCAAACCGGTCGGTCGTAGTATTCCACGTCACTCCCAGGGTGCGCTGACTACAACCATCCTCCCAAAACTCCACTTTTCCTTCCTCGCGTTCCGATTCCGGGAATGCGTTCAAAACCTCCTGATGACTAGAAGAGATTTTGTGAAGACGAACCTTGAACGTCTCCAGGTACTCTCGAGTCTTGACTAGAATGTCGACGGCCTCTTGAGCTGAACCTGCGGATCCCAGTCCGTCGTCAACGTAAAATCCGCGCTCGACGTAGCTCAGAGCCTTCCAGGCAAGTCTGTCTCCGTTTTCTCTCTCCTCTCTTGAGGCTTCCCTAATGGCGTGGCGCAGACAGTGTGTTGCGACAGCCGGACTTGATCGATTTCCGAAGACGTGCACTCTTGCCCGGTATGAGACAATTGCTTTGCAAGGATCATTGTCCTTGAACCAGAAGAACCTGAGAAAATCTCGGTCGGAAGGACGGACATAGAAGGCGTGGAACATCTTTTCCACGTCGGCAACGAAACCAACCTTGTTCTCGCGAAACCTAAGGAGCACTCCGCGAAGACTGTTGTTGGCATCTGGCCCCTGAAGCAAGGTTCCGTTTAAGTTGCGTCCGAAATACTGCGCCGCAGAGTCGAAGACGATGCGCACCTTCTTTTTCTTGGGATGTGTAACGGGAAAAACCGGGAGATACCAAAAGTGTCCTTCGGCCGGTTGAAGTTCTTGGGAAGGCACTACCTCTACGTGTCCACTATCCACGTAGTCTTGGACTATCTTCAAACACTGCTGTAATTTGGCGGGGTCCTTGACTAACCGCGTCAAAGTGTTTCTGGAGCGGCGATAGACGGCCTTCGTGTTGTCTGGAAGCTCAGACATGCGATCTTTGAATGGCAGCGGAGTTTCTAGATGCCCTTCAGCATTTACAACTATGTTCTCGTCAATCAGCGACAAGAATTTCCTGTCCTCAACGGACGGTCCAGGACTCTCGTCGTCCATTCTGGTGTCGAAGACTGGAGCCAGAGGACCGAACCAAGGCTGAGCCGAAAAGTGATCTTCGACTTGAGTTTTATACACACTCATCTGCATGTTCGACGGGTGAGGCTCTGAAGGGTTGACTCTTCCAACAACAGCCCATCCCAAAGGTGTTTTGTAGACAGGGAGCTTCCGGTGGACCAGATCTGCAACTAATACGTCTTCAGCGTCTCGGCCCAGCAACAAACTCACGGGAGCATTGCAGTCCAGAGGAAGAAATTCCGATGCAAGATGAGCGATGTCGGGGTTCTTCAAGACGTCTTCTCTCGTTGCCACGTCGTACTTATTATGAGGAATGCCGTCGTGCTCGAATAGCGGGGGAAGAGCGTAAGACTCAGAGCGGTTTACGCCCTTTACTCGAAAGCCCTCCGTAGTCCGACCGTAGGATTTAATTTTAGAACTTGAAATCGTGGTGATGGAATACGTTTCCTTTTTGTGAGGTAATGCAAAGAAATCTAACAAAGAAGATGTGGCGAAAGAGTTGGTACTTTGGTCATCCAGGATGACGTAAGTGCGGAGAGTTTTACTGCTTCTTCCGGGCGCCGTCACGTCCACCAAGACCATCTTAGAGCAGCTTCGGTTTTTCGATGGTTGTCACTTTTCCGTATACAGGTTTCCCATTTCTGGAGCGTCGCGTCTCTCGTTGAGAGGCGAAGACCTGCGGGCCCAGCGTCCTCGAGGCGCTGGTCCTCCCCTCGAAGCAAAACCTCTTCCTCGTACGCCGAAGTTTTCTGAGTGGCTGCGCCTCTGCCCCTCAGACCCGTCCGAATGAAGCAGCGTGTGATGAGAGCTAGAACCACAGGCTTCGCACCTCTGATCTGCGGTGCATTGAGCTATACGGTGCGCTCCGAAACATCGGAAACACGCACCGCACTCCACAACGATACCCTTACGATCCGCAGCATTCAAATTAGGAAATCTATTGCAAGACGCCAGAGAATGCCCGGAGCTATGGTGTAAGGGGCATTCGGTTCTCGTGTTTTCCACTTGCGAGGATTCAACAGCAAGCACGGTGGCTCGCTTGCTGGACTTGCCCTTAGGTCCAGTATGCTGGTCGTTGTCCAACTTGGTGAGAACTCCCGAGTACGTGCGCTGAGCATTCTCGCGCAAGAACCTGCAGAATTCCTCTAAAGGGGGATGGCGCTTATGAGATTTCTGGTAGTTGAGCTTGGATTTATTCCACCGGCATTTAATAAAATCTGGGAGCTTCTCATAAATTGATTCGAGGCCCAGAGCGTAATTGTAGTATTCCAAGTCTCTCACCTCCCTCATCTGCCCCTGGATGCTGTAGCACAGGTCGCCCAACTTTTGCAGCGATTGAGCGGTTTTGGGATCAAATTCAGTCGTTTTTATTTGGTCGAATCTCTCGATCATCTTCTTGAACTCCGCCGTGATTTGCTCCGACGAGCCATATCGTTCTCTTAGTTGAGAGACGATTTCGTCCAAAGTTCGCTTCGGATCACTTCCGAATGAAGTCCTTAATCCGACGATTGTGTCGCGAGGTTCTCCAGATGTGCGCGCTTCTAGGATGCCGACCACGTCGCTCGGATTTAAAGAAAGGTTCTTTAAGTCGTTGCGAAGCTCAGCGAACCACGTATGATAACGTTTAGGCTCGCCTCGGAATGGGTTGGGAGGTGACTTTTTTAGTTCCATTAAAACTAGATGCCTTGAAGCGGCGTCGAGCCTAAGTTTATTTCCCGCGCAGTAGTCACTGCTGGCCAATGGTTTTTCTAGGTAGCACAAAAGCGGGTCTTGAGGGTTGTAATTTGTAGAGTTCCCTTGATTGTTGTCAGCGGCTCGAGTGGGTCTTGATTCCCGAACTCTCCGCGGGCGAGAACTCCGAAGTCCAGCATTGTAAATTCCTCTACTCTCCAGGTTCGGTGGGGGACGTACCTCTGAACGACTCAAAGAACTAGAGTCGGAGCTCGTCGACGGGCACGGGGCATTTTGACGCATTTTGGAGGCCTTATTTCGCCTTCGATCTTGAAACTGGGCAGCAGCGTCCCGCTGCTGTGCCTGAGAGTCACAAAGATTAGGTGGAGTGGCGCAATAAACCACACTGCCGTGGTTCCGCGAGACCCATTCTTCGGTGTGCCTAGATTTTTCCGTTTCGCTGACTGCGCCGATCGAAACGTCGGGGCTGGAGAGACCTCTGTTGTTGATCTCGTCTATTTCAAGTGAGATTTTACTTTTCTCTGCCTTAGCTTCTACTTCAGCAAGCTTCACAGCGAGCTCACACTGCGACCTGAGCTCCGCAACTCGTGCTTGGTGCGCAATGTTGATCCTCTTTATAGAATTTTCCAGGTCCATCAGCCTCGTGGACTCCGCCACGGACATAGCTCTAGAGGAGGTGCTTCGCCTTGGCCCCGATCCTCGACCGTCCTTTCTTGAGTGAGCTGACGTGGAACTCTCGCTGGAAAGGTCGTTCACACGAGGGTTGAGAAAGCACTTTACCTGCCTCTTTAATTGCCGGTAGTCAGCCATGAGATTTTTAGCTTCTTGTCCGGCTCCAATTCTTCTTAGATATTCTAACTCGTTTTCTACGAGTCCTCGCCAATCTTGAAATTGGTGAAGACACTCGAGGGATTCTTGGTTCCATTCTTCTTCAGTCCAGGCTTCCCTTCTGGCGCTTGACAATTTTGATATAATTATTTCCTGAAGACGAGTCATTCGATCAAGCCGCACGACTCTTGAGTCCTGCCGTGGTCTATCCGAATCCATAATTATCAATAACGGCCCCTACGCCGCGAAGTCTAATGGCACTTACTTCGTTTAGGAGCGATGCAGCTGTGTGTCAGCAGAGGTCTCGGGAGTATGCCACCCCATAAAGATTGACTGTCGCGCCCTTGTTCCCCTTCGCCAGGTAAGAAAAACACCGGAAGAAGAAGGAGGTTGTATTGAGCGCGGTTGAATACGTCACTGCAAAAACAAGAGTTATTTAGTTCTACAAATGGAGGCGCTACCTAGGCTTCGGCTCGGAACTTTATATCTTTTCCTTGGAGCACTGATTTCAATTAGATACAATATTTCCTCGAAGTGGTTTGAATCGTTGAAACAGCACCGGAATGCTGAGTCGTAGTCACAACAAAATGTTCACACAAATTTGAAAGAAACGAGACGGAAGCAAGGTAAGCCATTTCATAATAGAGCCACCAATATATTACTACTTTCAAAGTCAGGATTTTTCACCCAATTGCTGCAATTTTTACTCACGTACTAAGTAAAGATTAGATTATAATGACATCGAAAGGGTGTGAAATTTAGGTTGCACACAAGTTCAATCATGGACTTCTCAGTAAGAGATAAACGGCTTAAAAAAGTTGAGTCATAGAGACGAAAGCAACAAAACAAAGCTATGAGTTACACGATACGCAAACTTTCCGTAATAGACAGAAAAAGAGGGGGAATCGAAAACCTAATCAATGTATGTATATTTATGAAATATTTCTCATGAATTCTATCGTGAACAAATGAAATACCTAAAAAGGGCTAAAAAACATCACCTTAATTTTGGGGCCCGAACGATACAAAAGAGAAACTCTACTCAACTACGAAATTATTTCATAAAAAATACTCTACCGATAAGGACAGCAACTTTACAGAGTAGCCATAGTTTTCAACGAGGAGCGAATCAGTTTCGAAAACAACGCAGATTTCAAGAAAAATAAGAAGCACTGCGAGAAAACAAATGTAAAATTAAATAAGAAGTTTCTAATCGACTTCGATTTATTACTAGAGCTTAGATCACTTGACACGACGGAAAACAAGGTGGTACGTCTTAAACTTAAAATACTTACATCTTTATATGCGAGACCTCTGCTATGACACATACCCTAACCTAATCATCACGTTTTACATTGCCTGTAAAGTAAAAGGAATCACATTAAGTTGTTATCAAACGCACACGAGATTTACAAACCAGACTAGGCTTAACTTTACAAAGACACGAAAGGGCTCAAGGTCGGCCATTTTTTTATATGGCGCTCGAGGCGCAGTAATACAAGACACCTGCATATAGATGACTCGTAAATGCACAAGAGAATCAAATGCTATCATAACTCTGCAAATCAAAGCATCTCGGCCCCTTCAATAAATAACGCACTTCTTCGATCATATAAATGATTTTGAGACTCAGTGGTTAAAACTTACAGAGAAATAAAAAATCACTTGAACAAGACAAAACGCACAGTGAAAACATTCTGAAGCTACCGAAGCACACATTTGAAAATTTGACACACGCAAAGGTAGAATGGCTATCTACCGTTCTTACAGATATAAGGCACACTTTCACTCCAGTTCCTTAATTTATATTAAGTTCGATCATCACTTAAAAAAGGATTAAACACATTTAATGCGCAGGCACAAGAGAATTAGAAGGGCGCCTGAGCACGAAATGTCACACCTGCTCTCGGAAGAGCTTCTGCTACAGTGACGTGGAAGCTATTCCACAGGGGACGCCAAATAAGAATGTTACCAGAAAACCCCAGCATACGCTAAAGGAAAAAACCCAGATCAACGAAAAGGGCGTAAATGAATAAATTTTCTTACACTTTTCTATTGTTTTCGAGGTTACCAAATAGTACAATCATTTTAGCTCCTTGAAATTAATTGTTTTGCCAACACAAGTCGTGGCTGTAAGCCCCAGGAGACAGATAAAAACCCAGATCCGTGGTTAAAACCCCAGAATGCGCAGCCCACAGACTTAGAATCAAGATTGGCAGAGAACTCCAGCAATTACTTCTACGTGCGCGAACAGAACTAGAACGTTTGATAAGTATCGGAGTTTTTTATTCTTAATTTAAATAAAGATATTATCGACTTCATAAATCGACATTTAGTGACATTAACGATTAATTTCGCTGATAGAATTAAGTTTTTGACCTAAAATCGCTCATTTCAAAATCACGAATTTGCTCTGGAAATTTCGGAACAGTCAAATGAGAAACGGTTCATTTAAATGGCGGGCTAAAACCCAAATGACTTAAAGACGGAGAAAGGCATGACAACTAATCACTGCAACAGTTTATTTAATTTAGTGTGTCACTCTTTGTTCGTTGTAATATATCAACACTCAAAGTTATCGTTCCCTCAAAAAAAATTGTTCTTTCACTTTCCACTCGTCGCTGGGGCTGCTGCTCCAAAGGTAACTTCGAAAACAATTTCGAGGTCTTCTCCCGCCTCGTATAGTAACACACGGGTGCGAAACGGTGAGTCTATTTTTAACCAGATTGTAAACTGCGAGTAAGATTCTACCAGCGCCTCCAACGGAATTCTAAATCCAAATGCAACAACTGAAGGGTGCGGCTGCCAAATCTGGTTATCGTTGCTGCTAGTCATTGAAGATGTATCGGAAATTCTGCAACTATTCAGCACAGGAGCAACTCCAATCTTCTTTCTTCGTTATAACTTCCTTATCTTCTTTACTAGTTACACACGGAGTCGTATAATCACACCAGACTGCGCCACCAAATGTTCAAGGTAGTGAAACTCGAAGATGTTTTGGTGGAGGCTTTTACTGGAGAGAAACGAGGCCGGTAACAGGTAGAGCGATTGTGATCGATTGAGCCGCCAAAGCATCATTGCGGACCAGCTGTAACTCATTTAGATCGCATGCAAGGGCGTGAATTGACTTCTTACCCCTGCATACGTATATATCATCCAAAACAAGTACCATTGCATCGACAAGAAAGGGCGCACTTTTAGCGGTAATTTCGTCATAAATAATTCCTTGAGGAATCTTTCGGCCATGCCAAAGCCGGCGGCGAGTTTTTTTAGTTCTTTTACCAAATGTGCTGGGGGAAAGGAAACAGAGACAAACGGAATAGCTGAGGCATCAACAGGGGACCTAAACTTGTCCCCATCGGACATTTGCTGCTTAGCCATGATTCGATCCTTCAAAACCGTGTACGGATTTATCGGCGGGGGGTTATTGATTAAATCCTGCGAATCTGTTAGCATTTGCGTGGGCATGGCGGCTATTAACGCGTAGAACTTATCACGTTCGTCTTCTATATTGTTATATAGGAAAATAGCTTCGACTTGGCTAAACCAGGTCGAGCTTTCTGCTAGTATGAAAGGCGGGAGAGTTATGGGTTTGGTGTGCGCTGGATTTACAACTTCACAGTCGTCGGGCATATTCACAATTTTTTTCGAAAGCAAAATTAACAAAATTAGTCTATAACGGCACGGAATTTACGTACTCAAAACCTAATTACTTGAATATTAGAATGTCAAAGGGTTACGTTTGAGTGCACCTAACCAGTTCTTCAAAATAAAGACATGAAACGAGAAGAAAAAAAATTTGCGGTTGTCAGAAATAACCGTAAGGAAACGAAAGAAGGTGAAAAATTTTTTTCCTACCTACTGTGGCACATGAGACATGAGACAGGAAACAGCATGAGAAAAAATTTTTAGAGCTGCTCAGAGAAAACTCATTAGCACGGTAAATCCTCAGAAAAATTTCTCAGGGGCACACAATAATGTGAACTTATCACTACAATGGTATGCCAACAATTTCCCTCTCTTCCGTTTTCTCAAACACTTCTCGAGTTAAATCGTTTTCAAAACTTGGGAGGTCACTCTGAGGTCACTTGAGGTCACTCTGGGAAGGTCACCACTTTTGTGTTTGGTGGTCTGGATTTAGCGGAATACCAACTCAAACATAAAGACTCGAGAATATGTTTTCGATTAACGTGCGAGAAGGATAATGAAGACACGTGGGACTCAGCTTTTTGGTGGTGTTTTTTTATTACGAGGAGCCGGAAGGATCGCCGAGTCTTGCTCCTGAAGATCTTGGCTGAAGGGGCTTCGCAGTCCTGGAGGCAGCTGCTCCGGCAGGTTGACGATGTCGTACGTGTATTTGTATTTAGGGTATTCACTTCACTGGGGGACAATTTAAACCGGGCACAAAAACCGGTGCGTCTCTATATGTGGGCAAAATGTATGTGCTGAATTTGAGCAGGTGAGTTCAATTACTGGTGCCGTGACTGGAGGCGGTAATAGATCTTAATCGGGATAGTAATTTAAGATCAAAGCCCAGGGATTTGTGTTTATGGTAAGTGGGGTGTTTGGCGGCGTCGGAGAATCTGGAAATATTCAAGGACGCTGGATGACAATATCCACGGAAAGACACACAAGGAAACCACAAACAACTGCTCCCCATTAAGTTTTTTTAAGTTCACATCACGGGGAAACCCTGAGTTCTTTCTAATGATCCCGTCAGAGTTTGATTTCTCTTTTAAGCTCAAACAATAGAATAAGGACAGACGAAACATGCCGGCAAAATACACCCTCACTAATCTACCAACTTCAATATAAGCCGGACAGGATAGAGAAATTAATTCGCATCAAAAGTCGTAAAATGGTTAGACATATCAGGAGAAACTACATGCGCCATTTTGTACGCGATCGAGCGTATAATTTTTAGCCAGCGATCATCAAATCAATCCTGGTAAATTTATAATACGTCCATATGGCGCCATAACATGTTTCTGGCACAAGGAGTCTCACACTATTTCACGAAACCCCCAGGTAGCAATAAACACTGCACACTGTGCTGACTATAAATGGAAATATCATTAACACTGCACAAGTGTGCTGACTATAAAGGAAATATCATTAACACTGCACACTGTGCTGAATATAAAGGAAATATCATTAACACTGCACACTGTGCTGAATATAAAGGAAATACTGAACACATTATTCAACACGCCAACCACACTAACGAGAGGCTGCCGGGTCGATTTTACGATCTTTCCATTTCACACTGTACGGGGGAAAAATACTATGACACATAAAAAATACTTAGGAAACTAGTAAGGAACACAGGGAACACATTCACCATTGTGAGTTTAAATCTAACACTGAAATAAAAGCACTTATTTATACTTACGCGACGAGCTCTTCACGACACAAAATCAAGGCACGAAATGACGCTAGGGACGCGTGACTGGAATGTTGCCACAACGCCTAGGTCTAACTCAAGCGGTTTTTTGGTATTACTTAATATTTGTGTGATTCACACAAAGACATTTAAGATTTATAATTATAATTAGAAAATTATAAGTAATAATTTAAAGTAAGATTGTTTATGCCAATAATTATGTTGATTACATGTTAATGAGAATTTTTAATGAAATGAGACATTTTTGTAGCGACTGCTACATTGTTCCCCCGTGATGAGGACTTATAACTTAATGGGGAACAGTGTTTGTGGTTTTCTTCTGTTTCTTTCCGTGGATATTGTCATCCAGCGTCCTTGAATATTTCCAGATTCTCCGACGTTGACACACACCACACTGACCATAAACACAAATCACCTGGGCCTATAGATTATCTTATATTCTGGTTTAATTCTTAAACCGCCTCCATTTACGGGCACAAGTTGATTAAACCTCATCTGCTAAATTCAGCGGGCCTTGCCCCCATTATCGAGACGCACCGGATTTTGTGTCCGGTTTAAATTGTCCCTAAATTAAACGGGATATCATAAGATACAAATACACTTACAACATACATCGTCCACCTGCCGGATCAGCTACCTCCAGGACTGCGAAGTATCTCCAGCCAAGATCTGCAGGAAAAAGACTCGGCGATCCTCCCGGCTCTTCCAATAAAACCATTTAAAGCTGAGTCCAAAAAGTGTCTTCATTGTCCTCTCGAACGTTAATCGAAAACATATTCTCGAGTCTTTGAGTTTGAGCTGGTATTCTGTTAACAACAAACATCGGCATCTTTGGGATGCTTTATTTCCAATCAAGCCTGATACAAATGATCTTAAGCATTGGTTTTTCAAATGTCTTATAACTAACACTATATGTATATAGGACACAATGACGGTTCCCCCGTAAAGCCGGTACCCATTTCCGACACCTGGGTCGAGTGGGGTATTGTGCTTGAGCTTTCCCTTATGCCCAACGGGGAAAATCGCAGCGCCAGCGCTGGGATACGAACCCGCGACTCCAACACACAAGTCCTATCCCTTAACCGCTGTGCCACCGCGAGCACTAAATCTAGACCATCAAACTTAAAATCGAGTAGCAACAAGAGTGTTACGTTTTATTGATCGATATCACTGTATATGGATAGAAGCTTTCTTTTATTCGAAATTTTTGTTCGAGGCTTTCTTTCTTTCAGAGTTTTCTGTCATTTAGAATGAAAAAGATTCTTGAAATGACAGAAGCGAGACGCTTATGTCATTTCGAACGTTATCTGACTTTGAACTAACGTTGTTGTCTGTTCTATTTTACGCCCTTTTCTGATCTAGTCGTGTTAAGGAGGCCGTCTGGGTAGATATCAGGATATTTGTTGATTTTCTGTTTTTATATGCATCTTATAGAAGATTTTCTTGCGCTTCCATTGGTACTTTCCGTTTACGTCTACTCCGAATAGTGCGCCCACCAGAGGGGGGGACAGCGATGGGGATGGAGTGACCTTGAACCCTCCCCTCCTCATTATTGGGGGTCAATTGAGCGTGTTTCTCTGCGGGAATGGCATTATAGTTCGTTAATGGTCTACTCAAAGTGCTTCCATTATTCAAACGAAACATTCTAACGCTGAGTAAATATTTTTTATAATTCTTGACAATTTCAGAATTTAGCTGTTCTGCCGTATCTATGATACCGCAGCTTTCATTCATAGCTCGATGACAGCTGCAGTATCATAGCTACAGCAATGGCGAGCACACCAATCCAAAGGGATTAAAAAGAGCTATAAAACAAAGGAGTTGACTTGACGAAAAAACGTATTTTGGTCGAAAAAAATGACAAATTAATAAATTGGTTGCTTTTAAGAATTACACCTATTCTCTTTTGTTGTATATTTTTTCCCAGAGTTACAGAGCTACAGCAATGTTTATTATATCAATCGAAAGGGCTTGAAATAAGCTACGAACGCTCATGATTTCATTGTAGAAAACCTCGTAATTCAGAAGATAAAAAGAAAAACAATAATTTTTGTGAAAAAACACGTTTTCTGGAAACTTGATAATTGGTTTCTCAAATGTATCTCCTTCCACAATTTTAGAGCTACGAGAATGGTTTATATACCATTCGATGGGGCTTAGCAAGGTGTATTCATAAGCAATAGCATTTTTTGATACATTTATTATTTTGAAAGTTACACTACATGAAATAAAAATGAAAAAAAGGTCATTTTTTTTTAATTCCCAAAATCCACAAAAAGAAGTTATCGAAATTCCCTATTGCTTATAGTTAATTAAACATATATGTGGTGTATTGCAGCGCCAGGCATGTATTCCTACGCGCGGCCAATCACAGGGCGGCACCGGTCGGCGGGTTGCTTGTGTACACATCGTATTTTGTGTTCACGGACGCTTTGGTGTTCCAATGTGTTTATTCTGTTTAAAATTACACATGCGACGTATTTACGTTGTAAGCTGCTCCATTTGAGTGGCAGGAGATATTTTGTGGGATCTATTTCCTGACGTGTGGAGCGTCGGTCTGAGCGCCGGCTGTTGGCATAATTGCGTCCGTTGCTTGCGAGTGGGGTTGAGCGTGTTTGAGCTTCTGGTTTCGCTCCTGAAGTATCCTTGCGAGATACTTGTATTGTGTTTTTCTTATGCTGAGACACAAGCAGGTAGGACCTGCAGGCTTGTTGTGTGCCTGTGTATCTGAGTGTTGTTCAGACACACCACACTAGCTTGGAGCTAGTGTGTGCTTCCTTTCTGCCGTGAAGTGCGTTCGTTTCACGGCAGCGTGTGTTCACACTGGGTGTTTCCTCTGACACACGAGCTCAGGTGTGTGTCTGGTGTCGGCTGCAGTGGAGGTTAGGAGGCCGATCCGAGCTCTGGGAGCTCGGCTTTGAGACCTTGGGTCTCGGGATTTGCACATCCCACAACAATATAAGCAATCTAAAAATGAATTACTGGTTGTAGCATTAGCTACAAAGAGTATAATTCTAAAATTTCTCATTAGCACTTAAATAGCATAATTATTGGCATTAAAAATCTTACTCTAAATTATTATTAATAATTTTCTACTTATAATTAGCAATCCTTGAAGTTTTTATGTAAATGCATGAGATATAAAATAACGGTCGACATTTTCGAGTTTGAAGCCTTTGGAATTGGCAACACTGCGCGGGACGCCTTGTTTGAGCGTCACTCTCACGTGCGTCTTTAGCTTGTGTGTTACAGCGTTCTTGTGAGTGAAAAATTAAGTGTTCAAATAGAGCAAATCTGGTGAAAGATATCGTGTTCATTTCTTAGTGTGCATTGTGTTTAAGTATAAGGATCTGGACAGTGTCGTGCTATATAAACATGTAAATAGTCGTAGAAGTCGTAAAATAGCCTGGCTCATTCCGAGTGCTATCTCAACATGACATAGCGTGAATTTTGCGTGTCATGTTCATTTCTTGTGTCAAGAGTATAGTATAGATGTTTAACCACGTCTTTCTCCTTACTGCAAAACGATATACCTGCAGTTGTCATTATGATATTGCAACTCGCTCATCAAATACTTCGTGAGAGCTCACGGCGGATTGCCGGGGTTTTCGCGGAAAGATGGCCGAACGTAAATTGCCGTGTCATGTCATTTTTATGTTCAAGATTTGAACTTTATTTAGGGGTAGATAATATCCTTTTTTTTACTACAAGATATACTTGCAGTGTTTTTCAGTATGATTGACATATGGATGAATTTAGGACTGTCTTTTTATTTCTCGTACGGATATAGATACATTATAGAGTACGAAATTTTGTCATTCATATTCTTGCATTTTTAGCTGTTTCGTATTTCATTTATATTCCACGAATCATGGTACCTAAATGACATGTATTTTCCATAATTCCACAAAATTGAATAACAGATTATTACTGCTCTAAAAATCACAAGTCTTGTACTGTCATGCTTATACTGTAATTCAAGCATAAAGGAACAGCAATTGCCACCTGGTAACCTTCCTATTTTCTTCCTGAGCCTGTAAAGAAAGTAATAGCTTTGAGTTAAATCTATGGAAGAAGTTCAGGGTTTTCTCCGTGATGGGAAATTTACCATTGCAGTGTAGGGATTGTCAGTTGTGGAATTTTTCCTTGATGCCTCTTCGAGAGCCTTCTCATTAAGCGTCTTCGAATATTGCAGATCCTCGACGGCACCAAACGCCACAACACACATTCCCTTTGCCTGAGCTTTACAAGTTGTAAATTCACGTGGCATATTATCTCTCACTAAACCACCGAGTTACACCACGTAAATTGCCTATCTGTGACGTGAGATGGTCTGACCTTTGGTTATATATCACATTGCAATCACTTGGTTCGGAGCTAGTAGAGCCTAGTAAATTACAACTAATGGCTAACTAATCTACCCGCTCAACCACGACAACTTGCTTTTCACATCGTGGAATTATTCTAAAGTCTGAACCCATAAATAGTGACTCATCCACACGTCACGGGTAGAATTGATATTCTGTCAGTCGCTAAAATTAAACAGACTGTGAACCTCCACAAACACACTCACTTACACCTGGCCAACGTCATCGCTCGCCGGACCTCGCCTGCACGGAGTTTCCCATCTAAGAGAAGATCGTCCGAAGTCAAGCCCGACATCGGTCATCACGGCTTCCTCCAATAAAATCCAAGCTGAGTTTTCCCATAAAGTGTCTTATTATCCCTCTCTTGCAACTTCGAAAAACACTATCGAGAAAACGTTTAAGATTGGATGTTAATAACTACCTAAGTTGAACCATTCCCACCAATCTTAACAGAGTTTCCCATCTAAGAGAAGATCGTCCGAAGTCAAGCCCGACATCGGTCATCACGGCTTCCTCCAATAAAAATCCAAGCTGAGTTTTTCCATAAAGTGTCTTATTATTCCTCTCTTGCAACTTCGAAAAACACTATCGATAAAACGTTTAAGATTGGATGTTAATAACTACCTAAGTTGAACCATTCCCATCAGAGGGCTGGTAGTTCAAATACCGTTCAGGGCCAGGGGTCACGAGACAATCTGGAGGAGGAATGGTGCTGGTATCACAGAAAGTACTTGCACAAGGCTCGTAAATGTGAATCGCCGATGTGCCCATTGTACGTACTACTTTACCCAAAAAACGGGAACAGCGCGGCGTAAATGCGAGTCAGACGCCAGCGCCAACTAAATCAAATTCCACTCGCTGCCTATTCCTTTCCGACCCGGCTTCCGGTTTTCGATTTTTGATCGATACCGGGAGTTCGGTGAGCCTAATCCCGGCAACTGCCAAAGACAAACGCACCACAGGTATTCCAAACTTGCGTGCTGCTAATGGCACTCCTATACTCTGTTACGGCACGCGATCGTTGTCATGTTCCCTAAATCTCAAACGTACCTTGAGCTTCGAATTCATAGTGGCTGATGTGGACACACCCATCATTGGTGCCGATTTTCTGCAGAAGTTTGCATTGGTGGTGGATGTGAGAAATGGATGCCTTTATGATAGCGAAACCAAAGTGCAAAGACCCCTTAGTGCCGTCGATATGGTGAACGTTACGTCAAGCGTCTCCCCTAACCTAGAGAGTACATGTCCCTACCAACGGGTGTTGCTCGAATTCCCCTCACTCTTTCAACCTAATGTAACGTTGCAAAATAACACGCTGACGCAACACCACATATCGACGAGCGGCCCTCCTGTTTACGCGAAAGTAAGACGTTTGCCCCATGATCGATTGCAGGAAGTAAAAGCCGAGTTTACAAAAATGGTCCAGGAAGGGACAGTTCGCATCTCGAAAAGTCCCTGGGCCAGTCCCTTGTTGATTGTGCCAAAGAGTAACGGCGAGTTGCGTATTTGCGGCGATTATCGCCAATTAAATTCCGTAACTGTACCCGACAGATTCCCCATCCCCCACCTTCATGATTTTACTGCAAATCTGTCAGGGGCAAAAATCTTTTCCACCGTGGATCTGAAGAGAGCTTTCCATCAGATTCCAATGGAGGAAAGCTCTATTCAGAAGACCGCAGTCTGTACGCCGTTTGGTTTGTACGAGTATCTTCGTATGCCGTATGGCTTGCGAAATGCTCCACAGACCTTTCAGCGTCACATGACTGAAGTCCTTTCCGACCTCCCGTTTTTGTATTGTTACCTCGATGATGTGCTTGTGGCTTCGGGGACGCCTGAGGAGCACGTGCATCATTTGAGAGAGCTGTGCAAACGACTAGCGTCGCACGCTCTGCTGATTAACCCAGCAAAGTGTGTTCTGGGAAAGAAGGAACTGACTTTTCTAGGTCACCACATCTCAGATAAAGGCATTAGGCCACTTCCCGACAAGGTAGAGGCTATCCGAAATTTCCCGAAACCCTCTACACAGAGAGAGTTGCGCAGGTTTTTGGGATCGGTGAATTTCTACCACCGATTCCTAAGGAACTGTGCGGCGACTCTGGCACCACTCTCCTCACTCATTAGAGCGAAGAAACGAGGGAAGTCTGTACTGATCGAGTGGAACAGTGAGGCTGAGGAGGCATTCACAGTAATTAAAGAAGAACTTGCGAATGCGACGGAGTTGGCTTACCCACACCCGAACGCAAAACTTAATCTCGTAGTAGATGCGTCAGACCTTGCTGTCGGCGCGGTACTACAGCAAACCGTGGACAACAACACGACCCCTCTGGCGTTTTTCAGCCGGAAGCTCTCTCCCACCGAACAGCGTTATAGCACGTTCGGGAGAGAGCTCCTGGCGATATACCTTTCAATCAAACACTTCCGATATACCTTGGAAGCACGTCAGTTCACGGTATTCACCGACCATAAGCCTCTGATCAACGCAATAAGAATGCCTCCTGACCGCCACTCCCCTCGTGAAAGTCGGCACCTGAGTTACATAGCACAGTTCACTAACGATCTCAGGCACATTAAGGGGGACGAGAACACGGTCGCCGACTGCTTATCGCGTGTGCACAACGTGGTATTAACCCGCGCACGGTCGCGCATCCCTCAGAAAAGTAGTCAATTTACCCGCGTTACTCTGCCGTTCCCTGTTTACTTACCGTAATAGGCAGAGATGTAAAAATATGAAGTAATGAGTAAAAAATGTTGCTTTACACTTTGATGTTGTCAGATTTTTGATAACTTGAACCGTTTCTTTGTAATATGGAGTCAAACTCCGTAGATTTTTGCACAACATTGCTTCAAAGAGATCAATGGCCATTTTTGTGTTTTGGGAACAATGTAATGTTTTTCACTGCTATTTTATGCAGAAAATCCTTCCAAACCTGCTGATGTTTTTATTTTTCCTCTACAACAATCAGAAAAAAAGTTATGACCATTTATGTCTACTAGGTGTTATCCATTCTTCGTTTTAGTTCCTACATAAATGCATGTTTGCATGTCTGGTTATATTACTGTAAGTATAGTGTTTCGAAACTTGTAATTTTCACACAATATGAATAAAATACTGCTCTACACGCTACTGACTTCAGATTTGTCTTATTTGCCATTTTTACGAAATAAGGCGAAATAAGGCCCTGAGTAGTTTCGCTGGTAACTGACGCTGCCACTGACTGTTCGCACGCACACCCTCTCACGGTCGCCTCATTTACCACACTGACTGTGCTTACCCCTCCCAACTTCCAAGTGGTTGGAGCTCTGCCTTAACCCCCACAATGTGGGGGTTTCTGGCTCCAGCTGTGTAGCACTCGCTGAGACGATCATTTTGGTGTATAACAACTTGGGGTTATGCCTTACGTCTGGCAACCAGTGAGCCTGGTAAATGAGGCGACCAGTTACAGTGCGCGGGTTAAACCCGTTGGCGCCCGAGTTTCGACCTTCTGTGCACATGATTTCGTTGGCTGATATCATCTCCGAACAGAAAAACGACACGGAGATCCAATCTTTGATTGAGTCTCCTAGCTCGTCTCTAAAGCTGTCACTCAGAGAAGGCGTTTACTGTGACGCTGACCGCCCTAACCGATACTACCTACCTACCACCTTGCGTTTGCCCGCCATCAAACACTATCATGCGCTATCTCATCCTGGGACAGAGAGAACTTTCCGCCTAATTGCGGATCGTTTTGTCTGGCCCGGGATGCGTAGGGCCATAAGAGAGTACGTTCGCAATTGCCCAGATTGCCAAGCTAGCAAAGTAACTCGACACAACAAAGCCGCAATTCAACCTTGTGTTTTCTCTGGAGGTAAATTTGACGCAGTCAATATAGATTTGGTAGGCCCGCTTCCAAACTCTCGCGGGTTCTCGTATTTACTCACTATGATCGACCGCTTCTCTAGGTGGGTCGAGGCTGTTCCCATTGCTAACATAACGGCAGAAACCGTAGCTCGAACCTTCGTAGAGACGTGGATCTCCCGTTTCGGGGTCCCTCTGAGCATCACTCATGATCGTGGGGCTCAGTTTACCTCCTCCTTGTGGTTAGAAATCTCCAAAATCCTAGGTAGTTCAAACATCACAACCACCTCTTTTCACCCCCAATCAAATGGACTCATCGAGAGAGTCCACCGAGACCTTAAAGCGGCACTTCGCTGCTTAAAATGCCACGACGATTGGGCAGACCGATTGCCTGTCGTATTACTTACCCTACGTAACCTGTTCCGGCAGGATCAAAAGTGCACATCCTCCGAATTGCTGTACGGGAAGTCCTTAAGATTGCCCGGAGATGTTATTGATCCCGTGTACAAAATTGACGACTCCTTCAGTACAATCACTGATTACGCGGCACGTCTCAAACGCGCCATGCGCGAAGTGGTTTACCACCCGCCTCGCCTGCCTTTACCATCCGAAAGCCTTGATCCATTGTTGAACACGTGCACACATGTTTACGTTCGGGTGGACGGTGTAAAAACCCCCTTACGGCGTCCCTATGATGGCCCCTACAGGGTCCTAAAGAGGACGCCGAAATATTTTATAATAGAAAGGGGTACCAAGAGCGACAGTGTTAGCATAGATAGACTTAAGGCAGCATATGTGTCCTTACCTGATGATAGTTCTACGAACACTCATGAGCCGCAACCCAGGGTGCAAATTACCCCCAGGTCAACACCTGTCGAGGCCACCGGGTTGCACCTTTCTGTCTTGGCTAGGAACTTTCCTCCCACTATGGAGTGTAACGAGTTCGTTGTTCCCTTGAAGACCGTTCAAAGAACGTCGTCGGAACCTCGTAATTCGGGTACCTTCAATTCGGCTGATGTTTCTGTTGCTGTTGTTCCTCATCACGAAAAAGCCTCAGAGACCCGTTCGTTGTCCCAGTTGGGAATCCGAACGTCAACTTTCACAGCTCCACAGCCTAATCCCTCTATTGCCCCCGAGCGCGTTAGCAGTTTGGGCAGACCTAGTCGTCCGCCAGCTCATTACGCGCAGACTTAGGGTGGTGACTTCTGTTCTGTCAAAAATTTTTTATTCTATTCTCTCCTGTCAAACCTTCTGTTAGGATTTTCCTTTTATGATCATTTCGAGTATCTACAGGTAACAGCTTCACTGTTACCAGACCTTTCGGTCCACATGCGTTGGGGGGTAGCTGTAGTGAATCTCTATCCCGCAACCTGGTCGAAATTTCGAAATTCTCAGAATGATCATCTAAAAATTCAGTAAAATAAATTCAACCATTAGCATTAAATCACATTACGAAATTCACTAATCTCTGTCCTCAATTTTATCAAAATTGTGTAACGAAAACAATTCAATCCCTAAGAATTCACATTTGCGTTTTAACGGAACCTTCCACGGACGCGCGACAGCAACATCGTATGCGATCTAGCGTCATTGTCTCGTGTCATACAGAGCGTGCATATCTAGGTATTGTGGACTGGAAGCTACGAGACACTTTACATCCCACTGCCACGTCACCTACCTTTACCTTGCCGATCATATCAAAAGGGTAAAATAACCCGGTAGCCAGACTTGGCAAAACAACTGCCTCCTTCATTGTTACCTTCTCACTTATAATCAACCCCCATTACTGGACGGCAAGAGCAAGTATCCAATTCCTCCACCTCACTCAGAATTGAAACATCATTTGGTTACAGCTAACCCAACTGCTGCATAACCAGCAAGTCGACATTCTACACCATTAGAGGAATTGCAACTTACCGTCCTCACTTATCAGAGACGCTATTGCCGTCACTAACCACGGGATACCATTGCACACGACCTTCTCCACAATTACACTTTCCGCATACCGACTCAGCTGTGGGCCTGTTGCAGTTCCTACTCAAGATCGGACCTCAACATCAGCCCATCCTGAAGAGACAATCTGCCCGCCACCCCAATAAAGGCCAGCTATAAATAAACATATCTACTTTCTTATCCTTTCGATGGTCCAGTTCCGAGGTGAAAATTATAGTATTTTGTTTTTGATTAAAGACGCCGGAAAGAGCGCGTCCGAACCCCTCACACCTTCTGAGTCAGATTAAGTCATTAGTTTATTAATTAAGTGTTGGCGTTCGACGCCAACTGGTGACCCGCCTTCAGCCAAAAATTCAAACCTGCCTAAAGTAAAACTAAACTTGAGTAAAGCCACCAAACTTGAAGTTCACAAAACAAACTTGAACTTTACAGTTCTGTAACTTCAAAATTGTAGAAAGAGATAGATTTTACAAAACCCCCTATTGTATCATATCTTTCGAAAAAAAGTGCAGCTACAAAAATTTCGTCGAAATAACAAATGATCTATGCATCATTTCACACCTACTATGAAAGTTTCAGAGAAATCCATCCATAAATAACGGACTTTTTTTTTACCCAGACGGCTTCCTTAAAGATGTGTATTTTCCGTACATTTTAGCCGTGATTGATAAATCTCGACCAAATCATGAAGGCTAAGCATTAAAACTGGGTTGTTGTTTTCAAAGCATTGTTCCATATAGAGTTTTATAAAATTGAAATAGTCTTTGCATACTAAGTAAAAAATAATAATGTTGACAACTACACTTGTTAACAAACAATTATTTTTCTATGTTACAAACCAAGTGACTCAGAAGTGGAAAAATATCATCGGTATTAGTTGTTCTATTTTTCTACTCTTCTAGCTAGATACGCAAAAGAAGAAAGTAAAACCCATGTGGTCGTTGACCGCCCCTGTTATGGTACCGTAGTAACCGTACTCCGATATTTTCAGGCGGTGCTACGTTAGTGTGTTTCCAATACCACTCACCATGTCCGGAATGGAGAGGGAATTGGGTTCTAAGGAGGTTATTTGAACTGCTGAAAATGAATGGTAGAATGGATGTAACTGTTTTACTTTGTCATAAAAAGAGAATAAACTGACCCATATCAGCGTCAGTTGACATTTTATACAGATAAGTCCGGTTGTAGTTCCTGGTTTTATGATCCCTTTGTGAAGATGTTGGGCATGAGAGATGGTATCATTAACGGCGGCGATCTTGCAATGATGGATTTTGACTTGAGTCAGCCTGAGGCGCCCGTTCAATGTCCCCTGTGCATGGAAATTTTCGTTGTTGTTCCTGATAGTCAGCCTCTGCAGGAGCATCTAATTCTTCAGCATCGCCTCATAATTGCCAAAATAGATGAAATAGCAGATCTTCGACAGTAAGTTTAAAGTTATTTTAATTTTTTTCCATTATTATATTTTTGTTTGATTCACGCTCCACATAAATATTTCTTGCTTCAGTAGATAGGGTAATTCATCAAATATCGAACAGAAATCACGTGTGTCTAGAAACAACCTTCATAAATCGGTAACTTTTGCTCTGAATAACTCTTGCGGGCCTCAAGGTTATTCTTGAACAGTTGCTTTCTTGTTCTGTGATGTTGCTTGAAAGACAACGTAGATTATTGAAATGTATTTATTGTTCTAAAAATCGAATTATTTAGTAACATAATTTCATCAATATCGAACAGGAATCGAACAAGAATTTTGATTCGAACAGGTTGGTTTGTCAATTAGTTCTCTTCGTATGGAACTTTTGTTAGACTATTAGCACGCCACGTATGGTTTGTCTATTAGTACGCCTCGTATATTTTGTCCATTAATATGCCTCGTATGGTCTATCTATTTGTACACCTCATGTGGCCACTTGGAAAATAAACGTTTTTCTTTCATTCTTTTTTTCTTTGGTGCACTGGATTTTCTTGGAAGTGCTCGTGGTGGCACATCGGTTAAGGGATCGGACTTGTATGTTGGAGTCGCGGGTTCGTATCCCGGCGCTGGCGCTGCGATTTTCCCCGTTGGGTATAAGGGAGAGCTCAAGCACAATACCCCACTCAACCCAGGTGTCGGAAATGGGTACCGGCTTTACGGGGGAACCGTCATGGTGTCCTATATATAGTGTTAGTTATAAGACATTTGAAAAACCAATGCTTAAGATCATTTGTATCAGGCTTGATTGGAAATAAAGCATCCCAAAGATGCCGATGTTTGTTTTGTTTGTTTGTTTGAAATAACTGTCTCATTACTTATTTTCAAGATGCATTTGAATGGAGAGTTATCAAAATTTGAATATGATGTCGATGTTTCATTTGCAGTGTTTGTTGAACCATCATTGTGATCATCAACCTGTGTGACCTTTTTTGGAGTAGAGTGTAAAGCACTCGTCAATGAATTATTATTGATGCTTGCATCAATTTTCTTGGCAAGGGATTGATCATCAGTAAATGTAGCCAGATGATTGATGATCTTGAGGGCTTTGGAACACCAGCAGATGATTGATAGCCCCTCACCAGAATTCCCATCTTCAACTATTCAATGTTATTATCAAGCGTTAATACAATATTTTAATGAAATGAAACAGGCGTTCAATAGATCGATTCAGTTATTTAAAAGAATTAAGAATCGAAAAGCTTTGTTCGAGGCATAAATTCATGATTTTTAGGGAATTTTGATTCGGACACCTTTGTTCAGTATTTAATACTGACATGAAAAAGGAACTGAATGTCGAACATGGAATAATTATCAAGTTTTTGGCGGAAAAGAAAAAAATCCAGTAACAGAACATCATATGACAACACTACTCTCTAGTTATGACGGGAGGTTGACGGTGACCCAACAACAATTAAACCGTCGCAATTTTCCCGAGGCGCGTAAGATTTTTCGAGTGAAAAAATTCGACCAATTTGTAAGGATCGTACAGAAAATGCGTTCGCAACAGCTGGTAGCAGTTTGCAGCTCACAGAAATGAGTTTTTATCACTAAAATAGGAGTTTTAGATGTAAGATCACTGGCACTGAGCAAGTTTGGATGCTTACTAAATTTATTACGCGCATATTTCCAAAGTTGTTCGATAATCAGTTCAGTTCGATATTTGATGAATTACCCTATGTGCATGTAAAAATATTTTAACTTTCAAATGTAGAGTTATTGAAAGTGCTTTTGTAGATACAGCCAGGCAGGATGTAATTTGCGAATTGGAGGGCACAAATTAGAAAAAAGTTTCAAAATTTGGTAAATGTTGAGGACTTGACCATAATCGATTTTCCACTTTTTGATCAACAAAGATTGTTGATGAGACCAAAATAAACAAGTTTTCTTCAATGCACTTTCCGGCGGAAATGAGGGTTAATCTGAAGGAGATGACAGTTGTCGATTTTGTAAATTTCAATGCCTTAGCATAGTTAATTTGATCGAAATAAACAAGTTCTCTTCTATGCACTTTTTGCCTCAAATGAGTATTTTATTAGTTATAGCGGTAAATGACTTACCGCAACTCCAGTCTTTGAAGCGGAAAGAAATTCTTTGATCGAGTTGTATGGCAATACTGCAATGGCGTCTCGCGTCCAGCGCTCTGTCTTGAAAGACAAAACCAAACCTACCGCTATACCTCGTTAAATACTCATTTGACGAAAAAGTGTATAGAATAAAAGTTGTTTATTTCGATGTTATTACCATGTTTCAAGCAACAAAAATTCAAAAATCGATGAGTCGCTGTTTATTTGAGCGCATTCGTCATCAATGACGAAACTAAACTTACCGCTATAAATCGTAAAATACTCATTTGAGACGAAAAAAGAATAGAAGAAAACTTGTTTATTTTGATTCAATTAATTAGGTTCAGGCACCAAAAAGTGTAAATCGACAACTGTCATCTCCTTCAGATTTACCGAAATGAGTATATTAAAAGTTATGGCATTAAATGAGTTAACGGAACTCCATTGTGCATCACCCTATTACAAACGCAAAGAGGTTGGGTCGTGAGGGGTAGCCACAGTTCTTTTAGTTTTATAATTTTCACTAAAAGAACTGTTGCTACCCCTCACGACCCAACCTCTTTACGTTTGTAATAGGGGGTTTGCTCTTCGTCGGCTTGGTTGGCGCGCGGGAACGCCTGTTTACTTTCACGTCGGACCGCGCGGCATATTTTTCCCCGCCTCAAACACTGGAGTTACAGTAACTCATTTAATGCCATAACTTTTAAAATACTTATTTCCGCCGGAAAGTGCATTGAAGAAAACTTGTTTATTTTGGTCTCATCAACAATCTTTATTGATCAAAGAGTGGAAAATCGATTATGGTCAAGTCCTCAACATTTACCCAAAATTTTTGTGAATGACTGTAATAATAGTAACTTCACATTTTCTTCTCATTTTATGATGGGAAGGTTCATATGATCAATATATTTTTTGTCATTTAAATGCTTTAAATTTTTTCATTGTCATTTAATTAATGTTTTCATTGTCATTTGATGAATTTTTAGGTCAATGTGAAGTTTAATGCAATCACGGAAATTGATAATTATATTTCAGACAATCACTGAAATTGATAATTATATCCCAAACAATCACTAAAGGAACCCATTTAAGAACGTTTTTCTAGAACAACATTCTGCTCGCTGATGCGTTATTTTTGAATTATTGAACTTTGAAGTTGGCCGTCGCGTGCCCAAGGAAACGAGCGTAATTTAATTAAAAACGGAAGCTAACCCCCTATTACAAACGTAAAGAGGTTGGGTCGTAAGGGGTAGCCACAGTTCTTTTAGTGAAAAGTATAAATGAAGCTTCTAAACCACCCATTAGGGTGACAACCGCAATCTTGTTTACATCGGGTCTAACATGGCGACCACCATGGGCGCCGCCATCTTGGACCCGATGTCAACAAGATTGCGGTCGTCACCCTAATGGGTGGGTTAGAAGCTTTATTTATAATTTTCACTAGAAGAACTGTGCCTCCCACTCACGACCCAACCTCTTTACGTTTGTAATAGTTTCCGTTATTTATTAAATTCCGTTTCACGCGCTCGCTTCCTTTGGTGCCAAGGCCAACTTCAAAGTTCATTTATTCGAAAATAACGCATCAGCGAGCAGAATGTCATTCCTGTAAAACGTTCTTAAATGGGTTCCTATAGTGATTCCTAAGATCGGAATTCTTATTTTCCATTAAACTTCACATTGACCAATTTTTAGACTAGTCCCTAATCAGTAATTAATCAAGGATTTTAAACTTTTCAAAAATTGAATTTAGTTTAGGGCTTTGAGTTTCTAAACAACTTTAAGTGGAGTTTCTCTCTATAATATTTGGTCAATATTTACTTTAATGTTGTCAACGATTTTCATTATTTCGTTGCTATAGAAAGGTAATATAGTCGATTTTAAGACAGTTTACAAGAATGACAATCTGCTCGTAAATGCTTAATTTTCGAGTTATTTTAGTTTGAAGTTATACAAACGGCGCTCCTGAATGGCCTTTTTGCGCAAAAGCAGTCATTGTTTCTGCAATAGAAACGGAAGCTAACCCCCTAATACAAACGTGAAGAGGTTGGGTTGTGAGGGGCAGCCATAGTTCTTTTAGTGAAAATTATAAATAAAGGTTTCCAGTGACGTCCTTTTACATCGACTCCAATGTGGCTGCCACCATGGCACCATCCGGTACCCAAGATGGGGGCAGCCATCTTGGAGTCAATGTAAACGGACGTCACTAGAAACCTTTATAATTTTCACTAGAAGAACTGTGGCTACCCCTCACGACCCAACCTCTCAAAATTTGCAATAGAGGATTAGGTTCCATTATTAATTAAATTACGCTAGGCCACGCGCGCTTCCGCTTCCCTGGCACGCACAAGCCAACTTCCAAGTTGAATAATTTGAAAATAACGCATCAGCGAGCAGAATGTCATTCCTGCTAAACATTCTTAAGTGTGTTCCATTATTGATTCTTTGCAAACAAAATTATAAAAATTGTTGACAACATTAAAGTAAATATTGACCTAATATTCAACATTCTAGTCTTTTAATGATTTTCTTGGGATAAACCAAATTGCATTACCTTTGAAGTAAAACTTATCATTCATCATATAAAAAGCATTTAAATGTCCTCACCCTGAGTTTAATGCTAGCACTTTTCTCAAATTTTTGCATCATTGAACTATAACTCACATATATGAATATAAAATATCAGCAATGACAAACCTAGTGAATCACAATGTAAATGTTAAAAAACCCTTGCAAGCTCAATCGCTTGACCTTGAAGTTGAGGGCCGACAGCGTCAAAGCTTTTGTATTGGCCTCCGAATCTCATAACTGTTGTGATCGGACTGACGCATACCATTATCCGCTTTGAATCATCACTCAAGGAATAATCATCCAGAGGAGGTATCAATTCTAAACGTTGATATTTATGAGTGTTGAGCAAATTACCAAATGAAACAATGAAGTAGAACAACTTGCAGAGCTTGATATAAAGGTGCAACACTTTTGTTTTACATTTTCAATTATTTCCTAATAATTTGATAACCTGTGAAAAAAGCACGCATTTCAGAAGAAAAGTGCGCAAAAAAATATAATATTTCCCTCATAGTGTTGCTTCTAACTCAATTTTAAACATGCATGTTATTTGGAGTATTTAGCTATAGTGTTCCTATTGTTTTCATGCACCTTAATTTCATCAAAGGAATAGAGACATCCCAGTTTGCTAAGGCCGGGTAGCCAAAATATTATTTTCCTCAGGTACTGGAATAGTACTAATGAGTGTAGAAAAAAGTTTTATAACCTCACTGTTTGAAGTATAATCAAAATGAAGGTATCATTGTAATAGAAATATTAATTTTTTGTGGGCACACAAAAGATCTAGATGGGTAAATTCGAAAGGTGGTGCATCCTGTATTGCAGATAGTTATTACATACTCGTTACTGGAACATGATTGTTTAGAAAGATATGCTATTTGATATTATTTTCCACCTATTAAAATTTCTACGTGATCTGTCAAACTATTCGAGCATCCATTGCTGTTAGTATTTATGGACTCTGCACACAAATCTTCAATTATTTTTGTAATGTCACAAAAGTCTTCAAACGTGATTTAGTTGGACAAACGTGTAACATATGCTAAAGCGTATCACGCTTTGAACATGAATTTTCATTTATTGGAAAGCGTCCCCAAAATTGGAAAGCGTCGTTTGAAAAAGTTATTTCCGATAAAAAAAAAAATCGGCAAAGAAAATATTATTTACAGGCTGTTAGTTGCAAGCGACTCTTCTATTTTTGTAACTTATGAATATAATGTAAGACAGAAAAGTAATTCTGAGCAGTTTGATTCCAAAAAATTGTAGAAAATGATCATTTATTTTTTAAAATATCATGAGATAAAGATACTTAGCTGATAAGCATGCTTGGTATCATGATACTCATTCAATAGTCAAAACAAATTATTGAAAGAAAGGAAAAAAAAAGCTTTCGCGTTGATGCGGTAATCGAGGTTTCATAATTCATATAATTCAAATTAAAAAAATATTATATCAGCGACTATGCATTGTTGACAACACTTTTATTAGTGTGCACTTACGTTGTAATATGAGCTTAGAAACTTGCAATATCAGGGATTAATATTGAAAATAAAATATAGATTGAAAAATTCTGCGTTTATGAGTATGAGGTCGTCATTCGACATCTTTTACTCCTATGTATCAAATATGCATATAAACGATTTGGAAAAATAGAATAGCCTAGCTACAGATTTTTCGTGAAAGTTCATCAAGTGGCTTTGATTAAAATATGTTTGTCAAATCAAATAATTTATATTTTATGGCAAATCAAAATTATTTTAATATAAAACATCATGTGAGCTTATTCTTTTATAGTTTATGAATAAACATCTAGCCAAAACTTTCTTATAGGTAGTTGTATTTATCATGAAATTATTATTACACTTTATTAGACTTCATCTTATGTGGATGCAGTAGCCCAGGGAATATATAGCATTGATGACCTAATTGTTTGTTTTTGTGCTCTTGTCACTAGAAAATAAGAGTATTTGATTCACAAATGTAAGCACATGAATTAAATGATTCTTAATTTGTTCTAGAGACTTTTTTGTAGATGAATAAGTCACAAATCGAACTTATTACATTCCTATTCCCGATGAATAATGTTGAAACCAAGTCATTTATTTGGCTGACAAAATCTTGATTATTACTAACTTGATATAACGAATTTTTATTCTTAAATAAACATTCTCAATCTAAGCACTTCAATGCAAACAAACATATTATGGGATTTTATGAACAATTAAGGGAAAAACTAGATTTACATTTCAACTATTTTGCACCACGTTCATAGGATTAAAATTTGAAGTATCTCATCACATTGCAATACATCATTATATCCTCAATTTAACATCAGTACATTACACCGCATACACACTGCCAAATTGTTGCTGCAGGATAGAAACATCGGAATGATGTCAAAAACTTCTTCGCACTTCGTAGTTCATTTACATTCAGCAAGTGGTTTTTATGCCCGGACCTAGGTCGCAAGGCTAATTTCTTCCTTTGAAAAGACTGGAGTTTATTCTGTCTGCTATGGTGTGTGGGCAACAATAACGAATAAAAGTACCTATAAATATTTTTTCTATAAAAAATTACTTCTTCAAAAAGCTGAAAGTTTTCTCTTTCCAATGACCTTAGTAAACGTCCAAATACTGGAAGAATTATGATGTAAAATTATATTTTAATACGATGTGTAATCATTTGAGCAAGCGTAAGTTCCTTCCACGTTCCTTTCGACAGTCACGGTGATTCAGTTACCTCCAAAATGTCGTCTGAG